>CM028930.1:11948214-13227500 GCA_016801845.1 Polydactylus sextarius | reverse complement strand
CAAACACATAACTCCACCGTGGGCTAGAAAGACACAGTTTATCGCTGAGGCAGCCAGGAAAGAGAGTGCAGAGCACACAGTTTGCCTTGAGGCATTCTTTGGGCTTGTCTTTCTAGCAAGATAAAGGATGAAGGGGTTGTCTTCCTTCCCTGCATAGTAAGTCACATTTAAAGGGGAAGCAGAGGGAGGCAAAGACACCTCTCCCTCCCCTGCTGCTTCTGCTATTGATTGAAGACACGCAGGGGGAATGAATCGGCTGCCTATCCACGGTATGTCATCAAAACCCAGACGGGAAGCTCATGATTGGAGTTTTGTGTGTCTCCAAATACCTGAGGCCCCCCAGCATACTAAAGATCTCCCACACCCACATCCTAAAAAAAACCATCAAGGGTATTCGGTACAAGCTTTCATTTATTCTTCATTTTGCTCTGCATCCAGTTAGTATTGTTTCTTCCCAAAGACAATTCAGACCAGATCCTCCCTCCCTCCCCACCTCTGTTATATTCCTGACCTCAAGCGGACAATGTCGGCACACTAAATAATGCTTTTCATGAGCTCCTCATTTCTTTTTAAATCCACTGCCGAAAACAAAGGCGGGTGGAATTGGATATTAATTTTGTTCCATCAGAGTTGATTACTAGAGCAGTGCACTCATGTTTGTTTGTGTGGCTGCACGTTGAATGTGTGTGCGTGTGTTTGTGAGTGTGTGTGTGTGTTCTTGTGCATGTGTGGTTACTGTGTGGGTTGGTGAATCACAAATCTATTTTAGAAGCAACACTGAGCGTATAATTACAGTCATCTCTGTCAGTTAGGGAAAGTCTGATGGGGGCCATGACACAATGAGACATGGAGGTTGATTGAAAGATGCTCACGGAGAAAAGAAAAAGACACACTAATAAATAACTTGCATTTACACTCTTAAACTGGTCTTCACCTGTAGAAATGTGTAAAAAAAAACACAGTGTGTTTACTGGGAACCCAGTGGTATACTTGAGATGAGGAATAAACAAGATACATGGCCTTTACCCTGTAAATTTACCCTATAATGAAGTATGTCTCCTACAATTACACTATTCTCATATGCCCAATATTGCTCACTTGTGTTGATAGATTGCCAATATAAAAAAAAACCAAAAAACAAATTTGAAACCTTTATTCTAAGGTATCAGTGCTCCTCCATGGGGAATAAACTGCTCAGAAATGCAGCGCCTGGCTCTATATTGCTCTATGATACATAATGTATGCTTTCACTTCTAGATATGACCTCGATCACTGGACATATAGAGGAAACATTTATCTTTAGCCACAGTAGCAGCTTGATTCTAGTCAGCTGTTTCAGTAAATCAATTATCTTTATACTAAAAGGCTCATTTGTGCCAACTGGTGCAACCAAAATGCATTATGTTATGGTGACTATATTTTTCAATGTATTTAGGGGTCACTAGCATTTTGCCATCAAGGCTCAAGCGAGCCAAATCTCCTAGGCGATGAAATCAAATTAAGTTTTCATTCCTCTATGGTCTGTGGCCCCATATGGATTTCTTTAACAGAATTGTTATAAATGATAAAAACACTAGAATGAAATGAAAATGGAAACTATGTCAAAATATAATAGATGGTTAGCTAAAGTCTGCAAGTCGGCAATACAGGCTCGCTTGGCAATATAGGCTTGCAGGGTTGCTGTAGCTGCTGCGGAGTTGGGCAGAGGGTAACTGTTGCTGTTGCTGCCATGTTATGTATTTTTAATGAGATGGTTTGTGTGGTGTTATATTGTTGGAGTTCATTAGAGCCTGGACACCTGTGTGGCCTGGAGGTGTCAGACACTGACGGTGTCACACCAGCATCCACAGTTGCTTTTAGTTGTATGTTATTGTTCCTCTCATTTCCTGTCATCTCGCAACTGTTACAAAATTTCCCCCTCAAAAATTCTAATACTAATAAAAAATAATAGAATACCTGAAAAATGTTTAAAGTTACTTTTTTTTTTTTTTTTTTTTTTTAACTCTTTTACGCACTGTGGTAATAGCTTTTCAAGTGCGTGACAGCACAGGTGACAGCACTCATTTCTAGTATGAGACCGACTTCAACAGTCTTCACAGACTCCTTGATCCTTTCAGGCTTACGTTCAGCTTGGCGCTGTGGGTGTGAAGGATTCTCTCTAGATGTTTTATTCAGTACAAATTGTGTTCATTTACCAGCGTGCTTTGTGCCAAGTTGTCTCTTCTCTTCAGCTGTGAAATTAAAACTGATGAAAAAAAAAATTAACTAACCCTAGAGGGCGGTGCCAAAACGCTGTCAGGGGAAATGTGTGGCTGACCTTATGTGTATGTGTGTTCAATTGTGTGCAGTGATGCAAGAATAGACAGATCAGATGTTTCTGCCCAGCTCTGTTCTGTAAGTGTACGCTGTCAATTGTGGAACTGTTTTAAAAAGGTTTCTCGGTGATGTATGTTTGAGTTGACATAGTGAAAGCAGTGAGTTTATATAGTCATCCTGACCTTCATTATGGGACCACACAGAGAAGGCAGGCAAGGGTCAAACATGCTCTGCTGGCTGGTAGCGGCAGTGGTGGGGAGGAGATAGACTTTATTAGCGATTAGCTCAGAGCCCCAAGGGGAGCCAGCCTCAATTACTACACACAGCTTGCTTCAAACCATCGGAAGGGGCCTTAGCGCAAACCGCTAAGCTACAGATACCACATCTGGAGGAGATATAGACTTGTGGCAAATGAAAGTGAAAACCTGAGTGAATTACAGACATAGCACATGTACATACTGCCACACAGGTGCACTGTGTGGTGCAAGTAAAGCAAACAACATGTGAGCAGGTTCAGTTGATACTGATTGAAGATGGCAAGAGGCGAAGATCTAAGTGACAATGAAACAGAGCTCTGTTGTGGCTCTGGTGGCAACTGTTTCAGTGGCAACAGTGACTTTGGTGACATCTGCATTTAGAGCTAAAAGAAGTGGTTGACATTGTGCATTTAATGACTGATGCCCGTGCATTAGTGCGATGTGTCAAGAAAAACACAAGAGCAACTCCCCCTCAGGTAACCGAGAAGGTCAATAAAGGACATGATCAGATTGTGTCAGTAAGAGCAGCACATTAACAGTTACATAGAGAGGGTTATTACAGTAGGATTGCAGTGTATAAACCTCTCATTATAAAGATGAATGATCATTTGAATGTTCACTGGCGCGACAGCCAGAAGCGTAGGTCAGAGATGTGAAAAAAAAAAAACAAAAACAAAAATCTGGTGACTGATATAATGTAGATGCCATTTTGCTGGTAGGTTTTAGGTCCACTTGTCTTATTAGAAGACAGATTGAGGAGATAAAATGTCATATCAAGATAACGGACCAACGCCTCTGCTCTCCTCTTCTCTCTTCTCCTCAGTTACGCTCTTCATGATGCAAGTGTCTAAAGTGTGAGGCTGCAGATTACCGTACCCTGTGAACGGGCTAATTTCCCGTTTCCATGGTCACACACACAAAAAAAAAAAAAAAAAAGCTGTCAGTCTCAGTATGTCAGACGTTATAAAAGCAAAACCATCTATTAGAGCTCTCGAACACGAACCGTCTACACACAACCTCACCGCATAAACAACACGGGTAAAAATGCACACAAATTACATTCATCTCGGCCAATTCTGTGCCAGACAAACAGCCTGGAAAAGCCGGTTCCCATGATATTTTCTGTTGAAATGCTTTAGTCAGTATTTAAGCAGATGCATAGTTTGTAAAGTATGAGCATATGGGATCTTTTTCTCACATACCCTCAGCTTTTGATGTGTGTGCAATATCCATGTAGTACATTGTTTTTAAAGACACACACAGAAAATGTCACATTAAGCATAACAATTTAGTAGATTTGCTCACGTTTTTAGAGCCCGAACTGTATAGCCTTTAGCCAGAACTTTGTATACTTAAGGGTGTTTTACATAGTTTAGTTAATGCTCCTGTGTTATGTTGATACATTGTAGTCATATTTCAGACAACAGTGTAGTTCCAACTCTGTGGCTGTTTTATCCTGTTTGATCATGACACAGGTTCACAAAGTCCAATCCCTGAGGAAATTGTTAGAGTTTTAGTTTGTTATGAAAGAAAATGACTGATCTACACAGAGCTCTGACCTCAACATCATCCAGCACCTCTGGGATGAACTGGAATCCCGGCTGTGTCAGACTTTATAGCTGAACATCGGTGTTGAACTTGACTAATGTTCCTGTGACTGAATGAGGGCAAATACCTGCAGCCAGGTGCTGCAAAAATCTTGCGGAAAAAGATAGTGAAGGTTGTTAAGCAGCAGGTTAAAGTCCATGGTTTTAGAATGAGATATTCAACAATATAATGTCCGGGTGTATATTTCCTTTTGGCATTAGACAGACACTCTGCTTTAACCTTTGTCTATGTCTTTATGAGACACGTCAAGTTCAATTATTCAGGGATTTTATGAGGTCAAAACTTTGCCTTACCAAGTTTTCAGTTTTCTGAAAACTTACCAAGTTTTCAATCTAAGCCAACTAATCAGTTTTCTGACCTGAGTCTTAGGTCTCTGGTTCTAACCACAGTTTTTATTTGATAGCTCTGGGTATTTTAATTTAATCACATCCCAATCTCCCTGTGCAGGTGGAGTTTGCACGGTAAATGAGTTAGTCTGATGTAGAATTGAGTTTCAAAGTTCATTCCAGATCTCGGCAGCAGCAGCTGAGAAAACAGTCAGGCCAAAAGCGTCTTTATCTCCTCAGGAGCTTTCGTGTGTTTTACAGCAGACGTCTGTCTCGTGTAATGCCGTGCTCCGACTCCTTTCAGGCCCATCTATTCTTAATAAAACCAAAACTTTTCAAAAAATATGAATAATGATTATAACCAGCAGGGTAAAAATACCCATCTACCCATATTTGGATCCTTTGGGTTTCCAAGTTAAAATGAGAAGAGACAAAAACAACAAACAGAGTGTGTATTTCTCTGTGGATTCACTGCAGCGGAGACAGAAACGAAGTGATAAGGACAGAGGGAGGTAGATTAAAGGAGGGAAGGATATCTCACTGCTTACTTTGAGAGAAACAACTACCCCTTGGGAAAGTAGTGTTTTTCTTTTATCAGAATCAGTTCTCGCTGGCTATCTAATTGTAGCCTAAGCAGACACTAATGATAATCCCAGCTAAGGGACTCTCTGCTGTTCTGTAACACAATGAGACCGGTGTCACTTCTTACTCCTTGAGAAATAACAGCATTTTTTTAATCAGCATATCATGTTGTCTTTCTGTTAAAAATTCAGCTCTGGGGTTTATGTATTGAGGGCCAAATACAACAGTCTACATGCCAATGACGTGTTCCCTGTTCAGAAGAGGCTCGTCTGCAGAGACTGACCTCTCAGTAATCCATAAACATCTCAAAGACAAACACATATGCACACAGAGAACCCAATCTCCTTTGCCTCACACAGGGACTAAAGACAATTGGATTAGTGCATGGGCTGTAAAGACTCTTTCCTCGGCAGCTTATAATACCTGAAGGCGCTCTAAGTGTCAGTGTCATCCTCTATGGCTACAATACCCTGACAAATGAGATCAAATCAATGAGCGACAGAAATGTGCGTTTCAAAAAACCGTAGTGAAAAGAGATTGGCATTAACCACGGAAAACTCTCCCCTCTGACTCTGGATAGAAAAATATAAGAAAAAAATATAAGTCTCATCTCCTCTAGAAAGCTTTTTCCACCTGGTTAAACCACGCAACTCTGACTCATACAACTCATACTCTGATGTGAGCACAGCGCTAAAATCTGCTCCTCAAACACGAGACGAAAGAGAGAGATCAAAGCAGGAGCGGCGCTGCAGGAGAGCAATAAGCAAAGCCAGCACAGGATGTTCTGTCTCTATGCATGGAGGCCACAGCCCCAGAAACACCAGCTTCTTTCTCTCTCCATCTTTTACAGGCTCAACTGCACATTGTTGCAGTGAAGCACCGTGCTCCAGAGAGGAGCAGTGTCTGATTGCTCTATCCTTCCCTTGGGGTCGTGTGGTCGTTGGGCTGAGGTTTGCAGATGCATTCGAGAGTTGGCAGCATATAGGGTCGGTTCTATACCGGGCTGCCTAAATTACCCAGTGACCTTTTGTTCTCTGCCTGAATTGATAAGTTTGCGAAAAGGTTCTGCTCTCTCTTTTCTGACAGATTCAGAAGATAGCTGACACCGACACACACCAGAAAGCAAAACAAAGACAGAAACAGGATGATAAGAGGGAAGGGGAGGGAGTGGAATCCGGAAATGTGGCTTGTTTAGACTTAACGGTGTTTGGTTTTACACCGTCTTATCATTTCAGACTTATGACAGCTCAGACAGGGCATGAAACCAAAGTTATAGTTGGTAATTGGGTAGAGCAAAGGGCTCCCTGTGTGTGGTCTGTCATATGTCCCATCTAGTCTTAATGAGAAACCACAAGTCTTAAACAGCTCATCGATTGCTTTCACTTACATCTCGCCACAGCTCTTCTCTTTCCTTTTCTTTTCTTTTTTTTTTTTGCTCCTGCTTTTTTCTCACTCTATCATTCCCACCATGCAGTGGTGTGAGCATGTTGAAGAAAAGTGTCAGAGTTGACTTTGTGTGGTACCTCGTGCCATCTGTCCTCACTGCAGTGATAAAGGCGTCAGTGAATGACAACGTGTGAACAACCTCTTCTGGATTTAGAGAGACTGCACATCACCGCCGGGCGGCCACATAAGACAGGATGTCTGATCAGCCCACTTTCATTCGGTTTGTTTACTCAGTAGAAGGGTTTGAACAACAAGAATGTCAGGAGGGCATTTGGGGATTTTTTGTTCCCAGCACTGCTACTTCGGTAATTCACAGACAGTCTCTCACCTCATTGCTGCAAACTCACATAATTAATACTTAAGCAGACTTGGGCTGGTTCTGCTCCATCGCCAGAGCTGTGAGGAATATTGATGTACATATTAAAACAAACTGCTCATTTACAGACATTGTTTGACATTTTAGAAATTGTGCATTTGCTTTCTTGCCAAGACAGCCAGAAGCCTGTTAGCTTAGCTTAAAGACTGGAAGCAGGAGGGAATAGTTAGGAACAGCCGTGCTCTGTGCAAAGGTCCAAAGCCAAAGCATAAAAAGTAAGTCATGCTGTCAGATAATTAAGAAATAATCCAATATATAACATGTTGGTTAGTAGAGCCAAGCTGACTGTTTGCTCTGTTTTCCCACAGAGGCAGATTGTAAGAGCAGGTAGTCTATAGCTGCAGAAGATACACCAAATCATTGGTCAGCCCATTTATATAATTAAAACTAAAAACTTAATACATGTCACACAAACAAACATGAACTCATAGCAGCATGATGAGAACGAGAGCTGTTCCAATACCAATACTAGTCTTGGAAGTGCCCTCATGTGAGTGAGGTTTGGGAAAAGTCAAAAATGACTAATTGATTTATTTTATTTATAAATCCCACCAGTAAAAAAGCAGTTTGTCTCATGCCTATTAACTTGGAGGAGGTGGGATTTATGAATGTGATACTGCATCCAGCCACCAGGGGCAAATCCAAATGTTTTACCATAGTTCACTTCTGCGAGCTGTCATATCGTCCGTTCAGTCTAGACAGTAAGGACAGACTGGTTTGAATTGTGTGCACTGCTGTAACTGAGTGGGAGCGACAGTCTTCACTCTGCGTAGCTGTACAACTAATACGAACTGACAGCAGGGTTGCCAGGTCTGAGTGACAGAGTGCCCCAAAACCAAACCAAAGTTAGCTGAGTGAGGATCAAGAGGCAGATGTTGGGTGGTGTGATTGTATAGATATATGTGCTGATCTGGATTCAGGTTATTAAGGTTGGGTGCCAGCTAAAAGGTGTAACCTGTAGCAACATTTAAAGGGTAGCCAACATGGCAACCTTGACCAGTAAACTGCATGTGAGACATTTATGGAACACAGATAAACTGTAGCATCTACCTGAACCCCAACCTTAGGCATGTGAGGCATTTAGTGGACATCTGTAAAATTGTACGAGTCTCTGTGTGCTACAAACCACAAGAGGTAAATACACAATTTGTGAAAAACGCTGCTCAATGGGGTCAGTGTGTTTTATTGCTTGAGGCCCCGAGAGTCTTGGATCACCACAGATTCCCAAACAACCTTAAGAGTGGAATCAATCTTCTCTCTGCGAGAAAGCAAATATGTTTATATACAGCCAACTGCTCAGCCCATATGACCCCAAGAAGTAGAGAACATTAGGGTCACTTTCTTCTTTATTTATCCATCAACCCCCCTCCTTTATTCCACCCTCTTTCTGTCTTTCAACATCTAAAACAACCCGACTGATTTCTCGTCTACTCCATCCTCATTTCTGCCAATTTTCTATCTTTCAGTTACTGTTGCAGTACCTCATTCTTTCTCCTGTGCTCTGAGTCCTATTTTGTTGCGAACACAGCCAACGGCCTTCCCTCCCCACATCCAACCCCTCTCCTCTGTGTTCCTCTCCAATCTCATTTTTTCCTCTCCTTCTGCTGGAACAGTTTGATTTGAATGCAGAACTGCAGTTTTCTCTGTTTCACTCTGGCTTCGGGGCTGTCTTTTAGATCAAGGCCCTTTTGCTTTTTCATCTTTAGACAAGGAGAAAGAAGAGGAATCTCCCCCAAGTTCCTTGACTTGAATAGTGCCGGCAGCTGCTCGGGCTTTTTTGACTTTAGCCCAGCACATCATCAAATGGACAGTCAGAGGGAGGAAAAGGAGCCAGGGAGATTGAAGAGCGATAGACAGAACTGAGATCAAGGTCCCGACGGAAGCCTGCACTCCCACTCGCTCCGCGCTGATGACTCACGGAGAAATAGAGAGAGAGAGAGAGGGAGGGAGAGCTAGGAGATGTGCTGGTCAGTGTACGTTCAAGCAGAGATGAGAAAATTTCACAAGAAAAAATTTCAACCTCCTGCTTTGTTCAAACACGAGGTTCGCTGTGTGACTATTCAGCATGACAAACATCTACATTTACGTCGTTTACAGCACATCACAACCTTAACACTCAAATTCAAACATGGAGCACACAGCCCTCTTTGATGTGTTAATACTGGATGACTTATACTGTCTCACTTTGAAATAAAGACAACAGGAGTCAAAACTGTGCTCTGCACTTGTCTCTCAGGATTCATTAGGGAAACTAAGACTAATTTTAGATGTGCTCTCGAAGTGTTGTTATTGTACTTTCCACTGTTCCTCATAATGTTTCTACTGTGTCCAAACTGTATAATTATTATCTATTATATGAGCAAATGTTGTTAGACCTGGAGGGATATTCTCTCTAAACATAGTGCAGCTAATGAAGGTTTTCAACTAACATTTCCTCAGTGTAAATCAATAATCTGAAAAACTTAATTTAAGATTTTAAATTCACAGTGATATGAGATTAACTGGTTTGCATTATTTATTTTTTTTTATCATTAAACATTAAAGTAGATTCAGCACCAACTCTCTTCCCAGAAATGCTCATCTCGCACCTTAAGTTTTTATGAAATTATTAAATAGTGAGTGTAATGTTTTTTTGTTTGTTTTTTGTTCAATAACATGTGTCATTGTACTATGATCCAGTTAACTGTGAATACTACTTCTCCAGGTTTGGGGGCTTAAAGTCTTGTTGCTATGACAACAGCTTCAGATCATGTTTTTAAAGCCAGTTTCTTTGAAGAACTGAAAAATCCAGGGTTGTGAGAAATCAACAATCAAATCAAGCTCAGGCCCCTTTTTTCACTTTCTATTTTCTGCTTTCAAATAACAAAGCTCGGGTCTTGTTTAACTGCAATAAACAAAAAGGATGAGGACACACTGATACAAAAAAACAAAAAACAATAAATTGCGGCGAGGCGAGTAAAAAATGTGCAGGACCCATTACAAGCTTTTTTGCCATCCACTTTCCCCAAAATTAGATCACCTTAACCGACCCAAGTCTCATTAATCCGCCTGCCTTAGTTAAGCGTATTGCAGACAGAAATGCATGCTCATCCTTTTTTTATCTTACTTAACCATCACACTATTCTGGCGTGTCTCTAAACAGTTTTCCTGTATGTCTTTTCAATTCATACTTGGCGGAGTTGGCTGAAATAATAAATCAAACGGCAACGCGAGCAGCAGCAAAGATTTTACAGGCTGTAAACATACATTCAGCATTATCTGGCTTGTAAAACATTTAGAGACAGACCACAGAGGAAATGAGCTCTAAATGTTGGTGCAGTGATGTTGTAATGAGCCTTTGGTGGAGTTCAACACATCTGTCATTTGTCACAACCACCACCCATAAAGGTCAGGAGAATTTCTCAACGTAAGCAGCCCGCTTTTTTTTTTTAAGCTCCTTCAACTGATTGAACTTGTGGGCGTCTACGAAATTGAATGATGATCCTGAAAAGCGAATTGGTATAGACCATTAACTCTCAATGTACAGAGGGAAAAAAAAACATAGACCGTGCAGGATGGCTCATTCTTTATAACATGCATCTGAACTAGAGGGCTGTGTCCATCTAGTGTTCGGACATGGGAATTGAAACAGCTTTAATGTGAAAGAAAATGAATTAGATTTCAGTGTTAATACTGCAGGGACACAGTTTCCGGAGCTGTGTCTCCTCTCTCTCTCTTACTAACACACACACCTCAGTTCTGGCTTGGTTTTATTCTTCCTTTGTTATCCTACAGCTGTGCAGTAATGTGCTGACTATGTGTAATACTACACTTCTGTAAAGTCACAAAACAACAGAAGGGGGAAATGGTTTTAACCACAATTTTTTATTGGCATAATTTAAAATCATCTCACTGTTAGTTCATTTATACAAATATGCTTTTGTTATATATAAAACAATTACAAATTGATTTCTACGAATCAAGTTCCCAGTGTAAAAGCGTAGTACCATGCACACGGTAGCATACAGCTCCAGGACACAGACATACAGAGCCCACAGGTGTATGTTCCACAACAGCAATTTCTGAGTGAAATCAGGACATGGCAAAAAAACAAGCTCACCACAGTTGACAGTTTGACAAATTGTGCACTTACATTCAACCCTCCACACACTGATCTGGGAAATTTTCACACATCTTTAGGCAGATCTTAAACCACTGTTGTTACACAAAACCTCCCACTCGTGTTGCGCTTCGGTTATTCTAAACTTTACACAGGCCACAATCTAGGTTGACTTATAAAAACAGCCCGCTCGAGTGAGAGAGTACATGAAAATAACTATATTATAAGGGCCGCTGATATTACTGGCAGATGTAAGCACAAATGAACAACCACTCATGAGTATTAAAAAAATGATAAAAGGTATAAAAAAAATTGGCAGATTTGACAAGGCACGTTCCACCAACGCATTTCTTGCTAACCATATGTGCAAGCTGTGCTTGTGCTTGTGCCTTGCCCTCACTGCACCGTGCAATGCAGAGATGTAAACCACATTCTGTGAAGAGCTGTGGGCCACGGGTGCTCCGTTTCACAAATGCACAAAGACTTGCCGCGCAAGATGTCAGTTAGCACCTGTGTCTTACAAAGGGTGCTGCAACAGGAGTGTGTTTACTGTAAGGAACGAAAAAAAATCTCAAAAATGAAAGCCAGTGTTGGTTGAACCTGTATTTAAAAGATCGCATGGTACTCGCAGCACTTTAATGACCACCTTTGGGTTTGACAAAGGAGCTATGGTCTTTGGTTTAGATAAGGCACCTGACCAAATATAAGGCTCCTTCCATACTGTAGATAAACTGCTGTTACATGGTTAAGGCAGCTTTGACACTGTTTCTTTCATGATGAAATGATATTCACCTAACCAAGACAATATAGGAAAATAAGTATATAGCCTAGCATAAGCCAGTTCAAACACATTCTGGCATTAAATGTTATACTGAATCAATTATGCAGTGGTAATAGTCTGCTGACCTTAAATGTAAGGCAATAACGTCACTGAAATGGGAAAGGTTATGTAGGAGTTCTGGTTTATCAATTCTGAGTATCAATTACAAAACAAATCTTAAGGATCAAATAAACATAGGCTATTACAAAAAATATATTCAACTTTGGCCATTACCACACTCATAGGTTAAAAACATTTGAGGAAAAAATATCATTTACAGAGTAAATTCAACACAATTAGACAAAATAAAGTCTCTTTGACACCACCCTGTCAAAAAGTTATTCTTAGGCATGTTTTTAACGGCACTCGGTGTGAGCATCAAGAGTTAAGACTCAGGCAGAGGAGAGCTGTACTACAGCCTGACCCCCTGATGATGTCAGCCCAAGAGGTCCAGTACCAGTGTGGATTAATTTGGCAGAAGCCTCATGACACGTGCTCCTCCATTACTGAAGAGGGCAAATGGTCGGCTGCTTTTAATGGATCTGGTTTATCGGAGGCCTACGGGCTCTTCCATGCGTGGCAGTGAGAGAGCAGGGAGAGGCTGGAGGGGCAGCCTGCCAAACAGCTCTAACATGCCAGACTGAACACTTGGGGGACTGCAGCTCCAGAGTTTAACCTTTAATCTGTGCTTACTGGTTAAAGGGTACTGGCATGCGTCCGGGAGAGTCATCACACCTTGTCTGAACTCAAGCTGCTTGAAATTAATACCTGTGCACCCTCTACTTATCTGTTTATTACATCTAAATAGGCAAGTCGAAGCATTTTGATGGTGATATTGCTTGAGACTCACGAGATGTAACTTAGGTGAGAGTATGAGGTAGTCATTATTTCTCCACCTGAACAAGGCAGATCTCTTCTCTCCAGTCAAACAGGGTAGCTTTGTTGGTTCGTTTGGATGTTATTATGGCTTGTGACAACCATGATCAGCATTTTATAAGGCAAAGCAGAGAAGCTATAAATCTAGAACAGATGTAAAATTGGAAAAAGTGTAAATATAAAAAGTTAAAATGTAAGAAAAATAGAGAAGATACGGTCTGTTGCCCCCATTTTGGCATAAGTCACTTTGGTGATGATGGCAACGGAGAGTTATCCTCCAGGAGATGAATAAGGAAGAGAGAACAGAAGAGCTGAAAATTAAGTCTGTACTGCTGACGGTGGTGTGGACGCAGCCAGATGACAAACTTCGTTCCTCAGCCTTCCTTGGCATCTATGGATCTCCATCATCTCTCTACACAGTCCAAATGTGGGAACCATTCATTACAACAGCACACACTTCTTGGGGCTCTTTTTCGTGACTGGATACAATACTGCCCTCACAGCATCGGCAAACACCTCCCTGACACCATCCTGCTGCAGAGCAGAACACTCCATGTATTTAACAGCCCCGATCTGCTTGGCCAAGGCGTTGCCCTGCTGCTGGGTGGTGGGGGCGAGGCCCTGCTCCTTCAGCTTCTTCACCGTTTCCCCGTCACTCCTTAAATCCTTCTTGGTGCCCACGAGCAGAATGGGAACGTTGGGGCAGTGGTGAGAGACCTCTGGGTGCCACTTGTGCCTGACGTTGGCGTGGGAGGAGGGGCTGCCGATGGAAAAGCAGATGATGAAGACGTTGGTCTGAGGATAGGATAGAGTACGCAGGCGGTCGTACTCCTCTTGACCCGCCGTGTCCCACAAATTAAGGCTGACAGTGCGACCATCCACGCTCATCTGAGCGCTGTAGTTGTCAAACACTGTGGGAATATACTCTTCAGGGAAGGCATTGGTGGTATAGGAGATGAGTAGACAGGTTTTACCCACTGCCCCGTCACCTACCACCACACACTTTATGGTCTGCATCCTGCCTACGACCACTGGGGCTGCAGCACCTGACAAGAAAAAAGAGGACACCTGAGTAAATACTTATTGCAGTACGTGCTTTGAGAAGCTTATCAAAACTTTCCATCAACAGTGGTGACTTTTATGATGATTACACTTTAAGAGAGCGCGCTAAAAACACGGAGAAATGACTGCGGCAGCAGTTCTTAAAGTAACTCAGCTTTTCACCCAGTTAGCAGACGAGCTAACCGCTGCCGACGTTAGCTCATCTACGTAAGTAACGGTACATTGGTTAACGTTAGCGGCAGTTTTAGCCGTCGAGTGATTAATGTCACCTGGAAAGTTTAAACAACTAGTCCGTTTACACAGGGCGGCGAGCAAAGCGGGAACCAAACGCTGATTTTCTGGTATGTATTATTTCGCAGAGTTCACTTGTGAGACTAGGCGTTCCCCTACTAACTAGCATCAAGCTAAGGAACTAGCGCATTTAGTGGCTAACAACCTAGCTAGTTAGCAAACAAGTTGAAACTTTTTTTGCACACCACTTCTCATAAAGTTCTGCTGTTGGTCCGATAACGCTCCCAAATAACTCTAAAAATTATATTCTATTCTAGTGTACGTCTAGGAGTTAGTAATTCGCGATAACCTTGAAATTTGAAGGATTTTGTGACTTACCGCCACTTGGCTTTCGATCTCTTTTTGCTTGGTATAGTCAATCACAGCCGCATCCGGGGAGCTGTCCATTACGTAAAAAACAACGTACGGAAGCAATGCACCACGGGAGTTGTAGTTTAATTTTTGTAAATGTCTTTTCCCGGACACTGGATGGCGATGTTATGCTGTTTTCCTACAATTTTCCAAACTTTCACACGGCCCGTGGAGAACTGAGGAGAAAGGAGGGTGAAAAGTTGAAGCACTGCGACAAGAATATCAGGTTTTAGATTTGGCACAAACTGCAAATATGGTGACAGAAACAGGTTTTGATTTGAACTTTGTGGTTTAAAACTGTCCTTCCTGTAAAAGCAACAGTGAATAAAATAAAACACAAAATATTGCATTAGAAAAATTCCTGCTCTGATAATTGTCATTAAGAAGAATTATATTAATATTAGACTTGAAATAAAATTAGAAATAACAGTAAAATAAAGCCTCCTTTCATTGAGTTATTTTGGATGGATTTGTGCATTATCTGGTACAGAGCATCGATGGTGTGTCTGGTCAAAGTTCAGATTAAGTAAACCACTTTATGCACAGCAACAATGCTTCATATTTGTTGGTCAAATATTTTCTACGTAAAACCTAGTTATATGTACATCAAAACTGTGTTCAAATACATGAGTAAATGCATTCAGTTATTTTCCACAAGCGCCCTCAACAGGTAATGTCCTTGGTCAACTCTCAAGTATTATTGCCTCTAGTCAAGGTCATATTAAACCACCAGGTTTATGAATGGAGTGATGAGTTATTTCATTTCATGAGATAAAGATAACATAATATCAGACAACCTCATCTCCCCTGAGCGTCACCACTATTATTACCACTTAAAATACCTGCATCACATCCTATGACATATACTGAAAAGGGTGTCCCTGAGCCTCACTGACTTCTAATCTAACTATTAAAATCCAGCCAAGGTTGCTGCAATTGAGGTTTCTCCTGGATTGTTATCAGCCTGTTTATACATTAATTGAGAATACATCGATAGCTATACAGACTTTCTATTTTGGAACTTTTCTTGAACTTCCTTTCATTAAAAGTCATACACACTGCATAACTATAATGTATACATACTGCACATACATACAGGTCATTAAACAGTTACACTTCGTCTTTTGGACTTCATCCACTGGCCTTACAGCACCTATATCATTTATTTACTTTCTAACATAGCATTATTCTTACCAAGTGTTTTCACATCAATTCAGAATACACAGACATAGTTAAAAGGGGCTAACTTTTGACTACTTGGTTCCGCACCCGTGGAGACCCGTTGATGATGTCACCTCTATACACTGAGCCAGGTTAAGAGGCCAGCACTGACCGACAACCGGACACTCAAGAACACAAAGAGGCACCAGTTTATTGCCTTTCCCAAGAGGTTCTGGCGTCACTGCAGCCTATAAAGAGAGAATTCCCACTGGGACCCTACACCCACAGTCACCCTCCACCCCAACCCTTGCACCCTACTATTCTGCCAGGAGATTCCCTGGGACGTCTGTAGCATTTCCATGACAACAGCCGCTGACGAGATTTGGGGGGTGTCAAAAGATGCACCAAGTGAGACTTCACATGACTTCGAGGTAAAGAGAAAAATGAGGGTGACGAGCAGACAGAGGACGGAGAGATGCAAGTGCAGCAGTTGATGAAGAAGAGCGATGACCTTGAAAACTAAAAGACAAGTAAACAGACAGGAACCTTTTAATCAAACTGATGGGTGATTTTTTTTTTTTTTTTTAATGAACAAATGACACTTTTATTCAAATCACCACCTTTATTGATCTTCTCTTATTTACAAATCCACATAATGCAGTGAATAACAACCAATGCTATTCAATAAAGTTATAGAATATTTCGATATGAAACAACAAATTAATTACAGCAATCGTCTCCTCGCAGCCTCTTCGTCAGTTTGTAAAGTGCATCAGAACAATGAGGCCTCTCAACAAGAGGAAGAGCAGTTCAATAGTGTACCAACTTAAGTCTGGACTGTAAGACAGCCAAGTGTGAGAGTGTGATGATCACTTAGCAGATGGGTCACAGTATTAAATCATTTGGACAATTTCCTAAAAAAAACAAAACAATTTCTTTTTCTTTTCCAGAGTGCTTAAAACAGTCCCCCAAATTACAGTTCATACAAACCATAGTGCAGCCACATCGTTTTCACTTGTTTGAATCTATTTTAGTAACAGGAAATATATGTTAAACTGTGCTACATGTGAGTATGGGTGTTATGTTGTTGTGTCCTGTTGCCTGCAAAGGACGCAAGTGGATGTAAAAAGAGGTAGGATTTAAAGAATTGATTCTACTTTTCTAGCATTTGGGTGAAACACGTGGGATAAAAGTATTCCAGTGCAGATGTGTGTCCCATATGTAGAACCTAAGCACTCAGAAATGCATAAAAGTTGAATTTAGATGAACTGAATTTGAAGGAGAGCTAATTCAGACCAGGACTTATATATCCACACTGTATATTTTAAATTGAAATCCAAAGAAAGCCATCAAATGATTTTACAGACTTCTTCACGTCCATCACCTCCACAGAGGCTGAGCTCCAGTAGCCCGAGGCATTTTTGGACCAGGTATCCTTGAAGTGGGTGGGACTTTAGAGCTAGTAGGTGAGGAGGTTGTGCTTGTGGTCTTGGCGGTTTTACTTCTGGCTGCAGATATGACAGCTGTGCGTATTGTCTTGGCCGTGGCGGAGGACGGGCAGTGAGCCGTGCGAGATTGTGTAGAAACCTGAGTCTCGGAGTTTGGGGCGAGTCGTTTTGACACACGGAGAGGAGACCCTCTGATGAACGTTGGCTGAGTGCTGCCTGAGACCTTCTCTGAGACAGATCTCTCTGAGCTCCTGCGGGTCAGGGTGGGCTTTCCTGGAGTCTGTGGCTCGGTTACAGTCCTCTCTCGAGTGCTATTACTTCGTTTCACCTCTGCCTGAATGGCGGCAGGCCGAGTGATGGGAGATGAACGCGTTGATATGCTGCGAGGTGCAGACAGACGGCTAGGAGTGGCTGGGTTTGTAGGAACCGTGGCACAGTTTGGAGGATCGGTCTTGGAGCGGACCCGGGGAATCCCTGTGCTGTTTGAATTTCCTGCACGTGACACAAGGCCTCTTATGGCTCCTATTCCTCTACGTACAGGGATCTTCACGGTTTGACTCTCTTCCTTTGAAGCAGGAGACCCTGGTGTTATCCCCTCTCGGAGGTCAACCTCCCTTTCTTTCCTCCACTTGGAGCAGAGGCTTGGAGCAGGTCGTGGGAGTGGTGATGTTGGGGGTGACAAAGTGTCATAGGATCGCAAGCCTTTCACCAAAGTGTGGCACTCCACTGTTTCACCGACACGAGTGTATGACCTTGCAATCTCCCTCTCGGGTGTGGGCAAGTTAGAGTACTCTTCCGGCTGTGACTGGCTGAACTCTGGCAGACTGGATGGCATCCAGCTCTCTTCCACAGGTGTGGACGCCACGTCTGTATCTGCCTGTGTCTCGTCAGGCATCACTGCACTCGTCATAGCATGCACCTCTCCCATCTGATGTTGTGACTGATCTCTGTCTGGAGCATTTACACACGATTGTGTCTGACTCTCAGACCTCTGGTATCCCAACAGTCCAGCTCTGGCGTCATTATGAGAAAGTATTCCACTGGTATGAACAGACTGATCATTGACAGAGGAGCCATTAGATTTACCCTGAAGAGTACAGTTGTTGTCTGTTACTGTTAGGCCAAACCTATGTCTTTGAGTAGAGGCCTGTGTTTTAACACACAGGGCAACTGTGTCAGTATTTATAGCAGTCGTGTTTGTACAAGAACTGTGTTGATGTGAAATCTCTTCTTCTTTAAGTCCTGTTTCTTTCGATTGGCCTTGCAACACATAGGAAATGCTATCTCCTTGTTGTTTGATGGTGAATGCACGTCCATGGTGGGAATGCCTAAATGTAGCAATACATGATTTCTGATCTGTTTTCGTGCTCCAGCTGGTTGTCGGGCTGTGTCGAACCCTGCTCCCTCTATTCAGAACAGGTTCTTGGTCTGTAGGGGAACACATGCCGTCGGTTTCTGGAGAGCTACAAAGTATGGCAGTGTTCTCATGGTCAGAAGAGCTGTTTGAGTGATAACTGGTCGACGTCGGGCTGCTTCCCAGCTCGGGGAAGCTCTTCAGGATGGAGTTATGGAGGTGTGTGTCACCGTGGATGTGTGAGTGTCTTCGGGAGTCAGAGCTCCTTAGGCTACGACGACTCCATGTGTAGCTCAGGTTCTTCTCGAGAAGTTTCTCCAGCTCATCTTGATTATCCTGGGTATGTGGCTCTCTGGCAAGACTCAAACCCAAGTCCAAACCCGTACAAATGGCCAGAGAACGACGCTTCTCCCCTATTTCACGCTGACGCTCAAGACGTTTCTGTTCCTTCAGCTCCCGCTCTGCGTTCTCCTACAGAAAAAAAGGTGATTTGTTAAAACCTGCTGAACCTTTGCATCAGCACATCTTTTTTTATCAGAAATCCTTGGGATCTAACCTGGACAGCTTTTTGGAAGCGGTGGCAAAACAAATGGAAAACCCTGCAAGCCTCCTCAAGTTTAAAAGTGCTGTCATCCTCACAAAAGAACTCCACCAGAGCCTGACTTGACATCCTCATGCCTTCTACTTCATCCTCTGCCTCCTTCACTCGCTCCTCAGCCACCTGCGCATGAATGGAAAGAAATTTGTTACCATTTGAAACATTTTTCTACATCCTGACCTTGACCAATTTGCTGTTTGGTCAAAATTGCAGTTGAAAACTGGACACATTTAAATAGCCAGTTTACCTCCAGGAACGGGTGTGTGTGTTGCTGAATCTCTGTATCAGTCTGGATGTTTTCTTTGAGGGCAACCACTCTGCTTTTTAACTTCGATAGATCCTCCAGTACAGACTCTTCACACAATCTGCAATGAGAAGATACACCATACATGATTATTCTAAAAACAAACTTTTCATATAAAACATCTCACCATCAAAAGTTGGAAATTTAATCCAAGTCGTACAGGAATTTCTTTCTTTTTTCGAAGTGTTGTGTTTATATACACCAAGAGAGCATGCAACATATGCTTCACTTCAAAACTCAGTACCTTACACATAACCAGAGCACAGCAGAAAGGACCAGAAAGTTCAAAACCCTCCAGCAGAGCTCAAATATTGGCTTGGATTATCAATGTTGTCATGACCCACTTTTTAATAGCAGTTTGTTCTCGTGTTATTAAACAGGGCTAGTATATTCCCTCAGACTCAGTTACTGCGGGACCTGATGGGGTTTTAGTTTTTTTGGGAAGAGACTGACCTGGAGGCGGAGCCAACATGGCCTAGTTGGCTGGGAAATGACAGTAAACTCTGGTCCTTTTTCACAGCTTCCTGTGGAGACAAACAGAAATGATTATGCAGCTATTGTTTGAAAAGAAGCAACACGTCATTTGTTGGCCAAATATATGGCCACATATGCTGTGTGGAGCAGTCTGGATTGAAAATCCTGAGCAGTTCTTCTATCAAAATAGTAAAAAAAATAAACCCTAAAACAAAACTTTTAAAACATATTTCCCTAAAAACACCAATGATTTTCTACTTTTAATTTACAGGTTATAATAAAACAGTTTCTACACAATACAAATCCTCTACATATGCAGTAGTGGCCATGTTTTTTTTTTTTTTATAAGAATGTGCCAAGCTAAAGCTTTTATCCTCTTACATTTTCTTAAACTTCATATTTGATCAAGATCTTACCATAGCTACAAAATGCAGCAGATTCATGCCCGGCTTGTTGGCTTTGGTGTCAGCCAGTTTGAGCAGCGATGAAATTCGAAAACCAGCAGCGTTCCCTGCATATCCACCCTGAGAAGGAGAAGCCACATGCAAGGTTAGAATAACATATACACACACAACATGTGACAACTTTAAACAAACAGTGATACAAAACCCAGGTGCACAGTCAGAGTGACGCCCCTGAACACACACCCAGACCCCTAGTGACTGGTGTATTGTGCGTAGATAAAAAAGGGACCGGCTCTGCTTTGTCAGGCTGAAAGAAAAGAAAAGAAAAGAAATAAAATAAAGAAGCAACTCACAGCATTCATATAGTTCCCGGCTTTAAGCACCAAACGAAGAATGGAGTGTAACTCAGGACAGCTCAGCAGTTCTAGGAGGGAAAAAAGGAAGGAGATTGAGAATCAATATTGTGCCTTGAGGTTGTGGCATAATGACTATGAATGTATGTGCAACTGGCATTAAGGTCTTAACATGAGTCAGCAACTTAGTTTTGAGAAACTGGCTCTTAAGTTCACTGATGAAATAAATGCAACAAAAGAAAAAAAAAAATCAGACCAATGGTGTATTTGTTTTGCTCTGAATCCTAACCATGACAGAGTATTTGCCTCCTGCCTCACAAATGTCACCACACTCAAATGGGAGCATTTAAAAGGGCAAAACAGGCCTAATTCTTTATAGTGGTGGAGTACACAACTCCCTGCTGTTACTTTACCTCTGGCTGCCTCCCTCAGACATCTGGCTGCCACACACAGTGAGGTCACAGCAGGGTCGAACTCTTGTTGCAGGATCATGGCGTCCAGACGAAGCCGAAAACTAATGGAAGACGAAAGAGAAGGACGAGAGGATGAATGGACAGGGATGACTGATGAGAGAGACAAAAAGGCACTCCTGATCAATCATCAGTTAAACAAGCACATGTCATCACAAAGTGAAGTATGTGGGGAGGACAAGTGCTCTATAAAAATAAACATTTGAAAAGGAGTTTTAAAGCTAAAAAACAAAACAAAACAAAACAAAGACTCGTTCGGAAAGTAGTGGTACTCAGGTTATTTTCGGTAATTCTATCCGTCTAGGGCTAAGGTGGGCTGTACCTGGGGACCTCCACTAACAGCAGCATGAAAAGATCAGGCTCTCCAAGCCAGCTCCGCTCCCCACTGAACCTCCTCAGGCGGGATTCCTGAAAGAGAACAGATGCTGAGCAAAATCTGGAAAAAAAAAAAGCAGCTTCAATTAAAAAAAAAAAAAAAAGATCTTAAAAAGCAACATGCCGTTAACAGTCAATTCCAATATTTTTCAGCGTGCTATCCTTTGCTGGAAACAGACCACATCATACGACATGGTGTAATGGCAAACTTTTGATCATCCTAACCAGAGCCAGATGATGAGTAAAGGAAGAGGGAGGGGGTGAGGAGGGAAGGGAGGGGGAGTAGAAGGAGGAGAGGGGGGAGGTTGTCACTGTTGTATTTGTATGCCAAAAAAGGCACTTTACCTCCTCATTGTCAGGTAGCAATTTGCAGAGCTCAGTGAGTTTCTCTGCTCCGTAACGGTCGCCGGCGCCTTGCCTGATATCCTCAACTATCTCTTTAGCAGGCCTGCGGACAAAGCAGCAACAGACAGACGCACTTTGAGCATGACATCATTGTTAACGTGAGATGGGCTTTTTCAGCCTGAGAGAAAGCATTCTCACTGTGAGAAAAGTCACTTTATAAGTAGTATCAGTCCTTTTGTTTCTCCTTGTTCACACAATATTGAGGCTTATCCTACTCTTATCAGTCAAAATGTCAGGGCAGGGAGGTTTGGTTGACGCCACAGTGGCGTCGCAAAGTGGCGTATCCACTGGGCAAACAAAAGGCAGACATTTAGAGAAGACGTCTGAAAACCTTGGGATGTCAAGGTGAAAGATCCAGAGACAGAGCTGACTGACTGTTTGACCTCTGCCTTATTTCCTCCAACTGACACATCTGTCCTCTATTCCAGCAGTTTTCCATTATCCTCCAGCCTCCTCCCCATCATCATACAGCCCATTGCACACACACTCACACTCCATTATGTGCTCGCTACCCTTTATTCCCCTCATTCACATCCTCATGTAACTCTGAGGACAACATTTCAGGGATGACCTATGAGCACATCCACATCTAACATCAGGATTAATCATTTTCATAAGAAAAACAGAGCGGTTAAGCAACCTTTGTCAATTTGTTCCTAGTAGTTCTATTGAAAGCTCAACGATGAAGCAAAAAGCCCTATAAATAGAACGGCCTCACAATAAAAAAAAAAAAAAAAAAAAAAGTTTTGAAACAGCCGTGCAGACACTGATGACAATATAAAAACGCATTTTGTTTAAACTACACCCACATTTGAACAGCAGCTCCATCTCAAAACAGAACAGAGGACAAATAATCTCCCAGTGAGACAAATGCTTGTATACAGAAGAGGATCTTTTTACATAATGGCTTTCCTTACAAGTCCTGACAAATCAAGTTTAGAAAAGAGGCGCTCTTCGGTGAAGAGGCACACACGTGGAGGCATGACAATACAGCAGCTCAGCACTTTCTTCCTCTTTATTCATCTAGATCCAAGTTTTCTACCAGCACTTCCGACATCAATAACAATAAAGTTTCAGGTGTCGTACTGTATATATGTGCATTTTAACAATTATAAGATCAGCTCTCTTCATTACAACAAGTGCTGCTTTGTTTGAGTTAGGCAAACATGCTAAAGAGGATTTAAGAGAGGGGGGGTGGATGAATATGGCAGGCCACCAGTGGGGTCTCTCTCTGTAGGGGGTGGTGGCTTTAACAGTCGGGGGTGTCAAGCAGGTGTCAGCTCTGACTCTTAAGGCTATACCCGACCTCCAGTCGACTGGCCCCCCCCCCAGCCGGTCCAGCTGCTCAGGGTGCACCCGTCCCCTTCCACCTGTCCCCCCTGCTATATACTCCAGACTACCGCTCTCCTGATGAGACTCCACACCTCCAACACCCATCTAGTGTTTTAATATAAGGCCACACACTCCGCTTCCTTAACTCAAGTCAAGTAGTACTGCTCCCCTGGGCATAGTTGTGCACACTTCTGTTCACTGCATTTAAAACTGCTTTCAGCTTCGTCTCATGCTGACCTCCACTAAATGCAGACAAAAGGGAAACTGGTCAAGTTTACCAAACTGAAAAGAGCTCTTTGCAGTTTGGTAAATACATTAGTCATTAGATTACTTTGCGGATTCATCTACAGTGATAGAAAACATAAACAGTATTCACATTTCACACTGGAACTTGTCAATTTTGGCATTTTTTAACACCTAAGCTTAAAAAGATGTTAAAAAAAAAAAAAAAAAAGTTGCAATCTATTAAATGATCAATCAACTCATGTTTCACTTCTAGTAAGAAATGAGGAGGCTTACATCTTGAACTGGCGGAGAAATATTCCAATGTTCATGCTTCGTTTGGAGTCCAACAGGGAGATCTGTGAAGAAGCAAAGGATATATAAGAGGAAGAAAAGCTCAGGAAAAATTTTTCTATCTTATATATACATTGCTGATCACAGCCATATATTCACTGCCCCATGATCTGACCTCTTCAGAGCTGTCCTGAGGAGATCTGCAGCGCAGCAGAGCAGATCGGCGTCTCAGGGTGCTGGTCCGGTCCTGAGGTTTACTGTCCTTCTGACCAAACAGCTCATCCAGAGAATGAAGGTCAATGGGAAACTCGTCCTCTCCTTGCGCCGCATCGCTCCACACGCTCTTCCTCCCCTCCACCTTCTCTTTGGGAATTCGCTCCCAGTTCAGCTTCCTCAGTCGGCTGCGACGGGTGCTGTCGGCCCGGCTGAAAGGTGAGGAGGATGATGCTGACGGAGGCGGTGGTGGCGGCGGCGGCGGAGGAGGAGGAGGTGGTGGAGGTGGAGGCGGCGGAGGGACCAGGGAGGGAGGTGGAGGAGCGACCAGCACCAGGCGGGAATCCATAGCCGTCACTTCCACAGCTTCAGGGATAGCGGCGGGGTGAGGGTGTGTTCCATGAAAGGCACGAGCTTCCTTGATAGCCACCGTCAGGTTGATGAGCATAGAGGCGGCCGGGGTGACAGAGGGTGAACAGTCTCTGCTCCGTCAGACAGTCAGTGAGTCCTGTTCCACGTTCCAGTTCAAAGGTCCATCAGTAATTTCAGTCTAGGAGACAAGTCAACAAAAATAAAAGATCTTATTTCAGACAAAATGCAAATCACTGCAATCCTAGAGTTTTGCCACAGTTAGTAACTGATCCGAGGCCTGTGACTTCACCTGAGCTGACACCTGGCCTGACATCGCCTTTCATTAGCCCAGTTCCACGGCACTGAATGACCTAACAAGTAGTTGGAGCTAAAATATGTAACCTCTGGTTCAACTTTCAGTGGGAGTTCAAGGTGTTTTTTGGGGGAAAAATAGTACCTGGCGAAATTCCCCTCCACCTTTACCTCCACCTCCACTGTAGGCTGTTTTAACTGCTTGTCCTGTCCTGTTCAGTTTCACCTCACTGCCTGCGCGCGCACGCACACACACACACACACACACACACACACACACACACACAACAAACATACACACCACCACGCACCATCTCCCTTCTAATTAGAATACACGGAGACACTACAGGCAGTGTAGGATGCGCAGTTAATCACAAAGCAGTGAAGGAAAGGGACTTCTTCAGAAAAAAAAATCATCACTTTGTAATATTCTTTAAAGGTTATGGCAGATAATCATCTGCGAGCTAGTTGCGCACACTTGCACCAGCAAGTTTTAAACAGGATTAGTAGCGCAATTAGTGAATGACTCAGAGGTTTCAGGTGTCTGGTTCAGGAGAAAGTCTTTAATCATGACATGGGTTTTGCATTTGACCAAAAACACTCGTAGCTCTAGCGCGTTCCAAACGACATGAATCACAACTTTTTAGAAGGAAACTTTTCAAAGGATGCGCTTGGTTGCCAAACCGTTCCACTGTGCGCCGCAGGAGCGCGCTGCAAAAGGGGGGGGAAGGAGGAAGAAACTTAACTAGGAAATTAATCTCGGTCTCCATCATTTAATGCGATTGTGTTATCTTTATAAGGGAAAACTCGTCTGTCATCGCGTCAGGCCAAACGGTGAAAATGAACGCAGAAAGTAAATTAAAGTGACAGCAAACTGGAAATGTTACATTTTATGTGGTATTTTCATTGGATAGTTACGGTAATATTCAATTTATTTATTATCCAGTATATTCAGTTAAGTAAACTGACAATAACCGGTTCTAGTAACCCGGTAGTTTGTACAGATACAGAAGTGCAGATGATCCAAACAGCGCTCAGTAATTGTCTCAAACCAATCAAGTTCCTTTACTTACCTGCCGTTGATGACTCGTTGGCCAACAAGAGTCGCTGGTTTAAAGTTGGTGGAAACTTTGATTTTTAAAAAAAAGAAAAGAAAAAGAAAAGAAAGAAAGAAAAGAAATCACTTCAATCTCAACCAATCATAAGTGTTTCTTGTTTTGCTGTGTTTCTGTTTTCCCAGCGTCTTGTGCCGCTCCGCTCCGCTCCCAACACTCCTCAGTCCTCTGTCTTTTCTCAACTTGCAGGAAAAACTTCCACACAGTTTAGCGGAGTGTGTGGAACGCGCAGGCGCGCTCCCGCACGCCGATATGCCCTTGTATCCTCCCAGTTTTCCCATGGGCGGATTTAGGGTTTTTTGCACTCGCTCTTTAATTCCTCAACTTACAGTTTTCAACCTAGAGGATGTTTTTTTTTTCTTTCCTTTTTTTGTACATTGGGGATTAATTTACGCCACGGTATGTTAACTATGTGAAAAAAGATTGAATTAAAACGTCAAGATCCTCAACAGCACAAATGAGCATTGACTTTAAACTCTTATTGCTTTAATGTTTGAGATAAATCAATGATTTTGATATCTTATGCAATGTTTTTACAATCATCTAAATCCTAAATCTAGATTGTACATGAAAGCCTACTGTCAGGCGTTGTATTGACATCATGATAAGTCTCTGTTTCAGGCTAATCACCATAGTGGGCAGGGCTCTGATCTGTAATTGGTGCAGAAGGCCTTGATCAGGCTAAGAAGAGGGTGCTATTGTGAATCCGAGAGAGGGAGCAGATGGCTATCAGAGATGGGAAATGATGTCCACATCTCCTCCCTGAACCAAGAAGGGGGCACATGTGAAAGACAAGAGGCTAGAAGTCCATGTAGGGTGCTGAAATCCCCCCAGGTGCTGCGATGTAGACCCATAACACTGACCTTTCATCCAAGGTGCTGGAGCATTCCTGGCCCACGTCACCTGGCGATCCCCAGGGTCCGGCTCAGGTAGCCTCTTTCACAGACCATGCTGACAGACGCTCGTCATCACTTCTGAGGCTGCGGTAATTAGGGGGTTACGACCCCGAAGATCTGGCTATTGTTGTGCCTGTGCAGCAGGGCATGTTATAGTGTACTCGTGCCAGAATAAACCTCTCTCAGGAAACTTCACTTTCTATTCAGTCACTCACTTCTCTGAGTACAGTGCACTTCTCAGAATACAAGGAAATGCCACTGTTGAGAGACAGCGGCTTTATAGCCCATAAAGGGCCCGAACGACCCTCAACAATTCCACATACTATGCCAGTGTTCATGCAACACGGACACTGCGACAGTGATTAATGAATAGTGAGGAGTTAACTTTGCATCCTTCATGTGTTTCACCAAGACATGTTAAAATGCAAGGAGACAAAACAGTCTGTGATGTGTTTACAGACCCCGCTCCCAGCCGGTCCCCCACCTTTGCATAACAGTGAGCTCCAGAGCCCGTGGTTCACTCGGCCCATTCACATTAGTGAATGAATGTGCATGAAAGTGTTCATGTGTAAGATTTGTGTGAGTGTGAGAGGGGATCCATGCATTTCATTGTAGAGAGAGAAGTTTCTTAATCAAACATCCAGGAAAACATCTGAGGATAATTGAGGAAAAAACATTTCTTTGATAATTTAGAGAACTTGGTGCCTTTTCTTCCATTCACAGAAATCAGGATTAACACATAAGACCCCAAAGCTAACAACTCTTTAGAAGCATTAGCCCCTCACCATCTTTCCTGCTTAATCTTACTTTGAAGTCACACAAGGGTTACGTAAAGGTGAAGGCTATTTGCCCCCCCACCCCTCCTGCCCTAACTAACACACATAATCACTGGTGCTCATACACACACACACACACACACACACACACACACACACACAAAAAACTCACAAAACAAAAATGGTATTTGTTTTACACAAAGCTTTTGCTATGGTGATCAAATTCTCTGCAGTGACCTCTGCTGCCATGGGCGTCTCACTCTGCAGAAATGAATCCGGATGTAGAAATCAATACAATAGATTTTTTGCCCAGATGTCCCATTTATATTGCGTGTAAAAAGTGGCTGTAAAACTATTTCATGTGAAACTATTGATATAACCGCTTAGCTTAGTGTTACTGTGCCTCTGGTGAGTCTGGTCTGCCTCCTGGGGCTTGATCAATTCCCTGGTGGAATAAATAGGTCAGTGTGACTGTGACTCTGCGGGGGTATTAAAACACATGTATAGACATGCAAAAACACCTGGGTCTGATCCCAGACTGGGACAGTAGGTCTGGGGGAGGTATTTCTAATCAAACCCAGCTTCTTCAGATTGCTCTTGGTTTCCCAGCTGCTCTCAGATCACGTGCAGTTATCCAGAACGTTCTGACAAGGATCTCTGCCTTTGGTTAGACCGCCGACTTGATAAGGAGAGACGGCAATAGACAGACAACACAAACATATTCTCAGCCTCCTGCCCTATTTTTTTTGCCCCCTAAATTCTCTCACGCACAAACACAAATCTGCACTTTCACTAACCCATACGTCTGATCCAAATGTGGGATGTACCACTACATATGTTAAACATGATAGTAAAAGTCCCAAAGGCAGGCTCGTACACACATACTGCTGGTGGAGAATGTGACTTTGGGAGTTCACAGACAGGCCACTGGATGATGATACAAACATTATGGAGACAGAAAGATGAGAGGCCAGTGGTTCAGACTTGTAGAGAAAAGAAAACACACAATGATCTGTCGTATTTTTCACTTTTTATGTTTTACTTTTTTATGTTTTTATCTCTTTTTTAGAGCAGATTTGTGTATTTAGGTTTTTTTTTCCTTCTTTATTTCTCTATTTTTAGAGTCTCCTGTTCATTGATCGTTAAATATCTTCGCTTTCTTCGCTAATATATCGCTATTCAATATGAGCCATAGCTTCCCTGGACTTCATTGATTGACAACAGACATTACTGAACCCTGTATCCTGCCTTGTTTTCATGACTGTCCTAAGTTCACATGTGACTTTTCACTTTTTATTTATCACTGGATGTATGTGTGCACACTTGTGTCTGTTGAGTTGTGATAAAGGTGCTTGTGATCAGTTGTTAAATGCACACTTTGTGTGTGTGTTGTTTTTTGTGTGTGTGTGTGTTGTGTTTGAATTAAACTCAGCAGGGTGCAAGGGAGGCTAAGGAAATTGTGGTCAGTTGTCCTTGAGGGAGGGGGGTTGGGTCGACGCTGTTTGTCTTCGCACATCTGGCCACTAGAGCCACTTCCGACTCCAATTAGGATTTCCTGAGACTCAATAAAGGGGATTATTGGCCTGCAAAAACACTAGCCCAGACTCTCCCACCCTCAGCCACCTTCCTGCGCCAGCTGCTACGGTCATTACACTAGTCAGAACTACAGTCGCACTCCACTAGAGGTTCACAATGACGCGGTGACATACAGCGACATTGACAAATCAGCCCTTTTTCTTCTCCTGTTGTCCGTGCATCTCTTTGTCTCTTTTGGTGAAATTTAAGATTCTTACATTTGATCTTTGGTTTAGACTCCCCCTTCATATGTGAAATGAATCAAGAGTTTCATAAATGATGTCAGTGAAGCAGTGGAAACTAAATTTTTTCCCTAACTGGCTGATGAGAGGCCACAAGAGTCTGTATACCAAGCTGTGGTTGGGCACAAAGCCCTGGTGCAGAGCACAGGGGAGCTGGGCTGCGTTGACTGGGGGTCCTGAGCGGCTGCTTGTGTGGCAAGAGTGATCACACAGTTAATATTCAAAGGGCCGGGTCCGTTGTAAAGAAGCCACTAAATAGAGGTTGACAAAGCGCATCGTACAAACAAAGGCTTCTCTCTAAGTAGGCTGTGTATATAGCACTAGGCGTAGTGAACGGATGGGCTTTGCTGGGGTGGTCATGTATGGAGTCTATAGTGAATTATTAAAGCAGGGCCTCCTGCTCTTCCTCCCCCAACACCATCACAGTTAACTCCAAACCAAACCACACACTTTTCCTTCCATGTATCTTTGGCTTTAACTCATTTTTTAATATTGTCACAAAACTCACTCTTTCAGATTTTTTAGTGTTTTACTGTAGACTGGGCCAAATGTATTGAATTTTAGTGCTTCAACTCACAATTTGGTTCATTAAATTTAAACTGAAATTTTTATTTAATCTGCAGGGCTACTGCATTAAATGTTGCATTTAAATCATTGAGTTAAAGTGTATTATTTCCCCTAGTTTCCATTCCAGTAATAATTGTAATGTCTACGTGCTTCTTGTTGAGTATAGCCTTGCAAATTCCCTTCTACATCACAATACACACACACTCACCATGCAAGTACACACACACACACACACACACACACACACACACACACACACAGTTGCTTCGGCCAACTAAACCTAATTATTCTCTCCCTGCTTTTCTGTGCCAACCAGTGATGTCACCCACAGAGAGACACTGCCTGAGCGCGACCATGCTGGCAAAGAGGAGGAGAATAGGGAAGAAGAGGGGGGAAAGAGAGGAGAGCAGGGGAGAAAAGAGGAGAGGTTAAGAGAAGATTAGCACTAAAGAGGTTAGCAAAGTAAGAAAGTGAGGGTAGACCTCCGGAGTTCTGGCTGGCCTCGTGTTGGGGCTGCAGGGATTTAACAGCCTGCTCTGCTGCTGCTGGACGCACAGAACGCAGCCTCCTCCTTTCTGCTCCCTCTCTGGCTCCAATAGACATCCAGCCAACACATTTAAGGCTGAAAGGAAAACACGGAGGAGTTATGAGGGCCAGACCCCAAAGGGACTCCCCTGTGGGATTAACCTGGCAGCTTACTCCCTTCCCATCATTTCCACTGGCATTCACTGGGCCTGCGCGGTGGCCTATTCATCCTCACTAAACTGTTGCATAACAATGCAGCCTGCTTTTTGCTGCAGGATTGGAACTGCTGGTAAAACAAGGCATCTTTGGGCCCGAGAAACTATGAATGCATTGGCCCTGTTTCTTGTGTTGTGGGGGGAATCTCTGAAGCCTGGAGCTGCTGTGTGAGTGTGGGGCACACGTCATAGTAGAGGCAGGAATGAAGGTAGTTAGTTCTTATGTCTGACTGTTCAATAAGTAACTATAGCCAGCACTTAGTTCAATGTAAAGACCAAAAGACTGACTGTCAGACCTAGTAGAACTATACATCATCTCTCATTACAGTCTTTGTACATGTTAAACAAACAAGATCTAAAGAGTTTTAGAGTTACTCATGGACTCATTTCATACTCATTTCATTGAATCGAGTTAGGCTAGCTGTGTTTTTATTCTAAGCAAAGAAGAGACAGACATTTTCAAGAATAGCAATGGTCTTCCCAACTAAAGTAAATACAGTTGTTTCCTGAAATGTCAAACTGTTGACATTTCAGTTCAAGTATCACTGAGAGTATGAAGTTGTCTCTGACATGAGGCCCCACTGGTCTCATGTGGTAATCTTAAACGTGACAAAAACAGCCATTGTAAGTGGAAATAGCAATTGAAGTCACTTCTTAAAAGCCCAGATGATCTCTAAGCCTTTAATGGAGAGGGGGCAGAATAAGGGAGAAATGACTTAATGTGGGTCAGATAAATGGAGAGACAGCATGGGGTTTATTCTACTCTCTGGAAATCACGTGCAAAAACCTTCTCTCTCTTCCTTCCTTCTCTCTGTCTGACACATGGAGATGTGGCATGTTTGGCAGAGGGAGAAAAGAGCGACAACAAAAGGATGAGTGACCAATGCAGAGATGCTGATGGCCAGCTGAGTTATTTGGTCAAAACCCAGTAAAATGGAAGGACAGGCTGTTGCTAGGCTGTGCTGTGAGAAGGAGAGAGCACTCTGGCTGAGCTCATTGAAAAGAACCAGGCCTCTGTTTACTCACACAGATATTCCACTTTAGAAGAACTGCAGTCACCACCAATTAGTATTATTACCCACCATTACCTCCAGTCACTCTCTACGAGCCTTCATTAGCCACTCAACCTGTTGAAGAGGGTCTAAAGAAGTTATCAAGAGGCTGGAGAAAGCTCAAATAGCAGTGAGTGATGGGTGGAAAAATGCACATTGAAAGTGAATTTGTCATGAATATAATATGTTATAATAAGCATCACCCTAATCAACCCAATCTGTAGTTTCCTCCCACACAGTAGTGCTTCAGGAGTATTTCAGTATTTCAGATTTTCAAAATGTCAAAATGTCAAAAGGCCATTTTGTCAAAAGAGCTACACACCAAAACACACACAATCCATACTAAGATCGCAGTCACGCCCCTGTTTATCCCTTGTATGATTCCAACTGCAGCGATCACAATACTGAAAAACCTCGGAGGAAAAAATGTCAGATTCTGCAGACCAATGTATTCATGACAGCACCTTTTATCCTTTCAGAAAGAAATATAATGACTACGATAACACCTGCTCAACTGTGTTTGTATTTATATTTCAATATTTCTGCTGCATTAATACACTTTGTATATTTAATCTACATTTTTCAACTGTTTTCACAAATTAGTTTAAAGATAAACATTAGATTTATGAGTCATCTTTCAGAGCGCCACAGAAAGTTTGTTGATTAAAAGAAATGTTTAAAATCTATCATCTTTAATTAAGAGCAATGTAAAAAAAACAAAAAAAAAACTAACTAATGTAACCATTTATAAAGAATGACAGACTTTGAGCATTCACTTCAAAACACTGCACAAAGGAGATGTATTACCCAGCTCAGAGAAGGTTAGACAAACAAATCTATGAATTGCTGTTTACTCCTCACGTGTACAACCCAGCAGCCTCTGGCTCTGTGTTGTGAAAACTCAGGATGGGCTCTATAGGAAACAGACTCAAAGGATTATCATGGGCTGGCCCTATACAGAAACCAGAGAGAGGGGTGGGGGGGTGAGCAAGATATAAGTGAAGCTAGAGAGAAACAGAAGGAGGAAGCAAAACAGAGAAAGAAAAAGAATACCCATTAAAATATGTGTGTTGAATCCCTTGAGGTTAATGTCCCGTTTGAAGAGCCCTGAGGTTAAGGTCAAAGGTTACAGGTTAGGCTTGGAGGTTATCAGCAACTGTTAGGGAGTTCACTACAATTGCCTAAGTAGTGGAGAACTTTTACAGTTAAATGGATTAACCCAGTGAAGGTATTCAGGGGTTAAAACTAGAGTGAATCAGCCACACAGACGCAAACACTTACACATTTTTATGCATGTATGTCGTACGCTGGCAGACACATGCGGGATCGTATCTCTTGTTGCTCTGGGTGTGGTCAAATGTGGAGTTGTGGTGTGAGAGGAAGTCAGTGGGGAGCAGAGGTGTTGAACCCTGTCATCCTGTTGTTTCTGGTCACACCTGCCTGCTGCTCCCGGCGTATAAAGAGTTAACAGGAGATGTGTCGTTTGTGTTTTGAGACCAATGAAATACAACAGAGAGGAACCAGTTAATTACGCCATAATCCAAATAAGACATGGAAATAAGTTAATTTTGACAGACCCAAGGGCTTTGCAAAGAACATGCTACAGCTACAACAGACACAATAATCACCTCTCCTTATTCACACACACCGGCGCGCGCACACACACACACACACACACACACCTATATACACAGGAACACACTTATGTGCATGATGGCAAAGCACTTGCTTAACGCCTCCCTCATTCAGCATGCTAGGGGGATGTACTACAGTGCATTCTTAATGGTCTTCCAACTGTGACCTGAGCAAGTGGTGTGGAGGAGGCAGAGGGGGGGAGGTGTTGAGAATAGAAGGAGGGAGGAGAAAGGGAGGCAATGACTTTAGAAACAAAAAGCTTTGACTAGAGTCCCCGCAAGGCTCAGAATATTTTATTCACTCATTTGTTTACGGCCTGAGTTTGGTCATGAATCAGTTCTACATTTGACTCTACTGAAGCTCTTACTCTAAAAGTTTTACCTACACTCACGCTTGTCAGTGCACAGTATTTGTCAGAACTTCAGTCATTTACAGTTTACAGACCCTCACAGCAGCTCTGTCCATGTAAGCCCCCCCTGCCCCTCTCTGCTTTGACTTGGCGTCATCATTGTTTTGGTTCTTGTTGCACAGGAGACCCCACAGTGAATTCTGTGTATCTAAGGCTGATTTCAGTCATCTCCAGTGACCCGCAGAGGAGTCGCACATGAGACACGGCAGTCGTAATGTCCAGCTCTGGTTGGTGCTGTGATCAAGCATAAACAGAACACGCCTGATTACTTCTATAGGAATCAGTGACAATGTGGGCATCAAAGTAGAGAAGGGTGCCACTATGTGGAACATCAGGGGCACAGCTCTGGGCACAGAGTGGGTCTTTCATATGCTGCACCCAGATCCCTGACTGACATAGAAATTCCTTTGAAGTTGTTTGGTGAGGCCTAAACTTCAGAGATGGTTTAACGTGTTGAAATAGATCCTTTGTATTTCCACCAAGTGATGACATATGCTCACAGATCTCAAATATGGAGAAAAATATAGATGACATAATCCCCCTATAGGTTACGCCATGTTTGATTTTTACTGATCAAAGTAAGATGTGTAGAGGAGGGGATTATATGAGGAATTGTAATGACATGTTTGGGTCTCAAAGTTAATTCTTAGCCTATTTCCCACCAGGTGCTTGACATGGGTGTAAAAACAGGGGAGGGCCAAATTGTGCAGCAACGCTGCTCCATGGGCCATAATAACATAGTGCTCCTATAAAAACAGCACTTATTACAACTGACAGCAATGATAAAGTCTGTTGTGCAGTGTTATCAGTCGTGCTCTGTCAGAGCAGATTATAAATAAGCAAACATGCATAATAACAACATGAAATGATGAATATTTCAACATCCGTATAAAAAACCCACAAAATTATAGTAAGAGAGCATCAATCGCACACATTGCAATGTGCTGCACATTTACAAGACTTCCATACAACCAGTCATCCAGTATTTCCTCTTCCACTCCCATTTCCCCAGGTGCACTGGGCAGGTCTTTACTGGGCAATGCTAATTATGAGCTAGTTGGTTTCAGCATTGTGCATGACACAAAGGGGATTTGCTCCAAACCAAGGTCATGCCAAAAAAAACAGGCCTGCACACACTGCGCGTAAGCTGGGACATCTGAAATTACTGGTTATGTCACTACATGTTTTTTTCTCCCTCCATTTAACAATAATAATAACCGTAATATAATGACAGTAAGAGGTTTAATAATAATATTATTTTTCAAGTAGTACGGCTCGAATTAACTAGAATTACCAATTGCAGTGATATGCCTCGGACAGCTAGTCCAGTTGCGGGTAATTAGTGCATAAATATATTTGTGATTTATGGGACAGCAGGCATACAGTTTCAGTGAACTTGACAAAATCTAATCAGTTCATCCTTGAGTTTCTGCCAAATTTGTGGTGATTAAGTCATGGTGGTCTTGAGATATCACACTGAAAAGGCCAAAACACATTTTGTGAGGTCACAGTGGTCTTGACCTTTGACCTATGAAAACCAAAATGTAATCACTTTATCCCTGAGTCCAAGTGAACATTTGTGCCAAATTCAAAAGGATGCCCTGACGGTGTACTCGAGGTATTTTACTCACAAGAATGGCCATAGCTGTCATGGGCACCAAGAAATAAAAAAGTGACAAATGCTTTATTTTGATAAATGAGAAAATTAAACATGGGGATGTGATAAAAAAAAAAAAAAAAAAAAAGACAGACATAAAACTGTCACATGTCTATGAAAAATCATTGTAAACCATGTTGTAAACAATTATTATAATGGCAGCTCAAAAACCCATGTACCTTCACAACACATGCTCTTTCTCAGCCTGTCTTTATCCTAGAAACTGGTCTCTGACTCCATATGCTTCCTTATGACTGACCCCTCTTATGAATACAAACTAATAAATAGTTCCCATTTGTGTGGCCAGCCACCCGACAACGCTGTTCATCTGCACAGCCAGATGGTGACAGTCACTCTACTGGACTGGACTTCAGGGCTGTCATGGTCTCCTTTGCACTCAATTTAAGTGTTTCTCTAGTTTGATTTGACCTGAAAAAACACACTAAAACACACACACACTTCAAAGTGACTAAACATTTGGATCAACATTTGTTATCTGTGCTTTCTATCCACTTGATGATATATTGTGTTCGCAGCCAGCTTTACTTTCAGTGGAAAAATAGTGGTTCTTATCTAGGAAAAACATTCTCACATGTAGTTGAGTCAGTGCTTCAGTCGGAGCCAATCCATTTCTTAATGTACGTTCAACTTCCCCTCATGGGGCTGCTCAGCTCTCCTCCATGTGTTTGAGTTTTCAAAGCCTCACCCAACAACAAAATGAGGGCAGGCCTATGAATATCAGCCTCTGCTGCCCACATTTCACACTTAGTGTCTAGATAAATGGATAAATACAACAACAACATAAAAAGATAAACCCACCTGCTGATAGTTGCTAGCTACGTTAGCCAAAAATGTTGGCTACCATTACAGTTCTCACCCTGTTTTATCACACCTTGTTGTCATCACATCTGGCCACTTAAATACTTGATATTTGGGAGAAAATAACCCATCACTGTTTACTCAATTAGTTGTGTTGATTCAATTGTAGCTAGAACTTGAACATAGATTTTGGTTTGTAAGTGTCCATGTCACCAGGATAATGTAGTGTGATACATTAAAACGACAAGAAAAAAAAGCATTGTCGGTATCAATTGTTGTCCTCGGTTGAGTATTTAATTTACAAATGATCTTTATCTTTTCTGTTGTGCATACGCAAATCCATTCTTTGTAAAATTGCGTAACTTGTGCTGTGCTGAGTGTGGGTCAACCTTACTTTTGAGATAAGACAGGAAATGTGTAATTATCATTATTAATAATTCCTGTCTTCCATTTATACACATGTGTGTCTAAGTTTCATTCTCACCCACTGGCTTTTTCTCCTATGATGAGTCAGAATGAGTGTTGTGAGAAATGACTTGTTGGATGGGGAACATTCAACCACCCCCTCATAGATAAACAATAGCAGGAATGCAATATCAGACTAATGTGATACAGTTTCTAGACTGCAAGAAACCTCTGCAAGATTACTGCATGGGAGGAGTCTTTTACAGCAAGATCTCATAAATAAATAATGCAATGCACAAAGTTATTTGAAAATGAAATTAAAAGTGTAAATAGAGAAATGAATAACTGGATTCACAAACTGAATCATTACATATCTTAAATACATTTCCCCTTTTATTTGAATATACATCATCCTGCTGCTTTTCCTTTTCTTATTAGCTATTTGCTGAGTCATGTTACTTTTACTTTTAGCTCCTCCGTTTAACCTTTCGGTAAGGTTAGGGTTAGGCCTTGTGTTGCTTAAACAAGGAAAAACAGAGAAACTTTGCTTAAATTCTCTTCCTAATTTTATATTGCCAATTAAATATTAAACAACAAATTGTTTTGTAATCTAGTCTATCTATTCTATTAACAGCTATTAATTTATTGCTGTTTCCATGGCACTTGTGGGCCTCCATACAGATGTGATTAATATTCCTGATATAACAGTTAATGTTTCTACTTTTACAAGTTCTGTACTTGTTATGGAAACTGTCTGCAAAAAACTTCCTATTCAACTTCCTATTTTGTCTCTGTGAAAGCCTTCATTATCTACACTACAGTGAAATGCTGTTGACAGGACATAGGTCTTGTAAATAACTGAGTGCTTGTAAATTATTGTAGATGAATATGTAATAAACTAGAGATGTAAATCACATAGTGAGTAATTTTAACTTGATTGGTGGTTAAAGACTTGAAGACTACAACTCTGTGGCTCTGATGTCAAAGGTCACCACCCCGTCCACTCCCTCACTGACCCTCGTTTCTCCAACATCCACCTCTAACCTCTCACCTCCATGTTTCCCCCGTCTCTCAGGGGCTGTCTCCAAGGAGGAACCGAGATCTGTAGGGAGGAGGTTAAAGATCATTAGCGTACAGAGCTGCCAGTAGCGGAGGTAAGATTTTAGTACAGCACCTGTAACTTTATATTGATTTCAGATGTCAACCAAACAGGATATAGATAACCACCTCTACTCAGTCACATAAAACTTATGCAAGCAAAAATACAGAAAGCGCCTGACCTTGGACCCACTTTTGTATCCTTATTGTTTCACTTTTCAGCCATACAGTGAATAAGACAAAAGTCCCTGTGATTCCTGTAATTGTTTTGCATGAGATAACACAGGAAAGAGCGAGGATGTAATCCTCTGAATCTGAACAGCTTGCAGATAAATCAGAAATAAATAATCTTCTTATATTGTGACTTCTGTGAACGTTGCAGTGATGAAAGTTTGCAAATTAATAATTCTCTTGGCATTGTCCAGTCAGTAATACTAGACAGTGCAGTAGATTTTCCCAGTCTGTTGTTGTCTCCGTGGCCTTTGACCCATGCAGCCTCGTCACCACAGCTGTATCTGAATACTGCTGTCTACTCACAAAAGAGTGAAATTACTCTTTTTACCCAGAAAACTAGTACAAGAATAGTATAAATCCGCATCCTAACAAGTTAATCTCATAAGCTCAAGAAAAAAAGATACAATTTATTTTGTTTTTGTGGATGGGTTAAAAAATTTATCAAAAGATTTTTGGCTCATTATATAATAGAGTTAATATGCTAAAGGGGTGTGACTTTAAGTAGATAATGATACCATCTCAGTGCTGAACAGCTCAATTTAACGAGGAAACAGGGTGTGATCACTGCAAACTGGCAGTGACCAAAATGAATGTTCATCTATTTGACCCACAGCAACCCAGTCCCACACAGATTACTACTTTTACCTCAATTATCCCTTTCACGTTGTTTTCACATCTACAGGAAAACCACAGCCGTCTCTCTGTGGATTCAACCCAGAATTCTCCTTGTCATTTTTTTGTCATGACATGACATTTTACAAGAGGAGGTCAGCACATCTACAATGATGGTCAGCTGTGTACTTTGTCATTATGGTCACCCTTGTTTATGTTGTGTGTGAAATTGTCTGCAGTCGTGTATGTTTTATTGGGCTCTATGGCAAGGGCAGTGGATGTGGTGACCAACAGGCAGGAGTTACGCCTTTTCCTCTGGTCTCCTTCCCTGTTCCTTCCATGGCCGCTGTGGGCCAACCCGTTTCCGACCTATACTGAGTACACACTGATACAGACGCACGAAGAAATACAGACATAAATTAGCCACATGTGATTGTACATGTTGCACTTGCATGAAAAAACACAATCACCTTTAGTGAAGCTTTAAAAAAAAGCAAAAAGAAAAGCAAAAAGAAACACCTTAACACCTCGTCAATCACATTATGATCCCAGCCTGCATATGGAAAGACTCCACCTTGTACAAAGTTATGTTAGAATGACAATATTTACTAAATGTTGTCAAAACCTTTCCTTCATACATACACTCAAATCAAGTGTGTATTGTATCTTGAAATGAGTCCCAGTTTCCGCAATATTTCTACAACTGTGTGTGTCATATAAACAGGATATCTAGAGAGGAAAAGAACAGGGTGGGAAAAGACAGAGGCCGGCTGTGATTGGAGGTAAACGGTTCAAACATCTGCATGAACAAATAATTATCCTATTGCTCTATATGAGGAACTGGTGATTTACCACATGCCAGCGAGGAAAAATAAACAAGTCCTAATAAGAAGGAGTTTCCAGACTAAACTGCTTTACCTTCATGTATGAACTGTGACTGCAACTGGTGATGTTGAGTGAGATTACATATGAAACATAAACACCTCAAATTTCAAAAAACCAGTTCTGTGCTGCTGCTTATTATTATTATTATTATTATCATGAAGCTTATCTCATCAAATATGGTCTAATCCTTTATTGTGGCATGGTGTGTAGTTACATAACTTGGAACGGGATCAAGTAGACAGAGAGGAAAAAGTTCTCACACACAGAGGAAGACCATGACGTACGAATCATCGGCCTGTAATGTGAACAGGTGCAGTAAGTACAATTCAAACACATGAGCTTCCTCTTAAGCTGCTTATGTGAAGGTGGCGAGAGGAGACCTTTACTTTTAGGGTGAACAGTGGCATATTGTGCCCTGAGCCCTGGTGAGTGGCTGATTCCTACTCTCCGGCCATGACCTTCTTTCTGAACAAAGTGTTCCCCCCACCATGACTGACTCACAAGGTACAGCCTATTATGCAACAAGTGGCAGGAGAGGGCCTAGAGGAGGGGAAAGGAGTTTAGTGATGGATGATCCATTTTTCTGGATAAAGGTTTTTACAAAGTGGATGACTTCTGCGTGAGAATGGGACACGACACAAGTCCTATTTGCTCAAGGCAGCGCGTGGGGCAATTACGCTGTAACTGTCACTAATGAGGAAAAACTATTTGAATGATGTCAAGAAACTTAGAGAGAGAAACTGACTGGCAGGTAGAATAACCAGGTGAAAGACTAGCCACAAATCAAATCATCACATAAGCACACTGTTGTTTTATTTCAGTGGAATCAGGGTGTGTGAGTACCTCAGGGCTCCACGGAGCAACATCAATTTACCCACTTGCATCACTGTGTTTATAGTGTTTGTACAGTTAGTAATTATAAGGTTAACCCCTGACAGCTTATTTGTGTTTTTCATTTTAAGGATGTAAGATCCCACCTCCATTAGATCTTAAACAAACACAGGGATAGGCCACAACAAGTGCTCTGTTGACAGTAGAAAAAGAAGAGAGGTCGTGGAGAAGCAGTGAGCATGTTCCCAGTGTTACAGAGATGCTTAGTTGGTGCCTTTTTAGCTTTATTTTGAATTATAAGAAACAATAAAACATGAAAAAGGGTGTACATTAAATGACGAAAATCTAAAAGAATTAGTTAATAATGCTATAAAAGAAAGACGACACTGTTTGATCGAGACTCACAAAGTGTTTTAACAAGCAAGTGAAAGCCAACATCACTCTCGTTAAATAAATTGAAACAAGACTAAAGAAGATGAGAGCTGTGATATTTGAGAAGAAAATATAAAACTGTACAAGTAAATAAATAAATACAACATTAGAAAATCCACTGTACCACATGTGGTCACATAGAAACACAGGAGAGCTCATATCAGACCACAGTCAGTCAGAGGGAGTCTCCTCTAATCCTTCTCCATCCCAGACATGCCGTCTCTGGGAATGCACGCCACTCAATGCCCCCTCAGGTGGATCAAAATGAGATCTGGCAAAGCTGGGATCAGTGGAGTTTTCCATCCAAAGAAACTTTTTTTTTTTTTTTTTTTTACATAGGTAGCTTAGTTTAAATCCTTAGAAAAGTCATATCTTCACCATGAAATTACTCTGCAGTGCACAATATGTGCAGTAACATGCTTGAAATATCAGTAGAGCAAAATGTATGTATGTTTGACTAACATTGTGTTACTCTTCTCATGCAGAAGGTTGTATTTTTTTACACAGAAAAGGGGATCTACATCAGCGAAATAGGTTCTGTCCTGACTGGTAGGGATTCCCAGAGGGTGAATAAAAAGCTATAGGATCGGGGTTAGAGTGGGCGTCAGTCAGCCAGTGTAACTGATAGGAGAGACTGACAGCTGCTGTCATGAGAGGTGTCACCAGGCCCTCTGCACTGTCACTCTGCTCCTCTCAAAGAGAAAAGGAAGGAGGGAACGTACAGAAAAGAAGAACGGCTGGGGTGAAACGAGAAGGGTCAGGGAGTCAGAGGGGAGGACGGCAGGTGATAAATGCTGAGATTTAAAGCAGGCACCAGACAGGCCACGATAGAATCAGTGCAAACACCAGACCTGACCTGCCCTGTTTCTGCTCTCTGACTTTGTGATGGACACAGAAACGGACTGGGGATAAAATGCTAAGTAACCTAGAGCAATATAAAAATACTTCAAAGTGTATTTAAGTGACTTCAAGGATGATGAATTATAATGATCGGCTGTTTTTGTTTTCCCCATCTACATTCAGATTAGATCGATATGAAAATAACCTAAAACAGATGAGGTGCTTCTCCCACCTGTGTTGAATAAGTTATGAGCTATAACCCTGGAAGAGACATATTAAATGTAACTTCAAACAGAAACAAACCGTTTACAGCAGTGCATTTTTCTGCATAGTTGTGTTGTTCAGACACAACTTCCCAACCACAAATGTGGGGCTATAAAACAACCGTCCACACCTGACAAATGTCTTAAATAAAGGCCAGTAACATGAATCAAACTACTAGTACCTGATGATTAACCTTACTGGCAGCTAAAAGATGTCCCAAGTGTTTTGCACAGAGCGCAGTCGCTCTCCGTAAGCTTCAATTATTTGAAAACTCATCTCTGAATCACAATGGTTTTTAAAGCTTCAGACTTTAAAAGTGGCTCGTTGTGTTAGTGTGTCAACAATCACAGCAGGTATGCTGTGCAATGGTGAAATGCCTTTGTTCTCTGGATTTTTTTTCTCTCTCTGTCTGTCTGACTTACAGAGAGGAAGCTTATAGTGACAAATATGTCTGTTGCTGCAGGCCATCTGGCAAAGCAATAAAGTGCTGCACACATGCAGAAATTATGGTTGTCTACTCCTCTGCCATTTATTTAATCGGAACTTTCTTCTCATTTACCATTTACCAGCAATCTTGTAAGTGTAGTCATTTGTTGTTTTCCCATCACTGTGTGAAGCCAGCTAACACTTTGTCCATGTACTGCCTCTCCTTGTCCACGCAATTTATAATCCTAAAGGCAAGTCTTACAGCTGTGGGATTGGTTGTAAACATTCTGACTTACAGGACACGTGTTTATAAAGATGTATATGTGAAAGTTAGTTCAGTTATCATTGTCATTTTGGTCTGAGTCATAGGGAAATTTCAGCTTCTTCATAAATTTCTACTTTGCAATTTAAACACATGATTGTGTCTAATTGCATCCAGGAAGTGAAATAACTGTTAATTTTGTAACATCCCTGGAGCACTGTAGCATCAGCTCTGAATTACAGCTCTTGGAAAACACCAATAATACAGTCATAAAATCAACGTAACTGATCTGTAAACCCGAAACTGTAGTTTGGTACTGAGATAGCTACCCATGATAACTGTTCCAGATGTGAGTCATTCGCTCATTTTGGTAAAAATTTACATGTCTGAGCTCATGAAGTGTAAGACATGAACAGTTTTGAGTCACTGAATGGAGCAAAAAAAAAAAAATCTCACTAATGAACAAATAACCCCCTCTGTGTCCCCAAGCAACACTATTCAAATATCCAGGAAAGCGTTTCAAAACACTGGAAAAAATGTGGGTCGTCAGCTTGTATTGGATCTTATCCTGGAATAAATGGGCTGAAATAATTTAGGCCACTCATTTGGTAGCAGAATATTCTGGCCTGGCAATTAAACAGCACAACAAACTCTCAATATCGCCAGGCTTTGCTGAGATTTTAATAGCGACCAGCCTAAATTGACCTATGAGTGGGTGAACCTCTTGCTCTCACGTGCTTCCTAAAATAGCCTGTGTGAAAGCAGGGTCTGTTGTGGAGAGCTGTCACCCATCCTTTAGGCAAGAGAAGATGTGCTCACCCTGACAGCCTTCCCAGTGACTGCAGCTTGCACAAAGATAAAGCATGTCAGATGCAATTGCCATAGACACACAGCGCCCATGACATCATCCTGAGCACAAGTGGCCGCTGGGCAGTGAGAAGACCGAGAGCAAAGGAGGGGAACGTGTGGAAGAGTACACAAACCCGGCACCCTATGCATGCATTGAGCACACAGAGTAAAGCCAACATGGGCAATGATGTCAACTGTTTTCCCATAGAGGGACTATGGGAAAAACTGGGGTTGCAGCAAGCAGTAGCCCCCTTTTCAACATCCTCACAGCAGAATGACATGTTAATGACTGACTGATCATTTCAGGGGCCACATCCTTGAAACTGGCATGTTTAACATGTGAACTGAGGAGATACTGTGCACAGAAAGGGAATAAAATGAGTCTGTTCTGTGTGTAATTAAGGTTTTGAATGAATACTGGCTGAGGTTTGTAATAGAACTGGGATGTTGTTAAAAATGCTTCTGAATTTCTTTAATAAATTAAAGAAGAAGAAGGTTTTAGTGGTGGGAAATCTGTAAAAACAACTACAATACTATATAAATAGAATATCAATAACAAGAGGACTGTGACTGGAGAGTCTTGTTGTCAAATACAGTCAGGTAAATATCACCACTGTTTGACCTTCAGAAAAAAATGCAACCACAAGCAGCAATTCACAAGTTCAAACCAACAAAGACTATTAGAGGTTGAAAGCTTTTGATCTTGACCTGGTTCAATGTGGTTGAAAAAAAGAAAGCGAAAGCTCATAAATTGTTGCTGTTGAGGGAACCCACTTAGAATAGGTTTATAACGCCCCCTACTGGACAATTCTAGGATTAATTTACAAACTCAAGTTACATCATAAAATATCTACCAAGTTTTGTGCTGATTTGATTAACTATTTGAATCATGACACAGTTTTCAGGTTATTGATGGTGCCTTCTTTTTAGGCAGTTTTAAAACTAGTTTACAGTTATGGTTAAAGGCTGTGATGATACATCTATTTATGAATTAATAAACCAACACTAAAATAATAATAAAATAAAATAAAAAAATAAGTAACTACACAAGAATAAACAAATAGAAAAGGGGGAAATGTGATCCAACGCCTCTTTGCATGGCTCCTGAAAACAGGTTTTTCCATGCTGATGATCCTGATCTTGCACATTATTTACACAGCAGCCCACACATAACACTTTAACAACCGAATAATTATTTTATTATCTTTGGTAGACATTTGGGATGCCACATCCATTTATAAAACACATCAGGAAAACAGTCTTTCACTGAAAAGATAGGGTTTCTCAGTATCAAGCTCAAACTAGACATTAGTGCATTAGTATTTTGTTGAGAAACAATGTAATTTAAAATACTGTTCACTCCTAGACATTAGAATGGCAACGTGCGCCACACCATCATGAAATAAAGAACATTACATTACATTACATTACATGAATTAACATGGGTGCATTCATTAAATATTCCTTAATGAATGTCTGTGCTCTGCTTGTTCACAAAATGCATGAGTCTCACAGACGTGCTGTTTTTTAAAAGCCAGGATTATACACTACCACCACAAAAGTACTTTTCTGTATTTGTTGGCCTAACTCTTAGTTAATTATGCATAGGAAACTTCCATTTTCTAGTAGACTACATGCAGGCTCTTGTCTGTCCTCCAATGCATCCCTGCAATTTACTTTAGATTACTTTAATACATACTGGTTGTATCAAATCATTATCCTGTAACATTTTGTTCTGATATTGTATATTTTATGCTGTAGACTTTACCATATTAAGATATTTAGATCGCATGCAATATTAAGATAAACAAAAACCCATGAAACATTGACGCTATTACTTTCCAGAACATCATTTGCACTCCGTCTCACTGCACAAACGTATCCTTCCGCACAGTGTCATTCGTAACCGGTTTGTTTTTCATACCTGGAACGTATAATCCATGATCAGCATATAATACTTAAATTCCACGTCAGATTACTTATTATTATTATACTAACACGACATCCCTTACAGATTTGCACGAATTCCGTCGTAATGGTGATGGACGGCTCTACTTTCTCTTAAAAATGAGTTCCACCCACTTCGCCATTTCATGTTCCAGTACCGCTGCTTTGTGGTGAGGGGGGAAACTAACCTGAAACATTAAACATCAGCGCAGGTTATTCTAGTAGAAGTTTGATACTATAGCAAGGTTAGATGATTAATTACCACCTAGCCATTTACTAATTACCGTCGGATCCACCTTAAGTCCTGTACGAGGTACGGAGAATCAAAGATCAGGTTAGCTAGTGAGCTACTTAGCCTGCCTGGCAACGTGTTTGCTGGCTGTAGCCGACAAAGACGACTGCCCGTCGCACGTTTTTCTCTTAAACTGTCATTTGCAAGAAGACACATTGACGACCACGGTGCAAGACACGAAGCCTGAGGAGATGGCGAGCTCAGTGGGAAACGTGGCTGACAGCACAGGTTAGTTGCCTCCACTTTACTAACGTTAGCTTTGTCAAGTAGTGTTAGCAAGCTGTGAGGACGACCCTGCCTTCCGCGTTACAGCGGTGAATAGGACATCGTTGGTTGCTAGCAAGTGAAGCCAATTCTGATTTCTAAAAATAACTTAAACAACTCTCATTTTTGTACAACATACATGAAGACGATGGCGTTGTTATCTTAAATCTAGTTTATATATCCCATGTCATATTATAGTGCAGTAAACGCCACTATCTTAGGTTAACGATAACGCAACGCTAGCATAATCTTTAGCAGATAAAGCTAATCTGTAACGACCTGTCTTTTGATATGGGTTGCGACTGTCAATTTGGACACTATCTGCAAGTGAAAGCGTGATATTAACGCCCTGTCTGCGATTGTACTCGCGTATTATATGCGCACAATGTTTTTGTAATGGATTTTGCAGAAAAAACGACATGTTGGTACCCAGCACGTAGCCAGCATCCAGGCACCGATGTATTTTATTACACGTCAGAAAATGGCCCCGTCCACTATAACACAAAACATTAACATTAATGGCTCTGATGAGCCTTTACTGATCATGGACCAGGGCCATGAAGAGTCCTGTTGTTAAAACGACCCGAGTAGACCTTCACTAATGGTGCAGGTGTCCAAGGTTAATGGCTGCCATGGTTCATCTTAAAGATATTCTCTCTGCGTCTTGCTTTATGTTACCGAAACTACCCATCTTTTGTGCGTACAAGCATAAAAACGTTATTATCACCAACTGGGCGACTGAAACTGATCTGCTGCCATCTTAATGCCATTGCTCTGGCATAATGGTGTCAATTTGCAGGTTTGTGTCGATTCATTGTATTTAATATTGGAATGTTTTCCCCAACCATTACACCTCCACCCCCCCTCTGTACACCATGCATGATGTGTCTGTGGCTCCATGCTGTTTATGCCACACCCTGTAAAAGCTGAGCTCAAGTGTCACTGGAGATCTGGTATTTTGATATTATGGAAATGAAGGATAATGATAAATATAGCAGCAACTCAAATGGTTGCATATAGGTTCCAAAACTTGTCATGATCACAACACTTGATCTCAGTGGTTCTTTTTTTCCCTTTTTGCCCATTGCCATGTTTTCTGATGTGTTGAAATTGTTAGCCATTATTTGTCATTGACATCTCTTTATTTATTTTCTGTTTTCATTTGTCTTCTTTAATTTCTTCCATCACCTCTAACATGTCTTTTCCCCACCCCCCCTCCTTGGGCTGTGTTGGTGCTCCAGAACCAACAAAACGTATGCTTTCCTTCCAAGGGTTGGCTGAGCTGGCACACCGGGAGTATCAGTCAGGGGATTTTGAAGCAGCTGAGCGCCACTGCATGCAGCTGTGGAGGCAGGAGCCTGATAACACAGGCGTGCTGCTCCTCCTGTCCTCCATCCACTTCCAGTGCCGAAGACTCGACAGGTGAGGTGTGGGGGGCTGATTCGATGCATACTGAGCATGTGTCGTGGAAGTGGCAGAGAATAATGTGGCTTCTGTGAGTTGAAAAACACAGAGCTGGTCCTGAGGAATGAAGGGCAACAACTGAGCTGCCTTCCGGAAATCCTGTTGGTTTATGTTGTCTACTCAGTCATGTGACTGAACATACTGGGCATACTTTTGCTTTGCAGGTGGCTCGTTTCGGGTGTTGCAAGTTATAGATTTTTAATGCTTAATCTAGTTCATTTTTTATTCTGAATGCACCCAATGCAAGAAGTATACTCCAAAGCAATTTGGAGTCTTAACTAACTTGTCATGGTGCTGTCAACTGTAGCACTTTAAATAATAAGATCGAAAACATGCAGAAAAATGCTGGAATGCTCTTTTGTAGTGAAGCGCACACGGCTTCATATGGAGTTGGACTGCCAGCATGATGACCAGCTTGCATAACAGACATGTAAATGATAGATACACCAAGTATCAATGTGGCTGAAATGCGTTTCACTATGTGCTAATTTAAACATTTTAACCATTTAAGGATATTTTCCTTGTTCTGCTGTTTAAACATTTATCCTTATTCTTTAATATATGTTCCTTTTACCATTTGCATCACCTTACTGTTGATCTATAAAAGACATTGAACCGGCATACCAGACGCTCCCTTCAGGAATGTAAACATCCTGTACACGTTCTGGCCCTACAGGTCTGCTCACTTCAGCACCTTGGCCATCAAACAGAACCCAATGCTCGCTGAGGCCTACTCCAACCTTGGCAACGTGTACAAGGAGCGTGGACAGCTTCAGGAGGCCATAGAGCATTATCGCCATGCACTGAGACTCAAGCCAGATTTTATCGATGGATACATCAACTTGGCAGCAGCTCTGGTGGCAGCAGGCGACATGGAGGGAGCAGTTCAAGCTTATGTGTCTGCATTACAGTATAACCCTGTAAGTGACATATGCCATATGTTGAGATTCCCAAGTTAATGATGGTCAAAACATTCAAAAGAAATTTTATTCTAGTCCACTTTCATGTATTGATACATTTCAATAATGTTTTTCAGGATCTTTACTGTGTGCGCAGTGACCTGGGCAACTTGCTCAAAGCTCTCGGGCGTTTGGAAGAGGCCAAGGTATGTTACACCGGGTTGACTCTCGTATAGATGTGTCGTTTGTGTTTTCGTTGTAGCTTTTTTTTTTCCTCCCCTTTTTTTTCTTTTCATGAGTTTTTCTTTTTAGTGTCCCCCCACACAGGCCATAGATGTTGTCCCTATTTTCCTTTTGACATTTTTAAGCCACATGGAGTCCTCTTCCATCAACCCCTTTGGCAAAATTACAGCATTTGTCAAAATGAAGGACAGAAAATAGTAGCTTTTTCTTTTTCTAATTTCACAGCAAGTGAGACTTTCATTCCAAACCTACCAAAAACCTTTGGAAATATTGGACTGGAATAAGTTGACACCTAATGAGGGCACAAGTTTTTTTTTCTACTTTTTTTTTCCACAATACACAGATTTTCTGTTGATTACTTTTTAGATAGCTTCATGTATTTTGTTTTACAGCATAGAATACACATTACATTTGTCCCTACACTACATCATTTTTATTCCCAAAGTCCTTTTCTTTACCCCGACCTTCAAACAGAGGTCAGCCCTCCCCTTTCAGGAAGAAAGGCTGGAGTTTATAAATTTACACTGTAGATCTCTATTGTCATATTCAAACCTTGGCCAATGCATTTTCTTGTAGTTGATTTTGGAGGAAAAATGCTGGCTCGGTCTTTGAAGAATACATGAACTGATGAGAAGCTAGTTTAACTCTGAAGTGCAAAAGATAAGATGGTTTCTAACCTAAACACTATACTCCAATGTTATAAACAAAAGTGTTATTAACAAAGTGCCAAATGGCAAGTGTTTGGTCTCCTTTTTTTCTGCCAGTACGGTTGCTACCACTGTCCACTACCACTTTTGTCTTTAAATGATACATTTCTATTTGCCACTTAAAGATATCAATCTATACTACAGGGGGGTTCCCAGGGTTGTGTCAAAATCTGGAGATGTGGAGTTGTCCCACTGGTTACAGGCCATCTTATTTCATGCTAGAGGGGGCTAAAGGAGTGGGGAGGAGCATCAGGGAGTCACAAGCTCCCCTGCTCTGTCGCTCCACCCCCTGCGCGCTCGCTTAGGATTGGTGGAGTGCGCGCCAAGAGCTGTCTTCCTGACCGTTCAGCACCGCTCAGTCGCTGCTCACTTACACATGCTCTAGCTTTTTTTTTTTAATCATGGTTAAAAATGGGTCTGGAACCCGGCTGGTTATCTACCCTGATATCCACTGCTGTTAAATAGCATGAGAAATTGTGGGTTTTCAAGAGATAATTTTAAAGTGCCGTTAAGAGGTCCAAGCAGCGTCAGGCAGACAGCTCACAATCTGTACTCCACCGCCTGCGTCAGATGCTGGGTTAGAAAGTCAGAGGCACGCGCAGCAACAGCGATGACTTCTTTATTTCAGAACTGTGGAGGCTTCTAGATACAAATAATTAAACCACAGACTTTTCTCCCTACCCCATTGGCCAGGATTCAAGAAAGCAGGCCAGGATAAAGAAATCAAAGTTTTAAAAATATTTCATGAAAATGCTAAAAGAATAAACAAAAAGCAATGATTAATACTTTTTCCCTTTTCCTTCAAATATGTAATATTACTCCCAGAGAAATGGGATCAGTTCATTTGGGCAAGATCAAGCCAGTAATTGCCCTCCTGTAGTTAAACTTTCAAATCGAATTGATCGACAGCCGGAAGCCGGACCATGTTTAACAAACTGAAACCAATCAAAGCCTTTCTTCCCTCCCTGTTACCCTGAAAGCATTCCTTTTGTTTTCTTTGAAAAACATTCATTGCATGAATGAAAACTAAGAATAGTCTGTTTTTGTTTGTTGTGATTTGGAAGAACCTATTTTATTTCCATATTTTAAAAAAAAAAAAAAAAGAAAAAAGAATGTATTGTTTGAGAACTTTTACTAACGTTCTTGTTTTCTGATTTTGTCTCTTTTGGTTTTTCCACAACTGATATTGTTATTTAGAAGGTTTCAGGTGGGTGACACTATTCCTGCGTAGGTGCCTGGCGGAAAGGAACACTAGGGCAGCCTCAGTCCTCTCCTCTTCTTCCAGCCAGCTGCGGCCACCACTCTGACAAAGTCCAAAAATATGGTAACGGGTTTGTAACTGCCAACAAAAGAAAAACCACCTCACTTTATGCTTGAGCTCCTCTGTCTTGTGGCTTCCTTTTGAAGAGCAAAAGAAAAAAAAATTGTAACGAAAACAAATTTACAGTAAGCAATTCTTAAAATATGCTATACTAATTTCCCAATTCTGTATTAAGTAAAAAGAAACTTGGATTTGGAAGCAATAATCGTGAAAAACAAGTAAGAACCCTCTAACTCTTACATGTTGGTTATTTTTTTCCTATTTTGTTTTGTTTTTCCTTCTTTATTTGGAGTTGCAGCGTTCTGATGATGATGCAGATTTTGCGCTGTGAGTCTGCAGTAGCGCAAGGGCTGCGCAGCGATACCCTCCAAGCAACCAAAAAGGCGGAAAGCGCAAGCATGCGACCCCCACCCCCTCACTCCCTTTGGCCTGTTGGTTGTGGACCTCTCCCCACTCAGAACCAGCCTCGCTCCTAAAAGCCCCCAAAATCTCAGACAGAATTGGCAAACTCTTAGTTTTTACTTTACTTTTTACTGATTTAGTGACAAATGACTGATTATTTCCAAATTCCCCACGTTTTAAGATCACAGCGTAGCCACTGGTTGATCTTTGTCGCAACGATCCCCCTCCCCTCCTCGTTCTGAGATACTCTAAGGGTGCTGAGTGTGAGCCAGTCTGGTGTTGTGCAGGTGTTCTGCCAGGGGTTGTTGGTCTGCAGCTCTCCTATCTGGCCATTCAGCGAGCGCAGCGGCGAAGCGGAAATGACCTTTGCCAGGAGCAAGGTCGCGCAAGCAGTATAACGTGGTGCATTGTGGTGGTGTTGGTGCCAATAGACACACACCGCGCGCTTGCGTGTGTTGCGCATGCATTACAGGGACCATCACCTGCACGAACTGTCAAGCATCCCAGGTTGTGAGATAATATTCCCATAGAAAATACACAGAATTTGTAGACATATTCGACTTTATCTCTTTTAATTGAAAATGAAAGTGCTTTGGGTTTGAATTAATCAGTGTTAATATTACTAGAGGGCAACAGACGAAACCTGTCTATGGGAACCACTGCATTTTGACGAGTGTGGTCATAACTGCAGGATGAGGGCCTACGTGTGGGTGTTGGTTGGATTTGCGCAGCGTAGGAAAAAGCAATGCAGCTTAGCGCGGCAGACTTGTGCGCAGGCGAGCCCATGCTGTAGACTCACTTTTTGCCATCATGGAGAATTGTCACTAATTTTGCTTTCTCTGCCCTTTTTGTTTTTTCTTACTTTTATTCTCAATCTTCTATTTGTTTTTATTTTACAATCCCTTGTCCTCCCTTCTACAAACTATACCTCCTCTCCCATTCTACCTCTACTCCTTCCTTTCCTGTGGTTTTTCGTTGTAAACCCACTGAAGGCTTGTTACCTGAAAGCCATTGAGACTCAGCCCAACTTTGCTGTGGCTTGGAGCAACCTGGGTTGTGTGTTCAACGCCCAGGGAGAGATATGGTTGGCCATACACCATTTTGAAAAGGTCAGCATCATTTTTCTAAACATTTTGTCACTCCTGCTACTTTGTTTTCTTGTAAATTTTTTGTTCCACATTGTTAACTTGGCTTCAATTTTCAGGCCGTGACCTTGGACCCAAATTTCCTTGACGCGTACATCAACTTAGGAAATGTTTTGAAGGAAGCCAGGATCTTTGACAGGTGAGTTCACAGTGAGTTTCACAGATAGTTGTGACACTCCTTTTGGCGTGCACGTACAGTCTTTTGTCTTTATTAAGTAAGCCCTATTCTGCCACACCTAACATGGAATTCAGAATGAGTCAAGGATTATTGGCTGCATTACCTCCGTGCTAGAAACAATGGTTTTACTGTCAGTGATAAATTTAACAACGTACGAGTACAACGTGCTCTAGTGTTACAAAATAATTTGAAATGGGTGTGAACTGTGCAAAACAATTCCCTTAATGGTTTGGCAGATTGAAAAGGATGTTAACCACAACTTTGATATTTTTCAGAGCTGTGGCTGGATACTTGAGAGCCCTGAGTCTTAGCCCCAACCATGCGGTTGTCCATGGAAACCTGGCCTGTGTCTACTACGAGCAGGGCCTCATTGACCTGGCTATTGACACCTACCGCCGTGCTATTGAACTGCAGCCCCACTTCCCAGATGCCTATTGCAATTTGGCAAATGCTCTGAAGGAGAAAGGCAATGTAAGTCTGTGATGTGTGTCCTCAGTCCACATTGTCTTACACAGATATATCCTGTATATTGGCCACGTCTTCTATAAATCAATAAGTTTAACTCAAAATACCTCATTTGGCTTTTTCAGGTGTCTGAAGCAGAAGAGTGCTACAACACGGCGTTGCGCTTGTGTCCAACACATGCTGACTCCCTCAACAACTTGGCCAATATCAAGCGCGAGCAGGGAAATATCGAAGAGGCAGTTCAGCTTTACCGGAAAGCACTGGAAGTGAGTAAAAAAGTACTCTGCCTGTCATGTATAATAGGGCAGTACTGCTTGATATCAGAGCATGTCCTTTTATAGTTCTCCTTACTAACCCATTTTCGTATTCATCAGGTGTTCCCAGAATTTGCAGCAGCTCACTCTAACCTGGCCAGTGTCCTGCAGCAGCAGGGAAAACTCCAGGAGGCACTCATGCACTACAAGGAGGCCATCAGGTTTGTAATGACTCATAATTGCACTATACTTAATCTCATTAGTGTGGTTAAGCTGTAAATTGTCAGAAATCATCAATGAGCCCTATATAGTAAAAAAAAATAAAAATAAATCCTTAAATCTTCCCGTTTTGTATTTTTCAGAATCAGCCCCACATTTGCCGACGCCTACTCCAACATGGGTAATACGCTGAAGGAAATGCAAGATGTACAAGGAGCGCTGCAGTGCTACACTCGTGCCATCCAGATTAACCCCGCCTTTGCCGATGCTCACAGCAATTTGGCTTCAATTCACAAGGTGGGGCATCGCATTTGTCAACCAGGAGAAAGTGTGTGTGTGTGTGTGTGTGTGTGTGTGTGTGTGTGTGTGTGTGTGTGTGTGTGTCTGACAGTGAGCAGAATATTCTTTTTAATGCGCTTGTGTTTAATGATTTTTATACAAGTGACAAAAAGCATTGCTTTTTCATAATTTGTTTTGTTTATTTACGTTGTGTTGTTGTTTTTTTTTTTTTTTTTATTAACTGTTAGGATTCTGGAAACATCCCAGAGGCCATTGCATCTTACCGCACAGCCTTGAAACTCAAGCCAGACTTCCCAGATGCGTACTGCAACTTGGCACATTGCCTGCAGGTTCGTAGACGCTCGTATTTGTCAACGTTCATGATCCAGAATGAGCAGCAGTTATTTATATCGTGTCGCTGTTGAGTGACAAAAGCATCGACTGTCGTTCTTCCAGATTGTGTGCGACTGGACAGATTATGACGAGCGGATGAAGAAGCTCGTGAGCATCGTGGCCGACCAGCTGGATAAGAACCGCCTGCCTTCAGTTCACCCTCACCACAGCATGCTGTACCCACTCTCTCATGGCTTCCGCAAGGCCATCGCCGAGCGCCACGGAAACCTTTGCCTGGACAAGGTACACGCAATGATCAAAGCAAGTAAACTTTATTTCATTTATTGGGGGGAAGGAAGGTGGCTGGTGATGGCAGTGGCTGTCTGCAGGGATAAGGGGAAGGTAAGGGATGGGCCAGATATATTTTATTTTATTAAAACAGGTGAGCGCAGGTGGTGAATGGGTTGCTTGCAGGGATGTGGGTATGGTGTACAGTTGGACTTGACTTGAGATAAACCAGTGGCAGTTATTTAAAAAATATATATATATATATATATATTCCACTTTAGTCATTGTAACTCAGGCCAACTGGAATTAGTTTTCTTGGGGAGTTGTATTCTTAAATCAGTGTGTAATCAACAGATCAATGCTCTGCACAAACCCGCATACGAGCATCCGAAGGATCTGAAGTCCAGTAGTGGACGTCTGCGTATTGGATACGTCAGCTCTGACTTTGGTAACCACCCGACTTCCCACCTGATGCAGTCCATTCCTGGAATGCACAATCCTGATAAATTCGAGGTATGTTATCATTATTGTAATTTTGATTCTGTAACTTATAGTAGATATAGTAGTAGTTGTCTTTATGTATGTATTTATTTAACTTGAGTCTGTACTTTTTTTTTTTTCTTAACAGGTCTTCTGCTATGCGCTCAGCCCTGATGACAGCACCAACTTCCGTGTGAAAGTGGTCGCTGAGGCTCATCATTTCACAGACCTCTCACAGGTAACTGTCATGACTAAGAGTTATTTGGTGTCCGTTAACTGCAAGGATTTAAATTCATAACTAAGATTTTTTTGTAACTATTTAACTTTTGTAACCGTCTAACTAAAATTGTAACTTCTCAATGTCAAAAACACAACAGTTTTCACTGAAAATGTTGCCTTTCTTTCCCAGATCCCTTGCAACGGCAAGGCAGCTGATCGTATTCACCAGGACGGAGTCCACATTCTGGTCAACATGAACGGATACACTAAAGGAGCCCGAAATGAGCTGTTTGCCCTCCGTCCAGCCCCGATTCAGGTAAGTTATTTATGATTTTTTTTAAATTAACATTTAGCTTTATCCTGAAGTTAGATGTTGCATGACTGTGCTTTACTCACTTTAAGTCTCAGTCAGAGAAAACGCTAAATGATCTGGTCACTAATGCTCTCTCTTTAAATTTTACAGGCCATGTGGCTGGGATACCCAGGAACTAGTGGGGCTCCCTTCATGGATTACATCATCACTGACAAGGAGACGTCTCCTATGGAAGTAGCTGAGCAGTACTCTGAGAAACTCGCTTACATGCCCAACACTTTCTTCATTGGAGACCATGCAAACATGTTCCCTCACCTCAAGGTTCGTCCATCCACACATTGCCGCCCTTCGCCTTAAAAAGAAAGTGATGCATACGCATATGACATTTAATCATGGTGTTTGTAACATTTTTTCCTTTTGTAATTCACAGAAAAAGGCAGTGATTGATTTCAAGTCTAATGGACACATCTTTGACAACCGCATTGTTCTTAATGGTATTGATCTGAAGGCCTTCTTGGACAGCCTGCCCGATGTCAAAGTGATAAAGGTGAGATAATAGGACCAAGCTATTATTTATTAGCCTGATGCATCAGACACTTTCACATTGTTTCACTTTGTGTAAAGCGTCTGAGAGCTATCCATTGGCATACGTTTGCGCCACGGTGAGCAGATACTTTCTACTTCAACCAAAAGCTACTGATTGGTCGTGACCAAGCTTGAATACGGTGGAAAGCACCTTGTGTTATCTGGGTATTAGCGACATTCCAGGGAAGTAGCAGTTGAGCATAAGTCGAAAACGTGTGTTCACAAGTGTTGTCGATTCTGTGACTTATATGCGCCTATATCCATCTTATCAGCTTTGTTCAATGCTGCTCGAACTACAATGGAAGCTCAAGCTTGAACGCTTGAGTTCAACGTCATCGCTTTCAGTCCTCCCTCTGTTCGCTGATTGGCCCAAACAGCTCAGACTTGGTGCCAAACAAATCCTACAAATTGCTCCCTGACTCAGTGCTGGAGCTAAATGAGAAATTGTGCGGACAAACCAATGAGCTTGGTTTGAGTTCTGCAGTGTGTTTGTGACCACTAGATGACATTGTTTGACTGTTTGTCAAGTTCTGATGTTGGCTTTCAGTCAAAGTGACAAAGCAAAATGAAACGATGAATTATCTTTGTCAGTTTTCTGTCCTTGGTTTATGCTAATGAGGCTAATGTGAAAACCTTGGCTAATATGTGATGTTAATACAAATTGTTCTTTCTGTCCAGATGAAGTGTGACAACAACCAGGAAGCTGCCAGTGATACAAACGGAGCTCTGTCGATGCCTGTCATTCCCATGAACACAGCAGCTGAAGCAATCATCAACATGATCAATCAAGGCCAGATCCAGGTCACAATCAACGGCTTCACTGTCAGCAACGGCCTGGCCACCACACAGGTACGTATGTCTGACGTAAACACGCATCACAATAAAAAATAAGTTTGACAGATAAAGTTTGGACACAGTGTCCACAAATACCAAAACAAAAGCAAGAGCAGCAATTCAATGTAGCCTGCTGCTTTTCCAGATCTTTTCAGCAGATGAGGTTGTAGTCTCTCAGACTGTGCCCATACAGGTATGATGTGTTTATGAAAGTAAGGTGGTAGTACAAGTTACGGGTGAGGGGACATGGTGGCACTCTGGACTGGGTTTAAAATGAACTGTCTTTGCTTTCCAGAATGTAAATATCAGCTGGTTCAAACAATTGAGGCCAGTTGGGCAAAAACAATGTGGTCAGCCCAAATTAAAACTCCTGTTTATTTAATTTCAGATCAACAACAAAGCTGCCACTGGCGAGGAGGTGCCACGCACAATTGTTGTGACCACCCGCTCCCAGTATGGTCTTCCAGAGGACTCTATCGTCTACTGCAACTTCAACCAGCTCTACAAGATCGACCCTCCTACTCTTCAGATGTGGGCCAATGTAAGTTAAACAGAGTTGGTTATTATATTGATTGGAGCTTCATCTCTGTGCTTAAAGACATGCATATTTAATTCAGTATATTTGTGTTGTAAATCACTTTAAAACTCTCCTTGCTGCAGATCCTGAAGCGTGTACCCAACAGTGTGCTGTGGCTGCTTCGTTTCCCCGCGGTGGGCGAGCCCAACATCCAGCAGTACGCTCAGAACATGGGTCTGCCTGGATCTCGCATCATCTTCTCTCCTGTGGCACCCAAGGAGGAGCACGTGAGGAGGGGCCAGCTGGCTGATGTGTGCTTAGATACTCCTTTGTGCAATGGTCACACTACAGGGATGGATGTTCTCTGGGCTGGTACACCTATGGTCACCATGCCAGGTGAGCAAAACGGCTGTAAGGAACATAAAATATTTCCGAAAATACAAACATTTTATAACTTAAAGCTTTCTTGTTTGACTTGATAAAGTAACTGAAGAACAAAATCCAAGTCAAGGCTGCTTTTTAACTTAAAAACTTCTTTGTGAAGGTGAGACACTTGCCTCCCGTGTGGCTGCCTCACAACTCAACTGCCTTGGCTGCCCTGAGCTAATAGCCCAGAGTCGCCAGGACTATGAAGACATCGCAGTCAAACTGGGATCTGACATGGAGTAGTAAGTAGACTTTGGTTTAATTTTGAAAACTCGCGCGTTTTTGTTTAGTTAACATTTAAGTCTGACACCCTCTTTGCCTTCCTCAGCCTGAAGATGGTCAGAGCGCGTGTTTGGAAGCAGCGAATCTGCAGCCCTCTTTTCAACACCAAGCAATACACAATGGACCTGGAGAGGCTCTACCTGCAGATGTGGGAGCACCATAGCAACGGCAACAAGCCAGAACACCTGGTCAAATTCCAAACAGTAGAGACCAGTGAGAATGCCTGAACTGAATGCACGCTGATTTCCTTTCCCCTACGCCCCAGCAATGCCCACGCCTCCCCACCATCTTTTTTTCTCCCCCAGCACCCTAGATGAATGGTCAGTCTCCACTCCAGCCCCTCCCACTCCCTTTATCTCTCATCTACTATTAAAGGGACTCTTATTTGTAAAAGAGCCTACAGATGTACACATTGTCCCTCATTCAAATTTGTCACACGTCTGCATTTGCTGAGCCAGATAGAGCCTGAGACTTTCAGGCATCACATCTGAGACTCTTGTCCACAAAACGCAGTATATCTGGTAAGCATGAGAGGATTGTGAATGCCCTGCTACCCCGTCAGTACTTGGATCAGTGGATTCTGGTTCTCCTGTCAGTGTGCATACAGGACTGCAGCTTGTGGAGAGAACGCCAGGCGTCATTACTTGTCGATCTATTTATAAATGGATAAAGAGTGTCGTGTGTTTTAAAAGGACTATGTTGCACCATGAAAATTGTAACTCTGACTTAAGTTTCTTCAGCTTTAACATGCAATTGTAAAACATAGATTGCAACCGCTCTTTAGTTTGTCTTACGCTGTTATTAAATGACTGCAATTAGATGTGCAAGTTTTGAGGAATGTGGTCTAGATAAAGACTTCTTTCCCCCACCTAATGCCAACTATTGATATTTTTGTTGTCAATCAAGGAATATGTTCAGTAGCTGTTGTCCTGTTTGATGTCTCACACTCTGCTTGTAAAAATAATTGGGCAAAGCTGGACAGTCTCATGTCAATGGAAAGGGCCTGAATTTCAGTTTAAATGTCAGAGCTGTTAAATTGATCTTGTTTTTTAATCACACAAGGAATGGCCTAGGTAAGTATTTTCTAAGCAGTTTTTGTTTTTGTATTGTCTGTTAACTGTATGCTGTCAATGATGCCGCGAGCTATAAATATAATAATAAAAAAGAAAACAAAGTGATTGCAAAACCGTGTTGTATTTTTCGCCTGCTTTACTCAATAGAAACAATGAAAAGTTTAAGCCAACAGCCTTTGCTTCATTGTCTTGGAGCTAATTTTGGATTACTGTGTGTGTTCATGGGTAATGGCAATCTATTATACAATTTCTCATTATATTTTGTATTTAAGCTCATTCATTTGATTGGAACAACGTGCGCCTCAACCTATTGGCCACTGCATGAGAACTAAACTGTTTTTTGCATTTAAGTCCTTGGAAAAGCTTGAAAAAGGAGGATGTATGGAAAAGCTTTCTATATTATTATACATTACTGGACTTTTACGTGATAATGCTGCAGTACTATAAACGTGTAGGAATTTAAACCATATATTGCTTATGAAAATCACTGGTTTAAACCAAATATTCTTTTTTACCTCAATATATTACAATATCAAAGTTTTCCCACCATCGGCCTCAGCTACTTTTCTACAAGGAAGTTAGAGGTTTAACATCTTTATTTATTTATTTTTTATTGGATCAAGTCAAATAATAATAAGAGTAAAAAGAGTAAACAATAGCAACAGTACGACTATGCCTGGATAATGTATATTACAAAATAAATAAACAAAAATCAAATCATAAAAATATAGTAAGTTATTATTAATGTTGGAAATTGTAGTTAAACGCTGCTTAATGTCTGTACTAACTTCTGTAACATTAAGTTTTCTACTCTAAAATTTTGATTTATAAATGTAGTATTTTGTCAGTCTTAATAACAAATTAATTAAATAAAAATTATAGGTAAGATTTCTGCAGCTGTTAAAACCAGAGAGGTTTAACGTCTGTGCGTGGAGAACGTATGACGTCACGTGGAATAAAACCCGCTCTCATTGGTGGAACGTCTCGCTGACAACTTCCGGTACAAAAAAAGCACAAGATTTGAATTCGTCAACGTGAAGTTCCGTCTGCTCCAGCTGTGTCTTATATTTTCAACAACAAAAGCGCAATTGGTAATTATAACTCTACTAAAACATATTTTTAAACAATACTTTTGTAAAGGGTCTAAATGTTATTTGTTTTTCAACCTGAGTGCAGTTATCGATAGCTACCAAGATCCTAACGGTAACGTCTCTGATGTAGCCATAAACTGTGTCGTTCTTGTGGTTTTGTTTGTAGATAATTTCACTCTGACTGGAAGGAACGAACTTGCTAAATAAAAATAAGTGCCTAATACCTAAATGCCTTAACTTGTGGGTTTTATACCATATGTTCAAGGTTTGCGCTGGACTTTAAATGTTAAATTACCCTCGTGCTGGTGAGTGTATGTGTGTGCGCGCGTGCGTATGTGTCTACACACTCATATTATGAGGACTTAAGGTTTGGTTAAGGTTGGGGTCAGGTTTAGATAAAGGTTAGACAAGTGGTACTGACAATTGAGATCTCTTGGGTTTCCAAGGAAAGTCTCCAGGAAATAAATGTAAGTCAATGAAATGTCCCCTGAAGTCATGAAGACACGACTGAGTGTGTGTGTGTGTTGTGTTTTCAGAGTGGAGGAAGTCATGAATGATGACACGAGCAGATTATTTGAAAGAGTCGCTAAAAAGATGGGTTGGATGGACAAAGGAGGTCTGGACACAGCAGAAAAGACGGTTTGTTACATACTTGACTGACATTCATGGGCATGTGTTGTTTTCTATTTTAATAACTTGTGATCAAACTTTAAAAATAAAACTATTTGTTTTCAGGATGCTGAGAGAAAGATACATTTACAAGCATGTATTTAAATCAAGAAAATCTATTTCCATTGTTTCTAGCTGATAAGTACAATTAGCAAGACTCGTCACGCTGCCACGAGTGAACATCGACCTGTGAATGGATCAGCTTCGCCTGTTAAGCTTCGCCTGTCAAGTGATGATGACTCAGGGAAGGAGAACCAGAGCTCTAAGTACACCAGTTACAGGAACAAGTCTGTGACTGACTCCAGTGATGATGAGTTTGACCAGTGTGAGTGATTTATGTTGTAATAATGTTGTTAAATTGTGAGACTCACTTTGACCATACGCTGACACGTACATTTTTCACCCTTTTATTCCTTAGTTCTTATGGTAAAAGCTACACCGAAATCTAAACCTGCCGCCCCGAAAACATGTAGCGCTGCAAAAAAAGACAAGTATGAAAGTGAAGTTCACTAAAAATATGTTCATGAAGTAAAACATTTGTCTTGTGTCTGGATCCAGATGTGTTTTCTAAACCACTGTTGTCTGTCTTAGGTCAAAGGTTGTGGTGGTGAGTTCTGATGATGATGATGGTTTTGAGACATGTAGGTGGATTTTTTTTTTATACAGTCATAAATATTTACAACCAATGATAATAAATAATAGAGATTCTCATTTAATATGAGGATAATGTTTTTATATTGTGGATTAAACTTTACACATCTCTTCCTTCTGGATATTTAAGTTCTACAACGAGTGAAAACCCCAAATGCCAAACCTAAAAAGCAAATATCTGAGAGCGGAAGTGAAGACAGGTGAGTTTGTGTTTTATTTTATGTTTGAAATGCATTATCACCGTCTGAAAACCATCTTTTTAATAATATTTCTTTATCTTTAAGCCTCAAAAACTTCATAGTGGATGACTTCTCATCAGATGATGACTTTATTGAAGCAAAACCATCTTTTAAAGGTATGACATTTGAGCCGTGTTCTGTCATATTTCAAAGGAAACGACATAGTACTAAATGTTTGTAATGGCGACGTTTGGTGTTTTGCAGTGCCTACGAAGATCAACACTCCAGCAGCCAAGCTTCCATCGAGGAAACCGCTTTCTCAGTTGGACTCCCCGGTCTTTGTTAGTGACAGTGATGATGATGATAATATTGTGGTCACAAGCACTTGGAGAACTCGTCACTCAAAACCTAAACCCCCTCTAAAGACTAACAAAGATAACACTCTGCTGTCTGACAAAGATGACAGTTCTCCGTCTCTGCCTCGTTTTACTCTTCTTCCGCACAACAAAGCTACCACATCACTGGCCTCTCCTCAGCGTACGTTTTCAGCGCCATCGCGACTTGACAACTCGGCCAGTTCAGAGGAGGAGTTTACAAGCCTGCTGGAGAGACTGAAGAAGAAAAACAAAATCACCGGCACTTCGTTTTCACCCAAGCCTGCAGAAGGTAACTGCTTACTTTACTGACAACAACAATAGTTTCGACAGTCTCTTAATTTTTTTTTTTTCATTCTAGTTGTGAGGGTGTTATATGTTTTTCTTTATTTTTAACTTTAGAGAGCAGCAAGAAGCCTTCTGTTAAAGCGCCTCTTTTCAAGGGATTTTTAACACCAGCTTCTAAATCATTTGGAGAAACACCTGTGCATTTGAAAACACCAGGGAAATCCGCCATTTCGAAGCCAGTCAGTCAGACAGAACCCAGACACGGCCCCGTCAGCAGGTACAGCTGTCGACCTGTTCTTCTGCACAACCTCGAACGTTGGACAAACGTTTCTACAACTGTCGTGTTTTTTGAATAAGTCACTCTGACATTTGTCTTTTTTGCTCTTGTAGGGTAGCGACGTGTAAAACCCCAGGATGCTTTTTGCAGTCACTTTCAAACCCTGGCTCCAGTTACAGCTCCACTTTTAAGCAGAACAAGGGAGGCCTCACCAGTAAACTGTACCAGCTGTACAATACCAGTGTGTTTGACAGTAAGGTGATGACCAACAGTTTCTCCTGTTTCTCTTATAGTTTTTAGAAATATCTTCACATTTTGAATGTATAGACCAGTTGCATTCATGTCTTTGTCTGACATGGCTTTTCCAGCTCCCTGCTGATATGTCGGTGACCTGGAACAAGAAGATGCGGAAAACAGCCGGTTACTGTGTAACGGGGCAGGAGCGAGGTGGAGGGAGCCGCTACGCCCGCATTGAACTGTCAGAGAAAGTCTGTGATTCTGCAGGTAAAGGTTTAACAAGCCAGAGGAGCTTAATGAATACATTGTTGTATTGTGTCTGCTTTACTGTCCCTGAACTTTAACCATTACTGTCATTTGCAGAGTAAAAATTTAATGTTGGTTTATATTTAATCGAATCTCTGCATCACATAGCCGGTCTTATGCCAATGTCCTTCTCTCCTAGATCGTCTCAGGGACACACTGATCCATGAGATGTGTCACGCTGCAACGTGGCTGATTAACGGCGTGAGGGACGGACATGGAAACTTCTGGAAGTTCTACGCTCGCAAGGCCACAGTGGCTCATCCCGAGCTGCCCATGGTCACTCGTTGCCACACTTACGAGATCTCGTACAAATTCAAATACCAGTGCGTCCGCTGCCAGAACACGTAAGTCTGAAGTCAATGATCAACTCCTCCTGTCATTTGTCGTCATCATTTGTCTTCCATCTTCCTAACTCTTGATTCTTCACAGCATCGGGCGTCATTCCAAGTCACTGGACACAGAGAGGTTCGCGTGCGCCCTCTGCTCGGGTCGTCTCGTCTTACAAACTCCTACCAAGGCGCGCGCCCCCACGCCTTTTGCCAACTTTGTCAAAGAGAACTACGGGACGGTACGACAGGAGCTCGCAGGACAAAGCCACGCAGAAGTGATGCGTAAGCTCAGCGCGGATTTTGCCTCCAAGACTAAACTCGGTCAAAGCTGAGATGCTGCCTGTAACAGACTGAGCTGCACAACCACAGGAAACCTGTCCTCAAATACCTCAATCAGTTAGGTTTACATCAATGAGCCATTGTGATTCTTAATATTGAGCCTCTTTTCATGGTTTTCGTGTTCTTTCTGTGTTTGCCTGTATGTGATCATAAACCTGAACTTCTGGAAAAGGGAAAAACTGAGCCTAAACAGCAAATTGATGTTTCTCTGTCTTGATTCAGCTTCCTAGTATCTAATATTTTCTGGAGATGTTTTTGTTGTTTGTTTTTTTTAATATTTGACATTTGACATGCCTGTTATGAACTCTTTAAATAAAATTAATGATGTGTTTGTACATTAAATCGGCCTCTGTCTGTCTATTCTACAATAATTTTGCCTGTGATAATCTAATTTGCTTAAATTACTTAACTTTATGAAGATTTATGTCTTAACAGTTTATGTGTTCCTTCTTTATGTTACTGTTTCACACAAAGGGAACTTTGTTGAATACTGTATGACGCATCATTTCCCTCATTTCATCTGAATATGGTAATGTGTGAAACATGGTGCCATTGTGTTTTCTATGACAGTAGCTATGTGTTATCAGGCAAATATTGACAGGTAGAATGCCATTTGGTACGGATGTACTAATATGGTGCCTGACTATTGTTTAGTAAGCAAATGCATTACTGATAACAAACACTAGCTGTTGACATATCGCTGTCTGTGGGGATGAGGTTTGTAGTCAGCAGCAGTGGTGCTGATACATCAAAGGAAAAGAAGGAAGATGCAGGAAATGCTGAAGAAAGAGAACATCAAATGTATGTATTCGCTTACATTTTTCACCTTTAATTTTAGTTCTTTTTAAGTCACATAGATGCTAACAACTTGTATTTATCTTTGGGAAACAAGACTATAAGGGCGACGGGTCAGAAGGAGCTTCATGGTCATGGATATTCACTGCAATGTGACAATACTAGAGAGCCATTCACAGATCAACTCAACCCTGTATCACCTGATTAAGGTGGTCAGCACGTGTGTGACCTGCATCTTCAATGTCATGCTCAGTCTTCCTTTACTCTTGGTCATCATACGCTCCCCGTCTCTCCTCAGACACACTCGCTTCCTGCTCCTCACACATCTGCTTATGTGTGACAATATCCAAGTAAGTCTTACGTTTTTTTTCTGTGTGTGTGATATATATCAATATAAGTTCTGTAAATGCTTAGTCTAACAACGCTGCCCCCATCTTTACCATTTCAGCAGTTTATCTGGGCAGTCAAAGCATTTCTGTTAAGTTCCAGAGGAGGTATACCTGTGATCCATTGTCTGATCTTCTGTGGTGTTTTCCAGACCTTCTCATTGGTTGGTTTGTAATGTGTTGATTATACTTGTGTAGTCCACTTGTCCTTCTCTCTCACTCTCCCTACACCAGTCTACAAGATTTAACTCTCAGTTAATTAATCAATTAGCTAATCCAAACATTAATTCATTGGATCTGGAAGTTTAATTTTGCAATATGAAGATGTCACATCAAATTATCAGTCAGATAATTACATAAAGGATCAACTAATATTAAAAACTCTCTTGTGGATAGGGATTATACTTGGCTGTGTCACGGGTTTGGATTTGTAATAGAGTATTTCATGGTCTCTGGTCTATGCAGCCAGGAGGGCTTCATCTTACTTTGATGTCTTTCCTCATTGCACAGCTGGACCTCTTACTGAGCACTGCCCTGGCCGTGGATCGATTTGTAGCTGTCAAGTGGCCCCTGCGCTATGAATTCTTGATGCGTCCTCAAAGGAGGCGAGCAACTGTTGCAGGCATATGGACATTATCACTTGTGCTCGGCGGCGTAGCTTTATGCATCAGCCTCAACACGGTTGAGGTGAATTTTTCCATTCCCCGTTGTCGACCTCTCATCATCTCACCCTGCCTGTCAGGGACATCGGCCACACTGCTTTACAGCACCGTGGGGGCAGCCGTGGTGCTGCCTCTCTGCTCTCTGACCATCCTGGGTTGTTTCTGCCTCCTCTGCTGGGACATACGTGAGGGCCTCTGCAACAAAAGAGCTTCTGTGACCCTGACCCTTCAGGCTGTTCAGACTCTTCTCTTTTCAGTTCCTGTGATCATGAACAGCTACCTGATCCCTGGTTACTTACACAACGATGGTTTTGATATAGCAGCAACCATCACCTACAACTTGGGAGTGTCACTCATCCCTCTGGTTTACGGATACCGTTCGCGGGAGCTACAGCAGAGGATACGACAGCTTGCACACAGGAACAAAGTTAACAACCAAAGTTAGTTAAAAGTTTGATGAGCCTGTTTTTGACTTTTACATAGAGCAGTATCCTTTATTTGTTGCACCATGCTTTAAAATGATGTAATTGTTTGGCAAAAATCAGGTTGGATAGTGATAGAGTCAAAGTGCTCTGTTGAGGGAGCACCATTTTTCTAGGATTCATTTGCTTTGCAAAGGGCAAACAATATGTGTTTTATTAGCAGCAGTAGAATGAAATCCAGCTTTTATGATGTGAGATCAAGCTGTTCAAACACTGATAATGATTGCATGGGTGAAGGCTGATTATAGTAAATAATAGTTACAAAAAAAAAAAAAAAGACAAACTGCTTAAACATATTTAATTTGTATCTGAAACACTAATACGCTGTATATCGACTTATTAATTCACAATATATCATACAAAACCTTCAAGAATACAGAGGAGTAAGTATACACAACAGAGGGATGAATACTAGATGCTACGAGAAAAATATATAATAAAACGATCAAATATATTTTAAAGGTGATGAGATTTTGTGGGGAAGGTGTGCAGGTCAGAGAGGTCGGGCAGCTTCCCTGATAGTGATCACCCCTTTAATATGAGGCACAGGCACGAATCCACAGGTGGCACAGAGGCGAGGCGACGCTCTCCCATCATCAGCTGTTAAACTGCTCACATAACAAAGAAAAACGTACACGAAACACAAAAGTTTCCGGAAGAAATCAAGCAGCCTACAGATGGACGATGGATGACGCACATACTGAATTAACGTCAAAGCGCTGGAATGTACTGTATAGAGGCAGGCACTGAGAATTTCATTATTTATCATTCATAATTTTGATGTACTCTTCATAAAAGTATGCAGCATTTTAAATGAGAGCATTCTCTTACATTTTTTTTTTTTTTGGCAAAATGTAATGTAGATTTTCATGTAAATCAGTGGAAGATAAAGTCTGTTAAACCTTTCTGAATTGAAATATATGGCACAATATGACACAATAATAATAATGATAATAATAAAGGATTTTTGTAGATATAACTTAGATATATGAGCAGCATTACATGTAAGACCACCACTTCTTTCCTCTCTACACTGTATCACCATCCCTGATGTCGTGCACTTTCCTTCAGTACAGGCAGGTTTTCTTCATAATGCGCAGAAACTCTTCCTGGTTGACTTCTCCGTCTCCGTCTCTGTCCGCTTCATCTATCATCTCCTTTACAAACGCACAGAATAAAAGGAAGTGAAAAGGCGAACAGAGCAAATGAAGCGAGTAAATCACAACACAACAGCTATTCTGTTAACAATTACAGTAGCCTGCATTTATCAAGCATAAATGAATAATGCTTTATTACATAGTTACTTGCTGTACCTGCAGTTCTTCATCTGTCAGGTTCTCTCCAAGCTCTTTGGCAACTCTCTTTAGATTCTTGAAGGAGATTTTGCCTGTCTCGTCATCATCAAACAGACGGAAAGCTTTCAGGATTTCTTCTTTAGAATCTTTCTCAGCCTGAGTTGGCGAGAAAATGGAGTAGCAGTTATACAGCAGCAAAATAAAGACATTAGAAATTTAATGTATTTGTCAAACTAACATGAAAAAACAAACAAACAACAACATTACTGAAGTTTCGTGTCAAAGAAATACATTGAAAGTAAAATCCCTGATGTAGATATCTACCATTTTCTGAGTCATGACTGAAAGGAAATCAGTGAAGGAGATCTTCCCCGTTCCATCCTTATCCACCTCACTAATCATCTTCTTTATCTCCTCTTTCTTGGGTTCAAAGCCCAGAGCTCTCATGGCAACCTGGTACAGAGAGAGAGAGAAAGAAAGGTGGAGATGCTGTTTTTTCCCCTCTTGACACATACTCTTTATAATCAGAATTTGAGTGTTTTTGTTTGTTTTTTAACCTTGAGTTCTTTGACGTCAATGTATCCAGAACCATCTGTGTCAAAGAGCTCAAAGGCCTCTCTGATCTCCTGCTTCTGCTCCTCCGTCAGCTCTGGTTTAGGGGTCGTCTTCTTGCGAGGTGGAGGCACTGGACCCTGCAGGGACGGTCTCTTGGCACTAGTCGCCTGATGGGGACACAGAAGAGGGAGACAGAAGAAAAAATTTATTAATAGTACCAGAGACACCACATCCTTAATAACGTCAGAGCCAGAGAGGTTTATGGGTAAAACTGTAATTTCCTCAAACCAACAGTATAAACCATAAAAATAGGTGATAATTTACATTTATATTTATATCTATAAGCAGTGACAACACATGGACATAGATTTAGGTTGTTATTAAAGTATAAGACATCTTGACTCACCATCAGATGCTGTATAGATGCTTGACAAAAATGAGCTGCTGATGTGTTAAACTAGGAGTGTTTTCCTCTCGGCTATGAATCCTCCCTATCATTTAGGGAGGAGGAGATCAGAAAACGGTTTCTGCTTCGCATCAGTCGCTCGCCTCAACCGTTCAACTCCTCTAAACGTTCATCAACCTCTTTCTTACCAAAAACCTGACGTTTATTTTAGTAGGAACAGCTTTTAAAACGTGTATAAAATGAACGTATCTAGCTAACAGCGTGTACAGGTGCAGCTACACCGATGGAGTCCAGATGTTTGATTTCTACACCAGTTGTGCCAGCACGCGAGGCCACGGCGTCTCCTCGCTGTCGATGCGCGCGAGCGGGAAAGCGACCGGTACATGGTGAGGTCAAAAAGAAACGCACCAGTCGGGCAAAGATGCGATTGGCTGCCGGGAATCACGGGGCTCAAGACACGATCAGAAAATTCAGAGCTGCGGAGGATAGAGCTGTGCCTCACTTGATTTATAATAGAAAATATAAACTGTTGGAACATAAAATAAATAATTGCGTTCATGTATTTATATGTGACGCATTATACACTCTATGTTATTATTCAATTTCCCTGAGGGAACCTCCAAAATGGATCAATAAAGTTGTCTACCGCTATCTCTATCTATCTCTGTTATATCTCTGGTCAGTGATGCTACTGTAAAATTATGTCAGTACACCCCAGTGTCACATCATAGATACATAACACAGTTTAGTGTAACTGAGTAGGAGGTAATTAATGAAAACAACAATGACAACAATACTATTGTTACGACCACTGCCACTACTACTATTATTACTATCATTACTACTGCAACTATTACTAATAGTATATAAAAAATATGTAATTGTACAACAAAATGTATTTGATGCTGCATAAAAACTGTTATAATAACAACAACAATAATAACAATAATATGAATTTGTTGTAATTATGATAATGATAATAATTACAGATACTGTACTATTATATTTCTAGCTTTATGGTTCTGAGTAGACCTATTTGCATTGTTTTACTGTTTAATTACTCAAAGCAGTGGTGTAGTGGAGGGTAGACGCGGGTATACAGAGTATATCCACTTATTTTTCAGTCAGCATTGAGTAAACCCACTTCTCAGTCCCCTCTGATGAGCATCATTCAGTGGGAACATTAGTTAGATTTGTCTTTGAATACTACCCAGAAATTTGATCTTGAAAATTACCAGTGTTTTAGGTAACATATAACATATATACATATATAACATGCAACAGTGACTTTAGTTTTAACGCAACAGTGAAGGAGGCGTGGTGTTTTATTCTAGAAGGCGGACAGGATCAGGTTGTGGTTCCCTATTGGTTTAAATTGTGGCGTTCTTTTACGTATCCTCAACGTCATTGGCTGTTCGTAAACGTCGCCTTTGTGCTGAGCGTCAGCTCCACCAATCACAGCGCTGCTCTCACTCAGCTGATTCATACGGTTTCCACGCTGCACAGTTGCACGCGCCACCTCAGGTACGTTGATTAAATGATGTTTTAGCTGAAAACGCCTTCAGTTATTTCCTGTGTTCTGAATATTTACCAACTAATTTCATTACCGACAGTTCTGTCTGCAGGGGAAACTATTTTCACGACAGTTTCTTGCAGTTGTCGATATTTCCACTCACCTGTTGGTCACTTTTCACTCATTATGGCCACTCGTGTTCGCCCGGTGAGTAAACATAATAAACGTTCTTTACCGTTAGATGCCTTTTAACGACGCTTTAACCTCGTGTGTTTGCCTTGAATATGTAAATAGCAGCTTCCTGTGTGTGTCACAGAGTAACAAGCGGTGTGCGGTCATCGGGGGCTCCGGTTTCCTGGGCAGACACCTGGTAGAGAAGCTGTTGGACCGAGGCTACTCTGTCTCTGTGTTTGACATCCGTCAGAGCTACGAGCTGCCCGGTGTCACCTTCTACCAGGGAGACCTCTGCAACAAACAGGTCAATAATGTCCATTGAACCTGGACTGCTGTGAGATTTGTCATAAGACAGTGACACGTAGCCATAAGAAAATGACAAAACGCTTTAAATGTTTAATGACGAGGCCTGCACATAGAAGGGACTTGATGTTTGCTGTGTAAGACACTGTTAACTCACGTGCAAGGTTATGTCATGGTTCAGATATATGCAGCTGATTTGCTGTGTAAGTGACTTTATTGATCCAAAATAGACTGTACTGATCCCACTAGGGAAAGTATTTCATTACAATAACATAGCACAAAAAGGATTAAAGACAAAGAGGAATGTACAGGGAAATACACATATAACATACACATCTATCTATCTGTCAGTCAGTCAGTCAGTCATGAATAGACATTTGAATTAATGAATTAACACAGATCTAAGTCATTTACAGGGTAAATTAACTTATTTTTATTTTTACTTTGATGTGTGTTGTCCTGCTACAGTCTCTGCTCACAGCCCTGAAGGACGTGTCCCTGGTCTTCCACTGTGCCTCTCCAGCCCCCGGCAGTGATAACCGTGCTCTGTTTGAAAGAGTCAACATTCAGGGAACGCGCACCGTCATTCAGGCCTGTATCGAAGCAGGAGTTCAGGTGAGACAGCAGATATGAGAGACGGGGCTTTGTCCATAAGAATTACTGTTAAAGGATGAAAGATGTCATCCAATTATTTAAATGTTTATGTTTGCCAGAAATTGGTCCTGACCAGCAGTGCCAGCGTGGTGTTTGAAGGGACGGACATTAAGAACGGCAGAGAGGATTTACCGTACGCCAAGAAGCCTATCGACTACTACACAGAGACTAAGATTGAACAGGAGAAGGTAGATCTGTATTTTCAATATGAATACATTGATTTTAAAGGAGAAATCGTTTTAACATTATTGAAAATGTTATTTGTTTCATGCCCATCAGAGCTCCCCTGGTAGGATTGAAAGTTACAATACAGTGTAAAAGTTATAGGCACCCCATATGTTTTGTTTTAGCAGTGCTGTAAAGACCATACTTATTTATCTCTCACTTTCTTTATGCAGATATAATAAGAAAATACAGGAAATGTGTACATATTTGCACACATAAAATGTACTACTTATTCTGGATTCAGACTCTAGCCACCCCCAGATTTATTGCTCTAACAACCAAAGGGGTAAGCTTTTGGCTGAGTCACTGTTCCACACTCAGATCACTGATAGACAGGCCTAGCCTGCCATAAGCTGTTGGCAGATCCAGATATGACAGAGGTCTCGACATCAGCTGCTGATCTCACCTTAGTCAAAATAGGAAAAGCCAATGGCCAAAGGATGATATCCAAAGAGTCCCGATGAGGCAAACTAAGCCAGAATTCCCCCCTCAGTGTACAATAAAGAAGGTCATGAGAGACCTAAAGCATGTTTTGGGTGGCCCCAACTCATAGTGCCTTGCCAATATGCTTGTCACTGCAGCATCTCTTTTAGATGAGCCAAAGTGAAGTCAGCAGCTGAGCCCAAGACCCCTGTCACATCTGGATCTGCCAACAGTTTCTGGCAGACTAGACATGTCTATCGGTGATCTGGGTGTGGAACAGTGACTTTGTTATCAGCTTATTCCTTGTGATTGTTGGTCACTGAAGCACTGCTGGGGCAACAAATCTGGGGGTGGCCAGAGTCTGAATCCAGAATCATTAATACATTTTATGTGTTCATAAATACTTTGTACACTTTTTCTGTATTTTCTTATTATATCTGCATAAAGAAAATGAGAGTTAAATATGTATGGTCTTTAAGGCTCTGCTAAAACAAAACATAAGGGGGGTGCCTATAACTTTTTGACACTACTGTATATTCTGTCTTTTTTTAGTTGGTTTTGGAAGCATGTGACCAGAGTAAAGGTTTTCTAACAGTTGCCATTCGGCCTCACGGCATCTTCGGGCCTCGGGACCCACAGCTGGTTCCTATCCTGGTGGATACGGCTCGTAGAGGCAAAATGAAGTTCATCATTGGGTAAGTTGCACGTAAAGAATTATCTGTTTACCGCAGTGATGCCACTGGTGCTGCTTTTACCTCGGCTGTATTGGCTCAAAATTACTTACAGCAATTAGTGTTTGTGAGATGAAGCTTCATGAAGCACTGAACCATTACAGCAAAGTGGTTTGGGAAAAAAAAAGCTTTATGATGCTTTATGTAAAATAGACTAAGGCAACCATTTCTATATTACAAATAAATCATCAGTTTAAAAGAAACCATGACTGTACATTTTATTCCAAGTATAACTTAATAGTAATTACTGTAAAAGCAGTCAGGATATTTTTGATGCATCAAATGTATAAATGTTAGTCAAGTTAGGTCAATGTGTGTGTTAATGTGCAACATGAACATGTGAAATGGAAAATACAAGAAAAATACAAAACCTGTTCATTGTGTTAGCTTATGAAACCAACAGGAAGTAGTGACACCAGTGTTTCTATTGGCACAAAGCACCAGTTTTCTTCAATATAACTTGTTACCAGATGAAATTAAAAACCTTCATGATTTATGTTATTTTTTTTCCGTGTCTTTATGTCTTTGTGAAAAATGAAATGAAAATACTGGGTTCTGACTTGTATTGTCTTCCCCTTTCTCAGCCGCACTCTTACCACTTTACTCACTATTCCTCTGCCATTTAGTTTTTCAGTAGTTCTCCACAGATTGCTTTACAGTTGTGCTGAGAGGCAGTTTACTCTTATTTTCCAGATCCTCTCGACTCGAGTCGAGAAGATCTTCTCGAGTGGTTTTACCTATTTTTTTTTTTTTTTTTTTTATTTCATTTGTTGCAGTGATGGGACCAACCTGGTGGATTTCACCTTTGTGGAGAATGTGGTTCATGGACACATCCTGGCTGCTGAACGCCTCAGGCCAGACTCCCCTATATGTGGAAAAGTGAGTAAAAATAAAAATCTTAGACATAGATTATGTCATAGCTGGTCCAATTATTAAATCCTGGCTTTAGTAACATGGATCATATATATACAGTATATATCTGTCCTGTTTTGGTATTGATTAAATAATTAGTTTTGTGTCCTCTGCTTCATTTTCAGCCATACCACATCACCAATGATGAGCCAATCAGATTCTGGGACTTCATGTCTGAGGTGTTGGTGGGACTGGGCTACGCTGCTCCACGCTATCACCTCCCCTACATGTTTGTGTACGGACTGGCCCTGCTGCTGTGGCTGCTGGCTCTCATCCTGCGTCCGTTAGTCTCCTTCAAACCCACATTTACACCAATGAGAGTGGCTCTGGCCGGAACCCACCACTACTACAGCTGTGAACGAGCCAAGCAGGACATGGGCTACAAACCGGTGGTCAGTCTGAAGGAGGGCATCGCACGTACAGTGCAGAGCTACCCTCATCTCAGACAAGGGGCTTGATGGTAGAAATGAAGACTGTTGAGACATGTAACTCTGTGGATCTTAGCTCAACTATGATCATGGTGACAGTAAAGTGGTCAGATCACGCTGAAGGGACAAACTAAAATGAGGAAAGAGACGATTAATCTTCATCTAAACTTCACAATATGTAGCAGTTTTGTGCCTTTATGATGTTTATGTGTAATATTCGCCAGCAGATGGCAGCAGATAACCCTGGTGTCATTTAACACACAACCTGTCTACCTGACAGCAGCACTTGGTAAAAAAAAAAAAAAAGTTAACATCATCTTGAATACAGTGATCTTACACTGTGAAGAGAAATACAAATGTACGTGTTTTGGTTTCATGTTTCACTTGTGTCCTGGGCACATAATGAAATTCTGCTAATGAGTAAATATGCCTCAATACATTCCACTAAATTAGGGTACAACTTGAAAGAAAGTTACTGTTTACAGTGATGACTAACTTTACATTTTATTTCCAAATGTAAGCAGACAGGATTGTGTATTATTTACCTGTAATTTAATTGTAGGGCTTAGTTTAAATTAAGAAGAGTCTTGTCACATCACGCAGTGTTTCTTTAGATGACTATGTTAGTTTTGAAATGGTTTATTGGGCTTTATGTTGAAAATCTTCACTGGTCCTGCACAAAGCCGCGGCCTCATCCCCATCCACAACTTTAGGATGAATAAGAACAGCTGGGACTCAGGTCTTATCTGAAATCGGGCAAATCCCTGAAACCAGACTCCAAGATCTGGCAGAAAGCCTTCTTCAAAAAACAGAGGCTCTTACACAGAGCAGCATATTGCAACACTCATTTTCACTTCCACACCCATATGTACCATTAAAACAGTTTATTATGGTTTCTATTGTTTTTCCTCGTGTCCATATTAAATTAAAAAGAGATCCGTTGATGTGATTCTGATGTTGGAGTAAAAAAAAAAATAAATAAATAATATGTTGAAGTTGAGCCAAAGTTAAAGTGGGAGAAGTTTGAAATAAATAAATGAAAAAAAAACCTTGGAAGATACCCGCTTGCCAAAATCGCATATTAACTTCGACTATATTTAAAAAGGCATTTTAAAATAGAGCGAGGACGGAGTTTTATAGTAGAATTGCTTTCAGAAAAGGTTTTCGTCATGGTTCTTGGCTGCAGGAATGATTCTAATGATCAGAGACAGAGTTCACAAACAAGATGCTCATGCAGGACTAATGTGTTTGGTATCCACATCCATTTGTTTTTTTTTTTTTTTTAAATGGTTTCATAGATACATAGTACACACACCTCTGGTATCAGCTGCTGTCGTCTTTTCTTATGACTGCTAGAATGCTGTTAATGGACTGTCAAAGAAAACAATAATGGGATGGGCAATGAAAAAACAATCATCGACCATTATCATTGTAGTTCCATGTTCATGTTCTGGCACTCTGTCATTTTGTAAATGACATAGTTATAAAACCTCACGGGCTTGTAAACGCTAAAGAGCCTAATTTCTTTTACAGAATTTGTGTTAAAACTGATAATTATTTCTTCTGCAGATAAATTTGCTTTTCCTAACAAACATTGTTGTCATTCCTCATCTTGGCGTGGTGACATCGAGTCAGGGTTTAGTCCAGATACTTGAAATTCTCTTTTTAATTCTAAGCCAGCAGCACCCAAATGATTCACTGAGAAAGTCAGAGGCAGCGGGGCAAGGCCGTCCAACTGGTTTCTAGTCGAGGCGGGAAGAGGGATCCACGTAGATAATGGGCCTGAGAGTTTACACTTGCCATTCTGCTCACCACAGTGAAACTTTGGCTCTAACACTTGCTAATTTCCTCTTCCACCTACGTCGTGTTGCGAAATCCACATCTCACACCCTTCTTTTTTTTCTGATTTCGAAAAGCAAATGTATGCACAGCATGTGTGAGAGTTTTTTTTTTTGTTGTCTTTTTTTTTTTTTCTTAAGAAACAGAGGGAGTTGATCTTTGCGTTCTTTTCTTTTCCTCACAGTCGCTCAGTAAAAAGGCCTTTTGTTGAAGAGATGTTACCAGCTCAACCTTCATTTTTGTTGTCTTTTACTTGTCACACTTGATAGTCACTTTGACTGAGCAAACATTTTGTTTGTCATAGGCTTTTTTTATTTTGTTTAGTATGATGGAACAAGAGGTTAAAATAAGTTATAACTGACTTTCCCCACCAACTCTGATTATGTAAGAAAACACACTTTCAGATTAGATTGACTTGTATCTCATTGTTGTTGGTGTTTCTGTTTGTTATCTTCAAGATCAAGTTGCTGTGTGTGCTGTTCTTGATCTCATTTTAATGATGTGTGAGCTTCCTGGGTTTTCCTACCCACTGAGCATGAGAGCACAGTTCCCACAGGAGATGTTGCTGCGAGATGCTTCATTTATGTACGCCATGCTGTGAGCCCCTGACGTCCCTCTCCTCTCTTTCTTTCTTTTTTTTTTTCTCGCCTTCGCCTCTCTCTTTCCGAGCTGATTGTCAGCCACCTGCGTGGCAGGTATGTGCCCGCTTACTCCCATTAACAAAGCACAAATGTAGTAAACAAAATGAGTTCTTAGCAACGTCTATTGCACGCACACACACACACACACACACACACACACACACAGAGTTACACTCACACTCAGTTAGACAAACACATGCTGCTCCACCCCATATCTACCTTCCTTGACTGGCTGGGCTTGTTAGTGCTTACGCCCGTACCTGTTCACTACCTCAGGGACTGAAACACCTGTCAGACAGAGACTCTCCTTCCACTCACACCAGCTACACTCACTCAGTGGGACACACAGACACTGATTCTCATCTGAACTGCATGGACTTTGCTCTGCTGGTTAGAAACTGATTACAGGTTGGTAGACATATATATTTTTTGTTGTTATTATCTGGATACTCTCTTTGCTTAGAGCTTCAGTAATCAGCAGCTGTAAGAACAGTAAAGTGTGAAAGTGTTCAATCATGCTGTACAAACTTCTGAAAGTGTCAACTGGTGATTGCGAGTGTTTACTCTAATTTTTCTGGGTGTCTCCCTGTAACTATTTCTTGTCTTTAAAGTCGTCTGTCCTGCTCCTTTGCCTCCTTCAAGTGCCACGGCTCTTCATTAATCATTTAACCTGTTGTGGACTGATGCGTTAAACCCTGGATAAATATGCTTTCTGATCCCTCAAGATATTTCTCCTTTCACCAATATTCAGTACACAGTATAGCCAAGAAATTTTGTGGCAATGTGTTTTAGAGAGTGAAATTCACAGCACCAAGAGACTTACAAGTTCTATTTGCATTCTGGATTTGGCAGAACTCCACAGTTTTGCATAAGCCAATGCCTGCACCTTTTTTCTTCCCCCACAAGGGAGAACTTGTTGGCATTACATTGGTATTTTTTTTTTTATTTTACCTTAAATTCTCTCGGAAGTGTGTTTGCCTTCTAGCAGATAATTTTCTAACAGTAAATAACTGAGTGGTCAGTTCATTTGGATATGTTTGAATTGAAGCTAAAAATATTCCCCATCTCATAAATCAATCCTAGTGTATTCTGTATCCAAAGACGCAAAGACTCGAATGTCTCTGTGTGTCCATTTGTATTTCGGAAATAGAAGTATTTTTTTGTCTTTGGAAGTGGTAGGACTGGATGATCTAGATGTTTTGAGGATGAGACTGAGGAATGCTTTACACAGCACATGTTCCTTATTGGGAGGGAGCACGATGTGGGAAGACCCATTTTGAAAACTTGACCAATTTCTTTCCTCTTTTTTTTTTTTTTTAACACAATCTCACTTGTCTCATTGCGGTGCCAGTGTGTTTTGTAGGTGGTCGACGCTGAAAACACAACAAAGAAGAGAGACAGTGAGAGAGAGAGAGAAACCCCTGGAGCAAGCATGTCAAACGGTGAGAATGCTGACTGACGTGATCTGAATGTGAGATGACGTGCTCCTCCAGTCAAAGCGGAGGGCATCATGAGGGCGTGCCTCAGCGCCAGGCCTGTGTTGACTGTAGATTCTGTCATTGTTCTGATATAAAGCAAAAACTACAAGTGCTTGATTATGTGGTGTGTGTGTGTATGTGTGTGTGTCGGCCCGAAGGGGGACTGAGAAATTATGCATGCTATCAAATAGACAGTGATTAAGATATCATTATGATGTGGCCTACAGTGTGTAAAATATCTCAGATGGCGTGTGGCTATGTGACATGCAAGTGTTTTTGTGTCTCAGAGGGGGACAGAGCAGCTGTGTTTCTTACCACTAAAGTGAGGACCAAGCTGAGAGGAGATGGCAGCTGGTTGCAGCGCAAGACTGAACCTGAGACTGGAACTGAGGAGGAGAAACCCTGGTAAACTATGTGTTTTAATAAGATTCTGTCCCTGTAATCCATTACTGAGTTACCTGAACAAGACAAAAAGCTAAAACCATTGTGTGTCCGTCCACTCAGGCTCGCAGAAGTGAGAGCAAGTCGTTTGAATGGAGCTTTTACTGAGACCAGTCCGGTGAGCTCACCGACAAAATCCACTCCACCACCCACCAAGCCTGACACTGAGAGGTAAATACAGGTTTCTAATGTCACTCACTTATCTACAGAGCACTTTGACATGATTGTGCTGATAAGGAATCTGTTTTGAACTCAGGGCACCGACATCAGGATACCTGATCAGGTAAGACTGGACTCATGAGATGATGAGCACCTCACAACAACAAACATCTGGGTAGCTTAGAGTGTAAAGTCTCATTGTGGTTCGGATTTATTCACCTAAATTGAAAACAAAACTGAATTGAAAAGTAGAAACCTAGATTAAAGGCAGATACAGAAATATCCCATCACTGAAAACAGCACATTTTGTAATTAAATCGCAGCTTATATAAAGAAAATAAACAACAACACATATCTACTTACACTTTCTTGTTTATTTTCAGAGGCGTTTTCACTAAACTAGATGACAAGCCAGCGTCATCGTCGAAATCTAATGGCTTTAGGTGAGAGCTTCTCTCACTCGAATGAGCAGAGATAATAGTGTGACAAGAGCTGCACTTTGATTGACCTCTACGATTCCCATGTTAACTATTCTCATTTGTTTTTTTCCCCAATCATTTTGCAGTGGAACAACACAACTGAACAAAAAACCGTCGGAGGGCTACAAGAGAATGTGAGCTCACACTCAAATCAGATTCTCAGTGAATTGCCGACAGCAGCGTGAGAATGTATTTTCATTAGGTGTGTGTGTGTTTGTGCTTCTGTTCCTCCTCTCTAGAGCCCCCCACACTGTGAGGCCCATTTCAGACAACCAGGAGAGCCAGCTTAGCCAGGAGGAGCAGGAGAAACGGTGAGAGTCTCTTCACACAGGGAACACTATCCATACAAAGTCATTCACGCCTGTGAAAGAGATTACATTAACATCATAATGATTCATTCCACAGGACGGAGGCAGCCAGCAATGTTCTGAGGAAATCTGCAGTCAGGCAACGGTCTTATGTGCTCTCTGCTGCTAAGAAATATGAGTATGTACAGTATTTCTCATTGCCCCTTATGCTAATCTTAACACAACCTGTTTCAGGACTTTTGAAGCTACATATTAAAAAAAAAACAAAACAAAATACTGCACTTTTCAGGTCTAATGAAAAAGCACCGGACACCTCTTTGGACACCAGCACCATATCGTTTGTGGCTAAAAGGTAAAAGCCCCTTCTGATCTGTTTTTATACGTGTGTGCACATCCAACTCTACACAATCCACTCACTTGTGTGTGTGAACATGTGCTCGGCTCCAAATATGCAGGGTGGAGATTATTGATGATGATGACAGCACAACGACTCCCGCACCTGCCAGCTCCTCCAGCTCCTCCCCCGTCGTCCCTGTCGCATCTGTTACCTCGGCGCCTCAGCCCAAACCGAGGAAAATGTGAGTCGTGTGTTGTGTTTTCTGTTTCCAGTACAAGAGGGGCTTTTTTTCTGTTCTGTGTTTTGTTCATCATCTGTGTCGTTTACAGAGTTGACACCAGTGTGAAAACAGCTGTTGCTGAACCAGTAGCTCCTAAGGTGGAGGAGACAAAACCAGAACCTGTGAAAGAAGAAGAACCCGCCCCGGTGTCTGTTACACAAAAAGATCCATTTGTAGACATGAAACCAGGTTGCACCAAGGTGTTCACACCTCTTCCTGAACTCATCCCTTTGTATGTTGAGGCTGTCTGCACAGAGCCAGAACCTGAACCAGAACCAGAACCTGAACCAGAACCTGAACAAGAATCCAAACCAGAACCTGAAGATTCAGTTGTTTCTGGACAAATTGAAACCCCTCAGATTGAGTTCACCCCGGCAACACCAGTCCCACTGTCACCCAGTTCAACAGTCCCAGAAGCCTTTGCTACAGAAACAACTATTGTCACAGTCATCCCGGTGAAGACAGAACCAGAACAGGAACCAGAACAGGAACCAGAACAGGAACCAGAACCAGAACCTGAGGACAAACCAGAACCAGAAGCTGAACTGCCTTCAAACCCAAAGTCAGATTCTCACGAACCAAAGTTGGTATTATAGCAATTCAATTACTTTACTTTATGTCATTTTAGGTACTGTACCTTATTATTTCTATCAGATGCTACTTAGAAAATGTCATATTTTTCATTTGATACATTTATATATTGATTTAAAATGTAACTACTAAACATTATATAAGTAATTGTAAAAGTAAAACTAGTTCCACTTTTATATTTATGTGACAGTGAAATGCTGTTAACACATTAGCTCATGATAAAAGTCCAGTAATTCAAAACATGATTATATTCAACTTATTTATTTTTTTATTTTTTTAAAATTTTTGACAGTACATTTTTCTTACGGTCCCTTTACAATCTTTGCAAAACTCTGACAGGCCTTTTACATGTAAAGGAGTGTTTTTATATTTAGGTATTTTTACATTCAGATGAGTAAGTATATAAATATGTAAAAAAAATAAAAATGCATCAAACAATATTGTGTATGAGCATCATTATGTTTGCTTTCTATAATATTTAATGTAATTCCTGAGCAAAGCTATAAATGTGCTTTCAGAGTGTTTTTGTCTTTATGTTTGCTCTTCTTCTTTTCACATGTGATTGAAAGCTGTGCTGAAAGGCCTCATGTTTGTTCTCTATTTATTTCTACAGCTCCAAGGTTGACACGCTCATCGCCTTGTATGACAACCTCATTCCTTTCAACCCAAGTACAACCAGGTATTTGGACCAAAAAATAAAATAAAATAAAATAAAATAAACCAGGAGATAGCAGTATATAAAAAAGTACCATGGCACCAACATGTTAGTGCCTCCAGCCTTTATAACATACCATCTGATAATCTGATTTTTTTTTCTTTTCCTCTGCAGTTCCAATGATGATGAGCCAGAGTTGGCAAAGGAAGAGGGAGGCTCAGCGGACAGTCACACCACAGAGAACAATGGGTACGAATCCAAAAACTTCTACATTCTTGTCATAGCAGGGTTGGCAAGAAAACAGATTGTAATCCAACTTCCACTGTGTTTCACTTTAAAGCTCTCACAACAAAATAAGCCACTTCTCAGTCTCAGCTGCTTAAACCACCTTACACAGCAGGGGGTTGCAAATTAGTCTTCATTAAATGTGGCACTTAAAATTTTAATATGGAGGCGCATGTCTGTGTGTGTGTGTGTGTGTATGTGAGCCAAAGCAGGTGCACTGATTTTTTTTTGATCCCTTCCTGTCTGCAGTACTGAAACGGAGCCAACTCCAGCACTCAGCAACTGTGAACCACTAACAGACAATCTCCTGGCTCTCAGTGATGGGTTTGTTAAAAAAATCTGTTCTTACTGATTTAGCAATTAAATGATTCTCACACAAGTAATTCTCTGAATATTACCCACAAGGTGGCACTGTTGGGCTTTGAATAATCTCCCTTAACTCTTACTCTGAAATCTCTCCTGAATCCTAAATCCCACTTTGTTCATCATCTTCTCTACTTCCTCCTCCTCCTCTACTTTCTGCATCCACAGTCCAGAGGAGTCAGCAGAGCCTGTGCCCTCCAGCCCAGGACGCTGGAGTCAGGATCTGCTCGGTGGACTAGACAGGTATAGGAAAAAGCTCTTTCCCACCCAAGCACCAAATACAGAATTATGCAAAGAATGATCCTTTCATCAGTGGAAAATCAATAGCTCCCTTGTCAGTAGCAAACCAGAGCTTCACCTTAACTTACCTTTGTCAGAGTTTGATAAAACTGGTGCTCAAACTCTAACTCTGTGTTTGATTTTTTGTTTTTGGCTTCTCTAGCGAGATAACACCAGCAAAAACCAGCAACTCCCTGGATCTCCTGGCTAATGATGTCATTGTTATCAACACAGAGGCACGCAGGTGAGGACGAATCAGGACATGTGATGACCTTTGCTCCTCATCCCTTCCTCCATGTGTACCACTCGTTTTTATCACTACAGAATGAAGTGGGGTGGTGGTGTGGGTGTTAAGAATCTCAGCCCTCTTGAGTTGTCAGATTTTGTCAATAAACGCTGCATCTGTTAGATCCTTAAGTGGGGCCCGTCTCCTTCCAGCGTCATCCTATTTTAACCCCCCCCCCCTCCTGATCAGTGTCAGATAAAAACACAAAAGTAGCAGATTCCTGAGTAATACTTTTGAAATGGAGAGCCACGTCTTATCTGCTGTGTGGCTGAAAATAGAGGAGAATGCTCTGTACTGATTAGTATTGCTGCTTTGTTTTGTCTGTGCCAGCCTCAGCACGCAGCCAGAGGAGGAGAAGCAGACAGATGAGACAGCCACAGAAACACAAAGGTAGAAAGAAGATGACAGGCTGCTCTTAAACAATTAACTATCTGTGCAGAGCTGTTGCTGTTTAAGAAATGCGTTCCATTCAGATATCTCTTGTAATGATTTATACTAACTCACTGCCTGCGACTGCTGTGTCTCTCTGCCCGCCAGCCCCACGGAGACAGTCACTATAACCGGCAAAACTGTGATCATCACTGATGAAAGGTATGGGAAAACACACACACACACACACACACACACACACACACACACACACACACACACACACACACACACACACACACACACACACACACACACACACACACACACACACACACACAATCTGGCCCATATTCAGATGGTTTTCATGCTCGTTAAATAGTTCAGTGCATTTCAAGCATTTCTGATAGACTGCCATTGTGAATACTGCATTAGAGGAAACCATGCTAACCTTTACTTGCCCTCTTTTCTTTTCCCATCATGCCATTCATCCGTACGCGCCCTCCTTACCATCCTGCCTTGCCTCTGCACAGTGAAGAGGACAAAGCAGACCCCTGGAGCACACACGTGACGACTACTACAGTCACTGAAACACGGTAGCTTATTTACTGTCTTGTCACATACAGTGTGGCCTATTGCCGTAAGATGTGTCTGTGACAGTGTATGTAAGATCTTGTAATATATATGTAAATGTATTCTTTCACCCTCTCCCCATTCTCTCCCACTGACGTTGAGTGAAAAAAAATATCTAATTTGCTTAAAAGAAAAATTGCATTCATTTTCATAGATATGTTCTCAAATAGGCAAGTCAAGTTGTGGTTAATAAAACTGATTGTCGTTGATAATATCTGTGATTTGTTTAGAGTAATTGATACTGAGTCCGATCAGGGTTCATTTTAGGTGAACAAAAGCTGAAATACACAAATGATAATTTTGCCATTCAGCGGCAGCAAATAGTTTGCGCATTTGTCAAAGACATCCGGATTCTGAGTTTGATTGAGTCTGGCCCCGGGTTCCTCTGTGTTTCTGTTTATCATTCATTCAACTGCATTAAATCTTTCCATTATGAGTCAATGTGATCAGAATTCCTCCGACACAAGACGGGCCATGCTGACAATTGAGAGTGAAATCAGTGTGAAATTGTTTTTCAGCTCGGCTGATCCGTTTGATCCATATCCGATAGGGACCACATCCTCTAACAGGTAATCATATTGGTTCGGAGCTGTGACTGTTTTCCAGCCAGCCTGATAGCATCTCGGCATGCATAATGTAGCAGTTTCTGATTATGAGCCACTTTTCTCTATTGCAGCTCCTCTGACCTGCTCCAGCCCCTCGTAGATATTTCCATCAACAGGTACAGGAACCATAATGCAAATACCTCTTTTTTTCCATATTGTACTCTCTGTTTGTAGCATGTTATTACACCACAACACAAGTTATTACAATAATTCTCAGCACAGCAATAATAATCAGCATCTAACAATCTGCACTATGTCTGCAGCACATTGTATTGTTATGCATGTGTTGATTTAGTATTTTATTAATTTTTCTGCAGTGAATCAAACACACCCATGGAGAACAATGATCCAATTCCAGAAGTAAAGTAAGTTAGCAGCACTTAATATAATATAAACGTGCTACAACGTGCAATACATTTAAGAATTGATTCATTTAAAGAGGAAACCATTTTGATAATTCATTAATCATCTCTGGCTCCAGCTTTTAAATCTGTGATTTGCTGCTTTTCTTTGTCTTAAATCATCAAAATCTTTTCTTTTTTTTTTTTTTTTATATCTAAATGAAATAAAATTAATTTAATTTAATTTTTTTGAGAAACTGGACTGGACATTTTTCTACTATTTTCTTGATTTTCTTTCTAATCAATTCATTCAGAACATAGTGTGCAAATGATGTTAACTGCAGCCCAGCGGTATAATTTAATTGTTTAGTTCAGAAAATATAGAACAATTCCTCCCCATAAATGTCAAAAAGGCATCCTCAAATTGTTTTGTTTGACCAAAGGTAAAAAAAAAAGCTGTTCAAATTATAATGATTTACAATAAGAGAAGGGCAGCACATTCATACCTGAGAGGAGCTGGAGTTGGAAAATGTTTGCCATTTTTGCTTTAAATTACTTCAATGATTTTTCAGCTAAATGATTGTAGACTTGTCATTCCAGCACTAAAATGACTTTGACTGTGCAGCAATTTAAATTCTACTGACTTTTCTTCTGCTGTGCCTGTGTGTGTGTGTGTGTGTGTGTGTGTGTGTGTGTGTGACAGTATGAGCCGTCCTGCACTAAACTCCCTTGCAGATGACATCATCCCAATCGACACTGACACAACGAGGTATTAAACCTAGTGCATAATTGCGTTATGAATGTGTGAGTGAAAGGTGGAGAGGAAAGGACGAGCGTGGACCTGCTGAAATCAATTTCCCGAGCAGCCATACATTACCAGTGTCTGCTGTGCTCAATCTGTCACAACTTCTGCATCATCTCTCTCTCTCCTCTTTCCACTTTGGCTTTTCAGTCTCAGCTCTCACCGGTCATGGGCGCGCACGTGGGAAACCAGTCCACCTCAGCAGATGAACACAGCAGAGAGGTGATAACACGCTTCGATTTACTCTTACACTTTTCCACACACACAATGCGGCTAAAGCTGCATTTCATTCATCTACATGCACCCACCCTTGTCCATTACCAGCTAAAAGCCTTTCAATGTATGTCCCCCCACTCCACCCCCTCCTCTCAGCCAAGAGCCTGAACCAGAAGGCCAAACTGAAGATCAACAGACGGTGATCATGTTTGAGAGAAAGTAAGTCATCTTTTTTATTAAAAGCTCCCGGTGCATATCTGCTCCTTTTATTCCCATGAACCCCCACCCCACCCCCCCACCACCACCCACCCATCCATCCCCCTTTCACTACAAGTAACCAGGCTTTTGCAGCATCTACTCAGTGAGCCAGAAGATATTGTGCACTGGTGCTGATGAAAATAGGTCAGATGTATATTTGTTACAACTTCCCCTCACAACAGTGGTAAACAGATTCCCCTCCAGTCATCTTTGTTTTTTTTCATTTTTTTTATATGGATGTTTCAATCCACCACCTGTTTATATTCCAGATCTAAAGAGAATGACTCCCCATGGGACAGGTGGACATCTCCCACTGTCTATACAATCACTACTGGGGATGATGAGGAGGAGGAAGAGGAGGAGGAAAGGTATCTTTGCTGTGATGGAGCTCATTAAATGCATATTAAGCACATTTATTTATTTATTTTTTTTGTTTCATTTTAGAAGGATGTGATTATAGCGCCTTAAAATTCAGTGACTGTCAACCATTTAATTGAAAATGAGCTAAACACAAGTTCCTCACGGCTCACTCTGAGAATAATCAAATTCTTCATTTGTTGTTGTTTTTTTTTAAATTTCTTTCTTTCTTTCTTTATTTCTTCTAACTTAAAGTTTTTCATCTGTTCTGTCAAACTTATTATAATGCAGGAATGTCCTCTTCTTTCACAGCCCCGAGGATACAGAGACGCAGACAGTAGTCACAACCGTCATCAGGTTGGGAGAAAAAGTTTTTTTTTTTTTTGTCTTGTCGTGAAAAACTTTTTTGAGATAAGAAGGAATTGAGAACCTTAGAGGCATGTAGGCAATGTTTACAATTACAATGCATTGTGTGGGAGGGGGATGAGGAGGAGGGCTCCTGATGAGGTAATGCTGCAGTACAAAAAAAAAAAAAACAGATCACACCTGGCCAATAAACTCCAACCCCTCTGAAACTGTGCGTTCAAAAAAGATCATCTTTAAACACTTATAAAAACCGCAGAGTTCTTATTCACTGAATCATATCCAGCTCATTAACTGTCTTCTTTTCTTTCAGCCACACTGAGATCCAGCCTGCTATACGTCGGTAAGTTTATGATCTTGTTATCGTCATACAAAGCTCAATGACACAATACTTTCCCCAAAGTGTTACTTTCTACTATTTCTTCTGTTGTAAAAACACAAAGCTTTTTTTTTTTTTTTGACTAGAAAATTTCAAACCTTGACATTCTGCTCTGCTGCAAGGAAATTAAATTTCACTCTTATTCTCTGAGTGGACTAAATGTTTAATTTAATGTGTCAAATTCAATATTGAAAACACCAAATCTAATATTTAGGTCATCTAAGCTTGTTTTACACCTTTCACTTACTGTATCTACCTTTATGTCCACAGTGTTACTTAGAGGATGAGAGATTTAGGCCAAACACCATGGGAATGTGGTTTTATTCACTTAATACATAACTCTGGATATAAAGTTTCCAGCAACTCATATATACCTCCTGGTGAGACATTCTCTTGTCTCAACTATGTTTCTGAAGTTAAATGACAAGATCTGCTCTCCCATTGTCTTTCAATTTGCCCTCATTTCCTTCCCTCTAATTATCAGTCTCCAGATGTCAGATTAATGATGTGTATTAGAGATGTCCTTTTGTCAAATCACAGCCCGTTAAACAGCACGCCATTAACAAGCGGTGGCAGAAAATGATTATCTCCTGAGTTACATTTGACAGATGTAGAGCCCCACAGTATAACCCATCACACTGCCGTCGCCGCTGAGTGAAGGATGAGACTAATGCTGCTGCACTCTTGTCTTTTTTTTTTTTTTTTTTTTTAATCCCAGGATCGCACCAGAAGAAAACGTAACACCAGAGCCTGACACTAAAAAGTGAGTGATTTTTACAAATGAGATTTTTAAATAAAGGTGATGTCTAATATCTATTTTAACTTTGCATATTAACTCACTCACACTATTCAAGGGGGTTTGTATATGTGAAGGAGTACGTCAATGCAACAGAGCTGTCCTTGCATAATGCCAGAGACTCAACCGATAGGTAAGCTCACTACATTACTTACATGACAAGAAACATACTGTTGAATAAACACAACTCTAATGATCGACTTATTGTTTCCACAGTGGGTCGGACTATTTGACATCAAGATCCACCAGTCATTCTTACAGCAGCCCCTCCACTTACTCCAGGTAATAACAGTTCCTGACTATAAGAGCCTGAAACACTTCAACCCCTTTCATATCTTGATCTTGAACTTGAAATAACAAGACACTTCAAATCCTTTCAGATGCAACGTTTTGGGCTTTGAACAACAAATAAAACTTCTCACAACTTCTATTGTTCATACACAGTCCACTTCAATCCAGTGTTTACACTGAAACCGGAAATTCTGCTGATAATTTATGTTCAGTTTATGCGCCTTTAAACGGACTCTTTGAAGATTTACGCATCAATTGATACTTATCATTTTATCTTTGCACTGTACCCTTAAACTCCTTTTTAGCATTTTCACTTAAATGCGGGAACAAAACTTCAATCAGCACTTTGCATGTTAAGATAGTTGCTTAAACTTCACCTTGATCCTCTTGTGTGGTTCCTACTTCAGGTGCCACTTCAGCTGCTTTCAGTATTTGTATTATTACTGCTTACAGCTTTTATTTTTCAGCTATTCAACTGCAAATTTTCTTCAGCGAGCACAAGTACCTTCCACTTTTTGTAGTTTGTCTTGTGTCCTTGGTGGGTCAGATTATTTGATATCAAACTCTTAGCAATTACTCTTACAGCAACTCCTCCACTTCACTCCTGGCAGAAACTCTATTCCCTAAACCTGTTTTATACCAGCTTGCAAGCTTTAGCCCTTTCTCCTGCTGCCTTGTTATTTCCCTTTCTGGCGAAACTAGATATGTGTAAGCAGTAGGGCAGAAATTCCACCCAGCCTGTTCATTAGGAGGGTAAATGGAGACAAGAAAGCATTATTTACACTTCTTAAATTCCCTAACAAAGGACAGAAATGGTCACAGGTTATTTAACCAAACAGACCCGCAATTGCGGTTGTGGCAGCCAAAATTACTTGTCTCACTCGGTCTGTCTTCCCCAGTGCCACACTGATGTCCACCTGTACATACTGCGGAGAACAGGTGGGCAGTGACGCAAAGATCACCATTGACCACCTCGGTATCAACTGTCACCCTGACTGCTTCAAGGTAATTCATCCGTCTGCTCACGTACAACTCTGCTGCAGAGACAATGTTGTATTTATTGGCCTCTAAAACACTTGAGTATATGAGAGAATGAGCTTGTTTGAAATTTTAGTAAATGTGTTTTATCACTTTTTTTTTTTTTTTGCCAAGAACTGAGTGAACAGACTGGTGTCACTTTCATGTCTGTACCATAAATGAATAATGGATGTAAATAAATGATGTGCAACTTAGATTAGCATAAAGGCTGAAAATAGAGAGAAGTGACTTTCTCAAATTTCAAGTTGGTGCTTGCTACCCTCATGGTGGCTGGAATGACACGCAACTCCCTGTAAAACTACAATTTGTTGTGCTTAGTCATCTTATTCTATCCTAAGATAAGATAACTGACTGTGGGCTGAGATTGGCATCGGTCCTGTTATCTATTGGCAAGGCAGTACACATCTGCATTTCCCAACATGTCAAACTTTTTTTTTAAGGCAGATAATAACCTAGTTTTAAATATTCCATTACATTTAGCTTCTCTGGATTTCCAGTTGATGCAAATTTGCTTAAAACGTTGAATGTTTTCACATCATAAAACGTTTTCAGATCCTGTTTGTATATGAAACAGCATTTTTTAATCTGATGAGCTCAGCTCTGCACTATATTGTCTTTTAACAACATTTTCTAATGACATCCTCTCTCCGACTTTTTTCAGTGTGGCGTCTGTAGTAAGCCTATGGGGGATCTTCTCCAGAGTATGTTCCTTCATGGTGGAAAAGTCCACTGCGAGAGCTGCTACTCCAAAATTTAAGACTGATTAACAGAGCTCTTCAGCGGCCTCTTATCCTCACTCTCCTTCCCTTCGTGTTCATTTGCATATAAAGTGAGAACTGGTGTTTCGCAAAGTTTGGACTGCGTTCAGCTTGAAGTCTGCGGTGGCTTAGGGGACGTCGAGGACACCGTTGTAATTAACAATATGATTGCTTAATGTTGATTCTTACATTAGGTTCAATTTCTAATTTCTCAAACATGTTATACAAGCTTGTGTGTGTGTTTTTTTTCCTGGTGGGGAAAACTGTATCTGCTTCAGCAGCCTATGAAGGATGTGTCCATACGACATGATGCGCTACTTATAACTGTGAACAGACTTACGCTGGCAAGTGGGTTAGAATATAATATAATTTAGCAACAAAAGTTATACAAAACAAATGACTTTGTTACAAAATGTTTACTTCCTTTGTTCTTCTTAATACAAAATACTGTGTTCACATGTATGATGCTTTGTTAACAAAATAAAACAATTTATATGATTCAAATGTAGTGTGCTAGGAGATGCAGGAACAGTTATGCGTTTAAGTAAAGCATTATTAAAAAAAATATTGCACATTAAGATGATATTAGCGTAGTGTAACAGAATATAATCAGAGCACTCGTATAAATTCATTAGATGAACGGTTCCTGAGCTACTTCACTAACGCAGTGGTGATTTCCCCGTCGGAGTTGTGCTTAACTTTACATTCTTTCTTTGCTCCGCGGGTGAAATAATATTTTCCTTGCATAGTCGCTTAAAATAGCTGTTTACACAAATGTGACTTAAGCTAATAACCATCAGCTACCTGCTGAGTAACTGTAAAGAAGCTAATGTGATTCATTGGCCACTGTCTTAATGGTCTTCACACACAGTTAGGCAGAACTCCCTTGGTACAGAGGACAAGTTTTTGGCTCTGCTCCAGTCCAATGAAAATGTGCCTCCCATGTGAATGTGCACCACTGGAACAACTGCCCTGTGTGCACTTACTGTTAACAATGCACGGCAGAGTAAGGGCAAACGATGGCACTTCAGTAATAGTAATAAAACAACTTGAAAATATTAGCATATAGTCATCTAAAACATTATTTTCCCATTACTGAACTTGGGCTAAAGGACAGAAGTATCATGTCAGCAGAATATAATATCCAAATCTGTTACAGTATGACTAAATTGCTCGAAAGAGTAAAGGAGGTTTGGCTCAGGTGCAAAAATATGAATAATTTTTTGCCTCATTCCCTCATTTAAACAGAGAGGATGCATAATACGTGACACCCTGGCCTGTGTCAGTGTTTTCCTCTGGCTCTGCTCACAGCTATGCTTTGGATGTGCTTCCATAGCAGTGAAGGGTCTGATTCGTTATGTCTTATCAGAGACTCCAGACCCTCCGCTTGGTCCAGGCTCTGCCAGTAATCCTGAGGCCATATTTGCAACCATCTGCGGACAAATATACAAACAGATTAGACTCATCACAGAGGATATTTTAATTAGACAATTAAAATAGGACGGATTCTCTTCCCCTTGCGACGCTGTTGTTCACATTAAAGTGCGCAAAGCAGAAGGATTTCACAGCTGTCACAACAAATCATTTAAAACATACTCACCCATCATCTGTAGGTAAATCTTGGACCTGTCCATACCCAGGGCTGGGCAGGGGGCAGCCCATGTGAGAGTTATCTGCCATTTTCGGTTTAGGAGGTTGGTTCTTTTTCGGTGATTTCCTATACGCTCGTTCCGCTACCAGTCGTGCGTTCTCCTGATCACACACATAACACTCAAATCCATTCAGATAATTAGGTTTACTCATGTCATTAACCCCCCACTCACGAGTCTCTAGAGCCTCTAGCAAGCGAGTGTTTGTAATACGAATGGGGTTTTTAAACTCTAAATATTTTGTATATTCGCTGTCGTTCCCGTCCAGATGTTTGAGGAAGTCAGCGAGAGCTTTAGGTGAGGGAAAGTCGTCTATGATGATCACAGTGTGGTCGTTAGGCATCCAGTCTTTTGCCGCGGAAGAGCCTCGATAGACGGGCACGCAGCCCTGATGGAGAGGCCGCCACAGCTTCTCCGTCATGTAATCTGGACACAGGCCATTCTCCAGAGCCAGGTGGAATTTGTAGCGTGCGACAAAATTCATGAATCTGGGCTCTTCGCCTGTAGCAGTGGCTGTGTCTTCCAGATGTTCAGGCAGAGGTTTGTTATTCAAACATTTCCCGTAAGAATCCACCTACAGAGACAGAAATTATGTGTGAGAGCAAAGAACAAGAGGGATGTTTCAATTAAATATAATTAGACTTTTCTCATCAAACATTGATATTTATTCTCGTGATGGGAGTTAAGCTTTTTGAGCTTTCCTATAAGTGTGAGCCAGTTTGTATTTATTCTAAAAAGTGGTCATGGTTGGTTTCAAAATAAAAACTTATTATTTGAAAATAGCTTTTATTAAATAGAAAATAGCATTTCAAATGTCAGAGAATGAGATTAAAATGAAATATCCACTACTACGTGATTCTATGGTACCGTAAAATACTGATAATACTAAATTTTTTATATCTTGGTCTCCAACTCAGTCCAGTAGACACTGGAAGCTTCATTGGCAACATTAAAGTCTGCTCTCTAACTAAAGTTGTTTATTGTTTTGACAGCATGTGCAACTGTGGCTGCACCTCAGTTGTTGTAATTGAAAAATTGCATCTCCCTGAATATACAAATCACCACTAATAGTCTGGATAAATCAGTCACTAAATTGGAAACAGCTACACTCATCTGGCATGCAGCTTAGTAAAAGATTTGCTTTGTGTCGTACCTCGATGTACTTCATGAGCTCCTTTACATATCGGTCTCTGTCTGATGGTACGTCGCAGTGAGACTGCATGTAAAGTACCGGGGCCAGACCCTCCCTCCTCAGACGATTCTTCTCCTGCAGGGACACAGCTGTCGCCTTCAGCAAGTACTCGAGAGAGGGAAGCCATTGTAGTGTCAGAGGATAGTCGGATTCCCTGCGAAACGTGGCAGTGTAGTTGAACAGTCTGATTCCCGGTCCGTGAGAAAGAAAGTAGTTATTCATGGGTGACTCTTCATGGAACAGTGCCCAGGTCTGGTGGCTGAGACGAGGGAGCGGTGCCTCATACGCCCTGAAGTCGGTCCCGTAAAAGATGATGGATGCTGTCCGCTTGTACAGTTGGACCTTTGAAATCAAACTCAAAGTTACTCGCAGAACAACTTGGGATGATCATTATCACTTATGTGAGTGTGTGTATCTTCTTTCTAACCCTTGAGTTTCAGTTAAAAAAAAATCATTGTGAGGTTACATATCTCTGGTACCTTGCGGTTACTTGTGGCCAAGCAGGACGATGTGGCACAGTCAATTCGTTCAGTGTCACCGGGAAAATGTGGAAACAGTCCCCCGCTCCACCAGAGGATAATGGGCAGTTCTTTGTTGCTGCGGTGATCACTGTTGCCTGGTCCTCTGTATGAACTGATGGAGGCGAACTCCATCTCTGATAGAGCACTCTGAGGCTGAAAGGCTCCTCGGTCCACTGCATCCAAGGCCTCCAGGGGAAGTTGATCGTCTGGAAAGGAGGCAAAGGAGACCCACACCCAGCACAGGACACCAAACAGCCCCAGACACACACAGGGCACCAGCCTGCCCCTGCCTGCCATCTGGAGAGAAAGAAAACAGCAATACACAGACAGAAGTAGTCACTAATGAAAAGGGAAAAATCTGCTCCATGTTTGAATCATTATGTATGTATTGGGATGCACCTATTTCTACCTACACCCAACTTGATTTAACAACCCCTCCGGCAATGAACTAACGTTTCAGTCATACGTGTCAGTGTTGTCAGAATATGTATAAATGTCGAGAAAAAACACTTTCCTACCATTGTCACAGCAGCAAATACATGAAGCTACGTTGCTCTTTATTCGTCAAAAACAAACTGCACCGCTCGCCTCCCTGAAAGTTGTCTCGACGGAGCGGTGTGAATAAAAGATGCTCGGACAAACGGCACAGGGGGAATAAAAACAGCCGGACTCTTCTTCTACGCTGCTGCTTCGCTTTTTCTTCTTCTTCTTCTCCCCCAGAACTCAAACTGACCTCGTATCGAACAGCGCCTCCTACAGTCCAAGTCCTACTGAACACTCGCGTCACTGCAGTTACATTTATTGTCACACAATACAAAAAGAATTATGATTATTAAAAAAAACAGTTTTAAAACGACAGAAAATTAAATAAATAAACAAATAAAAAACAACTGCTTTGAAATAATTTCACTGGTACAAATACAAACCAACTCTTTCCTAAATAAGATGAGACTTTTATTGTCATTGTATCAACATACAACAGATTTGTTTGGTAGCTCCCAGTCATAGCAACACAGGCATGAATATAAAACTGAAATCTAAAAATAAACACAGTAAAATTGCAGAGCTAGTTAAATTACTACAGTATTTAAAAAAACAAACAATAAACATAGTAGGATAAGTGAAATATAGTAATAAAATAAATACAAGATAGTGTACTGAGTAAAATTTGAGGGAACTTGAGTGTACAAATCGGAGTAAATGCTTATAATTTTAATATTGAGAACAATTAAACTAATGACATTATTGAGTTTCATTCTGTCATTTGCTTGTCCTATTTTGTTTGCACTGAATGATGCACATATGGTAATTTATCAAGGGAATAAAAGTTGCTCTGGACGTTATGTAAAACAATCATAAACATTTGTTTTCATCGCAGGTCAAAAAGACTAAGATATGAACTTATAGATTTACTGTTTTGCAGCTTTTGACCTAAAATGCTCACTCTATGGGCAAAGTTCACATATATTAGTGGACTGGTGGACATCTTACATAAAGCTCCCTGCCCGTTGTCCACAAATGTGTTGCGCTTAAATAAGTTGATTATATTATATTTCTATGGAATTATATGTACACAGAGTTTGACATTAAAACATTTTTTAAATTGTAGGAGCCTACTTACTTCATGACATCACAACTAATTGTTACTCCTAATGCATTCCAGTTTTTTTTTAATTGGACTTAGAAGTGGAGCAGATTTTACATTTCCATTATAAAGATAGATGCAGAAACGTGTATAGTATCATAAAATTAAAAGGTCTCATAAACACACTTGATTAAATGATTAAAAAGTGTCATGACCTCATGGTTAACTGTGGTTAACTTGTCGGGCTTCGAGACCCCGAATTGCCTGGATAGTGTGCACGTGCAGCTCATCCTATGGGCGCGCGCACGTCACGACACTCAATCTCAGTCAGATGCAGGGACGCAAGGCAGACCACGCAACAGCAACAAGAAAGAACAGGGTGAGTGAAAATACATGTTTATTCAGTTTCTGGCGGCCGCCTTCTTTTACAGATACGCCCGCTCGCCGAAACATCTGTTGTTTTGTTGCTTACAACGTTTTTTCTGTGTTGTTTTTGAGCTGCACATGCGCCGAAGCTAACGGTTAGCCTCACCAGGCTGGAATGTCAACAAGCCGTCAGACTAGCCGGCTAGCTCGCTAGTTGGCTGAGAGGCTTTTTTGTTTTTTTTTTTACTGAACCGCTACTCGGGATCACAGTTTCATTTCTGTTGCGTGAAAGTGCTATCTTTAAGTTTGTCACCTGTATCGGTTCCTGTTTAAACTGACATCTGTTCCCGAAACCCTCTAGAGACATTTTGTCACGGATCAGAAACGAAGCAGTTTAGTTGAGAGTTTTAGCCGGTTGTCTGTTTGTTGTTCTCTGGTCTGCGCAGGTGCAGCGCTCCTCTCTGAAGTCGGTGTTTGATACTGGCTCGCCCTTGTTGTTGTGGCGTAGGACTCGTTCACATTACTTGTCACAGATAACTATCTATTATCTTCTGGCATATTGTTTATATCCTGCGTTATACTTTTTCTCTGTGCAGCACACGTGTAGAAATATCAGTCTGATGAATGTAGTAAACAGTAAAGCTGCAGTAGCCAACCTCTCTACTTCAGCCAGAAACCTTTGTCAGACTCGGTCATTGATCCCTGTCACTGTGTACATAAACTTAGTCAACCGTTAAAAACCTCCCAAATGATTCATTTTTTGCCAGAAAGGTTTATTTGAGGTTGACTGTAAAAGTTGCTAAAGCAGCAGTCTTTTTCCTACTAATCTGCGCTGAATCATCATTTTCCCCCCAAGTCTTTCTTATTGCTCAATAGATTTGTACTAGACAATCACATGAGAAACACAAATGACCGTTTTTGTGTTTTTCCTCTTCTTAGGTTAAGTTGACCCTGGTCTGCCACCTGGTGAGGAGGGCTGTAACCCAGTGAGGAGGCCTTTCTGGGTGGGAGGAACCATGATGAGCGGGAAGAGCCTGCTGCTGAAGGTGATCCTGCTGGGAGACGGCGGAGTGGGCAAGTCCTCCTTGATGAACCGTTATGTGACAGACCGTTTTGACTCCCAGTCCTTCCACACCATCGGTGTTGAGTTCCTCAACAGGGACCTGGAGGTAGACGGCCGCCTGGTCACTCTTCAGATCTGGGACACGGCGGGTCAGGAGCGCTTCAAGTCCCTGCGTACGCCTTTCTACCGAGGCGCTGACTGCTGCCTTCTCACGTTCGCCGTGAATGACCTGCAGAGCTTCCAGAACCTCGGCAGCTGGAAGAAGGAGTTCATGTACTACTCAGACGTTAAAGACCCTGAAAGGTTTCCCTTTGTGGTGCTTGGCAATAAGGTAGACATGGAACAGAGGGAGGTTGGGGAGGATGAAGCCCGGGCCTGGTGTGAAGAGAATGGCTGCTGTCCTTACTTTGAGACCAGTGCTAAGGATGACACTAATGTCACGGCTGCATTCGAGGCAGCTGTCAGAGAGGTTCTGGCTGCTGAGGACCAGATTGACCACGCACTACTGAGTAGTACCATCGATCTCCATGGCAACCGTAAAGCCTCTCGGGCGTCTTGCTGCTGATTGGTCAGGTGTAAATCCACCTTGTCTTAATCTTTCTGGCCTGAAACTTGCCCGAGGCAGTTTTGAGGGCCGGTCAGATATTGTTTATGGTACACACATACTGTAAGTACAAGGTACTGGGTATAGTATCCCCTAAAGATAATACAGATAAGATACAGCTGCTCTGAGGAGGGCGGTGTCAAGGATTCAGCTGGTGTCTAGATTGTTCAGTTATTGCTCTAACCAAGGTACAGGCACACTGTAACAGGCACTCTCATCCTCTGTACTCTGTCTGCTTTCAGTAGTGTTGCACAAAAAACATGACTTCCCAGCTTCAGCTTCGTCTGCCTATGCAGGAGTTTTATCGAACAATGCTTTCAAAGCATTTATTTTAATGAAAATAATTTAATTTTTAATCAATACAGCGGTAGAGAGAATTCACCAGTCCTCTGTTGGAGAGCACATTCTAACTTTGGCACAGCAACGTACTGTTGGTCTTGTAACTGCTCAACTTTCTGTCTGTGAGCTGATTTCCCCCCCCAGGGTTTTAGAAGGACTGAAAACGACATTGCCTTCTCTTTTTATCAGATATTTTAGCAGTTACTGGACAGCTAATGTATTTCCTGTGTCTGTCCTTGACATCGTTCCAAAACCACATTGATATTGCAATTAAGATCTTCCGACATCAGTTATGATGACCAAACGAGGAAGTTAAACGATTACTGTTCTCGAAAGGGAGTTGTCCTTGTTTGTCTTCAACGGTAAGGGAATCGAGAGCTTCAGTTTTTGCTGCTCTGACTGTAAGCATCGGGTACGGGCTATTGTGGTGCTCTTATTCATTTGATCATTACTTCTGTTCCCACTGCACTACTGTGTGGCCGGAGGTATCAGGTGTACGAACCAGGCAAGATTAGAACATATTTATTTCCTGTGATTTATCTACATGGGCCTGTTTACTATTTAAGGGTCAGTGTTTCTCAAAGTTCACAAATAATACTGCTGTTGATGATAAACTGTTGTTTATTATTCTGAGAAGCACATTTCCATTCATTATTTAATTTTTTTTTTTTAGTGTTTACATTAGGCTTCTGTGTTTGATCAGGGTCTAATTGAAAGATGGTGTTGACGAGGTTGCTTAATTTTTTATAATTATAGCATGTTTGTAATCCTTCATCTGCCTTGTGTGGCGACATTTAATATCAATTCAGTAGCTATGCCACTTTTCCTTTGAGGCTGTCTGAAGCCAGTCCCAGCTGATGGATGAGCAGGTCATCAGTCTATCACGGGGCTAAAACATAGAAACAAACAACTATTCATGTTTATATTCATCACTTAGCATCACCTGCGTGTATTTAGACAATGGTACGAGCCTGGTGTAAATCCCCAAAGGCACAGGAGGATCCTACTAACTCCACATAGAACGGCCCTGTCCAGCCTTTACGAGGTGACCGTGGTAACCACTGCACCTCCGTGCTGCCTCCGCACTAAATCAGGGACTGATTGAAGTTTGTGTTCCTGATGTGTGGATGAGGTTCTAAATCTTATAATTAACATCACCTTTTCCTAATCACGGCATGTTTGTTATCCTGTGTCGGCCTCGTTTGATTGCCTGGCAGTCCTTTAACATTCCAGTGCTTCAGCTTTGCTTATTCTGAAGGTCCCCTGCGCTTTTCTAATATATTACATATGCCTTGTGCCCTCGGTCCACTCACTTTATTTCTCGGCTGAATGAAAAAGCATGAGCACAAGGATATGCTGTTACCACTAATGTGTGCTTCACCTCTCTTGTCCGTTCATTTAGCAGCGAGTGAAACTGAGTATTTAATGGCGTTTACTTGTGTTCATCTATACGGTACTTTTCTTTCAGTATTTTTATGTTGCGGTACACTTACCACTGACGCATTTGAATTTGTTAGTTTGGTTTTTGCTGCTGTTGGCCAGAGGGCAGTGTTGTTTGCCTGAGTATTTTTTTTAGAAAATAGCAAGCCTGATATTCAATGCCTCAAACTGAGTTTTAACATGGTTTAAATTAATTGTCATCAGTATTTCAATGGTTGCTGCTTGAAAAGTATTTTATTTTGTGCGTGTTCAAACAACCAAACCTGTCACATAAATGAAATGAAAATGTTTTCATCTTCTGAACGCACCATATGGCCTATGGCCCCCATGTTCTCATACTATTTTCTGTTGCGTTAATAGTCTTTGAGGAAACATTATTTGTTATTTCAAGTCAAAAACAACATTGAATTTCAGTATTCATGTCGACTAATGGTGAACGTTACGAGAGTTTCACTGTGAAAGTGAATCCAATCCAATCAGGTATTGTCACATTACTTTAAAACACGGTTCTTTGTTTTAATGTAGGCTTATGATTAATAGCCTGTTTATATGATCAATGTTTTAAGTTTTAAAAATGTGTGTTTGAGCAATGGTACTCACAGTTTATGAGGGAAAGTTTATTAACTGAAACGGAGTCAGGCATTTTAATAAAAGTGGAGCTGTTAGCCTACATTAATTCAAATAAAAAATGAGGGCTTCAAGTTTATCATTTGTCATCGTTAATGCTTTTTGAATGAAACAGAATACCTTTTTCTTCTTATTGTATCATTTGACTTTATGGCCTGTTCAAATAATGTAGCCTCCTACAGTGTTTACTGAAAAACAAACTGAGAATGAGTGTGTGTTTCTAAGCTCGTAGCATCAACCTACAGTATGTTTCTTTCGTGTTGCTGTCTCACATCAGTACGACCCGGTCTAATGTCAGTGTTCTTTTTGTGTTGCTGTAATATTTATGAATGTAAAACCTAATTTCTTTGGGCTGTCCGTATTAATGGCTTATGTAAATTGCAAAGGGCATTCATTTTATAATAATGTACTAAATGACAGTGAGCGTCTGTTTCACTCAGTGCTCATCCAACGAGTGCAATTTAAGCTGCGTGAAAGTTCGACTGTTCATCTTGATTATGTGTTGATCTAATGGACAACTTCCCTTACTCCTCTTTTTGCACTATGGAGGATAAGTCAGGTTGTGCCAACGTCCTGGCAAAGCGGTGAATCCTCTCCATTGCTTGGCTATAAATAAAACACGCGACATACCAAATGGAGACACTTACCTTGTCTGTTTTTTTTTTTTTTTTTTTTTGTTCTTTTGTGCAGATGCCTTGAAAATCCATCAAAGTACGCCGCTTTATAAATGACTTTAAAGTTTTAAATCAAATGTTCTTTTAAACTACTTTCAAAACTAAAATGGGTCATTCCAATTTACTTCATTTTTTCAACAGTCGCTTCACCGTCAAGAAAAAAAAAAAGTTGAAATTAAGCATTTCTTGATTATTCACAGCAAGAACGCGAAAAGGTTGCAATTACCTGAGATTGAAATTCATCACACAAAATGTCAAGTGCCACTGATGCATATGTGCGATACAGTGAACACTGTTTGTTTCCTATGAAGTAGGTGCTGATATAGGCAGAATTGCCTTGTCAAGTATATCATTCTAAATGTCTAAATGCAAAATAATGAGCTGTTATGGCTCAGTTAAAATAAATGATTAAAAGAAAAATTTAAAAAGCAACACAAGTTCCTTTTTGCATGTTCTAACATTTTTTTTACAACATAACATGCGTCATGCAATATCCTTTAGTTTCACGAAAACATCGAAATAAAGAGGGGAATCAATCAAACAATTGCTAGCAAATTGTGACAAACAAAGAGTTGTGCTTTTACATAACAGTATAATTTTGATAATTGGCTCATTTGTGAGGCTTGTCGTGGAAAGCTCCTGCAGAAAAAGCAAAAAAAAAAAAAAACTAGAGGTCCTCTCTGGAGATGTCGAATGTGTCTGCAGGGTACGGAGAGCACAGCGTCCCTCCTCTGTCCCTCTGTAGCTTCCCATACAGGTCATAGCTTCTCCTCTCCTCTTTCGCCCAGTGACTCAGCTTCCTCAGGTAAACCTGGTTCACGGCCAAGTGCAGGGAACAGTGCACCTGTGGACACAAGAGGAGAAATACAAAACACCTTACAAAACACCTTGGCCCCTAAATATGGCAGGAAGCCAATGATGGAGCACTGGTTTAGTTGAACACCACAAATCCACCTCATGCTCTGCACTTTCACACCGACTTCAAATAAATATTTTCAGAGGCACTCCGCACAAGTACTTCAAAGAATATTCTTTTTATTATCAAATATTACCGACACAAAAAAAAAAGAAAAAAAAAAAAAACATAATCATCAAACAGCCAGCTGCCACTTGAAAAATCCACCATTCACAGCTGGGTAAAGCTTCCACCAAATAGAATAATCTACTTATTATGCTGCAAAAGATTTTGTTAGTAATACCCAAAGTGTAAAAAGTACTAGTAAATTCAGCTAAAACGAGAAAAAAGAATTATTATACAATGACTACAACGTAATTCCTAAAGGATTAGAGACAAAACAAAGTTGTCCTGTGTCTATAAAAGAACCTCAGTCATGCATTAACAGCAGGGGGGAGTCACACCTCAACAATGTGTTTTGCATCTAATAATAAGAGGTTACTCGATAAGTTAGCACCTAGTGCTTTATCCCCATCTCAAAATTATGAGAAACAATTTCAGACCTTTCTAGATCAGAACTAAACAAGTATGTCCCTTTGTCAGAAAGAAACTATTCAAGATCATCTAAAATGCCTTCAGTTCCCTCAAACTGAGTCCATCATTATCATTATTCAGGGGTGGATGGAGGGGAAAGGTGGGGGTCATGCAGCAGTGTGTGGATGTGTTGTGTTGTGTGGCTGCTATCCCAGAAGAGCTGCATTGTAGCTTTAGAGAGATCTAACCCTCTCTTTGTCCTGGGGACCTTCTCCCCTTGTCATGTAATATAACCCTTGGCACGGACCCGTTGCGCAGGTGGCCCCCAGAACTGGATCCTTATTGGCTGGCTTTTAAACCGGGCATGACTCCATTGTTGAGGCTTTTCTCCAGCCCGTGAGAAAAGTCCTGAGGTCAGCGTGAGACTGCAAATGCGTGCTTGTCTGCCACCATGGCAACCAGATGTGAGGGATGGTCGCCATGGTAACCTATAATCCCCTATTCTGCGTTAACAGCTGCATCCTCGCTGCACATGTGTTGCCAATTGGTGGTCACTTCTTGCATATGTTAATTCATTAGTGGAGTGTTATTATTTGACTGTGGTGAGAGGCGGAATTGAATTTCAGCCACTGACACGATTAGCAGGTAATAAGAGCAATAATTTACATGTAATTTTTGGTGATGTGGCACTGAAAATAGTGAAATAACAGCAGAAAACACACACATAAAAAAAAACCATCAAGACATAAAGGAAATACAAAATTGTGACATCCTTACAAGAAGGAAAGTAAAAATATAAAGATGAGATTTTTAAAAGTCCATAACCGAAGATGGTCGTGTGGAAGAAGAGAAGTATTATCGTCCCTTTATATCCCCGTGTTGGTGGTGAAGTAGTGACAGAGCAGACAGGAGGATGGTGCGTCTAACAACGTGCAGCTATTCCCTTTCTCCCCAAATACCGCAGAACTGCAAAGTTATAGGTGGTTGATACAGTGTAGGTGAGCTGTGGAAGGAGAAGCAGAGACGGGAAGTGTCAGAATAGAAATGAGGAAAAGAAAGTATCCGCAATCTCTACAAATAAGAAAAAAATATACGATAAGACTGCTAATAGCTTTAATTTGATAGCTGATATCATCCATACAATTGCTTCTGGAATGGAGCGTGCACGTATAATGGGTATACAATTTGACCGTCTGGAAAACCACCAGACATTACAGCATTATTATGATGCTTGCATCAGCTGAGAAAGAGGAACAGAGAGCGATAGTACAGAAGTCATCAGTCATGCAGGCCTGAGATGCCTCGCCGCCTACACTTTGAGCGTCACTGAGTCACATGAACCATAACACTGCTGTTGTACTCTTCTGTGGAAGTGCAGCCAACTTGGCCCTGGCTGAAGAATAATCACTCACCAGAGCCAGGAGAGTGATGCCTGCTCCAGTAAAGGCAGCAATGTAGAGGTCGTAGGTCATTCGGTACTGAGAGGAGGAGATTTGCGTTAGCGGTGATAACATGCCTACTTTATTTTGTGTCAGGCCATTTGTAGAAAATGAATATAGAGCTTGAATTATTTCCCGGTCCTTACCTCTCTGGTCTTGCAAACATTGGATAGAGTCATACCACAGGCTTTCCCTGGCACTGCGTTCCATGGCAGGAGCCCTGTGGAAATTAACAGTATCTCATCAATTAAAGTTGGTGTTATCCTTTTTTTTTTCTTACTACCCACAAATCCCCTGAACAGACCAAAACCAATAAAGCATATGTCAGTTTTCAATACTTTCACTCCTCTCTCCGCGGATCTCGGCTAAAAGCCCACTGAAGATGTACCTTTTTTTTTTTTTTTTTTTTTTTTTTTTTTAAAAACGGGTCGTAGGCTGCCTTCAAATGTAACTCCCAAGTTATGTGCTGCTAGGCAATGGCAACATGAATGCCAAAAGACTTTTTGTCATCACTTATGAGTAAAAGCATATTAGCTAATATTAATAATATTCTCAGTAGCCAGAAGCCACACAGGCAAAAAAATAAATAAATAAATAAAAAAATTAGCAAGCTAATAGGAAACACAAAGCCATAATGACAATGGGAATAGATGAAGCTGTAGGGAATCCCTTTTTCTTTTTACTCAGACATATTATAAGTTCTATACTTCTGAATTTACAATATATTAACTTTCTATTAATCATCTAATGAAGAATAAACCACCTCAACCCTTTCTGAAAACAGCCCCGTTTAAAGCAAATGTGAATAAGTAGTGCATCTGTTGGGGGACAACTTTGAGCTGCGGATGAATACACGTTCAATGAACTTGTGAGTATTTAATGCAACAGGAGGGTGTATGTGGAACGGACTCAAAAACTATGGAGCCCATGTTCTCAATAATGGAGAGTCGTGTCACCCAGTGCAATTCTATGGCTCACTGATGTGTTTATAATAGTTATTGGACAACAAAAGACGTCTATGGCTCCGAGTAACAAGCTATATCAGGCTTTGGCAACGCAGACAACACTTCGTAGAAGGATCATTGTTGTTTTTAGTTGGTTTCTTTTCATTGGGTTTGTTGACAATATGAAAGATATAGAATTTAGAGTACAATTAGTGCCAGAGTGTAGTAACATACAGTGGGTAGTCATAAAAGAGTGTCTTGTTACCATATTGCCTTGCATCAACACAGAGCTGGTTGATACTGGCCGGGGTCTCGGTCAGATCGTCGATAGTGTGGCAGGTGGCATCCATGTTGTAGAAGAAGTACACAGGCAGGGCAGAGAAGGCGAACACCAGCAGCCACAGCACGGCTAGCACATACGTCATCACTATAAACTGTAGAGGAGGAAAACAGAATCAACATTAGGGCCCATCATCATAATAAACTCATGCTCATAAGAGAGCGTTTTTACGAGCAGTGAGTCGCTTAGTGACCACACTTACTTTTCTCTGATTAGCTTTACTTATTATCTTGCTGTCTGTTCTCCTCCCGTTTGAACCACTCAGTCACCTCCATCAACCACTCAAACACACGTACGCTTATCTTTGCATGTCCCCAAAGGGAAGCAGCCTCAAGATTTTCGACTCAGCGCCCACCAGGGAGTGATATGAGTATTAATCTCTCCAATCCCCTTTACTTGTCCCACTCTGGGCCCTCTCACCGATGAGCTGAGGCAGCGGCCACACATGGTGCTCCTGAACTCTCCGAAAGTTTGTTTGGCAGCGCTGGTGGTGTAGAAGCCCTCGGCCAACAGCACGATGCAGTAGAGGAAGAAAAAGGAGGCCAAACCGTAGATGACATACTGGAAATATTGAATGCTGAGAAGGATATGAACAGGGAAAAGAAAAAAATAGTCAGGGTTACAGTGAATCCAAACCTTCAAAATTGAGACTATAGCCCTGGGAAATCCCACGGGATGGTTAAAAAGATGTCACTCACATAATGGAAACACTCAATTTTATCACTTACATGAAGGCGAGGGTGATGTAGTCTTGAAGGTTGCGGGCAAAGTAAGTCTCGATGAGTCTCTCTGTCTCTGTGAGCGCCTGGTGCCCACAGCCACAGAAGAGGGCAATGCCAGAGAAACACAGCAGTGTGGCAACTAGGGAGCAGTATGGCACCCCACCCAAACAGCGCATACAGCAGTCATAGCAACCTGTCAAAACGCAGCATCATACAGTTGGAGCACATTATCAACTGATGCTACATGGGAAACAACACTTTGTATTATATTTTTCACATTCTTTGAGTTTTAGTTAACAGACACATGTTAAACCTGTAACAAGGCTTTAACATGTGTCAAACATTTTTTTTTACTTAATACACACATAGTTTTGGTTGAAATTGACATTTTTTAAAATCGCTCATAACCCACACAGTGAATGATGAAGTGAATTTTATTTGTGCTTATTTTTTTTTCCATTCTAAAAAGTGATTAAATGTCTCCCACAGTTTTCTCAGAGCACAAGTTGCCATCTTCACAAGTCTTGTTTTCTCCGACCAAAGGTACAAAATCCAGAGATATTTTCTTTTACAATGACATATAAACAGAGAAATGCAGGAAATTCTCACTGGACAAGCAGGAAATGGGAAATAGTTTTTGGTTGAAAGTATTGATTATATCAACACTGCTAGAAACTCATTTTCAGAGGATGAATGAACCGACTATAAAATATTCAACGCAAACTTCTCTATCCAGAAACAATTTTCTTCTCCTGTTGGATAATTGACACAACATACTATCAACAATTTTAATCTTGATCATTAATTTGGTAAAAAGAAGTTCCCATGAACAAAAGCTGCCAGGCTGATATGCATTACTTTCAGTTTTTGAGGGTGTGAATGGCATCTCAAACTTGCAGTTAAGTGATAGACATCTTCACAACTGAAACTTCCTGCATTACCAGAGAACACTGGTGGGTAGATAAGCTTACAAAATTCTCATGAGACTCTATTACTACTAGGACAGCAGCTGTAGCATTTAGATGACTTGGTAAAGCTGTGCATTCTCTCTAATAGTCATGTGCTGTTTGAATAGATGCCAAGGGCCAAGGGCATGGGGATGTGTCTGCACTGACCCCAGCTCGCACCCTGACTCCATTCACCACCCAGCATGGAGAGTGTGAGAAAAGGGGGAGGACGAGGAGGGGAGACAAAGTGCAAGAGAGAGGGAGAGAGAAAGAGAGGCTGCTTTTGTGACTGCAGAGACAACAGTCTTTGTCCCACAGCATCATGGGGGTACAAGGGCCACCAATGTCAAGCAAACAAAGACCAGAGATACCTCTATAGCTGACACACACACACACACACACACACACACACACACACACACACACACACACACACACACACACACACACACACACACACACACACACACACACACATCTTGGGAACACAGGAACAAGAGATTGATAGTAGAAGAGCCTGTCTGTACTGGAAGTGGATGGGATAAAAATGCAAAACTATAAAACAAACAATGCAACTGTGTACGTGTGCCATTACACGCTTGCATGCATGTATCCACACACACACACACACACGAAATTGACTGTGGTTGGTACCATTACAGTAAACACAGATGGCAGGAGGAGCCGATAGACAGCTCTTTAATTGAACACATCTACATGGCTGTGTTGTTGTTGTTGTTATTGTTGTTGTTGTCTACGTGACACACACAGAGACAGAGAGAGAGACAAACTGTGATCACTGTCATTCAGGGAGCACAACTTAACTATAGTGTGGCGGAGGGAATTTAGCTAATAACACACAGTTAAATTAAGTATTGCTCAATTAGAATAAAATAGTTAATTAAAGAAGGATTATTGCACCATGCCCTATGCTCACACTATGCGCAGACAATAACTTTTCACCACACGTAGAAGAGGAAAGAGAGACGAGAATTAAAAAAAAAAACAAACAAAAAAAACTTTTACTTTAAACTAATATTAGCATGCGTGCTGTCAGACACACCTTGTTCCAATTAACTAATTAATGACATCACCAGCTGGAACAAACGGCTGCAGCTCGCGGCGTCATTACTGTGACTCGTATGAACACAAGGGGCCTAGTTCTGCTAGCAAAATGCAAAACCGAGTTCAAGTTCGCCTCTTTAAAAATAAATAGAGAGAGAGAGAGAGAGAACACACTTGAAAACAAATGCTAGCAAAACAAATAAAAAACAGTGTGATGTAAAAGCAGCCCTGCATCTCAAGCATGAACAGATCTCACAATAGCAGTGGATCATCAGCCGGTGAGTTGCGACCTCTTTAAAGTCCCCCCCAAAAAAACAAACAAAAAAACCCCCAAAACTTGATGTTACGTCTTATCCTCTCTCAGTCTCATCTATATCAACGTGCAATCACATAAAATTAAAATGCAGGTGTAACAATACAAAGGATATTTGCTTATCTGCTAAAAAAAAAAAAAAAAAAAAAAAAGAACATCATGAAGTTAGACTTTAGTGGCAAGACTTTCTTACCCATGTCTGGAAGGATGCGTTCACGTCTCGTTGGCTACTGCTGCCTACTCTGCAGCTGGTCCGCTGATGATATGCGCAACTTGTCTTCGGCCCCCGTATATCAATCTCAACTCTCTTTCTGTTCCCCCAACAATGGACAGACCCGATGATGACTGCAAGTGCAATCTTAAAGAAACAATGTCTCTTTTCAATGAACTTCAAGGCGGAGAATAATGAGGAGTTCAAGGTTCTTACGCTTGTAGAAATTTACTAAGTTCATTGTTGACGTGTATTTGCATTTGTGAAAATACCTCGTTTTTTTTTTCTTGTCATGAAAAGACACAACTTTTATTTTATTTTTCTCTAAATTGTCTGTCTCAACCCTGTAGGGCTTTAAAGCTACGTTTCACCAAGGCCTTTTTTCTTCTTTTATTTCAGCCTGGTGAATAAAACCAAATGAAAAATAGCTCATGAATCTTGCAGCCTATGAGGAGTCGAAATGATTTGTCTGAGATTAAAACACCATCAATATAAACCTATAGACATAGACAAGGTGATGCTCTCCAGACCTAGGGAACCATCAGATGCTATCTATTTGACTGCAGTCATGGAGATATGGTACACTAAACAGCTGACAATACAAAATTGATATGCTTTATCATTTATCTCTTACATGGATTGTTTAGGTTCTGGATTGCTTCGTCTAAAGACATCAACATATGAATATGTGGATAGCACAAGTTTTTTTTTTTTGATGTTGTCAGATTGTGTCTTTGAAGCTGACTACTCTACTGGTATTTTAATTAGACTTGATTGTTATGTCATTTGATCATCAAATCTCTGATGTATATCAGAAATAATCCACTGAATGTCAGTGTCAGCTCATACAATCTCATAACCCACTATCAAATGTTGAGCTTGAGAGAGGAAAAAAATGGATTTGATTAAAAAGGAATGTGCGGTGAGTTCAGCAGGGAAACATCACTGATCTCACGTGACCTGACTGTGGTGGAGTGAGAGACTGTCCTCTGATTCATCTCCACCCCTCTGGCTAAATTCCAGAAATAAAGAGCCAGATTTGGCTTAATCTGTGACCAGTAGATGGCAGGCTTTCTCCTGCCACAGCATATAGCACAAGCAACAGCAGGCACATGAACAGTTTTATCCCATAATACTACCCGTTTTTTTAGTTTTAGGATAAGTCATGTTTGTCAGGAAGCATCTCTAAAGATGATGCTGTAAAAACCACACTGAAAAAATCATTTGACTCTCTGTCAACCAGGTCAAAATGTCTGTTGAAGAACCTCAATCGGCTCATTCATTAATATTAATTTGTACATCTAATGGAGGCTGTAATTCCAAATGCAAAAAAAATTGCTGCTTTAATTTATAATTTTGTTATGGAGCTTTTTATTTCACCCCAGTTGATGTAGTTAGTCTCAAAGTACAAACCTATTAGATTATTTATTTTTGAGCCGCAAGCTCACAAATCCTCAGAGAGACACTACTCATGTTATACAAGCCTTGTTCTCCACTAACCAGGTTGTTGTACATTGTGTTTTACAGGGTCTGACTCTTGGCTTTCCTCGTGTCCTGTAATATAGTTGTACCTTGAAAAGATTGCTCAATAGCTCAATAAGAAATGTTTTCTTTTATAAAAGCTAAAACAATTACCTGGCCCTCTTTGTGCTCACAAATCTGTGTGAACATTTTATCCTGGTTCATGGATGACCTGGTTTGTTATGCTTGTCCTGCTTAAACAAACAAATGTGTCGGCGACAAGAGAGCAACTGATTTTGTAGTATCTTTCAACACAGTATGATTTCATTTCAAACATCTGTCATCAAAGCCATAACCCTGCCGGGTTACTAAATGCAGTACAGTGGGTTTTCTGCTTTTTTGGGTTTGATCCAGCACCAGTGAGAAGCAGCTATCAGGTGTGAGGTGGTGACTTGAGATGGTGGTGTGACTTGCCTCTGTTGCCTCTCACCTGTCCACAGCTGCTCTCTGCCTCCTGTGGTTGTCTCAGAGCTGAGCTTCTTCTTGAGAGACTTTCATCACCTCTCCACCAGAGGAACATTAAACCCTTTTGTGTGTCTAAATACCTTAGGCTCCCCATCACTCAGGAAGAGAAATCTGAGAAAGGGCCGATCAACTTAGCAGACCATTACTTTGGTCCACTTCTGGCCTCAGTGGTTATAATCCTTAATGATAAGGATGGTAACCTGGTATTTTAGCAATGCCTTGCTGCGATATAATCTTTCTTAGTGTGAATACTGCATGTCTCACATGTCAAATATTTTTACACAGAACAAATGAGGAACAAGATTTCTCTGGCAACTTGAATTACTTGAAATACAGATCACATTTTGTTTTCCTGGTATGTTAGCAGAAGACAGATTGATTTATTTCTACTGTATCTTGCAGTTTTGCTGTTAACAAATGTTTGAATACACTGAGTATCCAAATAATTCAGCGTATTTGATCATTAGAGTGAAAAAAGAAACCTCTGACAAATATACAGAATGCATTTATTTTACAATCTGAATCCATTCTTGACATTGTATGAGTGAGGATTATAGACATTATTTGCTGTATTCTGTTAGTCATCTGAGTAATATTTGTCCTTGAGCCTAAGTGGAATCATATTCTCCTCAACACACTTCTTCTTTTCCTGTTGTTGGCTCTCTCTCCTCTGCTTCAGGTATAAAACAATTGTCGCCACAAACAAACACATAGATACCACCATTGATGCCAAACCTGCTAACAGTATCAGATGAGTAGATCTGGGACTCTCTATCTCACAGATGGGGGCCTTGGAGGGGGTCTGAAGCAGGTCAGGTGTCCCTGTCCAAGTGGGTGGTCTGTCCAAGTGGCAGGGCTCCTTGCTCTCATTCACCAACAGATTAACCCAGACAGTGCTATAAAGTGGAAGTGGTTTTCCCCCATCTCTGATCACAATGAACAGGTGATGCATTCCCACATCCTTCTGAAGAAGTTGCTGAGTTAAAGTGATGTTCCCTGTTTTTGAATCAACCTGAAAGGGGCTGTTGTTCTGTGTTGGCTCTGGCGTAACAACAGTGTACGTAATGTCTGAATTCAACCCCGAGTCTTCGTCAGTGGCATAGATCTTTGTTACCATGGTGCCTGCTGCTGCAGAGGGAGAGACAGTCAGGCAAGAGGAGTTGCTGTTGGGAAGTATCACTTTTGGCTGGTTGTCATTAATGTCCTCCACAAAGATGGTCACCCTGGCGGAGGACGTTAAAGCGACTGGGTGTCCGTGATCGCTGGCCAGCAGGTAAAGTTCATAGTGTTCAGCTGTCTCACGGTCCAAGTCAGTGGTAGTGCGAAGTGACCTCTGTGTGTTATCCACAACAAATGGTCCACTGCTGTTTACAATATGCAACTCTGTGTTCCCGTTGTCTCCTTCGTCAGGGTCTGTGAGCCCTAACTTCCCCACCTGGGTGAACTGTGGTACATTCTCAGGGATGAAAAAAATGAAGTGAGGCGTTAGAAAAGCAGGTGCATTGTCATTCTGGTCCAGAACACGAATGGATACTGTGGTCACTGCCTCCAATGGAGGGGAGCCACTATCTCGTGCAAACACTGTGATTTTGTATACATCCTGCTGTTCCCTGTCTAGAGAGGCTGACACAGACAGTTGACCTGTTGTAGGGTCAATGTTAAAGATGGTAGGTGTGTTTTTGTCTAGCCCATAAGTCACCCTGCTGTTATATCCGCTGTCTGCGTCTGAAGCTGAGACCTGCAGCAGTGTCATGCCTATCTGGTTGTTTTCTTGCACCTCCAGCTGATAAAGAGACTGGAGGAAATGTGGAGCATTATCATTGACATCTACCACCATCACCCTGATCATATTCCTGGAAGATTTGATCACTGATATGCCACCTGACCTTCCTTGAGCTACAACAGAAATAGTGTATTCCCTTTTTATTTCGTAGTCTAGGGGCATTGATGTGGAAAGCAGATATTTGCCATTCTGTGGGCTCAAAGTGAAAGGCACTTCACCCTCAATGGCAAGGGATGAGCCTTTAAAGCTGCTGTCACTCTCAAGCTCTAAAACAGCTACGATGGTGGGGGGCTCGTTCTCCTGTAACAACAGAGTCTGGTTTTGATGTTCTGCTATGAACCCGATCTTCAACGTCAGCTCTTGGTTTACCTTGGGGAGCACAGATACAGTTACCTGAGTGTCTGCTGGGGGGCAGTGACGGCCGCTAGCTAACACTTTCAACACCAGCTCCTGAGGGTTGTCACTCTGAAGGTCCTGTGTTAGTCTGATGTACCCAGTGAGGCTGTCGAGGCTAAAGAGCTTCTTGGCCCGTTCAGAGACTTTGGGACTGAGGGAGTAAGTGATGGCAGCATTTGTGCCTGAATCTGGGTCTGTAGCTCTGACCTGAGCGACCAACATGTTCTTTGGGGAGTCTCCGGGGATGGTGACACTGTGTGGACTGTCAGAGCTAAAGCTTGGACAGTTGTCATTAACATCTGTCACTGTGACTATTAAAGTTGCTGTAGCACTTAAAGGGTCTGCTCCACAGTCAGTGGCCACCAGCATCATCTGATAATGGTCCTCAGTCTCTCTATCAAGAGCTGTTTGCACAACCAGCATAATGAAACCCCCATCTTTTTCCACTTTTAAAGTGAAAACTTCATCAGAACCTTGCAGGCGGTACTTCAGCTCTCCGTTAAGACCAGCATCTAAGTCCTGAGCTTGATCATCCAATAACAAAGTGGTCCCTACAGTCACATCTTCAGAGACCTTCAGGTGTATTTCACTGTTTTCAAAATGAGGTGCATTGTCATTGATGTCCTCTATGATCACAGGGAACTGTATAAGGTCCCCCGAGGGCTTCACAATAGCATTGTGCAGAATAATGCATTCCTCAGCTTTTGTTTCCTTGGGGCAGAGAGTCTCACGATCCATTTTTTGCTCAGTGGTGTAGAGATTCCCTGTGTTTTTGTCCAGCCACAGGTAATCCTGGGTCAGGAGTTGGTATGGTGATTGGAAGTGTTTGCTAAGTGACCCGACCAGAGTACCAGGCTCTTGTTCCTCCGGGATGTGAAACTCCACGGAAACACACATGATCTGCCTCAGATGGACCAAAAGCAGCAGATTCTGATAGAGAAAGAAACAGACAGTGAGCAGTAATGATTTTTCTGATGTGACCGGTATTTTTTATTTATTTGTTATAATTTAGCAGCCTCATTGTTTGTCTTCAGTTTGCCAGAGAAGTTTTTCAAGTTGTGAGGGTTTAAACTTCATGCTTCAGTGAGCCCTTTTGAAAGCAGCTGACTACACAGTAGTAATATGATCCCTCCTGCATATCCTCGCCCGCTTGCACACACATACAAATAACACACAAAAAACACAATCAAATAGCAAAGCGTGCATTCGAGGTTACATAAAATACATATGTTTACATACATTGTTTTAGTATCACAAGTATTTCAGTATTTCCAACATTCTACACATTTTTTGTGGATTGTACACGTTATTTGGTTTTTAATCTTTAGGAGGTTCTGAACAGACGTTATGTTTCGCATAACTCAACAACAGTTTATTGCCTCTCGAGGTGCTCCTGTACAAATTCAGTATATTGAAAATATATTTTTTTAAATGAACAACACTCCAGTTATATCCTTTCCCTCAATCAGAAACGTAGAGACTGTAATTAGATGGCACCAGAGCTGATAATCCTTGCTTTTGACTCACTGACCTGCAGTAGTCCGACCCAGTTCATAGTATCAAGAGTCCCATTGCCCATCGCTGTCCCACATGATTCCCAAGTTTTCCGGGCAGCAAGTGAACGCGGAACACAGAGGTAGCAGCCTAAACCTGCATAGCTGAAGGCATAATACTATACGAAGCCCCTCCTACAGCACTTATCTTGCCTGTCACACTGATACATGAGAAGTTAGAGGCACACAGGTTTACCTGCATGTGTCGAAAAGTGACAACTTCAATTGCCTTCTAATTAAACAATGAGTGAGCTCCACTATGATCTTATCTCCCATCTATGAAGGATTAATGTGTCAATAATTAATGTGCCAAGTCTCCTGTTTTTATTGGCATACCGTCCACATTTTTCTCACAACGTTCCTCAACTTCCTCATTGTTTTTCTTTGGGATTTGCCAAGCTAACCTGTTCTGTAACCCTAGATTACACTTTATTTAATAACATCAACAACAGTGTTTATAAAGCTGAAAGGTTCCTCGGGTCCTCACACACCCAATATGAATGGTAATGATTTGACAAATAGATTCATTCAGGCTGGAAATTACATTTGAATTTAAGTAAGTAAGTAAGTAACAATTATTTGTTATAGCACTTCTCATAGAGAGAACTCACAAAGTACTTCACAGGCATAAAATACAGAACCATAAGTACACACATTCAATGACACAAAAATTAAACAAATCACAGGATGCGGTGCAGGAAAGCGTGCCTATACAGGTGAGTTTTTAAGAGCTTCTTAAAGTACTCAACAGATGGTGCTTCTCTCAGATTCTGTGGGAGAGCGTTCCACAGTCTGGGCGCAGCAGATGCAAATGCTCGGTTGCCTCTCGTTCTTAGTCTGGGGTGAGGGACTACCAGCAGAACAAGATCAGCAGAACCTGAGTGTCCAAGTAGGAGCATATATTTGTAGCAGCTCAGATAAGTACTCTGGTGCCTGACCATGCAGGGCTCTATAAGTAAGAACAAATTTAAACTGAATCCTGTAACTAACAGGAAGCCAGTGTATTACAGAATGTGACATGGTATGATATTGCACGTGTTAGAAATATTAATGAAAAATAGGTAGAGTATATATACATGTATATTTTTACATTTGACAAAACATTACACGTCCAAAATTGTGCATACTCATTTTCAGTAAATCAGCAGCAAAGGCTTTATTTGCCACAGCAGTGAAATGGTTTCTATAATTGAGAACAAGCTTTTTGCACATTTCCACTGAGACTTTGGTCCAGTCCTCTCAAAGTCCTTGAGGTTGGACGGCTTCCTTGCCATCACTCTGGTCTTCACTTCACTCCACAGACTGTGGGGATCGAGTTCTTGGGGGTTGAATGCTTCTCATTTATTTGGCCAAATAAAAACCATGTCCCAATTAACTCAATTTGAGTTTTGCCTGACCACAGAATTAATGACCAAGTGCATTCTTCTCGGTCCAGGTGAGCTTTTTGCAAAAGCTCGGCATTTGTGTGTCTGTCTCTTAGAATACTGGATCCATGGAGGCTGTTATGAAGTGTCTGCCTGGAGATGTTGGCACTAGAATTGCTCGAATTATTCAGGATGGCAGTGGTGACAATCCTTCAATTCTTTCTGGTCTATTGCACCACAACTCCTGCAAGTGCAGGGGTCACATTTGGCTCAAACATTTGTTAAGTTTACAGGGGTCTCATAGGTCATATATTTCATTAATATCATCTTTTTGTTACCAACCTCTATAATTTCCACCCAGAAGAGACGTATTTATCAAATAAAAATTGGTTTATGTAAATAATTTTAGGTGTAGATGTAATAAGTCACAAAGGTAAGTATTGTAAACTGCTCTTTCCAGACTTAAATTCTGGCATATTTCTGTTTTCCTGCCAATTATGTTTCTGTGATTTATTGAAGCAATAGATTAAATTGAATACTTTTACTTATAATTGAGCATTTGAAACTTTTGAATTACTTTTACTTCCACCACTGGGAGAAAAAAAAATGCGAGGCTATTTTCCACTGACAATTGCATAATACCCCTCAAACTTGCTCAGGAGTAGAATTTACACTCGAGTGACCTCTATCGACAGAGCAGGGTATTACATCACTTAAAGCAGGAGTTTAATATTTACAAGTTTTGATCTGACATATCTAGAAACACTCAACTTGAAATCAAAGTACATGTAGCTTCTGTCAACTTTGAAGTGAGGAACACGTTTAAAAGTCGTTCAAATAAAATTTTTTTAGCTAAATAAGACTATTCATTAATTTTAGGATGATATGATCTGAATTTACAAAGCAGCCAACTGTGCGTTTTTTTTTTCTTTTCATTTTTCATTTTCTTTCCAAGTCTTTAAAGTCTTCTGTAAAAACATTCTGTTGTTGCCATGTGTTAGTGCCAAAGAAAAAAAAAACATGATAAATCTCTTATGAATACCAAACGGAGAAAATAACATTAAAACAAGTCTACACAAAGTTTCATTTTAAACTTTTAAAGCATGAAGAAGAAAGGGGGGAAAAAATCTGTAAGCCTAAGTCGAAGTTGCGTAACGGCTTATTTCAGTCCGTCTCATACGCATTTTGGGTTTCTTTTCAACTTTCCGCCCACTTTTTTCCCATTTACAGTAGAGCTCTGAGGCTCTTTTTTCCATCCTGTGACGTGATTGGCTGCTGAGAACCGCTAGTCGAGCGGGTGTAGAGTGACTTCATAATAAAAGTCCAGTCCTGACTAACTGTCAGCTTTTAAAACGCCCTGAACTCAGACACGCGGCAGCAACTTGGCGACTTTTTTTTTTTTTTTTTTTTTAAAAAAAAAGGTTTTATTTTTTTGTTGTTGAAATTATTATTATTATTTCACCAGCAGTTTCCAGCATGTCCTCAGACATTAACACAGGTGAGTCCAACAACCACTGAAACCATTAGATTTAAAATGACAATACAATGATAACGATTACGGGGCTGTTAGAAACACTATAGTGCTGTCACAGAGGCTGTAATGTATATTTTATTCAATTACATTTTTTATGTTTCATATTAAGTTGTTGCCAATTAAAGCTGCTATGAGAGAGTGGGCAGTTTTATAGGTCATGTAGCCTGCTATGTTTTCTACCTCTCACTCTGATTATAGTGCACATATCTGTATTTTTTCATTGGCCTACTGACAAATTAATTTCTTACAGGATTTATTCTTCTTTCATAGCTTGCCAAAAACTCAAACTTTAAAGTTTTTGACTGTGAAAATATATTCTTGCTGTAAACTCTGCGACTCTTCATCACCAGGGACTGTTACAAGCTCTGTCATGTTCATGTTGGTCTAATGAAATGACTGGTTGGGTGTAAACTGAGGAGTTCTGATCCCTGTACCGCGTCTGTTATATTTTATTTTTATGATTGTGTATTTATTCAAGAAATGGCCCAAAGAGTTGTTGGTTTATTGCGAATCCAAAGCATAAGAATGTAGATTTAAAAATGTAATATTTTTGTATCAGAGTTTATAGACCAGGTGCTTTACAGGCTGACTGGTTTTTTATGTGCCTTATGGGTTGTTAAGTTTATTTTCACACATCAAGTTATCTGACACAGCCCACTGGCATAAATTTCAACCGCCAGCTTTTTACTTTTATTTAATCTCGTTCTCACCAACGAGACCATTCTCAAACAGGAAAACGTCCTTTGATCATTGAGAAATGAGTTTTAGTTTTTAATTTGAATAATATTTAAAATCTACCCTGAACTGAAACAGAGGTGTTTTTTTTTTTTGTAAGGATTTGACCTTGACATATTAGCTCCTGTCAGTGCTCTGCTCTACTGTCTGAAACACACTTAGATGATCTTAACATTTTCTCTCTGTGAAGTAATGTGATTTCTTTCCAAATGCTGTCACATTTTCCGCAGACTTGGAGCTCGAACTGGGCGAGTTGCTTCAGGAGTTCCAGGATGTGGTGGAGGAGCTGAAGGCCCCTTCGCAGAACAAACCACATGTTTACCAGCGAGTCCTGCAGGAGGCCAAAAGTCGCACAGGGCTAGGGGACGACAGCGGAGTCGAGGACTCTGATTATAGTGAGTAACAAGCAGACAAATGTTGTTGCTGTGATTAAAGACACACTAATGTTTGTTTAATGTACAAAGCAAAGGGTACTGAAAGACATTATTTACTGGATCATTTGCTGGTGAGTGAGTTTGTCTGAAGGCCCCATGGGTTCTGGTTGAGCCCCTTTATCAACCCAAACAACTGCCGCTTGACACTTTTAATTTGCATGAAATTAGTGGTACAAGAGGACACATCCCTGTACACTTTCATTAGAGTGGATGTTTTGCTCATGTCAATAGCTGTGTACTGGAATTAACTGCAATTATGGATAACCCATCTTTTGTAATTGTCTATTTTTTCCCTACCATTGTGTGTTTGTCGATGGTTATGAGATAAAAGAAAAACGTGAGGTTTTTTTTTGTTTTTTGTTTTTTTTTTCCTGCTCCCATGTGTCATCATTATTGAAAGTATTTTGCCCCCTAATGTTTCAACAGGCAAGCTGCTTTCAACAGCTGACACATGGGAGTCGCTAACAGCGAGTTTACCTACACTTTACTGAATGTTTTCTCTCATTACATGCAACCCCTGCATTGTGTTACAATTGCTGTCGTCGTCGTTGATCATTTGCATGGATTGGATATTATGCTTGTCTTTGTTTGTTATCTCAGCTCACTCTTCTAACTTGCCCCCCCCCCCCATCCCTCTCTCACCCCCCAACCCCCCTCCTCCTCTTTCTCCTCCAGGCAGTGAAGCTTCTTTGGGAAACAGTTTGAACACCAGCGAGGAGGAGCTTCACACAGCAGGCGTAACGCTGGCACCGAAAGGTACTAGAGGCTTCCATCAACATATCTCTATCCTGATAGTCCCTTATTCTTACAATGATTACTATCACTTTTGGTCTGATCGCTATCACAGCCACACAGTAAAACTCTTTACATTAAGCTGGGAGCTGTCTTTGTTTTTATACAACTGTCCCTGTCGCTATGACTGTGACCCCCCCACCCTCCAAGTCTCCTGTGGGGGTTATTTGTTGCTGTTATGTAGAGTGGCTCAGGTGTGTGTGTGTGTGTATATGTAAATTTTGGCATGCAGATGCACACACTATCATTAAATCTCAATGGATGGGTGACAGACGGTGCCATGCAATCCATCTGTGTTCATGTAGAAAACCTCACCAAGTAACAAACTCCCCACAAGACAAAGATCCTGGTGGGATCCATTAAGCTGTCCATATCTTTTAGCTTAACATCAACTGTATCTCAGTTTGTAGAAAAGAAGCTGAGAATATTTTTGCCTCTCCAAAATCAGTTCGGTTCATATGTAATTCTGGGAATTAGATTAGTTCTTTTTCGGTCTTTGGTCCAAAGGAAATACCACTGAACTGAGCTGCATTTCTCCACAAAAATGTTCCATTGCTGTGTTTTTTTTTCTTCTATAGTTTCTCAAATTCCGTTTCTTTCTGTCCTCCTTTCTGCAGCCAAGCTGGGAGACACCAGAGAACTTGAGAGTTTTATCGACATGTTGGATCGGGAACTTGCTGGTGCGTATTTAAGGGAATTATACCCCTATCACTCCGTCTTTTTTCTTTATTCCTTTTGCACTTAAGCTACCGAGCCAGCAGGCTGCAGTGTGTAATGGTGGTCACAGAGTTTTGTTCCACATTGAAAAACAGAGTGCGTAGTAGTAGGTACCTTGTCTTTATCCTGTGCTACCCCCCTCACATTTATCTCTGAGCACCTCTTGTGTGTAAATGCCATGTCTGGGGACTCAGGTGGACTATCTATACGCCCTTTAGTAATAATAGCATACTTGACTACATAAGCATCATGATCCTGCTATCAGCTCCAAAACAGTGGTGTTTCAGAGGCCCATGAACACACGTGTCCCAGCACACACATGGACAAACACAAAAAGCAAAACATGCATTCTTTACTATCAGTGGTCTCAGCACAGAGAGAATTAATGTTATGAATGAACGATATCTGCTCCTGTATCTATTAGAAGGCTTACTTAATAGTCTGCACATGTTTATGTGAGTATTAATATGCCTGTGTGTGTTTTCTCTTATTCTGGTTCTTGAGTTTTTGTATTTTTTTTCTCTTCCTCTCTTGCAGATATGTGAACAGAGAGAGATATGAGCCACGTAGAGGGGGTGGGGTGGAGAGAAACAGGCCAGGGGCGACGTGGCCGGCTACTGCTGAGCAGACACGCAAATCTACACCAGAGCTGATCTGAGCAAGCAAAATGCTCCCCTGGCTGCTTCAGGGGAAAAGGTTAACATCAGAAATTAAAAGGCCACACTGTTCCAAAATGCACGAACACCCTCACACCCCTGGCGGTGCCACGTCCAGCAAGCAAGACGATGTCCCAGCAGCTTCAGATCCAAGATGTGACATATTTCTGAAACTAGACAAAGCCTCCATCTGTCCAGCTGTACGCAAAAAACTGCTGCCTGTCAGAAAAATGCTGCCTAGAGTATAGAACGCATGTTCGTGCCATAATTGATATTCCTCTATATACTATGGTATGAAAAGACCTTAAATTCCAGTTACTATATTTTTTAATTTTATTTCAAAAGCCGATCTTAATCATCCTCAAACTGTACAGACGGCATCTTAGTCACAAACTAATTTCAAGTCTTAGGAGTTCAGATCTGCGTTGTTAAAGTCAGAGGTCATTTTTTATACTGGTGTTTCCCTTGTACAGTTCTTGTGAATATTCATTTTTTTTAATATAAATTGTTGTACAGATGAATATGAATAAAACTAAGATTTGATATTATTTTGTACCACTTTTCATTCATTTTTGTTTCACATTTTATCCAGACCCTTTCACACAAAATAGTCACCAGTTATTCAAATTCTAATATCTTGTGTAAGCCTGGGTTTCAAGGGTGTAACTGCGTATCAGTCACTACGGTGGACAGTCCTTCAGGATGTTAATGGCAGCCATGAAATTGCAAGCAAATGTAAGTGCAGCTAAAAGCTCTATTACCTAAGATTGGTTGATGAAATGTTAAGTATGCTAAGCACTGCAAGAATCTGCCCTGTCCTCCTGTAGATATTGCAGGTAAAAACAAAACAAAACAAAACACATTTGATATTATTGTGCCATTTCTCAAAGCTTTATTTTGTACAAGCAGAAAATACCATCGTGTCCAGTTTTGAATACATCTTTTATTCAAAACTTAACAGATTTGTTAATGTGTCATCAGTGCATCAGTTTATATCTGATAAAAGTTGTGAAATATGCAATGTGTTAGCAACAAAAAACTAAACAAACCAGTAACAAACCCAATATCAAAATCATGTGTTGCCTTGACAACCATTGGCCTCCGTTTGATGAAAACACAGAACCCAAACAAATGAAAAACTGAATACATCCAACTGTGTCTTGTGACTCTGACTTCATAGTAGAAATGAGGAACTGACGTACACATTGAAAGTGCAAAAGAAGTAATGAGGAAGAGATATTTGTTTATTTAAGGGTACTTTTAAGAGAATTGCAAATTTCATTTCCATTGTTTCTTAATCTGCTTGTCATTTGACTATTACAGACAGACATAGTTGCAGTGGCTTAATTTTTTTTCCTTCAATGGCTCTAAAAACTCTAAAAACAAAAGGTCTTCAGTTTATTATCAGGGATGATAAATGAAAGAAAAAAATAGCTGAGAAACTGGAACCTGCAACATGCTGACATTTTCAAAAAATGAACTCAAACGACATTCACAAAACAAAAGTTGGATCCAAACCCTATACATGTTTTTATTAGTTGTTTAGAACTGTTTTTTCCATGACTAATATTAAAAGAAGGTTTGTCTTATAGTAATAAAGTAATATTTTATGCTCAATTTTCACAAAATCCTCTGTTCTGTTCACTACAAAAGTTATTGCACATTCTTTTAGTCATTTTAGACAACAGATAAAGGCGCGCTGACCATGATACTGGACTTTTTAAAATCACTGACAAATACCTGTTAGCTAAAAAACTTTGACTTGAGCTTTCATTGCTTAAAAAATCTACTCTTGACATTGACAACGACTAAATTTCATGTGCCTGTGCCGTCACCCACTCTGACCTCCGGTGGTGTGACACCACTTGTCTCCTGAGCCGCTCACCCATTCTTCTTTGTTTGTGCCTATTCTTCCTGTATGTCTGTTCTCATTATGCTTTGAGTTTCACTTCTACCACTAAAATCAGGAAACACAAATTTAGCTCAGACAGCATGTGAAGACAGGCAAAAAGAGGAAATGCGTCAGTCGTGCTGTGAGAAACGTTGCTCATGTAGACTTCATGCTGTAATTCTTTTGTGGGTCGCCTGACTGCAATCAATTATTATCACAAAACAAAACTTTGACCCAGTGGGGGCAAATCACTCTCTCTCTTTATGTTTGCCTGTAAAAGAACATCTTAGCAATTGTGTTTTTCAATTTGCTGCCATGTCGCTGTGGCGTGGGCCTAGCATATGTCTTCTGTTTACAAGTTTCTCCACCCTGTTGTCAGAGCAACAACGGACCGGTAGTGAACGTTGTGGTTATAATGTGTGGCTTGTGACTATACAGTGACCTGCATCAGCAGTATGTATCTTTACACCATGGAAGAAGGAGGAACTACAAATAATGTCAACATTTATTAAAATATTTATAACGCTGCTTATTTTAATCACACATAAGATTCTTGTGTCAGGGTAGTTAAACTCAAGGAAAAGTTTGGCCCTCTGGGAAACAGAGAAGTCAGGCACCGGTAGTTTATTGAGCTGTGATTTTTTTTTTCCCCTTAAAAATCCCCAGACAGCTGGTTGATACAACTCGCCATCCGTGCCACTGGCCCTGGTGATTTATTATGGACAGAGGTCTTGGGCGGACCTGCTTTTTGACACTGTGGCAGTGGCACTGGCCAAAGGAAGTAAAGCTGTACATTTAAACTACTGTTCTTTGTCTGTTTATGTCTCATTAAAAGACACTTTGTTCAGAAAGTTCAGCTCTGCTCTGAACTCTGGCCAAATGTTTAACCCCGCTGACCGGGACGAGAGCTGGCGCTGGTCTGGGAACAGAAGGGTTGAGGAGGGGGAGGATGTAGCAGCGAGACAAAATGAGCTCAAAAATATGACATTACTGTAAAGCAAAGAGGAATAATGGGAACAAAAAGAGACCAAAAGGGGAAAATGAGAGTGTTCAAACAATAGGGAGATACACAGGGGTGGTATAGAGTAACCTGCTCCTCCTGTGTTGTCTGTTCCACTTAGAGAAAGGCGAGGATGACTGATTGAGGCCACAGCTGTTACAGGATGGTAACAAACAAAGTTTTCTTCGCCGGTGATGGAACTTCCCTCAAATGAGGGGGCGCATCCTGTTTTCAGAGACTGAATGTGAAAAACTGCAGGAAGTGTGACTGCTGTAGTACAGATGAAACTGAAAAGCATTTGATTCAAATTCCCACTTTGTGGTTTTGTAACAGATTGATTCAGATCAGCATTTCTGGATCTGTTCTGGTTGTTGACATTGCTGCCACACTTACCTGCTCTAATCCTCACTATCACCTCACCGCGCGCGCTGACAGCTAATTATGCTGTATTATTTTTATTAGATTGCTCTTCAATGGAGTCTGATGTAATATATGAGTTTGTCTTATGGGAACACCTCCCCATTGTTTATCTGCTAATTACTAGGAGGCTGGTATTTGATTGGCAGCACAGTAAAGTACAAGGCCAATATGTCATCCAGTTGCCTTGTTTAGATAACAGACAGAGTAAATGATGTATGGACTGAGTTCATTAACTGATAAATTAAAATGAATTGATGTTATGATGAGACAGTGAATGGATCTGAGAGATGAAGACATATTAAATATCATGTTGTACCCCTCATGGCCATCACCTATAGACTCAGGCTTCTCTGTAATAAATGTCACATAGACTTAAAATCTCTGGGCACAATGGTGGTTTGTTTTAAGCTAGTTAGCAATCTAATGAAGATGTAATTGAGTATAGCAGAAAGGAGACACTTGTTATTATCAGACAATGAGTAAATGAAGCAGAGATATGGCCTGCGCAGTGAGGCTATCATGGCCGAGATGAGTGCAGCATGCAGAGCACGCAGTCTTCTGTCATCTGCCTGATGAGAGACTGAAGCGACGCCTCTCCCCTGAGAGCTCCACAAATGTCCCAGGCTCTCCCAAGGAATTAGTTGGCTCAACCACCCAGCACACACACACGATCAACCCCAGGAAAGCCAACACACATGAACTGCAATATTCTGCCTGGTTTTTACAAAGCTGAGGTCAGTCTCGAGCACGGATCAAGGACTCAGATCACTGCTTTGTTATTCTTGCAGAACTCACAAAAGGCAGACTGAGGTGATTGAACCATAAAAGGATTTAGCATTGTGCTGTGAAGTACTATCTCTTATATGACATCTCTTCAAAGCCGTGAGATATTCATGTTGCACATAAATTCTGTAAAACCATTTCTCTCTTATCCTGATATTATGACATAAGAAGACAGTGATCTGATCTGATCTCATCTGATCTGCGGCAGCACTAACGACTCACTACAACCGTCTCATGTGGCTTGATTTTTTTCTTTTCCCGGGCACAATAGCAGCATGAATCTAAAAATGACGATGTCATCCTAGGGTTAGTGGATCCATTACTTTCATTCTGTCTAAATATCTCAAATATCGCATTGATTGATATGAAACTTGGAACATAACGAGCTCAAAGCCCCACTGTGGCAGATTACAATCATCTATTGGCTACACAGCAACATTTCAGTGATATTCGTATAAACTCATCATAGCCGAGCGTTTCTCTCTGCTTTAACAACAATTAAATTGAAGAAAAATTTAACAGCATCTCACCGAAAACATTAATATCTTTGTGCTGCTTGAGTTTTTAAAGGGAAATGGATCCATCAGACAATATCTAATTCAGGAGAAAAATCAGTACTTGTTCATTTTGGATAAATTGCTTAAGCAGAAAAGTTTTAACGTCCTAATACCTAATTTGGATTTTGTTGCAGTTACCATAACTTAAATCCAGGCCTTCACCTATAGGCCTGGTCATTTCCTGTTTTGCTGTCTGATTCCTCAGACATTGTACAGCAGCAGGAAACCAGTCTCATTCCTTTCAGAGGAGTTCATTCCCAAAGAATGTGAATCATCCAGTCTTCCCTGGACTTCAAATGAGCCATTACATCACTGATGACTGGGGATTTCTTGACGCCACTTCTCCCTTCCTCTTTCAGCTCAGGCAGGCAATTTACTTGAAATCTTGACTGAAACTCAAACAAACAAAAGAAACCTGAAACAGAAAGGAGCTGATTAAAAAAAAAAAATAAACAGTTACAACTTCAGCGGTAGATTATATAGAGCTGCTGTATTTTAAATGCTGTTCAATTTAAGCCCTAATTATAAATTGAACACTGGTGAGAATAGGGAGCTCTGAGAAGACGTGGATGCCTAAATAGAAGTGACAGCGAACGAAATCTTAGTAAATTCCACAGGCCACCCATTGGGCAGGAAAAAACGTGTGTTTTTGGTTGTAATGTGGCGAGTTTGTAAACTGCCAGTCACGCAAGGAGGTGCGTCATTCCCGCTGTGAAATTGTTTCCTGTGTGATAGCAACTTCAGAACAGATAGAAACAAATTTGGACAATTTTTAAAAAACCCAAGAGGAGGCTTTAGTCTTTCCTGTAGTACTCTGAAAGTGTTTCGGTGGTGTGAAACTTTTTTTTCTGTCTGAGATGGTACATTTAACTAATTAGCTAAAATCTTTGCACCACAACGTGTAAAATCTGAAAGATAGTGTAAAGTAGGGTGTGTGAAAATGCTTTTGTATCCTGTTTATATTATGTGCAAACACCAGAGGCAAATGTACCCACGTTATGAGATAAGGGTGGAATTTTTCAGTTTTGCCATCTCACAAACCGCTGCATCTTTTAAAAGAATTTTGAGAATGTTTCATAAGGTCAGATTTGTTAAATTTTATGATTAAGCATTAACAATATCTGGTTCTGTTTGCTAAAAGAATATCATTCATACATCTATTCAATTTCTTTGAAAAATAGGAGAATTCACTGCTTGGGACTAACGGGCATCACAGACAAATGAATGTTTGCCTCTCGGGGCTGAAATAGGCTTAACTTCAAAGGATGTTTCCAGTATTTCATGAGAAAAAAAAGCAGTGCAGATATTTTTTGGCATAAGCTCAGATATTGAAGTTAAACTCACAGTGTATTTGATCTAAAAGATCTGTGAAGAGCCTGCTAGTATGGATTAGTACCAAAGATCAAATTGGTGCCACTGAAAGTCATTTTAACGTGATCTAAGTGATACGATACTTTCGGGAAATCTTCTGGGAGTCTTGTGTTGTCTGTACCACAGCAGCAAAGAACAGCGAGTTCAGACACCAAAGGTCCACTGACGCAACTTTCCCCCAGCCACCAGTAACCCACATCTGAGAAAGGCATTAGTGGACTGCCATCTGATGGTGAACTCCAGCTGATGCAACTGAGAGATAGCGTCGGCCCCGGTCACAGCTGGTGAGGAACGACTTTGCAAAATAGCAGTGAATTTGCAAGATAATGCTGTGAGTGTTAGAGCAGTTAGAGCGGACAGAAAAACCACCTAGAAGTTTTTCATCTTCCGATGAAACTTCTCCTGCCACCGCCGCCAAGTCCTCCTCCTCCTCCTATCTGAACTGCACCACCTAGTAGGAAAAATTAGCCGTCAAGTAACATCTCATGGTAACAGGGTTTTCTGGAAGGGAAACAGGCTAGATACTCTGTCGAGGCTTAAAATGTGCTTGTTGCCTGCTGTTGTTACTTCCCTCTCACACACTGGGAGTGTACAGGCTTTAGTCTCAGCAGCCTCAGTGGTACCTCTAGGCCATCCATCTTACAGAGGGCAGATCATTATGTAGTCGACAGGCAGCTTTAGGCCAGGGGCAGGTGGGACTGCTTGTACAAGATGAACCATACACTGCTACTGTTCTTTACTGGACCTCCATAAAAGCCAAACCAGCTCCTTTTATCGTTGAATAGTACATTACACTTGAACTTAGTCTATTTTTGGAACACTGCCATATTTTGTTGCACCCAGAGCTATGTTTCCAGCATCTCACTGCCGTTTCTTTTATATATCTTTTATATTTTTACCAACACAGCCCATTAAGAGACCAAAAACTGCCTTGAATTTATCTTGCTAATAAGTGTGTCTATTTAGCCACAGCTCTGGGCTTAAACCCGTGTGCCACTGAACTCTATTGTCATCCAATAACCATTAAAAGCACATAAAACAGCCGAGCAGTTAGGTAAAATTGTAGGTTTTTTTTTTTCTCCCCTGAAACAACACTGCAGCATCATTTTCTCTGGACAGTAGCTCCATGTCAGGCAGACGTGACTGAGCAAAGCCTTGGGGATGCAGCTCCATGCTCTGCTCGATTGAAGAGCCATGAGGAAAGAGTTACACTGTCTATGCTCATTGTAAACAAAAGATATATCACCCAGTGCACCAGTCTGGCTCTTTTCTCTCTGTTTTTAATAGTTTTTGGACGGCGATGAGTTCAATAGCACAGAGGCATATGCTGCATCTGGCTGTGGCTCCACAGACGCCACTTGTTAGTGGGATAAATTCATTGTTTGGTTTTGGTTTGGTTGTGGGATTTGTTGATAATGATAATAAAAAAAGATAAAATATGCCAGCCTTATCCCTTTAATACAGAAGCTGTGTGATTTCTGCAGGAACAGAACACTCAGATATTGTACTTACAGAGATGCTTGGTTGGATTGTGAAGCTCTTTCTCTCTTCTCTCTCTCTCTGTATAATAATTTTGTTGAATGAATAATTTTGTTGAATGAAAATGTACAAAACATTATTATCAGCCTCAAAACCTCTTGGTCTCACAGCCACTGAAAATGGATGTCATGTTCTATATTCATGAGAACAACAATAAAATACAGAAAGAATAGATATTTATTTTTGATTACTCCAGTTTTTGCGCGATTATAAATACATTCTATGGACATAAACATAGAAGTAACAGGGCATCTTTAGTAATCTGTACAATGACACTGAGATAACAGAGATTGATCATGATTTGGGCTCAGACTCCATTGCTTTTGTTGATTTCAGTTCTGGTTTGTAGTGAAACATGTGTTACAGTATCTGTGCTTGATGTCTCCAAACAAGCTTCCAGCGAATGACACTCCTTGTTAGGAAAACCTGTAAAATATGCCAGTGATTTGTCAAATGCTCCGCAGGTACAAAAGAAATCATCAGGAGTTTTTTTTTTTTTTTTTTACATGGAAATAACAGTTTATTAATTCTTCTTCTTTTTTTGACAAATGCAGTTTGATTTCCCTTTGGAGAAAAACAGGCTATTTGAATTTAACGTAGAAGAGTTTTGGCTCAGCGGCTGGTTCCACTCTGCTTCCCAATAAGTTATGTTCATTAGCTTCTTAGTGAGCAGAGAAACTCAGCAGCTCATGAAAATTAGACCTTAAATGATTTATAAACGAGTATGTTGCTCAGATTAGGGGACTCAAAAAGTAAAGAGAAGTGAAAATGGGCGAGTCTTGTTTGTGTGAGACAGAGGTAGAGCTGCTAAGATTGCATTTTATGTATGGAGGGACGACAGAAGCTGTGTATGAAAGAACAAGAAGAAGAGGGAAAAAAAGATGAATGAGACACAGGAAGAGAGAGAGAGAGAGAAAACCAGAGAGAAAGAGAGCGATGAAAGTGTAAGGAAACGTATGTGACAACATGTCCGCCACAGTAGAATTCTCTCTATCTGCACACACTATCTGGATACTGGGTACCCACACACGCTGACTTGGCCCCTTCCCCCCCCTTCACACACACACACATACACATACACACCTGCAGCTCTGTCCCAGCGGGTGGCACTGTGTAATTTGGCACATCCATTTCCTAGGCTGAGTTTGTCTTCAGTGCTGTCAAGGCAGTCACAAACCCCATCGGGATATTCCACCCAATCTTTGAATGATGTCACTTTCCAAAGCACACTCACTGAACTGCAAACAATTCTTGACTGTGTAAAAAAAAAACAAGTAACTGCTCATAACTGTCCCCATTTTTTTTGTCCTAGTGATAATTCTTTTCCGCTGAAGTCTGGACTAATTTTCGTCGAGCCTTCAGGTGTCTGATTGCAGAGGAAGTTTGACCCCGTTTTCACTTACTGCACTGGGCCACTGCAGTTTCCATGGTCTTCCCCTTATTTTATTATTTATTTATTTTTTTTGGTCCAGCACTTAATTATGTGGCTCTTCACAGGGCCGTGTATCCTAAACCAGGTCCCCGAGGCCACCAGGTCTACCCTTGCCAATTCTCAGTGACATCTGTTCTGCTTTAACAGCATATGGGGAAATTACATGGCAAAAAAACAAGCTGCCCTCCCCTGACATTCTCTCCCTTTGATAGCTCACTTTCAACTCCCCCACTCAATTTTTAGCCCTGCGCCGCTGTATGCATGTGTGTTGGAGCCAGCAGGAAAAAAATGACCTCCCACCACTGCAATACCTACAGTTTGATTCTTTATTATTCTGGTTTAAAGGGTCTTCAAGGTGCTCTTTCAAAGTGCACTTATTGCTAAAAACTTTCATCTGTTTCATAAGCAGATGGACTAATAATTGATGTAATGGTGAATGAAAATTTGTTTGTCATGTTCACAGCATTAGAAATGATATTTCAACCTGCATTTATTGATTTTCATCACCTTTTTTTTCTTTTTTGTTAGTATGACACATCCAGTCGACAAAAGGAGCATTAGATTTCACTAAAAGCAGAGAGAGAGAACAAAATGTTAAAGTTGTTGGCCTTAGAACCAAAACAATGAGCTAAAAGATGCCAAAACACTGTATAGAGCTAAGGTGAACTGCAGTGATTATCGTTGGGGTTGACCTTGCTTTCATAGCAGTTTTTTTTTTTTATATAGCAGCTTAAAAGGCCTCAATAGCCACTTGTCTTTTCTGAAAAACTGCCCCATTTATCTTGGATAATCAATAGACCTACTTCTTTTATTTTCTGGAAATACATTTTTTTTTAGACACTTTTTTCTATATGTCATATTTCAATGCTGTGAGCACCGCAAATAAAATTTCATTCACTGCTAGTATACTGAGATGGAAGTAATAATCAAAATCTGGGTAAATCAACCATTTGTTGTAATATTTCAATAAAAAAGGTTCACATCCATTTTCCAGCCAAGAGAATTTAACAACATCTTATGCTCCTATGTTACACTCATGCTCATTTTCTTCCAGGAAACAAGATTCTGCTGATGTTATTGAAACTGAAATGCATTTGACTATTTGCATAGTCTACTTCTTACATAAGCTCACCCACAGAAACGTTATTAAACGATTCTCTACGTATGAGACAGCTCAACTGAAGACCGTGGCTGATTAAGAGGAGAGCCCCCATATAAGGCAGGATGAGCAAAAACATCATGACTCATGTAGATCAGTCTCTAAGAAAATTCCCCCAAATAACCCCTTCCCTCTCTTTCTCCTGCTACTGGCATGGCCGGTGATGAGCTGACCAGACTGTGCTTCTCGCTCTGCTGTGCCTCCAATCATTAAATAAGAGGGGAAGTTGTAACAGGATACTTCATAAAAAATGTTGAGGTCTCTGTGCATGAAATGTCTAAGAATTGCAATACTGATCTGGGATCACTGCTTAGGTCACGTTACTGCATCTCGCTGTAACATGAGAGACAATCTGCTCTACGTCGAGATACTTAATGAAAATTGTCAGTTTTACTCGCAGAATCAATAACTCCAGTGTCTCCCCGAGAATAACATATAATAGGATGCAATGTGAGTACATCAAGGCAATCTTTTCACAGTCTCCCATTGCTGCAGCACTGCTTTGCATGAATTACAGTAAAATCTAGAGTTATGTGTGATACGCCCAAAGCTGTTAGCCTGTTTTTCTCAAAGGTTTCAGTGAGAAAAAAAGAGAGAGAGAGAGAGAGAGAGAGAGAGGAGGGGGAGGAGAGAGGTTGTAAAGAGGAAGTCCTGGGGGGAGACTTGCACTTGCTGCAAGAATTCTTCTTTAACTCATTCAAAATGGAAATAATAGAAAGCCATAAAAGGGTAGGAAAAGAACTTTGATCAAGAGCAAAGGGGGAAAAAAAAAGTTTAGTGAAACTTTATGTTCATTTTTTACAGTTTTAATTTGGCACATGGCACAATCAGCATGTATGCATCTGGTATACATAAATAAATATTAAATATTTTATACATAAATATACATATAGAGCTCTTACAAAGACACCTAGAGCTGTCTTGGCTTGGGGTGTTTTTCAAATGACAACAACAATACATAAAAATTATTTGTGTTGGTGCTTTTCATTCTGAACAGTGTTTTTTTTTTTTTAATTTTGTAAGAGGGAGCGATATCTCCATAGAAGCCCTATACATATATGTATGTATGCCCATATTTATATATATATTCAAAGAAGTACAAGTGTGCACTGATGTAGGTTTATTCAGTGCAAACAGGCCACTGTCTGCTTTCGAAGAGGAACTCTTACAAAGTCAATGGAATCATGTCAGTTAGTTCAGTTGAATCTTTAGCTATTTTTTTTTCTCTTACACGTAAAATAATAGATTTTTTTTTATTCTGTAATCTTTAAGCAAAATTAGACATATATAACTTTGAAAATAACAAAAGTGCTATTTCGCAAAGACAGACACCCAGAGACGCAGCAGAAACACTACTGGTGATGAACCAAAATCAACAACATGAGAAAGTACTCAGCAACCCCCCTCCCCGATTCCCCCCCGCCCCTCCCACAAAACCACATTATACAACCTACAAACAAAAAAACAGGTGCAAACACACACACACACACACACGCACACACACTCTCTTCCTCTCTCACACGTTCTCTCTTGCACACAGACTCGTTTGCTCCCAACTCTTGCATTTGCAAGTTCCCGACAACGTGTTGCGTCCTTTATCTCAGCCTTTTAAAACCGCACTTGCACGCAAGAAATGAGAAATCATTTTTCACATGCACACAAACACACAGGTGCTCTAAGCAGCATGTGTACGTGCACACTTCGTGGAGATAATATCAGATAGCTTAACAGATAAACTGGCTGTAAAAGATGCACTTTTTTTTCTTAACAAAACAATCACAGTAACATAGTATTTATCTCTCCCTTCTCATTTCCCGGCAAGAGCTGTCCCAGACAAATCATTTCTATATGAGCTAAAAAAAAAAAAAAAAAAAAAAAAAAGATAACACCATTTGTGTGGCTGTGTACGCAACGGAAAGAAAAAATATGAGTTGCCCAAAATGGGTTTAAAATCTCTACATCTGCATATCCTCTAGGTTCCCATCCTGGATTCAGTTTCTCATCTTTGAGTCTCATCTGCTTATAGCACACTCCACTTGGAATAGTCTCAGGGAATAGAAATAATGACAAAAAAGAACAAGCTTCGTAAGGCATCGAAACGTAAAACAAAACAAAGAAGCAATTAAAAACATTTTGCGAATATTGACATAGAGGCCATTGTTCTAGATGTGTTTCCCGCAGGAGGAAGGGATGGGAAATAAAAAGCACTTTTTCTTTGTTTTTGTTATGAATTCAAGAAAAAAAGTGTTGATATCTCCTCAGTCTGCTTAAAAAGGCTTTTAAAATGATTATTTTAGAAAAAAACACTGCAGAAATACCCCCCTCCCCCCTCCCTCCATCAGGAGAAGGGAAGCAGTTTTGATTTTGGCAGCTCTGCACAACTTGACATCCAGAGAGCTCTCAGCAACTCTCCTCGTTGTAAAAGTCTAGTTAAATCTCTTCACGTTTTAATCCGACTCCTGCCCTTCCCCTCCCCATCCCCTTTGCAGCCCTCCCCCTCCCTGTGATATTTATAAAACACAATCCTCTCCTCCGTTCGTTCATCCTCCCACTCCTCCCTCCTCTGCCACCACTGTTGCCGCCGCCGCCGCCGCTTCTCCCCCACCTCCCGCCTGCGCCGGCCGCCCCCTGGCCTCCTTAAAGCTATACGCGGGTGGTTGAGTGGGAGTGTGGCAGGCCGGTGGAGTTGAAGCCAGTTGTGAAGGTGTTGTAGGGGTGCAGGTTGGGCATGCCCACCAGGGAATTGGGGATCATGGTGATGGTGTTGGGGGTCATAAGGGGGATGTCGTCCGGCGAGCGCCGCAGAGTGAGCGTGTAGTCGGGCATCGAGGCCAAGCGAAGTGCCCCTTCGTTGCTGTTCCCTGCCTCGCACTCATGGTGCGTCTGGTTCATCTGCAGCGACATGATCTCCTCCTCAGGCGCGTGGTGGCCAATGTCGTTGGAGGTGGTCTGGTGCTGCGGGCTCGGCTGCCCGTGACTGGAGTCCTGTCGCCGCTTGTCCTTGCGGTAGTAGAGAGCTGCGAAAGCCAGCACATTGAGGAACAGCAGTGATGCTCCAACAGCGATGGTGACACTGAGCTCGGTGGAATAATCCCGTGGATTCTCCACTACCAGTGGTCCCGTCTCCTCCTCATCGCCCCAAGAGTCTTTGTCCTCACTATTGTAGGCCGGCGACATGGGAGGCCGCTTAGTGTTGAATGTCCAGGAGGTCTTCCCGTTGGGCCTCTTGGTGGACAGAGTGTTCTGCGTTGTTTCCGGCGGGGGCACTTTGGTGGTGGTGGAGGTGTAGTGGAACATATCGTGGAGGTTGTACAGATGGGGCACTAGGTGTTTCCAGAAGGCCACTTTGGTGGCACGGTAGTGATCACGCACTCGTGGCTTCAGGCCTATATGAAGGTACAGCTGGTCCTGGGGGTTGTACTTGGACCAGGCCACCTCTTCAAAGCGGTTTGCCTTAGTGTGTATGAACTTGGTGTCTTGAGGAACTGGCTTGTTGGGATCCCTACAGACAGAGAAGACACAGACATGACGGTGTTAAATTAGATTTTCAAGAGTACATTTAATTTTTCATGCTCTTGCGTTCATGTAGGGATAGGAAGCACATAAAAATACTGAAAAGAAAACCTAACAGTATCAGTCACAGCTAATATTTTGGTGTGAAAGAGGTTTTGCTGTGAGTAGGAAATTTACTGATCTTGCTTGGCGAGTCCACAAAAGCAAATGCACAAACCCACAGCAGCAACCAAACAGACCGCAGTTAATAATTGATCCAGGTGTGGTATGGATCACACTTTCTGTACCTGCATCAACTGACAGTGATTTCTTCTGTTTATATTCCCCAATACTACACATACTTCCATTCTTATTTCTACCACAAAAACTCAAAGCAGCAGGACCCGGTCCTTTTCCCCCTCTTAGCCACCTCTCTGTGGGAATAATGTGCCTGTCTGTCTCACGCCCCACACTCTTCCCCCACCTCTCTCCCCAGATGTTGTTCTTATTTCACTTCTGATGCAGCCCACCCACAAAATCCAGGGCAGAGGCTTTTAAAGTAAACACATATGAATAAGTCAGCAGGCTTTAGGGCTCGCGTCAGGAGGCATCTTGTTGTTGATAATCCAACGCTGGTGGAGCCTCTCCGCTAATTGCTCGGGGAAGGCAGCACAGTGTGCATTGGCATCCAGCGTACTGATGTAAAGTGGACCATATTAATCAAGACACTAAGAGGGAACTGCAGGGCTGCATGTGTATGTGTGCATTTGGATATAAGTATGCTTGTGTGGATAAGACTAAAAATGAGAGACAAAGGGTGTGCGTGTGTGTGTTTGTGTGTGTGTGTTTGTGTGTGTGTGTGAGAGAGAGAGAGAGAGAGAGATTTGAGAGGTGCAGTACCAATTGTAATCTACAGAGTTCACTGTTCCACCTTTCAGTTTTCGACACGTTGCTTCAACGCTGGATGGTCAACCATTTCAATTACTGTGAAGCTATTGATTTATTGGATAAATTAACATACAGCAATCTCCAACAATCACACAATTCCTTGTTGCCTTGTTGCTGTACAATTTCAGGAATGGGAGTTGCATGGCCAGCGGTATTACTTTGGCTACTGATGAAATGACTTTTCTTCAGAAGAACCTGAAGAATGAGCATGACGGCCTTGAAAACACAATAATTGATGTCGGAGGAGGAGGAGGGAAGTTAAAGCTGTGTGGTTGCAGGGAGGCAAAGATCTGTGCGGCGTTACGCTAAATGTCATGAAATATCCCTTTGTGGGGGTCTGATTGCAATGTCAGTGGCGAGCAAAGTTCAAATTTAGTTGGGGATTTAGGGATATGGCGGCTACAGTGTTTTGTTGGCACTGGCTGAAAAAAAAAAAGTCCAAACACAGCCAAGAGAATTAAAAGCCGTGCCAGAAGAATTCAACCTCTATCGTCTCTCCTGTTCGTTTCTCTGCTGTCAATTTTTCTTTTTCAGGTCAGTGCATCTGGGAGAGGTGAGAGAGAGAGAGCAAGAGAGAGGGAGAGCAAGAGAGAGGGGGGGGTGAAACAAATTGAGATGGCTCGAGCTGAATCCCTGGACCTGGGCTGGTGTCAGCAGAGCAGCCCGTAAATAACCTCTTTTATTAGGCCCGTAATGATCCCCAATGAATATTGACAGCCAGACTATGATGACTTTGTAGCTGAATATCAGTAATTAAGTTTCAAAGGAGCGGGTGGTGGAGGTAAGGTCATATTGATCTCTCTGTGTGCAACATGCCAGAGAACAGGACGTCAATGAAGCTGCCTGAGACGTGGTTGTCTGCAGACTCTGTGCTTCATGAATTCTCGCAGCAGTCCCCACGCGTGCCATCACACACACACGTGCAAGCAACCCCCCTCCCCACCCTCTACCCTCTCACACACATACTGTATATAAGCACATACACGCACGACAGGCGTGATGGAGGTAGAGCAATATCTGTTAATGGGAATTTTGGGCACTTCTACGACGCTGCAAATGCTCTCTATTCATGAGGGTCAATTTGGTGAATTGTGATCGTGAAAATATTGAAAAAGGTAGTTGGATGGATCCTACAAAACAATCTGTGTGTGAAGGAAGCAAGGGAGCTGTGGTGCAGAGGAGTTAGAAAAGCTCTTTGGTGGCTGGCTGGCTGGTTCAGTGCAAGTGAAGATGAATAATTTAGGGAACACAAAGAAATCAATGTGGCATCTTTAGTTAATTTGATTTGCCGCATTAGAGAACAACTGGCTGCCTTATCTAATTACACACACATATGCTTGGGTAATTGTTGCAAAGTCAATAGTAAACAGGCTACATTCCTTTGAACAATTTCTACCACTGCTGTTCAAGTTTGCTTGGCGGCTTTGAAGTCCTGCCCTGAGCTGGAGAGTCAGGGGGACTGATCTGAGCTCGGTTTCAGATACTGAGCGTGGAGGTGAAGGCTACTGGGTTATCCTGCTCTATTTGCAGTGTGTGAGGCTTGCTGGGTGATGCAATGGAGTCAGATCCACTTCATAATGTTTCCTCAGTGCTGGGCTGCTGTGTCATTGCTTAAGTTTTCTGCAGATGGTAATTTCTTTCAATTCAATGTGGGAATTATGGCTCCTTTGCTCTATAACACTCTCGTAAGATATAATAAGTTATAATGAATGGTGTCAGAGTGAAGCTGATGATATGCACTTTATGTTGAAAATCTAATGGTCTTACTTATGTTGCCTTTACTCCTTTATGATTGAGAAAAAAACAACATGAAAACCCAAAACTTTGCAGTCACAGTCACACAGTGCTACAAAGCCATACTACATATACTAGAATGATATTGAAAAGTTGCACAGCGTTATTGGCAAGAACATCACACAACTGATTTTTTGAGTATTTTGATATTTTGGTATGCTAACTGCTAAAAGCTACTCCATGATGTTAAAGCATTAATATGTAGTATGGATTTAGGACATAGTCTCAGTCGTATGCACAGAAAAGTATAAGCTTCCCAAAATTATACAGTACTTGCCCTTTTAAGATGACAAATAAATAAATTAAGGAATGAAATAAACTTTGAAGCTGTTCTACTTCTTACTATCCAGGATGTCCCAGTCTGTACAGTGAGCACCACGAGTGTGTGAAAAGAGACATAAAAGACGTTTTGTTTTGGGTCTGTGCTTATTAGTTTGTAAGCAAAACAATTAAATGACTATAAAATCAGCTGAGACTACTCATAGATGTATACTCAAAGATACATGCAGAGCAAAACAGAATTAACTGAGCAGGAAAACTAGGAGTGATTTTCATTAGAGATAAAAGCAATATTTAAAGCAATATTTTCTCTTAACCTGTCAAATACAGAGTAGTGGAGATAAATTAATTTGATGTGTTCAACCTTTAATGGAAGATGGTACTCTGCTTTTGAACTTTGTGTTTGTTGTATCATCTCACATTCAAACATTATAAGGCTGCGCTAATGAAACACAGAGTAGCTCATCATTATCCAAACGTGCGCTGTATGTGTTCATCTCTATAGCAAACACCTCAGTGTGGCTTGTATGAACAACTCTGGCGTAATGTGATGTTTGCTGTACTGTTGGGCTCTCAGATCCCCTGCATTAGCTGATAGCCTGCCTCCTGTCAGACCTCCCACTTAATCCGGATGGTCATTGGAGCTGTGGCTGGACTCCCAGGCAGAGGAGAGGGATTATTACACCCATAAAAGCAAGCGTTTTAATGGCCTTTCAGATTTCCTCTGATGTGTTCATACGGCTGTGGTACTATAAACCATCGCCTTCATCTCCTCCTCAAGCTCCCCCACCCCTCATGATGACCTCTTGACCTCTGCTAACCTTGTCCTGCCATGCGTGTTTAGTGCTCCCATGTGTCTGTATCTGTGATTGACTGGTGGTTCTTGTGTGTTCCTGTGTACGTGTGTGTTTGTCACACATCAACGTGTAATGACCTCTGGGGCCACGCAAGTGTAGCACGAGACATGACATGTCAGATTTCACAAAGCCGTACATAGCGTGTGGTGATAACAACAAGCCTTTCTAAACTGACTTGAGAAAAAAAGGCTTCTGTAAGTGTTAAACAGCTCTTATATAAGATGCTTCGTCTGCTGGATGACAGACACAACTCTCAGCTTTACCTACACATGTGGCAGGAGGGGGTCTGAGCTCATTAGCTATTCCAAGCCGTATCCAGAAGCGCTGATGTAAAAGGTAGATAAGGGGAAGAATGAATATCATTTTCTTTCTTTTTTTCATTTCCCATGTACCGCCTTCCCCTTTTCATCCTGATGTAATTTGAAGCGCTTGAATGATCATAGACCTAGCCATCACCAAATCTGAAAAGACACGTTTAGGTGCCCTAAGGCAGAAGACAAGAATCTATTTTCACTACACTCAAGGTCTCTGAAGCCTCGGTTGAGTATAAATTCTCAATATAAAACAAGGAACACACATTAATTCAGTGATCCACTGATGCTCACTTTGCTAAGCTGCAAAAATATGTAAAGTTGAAACCTGTTTTTTTTCTCCCTTTTTTTCTTTTAGTTACTATTGTTGCAGTTGTGTAACAAATTCATCCCCTGCAGTTGTTTATCTACTTACCAGGTAACACAAAGTAAGCAGCTAATTGTAATTTTCACTCCAACAGAAGCTTGCAAGCACCTTTTCCTTGCATTCTGTGTTCATTTTTTAAAAAATAAATACACTCTAATTCTGTTTGTAGACTTTGTATTACCACAGTGTCGAGGGTGACTTCTGCACTGAGTGGGCAAATTATCAGGCTGTGCTCTTTTACCCTTCATGTGCTTGCATGCTGGGGCAGAGGGCTGAGTGATGCGTGGTTCATATTTAATGGCAGCCTTCAGTTCAGCAGGCTAAATGATGCAGGGCGAGGCATTGTGACTTTGGGGCGTGCAGAAGTGTTGGAGGACACAGCTCTCGGACCGCTACTTATTATGGACACTATTGATTTGTTTGATTAGATGAGTGGCAGCAAACAAAATACCCTCCCCTCCTCCAACACCTTCTGTGCAGCTACTTTCTTAATTTTTTTTTTCAAATTAGCAGCTGTCTACTGCTTCTTAATTGCTATTTTTTGATTACAGAACAACATTATTAATATTTATCCCAGTTTTCATCTGACACCTACTTGGGTATGGATGCACACATGCAGATCTACTTCCTCTTCACTTCCTCCCCTTGCTGTCCTCCTCATTACATTCAGCGCACAGCATGGACACCGATCAATGGCATCCAGGTCCCTTAACAAGCCACACCACTTCCTTACCTTCTCTAATGCAAATCAGGATATTGGCTACAAATCTCCTATCAAGTGAGTGCCTATTTAATGGAGTAGGTAGGTGGCTGTTTGGGGCTGTGCTGTCGACAATACCATGCATTCACGGACTCCTGGTGCAGGTCCTGGTCCTAACGAAGGAAACTAAAAGGAGTGGGGGATAATCCGGAGAAAGGACAAGGGAGGAGAAGGGGAGGGTGGGCAGGGATGAGTGATGTAACTACTAGACAGCTGGTGTGAAAAATGGCTGAAGTGATGCATGAATGTGGTCAGATGGGAGAAACAGTTGATGTATACTTGTTGTTAACTCTGTAGAGGATAGTTGTTCAATAGACACATGGGAGGAAAAGAAAAAAATCAGCTATGACGGTTGTAAATCAAATGCTAGCTGTTAAATGTCACTGTAGACACAGGGTATAGTTACTTCTATCTACACGTGTTTGGTTGGCAGCCATTGTCACCTAAGACAAAGCAATCAATACTGCATATTTTAGCTCATGTTCTGAATGTACTACATGACTAGACTTTCTTTTTTTGTGTTGAATAATGAGAGAGAGCGGGATAGATGAGCAGATGAGGAAGAAAATTCAGCACATGACAGCGTGCTGCTCTTTAACTACCTAGCAAGGCCTAACACAGCATGTGGCAGAGCTCACACACAGAGCAGGAGGAATGAGCACCAGCCAGTGGAAAAAAAACAAAAACAAGAAGTGGGACAATGGACAAATATATTTATAGCACTAATGATATATAATGATTTATCTTTTCTGGGCTTTTCATCTTTCTGTCTTTTATGACGTGCCCTGTCGGTGTTTTATAGTTCTGTTGCTGTGCTGGCATTCACATTTCAGAAGGTGTGGAAGTTACAGTTGGTGGACTTACGGCTAAAGTTAAAGCTAGAAGAAGTTGTTGTGGCAAATAAGAAGAAGGCCAATTTTGCCTGTCAATAGTAAAACAAATGTTGCAGCCAGAAAAATAACTCTGAGCCGAGTAAATCCCCAGCTTCCGAAACATCCCTAACTCTCATGAAAGAACAGCCTCATAGTGTAAACAACACACTCTCACACAATCGCACTCACACACACACACACACATACGCGCACACAAACTAAGAAGATTTGACAGTGTGCACTCTCTGTATGCTTTTATGCCTCACTGACACTGATGGAGGAAAAAAATGTGCATGGGCAGGGATTTGCCCTGTAAAGATGACACGAGAGCCAGAGACTGGCTCTTCCGGTCTCTGGCTCTTTTTTTTTTTCTTTTCTGTTTGGTTATGGGTGGAGGATGGGGGTGTTGCTATGATACACACTGTTGACATGCAACCCAAGTTAACATCATGTCACACGTGTTTCTACAACTGATTTAGAGATGGGGCAGGAAGTGCAATCTGGGTCAGCTCGTTTACGAACATCTGGAAGGGGAGTAAGAGCTGCTTTGTAGATATAGGGAAGATGGCTGTTGGACTGGCCACGAAGGCAAAGTGAATTCAACTGGGTCTTAATTAAAAGCATGTCCTCTAGGGTCGTAGAAATCTATATTCCCTGGTGTGGTCTGAGTAAGGAGGATGAACTTCAGAATCTCATATTCTCAACCCCAACCCCCCAAAGAGTTTACAGTGGATTCCTTTTCTTGGGTTGGAGTAGAATTACCCTTTGGATCAGCATACTGTGTTTTCTATTATCCTGGGATCTAATCCCAGGCTCTTTACCATCTGAGTGCCTAATTGTGGCCTGTTTGTAATCCCCTTGTCTGGAGTTATGCCAAGGTAACACACTATAGGGTGAATACTACCGACAACATGGCGACCAAGCAGGACCAGTTTACCCTCCCACCGATCGCTCTGCTTCAAATCTCGAGCAACCAGCAATGCAGCAATCTCTGAAACTGATGTGGGGTCAGCGGCGGCGTGTATTTCATTATTTTAGCTGATGCTGTTTTCGATGGCGATGGCCTTGTTGGGGTTATTGCAAGTTCACAACACATGGCAGTGTGTTGAATCTGAGCGGCTGTAGGTAAAACAAGAAGGCTGTCAACGTCTATCAGAATTAATTTCACTGACGTGGCAAGATCCAAGTTCAGCGCTGCACATTGTTACCTTCGGGCCTCAAACTTTTCTCATTAAAATTAAACACACTCTCTCTTCTTATAATATTCACGGAAGGACAAGTAATAAATTCCATCTGTATCTACAAATTGCAGCTTTGTATGTGTTGACACAAATGGCTGCCAGGCAGAGGAGACAGCTGTTTAGCCCGAGCATCACTGATGGACCTTAGTGCTTTCCTTGAGGAGCCAAAACAGCCGACATCAGTCCATCTGCAGAAGCCTGCCATTAGCAGTTCAAGGATCTAGCAGAAGCGGAGGCCTGGGGCTCATCCTATCAGCCAGATGATGGGATGTAAATACCACCTGATTGGACAGCAGATGATATAGAGACAGATAAAAAACCAGAACAAGATTTCAGACTGCATCAGACTTCAGGATAGGATCAATACCTCTCTGGTAACAGGGATTGTCAAATTAAATTTCAGTTGTTAGAAATGATTACTAGTAGTCATACAAAATGGCCAGGCTTTTATGATGGGTGGGGTGAAATTGAGCATGGTGGGAAGCGGCAGTCACCCAGGGCACGAGTGATCGACTGGGTCTAGGCTAAGGGAATCGATACCACTGAGGGCAAGAGTTTGATATGCCTCCCTGATAAGTCTCTGTGTCTTTTGGGCCTCAGTATAATAGAGCATAGATAGTATTTCCAGCCATACGTGCGCGCACCCACGCACACACACACCCATTCGCACACAAAAGTATACAAAAAGGCAGACAGCCATGCACACATTCTCAGCCCAAACAGTCAGCCAAGCACGAATAGCGCAGCACACTTTCTGGAGGAACATTTAATCTTCCTCAGATTCAATATGTCTCAGGTTTTCAGACTGAGACCCAGGAAGTCGAGGCAAAAAACACCTCTGAAAAAATGTCTGTGGAAAAATGTCTTTTCTGTTCCACACAATCCATCGAAAGAGTTCTTATTTTCTGCAGGCCTTTTTTTGCAACTCAGAAGTAGATAGGACATCTCTATATTGCTTCCTATTAATAACTTACTGGTTTTAATAATAGAAATTAAAAGAAAAATAAGTTATTTTACTCACCCAGTCTTTGCAAAGTTGGTCCAGTAGGTCATCACCACAGCACTGAGCATAACATCATTCTTTGAAAAGTTACAAGGGAAGAGGTCTGTGGGACCAATCATAGGAATTCCAAAAACATAGGGCACTTCGTCCCCATGGGCGGCGTCTGACCAGGCAGGTTTCATCAGGCTCTGGCAGTGGTGGTAGAAGGCGTAGAAGTAGGTGGGTGAACCGTAGCGAGCGTGGAGATCGGCCGTCACAACTGATGGCTCTACCCACTGGTGATCGGTGAACAGAGCGACCAGTGTCTTGCGCCTGGTTTCTGGATTGTCTCTGTCTGCCCAGTCTGTGTACATGAACTTAATGGTCTCCCTCAGTGTGTCCTTGCCCTCTGGGTAGCCATACAGACTGTCCACAAAGTCTGAGACGGAGAAATCAAAGTCATTCCCGGACACGCCATCCTCTGAGTCCACCACGTTCTCAACGAACCGTAGCCCTTCGCCCTGGTTGACCCCGAGCATTATGTCGTAGTTGAGAAACTCTCCCTGCTCCATCAAGATCTCAGGGTCATCGGGGATAACGTCACCATCGATTACGGGTCCAAAGGCCACGTGGTACCTTGCTGGTTGTATGTCCTGCTCCACCAGTTCCCTGGAGCTCTTTTTCCTCAGACAGTCCACCATGTCTAATGTGTCCAGGACATTACATCCCACCTTTTCTGCAAGGAGACGGGTATACTTGACCGGCTGGTAGTTCACTGCCCAGCTGGAGAGGGCCGATCCGCTCTGAATGATGGCTCTGTGGAACAGACCTGCACAATGACACAGAGACAGGATAATGTTTAGTGTGTCGTTATATTATGGAGAATAATTCATTTATGTGGTATACTACATGATAGTTGTTAATTTCGTTGCTGCCATGATCAAAAGGACGCTGTCAGCTACAGACTTGATAAGAATAACAAAGGCCAGACAGAACAAGTCCTTGTTGCCACACAGAACAATAATGGAATCATGGCTGCGATAATGAATGTGCAGATGGCCTGGACTCACAGACAGAGGAGGGAATCAGCAGTCTGTCTGTCATATTCACTTCTTCCATCCATCTCTATATGCTCACTTGGTAATAGTCTCTGTATATAGTCCCGGTAAGCTCTTGCTATTTGGATACTGTACTAGTCCATAATCTGATTTTGATAATATTTTTTATTTCTTATTAATTTTTTATTAATTGTTCATTAACATTTATACAATTACAATTATGAATTCTAATTGTATTAATGTTCAGCTCTATTCGTAGAAGCATTAAAACTGGCAAATGTTGACAAGACCAAACATTAATCCTCAGCTTGTATGAAAAGCAGAAAGAGTCCAATTTAAGTGCTTTTGAATACATGAATCCCACACCAATGCCCTCTTCCTGGTAATGTACTTTTCAAGGTAGCTGAAATTGGATGAACCTCAAACACTGCAATTATATACACAGATGCTCCTTTTTACAGTCATTGCACTTGCACTCTCTCACTGTCACACACACACACACACACACACACACACACACACACACATACAACACCTCTGAATCACTTACTCTTTATGTAAGTTAAAAGTTATATTTTATCACTAAATTGTACAGAAGCTTGTGGGTGGATTGCCATAAATAAAACAAGACTTTGACTCCCTACAGTTACAGAAGAAATAGATCTGCACACATTAATCTGTCAATACAATGTAACAAGTTGGCACAGAATAAAAGACCAAACTGAACAAAACAACCTGGTCACTTAATTGTGATGAATAGAAACAGACTTAGAGATAACAAAATGTCTCAATCTACATAGGTGTTTTAGCATTTGTGTGTTGGTAGGGGTGAACAAGTGGACCAAGAAACCAAGGTGAACAAGTTTGAACAAGTCTGATGGGCTGCTCTCAAAAACTAAATTACATTTCATTTGTAGTGCAATATGAAGTAGGGTCTATAATGACTTTCCATCGCAAAGGAACAGATCGCAAAGGAACAAATCGCAAATAACAAACATAATTTCCTCAGAAATAATTGAATTGCATCCCCCCTTTTGAAAATGTTCTCCTTATGGACGTTAAAGTGAAGGTGACATGACATGACATGTTTACTGTGTCCAGTAGGCCTCGTTCATATCATCGCCGATGCCTCGCTATCTCCGTGCCCCTTGTTGGGACCACCACTCATCTGTCTACCTGATACGGTTTTTGAATTCACAAGTGCTGTTTTACCAATCTCAGAGAAAATCAGAGGCGAAGCTCCGACCACTTGACCATTCTGCTTTATTGCTCGTGACACTATCAGTGCCAGAGTCAAAGGATTCCACTGAGCCTATGATATTGAAAAGCACAGCAGATGAAATGCTACTGAAATGGCACGCATAAAAAAAATGTCATTAGACAGATCTACATTGAAGCCACAAAGACCAGCAGCGAAATGCACAGGCAGGCAGTCACAGTTTGTGATATTTCAGCATCAGTGTGGGTGGCTGTGTTGAAGTCTTTGTGTTTATGAGGTAAACAGCAGACTTAAGTGCCAGATATATCACTTTGGTAGTCTTAATCAGAGGCGGCGGGGGGCTTATTTCTTCTTGGCGAAGATGAAGTGTTTATTTACAGAGCTATTTACATTTATTTGTTCACAAGTAGTAAGTAGAATTAATGTGTCTGGGTGAGTGAACTGTGAAATGTTTCTATGGTGAGTGTATTTGCTAAGTATAAGCTACAACTTCTGTATTTGAAAAATTATTTTTAGGTCTGAAAGCAGCTGTTGAGAGTGAAGATGTCAATTTACGCCTGAATATCAGTTTTTGAATTAACCTAAGTGCAAGATTGAAGATTGTTTCAAAGTGGATGAGACGATCAAGCTTTGCCCTGACGGTGCCCTGTGAGCTGTCCTGTGGTTGTGCATCTCTGCACGACGGCGGCCTGTGCCGTGTCCTAGGGAGAGGAAGCAGATGTCGAGGGTTTCACCCACTCGAAAGCATTAGAGGGGGCAGTTGCAAGATGAAAGATGGCCGCTCTGATGCAGAGGAGGGGGAGGCTGGTGCTGAGGCTGATGCTTAATCCTACCATCCCTCCCTTTTCCTCCTCCCCTTCCCTCCCTTTCCCCTCCCCTCTCTCTTTAGTGGTATAGCCTCTACTCACATCTCAACTAAGATTGCACTGTGCAAACAGAACCAGTCATGGTGCAGGGAATCTGTCCTGAATCCCAATGCCGCCAGTCTTGCCACAGCCACTTTCTAAATGTCTTTGATCAGAAGTTGGTTGTAGGAAACCGTTTGCCAGCGGAGCAGTTCCTGTGATTGCCAAGCCTATTTGACAGACATATGTATATCAAATCGGTTTGTCGTAATTGAGCTGAGCGACTTGAATGCAACTAGGCTCTGTAAACCCACAGATGACTAGATGCTGAGGAAGCAGCAGCCAGGTTGACAGCACTGGATTTATCTCTTTTGCTTTGCTTGATGAAAGGGAGGAAGACTGACTGAGGCTTTACCATTGTTTGTCGAGAAACATATAAATCCAGCGCACATAAGCTGTCACTGGTCCGATAAATATGTATTAGAGCTGTGTGAGATGAGCCCCGCTGTGGTAGGAAGCTCACTGGGGAAGGTCAGAGAGAGAGAGGAGTGAGAAGAGCACAAGCTCTATCACCCACTGAGGGAATCCACTAATTATCCACACTGGGAGGTGTGTGTCTGTGAGTGAGTGTGTATTTGTGTTGACTTTGATTGATAAGCTGCAGCGATGATGAATAGACCAACAGACGACAGGCATCATCATGATGGAGGTTAACCATTTGTGACACTGTTTTGTCTTTGGTATCTACTCTGACATCTACGCAGCGAACGATTCCTCCCTCAATATCCTGACGAATTAAAGAGAAGGGGGCATGATACGACGCCATCGACATGTACGTCGCATTCATATCTTACATGTTTTACTTTGTAAAAGCAACAGATAGCCCTATCATTATCTGGCCCGTATGTGACATGCGAGAACTCGACACCAAAACTGAGAGCAGATCCATCAAACCATAGCGTTGCTGGCAGATTGAGGTCACGCTGAATTATGACTGGAGCTCTGAGGTAATCACTCATTGGGCTCCTGCTAAAATACTGTCGCGTCGCTCTGCAGCCGCCTCTACGCTGCTGTTTGCCGACCTCGACCGCGCTGCCCCCTCACTAGACACCTGTTAAATGGCCGTGCGGTTCAGGCCCCGGATTGGAGTGGCTTGTGGAGATAATTCACGACTGATGGGAGGAAAAAAAAACACAGTTTGACCTTGGGGGTATGATGACCACCGTGTAGGTTAGAGAGCCACAATTCACAAACACACACGTTCACACCCACACACTCGAAAAAGGCTTAAACAAACACATATAACTTTAGGCAATGTTTTGACCAGTGTAATGTGAATGAAACACTGATAACACTGAGACAATGCTGCATCACTGAAGAGCAATGACAGAGCTGTGCTTTGGTTCGTTGCTGATCTATTATGTGGGAAATATGGGCATTTGTGCGAGTGTTCAGTCGGTATTAATGCACAAGGATGTTCTGTTGGTGATGATGCCAGTAAGCCCCATAAATGACTGTACTTGGTAATGTGGAACAGCTGGCAAAAGTCACTGAAGCATCAGCGCTGAGTTTTATCAGTCTGGCCCTGAGATATACGCGACTGTAAAATGCATCCTGGAAAAAAAAAAAACTAAAAAAAAAAAAAAAGAAAAACACTACAACCTTAACAATGTCATCCAAATTAGACAAAAAAAAAAACCCTTAACGAAGGCTACATTAATGAGATGTCTGTCAGATGACCTTGAAAGTTTGTCTAATTTTATTTGCCAGTGATTCATTTTCTTAACGATATTCCACAAGAATTTAAGAGCTAATAGGGGTGAAAATATGCAAAACAGCAAAATCTTATCTAAATTCCTCTCATATACATAAAAGCCATCACAAGAGAGGAGTAATGTGGCCATGGGGACGTGTCGTTTCTATTCTCTTTTTTTTCGTTTCGTTTCCAAAACTCCTTCTAGATTTTGTTCTTCCCTCGTCTTCAATCTTTCCTCTGCTTTATTTTTTCCCTTTCTCTCTCCCTCCCCCATCTCTCTCACTCTTTCTCTCTTTCTTTCTATCATTCTCTTCGTCTTCTTTTCCCAGGAACCATGCTGAGTCCCTCCCTGCTGATTATTAGACATAAGCCTGCGTTCAGTGGAGCCTGAATCCTATGAGCCATCTTACCTCCACCATCTCTTCACTGTGAGCAAATCTCCACAGACCCGTGGACTACGCGGAGCCCCCTCTGTTGCAAACATTTCTTTCCATCTACAGTCAAACTGGGCTAGCTCACAGTTGGACCCACTCAATAAATGTTGCGCTGGCTCTCTTTCTTCATTTCACTAACTCTGTTATTTTCTTTCTCTCTCAGTGCTGCTTCCTTTTCCTCTTGACTCATCTTCTCTCATGAATCTACATTGTTACTTTTTTATTAAATGATAAAGATATATGTAGTAGTTTATTCCCATCTGAAACATTTAAAGCCAGCTGGGAGATGAATACTTAAAACATTTGCCTAATTATACATCCTTGGACACTTGCAGTCATATAACGCAGGGTTAAAGCTGCTGTCTCCATGGCTACAGCCCACAGTACCACAGGCTGAATCCACTTAAACACAAGTGCTTCTGGTCTGATCATGCATTAGTCCATGGATAATTTCACACTGGTCTGGCAGCCCTAAAACAACACCTACATTGTTTTTCTGTTCCATTAAAAATTTCTGCCCAACACTGCCAAAGTTATCAGCTTGAATCCATCAGCTCGATGCTGATGGATTCAAGAAAAGGGCAACACGGAGATTTCTGTGACAGTAGCAGTGTCGCTGAATACACTTCCTGGATTCCCTCAGGCTACGAAGAGATAGTATAAGTTAAACTGCAAAAGCAGGCAATATGTGGATATGTGTGCTTTAACATTAAATATGAAACATGGAATGAAACATGCCGAATAAAAAATACTACTTATTTCTCATTGCATGCATGATTTGTTTTCTTGGTCTTTTGTGTTCGTAGCTATTTTTGTCAACTGGTTTTGCATGTTTCCTCTACACCAGATTTATTCTGGATTGATTTCATAACAGATGATCCAACTTGATAGCCACTAAAGAAAATACATGTTCTTCACAGAACCTAACTGCTTTGTGCAATCGTTTCATAATTCCTCCAAAACTTTACTCTGTCTTACATCCCAGGAGGTGTTGTAGCAATATTTAAGTGAAGAGCAGTGGGCTTTGAAATAGAAGGACTGTACTGCTCATGTTTCATCTTGTCCATATAGAGGCACTGTCTGAGAGGCCAGTGTTTTCATCTATCAGTGTGAGACATGCTTCATGCCAGCCCTGTATAATGTTGTTTGAAGCTGTTGGTCGTCTGCTCAAGCCTCTGTAGAGACTGCCTGCTTGCCTGCAGGCTGTGGCTTAGGCCAGATAAAGAGTTTGATCCATGAGGGTGGATGGAGGGAAGAGAGAGGGACTGGGAAAGCAGAACAGAGGAGACACAGACAGAGAGAGGGAGGAGAATGGGAGAGTAGGAGACACAAGGCGAAAACAGAGGAAATATGAGGGTATGAGTGAGGGAAGCGAGAGGAAATAGAAACTAGCAGGAGTTAAGAAGGGAAGGAGACAAGTGGAGGAGAAAGGAGAGGAGATGAGAGTAGAGGAGGATAAAAATGACCCCATTGACAGGCTGTACCCAGGTTCCAGGATCGATGTGCATCTGAGCCCAGCGAGTGTGATATCTCCTACTAATCACAACGTGACATCCACTGGTCAATACCACACACTCCAGGCCTCATCATCACACGCACACTGGCCTTTCTCTGTCTGCATGCACAGCACAACGGGGCCACCGCTCCTCCTTGAAGTCATCAATCTGGCTGCTAATCACAGGCATGCACACCACACCTGAGTCGAACAGTATTTGTGGACTAATTCTCGGAATTTATTTCAGCCTGAGATACAGTGTCAGTAAGGTTTACTACATGGGGACATCTCAGATTAGTGACTGCTGTCGTATGGAGTACAGCAGATTAAACAGAAATTTCAACCACTGCCTAAAGTTTTTGGTGTTTCTGTGTTGTGTTGTCTACTGCTGCAAATTGGATCAGACACTCTCAGTGGGATAATGCTCCTTTTTTTATGTGATCCTGTTATAGTGCTCACAGACAGAGGCACAAGCACAAATAGGCAAGTATCAACACACTTGCTTAAAACCATCTTGTGACATTTAAGTGAAGGTTAGGTCCTATAAGTGCTTTGTCATTGCCAGAAAAGTGTATGCTGAGAGTCTGATGGACGAAATGACCACAGGGTGAAAGTAGCTTCTCTTTTCTGTAGTTGGCATTTGAGTCGTACTTTAAGTTCACTGAAAACTCTAATAAAGAAACACACTTTGTGCAATGTATCTGAATGGATCCTTTCAGACTGAGGGCTGCCACCTGTTCAAGCGGAGGTGAGGTTCTGAGATTTGACCATTTGCATAATCAACACTGGAAAATTTGTGAATAGTGAATAGCCCTATTGGATCCAAAATAATTTGAAAATGCTAATAGTGCATCTGTCATTGATGTGTCATTAGAGCGGTGCTTGTACAGTGACAGAAATAAAGAGCAAATGGTTTCTAAAGCAAAGCTGATATCAGACTAGAGAATATTACACCCTACAGTAGGTGATGAGAGAGAACATTGATCTGCAAAAATACTGTGAGTCAGTGAGAGACATGGTAGAATTTCCCCAACAGCTACTGAAATGAGAAAATATGCAAGTAAGTAACATTAAGATCTTGATGTGATCATGTGATATGAGCAGATCGATGATATGGTCAACAGAATATTAATTTTTGCATTACGTTTTTTATGGATTTTCTTTTGAATTACATCAATTTCAGTATCATATTTAACTCCATTTATCTCCTGCATTAAGATTAAGCCACTGCAATTCTAAAGTCAGACGAGTGAAGAAAGGTGGTCTCTCTGCTCTGTTGACTTTTTTTTTGCCAAGATGCCCAGACTACTTGTGAATTCTATTTGCACCTAAGAGATAATTTTAAATGGGTCTGATCTAAAAATGGCAAATGGCACAAATTCACTCAAATTGCTCGCACACAGCACTTAAAGACAAATCTGTTTGTGCAACTGGTTCTTGCACTAGGCCTTTTGTTATCAGGGAAAATATTTCACCAAGATAGGAAAGTTTCAACAAAGGAAGGAGGAAATCACTCTACAATTTTCTATTATTACAGATCTTACATGCACTTAAACCATAGCTAGAAAATGGGCCTTACTGCACTCATGATTCTTCCTGCCGTTTCCTGTATTTTATGGGACGTTATCTGTGCATTCTCATGAGTACACGTGCGTGTAAGCACACACAGAATTGATTTCTGTCCCTCTCTTCCCTCACAGTCCCTTCAATCTCAAAGCGGGAGAAACAGAAAGCCTGCACAGTGAATTCTTTTTTTTTTTTTTCCATTTGCACTCATGCATGTGTCACTAATGCTGCAGCCTCTGAAAAGCAGAGAATACTATCTCTCCGTCCTTCTATTGCTAGCTCTCTTTGTGCTGTGGCATTTAAAGCAGAATTCAAACCAGCCCTCTCCACGCTGCTGCAGTGCACAGATCGGCCCGATAGCTGTGAAGGCACGACAACAACACACGCCGTCAGCGAGCCTTGACTCGCCGTTGACGTGAAAATGGGAAGAATAATGAGTTATTACAGGGTTATCTGTGTATATCTTCATGTCATGACTGTTTAAGCAGCTCTGCTAATCTCATTAGATGAGACAAGTTGTTAAAGATGTTTTCTGATTTCCTCTCTCTTCTGCGTCCACAAATAGATCAGTGTGCTGAGAGGAAATGATTAGTGCATTTGGCTCGCACAGAAACTGGTTTTCATGGGAGAACAGTGCAAGACGCTGCTGTGTAGTAACACTGAAAAACATCTGACTCCTGTTGTTTCTAAATATATGCACCATGTTTTACACCCCATCTGCATTGTATAGCAGCCACAAAGCTGGGCTCATTTTTATATATGCAGCCAACAGTGACAGCTGGAGACAAAGTGTGCACTGACTTCAAGGAAGCATTGCTCCATAAGTACAAATCAGATGTAAAATACATCTAGCGTTGGAGGGTCAAAGATATAAGTCACATACAAATATGACAATTCAGCCATGAAATGTGGAAGGATGGGAAGCTTCTATTCTTGGCGACATCTTGCATGTGACAGCCAGATGGGATGGCAGAAACTCATTTTTGGGCCAAGGAAAGCCACGGAGAGGGCGCAGTTGCATTTGTGACAGACAAATTATCGCAAGGGGTGTACACCCCCCTGAGGGGAATCAGGGGGATTCAGAGCAAAGAAGGAAAGAAAGAGTGACAGAGAAAGAGAGTGAGTGTGTGAGAGGAAGGGGAGAGAGAGAAAAAGAAAGAGAGAAATAGCGAGGGATCTCAGTGTAAGTGCCTAAGTCCTGCAGAAACAAATTAGCTGTGAGCTGTAGGGGTATGGGAGGTGAAACTGAAATGGATACGCACATCCTGACTCAAAAGCGGGAGGTGGGTGGAAGCTTACTGCTTACCCTAGCCCTTTTCATAGTCTTACACTAGAGCAGATCACTAGCTTACAAGCCTTTGAGTCTGCTTCAGAAAATGATACATCCCTGATTACATCTGTTTGTGGCTCACACACAAACAAGGCAAACAATGTGCATGGATTCATGTGTGTGCCCGCGCGTGCACGGGCACACACACACACAGCATAAACATGTTGGCTTAGCTGCACATGTGCAACATCCTTGAAAATATCAAGTGTTTCTCCAGGGAAGTCCAATCCTACACTCGTTCACAGAAAACACCTTGAGGCTAACTGTAATATGTATACTATACCATCCACCTACACACACACACGCACGCACGCACACACTCACTCACACACACACACACACACGCACGCACGCACGCACGCACGCACACACACACACACACACACACACACACATAATTCACGAAGCTCATTAGGCACCACACACAGAGCACCTAGTAGGCAGCAACCTTTTTTCTCTGACCAAGAACATCAACAACTCTTTTAATCTAAACCACCATTAATGAACCAGAACCAGAGGAGAAAAAAAAATACTCCCCTTGATGTGCTGTAATTCCTGCACCTCACTAGAAATTACTGAGCTCTTCCTATTAGAAAGTCTCCCCCTGTTATGGAAGCTTTTTAGGGTCAGTGGTCACACCACCAGCAGCAGCGTCCGAGCTGATTAATAATTGTACCAGGCATAGAAAGTGCCAGGCTGGGCGCTGGCTCCAGCAGCGTAAACATATTCTTCTAGCTGTGCCTATGTCACTCTGTGTGTTCCTCTCTCACAGCATCTGACACCACTGTTCCCCGCTCTGCCCATTGTGCCACTATCCCTGCAGCCAGAAGCCACACAAGCTCGGTCTAATTCAAGGCGGCACAGCACGCAAACAGCAGACAAAAATAGGATGGATATGCGTCGCACTCGCCCTCATTCTTGGGCACACATTAAAGATTGAGGGCGAAACTCATATCTGGGATGAGATGCCGCCTCAAACGTGATCCAGGCACCTGGCTGTAGAATTACCTGTTGTGAAGAAGGCTGCTGTGTTTGTGTTTGTGCATTTACAGGCTATGAGCGTGCTTGTGTTTGCTTCTATATTCTATATGTGCACCTGCGCTTGCTCATGTATGAGCAGCCTGTATGTTGTGTGCTGAGAGAAACACAATGGACAGATAGCACCACTGTCACAGCAGCCCAGCTATGGAGAGCACTATCTCTGTCTTCCCAGCATCATGCTTCATACTGTAAACTCCCTTTGAGTCAATTACCGTGGTAGACTCTTTAGCCACCATGACCACTTACTGTAAGTGGACGTTGAGACAATTGGGTTATGACATGTCTTGCTGTAAAAAAAAAGAAGCATGGAAAAGTTCCACTTACAGCAACGTCTCCCTGAATAGCTACTCGAACAAATCAAGTCAACTGGAAATCCCAACAATTAAGAGCTATTTGTGCAGCCTATCTGAACTCAGCATTCGGCCACTGAGCATCGATCTGCTACAAAACTAATCTAAATCAATCCATTCAAATGTTTTTTATTTTGATTAGGAAATACACAGAGTTGCTGAGATGTTGACTTTAATAATAGAGATTAAAAATGTGGTGAGCAAAGTATTCATCAATCTGAGATCCTTCATTTTTTTGCCTCCCCTCCTGAACAAAACCATGCTGACTACACATTTATCTGCACCGTAAACTAGAAAATATATCTTAGCAAGACAAACAGACAGACATATGGATGAACTAAGCTGCCGACATCTATTCTCATTGTGCCACAGACGGCGCAAGGAGGGGAGGGAGAGAAAAAAGGGGAGGTCAAGGGAGGATAAGAGAGGAGGGGGAAATAAAAGAAGAAAAAAAAAACCCAGAGAAGACTCTTAAAATTCCTCTGTGGGTGCTATTGTCCCTGGAGAGTATTCAAGGCAGGCGAAGGCTTTCTGCATAGGAAAATGGCACTCCGCATGCTAACTGTGACTTTGCATTCATTGTGAGGAAGACACAGACATCTCAGTGCACTGGGTGACTCATGCAACCATTTCATCTCCGATGTGTGCTGCTCTTAAGCTCAAGACAAAGGCTCTGAAATGATTTCAGGCTGTGGTTTGGTTGAATTAATTTTCTGATTTTCAAGCGAGTTAGAAAAATACCTCACATTTGGAGACAAGTATTTCCTTCCTGATGTCATTTGTCAGACGTATTCAACAGCTATTTGATTTCTATCGAACTTAAGACGATGCAATGCGTTATTTTATTTTTGTCGGCCTCGGCTTTCAGCAGTTTTATATTTATGAGACTTTTTACCTGTGCAGCGCATGAACAGCTAGTCAGCGGCTAAGAAGATTCAATGGATTTCGGAACAGTTTGCTCAAAGCATTTTCATTTAACTGTATTTTGCGCAACTCTGCCACCCTTCTATAGGGTCATATTGGCTTATGATGCTCTGCAACTGTGAGTAAATATAAGCCTGTGTATTAGATTTGGGGCTCGAGATGAAATCTAATTTCTGTGAGCTCAGTGAGAGAGATTGCTCGCTGATACACATCCACACATCCAAGGCCACATCTGGCAGGCCCTATCAAATATACATGAACCTCAGGAGATGATATGGCTGCACTCCTATTGTGTCCGCAACAGATTTTTGTGTTCCTTGTAAGGTGTTTGATACTGACATTTACTTTGATATTTACTCAGTTTGCACAGATAAACGACATGTGACGTCCATCTTTTGTATTAACATTTGCCAACGCCTTGGTTACTGTCCAATCTCATGAGGATACCATTTAAGAACTGAATATTGTAATGAAGGCAATAAAGCGTGGAGATGACTTGGCTGATATTGAGAAGTGACAGTTAATTTCAGTCATTGGTGTAGCCAGCTGATAACAGATTGATAGTGTCACAAACTGTAATGGACAAGTAATTAATATCTATTGCGCAGTCTCCATTTGGAGCACTGATGTATCATATTAGATTTCAGATGAAACAAACAAACAAAGAAAAAAAAAAAAAAAAACAAGTGACAGAGAACATCTCAATGTCTGGCACTGTGTCAACCTCATTTCAGACTGGTCGGCTTAATAACAAGGACTATATACATTCCCCTTTTCACAGCAGCAGTCCATCTAGTTTTCAATTTTGGCAGGACAGAATGCAGTGTATTTTTACCTCCGGTCCTTCTTGTCAGGCTCTGAAAAGGCCAAATGGGTAGTGGTGGACAGTTTCTTCACCACCTCCGTACCCAATATTGTGTTGGCTGCTTACAGTCGAGAGCTGGTGCAGGGAGGAAAACGCAGAGTGACAGGCCGAGGTCTCAGCACAAGGGCAGAGAGCTGTGAGCTGCGGTGAGGAACAGTGTGTCCCCTCCCTGGCAGCCTCATTCACTATTTATTTGTGAGTCTGTAAGTGTATGTGTGTGGCGCTGACCGTGCTCGCCGTCATCATTCTGTTTGCTTATGTTGTGTGGGTCGTTGAGTAGATGCACACGCCTTGCGTCCGGGTGAACTTTTCGCCGCTGCTCGCGGAGCTGTGTGACTGCCTCGCTGAGGTAAGAAAGGCATTCAATAGTTGCCTTTCTGCCTCAGCAGTCACACTTCAGATTATCAGTCTTTTACATTCAAACCGAGCTGTAGGCAGCGAAGGACAGAAAATATAATGTAAAAAAAAAAAAGGAAAGAAATATTACAGTCGTGTGAGAGACTGCACAATTTCCTTTCTCGTGTTTTTGTCCTCTTTTTGCATGGTAACATGCCTCTCACCGCAATCTGTCCGTTCTCATATCTTCCCCTATATTCTCTTCTCTGTGTTGTGTCTCTAGCTGCCAGTGCCAGTAGGCACGCAGCTGTAGCCACATGAAATCCCCAGATTGAGAGAGTATGTGGACTTACATGTACACATGGACTTTTGTGTGTGTGTGTGTGTGTGTGTGTGTGAGAGAGAGAGAGAGTGCGTGCGCATGTGTGTGGAGCTGAGCTGAGGTGAGCTCAGTAGGGGGAAGGGTATTTACACAGGCCAACCTTTAATGACAGTCAATCCCACGGGTCTGGACCTGCTGTAGCCAGGGCTGTGTGTGTATGTTTGTGTGTTCAGAGTAAGTATGCCTGTATTTACGCACATGTTGGAGCAATATCGATGGGAGTTTGTAGAGATGATGTGTGTGTTTGTGTGTGTGTACGGATGTGCGAGTGTGCTCGTCTATCAGTTCGGCTGCACACTGGCACGATCCACTTTCTCAATGTCAGGCTAACACATATTCAACAGCAACTAACGTCACAACACTTGACACATATCTCACCCACAGACTATTTTTTTTCAGCACATATTTGGAGTGGCATCGGTAAGCCTATTGTCATTACTATACAATGTGTCATTGTCAGCACCCATCACCACATAAAGAAAAGCCACACGGGTCTGTGCTATAGCAGCCAGATTAGAAATGTAAACTTGAATTTTTTACAGTAACTCAAAAGTTTAAACATTTTAAATATCATTAGTAATGAAATTATCATGATTACAATCTTACCAAATGTGAATTATGTATTTAAACGGGCTGTTAAATCTCAACAACTCTCTTGGGGTTTAAAGGTCAAAGATTGAAGGGAGAAGATTTTTTTTTCACTTCTTATTTTTAAATCACTTCAATTTCATTTATGTACATTTATGTAATTACACTTAATGTGATTTATGTGATATTGTAACGTTTCCTTTCTGCTGTCATAGGAAGTGTACGATTTATTTACTGCAACAGGCTTTTTCCATTAAGGACATTTTGACATGAGACATTAGAGAGAATAAATAATAAAGACAGTAATAAAAAGTAAATAATTAAATTAATGGTGATTGATTTCATTTAGCTGCTTCACTTTCATGCTCATTGTATTGCACATGCTGGATCACTGTCACACTGTCATGGCTTATTATTATTTTTCATTTATGCAATTATTTATCTGTTATTTGAACAGGAAGGAAGGGGGCCATTGAGATTCATGATGTGTTCTTCCACAGTGTTCTTCAAGTGTTCTTCAAGATGGCAGAACAAATACTTTCATAAATAAAAAAAACAAAAAACAAGAACAAAACAAAACACACACAGTACATGAAAGAAAAATAAGAAAGGGAGGGGAAGAAAAGAGAAAAGGCCAAACCAGTGATATAGGTTAAGCATTATGTAAACGGCAATGTATTTCCTTTAGGGCAGTTCGTAAAAGACCTTTAAAAGTATTCAGAGATGGAAGTGCTTCTGAGGTAATGTTATTTTGCAGCTGGTTCCCTGGCTGCATAAAAGTAGAATGCAGTTTTACCCAACACTGGATGCACCCTGGGGATATTTAAAAGGAATCAAGTAGAAGATCTAGTGCTATTGCTGCTGGTATGATAAGATAAAAGGCTGGACATACAAGTAGGTAGTTTACCTAACAATGTCTTTGCAATAAATAGCAGCGTGTACGCTTCTCTGATTTGTATAAAATACAATGGTGAGTACGTGAGCCTGCACTTATTAAAAATCATAACGCAGCATGATATGTGGAGTCCATTTTTTCAGTAGGAAATAAATTGCATGTATTGAAATCACATCACTGCAGTCTACAACAAATATAAATGAGATTTGTATAATTTTCTTTCAGGCTGTGAATGAAAAGCAATTTTAATGGAAAAAAAAGGCCAGTTTGGCCCAAGCGTTTTCCATACATTGATCAATATGCACATTAAAAGCCATCCTTTCATCAAGGCTATGCCTGAATATTTGTAAGGAGTGACTCTTTCTATATATATAAAATCTAATATCAGGAAAATTAGTGCAGCTAGCTCAGAGTAAGAGGGAGTGAAGGCCAGGTATTTGTTTTGGTTTCTATTTAGGATCAGTTTTAATTCAACACTGAAAGCTACATTGATCTAAAATCTACCTGCAAGGGCTCTTTGACGCGGTTCAAAGAGGGCACCATCATATCGATGACTGTGTCCTCATCAGTATATAAATGAGTCTTAGCTTGGATTACTCCACGACTAAAGTCATTTAAAACTACTTCCCTGTGGGTGTGCACCTCCACCAACAAGTCCAAATGTAGTTAATCCCTATGTTATTGCAAAAAAAGTGTTATGTGGTCAGTGACCTTGACATTTGAAAAAAAAAAAAAAAAAAAAAAAAAATCAAATCAAGTTTGAGAACCAAATGTGAAGAAATTCCCTCAAGACATTCCTGAGATCTTCACATGGGCAAAAACATGTATTGTAAGATCACAATGAACTTGAATCATCCTTGAATCCAAGTTAATATTTATACCAAAATTGTCAAATTTTTCTTCAAACATTTCTGAAGATATTGTGTTTGTGAAGCCAAAAACATGTCCAAGTTAAGTTTGCAAGCAATAAAATGAAGTTCCCTTAGGTACTACATTGGACAGCAACGGTGGCTAAATGAAGACAGATCCCTGCCGCACACCTTTGTTTATTGTAAGTGAGATTGAGGTAAAGCTTTTCACTGAGACATACTGACTTCTTTCAGACAGATAATTCAGCCAATTAAGAGCCATTTCATTAGGCCTTTATCACTAAGTGTCTGTAGTAACAGTTTGTGATCTACAGAATGTTTTAGACAAGTCAACAAACAGAGCAGCGCTGTGCTGTTTACTGTCTAAGGATCTGATTACATCATAGCTGCTGTTATAGCACTCAGGGTTTATTCAAGGCCTGACTGAGATTTAGTAAGAATACCATTTTCCGATGAAAACTTGTTTGTTTGCAAAGGATTCAAATACTTCAAGTAGCTGTAAAAGACAGGGTAGACGTGGGATATTTCAGTCAGAAGGGGTCACCTCCCTGAAGCACAGTTGATTTCCAGGTACGAGGTATGACATTGCAGGATAAGCTCAGATTAACACAGAAATAGGCTCTGCAATAAAATCTTCAAAAATTTTTAGAGACTAACGCTGTGTCTTATCTGGACTGGAACCCCACCCCACCCCCATTCTAAGCTCAATGGAGCTTTGTAAACTTGAGGTTGAGATAGGAGTAAGTGGACAGCCAGTCACAGCAACATGATACGGACTCAAAGTTTTCTTTTGCAACATGTACTGTATCAGTATTATTGGATCTAAAGATTGTACCAGCTGAACTAAAATGACTATTGGTTAAGTGTAATATTGGTTTTGCCCTTGATTAAACTTTGATTCACTTTAGAATATCAGGAAGATTGGTTGGGGCAATAAAAGCAAAGAAGAATTTGACTAACTTCCAGAAATTTGCAGTTATTCAGATTTTCATTTATCATTGTGAAATAATAGTCACAGGTTGAACATTTTATGTATATATATATATATATATATATATATATATATATATATATATATATATATATATTCATACATTTATTTCATAATGTTCTGTATAAAGTCCGGTCCACAGGGTTATTTGTTTTCCTTGCTTTGGCCCAAACTGAATTTATTTCTACAATAAAAAAAGCAAATTGATTCATTAAATAACAGCTGTTTTTTTTCTTTTTGATCACTTACCACTTACATCCTCTAAAAGGAATGTGTTTATCATATAAAGCCAATAAATTTGATTAAAATAATAATAATAAGATAGATCAACATCAGTCAGATTTCTTTTAAAATTGCATTGTATGGGGAAACAAAATTGATTACTCTTAGGAATCTTAAAGTCTCTCACAAAAAGACACTAACATCCTGATCATTGTGTGGCTTACTGGGACACTTGAATGTTATTAGCAACGCCTGCACTTTTCCTGCAGTTGCACTTTATCTGAAAAAAAGCCTATTTTAGGCTGTTTATTTCCCATATAGCAAAGATCCAGAGACAAGATGGTTGCATTATTTGATTCAGTTTTTCCATTCATGTGTGGAGCCATCTGATTATATAGTGTTCATGATTTATGTAGATAATTCCTTTATTTCTCCAAATTATACAATAAATTGGTAACACTGATTAAGTTCAGTCCAACTATATACTTTCGTTGACACTAATTTTAATAAGACTAAGCTAAAGTTTCTTGACATAATGTTAATCTGCTATTACCATATTGGCTTAAATTTGAGATAGTATGTTTTTTTCACGGAGAATGTGATGTCATCTCAAATTTGTGGATGACGCAAAACTATCATCATCATATATTCAAACTCTGTCAGTCACGCAGATAGACCGTGTGCTCGCTCTATCTCTGTCCCCTCTCATTGGTGTAGCGAAGAAGAGCAAACGTAAAATACCTGGATAAACTCCGTCAGCTACTTTCTGACTGGCTGTTTTGCTGACTGGCAAAATGGTAAAACTGAATTAAAGGTACTGTTAGACGATACGCATCAAACTTCCTAACTTAGTAGATTTTTGTTGAGGTTTCAACCAAATTATGGAGTCTTATGTCATAAATGGACAGGAAATTGTGACTAATAGAAATTGCTATAAGCAAATAAGTGGACTTTTAGCTGCAAGTCTTTTGTCAAAATAATAGGCTTTAGGTTGAATTATTAGTGGTTTAATTTTCTTACTGATAGACAGCCTTTTATTTATACGAGCGTGTGAAAATATAGTCACAGTATGTATTTTAATACAGTCATATTGATTGATTTCTGGTGACATAGTGTGGTGACAAAACTGAAGTGAGAAACTATTTAGAAATGAAAAAGCCAGGCATAAATATCTGTAATCAAACACATCAAATACCTGACAAATCAAAATCAAGGTAATTCATGACGTGCATACAAAAATTACAGAAGAATTACTGTCGGCAGACTTGTTCGCCACCAGCAGCATGCGGGTATCGGAGAGAGAAACATGTAGACAGAGGGAGACGAAAAGGCAGCCACACTTTTTCACTCAACAAGCACCTGGGTTTAATTGTACATGTCCCTTATAACAACACGACAACTTCCGGTGCCCTGAAAAACAAAAGCCTAACAATAGTCTCTGACAGTTCATCTCTCTTTATATATCATATATATCCTTTAATGAAAAGATACATGATGATTAAAAGTATCAACCTTTCTTTATTTAGATCACCTCTTAATATGTTTTCCTCTGTCTAATTATCATGGCTGTCTAATATTGGTTGATATGGTATTATTATTATTATTATTGTTATTCACAAGTGAAAATGTTTTCAATTCAGTCTACCACACTTCCACATGGCAGCAGAGCCTACAGTTGCTGTCATTTACTGTAAATAGCTCGGAGCATATCTGTTCTACCACTCGCTGATTTCTGTCAGTCTGACCCCCTGTCACTGTGCGCTTTTGTTTGCCTGCAATTCTGCATGGGAAATGTTTGTGACTGGCCTGCGTTAAGTCAATGAAGCACTTCCATGGTAACATGTTTTCCTGTTTGAATTTTAATCAAATGCGGGCCATCATTTTTCAGCCAGAGATGTGTTTTGGCTTTGATGGGGGAAGGGCCAGTATTTTTGGCTCTGATCTGTAGCTGTTCCCATGAACACCATCAGATATTCAGAGTGCCATCTCTGATGTCGCAGCTTTCCATCCCTCTCGCCAGCTTCATCAGTTCTGACACACAGAAACACACTTGTCCTTTAGGGTTCCTGACAAATTACAGCGGCGCAACCTACTACTGTTTGAATAATTTAGCAATTTATTGCTTGGGGGGAAAATTGAAAAAAACAAAACAAACAGCAAGACAACAACACAAATCTAACTCTTTCTCTCTTCAGGATTTGAAGCATAAAACATCATACATCTATCCTCTGGGAATTTGTCCTCTTGTATCTTTGTGTATGTCTAGCAAGGAGCATGTTGTAGCGGTCTCCAAGGAGAACTCAGGTACCCATACAACCCCTGTCTTCCCCAGGAGGTCAGAATAAGAGGTCAAGACGGCCTGGATAGGATGTTGATCCACAGAGGGAAGGTTTGTTTCATACAGTTCTTTAATAGAGACCAGAGGGAGAGGAGGAGCAGCAGGATGTGGTTGTGTTGTAGCACTGTGGCGCTGATTTCTCATACCGTCTCCCTCCCCTCTCCTAATGAGCATTCTATTAACAGCTAGGGGACGGATTTAGGCAGTTAGGCATACGGAGAAGGCAGGCTAACAATGCAAGTGGTTAGCTAAACAGCTGCTCTCTCTCTCTTTGCTGCCATCTCCCATCTCTGGCTAATGAAGCCCTCACCGATGAGCAGGAGTCCCGGGACGTGCCGGAAAAAAGCCTCGGATACCCAGACAGGGAATCTCAGTCACTCACAGGCCTCATAAAAAAGTCTGTGTGGAGGATTGTTTCACCGACAGGACAAGCAAGACTCCAATTAGATAGTGGCTCTAAGGGGAACCCTAAGAATAGCACATTGGGCAGACACAGACATTTTTATGAGTATTCTGTGCTTCTCTGTGTTTGGAAAGTAAACACACTTTTTTGCATTATTTTTCCAAATGGAAAACAGCAAAAGACACAATGTCTTTCATAATGGATAATAAACAAATGACTGTGATGATTTTTGTGAAATGTTGCATACATTACATTATCTTCCACAGTGTGAGCATTGTTCACAGTGGTGTGCATCCATCAAGATTAGTGGCATGCCATATGGGCATGTGAACATCTGAAATACTGGGGAGAATGCTCTCCAAACAGCCTTCACTTACACAGGGAGAAATGTCACAGGAGTGACGCCCATTTCTCCTTTTATAAAAACATGATGCTACGTTATGTTTGTCTCGAAAAAAGCAACATTTGTTTCAGTTAAATGTTGCGTGTGTCAAGATCTTAACTGTCTGCTGTCGCCCGGGTCACCTCCTAACGATACATGTGTTAAGATTTACTTTGCGTGTTTTCTTTTCCTGCCTTTGTTGAGACACTTCAGATGTCCAGGGCTCTGCTTACTTTAAATGAAAGGCTGGTCTGCAACACAGCTCAGGTGGGAGGTGTCGAGATTCTCAGAGTCTACGCGTATATTTTACAGCAATTAGTCAGATGTGCTTAAGTGTGAAAGTAGATTTTGAGCGCTCTGCGATTTCTATTCCTTCTTCACACAACTGTTTCTGCCACTGTGTTGAATATTAAACTGCTCATCATGAACATCATGAGGAAAAAAAAAAAAAAACTTCTAGTGTTTGGTTTAATCTGCATTTTGTTAGCTCAGGGACGATGTAGGTGTCACATAGGGAGTTTTGTTTGATTCAGATTTCTGATCCACTTCATTGCTGCACTTTATCAGCAAACACTTCTTGAGCGCTTCCTGCAGCTGCTTCACAATTAAAGTTTTCCAGCCGTTTAATTTTCCAGTCAAACCCCATTTCTCTTGATGCTTTATCAGTGTCTCAATCTGTATTAATCATGATTAAAACATTAAAACCTTTATCTGTTGACCCACGTGTAGACTAAAACACATTCTGGTGATGGTTTAAGTTTTTGTTTGTTTGTTTTTTGTCCTTCAAATAAATCACTCTGCTTTGAACATCCTCAGATTATGTCAAAATGACTTAATTGTCTACTGGAAAGTCTCTAAAACAATGGATTGCCATTATATATTTAAAAGATACACAACGATGATGGATAGTTACAGAATTATTTCTATATTTATCTTATAAAATAGAAACCATTTAAATACCAGACTCCTTCAGATCAGGAAAAGCCCAATATTCAGAAAGCTAAATACGGGAACATGACATCACTGTCCTCAGTGGTTTGGGTCCTGGTGTCTGCAGTTCGAATTCTGTAGTTGCCACAGTCAGCAATGTTTAAATCCTACACATGAGGGCTTTAAGGTGCCCCAGGAGGGCTTTTTCCGTTAAACAGCTGCACCAAGTGTTGAATCGTATCACTACGGTCAGCCACTGCGGACTAATCTTGTAATAATGTTGCAGTAAAAGCTAGGCATATTTTGGACATTTCTTTACAGACACGTGATATGCAAATTTTCTATGTGACTAGAAAAAACAAACAAATAAATAATAATAATAATAATAATAATAATAATAATAATAAATAAAAAAAAAAACAGTGCACACACCTCGGACAGTAACCGTGCAGATGGGCTTTATTTTTCCTGTTTATTATTCAACACCTTTCTGTGTCAGACAGCTTCTCACCCCACCTTCACTTTAGCTGGTATGGGAAAAGGTGTGAATGGTTTGCTGTCACATGTGGTTGGATGGTATATTGAAAACACAGCTTTGATAAAAGCATGCAGAAGCTTCACACCTGTGATTCATATTTGCTGAATTTATTTTCTATTAATGTGTAACAGAGTAAAATCAAATTGTATTTCTGTCTCTGTTAGTTCAAATGAACCAATTATGAAGACTGTAACTTGATGTAGAATTTTTCTTTCCCTTCAAGTTGTGAAATAGCACATTGGCAATATTGTTCTGTACAGTTGCATTCGATTTGGTGAGTCACTCTCTTTTACCATTGAAAAGGATCTATAGCTTATGTTACCTCTCTAAGCTAAAAATCTATTACAGCCTTGCAGCCCTGAGAGCTAAAGATTTAGTCTTTTTGTCAGGTTGCACAATGTTGGCCCTTTATAGTAGAGGTTTCTGCTTGTCAGCATGTTTGCTGAAGTTCCTCTCATTGGGGATTTCATTGTGCTCAGACTATGCAAATTTCACAGCTAAGGCTAATGCATTTGCACTGCCCAGAACTGAACGACTTGGTAGGCATGCACATGCATGCACACACACACACACACACACACACACACACACACACACACACACACACACACACACACACACACACACACACACACACACACACACACACGCACACACACACTGTGAACAGTTAAAATGTACACTTAGAGCACATTATGTTAGTGATAGGAATCCAGATGGCACACACAAATATTATTCTCTGTATCACATTGTTATAGGCTCTCAGCGAGCAAATCACACCAGCTTAGCCCAACAGCAAAGTAATTGGACTGATGTTTCTTTTTCTATGCGACACTTCTTATCATACATTGAAAAAACAATTTTCCTTCCAAATCATTCCGTCTGTAAGCAGAGACTCTAGCAGGCAACCTCTATGTAAACAGAATGATATATTTCTGGATGCCTATAATCATGTAGTAAACAAGTGCTTCTCCTCTCCATGCAGATAAAGTGGTTATACCAGAATTAAGTGAGCACAAAGTCATACATTTCCCATTTCAAAAAATGAATTAGTAGTAAGAATGTCATCCAAACAGTTTGAAACAAGTGGTAATTTTTTTCATTCTCGCTGCAGAAAACGTATATAAATGACATGTTATGCAAACCTGTGAAATTGATGAGGAACGTGACGGTGCCTTCAAGCATGACGCGGCTTCTTAACGGCTCCACAGTATCCGTCTGTTATTCATGCCGAGGCACTGATCGCTTTTCTCTCAACACAGATAAACAGATGAACGGACACTGAAGGACTGACCTAGCTAGCTGCAGAGGTGAGCTGTCAGCAACAACAAGCAAACACAGAGTGTTCATGGTCATCACTAAAGGGCAAAGTTCGCCTAATTACCCTGTAGTTGTTCATCTGGCAGACAAACATGGAAACAACAATCTATTTAACACCATGCGGTTCAACAATGAGCCAGCTGTGTTGTCTAGTGTGGAATATCTAATGAATAAATTCAGTTATGTTTAAAAAAAGGTACAAAAACAAAAAGAGAAGGCAGACAGGGCAAAAGAGAAGCTGGATGGACATAATGAAATGTGAAAACAGTGTAAGGGAAACTTGTGAGCGGTGGCAGAAATTGGGCCAATATGTGTGGAACAACAGGGAATAAAGGGAGGGAGAGAGAAAAAGCAAGAGATAGAGAAGGTGTGAGAGGAGGAGGTGGAGGGAGGGAGGTCAGCAGAGATGTAGAGATGGGTGGAGGAGGAGGAGGAGAACGGGGGTGGGGGCGATGAGCCCCCAGTGCTCAGCTGTCAGTGCTTCCTCTGCAGGTGGGGCAGGAGGAGTGCCAAGTCCCTCTCTCCCACTCACACAGACACCCATGCATCGCTCTATAATGGATGCTTTACACTGGTGCCAGAGAGAGAAAGAGTGAGGGAGACATGGTGAGAAGACGAAAGAGAGAGACACGGGGGAGGGCGGGAACTGGAAAAAGAAAGAAACTGCTATGAGGAACAGGGAAAAGGAACTGAAGAAAATGCTTCAGAGACTAAAGGCGGTGGAGTTGACACAAGAGTAGCAGGGGGAATGGACACATACAGACAGACATAAAGTTCCATCAAGTCATTATACCAATCAAGAGAGGAAACAGACGAGACAGTCTGGAAGCAATATGATGCAGCTATTGGTTTAATTGATCTAAAGCCTAACAGGATCAAACAATGGCAGGGCACAGACAGGAGCTGCAGCCACCACTGCTGCTGCTCCCCCTCCACTATGACTGACTGTCACTGTCCATTACGAGGTGTATGAAGGCGCCCTTGACAATGATTTATCAAGAATGATTCATAGATGGCATCTACCTGAACTAATGACTTGCCAACGTCTTCACTGGGGATTGCAGGTCATCAACAGATGACATATTCTGTAGTCACCTCGTTCATCAGCTACGATTAGATTCCAAAAGCAATCTTGGCGATACATCACCAGATGGGTCTCATTGTATTGTCTTGGAGAATATTGCTGAGACAGCCCATGTGTGCCACATGTCGCTCAAGCTGCCAAAACCCATTGGTACAGTTGTGGATCTGGGGCCACAGGTTTATGCAATGCTCTGAGCTATTACCTTGGCTGATGGAGGCATGGATTTACTAAAGTACTCAATTATTCCCAGCTTCTTTCTCTGACCTGCTGCTCGGCTCTTTAACACCTATAACTCCATGCTTTATAGGCTCAACTACCTGCTGGAAGCGGAGACAGACTGATGGCTGGACTACCTGAATGAACTGCCTTCACCGTTTTCAGGCCATTTGTCAATTCTTCATTCCTCTGCTCTCCTCTGGCTATGGATAGGGGGTGCTGCCTTCGACTGATGGACAGCTAAGATGGATATTATTTTCAGAAGTGTTACCTCAAACTGGCTATCTGACCTCAACAGAGTCATCTTTACCCTAATATCACCCGTCCCACGTCAAATTGCTCAGCAGGGCCTCCTTTTTTCGTTTCCTCTACTGAATACATACACATACACAACATTGGCTTCATTTTCTCTTTGCAATGCTGAGTAGTGAGGAAAAATAGAAAAAGAAAACAAGCTGTATTCGCTGTCTGAATTAGGCTATTTCCAATTTCTTTCAAGTTCGAAAGAGTAATACTTTTTAGTTGGTGGGTAATCCTCTATCTTTGTTTTGTAAAAAATAAAGCTATTTTCCTCGGCTATACAAAGCAAGAGACACTGCCATTCAAAGCGTGACAGAAAATTGCCACATAGGCCAGTTGTTAAAATCAGTTTGCTTTTTCCACACAATGACGGTCACAGTATATGGCAGACAACAAAGCCGAGTAGTCAGCGTAAATAAATACAAGCATTCTTGTTCCACAGAGATGGCATCCCCCTGGTTTAATTATCGCTCTTGTCAATCGAGGTGGAAGAATACGGCACCTGACAAGGCGTGTCCCCATTCTCTCATCTCACATAGGCCTTTTTCACACCCTGAGATGCACAGACACCCTTCACCAAACAGCCAAATCAAACCTTGAGATAGCAGCACTCTGTTGCCCCAAACACCCAGGTAACTTTACAGTGTTGAGTTGTTGAATTCCTTTGACACCTCAGAAATGGGGTCTATTCAACTTCAACAATGTCCCCGGTTTTTCTCAAGCACAAGGTATTTGCACAACAATGGTGGTTTCATCGTGTATGAATAACATCCCAGGGATATGGTTATGCAGCTATCTTTCCAGGTTACTCCAATTCACATTCCAGCACTTGCAAGGGGCCTTTATTTAAGGCTTAAATTCCACAGGCGATGGATGAATATCTGAGCTCACAGAAATGAAGTTGACACGAGTGTGGATGGATGACACCTCCAGATCTGTTCAGTGAGCTCTCAGAAGAGGGACATTATAGAGTGGGGGTGTGCAGGCCTGTGGGCCATTCCATGAGAAAAGCCTCCCATGGGTCTCATTTCAGAGAGGAAACCCACATGTGTTATTTTCAAAGGTCATATTCAGATGTAACATTACAGCTAAAGCAGTAATGTTGACCTACTCCTCCGTTCTGTAAGATAGGGTAATTTGGAACAGCATTTATATTAGCCTCACATTATGTGTCGATATGTCAAGATACAGCAATGAATGAGCTCGCAAGTTGTCAAGTGCAACACATCTTCACTATTCCCAGTACAAGCATTACAACAGAGTTTGTGTTGTTCCCTCTAAGGACAACTGCAAGGCTGCATGTACATGGTAAGTGATTGTCAGAGCAGAGGTTAGGCACTCATGGCTACGCTGGCTTTGAATCCCACAACAGGAGCACTGTATCAGCAAGACTGACAGAGGCAGATTGATTTGAGATCCAATAAACGTTGTTGTCAGTCTTATTTCCTTCCTCTATAGGTGCTCCAGTTAAATACATGCCAGACACAGCAAAGAAGTCATTTGCACGGGGCGTGTAAAGAAATCAGCAGAGGGGTCCGAACAAGACCTAACAAAGTGGTCTGCACATTCCTGTGCTGCAGGTCATACCGGTGGAGTCACTGAGTTTTATTAATTCAGTTTCCAAGAACGTTATTAAATGAGTCTGACACATTTGGGCAGCTTATTATTTTCATTATTGATGAATCTGTCCATCAAATATCAGAAAATACTAAAAATACTGGAAAACTGATTATATTATTTTCTTAGTGTCAAAATCAGTTACTGCTTACAGTTAAAAGCACTAACACTGCTTTGTACTTTACATGTGTAAAAAGTGTAAAACTAACATCTAACTAACATCTCTACTGTAGACTTTGTCTGAAAATATGGAGAAGAGGACATAACTTAGACTAAAAATAGACTAAAGTGAACAAAACTATCTAGAAAACTTTATCTTGCTCAGGCTGGTAGTCACAGAAAGATGTGAGAACCTAAAAGTCATGTTGATCAAATGTGTTGATTAATTCCTCTTTGAAGCACGACTTTCCCCTCCATGCCATCTCCATCAGACTTGGCTCTGAAAACTGGTGTTTTCGTGCAAACATGTAAAGCCAGTATAAGTGACAGTGAACTGAATTTTGAAGTTATGCAACTGATATTTCACATTTTTTGTTACTTGATTGTCCATAGGTCATTCTACCTAATCATCCACTAAGATGAATGATAATAACCTTGGTAATAAGGTAATAGGCTACTGCCACATTTACTGAGATGCATGTGTCATTTTAGTTTAGGTTATTAAAATATTTCTTTTCCAGCCATTTTACTCTCAGATGATTTACCAGCTGTATTGACCATGCTTGGTGATGAGGGACTCAGCAGTTTGAGCCTCAGTGTAATCATTACATCACACTCAAGTAACTCTAACACAAGCCTTACTTTCTCATCCAATCAGCCAAAGGAAATTGTACAGTAATAGATCAATTCCTATGACTTCCAAGTCCCATCCTTTCCAAGAGTACATGAATCATAAATTCTCATCAGAGAATCCACAGCTAGTAGTTCACTATGAAGAGCACCCATTAATAAAGTTAATATTTCAGATTTGATTTAAGAAAAACGTCCTGCCACACCATTTAATTTTTTCAATCTCCCTGATCTTTTACTTCTACACATCCAACGATGCTTTGCTTCACTTAATCACCTTCTCTACCATCCTTCACACCGAATGGATTCAAAAACTTGTTACCCTTTTCTGAAAACAGAGTAGCTGTCACAGTGCCCTCCTAATACTCATAGTTCAAGAGGTTTCAGTGTTTGCTGGGTGGTGTCTTGCATTAAAGAGCCTTGGTACTCATTGCACTGCTGTAATAAAATCCAAGCATTTAACATGCACATTTATGGTCCTCAATAACCCAGAAGTCTTAATAAAAATGAAAGCTGACATTGGCATGAAGGATCCTCCACACTAGCTGTCTTTAATGTCCAAGACGTTCCATTAAAAGGGGAGCACTTCCTCAGAAGCAGAGCTTTTATCCTGATTGCTTACAGGAAGAGAGGAAAAAAAAAGAAACCGAATGACCTTCAGCGGCTCTACGACTACCCCTTCTCTCATGTGTGCTGTGTGGGTAGACATCCATGGACAATGAGGAAACGCACACTGATGCAAGCACTTTTCCTTTAGGTTGTGTATGGAAGAAATGAACACACATTTAGGTTTATATGTGCAAATACTCATCTGAGTCACTGGCCACTTTGTATTCTATTCATGCCCAAAGAAGACATCTCACTTTTTTATATCATAATGATTATTGGGAGATAAGGAAAAAAGGCAAATCTGCATGTTCAATTAATACGATGCCAGATAGATAATACAAAAGACTGGCTAATGTCCTTGCTTCTGAACATCTTTGGCTGTTTTGTGTTTGAAGCTGGAGAAAAAGAAGATGGGGACAACGATTTCCCTCTGTGGGAACACAACTGTTGAGCTACATTTAATAAGCTGGTCAAAAACACTCTCCTGCCGAGAGAGACTGCGCTTTTAATGACCATTCCGCTTCCAAAGTCTCAGATGTGCAGCTCGATTGCTTGCCACATAGCAGACAAGGCAGCCATCTTATTAATAGCAACACACCACACATGCAGCAGGCTGGGGAGCAGAAACCCAGAGAGGCAGAAAGGAAAAGAGAGAGACACACTGGCACATGGTGGGAAAGCGTGTGTCCCTTGCATGCTTTTACTGTCTGTGAGAGCAGAGAGACAGATGGGTGCAGTGTGGAAGAGATTAGATGGAGGAGGCAGGGCAGGGACCGAGGGTCTAAAAAACCCAGCCCTCACGAGAGGACGTCCAGGCCAGCCTTGATACAGGCCAGAAGGAGGGGGAGGCTCAGTGATGGATGTACCCTGTGACTACAGCCCTCGGCACGCCCACATGGAGACGCCACCAAGGCCAGGCCAGAGGAGCAGGCAATCAAAGAGAGAGGCCGGAGGGCTGGGATGATATAGGAGGATCCAGCTTATTAAATAGGCTTCAGGAGTAGCATGGAGCATCTGAAGTAAGTTGTCACTCTGCCACCAACAGGCATAAAAGAGTCTCTGTTAGATGGAAAGTCTATGCACTGTAGGCAGTGATGACAGACTGTGTACAGTAAGAGTGGGAATACTGTCATTAAATACACCGACACACCAGGGAGCTCCAGAACAGTGTGTCATCGCTGATTTACTTTCTCTTCTTTACCTGGGCTTTGCTTTCCTACATCTGAGCAGCAGGTAGATGAAAATGTTTGTGTGTGTGTGTGTGCATGTGGGAATGTGAATCTTATCCTACGTTATAATGTCACCGCCTCTTTCTGCTCTTGAATTCAGACAAGCTACATTCGGTATTTCCCCACCACAACTTCCACGTCTAACCAGAGTGTGTGAATTTACATTTGTGAGCAAAATCGTAATAAAAAGTCACATTGGGAGATGAGCGAAGAACCATGATATATTGTTTATAATTTTGTTTCCTGACTTAATTTCCATTCCAAGCGCAAAGTACGAAACTCAATATAAGGCGCTTTCCCTGAGATGCAACAGTCTGAAGACATGGATTGGAAATCATTACACAAATCCATTACTCAAGGCCACCTGAAACCAGGTGTTCTCATGCCACAGTGTATAATTCATTTGATTATAGATTTTCACTTCAATTTTCACCACTACGCGGATCCAGACACTTTGATTCCATTGTTGTTTACTGCGTCGTCTTGGAAACAAGAACATCCTACCGGTTTTCACTGCGACAGCTGAGAGAGGAGGGGCACAGTACAGCGGAGGTTGTGAACGCAGGTGCAAAAAGACGTTTCTTCACTTGGATTTCCTGTCACATCCTGCAGCCCACTCCAGTCCTAAACTTTATATAATTACAACAATCTGTGCTCTGAGAGCAACTGTGTGAAATCTGATTGCCAATGGTAACATTCACAGCAAGAATTCTGGTGTGATAGAAGACTTCCTGTTTCAATTTTCTTGGATCCGTCAAGTTTTTACTTGATCTTTTTCTTTTCTTTTCTTTTTTTATCCCATCAGTGGGGCATACATTTCCATTCAGGGGAAAAAAACAGACCCGGTAATATCCAATTTACTGGAAGGCAGAGGAGATGGTTTCACCGGCAGTATAATAACATGCTACATGGAGCGTAGCATTATGGAGTATGAATAAAAAAGGCATTTATGGTAAAAATTCAATCGAAAAGCAGTCATCATTCATCGGAGGAAATCAAGGCAATTAGTAACACTTTAATGCAAATTGGAGAATGCAAAACACATCGCAAATTCCAGACAGCGTAATGGAGCCCGGAGAAGAGCAGCTCAAATGACCTCTTTCAAATGCATCTTGGTCTACTAATCAAAAATCCAAGAACAGAGATGTTACTGCTTGGTGACAAGACACAAGAAGAATTGTGCCTATGTGCGTGCATGTGTGTGTGTGTGTGTGTGTGTGTGTGTGTGTGTGTGTGTGTGGGTGTATGGGTTTGTCACTGTGCAACTTAATAGTTTCCTGACCACAATATTGCCTCAGACCAATCTTCTCTCTAACGCAAGAGTGATTTCTTTAAAGTAGTTCTCCTCTATGTAATGTACAGTAAAAGCCTCATGTTACATTTCCAACCATGTGTGTCTGACGCAGAATGTTTGTAGCTTGTTAACATGTTCACAAGCAGGTTATGCGAGCGTGACTGAATATAAAGATTTCTCATTTGGAATATTACCATGTCATAAACAATGCGGAAAGACATAAACATTGTTATACAACAACACCTCAATATCCTGATAGCTTGTTGTTTACACAACACTGCTATCAATTACAGTGCATGCACGCAAACAGCAAGCTTTTAAACGGATGGACAAATCCGTGAATGACTGTAATAATTCCAGGTTAAGGATTGTGTGATGTCCGTTGGCTCTGCATGGTGCAGCTGGAGACTGACATTCATGGCTGGACCTCAAAGCATTAGTTCATTCATATCAGCCAGAGCACTTTCTGCAAGAACTTAAGTATAAGCAGCAGGACTCCATCTTAATTCAATGATGCATTAGGGGAGCATGAGTACAAGGGATGTTTATCACATGTCCAGGTTAAGCGCGCATGCTGCATTTAGTATTAAAGACACGGCCAATGTGGGCAGTAAATCATCATGAAGTAGCATTAAGGTAGCTAGAAGATAAATAACATTGCTAAGAAGGAGGACAGCATAAGTCGGTATGTGTCATTTTGTATGACTGTATCCGCTACTGAAAAGCTCCCCCTGGTACATCCTGTCCCTTTTTTTAATCTTGCTTACACACACACATTATACCAACATGTGTATTTCTGACACACATGATGCAAACAAACTATCGGAGTGTGTGAAGACCCACATGTGGTTTGAAATCTGCCGTGAAGTTCAATTTCCCAGTGGGAATGAACGTCGCAGTAATTTAAATGCAAACACATGACTCTTAAAAACATTTGCTATGGTACCACGGTACAGTAGAATACATTACTCCATAAGTTGTGACCTGCATTGGCAGTTTTATAACACCAAGCAGCCTACACCAGCAGGCATGTGCTCCACAGCTGTATCACCCATCCCCCCCAAACCCTCATTCCCTGCTGTGCTGTACCTTCAGAGTGGTGGGAGAGGGTGAGGAGGCTGACGCATGAAGCTCCGATCCCAGAACCGAACACGGTGATGCGGTTGGAGTCTCCACCGAAGAAGCCGATGTTCTCGCTGATCCACCTTAAAGCCTGGATCTGGTCTAGGAGCCCATAGTTCCCTTTAGCGGCTTGGTCACCAGTGCTGAGGAAGCCTGCAACACATTCAGGGATTAAGATATTAAAATCTCACACAGAGAAAGCTAATCAAATAAATTACAATTACTTTAACATAATGAAATGAGCCTAAAACCCACATAGACACGTAGGTAGTGTGGTATGTATACTGCTTTGTATTTTTCATGACCACATATACCACAAAAGGTTATCCACAATGGTTGACCCCACCTAGATTTTGTCCGACAAACCATCATGCTAGTTGACAGCAGCGGTGAAATCATGACTTATTAGATGACACGGCTGTTGGTAAAATAGGAGTGTGTGTGACCACATGTCATCTGCACCTTATGGGAAATCAATGGCATGTCTCCCCCGGTGTACACCTATCATCAGATATATTGAGCAGTTCTGATGAACACCTTACAAATCTATGAAATCTCTACACACTGAGAGAGAGAAAGATGTAATAATAAGATTTACAATCATTTTGATGCTCCAAACACCTCCATGCGGCCTGAGACCTCATTATATTTCCTATCTGGAACTACCATCTCCCTCTGAGAGTGTCTGGTTTCTCTCTCAGACTCTGTTGTGCCACAGAGTTCCGGTCTAGACGTTCACAACAGAAAATATCTGGGTACATTTTCCTCTGTCTCTGTGTAATCTGCTATATGATGCCTGAGTTGGACAGTGAGCCTCTCTTGGGTAAATCAGAACTCATGTTAACACACCACCCTCTCCCAGCATCTCTCCAGGGCATAAGCCCATTGAATGATGGGTAATTGAGAGTTGCGGGAGGAAGATCAAAGGCAAAGCAATCCCTGAAGTCCCAACGGTGAACTCAGTGACCATCACGCCCCTGAACATGTATCGGGGGTGACAGCTAGGAGACATGCATGGAAACCAAGACCCCTTTCTCTTTAGCAGCAATATCGCCAAACACTTCACAAGCAATCAATGTGCTGGTAGTGAATGTTTGCCAGCCTCCAGTGGTGGTCCTTCAGAATTGTTTCTAACATCTATTTCATGGTCTATGCCTCCATATAATGATGAGCTCTCTGTGTTTAAGTCCTAAGGGGGGGAAGAGAATAATATTGATATCATCAATGCAAAAAAGAAAAGAAAAGAAAAAAAATCCCAAATAAACACAAAAAGAGAGATCAAATCTGTATGTCTTTTTTTTTTTTTGGACTTAGGTCAGTGCAGCGATGCACTGATTAGGAAGAACCCAACACAGATTAGAAAGCAGTTGCTTCAGGCTCATTTACTGTTTGTTGTATATATACATAGATATATAACAGTACAGCACATATATATCAACAGCACACTCGCTTCACTCAGAGTACGTGTTGGCAGCAACAAAGAGGGTGGGCAGGGGAAAGGCCAGGCCTGATCATCGATAGGAGAGAGGGAGGCAGTGGCACAGGAAGCAAAGCAGGAGACAAATGGATCAACAGATGGTCTCCTTCAGACGCATCCCTGAGGATGACAGAGCAGCAGGGCACATGCAGAGAGAGAGTGAAAGAGACAGGCAGAGGAACAGACGCAGACAGAGAGGAGAAAGGAAGACTCCGATTGAAGAGCTTTTCCTTTTCTGTTGCTGCGTTCCGTCACAACTAAATGACAACAGCTTTTACAGCCCTCGTCCGGGTGCCGTGGTTAACAGAGGAGATGTGACTCTCTCTAAATAACCCTCATTTGCGAAATGGTTCACACTTCACCAAGTGTATGTCAGATGTGTTATGAAATGTCAGGAGACTGGCATGAAAAAAAGGATTCTGTTAGCCTAATTGAAAATATATAGTAAATATTATCCATTTGGCAGTATAATATGAAGCATTACTAAATGACAAAATGTACAGTAAATCAATAGAGTTGGATTTCCTGCTGGCAGAATAAAACACTACTCAGTGTTCTAGTCTGTTGTGGCTTTTGTTTAACTGTGTTGATTCCTCTGCATCCATAAATGAAACTGGTCATTAAAATGTAGACTTGGAATCCAGTGTCTTCAACAAGACACGCTGCAGGCACCATTTAAAAATATATCTAATATAGCTTCTGGTTATGTTTTAATTGGAAAGGTGACAAAAAATATTTTCTTTGGAAAGCAATTAAGATAGCAAAAATAATTGTTTTTATTCACAGTTATTTCTATTATTTATATATATATATATATATATATATATATATATATATATATATATATATATATATATATATATAGTAGAGTGTTGTCTCACTGCATGTGTTATGGCTACTTGCATATTTTCAGGCTACTTTTCTAGAGTGGCAAACAGAATAATATGGAATTTATCTGATATTTAAACATTCACACACACACACACACACACACACACACACACACACACACACATATATATATATATATATATATTGTTTTGTCTCTGATTTCAGGTATCTAAATCTCTCCTTTCTCTCCAGGCATTGGGTTTATAGATTTCCAGATCTAGCAGATGATCCCCGTCTGATCAGCACTGCGTGGGCTTTGGCTGCACATGAACCATGATACACGGTGCACTATCTGTTCACAGCTCACACCTACACAGCACCTTGGGATTCTGGGCTGCAGCTCTGTGCTTCTGAGCTCCTTGGTCAGGCTGGTTACGTGCTTGACTGCACTACTCAACCTGGCATTCAGCTAAGATGCCGGGTACATGCCGGGTGCTGCTTTACAATAAGCATTTAATTATAAACAGTAATCACATAATATCCATCTTTGTTAGCTGCCTGAATTCAAATCAATATGCAAATTCTTTTTTTTTTCTCTTTTAAATGATCTGACCAATTAGCTTTGGCACAAACAATATAAACAATTACAGTGTTCCAGTCAAGTTAATTCAACAAACATAAAACAATCATTAAATTGTAAGTAGCTGGAGTTGATGTGATACTTTAAAAAAGTAAAGTGCGCACAAATTAACTTGGAGTAATTTCATTTTCTCTGCCACATTTTTAAAATCTTTTTTTAATCATTTTTCAATGCAGACTCAATGAACTCTGGTACTGTTTTGTATATTGAGCTCAAGAATCAAATAAAGGAAAAGGTTCTTAAGTTGAGAAAAGAAGTCATGTAACCGTTAACGTATGTGAACAAAAAATGAGGCAAACTATCAACTGTCGAAACAGACATTTCCAAATTTTGAATCTAACTAGTTGACACACGTCAGCTGGATTAGATGTTGAATTTGCATGAGAATTCCTTCGTCCATGCAAAACACTCTGTATGAGTTAATAACAGTGATTCTGTGCTCTTTCTCCACGTGCTAGAACTGTAATTTGTCCTGACTGATTACAAGATGTGTTTTTGTATCAAGTCTGAAAGCTGTTCTTCCTTGACAGTGATGCCGTACGCCACAAAGTCCTGGTATTATTTTCTTGTGGCAGCACAAGAGTCTGAGATTCAGTTCTGATCCCAGTTGGAGTGGCAGCGGTGACTGTGGTCCGGTCGCAGCCCGGTCAGGTCGTACCTGTCACCTTGCATTGTCCTTGTTTTACAAAACATTGTGTGTACACGGTACAGCTCCCGCTGTTAGGGACTGACCCTTTGTCACCTCAACATGATCAGAGGGTCAGTTAATGTATACGCTGTGACAGCGTTCCCTCTCTCTCTCTAGTGTTTCAGCTTCAGCCACTTTGCCTGAAGCAGTACACAGGCAGCAGACACTGATGTTCATAGGAGATCGCTGCTCAAATCAAACAAACAAAAAAAAAAAAAAAAACAAAACAAACCAAAACCAGCGCTGAGCGTGATGCCACATAATGTATTCTGTGATTTGATCATATTTTCCCAATAAGCACACCCCACTATCGCAGTCTAAACTGAGCTTCCCTGTTTCCTCCCCAGACGCAGCACTGATTTCCTTTAGCTGAGCCTCTTGGCATTGATATTGCTCTATTGATTATGATTTAAATGTCTGTTTCCTATACGGTGGGCTATAACTCACAGTGTAGCGGAAAGAGGTGATGATAATGATCGCTCCGACCTCCCAGACATCTCTCTTAGCCTGGTCTCCGGGATAATGGAATGTGTGTAAAGTAATGGCGGAGGGTGAGAAGGGGGTGAGGAAGGGTAAGGGGGAGGGCAAAAGCTTGTTATTGAGCTGAAGAGTGAACTTACACATGGACAGATGGAAGGGATGATAGGGTGGAATAGAGGAAGGGGAGGAATGGGAATAACAGCAATGACGTAACATACGGAAAGTTTTTTTGGTTTTCTGTTGGATTCATTCTCGCTTTTACTTCACCTTGTCCCTGCTTCTTCTTTTTTCTCTCTCTCTCATCCTCTCCCTCGTTGGTGCTGCTGTTTAACAAGGCAGTCTGTGTCCAAACTCTCCTTTGGCACCCCCTCTCCCCCTGTCTCCCTCTTGCCCTCTCCCTCTATCTTTTCTTCCCCCCCTTCTCTTCTCTGGGGAAATAAAGGCCCACACAGTCACAGCCTTGACAGCCTCCCCTAAGAATCCCTCACTACAAAAGAGCTCCAACTTCCCCCTCAGTCAGGCTGAGGCTGAATGGGAGCCTCTGGGGTGTGGATGAGAAGCAGAGGAGGAAAAGGGGCCACCCTCGACACAGCCACATAAAGAGCCTGTGTGTCAGGCTCACGATGAGCAAGGGACATACCCAGCAGTCCATCCTCCTCACAGGGAGTCATTCCCACAAGATTTATTATTTTCCTTTTTTTTTCCTTTTTTTTGGAGAAAAGGTGAAGGACACTGACAAGAGTTAAAAAAAAAAAGGTCTGGGTGAAGAAACTGGGATAGAAGGGGAGCGTGGGCCTGACTGAAGGTGATTGCCGCTTGGATAAGTGTGCAGCTCCTGTTTACAGCTTGCTGCCCAATACCATGGTTGGAGTGCAGTCTGATCTGAGTGCAGAAGGGTGAGAAAGATAGAGAAACAGAAAGAGAGAGAGAGAGAGAGAGAGAGAGAGAGAGAGAGAGAGAGAGAGAGAGAGGGAGGGAGAGAGCGTAAAAGAGGAAAAGAGAGTAGAGCGGTCATGAACAAGAAAGTCTCTTATGGCAGCCTGAACACTGAAGGCCATTTACCCAACATCGCATCCTTGTTTCCGATAGAAGAAGAAAAAAAAAAAAAAAAAAGAGACTTGGGAATAAGAAAATAAAGACAACAACTTTTGATTATCATGCCCACAAATAACTAGTTCCATATGAATGAATATATCATGAGTGCAGAATTAAAGTAGAAAATAGTCAAAAGGAATTATATATGAGGCTCTGATTCCTGCTGGCCACATCACAAATCAATAATTGAAGAAAATATTAGACTGATTTGAGTGGCAGTACAGTCATCTGATGTTTCAGGGGCTTGCTCTTGTTCAAACTAAATGACAACACTCTCACTAAGCTGCAGGTCTTTGTTGAAAATGTGAGCAGACCGTTGACTAACAGAAACCTAAATGCCTCGGACTGAGTATTAGTCTCAGACGCTCTTGCATTTACCATGACACAAATAGATACAGAGTGTGCAGCGTGAGCCGACACTGCTTCTATATTGTGCTCTGAAAGGTAGTTGAATGTGGTGGTGCATGATGCTGAAGAATGAGCGTTGTGCATACTGTGCTTTATACAGACAGAGCTACTCAAATGGAAAATGTGGTTTGTGTGCAACAAAGCACTGAAAAAAAAACAAAACAAAAAAAAAAAAAAACAACAACAACAAAATGTCAAGAGGGAATATCGAGCGCTGCACAAACGACAAAACCCATCTGACACATATCTGAGCCCTTAAAACCCAGATCTCTTACAGAAAGACACGAGCCTGTTATAGCAGACAGGGATGAAAAACAGATACTGTAAGTTGGAGCTGCTGGTGCTTGTGGCAGCTGTTGGTTGTCCTGTATGTGACTTAAGGGGAAGCTTAATCTGATTGTGTTGTGTCCCGGTGGTCAGGCTACACTATTCAAGGGTTGTGGTGCACAGCAGCACTGGCAGCCACTACAAATGAGCAGTTTGCATATGTATGACCCCTGGCATCTCAACGCCACTCAATCAATCGCAGATTGGCTCTAGTGGCTGTCTGCTTTTGGTTCACTTGCTCTCTCCCCCATCCTCTCTGCCTTCAGCTTGTCTCCCTTTACAGGTTCTCCCTGTCTTGTTTCCTGTCTCCCTGTGCTCTCCACCCCCTTCACCCCCCCTCTATCCACTACCTCTCACCTCCTCTTTTCTCCACATCTCTTTCCCTCTCAGTGAATAGCACAGACAGTGGATTCTCAAAGACAGCGAAATGCTTTTACATTAAGGGAAGCTTTGCATCTCACAGCTGGTGCGTAGGCAGGACTGCGTGCACCCACAGAGGGAGAGGGAGAGGCTGGTGCTGGAGAGTCACAACTGTGAGGTTAAGCAGTGCTTTGGTTCCACTTGGAGGAACATGCATCATAAGGAGAATTTCATGAACAATAATGTGCTTTTAGTTAAGTCGGATATTACGGGAAAAAAAGGAAAAACAATGCTGCTGGTATATTCAACCTCTTTTGTTCAAACAAAACAACACCATGTAGCATGGCGCTCTGTCTCATTTTTTTGGCCTTTGGCTGCACAAGTTCAAAGACATAGTGTGAAACACGACATCAAGCCTGGGTGATGTAATTTGAGGGTGTGGCGAGAAAGTTTAGTACCACCCAGCTTGGCGAGGATGGGGCAGTGTGCAGTGATGCACTGTGATCCTGCCGAAGAGATCAGAGCCCGGCTTATCAAAGCACATCAGCAGAGCAGAGCATGAGAGAAAGGTCATCATTTAGAGGATCTTCAAAGCCCAACTCCTCTTTTCCTCAGGTTGAAGAGACTCTGATAGCTGGCTATAATGAGCTTAGTTTTGATTTGACCCTTTCTCGTTCTTGCTTCTGAAATCAGGCAACCCAGGCAAACCATTCTAAGGCTTTTATCCCCAATACTGTAGATCCTGCTTTCTTATATTTGTTGATTTATAAAAATCCTGCCAACATTAGTTGCAAATCAATGGCAGCAATTTAAACGAACATCTGTTTTTCCTGAAGTTTAGCACAGTGGTTTGTACTGTATGAGTGATGTTTTATTTGTCTTTGGAAGTGTAAGATATTTTTGGCTACAGAATGTAGAGCTGCTGCCAATGAGGTTGTGTTCTGATTTGGAACTGGCTCCAAATTTACAAGAAGCAAGGATTTGTTGGGAAACATGTTTTTGATTCACAATGAAAGCAAAGTTTGGACCTGCTCTAAATACATCTTCCTTGCTGACTTCACATATATCAACATACTTGTCCAGCATTTCCAATGTGGCTGACCACAAACAAAGACTTGTGGCATGAAAATATGCAATAAATGGTTCCTATATATTTCCTGTGCAGCCAAAGTATGACATAGCGCACATTTCTGTGCCACTGACCTTATTATTGAGCAAAACTATTAAATATCCCAGTAATATTACACAAAAAGAAATCTTTCTTCATTAAAATGAACACTGATTCTGCTACCATGACTACCCACGAGTGCACCAATTTAAAAAAAAATGTTGGTAAAAAATAGTCTCCAACAAATTCAGCAAATTCAGTTTGAGTAATGTTTGGTAAAAACTACAGTGTTCTGCTGTCTTGGGAAATTATTTATCCCCTTTAAAAAAAAAAAAAATATTCTGTACAAAGGACCTCTTTTTAAAGATTTACACCATCAGTTGGAGTGGGGTGGCTTGTGGCAGATTCTGACAGTGCTCAGAGATGAACTAGCACATTGTTGGTTCTGGCCTTTTCATAGGATTTGTTGTCAATGGTGGAAAAATAGAATATCACAAGTGTTATCCTTTAAGCTCCTCAAAGACAGTGCAGGGATACAGCAAAATGTAATCACTTCTTAAAAACTATTTCACGGAGGAAACTAGTTTTTGCATTGTAGAAAAATACTGCATGTTTCTTTTATTAAATATATTCACCCCACTCTCCTAATATTGACAAGATGACTCATCAAATACCTTATAAGCTATGACTCATGACAGCAGCCTGTCATTTCAAAGTAAATCAAATAATGAATATTTTGGTTTATTTCCTGGCTAAAAACACAAACTAAAGAATATATTTGAACCAGGAAAAGTACCAAAGATCAAGGACAGTTTGTGTTTGGAAAAATTAGGAAATTTATGTTTGTAACTGGTTTTGGGCTCTGAGCATGTGTGTCTGAGAGACTAAATGGAAGAGCCATGGCACTGAGTGTGGGTGAGTGCGCAGCCACAGTGTGCATAAGCGAAGAGGAGGGCTTCCAGCAGAGTGTGTTTGTGAGTATTTGTTTGTTTGTGGGAGTGCGCGTATGGAGCAGCGAGTGCTCGGGCGGGGGGCTGGGGGGTGCTGCTGCTGCTGGTGGTGTATGCAGTGCGGTGAGGGAGGTATGGATATTAATCACCAGGAGGAGCATGGTTCTGTGGCGCCGGGCGGAGATGGATGGGGTGTGAGTGCAGTGATGTCACTCTGACAAATGGACCGGCCATGTTGGCTAGGACTCGCACATCGCCTCTCATTTCAATTAGTTCCTCACACAGCAACCTACCTAACCCACAATCTGCAGGTTACACAGGCGCAAACGCATACACTTTGGCCACAAACACACCCCCTCCAGTGCCTCAGCTCGTAGCACAGCTTTCTAACAAGATTCACTGATCTGTAAGGATACAGTGGAGCTCCTTTAATTAATCTAACTCAATTATGACAGTACTTTTTCTTTCAATCCCAGCAGCTAGTCAGTCATTACCATTCATGTTATCAGCCAAGCGCACTGACTAGGTCTACGGCCAGCACACTAGCCAGTGGGAACTGGCAGAAAGTCTGGGTGTGTTTATGAACTAACGACTGGGCACTGTCGTGTGTTTTCCCACAATATCAATTTAATGAAGTGGCGGAATGATGGCAACGTGAGCTGTTGCTTGAGCCAGTAGTAATAGCATGCATTTACTCTGTGATGTGGAAAAAAAGGTACAACGATCTGTAGCAGCCATCAGGATGAGCAGCAGTTCTGACAAACTGAGTTCAGGTCTAAAAGGTCTGAGCTCCTCACTAGCTGTTTATAGCCTTACTCTTTAGAGCTTGACACACTAACCAATTGAGCCAGGGCTGATTTTAAAATGTCTGTCACCTATAAAAGGCAGAATTTAACCCTGTATTTAAAAGTCTGATGCTACTAACTGGAGGCAGTCTCATTTGAAACTCCTGCCTGTCTTTAGTGAACCTTGACACTGGTGAACTTCTCTGTGTTGTGGACTTTCCTTGAAGCCATCCATGCTAAAGTAGCTCTCAGTCAACATATTACTCCTCCACCACTTTCACGCATTCTGCTTCCCTCCCCTTTCTTCTCCATCAGATCTCTGTTTCCATCTATCTCTACTGCAATCCCTCCCTTCTTCACACCAGAAGGATGGAGCAAGAGGATCACTCTAATATAAGCTGGGTGAGGCTAGGCCGTGTGAGGTTGAACTGGGCTGTGCAGTGCATAGCGGAGAGCTAAATTGGGGATTTGATCAGACCCTCTGGGGGCTGCAGCTCCAGTTCCAGCTTAACATCAGTGGTGGGTATCTCTTCATCTGCCTGTGAAAGAATCAGGAGGTTAATGCCAACCCTATAGAGAACAGTGGGGGGAGGGTGGTGGTGGTGGGGTACATTATGCTACATATTTAATTAGATCTCTGCACATCTGCATTTAGCAGATTAAAAGCTTCCTCAAAATCTGAAAGCGGAGGAAAAAAAGAACCTAACAAAGCCCTTTTCACAGCTAAGTTCCATAATTGCAACTGTTTTGTGAGGCAATTGTGCCAGTGCTGCAACACTTCTGTGAACTGTAATCAAGATCAAGAGCACATTCATTCTTTATAATCAAAAGAAGATATATTACAGAAGTGGTTCCAATTCTAAGAAAAGAAATCAAGGTGAGTGATGGAGTGATTGAATTTGTGGTCGTGTGGTCATCAATGTGAACCATCAACGAACATATCTAATATGTCGATATTGGCAGTAAGATATCTCATACAAAATAAAACCACTATGTTTCTACATATGCAGAATTTATTACCTTCTACCTTGTAAGGGTGCTTGGCTTGCTTGGCATCACATATTCCTTTGTTGATGAAACATGCCTGTTCTCTCACCCCGAGAACAGTGGGAAATGAAAAATGGATGAAAAGCTTTTGAAATAGTGCGTATGATTACCATAACACTTCTACAATAGAGGGAGTGTGCCTGTCATGTATTGTTGCATGTAACACAAAGGGCATGCACTATACAAAAGACACTTGTACCCATGTCCTACAAAAGATGACAATATTTGCTTTATTTTCTTTCCCTTCAATTGATATTGAAGTTCTGCTTCTAGTAAGGGTCTTCACGTTCAAACAGCTGAAGTGATTCCTTTTTCATTTCACTTCGTGGTTCTTCCTTTTAATCTAGCAGCACTAAAGAACTATGTTCCAGCAACAACAAAAAGGTTAGATCTCGCTTTCTGTTTCATCTCAGTCTCCTGCGATCCCCGGGGAAGTCTCTCTGCGCTCGTCTACACTGCTTGGCGATGGGAGATTGTGCCAGGCCTCTGTTTGTTTGCCGCCCTCCCCCTCCCACCCCCCCACCATCGCGCTTAAAAATCTGCCTGACAGTGTGGCAGCATGGCTCAGGCCCCACAGGAGCTACCGTCAGATAAAATGTCACCATGGCTTTGTTCCACGCGCCCTATAGGCTGGCCAGATGCACTGTACACCTGAGAGCCCGTAGGCCAAAGCACAGAGTGAGAGCAGTGTGAAAGAGCTGGTGTGGAGACTGAACAGCATCCATTCTTATTAATTCAGCTTCCTGTGCCGTCGCCACATTTTGTTAACTGCCTGTGTTTTATCTTCATTGACAAAATCAGCTTTGATGGACAATTACATCAGAAGGTTTAACCTTGGAGCTTAACGATTAAACTACAAATAAATCATATGTGGTTCATCAACAGTGCTAATTCAGCATCTTTTTACATCACAGAGAGTTGTGATTAGATAATCGCCCAATATCCTCACCATCGCTTAACGTAACAGCTTTTGAGCTTCAATCTCTTGACATCTACAGTCAAACCTGATCCATTTTTCTCTGTGAAAATGGACCAGAGTCTCCGAGCCTCAGATGACTCGTCTCAGTGTCTCCCTAACTAGGCTCAAGCGAAAAAGCCGACTGGTCCTCTCAGAGCCAAGCGCTAGGGCGGTTTCCACTGTCAGCTCCTGTTAGCTAAGGCTCTCTGGTTCACGTTTCAGAGAGCACAAACACACTCATCCCAAAGGGGCTCATTCGTGCTCCTTCACCCGTCCCGACTCCCCTCAACCCCCACCCTACCTCAATAAATTAATAAAAGAAGGAGCAGCTCTCGCAGGTAATTTGATTAAATACGACATCGCTGCTTTAAAGAGCATGCTGACGAAGCAAAAAATATGACAGGACGTTGTCGGAAGAAATTGTCACTGTACTCGAACATGACCCCCGTCCCGACAGCTCTGCTGTCCTCCCTCTCTATCAGCTGAGCATCACCACATACTCCATTTTCCAAGGACAACTCTGAGTGTTATTAGATGAAAATGCTATATGCTCCAGATTACTGGGCATGTCAGTCACCTAATTTGATGCAATCCCCACCAGATCTCTTCCCCTAATTGAGTTTCTTTTGCTTTATTTGATAGCAGACGTTTATGAGTTCATATGTTTGAACTGTGGCTGCGCGCTGCATAAACCTATGGGTGTATCTGGGGCACACGCACATACTTTTCTAAACAGACAAAATGTAAACAACAACATGAGCTCATACATTTGTTATACACCAAGGACGTAAATGTGCATAACCAATTTCTACCAAATGTGTTTAGGGAATTGTATTAGCATTTTGGAAAGCAAAACTTAATGCAAGATTTCAAACACTAAATTCTCATATTTTAGTTAACACGGTTATTCTGTAACTGCAACACAAAGGAAGTGAAGCGATGTGATAATTTATTTCATTTAATACACAGTGCATATTTCCCCCCTTTTCCCTGGTGAACTTCTTATTTTTTTTCAGGCTTTGCATCATCTCCGCCGCCTTGTCTTCACTCTTCAGGCTCGAGACGGCTGATGAGAGTTAGTAGGGATGTATCGAACTGCGGCGTATGAATGAAATGTCATCATCTCAGTCAGAGGGGAAACCACTCATTATCCAGATTGCTTTGTGGTGGTTCTGCACAGTCAAGACCAATGTCACCTCTCCTCAGTCTAGCCTCAGTGAACGGGCGCTGGCGTCCTTGCTTGCTATCTCTGGGTTGACACACTTTGCTGTATCCTGCAGTCAGTTTGCCTAGAGGCTGCAAGGATGGGTGGATTACTGACCCAACAATTCCAATAATGGGAGGGAAACAGACACATTGTAATGGAGAGAGGATGCTGAATCTTATTAGCAGGACATCTTGTTTCAGTCGATGCACCACTAGCCCCTCTGGCTCTATGATAGCATCTGCAGCAAACAGCTAGCAGGTGTAGAATGGAAATAAAGCCAATCGTGTTCATCGAATCTTCCCCATTCTACCACCCTACATCTATTCTTTCACTTGAGTGTCCACTAACTAGGTGTGCAATGGATAATGCCCTCTAATGTCTGTTAATGCTCTCTGCGGTGCTATCGAGACATATGCTGATGACTATACTTTCCTCTTGTCTTTGGCAGGTTAACTACATTGCAATAGCTCCCATGTTGGGAAACAGGTGGTTAACTGCTTTTCCTTTTTCTAGCCTAGGATAACTGTACCAGGCTGTGTGCTGTGGCTCGCTGTTGGTAACGTCCCTACCTGTGGATAAAAATCCTGCAGCCATGATACCTGTGGCAGCCAGTGCAATGGTGGCAGATTTGTACCATACTGAGCTCCTGAGTTGAGCCTTATCTCCTCCTGCCTGAGAATCCATGATTCTGTCCTCCGGATTGGCATTGGGAACAGCCTTGAGTGGCAGGCTCCTGCTCTAATTAAACCAGCAGAAGCATTAGTCCCGCTTGTGAGCAGTTTTCATAATTACCCATGCAATTCATTCATTATTTAACTTAACGAGGTAGCTCAGTGGCCAAACATACAGTGGATTGGAGGCCTAATTTGGGAAAATGCCATAAAGATATTGGATACCTGAGGTTTTTGGCCCTAGTTTCTTGTAAAGCTTTTGGATGATGAGGGATCAGAAATAAAGACTGAATATTTTGTCTTATCAAATTTGAGAGTGTCTGCTGGTGATGTAGGCAAACATAGAAAAGCACTCTTATTGCAATGTCTATTAAGTTCAAATGAAATGTAAGTATGACCTTTCTAAGCTCCTTAATTCAGCTAAATTGGCTCCAGAGGAGGCTAATTTAGCCTTTTACAACATCGGGGGAAATGGGCATTAGAGCAATGGTGCCACTAGCAAATGGCACTGGACCCTGACTCATTTGCAGAGAAAAATGTGTTAGGTTTTCTATCTCAAAAAGCTGTGGCGCTCCTTCTTCTTAAAAGCCTTGTGTGTTTTTTTCCCCTCCCTTTCTTTCTTTTTTTCTTCTTCTTCAAATTATGCACTCACCACCCATTTGCTAGTATTACCTTTAATAATAAATTTAACTGCAGTTTTGACCACAGTTGTATTGTTAGTAAATGTAAATATAGATTTACATTAAAATGCAAATGCAGCGTGCAGGATGCAGAGCATGCAGTCAGCATTTTTTAATCCCGTATGAAAAATGTTACATCAGGAGGCACACACATTTAGATGCCAGAATTAGGATACCAAATCATACTGGGCTGTGCTCTGAACCAAGCCTGCTTGAGCTCTTGCGATAATTGATACACAATTCATGTCTAAAATGATGGGGGTCGATGATCAAGTTATACTGGGGTGATACAACACTGCAAAATTATTGAGTCAGGGGATAATCTGTTTTGATGATGTCCTCATACCACTAATGATAACTCATATCGCTCATATTTTTGCTCATATATAAGAGCTGGATCCACTGATCACAGGCACAGCTTGACTTGTCCTGCCCATGCCCTTTCATATTTCATTAATAAAAATATAAAGGTGGAAAATTCTCCATATTTTGTCGCTGTCGAGTGAAAACCTTGTAAATCCAGCTCTGGGGATCTTGACGTTTCAATATCAAAGGATTACACAGTTCCTGTATAAGTCAGGAAAAACAGTGACACAACTTTTGAATTGAACTTACAGGGTCTGACACTTTTAACAGTTCAACTAATATGATCTGTGTCACTGAGTTTCTGCCACTCAAGAGCCCGTATCCATTTTAATTCCCGTCAAGCATTGTTAATTTGTTTACTGCTATATTAAGCACCAGATATGCTGCCTCAGAGAGAGCTATGTCGCCAGTGGCAATTTACTTCCAATGAAAGCATTAGGCTCACAGCAGTATTATAGGAAATAAGAAATAAATTACACATGTGTTCTGTAGGAGTCTGCAGACCTTGTGATTTTGATTTCATCAAATATTTATGTAGCACTGAGGTATATTTTCATGGTTATATTACTTACATTGGTACACGCTGTATTGTGCATTTGCGAAATGAGGCTCATATTTACATTAGGCCTAGCTCACTTGTCGCTGTGTTATTGCTTGCACTTAGCTATTGTCACTCCTGTGTTTGCAGCACAGCTTGCTGTTGAATCAAAGACTACTGAGTTTGAAAGACCAAGATTAAAATATAGAATATAAAGTAAAAGCCTGGAAATCGACAGCACTGTCGCAAGTATAAAGCAATTCAAACAAAGCAGCATGCATGGTGTCTCCTGCATAGAGATATCACATCACAAATCAGACAAAAGCCAGAGTAAAGCCACTTTCTCTGCCTCCACTGACAGGAAATAGAATAGAATTACCCAACTTGTAACTGTGCTCCAGTGACCCAGAAACACATATTTCTAATTGTTCTAGCTGGCCTCTGGGGCTTCTTTCACAAAGCTATGACCTCTTTACAGTCAGACCACAGCACACGGACCATCAGAACCCAAAGGAGAAGCTGAGTGAGTATGATCCCCTCAGGCATGGGAGCACTCCCTGTGTGGACGATTCTAAATGCCACTTCCATGTCTCTCTGCAAGTCATGTTTCATATGGTCGCACAGACACAAATGCTTGTGTCAGTCAAACATCAAACACACAAACACACATTTGCCCCCGCATGTGCAAAAGTCAAACAGTCCCAGACGGCTCTATTTGTTCGCCCCATCTCCTTGAAAGTGCACTGAAGACCAAACGAAGGTGAGATGGGCTGCATATGCTTTTTCAACCTTTCTCCTTTCTCGACAATCTAATAACATCAGACTGCGGTGATGCAGCAAGGTCGGCCCTTGTCCAAGGTCACTCTCTGCTGGGTCTACGGCTGAGGAGGTGTGTTCAGAGGAGAGGAGGGGAGGAGAATGGTGAACACACAGCTGGTTAGATGAGATGCGATCTCAGATCCAAAAGCCCCACCAATTACACTATAATACCTTTATAATTGAGAGCGATAAAGACTGCCATTTAAAATGTTGCAAGTGTACTGTTGATAATTAGTGACCCAAGAGAAGAATCTCCTTTTTTCCACCGGACAGTGTGAGACAGGTGGTGCCTTTTGAATCCTGTGCAGATGCTGACAAAATTAAAGTTACAAGTAGTATTGAGTAGTGATAAGTAACTGTTTAATGTGTGTAGTGATATGTGTACTGTAGTGTTCTGTATCCATGGTAACACTGGTCCTGAGTAAACGTCTGTGAAGTGAAGCTGCAACATTGTGTCCACCACTACTTCATTTTTAATATAAGTTGTTAAAGACACAACAGTTTGTGTCTTTGAAACAATATTCTCAATACTTTCGAAAATATTATCCACTAGAGGCCTCTCTATCTGTTATCCAGGGGACATGTCAGGGGCTAATTGTTAAGAATTGAGTTATTGAGCTGTATGCCCTTCTCCAGGCCCTGAAGGACTAGCACCAATACGAATAGCTTCCAAACACTATTGGAATTCCACTGGAGTGCCCCTGACTTACCCTAGCCATAATATTGTTCTAATAATTGGAGCTCACAGGCCATCAAATATCATGCCAGTTTGTTCAATTGATTCAGACAGGGTAAAGGAGGGAGGGGGCAAACATGCATTTGCAATTTTCCTTTTTGTAATCTGAATTGCATTCCTCCACTCTGTATTTAATGATGGAAATTTCTGCAAAGCCAAAGCATTTTGTAATTTGTCCTCTGGCTAACTTTTATGTAATGTAGTGCACAGGATGGTTAAGGCCTTGTCAGGACAACAAGCGAGTACACATGCGAACTGTATACTCCAAGTACAAAGTTGATATTTCACCTTGTCTGTAATTGGAAATGCCTTGGTGATAGCAACACCAAAACACCATGATTGGATGTATAATGCGAAGAGATAATTTGATAGCATTCATTTTGCTAGTGTTCTGTTTAAATTGAATAGTTGTCAGAGCAGAAGTGGGGTGTCAACAGCATGTTTGCCACATTCTGCAGCCGTCGCTGCAGCACTGAGACGATGAACGCTCTATCCCTGCCCATCAGTGAAGGCGCTGGATTACTTTTTGTGAGATATTGCTGACTTAGCACGCGGTAGAATGAGGCTGAGTGAAGGCAAGTGGCAGAGCTGGATAATAATGAAAATATTTGTGATAAAGATGTAATGGATGTGGGATTGGGGCTAAAAAACATCTATGAATAATATCATAGGGAAGGTGTGTGATGTGGATTGACTTGGTCTGATTACACACAGACAACCTGGAATTTAAAAAATACATCCCAGCCGACTCCTTTTGCGCACGCAGCTCTTATCACCTGTGAACAGGAGGGCGGCAGCGATGTGTCCTATCAAACGGTTGCCATTCAGAAGTGTTTGAACGCGTTTTAAAGCGTTTCAAGTGCAAACGGAGTTTAATTAGAACTGGCTGCTGATTAACGCTGCTGTGGATAAAGATGAGTGTCCGAAGAATATCAGCACTGCCTCAGTCTCAGTGTGTGCCTCTTGTCTGGCTGAGTTCTAAACATCAAAATCAAAAAAAAAAAAAAAAAAACATACAAATATTCTATAACTGTGGCTATAGTAAAGAGCAGAGACTGATCAATAAAATAAAATAAAAAAAAAGTGCAGTTGATGGCTTGTACTTTTGTATTCTTTACAAGTTCAAGCCAGTGCATGTGGGCTTGTGTAGTGTTGAACAAGATAAAGTGAGCATGCTTTTTTGCTTTTGAATTGTTATAGTATGCTTGAAATATGGCCTGAAAAAAATACAATGCACTGTTTTTGTATTTTATGTTTTTACTTTCTCGAATACTCTATGTCTGTTCCCCTCAGCAGCAGCTAAGTGCTATAATTGCTTAGTAGAAACATGCTAACTAGCTCTGCATCTCTCCACCATGCTCCGCCCAGTATACATATACCCAAAGGGGAAAGCGTGAATAATAAAGACTTCAAATGACAGGCACGCAGCAGGGTTAATGATAAAGGTCAACTTGCCAGCATGCGACCAGTGAGTGTAAAGGACAAGTGGCATGGGGTCACAGCTCACATGCTCTCCTGGCCAATATACACGAGCAGGACACCACAGTTCTCCGAAACCAGATGAGAGCTGCTACTCTGCAGCAACCTGTAATCCCAGAGCGGCTGCCATGTGCTGCACACTTCAGTGATGCTTTTATTAGCCTGCTCCGCTGTGTTGCCGATGACAGAAACTAATACAGTTGGATATGCGAAAACACAGCAAGGCTCATATCTGTGTAAACAAAACAGGAACAGATGAGACCTCACAAATATGAGGGGAGTGGTGGGGGGACAATCTTAGTACAGTATGCTAGTGAGGTTGTGGATTTTCAGTATTAGACTCACATCGCCAAAAAAGAAGCGAGATATTCAAGCGCAACGACTGTGTGACTGAAAAAAAAATCAGGTAAAGAGACAGTGACGGCGCTCCAGAGGCCCAGCATTGGTTTTGACAGGCAGCTCCGCAGAGAGAATGTCAGCCAACACCTGAAGCCACGTAACTCCAACAAGACATTCAGGATTTATCAACACATTTCACTGCTATTATTCATGAGGAAACTGGCATTCGGCAGCACCTGACACTCACATCAGTCCTGCGTGATATTTACAGGAATCCCTTGAACTTCTTTTGCCTGTGAGGAACAAAGCCTCTGTCTGTTCTACAAACTAATCTCAATTAAGCCTTTGTTGTTGATTAGTTGCACGGTGCAGTTTCTGAGAATCAGTACAGGGTGGACAAAATCTACACAGCATGGTGGTCTGGATGAAATTATTTTTTTGGCCCTGTGTTTCTTTTTTTCATTAAGTTGAATTTGAACTTAGTAACTTTTAATATGAAGTTACTGGGCAATTTTATTTGAAACTGAATAACATTTTTTCAATATGTAACATTTATTAAACAAGCAGTTATTGTTATTATATATATAAAAAAAAAAACAATACAAACTGCAAGTTATATTTGTGATTGTCACCCAACAAACACTCACACTACATGAAAAAAACATTCTTAGTTTAACCTGATTCCCTTTGCATGAAATGATGTTGTTTTAATTTCTTTCCCCTAATTTTTTCCAGGTTATTTACAATCAAACTCTGCCAGACTTACTTTGCAAATATGTAATTTTCATACATATTGTTAGATATCAACCATCTACATGACTTCCCTTCCTCTGTAAGCTGCTTTGTCATGCTGTAATTTAATTTCCCTCCTTCAGGCTGGCTGCTGTTGATACACAACTTTCTTTTGTTGTTGTTTGCTTATGTTAGAATCAAAATAAATCATTCCCCTGTGTGGAATTTTGAATTCTGGTCACGCAGCACTAAAAACATGAGGGGTGAGATTTCAGGTGTGTAGCTGTTCATTGGTACTCGTGGATTTTCTAATGGACGCATTGACCTATTTCGAAGCGTCAACTGAGTAAAAGTATATTTTTCTCACTCTATAATAAAATCATAATTGATGCCAACATACAGCCACCATCTCATTAAGTTAAACCAGTAAATGTCATGACCGCTGTCCAGGGTGCTGAATCTGGGTCTGTGCTGGGTGTTCCCCAGCAATATGTGCTGATGAGAAGGAAATCCCGCTGGCATGAACTGATGGTCAAAGGTTTTCTATGACTGATCAGCCTCATCATTTGCCTCATCTTCCAAGCTCACTCTATATACCTTATCATTTCTGATCCCCGTGACTGATTCTTGGAAACAGCGCTGCCAACTTCCTTCTACTCCAGTCATTTCTGCCTTGTGTAAAAGAGTCAGTTTAATTAGTTTTTTTTTTTTATGCAGTCAGTTCAGCTGCTCATTCTGGTATATTTTCTTAGTTGAACTTTTCCTTATAAAATAAACAACTATTTCAGAAAGTTGTTAAATCAACTAAATCCTCAATATATAAATTGCCTTGTGCAAAATGTTATGGCTGTTTATAACTATAATCAAACATTCAGAATGTCATTTCTAAGTGAATGAAATAAAGTAGAATTATAAAGCCAAGTAAGTACATTTTTATTTACATGGCTCTTTTGGTTTTTCTCATATGGTAATTTTGAAATGTACCCAAAGGATCATTATATCTCTTGATCTGTGATTCTTTTTCCTACAATAATTCCTCAGCAAGAACCGCCATCCATCTAATTTCACAAATTGGCCTCAGAGACATTTAGACTATAAGTGTACATCAAAAAGAGCCAGTCCAAACCTTAAAAAAATTAAAAATTGGATAATTTATTAAGGTATTCAAACTAAGCTCTGTAACATGCAAATAACTTCTCTCAAAAGGAAAAGCAGAAATATTGTAATGGTGTTTTATTTCAGAAATCTAGTTGCAAACCATAAGGGACACGACCATTCACATCCTATCACTCAGTGGCATCTATAGCTGTTTATGTTGGTCTCTTGTAACCTGGAGTAATTTCCCTATGATTAAAATACTCATATGCATCATTTTTGCACTGACAGAAAATCTATTCTGTAATTGAGGTTATGATGATTTGTTTGGATGCCAGGTTGAGACTTTCTTTCCAAATATTACTCTGAAAAGAAAACTGATCAGGCACATAATGTGGTAATGAATATAGACAGGCGTGGGTGTAAAAAGACTACACTACCCTTTTTTGTTGTTTTTTTTTTTTTTTACCTGAAATGACTGCAAAAGTTACATAAGCAGAAAGGAGACGGGCAAAGGTAGTGTCCTAAGAATTCCTTGCGTGCTTACTACAACAAAGCCTTTCTAGTGTTTTCTAATTCTCTACATTTCCCTCCAGAGAATATTTTCCTCTTTCATGGGCTTGAAGAGCATGGACGGGCAAAGCAGTGGTGGAAAATCCCACTTGGATCAATTTTATACCAATCAAGGCTCCTAAATAGTGAGGGAGGTGAAGCTGGACTGAGTTGGACTGCAGCCACAGCTCCTTTCACTACACAATGTAAGGATATATTGCACCTCTGTTTCACACCACAGCAAATAATTATTGTATTTTCCTCATAGCGGTTGAGTTGGAAAGCCCACCTACATGTTTGACAGACATCCTTGGGGTTACGACGCATTCAAAACCACGTGACCCTAAAAAATTAGCTCTCATAGGAGAAAAATGATGTTTGCTCGGTGTGTAATATAACCTGTCATGGATAAACTGCCACCTATTTGCTTACTATCATCCTTCTGTGGGTACTTTGTTTTAGTATAAGCACTTCAATAGTTATCTGGCTTTGTATTCTGCTAAATGAACAGTACGTCTATCACTTGGCATTGTGCTCAAAGCTCAGAGCAGTCACGATTCTTCCGCAACGGGCATATCTCTCCCTTCTGTCCTATTTTAATAACACCAAACTCCTACTCGAGATGTGTGATTAAAAGCATTGTGACCAGACCTTGTTCACATGTTGTCCCTCCCAACCTTCCTCCCTGCAGTTCCACCCACTGTATTGGTGTATTACACACTGCTACCACCCCTCGTTCCCTAAACACCCTCCCGGCTGTGCTGCCCACTTTAATCCATTATTCCAAAATGTCCACCTACTCTTGTTTAGCAATCCCCTTCACTACCACCTCAAGTGCCACTCTTTACCAACCACGCCCTCAGGGTCGTCACTAATCCAACCTTATTTTCCTCCCCGTTCCTCTCCTCCTACTTTCACCTTGTCAATTCAACACCCCACTCCTGCACCCTCTTAAGACTCCTGCCTCCTGCCTCTGTTAGCCCCTCTGCAGCAGCGCTTTGCGGTGGCAGCTTTGGAGAGTGCCTCCCACACATGTGAGGACTACTGACCTTGGAGGTTAGGCTTGGCCGCTGCTATGATTAATGCCTCTACAAGACAAGAAGCAAGTACCTCTACCTGCCTGGCAAATATATATCTTCTCACACACATCATTTCTGTTTGGGGACACACCTGATGATGGACAAATCGTATCCTCCGTCCTTCCTCCTGCTGTACTTGTGCTCTAATCTTTTCACTCTTTACCCTTCATGATACTACTGAAGTACAAGTAATATAAAAAACTAGAGGAGGCAATTTTTGATTCATTTTTTTTGCCTTCTCTGAATGATAAAACATACCAAACTGGGCTCATGTAGATGGTGTACATGTTGGCTTCTGTTCGATAAGGCTATTACATGTATGTATTTAGCCCTGAGGAAGAAGCGCCTGTGTGTGTTTTTTTTTTTTTTTGATTGTGAAGTTAAAAATCCCTCAAGGACAAATGCGCTAAGAAGAAAAGCTGTGCTGCCATTAGGAGCCCCATAGCTCCCTCCTAGAGCAGAGTATAAAGCAAAACAAAGCATTCAAGCAATGAATCACCACAGATAGATCTTTCAGGCACCATAAACAAGAAGCCCAATACAAGTTGGGACTGTTATAAAAGTCACAGAAATACAAATATTCACCTTCGGGTATACAATATATCTTCCCTATGCCATCTTCTGACAGAGTGAAATTTGTTCAAAGGATTCATACAGTGTTTTCATTTAATTGATCTTGGGTGCCTGTGTCAATATCTCAGTGGAGAAACAAAACAGCAATTTGCAGTTCCCATTACCCTGACTGCATTGTTTTTTTTTTTTTTTTTTTTTTTTTCTCTGGCATTTTGTGGCCCTCAATGTACTGTAGTGTGGTAATGATAATGATTTTGCATAATTTAGTGCTGCAGTTTGATCCATTACTCTTTTATTTGCATCTAAAACTTTTCAGACGTGCAGAAATCTTAGTTCAGTAATTATGTAGTTTACTATGACCCGCAATGAACGTTAACAGGATCCATTATAACAGCTACATGTTCTCTGATTGTGATGTTGTATAGTTGATATGTTATGCAATGACACATTAAAGGTTGCAGGGACCTTCAATTTATATCCCCGGAAAACCAAGGTTGTTTTGCAATTGCTGGGCAATAAACCAGTCCACACACAACTAAGTATAGGAGGTCACACAAAAAGCCCCTGTTGGTGTGAATATATTTTGGAATTTACTGGTGTAGCTATCAAAAGGGCATCTGGCTCTGAAAGCAAAGGCGAAGGCCAGCCAGGGATTCACACAAAACTCTGCAACATCTATTTGTGCAAGTTAATAGCCTCTGCCACAAAAACCAAAGGTGAAAGAACAGCTTAATCACTGCATTGGCAACACCTGCCACTGTGCATTCACTGCATTATGAATTGCTTGTTGGATACATTGAATCTCACACTCAAATACACTCGATTTAAGGGCCACTTGAAAATATAAAAAAAAAGTTTTGGCAGCGAGTGGCATATTTGGAAATTGCAGCGCGAGCTTTGAATCAGTATTAGGTCAGACTGTGTTGAGGTGGAATTGGAAATGCCATCTCTTGTTGCTGTACTGTGCGCTGTCAGTGCGAGCGAGATAGCTACTTGGTAAATATTAGTCTGCTGTCTTTGAGGAGTCACTCAAATTTTTGCCTGAAAAAACTCTGATTTTTCTTCTTTTTGTTCCATTAGACTGAATAAAAATAATGTTGAAGATGCAAATGGCAGCTTCACAAGAAGCACATCCTCCATTACTAACAGTAAAGGTCAAAAATCCAGCAATAAAGCATCTCAACCACAAACACTGACACAAGGTTGACATTTTCCTTTAGTGAACTGCTGTTCCATCTGTGCTCTCCATATTGCTATCTTTGGGTGAAGTGTTCCACTTTTACATGAGACGCAGCAGAGGACCCCTTGACCAGATGAAAGCAATTGTCGGGTTAGCGCTTTGATGTCTTTGTAATGCATATTTACTGTTTTGGTGAAAGTACGGCAATCATCTAAACATGTTTTCATCTCAGGGCAGTGCTACAGCAAAAGCTTGTTCTGCATAGGGAAAAGCATTACTGTACCGTAGAAATTGATTTCTTAATGTCACAGTTTTCTGAAATGTCATGCTTATGAAAGATAATGAGCTTTGTTCCTGTTTCCATTTGCTGTAAGATGAAAAGGAAGGACAAATTCTCATTAACAATACGCCAGAAATCTGAGTTCAAGTCACAACAGCGAGGGGCAAATTTGTTGTTCAACCGGTGTAGAACATCCCAAAATAACGCTGTTCTGAGTGTGGTAACTGTACCTTGGAAAAACATCCTGAAGGTATTTATTATTCCAGCTATTCCACATATAATAGTAGTTGTGATTCAACAACTGGATATATCTAAAAAAAATTCCTGATTTGATAAAAGAAGCTGAATGGGAATGTAAATTCGAAAACTAATTGAATACTGTATCTATGAGTAGCGCAGTTGGACCATTTCATACATGGAACTGAGTCCAGAAACCATAAACTCAGCCCAAATATTTGGTTTTGTTTGATCAAAGGTTAAATAAAATAATAATAATAAAAAAAAAAACAGAAGAAGATAAAAAGACTGATTTAATTCTGCTGTCTTGTTGAATCCATATTTCACTTTCTAATTCTGTTACTGTGATTTGAATATAAATGAAAACAAATGGATTCTCCACTGCAGTGATCTCAAAATGATCAGAAAGAAACTCTTTTTTGAAAAAAAAAAAAAAAAAAAACTCAGAATATCCAATATAGATATTGTCATGCCAGATTGTAACGTTACCATATTTAAATGTGACCTCTGATCAAAGACATCCTGTTATGATAGCACACTTTTGATAAATGTTAACGTTCAGTGTCAGTCTCGGTGACAAATACGCTGCATTTCCTTTAATGGCTTCACATAAATGCCACTCCCTCCGTTCCAAGAGTTAGTTGCTTTTATGAGACCTAGCAGCAGAAAATCAGCTAGTGGCAGTAACTTAAAGATATGAGATGTAATTCTTTCATATTTCTAGAAATTACTGGATTTATGTTGTACATTTGGTTGAGTTGACTGGTTATATTATCTGAAATGTTTCTAGCAATTTTCTAATCTGGATATTACCTTCATCATAACGAAGGTAATAGTCCGTATCATTTCATTTTAAGCGGATGTGACAACTTTTAGTTATCAGATGTCTAGATTTTCAGTTATGAGAGAAACAACTTGTGGAAACAGCGTGTCTGTAGAACAGAATTGAATTTGTTAACATGCAACTGCTTCATTCAGTGTTTTTTTTTTTTTTTTTTTTTTTTTACCAGATGTAATCACCATTTGTTTGTTTTTGAGAGGGAGACCTCTGCTGATAATTTGGCCTGTGGTAAAAACCAACTGAACAGAAACAAGCTTAGCAAACATTAGCAGAAGCTCAGCTCACAGCCCCTCTGACACATCCTGTGTCCACTGAAGAGCATTGGGAGAACACATACCTTTAAGGTGAAAGTGCTTTATTCAGTTTTTTCTCTTCTTTTTTTTTTTTTTTTTTTTACAGAATTTCATCACCGGGTTCGTTTGTTTTGAGGAGGTACGGACCTGTGCGGATAACTCAACTCACGATAAAAACCTTCTTTAACGTCTGGATCATAAGTTATCGGAGAAACAAGGCGAGCAAATGTCAGCGGGAGCTCGGCTCACAGCCCCTCTGGGTAGATTTTTAATGTGGAACTGCTTTGTTCAGCATTTTTACCAGTTTTAATCACCTGGTCCGTTTGTTTCAGAGAAGAGAGGATAATTTAGCTCCCAGTAAAATCCTCCTGAACGATTGACGCTGAAGGAAACATGACTGCATTGAAGGCAACTACTTCCCACGCTACTTTATCACTTCATCATCTTTTGTTATAATTTTAGAGGCGAGTAGTAAGAGAAAATAACACACCTGCACAGAATGCAGGATCATGTTAATGCACTGCTTCCTGTGAATCATGTGCATGGGAAGGTAATTTGAATGGAATACCCTGTCACTAACAATGAAAACTGCCATACACTTAAGTAATTGTGGACTATGAATAGATTGAATTGCAACTGTTGAAAAAATAACTTTTGTCTGTAAGCTTTAAAATGTCAGTCTATGGATTATAGCTTCATGGCTGTCAAAATACTGCATGAAAGCAAAGCTGAAAGGCAAATCAGTTGGCGGTTCCAAATTTTGGACTTTTCCATCACACTATGAAAACACAATTAGTGTTGATTGGTTCCCCTCCCTCAACAACTGACTAAATTCTTTCAATCAGAGCCTCCAGCTTTTCCCATGACACACACTCTGGATGAGGTGGAAGTTGAGCTGTGTGCCAATCAAAACCAGTGCCAGGCTGCAACTTTTTAGATATATGAAGAAATACAGGAATAGTCATCATAGAGTACAGTAAAGATGCTATTTGTGTTTTTTTGTTTGCTATTTCGCTGCTGCTAGCCAGTGTTAGCGTCAACATGACTTCATAGACTGGTACAGCAGAAATGTAGCACAGTCAAACTCAAACTTTAATCGTTTACTCATAATGAAGAATTTTCAGCACTGGAGAGCATTGACAGTGTTAACTTGAATCACGTTTTTGCTTCAAGCTTCTTGCAGAGAAAATGTAGTAAATAAACAAAAAAATAGCTGCCTTTTTCCAGTAACACCATAATTGAAAACAGTCAAGAAAAGTTAATAGCTGTGGTATACTTGAAAATCATCATATAGGAACTAAAAATGTTCTAGGTCTTGCTGCATAAGTGCTGTTTGACATCAATTACCCCATTATTTCAGTCCTAGTCAGCATTATACCCTTTCAGTTTTAATCAATACTTTTCGAAGGGCTTTAAGTTAGGAGGGAAACATCTTCTTGGGACAGTAAAAAAAAAAAAAAAAAAAAAATCAGAACACTGAGAAACACTAAGCCCCATCTCGGTCTTGTTTTGTAGAGCCAGACGTTTGTTGCAGTGTGTCTGGCAAGAGCTGCTTAAGAGTTAATTTCCTGGCAGTGATTTGTGGGAGAGCAGCATCAACAAGCTGCTGCAGACTGGAGCATGAAAACCATTACTTCAATCCCTCACTCCCTGACATTAATAGGATGAATAAATGTTTTTGTTCTCTGCTTAATTTGGATGAATTCATCCAAATGGCAATGAAAACAAGTAAATATCCATCTCAGCCCCCCTTCCTGATAATAGAAGACAAAGAGGACTCACTCTGCCTTCACTTTTTCTTCCACCTACTGTTTGAGAATTCCTCTGCTTGGCGCCGAGCTCATATATCAGATGATAACTGAAATGACTGAGGCTGGGAACACTTACTGAGGGAGGCTAGTGTTATAGCAAGGGTTTATTTTAAGTTGATTCACCCTCGCCACACAAGAGGTTGTCATGTCGAATTTTATTCCGTAGTAACTCAGAGAGTGATTTTTTGTGATCCCAGACATCCGATGTGACAAATGAGATGCAACCAGTTATATTATATCCTGCACATGAACCCGTAGTAAAAGAGTGTCATTTCCATACACATCGTTTTATGAAAGCAGTGCAGGAATATTGAATAATAAAATCGACAATGATGGATGAATACGTCACAACAATGACTCCGTTTACGTCTGTCTTGGGTCTTGGGCACAAAGTGTAATGTCCTCTAACAGGTACCCACTGAAAAGGTGTAGATTTATATGTGTGTAGGTACATATGTACAAGCTCTCCAATAATTAACCCTTACATAATTAATTAATCTATTAATGTATGTATTTATTCATTTATTTAATTGATGTTTATACATAAGTACAATACTCAGTTTTCCTACTACTATCTCCTACTTGTGCTTCAGCTTTGAGCCTTTACAATTTATGATATTTCATATGATGACTTAGCAGCTGTAGTTAAAGGTCCCATTTTATACCCTTTATACATAAAGTTAACATAGCTCTGTGAGCTCCAACATGTCTACGAAGTAGTTTGTTGAAAATACCTCTCAGATTAGGCATTTTCGTCTGCCTCTCAACCCCTCTGGTCCAGAACAGGCCGTTTCTCACTAGAATTCCTACATGCAAATGAGCTGCTACTGACCACGCCCCATTCCAGATCTGGGGGCGTGCACTAGCACCAAAGATCATTGAAAACCGACCCTCTCTGCTCAGTACTACCTGTTAAGGCCTATTTATGTTCTACACAGGATATGCATACGGGGGGAGAGACGGAGCCTTTCATCTGTCATTACATGCGTAATTTGGTTTTCAGGGAGCTTACTGATCCGTAGTAGTATGCAGCAAACAGAGTAATACCACCTGAAACCGCCAGAGCAGTGTTGGGCAGTATTTAAGTGCAACCAGCAGGGAACAAAAAAGAAGAAATCTCTGTCCACATGCTGCAATGTATCGAACGGTCGCACAATCCATCACCATCTACAGCGCTGTTCTTTAATGTGCGCTGTGATCTCCTTCATCGTTGCCATGTTTGTTATTGTTTGAAACTTGCGTCAGAGTTTGGAACTCTGCACTCGGCACTGCCTTCTAGTGGATGCATTGCTTAACAACCATACCGACATAAAGTACGCATGGAGAGTAGGCAGGGATATTCCATAGTCTGATGCACTGAAAGTAAAGTAAGGATTATAAAAAAAACATCCATTGAGATTTTTATTACTTAATTTAATGCAAGGAGAATAAAATCAACATTTGCTGTTGCCACCTTTGGCCTTTAAACAGCATCAAATCAAACTTGCACACAGTTTTTTTTAATCATACTTGGCAGATAGGTTGTTCCAAGTGTCTCAGAGAGCTTGCCACAGTTTTTTTTTTTTTTTTTTGCGTTGGTGTCTTTTAGTTTATGTGGTTTGCCTTTTTTGGTTTGAACTTTGATTGTACTGCTAGTAGTTTTTGATTTTCTGATTTCCTGCGTTTTCGCTCCCAGCGTTTTTGCTTAGTCCCTTTCCCGTTCATTTTCTCTGAAAAATAAAAGCAATTGTGCCCCTCGCATGGGTTTTTTTTTTTTTTTTTTTTGAGTTTGTGTTTGTTCTTTTTGTTTGCCTACAATTATGACACTGACTCCACTAGCTCTATGGCGCTGGCACTGGCTCTGTGGGGACCATACCTGTTGTAGGGCTCCTTATTCATCTCTTCTCTGACAATAGTTCTGTATAATTCTCAACGTTTGGGGTCCTTGTCCCTCTGCAGAGTACATTTGCAGATCCCAAATCCGTCCTTAGTCGACAGTAATCTACAGTAAACAGCTACAATACATAAATGTTTTCCACGGTACTGGATGTGTGACTGTGTGGAAATTGAAGGCTAGATTTTAGTACAAAACACTTGAAATAGCAATGGTCATAAGTGTATCCAGTGCTTTCATAGCTCATGGCCTCAGAAAGAAATGTCCAGTTGACCATCTGTAGTATTACTACTTGACTGGGTCAGGAGGCTATAAGCACACTGGGTGCTTCTCAGAGGTTATTCTGGAGTGAAAACAACTATACAAACTTGCGTGATAGCTAATATTGTCCACACACGGCCATAGACATCCTCCACTGCTCCAATCCCTGGCTAAATTACTAACCATCACCATCTTGAGTTTAGGAGAGGGACATAACAGAGAGAACAGCAGAGTCACTTACCGCATTCAGAATATCTCTGGCAGTTCAACAAATCAATGCTGAATCACTCGCGCTGCTGCTTCAGCGCTACACTCATACAGTCAGTTGAGGTTATTTTTGATTGGATCTGAAACTATTCTTTTGAAAGCCTGAATAACTTGGGTAGATCGAGGTGACAGCCCATGGCGCCAGTACTCCCACAATAAAATGGACGTGATCAGAGAGATACAGGAGATAGACATCAAAGGTCATAAATAAACCCTGTCAGAGGTGAAAACTCTTGTCAAGTACAGACTGCACTTGACCATTCTCCTTTTTAAAGCAGATGACTGAGAGGAAGAGTCTCACCTTGGGTTTTGGCACAGGAGGCAGCCTTTGTTAATTTTTAATGCATTTGGAAACTAGTAATTAAGCCCCCCCCCACCCCAATGGACTTGGAAATTGACATGCTCTGGAGAGCCAGTGAGTAATTATATTTGTAAAGAGCAGTGATACAAGATACTCCCCTCTGACTGGGACTCATTACACATCATTAGAGAGGCGCGGCAACTAGACACATGCATGCGCATCACATGCACCGGCCACTCACACACATACACACATATATTTCTGCACGAGGACAGACGAGTCACACACTATGGGCCATATATGTGACACATTGTCTCTTACTGTTCATCACATACACACACACACACACACAGATCAATGAGCACAGATCCAAACACTGTTTCTCTTTGGTAAACATAAACTGTTCTTCAGGTCAGTGACCTGAGGAGAGTGTGACCTGAAAGGACAGTCTGGACGGTGTGAAACTTTACCCTCTGTATCTCATCTGGTGGTAATCACACAGTACGGTGGGTCAATATGTAATTAAAGATTAAATCTGAAATGAATTCTCATTCATCTAAACAGTGAAGGGTTGAGTTATGAAAGTTTCCAAATGGATCCTCAGGAGAATTGTGGTCACCCCTTTGAAGCAATAATTACCATTACAGCGGTGCAGGGCTAAGAGCTGCAGGGGGATGTTAGAACGGTGCTAGGAACTTAGTGGACACCTCTTTAATTGGAACACGACACATCAGAGTCTCAGAATAGAATCTCTACAACTCTCCTCCATGTTTCTATTCCTCCACTCACTCTTGAGTGTGTTCTCAGCGTGTGTTTCACTGTGGGATCCACAGCGGCTGTGCACATTTCATAAAACCACTCTGAAATATATATTACATCCACATCTTTCCTGTCTTTTAGAAAAAAGAAAAACACAAGCAAATGCTAAATCTATATTTCATAACACACTGAGCGCTATGTTTCAATAATGTTGCTCCATTTGAGTGAAATGGAAGCAGCGTTACAAAAAAAAAAACAAAATGCAAAAATGACAACAAAATTGAAATTAATGCAACAAACAAATAAAACATTCATCACTGACATTTACTGAGGTTTGGTGTTGTTCAATTTGTTGAAAACTGCTGCTGATATTGTTGCCCCCCCTCTCTCCACACTGAAAATGTTTTCAGTACATAACTGTTAGTAAGGGCTGTTGTTACCTAAAAGTTTCAGCTTATTGTTTCTGGGAAATGAGTTAAATATTTTTTACTGCATTATTAATGATATATTTCAGATTGCCCAGGGATGGGTGTGGGGGTGTAAGTGGAGTGTGGGCTATATTAGTGTCAGAAATCGTAGTTTGAGTTGCCTTGTCTGCTTTCACTTTAAACTCATTATCTTGTCTAATTCTCTCTGCCTCCATTATTCCCTCATCCCTTTAAGCAGCCTAATTAAAAGAGCTTTCATTTTTTCATTAATATTTATTTATTTTTTCTGCATTTATACATGAAACTGCTTCACCCTGTGCAGAATCTAATTTAAAGATTTTTTTTCTCCATTATTTAAATGAAGGGATTCCTGCTGCACAGCACTTGAGTTGAAGCCGTATGAGGAAAGAAAAGCCGGAGTTTTTTCTCACATCTTAGTGTCTGATGACCTGATATTATACTGCAAGGGTAGTGTTCAATATATGAGCGCAGTAGCTGATGCGCAGAGTCCAATACAAACATTTAATCTACTCCACTTAATACTGTTTAGACCAGATTAATGCTGAGACTGTTAGAGACGCCCCTATTCAATACAAAAGTGCAAACAAAAATAAAATGAAGACATGTAATTACAATTACTCATGTTCTGAGTTCTGCGATTCACACTTTATGACTGAAAATCTTCAGTCAGCTTAGTGTTAATTGGCCCATCATGGTCTGATTTCTCTTTGGCTTTGGTTTTATTTGGTTTATATGAGTGTGTCTGTAATAACAGTTTAAAGCCGTACCATGGGGAGATTATCAGACCATGCTACAGCAATGGACATTATCGCTCAACTACATGCATCACTTCTCCTCTGCTCATTTCTCAGAATGGCTGCTGGGGAGCTCACCAAGAGAGCTGCTTTGTGAACTCTGTGTGTGTGTGTGTGTGTGTGTGTGTGTGTGCGCGTGTGTGTGTGTGCGTGTGTGTGTGTTTTCAAGTGTGTATGTGTGAGAACTGCATCTGTTGACACGTGTGGTTTGTTTTTGTTCGTCTCACATTCTGCTGTCAAAGATTATAAGTGCGTTTGTGTGTGTGTGTGAGCATGCACATGCTCGGAGTACCCGTACGTGGTGTTTGAGGGTGTGTGCATGCATGTAGAATGACATTTAGCAGAATGTGGAAGCGAGAGAAGAAACATCTGACTCATAATTGAAGTGCCATGAAAGAAATATGATCATGAATCTGTATTAGGCTTACGTGCTCAGCTTTAAACCAGCAGCAGGAGCACACAAGACATCGTGCCCGTCCTAGCGCTACGACTACCTTACCACCCTGAAGGCTGATTACGACGCTCACAGTGATACTCCACAAAAATGACAGAAGAAAACAAGACACATTCAAGACAAGCAATCCTGATGACAAAATCAATAGGCCGTAGCAGTCTCATCTCCATCAAAAAGGGAATCTCGGGGATGAATGTGGTAGGGGCTCTTTGACTTAGTAACACCAGTCATCTGGAGAATAAAGCAGCAGCACTTTCCCCTCACCTTCCTGCTCTTGACATGTGGAGCTCTCTCAGGAGCAAGGTGAAGCAGATTGCTCTGGTAAGGATGAGGCTGGCTATATTCTATATTTTTCTTATTGTAAAGAGGAGCTGTGAAATGACCGAACAAATAACATAACAACTCACCATAGCTTGTATGAGACACTGATTTGTGAGCACTCTATTCATTTTAGCTGAATAAATTGAAAGGTTTGAACAGGTAAAACTCTCCAATATACACCAAGAAAAGAGTAAAGAAATTAGAAGATTTATTTTCTTCCACTTTCTGACCTTGTTAATTATCCCGGGACCCTGAGATTTATTGAATGACCCCTTAGAGAGGATGCAGCTTCATTCTCTGTGCCACTGATCTCCTTTGTTCTCTAAGAACATTCAAAAACATCAGCATCAAAGAGCTTCAGTGTTGTGCTGGGTGATAAGTTCCTTCATAATGATTATCTTGGACACAGTGGTTTATTTGAGCCAATGCTGCAAACTAAATACTCATTATCTCACTGGATATGTGTGTAAAGTGAAACTTTTTAAACAAGAAATTTTCTTTTGAAAATAAAAACTTTACCTGAATTATTAAAAAACCAAACAAACTAATTAAAAGTAGAACAGTTTAATTCTAACCTACATAGTTACTTGTTTGGTTTGTCCATTAGCTTACAGTGGCTAATGCCAACTAATGCTTTTTGTTTTAATGAGGCAGTACTCTGAAACTTATTTTTCAGTTTCGTGACGTTATGACATTGCTGTACTTGATGTTGCACAACATTTTAGATTTTACCATCACTGCATACACCTGAACATTGACCACCTGCAACTGCTTCAAGATTTAAAATTCAGTACTTCTGGTCGTCATACAATAACCAAACTGGGACAAATATTTACCTCACTTTGAGTAAAAATGACAGCGCTGTTGCTAAGAAATTACTTTTTTTTTTTAGAGAAAGAAAATAGAAAAAAAGAAGAAAGTGTGATCCTGACCCTTCTTAAAACATTTACGATACACCATCAGTTGGAAGCAATGGCGTTTGGGCTGAATACCGTTGCCAAGGTAGGGAAACAATGTGGATGAAAACAAATGCAAACAACAGCATGGAAATTTCATTTTATATTCAAAGTGTTTGTTGTCAGCGCACAACCACTCTAAATGTAAAAAAATATGTGAAGAGGGAAATCAGCTGTGTCAGAGAGATGGATGGAAAAGGTACAAAGCCTGGGTAGTGTGCTAACAAACTCCATTTTGTGTTGCTGCAGCTGTTTCCATGGAGCTCACTCTCCCTCTCTCTTGCTCTCTCTCTCTCTCTCTCTCTCTCTCTCTCTCTCTCTCTCTCACACACACACACACACACACATATACAAGTATCTGAAAGAGGATTCAGCTGTGTGAGTCAATCTGCAACCAACCGCAACTCAGAGAGAGAAACCCTCGTTCTCTCTAACAGACTCTTCTCCTCTCCTCCATCTCCAGCATCACGCCCATCTCATCATTTTTTCCAACCTCATTACAATAATTTCTTAATTTATTCTAAACCCCAGTCACAACAACAAACCCACATTCAGCACACTCAATTACTGTGATTTTGATACACGAGCACCACATCAACAAGAAGCACAGGAACCAGTCCATGTATTTACAGTGCAGTGTTTTTTCTTCTCCTCTGCCTTATTTGGAGTGCATGTGGCAATCAGCAGTGCTCATTACACCTAGCTGCCCTACAAAGATGCCCCAGAAAAATGTCCTTGAAGGAGGAGGTGAAGGAAAAAAACAAAAAAGAGAGGAAAAGATGCTTACCGAGGACTCCAACGCGGTAGTTGAGAGTGATAACAATGACATTTCCGTAGCTGGCCAGGACGCTCCCATCGATCATGTTGCCCGTCCCCTCCATGTAAGATCCTCCGTGGATGTAGACCATCACAGGTTTGGCACCAGTATCTCGTATGTCTGCAAGAGCGGCCATGATTAACACATTCACATTGTCGTCCACCTAGTCCGATCAAAGGGTCAGCTCAGATTCAGATACAGTGGATACAGCACATGGTGGCCACAAACAGACAAGCTGATGATCGCCTCCCAGATACCAGTCGTAAGAATAAGGTCTGCCGGCCTACTAATGGAAATGGAGGCAATGTTCTCCTGAATCTGTTCTATGAGAAACAAATTAATGTCCACTCATGATGTTGAGTTCAGTTCTATTATAATAATTGGCCATCTGAGCTTGTCATTTACCTCATATAAACCAAACTATTAGGGTTGGATTTGGTTTTGTGTTGCCATCCAGGAGGCAGACCCACTTCCCAATATAGATGTGCAGGAAGTCATTAGAGAGAATAAAGAGAGAGGTACTCTGACACATCTCCTAACCAGGGAGAAAACTAATCTGGCTTGACAGTGATAGGGAAAACGCACCGGCTAATTACACAATGCTACTATGTGCCTCCTTTTTACACAGGCCTATCTCTGTGTAGCAATTTATTTACATGGTCCTGCTTGGTGTCATAGACAGTTAAATTTGTGCTTCAGTTTTGGTAAAATGTTGTTTATTTTATTCCCAAACCAGGGCTTGATACCCAGCTGGAGCAACACTCCAGCCAGATAAAGCACATCCAGAGGTAGAGGGAAGAAAAAAGCCTCTGTCTGAGGAATAGACTGAATTACTGACTGGCTAGCTAGAGCTGGGAGACAAGACAAGAAACTCTCTCTCATTTTCACTCCTGCTCCCCCCACATTCTGTGTAGCTTCTCGCCTTCCCCTCCCTCACTTTGTATCGCTTTCACTCACAGACTCTCCCCTGTCTCTCCCTGTTTCTCTCCCGCCTTCTTTCCATCTCTGTCCAACTCCCTGCCTCTCTTTTTTTCTCCCCCCCATAAGCCCTGAGAATGGTGAGAATGAGAGGGAGGTGGGAGGGCAAAAGAGTGAGGAAGACAGGGGTAGAGAGACACAAAGACAGACCGGAAGGAAGGAGGGAGGGAAGAAAGAGAGGGAGAAAGGAAGAAAATAAAAAGGAAAGAAAGGAATACATAGGAAGAAAGAGAGAAAGAAAGGAAGAAATAAAGAAAGAGAGAAAGAAAGAAAAAGCAATGAGCTCAGATTTAAAAGGGTGGTATTGTATTCTCGTTGCTATGGTGACTGAGAGCCAAAATTCAAAATCCTGAAGAACAGCTAATCGCAGACCACATCCTGCACAGCCCAATCTGCATCCATCTGCAGGCACTGCTCATCGTTATGCACCCCATCACATTAGCATGCTCAACACTGAGGACAACTACTTAAATGCATTTTGTAGAGACACGGTTTTTCTATAACCCCTATAGCAGAGCTCAGCCTCGATTCACTTTTTTTTTCTTTATTATTCCCTTGGTTATTCATGTCCCTGTTGCGTTTAAAAGCAAAGCAATAACTTGTATATGATGTGGCCTTATTTACGGCTTTCTTTATCTTGCTGGTATCTGAGAAGGCTACACAGTGAAATGTGATTTATAGCTGACACTTCTCTATGCACACACTTATCTTAGACAAGAGGAGGAGGGGATGCATGGTGTGAGAAAGCATGAAAAGTACAGTCAGAGATGAGAAGGAGGAGAGGGGAGGGGAGTGGAGAAGAGAGGTGGGAGTAGAGAGGTAAAGGGAGAAAAACAGCAAAATGATATCCTTCACAAGCTCCTCAAACAAATGGGCCACAGATACAACGAGAGAGAATGGCAAAGAGGAAGAGGGAACAGGGGGCAGAAATAAGAAAAAGAGATTAGTCATGTCAGTGTTATCAGTCACCTCTTTTGTTGATTCACATCGTGTCTCCATGACAACAGTTAAATCCCTTTGGGAAAGCAATACAAGACATTGAAGCTCCACTTGTTCTAATCTATTTATTGACTTGATCTAATGTTGGAGGTGTCCCACAGATGTGACGACTCCTCTCACTGAGAGTGATTTGTGTCAGAGGAAAATATACAATGCAGCAGATCCCAATTAGACTTTGGTTTACAGTGGGAAATAAAAATCTTTTCTGGTTACATCTGCGCCCGGGCTGCAACATGGTATGACTTGGAGGTAATGAGGTGAGTATTTCCTTTTAACCAATCAGATTAGAGCATTACCGGTTGCTGTGGGTGGGCTAATGTGGTGAAACAGGTGACTAAGCTGCTTCCTAATTCACTACTCTTCTGAGGCAAACATATTAATACATCAACACACATGTTCACAGCATCAAGATGTAGCACAGAGCTCTGTGCTAGAAAACAGAACAGAGACATGTTTATCATTGCATATACAAGTATATCTGCAGTGGGAACTCCATGCACAATGAGCTGAAAATAATTTAAAAATAGACAAATAAACTCATGTTTTTGAACAAAAATGAACAAAAGAAATTTGTGCATGATAGAAATGTAGATGGAGGCTGATGTGCAATGAAGAGTGAACTGAACAGAAATATAATTTATGCACAGTAGCACATCTTTTTCTCACACATTCGTCTCACCCAGACAAGTGAGAACATGCAGCATCTACTATACAGTCACATACACTCATACAATCCCAGCATACATTCTACAAACAACAAATAATTGCATCGCTATAGAGAAAATAAAATGAAAATTGCCCAGAAATGAATAAATAAATCAAACGTTCTCAGTTCATTGTAGGATATCGCCAGATAAATCGCCAGATAAATAGAAGGACTGGGGACCATCACACCTACAAATACATCACAGGGTACGAGTTTTAGCAAGACCTGTGAAGTTCAACCCCTCACAGGTGCATCACAGTGACTCTTAACTGATTGGAGGATCAGTGGGAGGTATAACTCAGGCCTGAGCTTAGCCTCTAAGTGTTGCTGCCCACCAGGAGGGCCAGGAGCACTCATGCCCTCTTCATCTATCTTATTTTCCCTCTCCTCCTGTACCTCCACTTTTTTTTTGCCCTTTGCCTCTCACTGCAGTGAAAACAGTCAGTCATATATCTGACGTTAAGCGCCTCCAGAACCGGCCTTGACACTCCGGAGTGGGACGGGACAAAGGCGAGTGGAGATAACTGTCGGTGGCATTCACTGTGTCAACACTTGGTGAAACATGGTGGCTGTCAGCGAATATCAGTGAGGTCTGAGGAAGGGGGGAAATTGGTGACAATGTCCTGATGTGGCAGGACATGACATGCACCCTACTGTAGCGCTCTTGTCAGGCCAAGCTTCACGCTTCACTCATGACAAGTCCATTACTGGCCATGTTCATGTTTAAGAACCACATATAGGTTATCTTGGGAGCTCTTCGCAAAACAGGCAGTGTAATTATACCAAATTATACAGTGGCTTTGATGCTGTACAAGTCAGTGACAGTATTCAGAATGTCACTGAATGTCTGCTTAATATTCCCCTTGTGTGCAGTCAAATGAACTAGTACTGCATGTGTGTGTGTGACTAGGCCTTTGAGAGGAAAATGTCTGAAGTGAAGAAAAACACACAGGGAATTTTCTTATTTTGGACAAACAGAAAAGGAAAGAGGACCATGAAAAAAATATAGTGTTTGCATAGCTGTTGCTATTTTTAAGGCGGTGGACTTTTCAGAGACTGTGCATCATCAGGAGTGATGGGATAGGCAGGAAAAGAGCACCTTAGTATGTCAGACTCCACCGTGTTAGCAACAACACTTGACATTTATGAGAATAACTGAGATATGTCTTTATGTATATGCAGTAAAGGAAACCTGAACGTAGCACTGGGTGTATGAAAAGAAGTGTGTGTCTGCTATGAATCTTGACATCGGTACAGTAAATTTAATGGGTGGAATGACCTTTGTGAGAAGGTGACGTCTTACTCTCAAGCTGGTGTGTTTGTGTGTTAAATATGATGCTGGCAACCAGGCAGACAGAGAGCAGTGTGTATATGTAAGAGGATAGAGAGAAAAGAAAGACGGGGGTTAGAAAATAAAAGAGAAAACATGGTAAAAAGCCTATAAGGCTATTACCCAAAGCCCCATACAGCTGGCCTTGATCTAGATGAGAGAGGGAGCTGTGGAGGTGCTGTCATCCTTAAGACTCACAGACAGCTGTTTGCTCCCCAAGTGAAAGAGAACTAACCCTTTAGTCTTTCTGGGAAGCCTCCTGCCCTTGGTTAGAGCCATGAAAGCTGACGATATACTGTACAAACACATTAAGGGGGTTGACAACAGAGCACATCACTTTAAAGGAGTGCACACATCCAGAAACAGATCAGATGTGCCGTGGCATTGGATAAGGGAAGGGTCAAAATGGCTCATTGAACTAATTCCAAGCCTCCACTCCACTTTTGTTACATTCTCTCAATTTTTCAAAAGCAGTGTGGTTTTACATGTTTTTGCCTTGCCAATTATTTTATGCCACTCAAGAGTAAAAAAAAAATGACAGTGGCAGTCTGGCTCTCGTAACATCTGAAATGGCTCAAATGATGCCCTTGCAGATCAGCCATTAGCGGCAATGCTTATCATGGAAAGAAGATGAGCAGGCGCATTCCAAATGTCCTTACATAAGTGGGCTTCAAGGGGGCATGATTCCTCATCCCTGCCACATCACAGAGAATAGGATAGTGGCAGAATGGAGAGAATGGGGTGTGAATTGCTACCACTGACAATTCACCACTCTCCAGGCTGCCTGAACTGTGGGCTTTGCTGGACGGCTGATCCAGTCAGGCCGCTGCAATGGAATTGATGGTAATACCCAAGCAGGTGGAGCTCAGCTCTGCTCCCTGGCACAGCAAAGATGGAAAGGTTCTCTGGGGGTATGGGGTTTGTGTGTGTGTGAGTATGCGTGCATGCATGCGTGTGTGTGTTTTTTTCCCTGCTTACTTGTAGAAATCGGAAGCAGGGACTGTTTATGTCTACTAGGTTGTGCATATGTGCATGCTTGACTGATTTAATGGTTGTGGGTGTACATGTCTTAGTGTGTGCACACTAACACCGGGTGGAAGCATTCCTCCTGATTAGACCTGGAGTCTCAAAGTGCCAAATGACAGACATACACACATCTATTTTTCATCAGTGGGAGAGGGCCGAGGCAGCAGTGACCCTCCAGAACTGGAGTGGGGATGGCTGCCTTTCTCTGCCTAACTCTGGGCATAGTAGCTCAACACCACTGCCATGTTCCACCTGGGAGATTTAGCTCATACAGACCGTCACTTCCTCTATTTACATGTCCACCTTTATCTAACAATAGCAGGTGGGTGATTGAAAGCTTGTGCTCCTTTTTTTTTTTTTTACAGTGAAATAACAGCCTCTGTAAAATTGAGTCTTGATTTTGGGCTGGGGGTAAATCACAGCAACTTGGCTCACATGCTCTTGATGCTGGAGGGAGTGTTGTATTGAATTTGAATGCCCTTTAGGGGTGCCAGCGGGGTTGACTGTTGCTCAGACAGACAGGTGGACACACAAAGGGAAAGACTGCTGTCTTTCCCTTTGTGTGTCCACCTGTCTGTCTGACATAGGACACAGGAAGAGACAAACAGACAGAAAAGGCAAAGGGGGAGAGCCTAAGGGACAGCCAGCGGACAGAACACAGAGAGATAAACAGTATAAAAAGGTCATTATATCCTCGTTACATATTTCATTTTGCTTATCTTCTCGTCTCAGTTGAGTGTTTTTAATAGCTGCTCCACTGTCATTTTTATTGTAAATGTATATATAACTATTCTATTACATATGTTGCTTACATTTCTCTGGCTATGTGGAAAATCATTTATTGTTCCAATAAAATATATTTGAATTAGAATTTAAGAGCGTGTCTGGAGGGTTATCACTGACAGGGGGCAGCTCAAATAAAGTGGAAAGAGGGAGGGAATTAGCCCAGGATAGACAGACAGCCAACTGAGACAGCATGGTAATGCTGGGATGAACAGACTGAGCGATGGAGGGGGTTAGACACAGAAACCAGACAAGACAGCAGCTCTCTGAACTGAATGAAAATATGCGAATAAAAGGTGCATCAACTTAAGAGTGAAAGAGTGGGAGTTCTGCTTGTGTTCTGATTTTACTTGCCCTTTAACTTGAAGAAAAAAAGGTTTGATTTTCATTGGCAATGCGTGTAGCACATCTATTATTGACAAGGAGACTGCGATTACCTGCAATAATAGTGCAGGCGTTTGTAAGAGAACTACAGTGTAAGATAGCTTACATGGACTTTGAGGTTTGAGCAGTGTCTTCAACTACCTCTCAGTGAGAAAAGTCCTGTTTTCACACAGATAACTGTCCGCTTTGGAGAGAATTACAGAAAAATTGAAACAGTGATTTTATATGTCAGGCCATGAAAGTTCAAAAAGGACACATTCACCGGAACAATGAAAATCTTCTGGATCATGTTTAGGGATTGATGGCCAATTCTGTCACACATGCATTAGTTACAGTGCTGTGGCAGAGATTCTGCTGGGAACACATTGTGCTTCTACGGCGATGCTCTGTAAATAGCATTAGTTGCGCTCAGTAAAGAATAGACATGTCACATTTTCAGTTCGGCTAGTCTTGCACAACAGCTTGGAGACCAAGCCAGTGTGTACGCATGCAAAGATGTGCCAGACAAAGGGATAGGCACTAGTCAGCAATTCTGAACAGACTTAGGGTGTATGTGTGCGCGTACATATACACAGTCAGGTTGAAGACTGAAGGCAATTTGGCTTCAATTGCAACAGCTCGCCCTGGGCTTGAATGAGGAAACACCTGTGTGTCAAAGTGGTGTCATGGCAACGCTTCCTGTTCTGTGATCAAGGCCCGCATGCAGCTTCTTTCTGAAAGACAACCCCACTGGTTAAGAGGAAGGAGCATCCCTACAAACCCTTAAACATCTGGAAGGAGGCCTGGCCAGCCGGCCTCAGCTGGATTTAAAAGCCAGTGCAGAACCTGCTGCAGAGCTACCTTTCCTTGTGCCAACATTCAAGACAAATAAGTGAGAGGATATTGCAATTTAGTGTGACATCTCCCTTTCCCTGCCAAATAAAAGGTCCATATTAACTTGACATGTGCTAAGGTTTCAAACAGCTTTGCTCCAGATGCACAGTTAAATCTCGTTCACCAAATGCACACATAATAAGCAAAAATCCAATTTGCCCATAACAAATAAATGGGAGGTATAAATTGAGGGCTTTACCTTGATACCCAGCATCAAGCTTTCATCAACTGGCCTGTCGTGGTGAAGAAAGACAAGGGCGGGGCGATATCAGAGGTTTGATTTAGATTCAGAGACTTAAGCCGTTTCTGTTGCAGCACAAGAATCGTCTCTCATTCTAATCTAGGCAGAGATCCACCCTGAGCCAGGAATATCCCAAGATAAATATGGAAAGTGAACAATGCGATTGCTGAGCAGCAACTTCCCATTTTCTACACCTCTCGCCTCTAATCCTCTCCAGCAGCACTCCTGAACTGCCGCTCCTCATCTAAATCTGCTGGCAGACCTGGTGAACAGTCTGATATTACACTGCTGCTTCATTTTTCCTTTGCCATTATCACTACTGATACTGCTGCTGGCCACACCTAAAGAAGGGACTCTCACCACTTGTTAAAACAGTGCTCCAGTTACTTTATAAGATATTAAAACGACCCAACTGGGAACTGGTTATCTCAGCTCATAGATCTCATGTGTCTCCAAAGCCAAACACTCTATTCACTGCTTGAACTTTGATATGGAGGAACAGGAGACTTTAGACTTACTCACACAAGCACATACACACAGTAACTGATCAAAAACAATGTTGTTCTACACGTTGAAATGTGAAAGTGGTGCTTGATGACTGCATTTGTAATTGGAAACAAAAGTAAATCAAACAAAAAACAAAAACAAAACAATAAGTGATCAGAAAACAGTGACATTTTTATAATAATCAAAAGGGAAAAAAAAATCATGCACCATCTTTGTTCACCAAAGAAAATACCTTCATCTTCATCACCGTCGTTATCCGATAAATCCTCGCCCTGTTTTTTTGCATGGGCCCCTGTTATTGAAGCAGGGAGAGACATAGAGAGGCACAGGGAAAAAATTCAAAATAGCATGTTTGACAACACAGAGATGGTACAGAGAGGCAATTCAGTACAAAATGCAGCATCTGAGAATTTAAATACATAATTTCCATTACAATTTGCATGTTAACTCAAAGGGCACATACAAGCAAACATTCTTAAATAATGTATGAATAAAAAAAATAAAAATAAATAAATAATAAAAATTGACTGCACTAAGTAAAAGCAAAACACACATTGCTGAAAGTGATTTAAACAAAACCATTGTTATTATATATATGGAGCAGAGTCATACATCACTGGCATTTTCAGAAAAAAAAAATTATATTTATTAGAAAACCCCAGTGAATTCAACTGTATATCTGAATAACAATAGTGTAAAGAATTGCTACAAGAACTACAGGCTCTGTGCATGATTCACATTTTTTACGCTGTAATTTGAAAATGACTTTTTGAGCAACGTTTTAGTGTGTTTAAACAAGACTTAAGTGACTTTATCTTATTTATAAAATATGCACTTGACATCAGTTTCTAAGTTGGGCATCCAAGAGACCATAAAAAGGCAAATAAAAAAGATATTAACAGAAATGTGGTTACTGGCAAAGCTCTGGAATATAAAAATCAGGATGCAGAAAACTGAAAGAAAGAAAAGAAAGAAAGAAAAGAACAGGTTTTTAAACTGCAGGGATAGGAAAAGCATGTGCAGAGACTCTAATTCCCCTTGAGGTGCCGAGGTTTAAATAAATCACAAGATTGCGTGTATCATGTTATACTCAGTCATGTGTGCAGTTACTGCAGCTTGTATTTTTGCCCTAAACAGTAGGTGATGTGCTGTTGTCCTTGTGTTACATGTTAATATGAAAATCTCTCCCCCCGCAGGCAGCTACACGTGTATAAATATAGTCTACAAGCTCCACGTTGACCTACCACTTACACTGTGGTGTTCTGAACTGGTGGGATATCTTATTTGTTGGCCTCTAGCAGCAGGGAGCAGTTACTCTACCCATTACTTCATCCATTTTATAGTCAATCATTCTGTGACAAGACTGTACAGAAATATGGTATTTCTGGAAAGTTTCACAATTTTGGTGATCCTCTGACCTTTCCTATAGCACCTCTGTCAGTTCAGATTTTCCTCTTGAGCAATGCTTGATTCAGTAAACCCTGATGTTTCTAGTGACCTTGGACCTTTTTTACTTTAGTGCAGTCACTTACCCTGTATGAATCCAAATTAAAGTTAAATATCAAAATGGAAATGGGCTGATTGTTTTTGGAATTGCTGAACCATGATTCCAAGATGAGATGAGATCTGACATTTCCCACAGTGTTTTATAGCAGAGAGAAAAGTCTGGCCCTCACCTGAAACAAACACCACCTCTGCCAACATCATAAATGCTTTGTTTTAATGAAATAAAGCATTAATCTTTTAAGGGGGGGAGAGTGGAACTATATTTCACACAGCATATGCTATACACTTCATGTTTGTGTCTGCTTGGCATCTACTGGCTACATTGTTAATGAGACAACATATATCAAAGTCTGGTTGACTTGCCTCTATGGTTTAACAGTTCCCTGGTTTCCTTCCTCTTTAATCATTACAATTTTCCTATCAGAAATTCACCTTTCTTTTTTCCCTTCCAGACAACAAATATCCTGAGTAACATTAAATTGGTTGTGGATGTTGTGGTCTCTGGAGGATGATTCAGGCGACTGCAAACAGGGTTGTTTGGTGTTTTTATTTCAGCATAGTTCAGGACTGGAAGTTACATTATACTCTCAGGTCTTCTATTTCCAAATTTTGTTTGTTACAATGAGTCTTGTTAAGATTTTTCTCTCTCATTCATGTAGCCAAGACACTGAATCAGGCAGAGGAAAAACATTGTACACACATTTGGTAAATGCAGTCAGAGGCAATATAAACATTTCCTACATAGGTGCCAGTTAAACAGCTTATATTTGAATGAATGCACTGCCGTGTTTGAAACCCTCATCCATTGTTAACGGTTAGATGCCATATATTGAATAATGTAACAGGCGGACTGTCATGACATTTACTGAGTACATTCAAGCTCTAAAGTAGAGGAGCCTTTTGAATCACTTGTTTCAACAGCCCCTACAATGGCCTTGTGAATAGCGTAGCGGTTTGTATGGGCTTTGGTGCTACAGATATGAACATATTATTAATGTTTGTCATGACTGCCATTAGAAGCTATTGGGTGCATGCTGAAATACATGTGTGGAAAGTTGTGTTGAAATGGTAGTGGTCTGGTAGGACAATGGCATGCTAATGTCATTAAAACCTTCAAAATGTTTTGGTTAAATCCATTTAAAACGAACATACATTCAGTTGGATAAATGAATTTTTGGATTTTGTTTTTTTCCAAATGTTTTTATATTAGTAGACATTCAGTTTAATAGACACTGGTGAGTAAACTGGTGTTATTAATTATCAGTGGTGTGCTATATTGCCATTTTAATTTGAATTACTATGTGTGGCTGAAAGCAATATAAGTGGCTGAAATGTAAAAAATATTCAGCAAAACCGAGTATGAGGGTCTATCAGATGCCAATATCAGACTGAAAATAGATTTTGTCTCCAGGTTTTGCACTTAAATGCTGAAACATCAGGTCAGGCACAAGCATCTTTCTTCGTCTCTCTCTCTCTCTAGGATTCAAGGGAACCTCTAAAATGTTTTAGGAGAATGAGAAATGGATTTCACTTGTTTCAACAGCCTTATTAATGGTTTGTTAGCAATCACGGTTACTCTGATGTTCACTGTGCTGTTGACGTGGCAAAATAGCGAGGTTATTGAGTGATAGCGCTTCAGACAGGCATAGATTGGATGGCAGGTGTCGACAGGGAGGCTCTGTCACTTTGAATCGTGTTGTCTCTGGGCCCGTGTGTGTCAAACGTTGGATCTATAATAGGAACTGCAAACATGTGACATCTGCAGTGACTCAGCAAGCGAGCCTATATTTGACCTTGATTCTTTCAAAGTGATGCAGCAGCGGAAGAGTGTGACATTAGAATCAAACTACAATGAAATGACGAGTTTCTTTTTAGCATAGGCGTCCTCCAGGAGTCGACATTTGCATTGCTTCAAAACAGTCAGCGTCTAGAATAACAGCTATTATTCATGTTCCCTGACAAGCAAAATAGAAACCTGTCGCATTTATCAAACCAGGTTCAAAGAAATCACATTTGATGGGCTTACTCGTTATATAAAGGGTATTGAAATTTAACATTTCAAGACGATGAAACTGCAAACAAAAGACAGCCCAGTAGTTGGCGATAGAGTTTTACAATAAAACGTGTGTGCGTGTGTGTGCACATGTGTGTACACACACGCATATATGCTAGCACACACACATGAATACAGATATAGAGTGCTCTCATACTCTAGAGAGTGAATCCACAATTCACTCAATACATCGTGGAAGGTCTGAATGTTAACTGCCTCGCCTTTGCTGGAAAAAGGTTCGCTGACAATAGATGGGCCTTGGAGTTAAATATCAGAAAGGTCAGAATGTGGAAAGGGACTTAGTGAAATGTGAAATGTTGCAGCCTTGACAATTTAGAGCAGTTATATTCAGTCTCTAATCCTCAGGTGGCCATTTTTCTCTTTCAGAGTGCCTGGCTTAGTCTCGCCTCCTGTCTTTCGGCTCTCGGTGTCTCGCTCTCACTGTCTCTCTCCATCTCTCTCAATCTGTCTCCCAGTGTAGAGGTTAAGGAACAGCTTGGGAGGGACACATAAGAGAGAATGATGGAGAATGCAGCTAAAAGGTTAAGGAGGCTGTAATCCTGCAGTAAAGGACAGCCAAAACTCACACTGCGCTTCAGCTGTTCCCAAAATACGAAAAGAAAAAAAAATCCCAAAAAACAAATAAAAGGCAGCCAACTTGTCTTTTTGTCCACAATAATAATGGTTCAATAATGGACAGAGACTTGTTTAAAAAGGACCAGGTCTTCACACTGGGCTTTCTCTTTCTAACTTCTATTCTAGATCTTTAATGATCCATTTATTTCCCAATATTAAGAAAAAAAAAGCCTACATTGCACAAATATCTTACAAAAACAATCAAGACTCACCAGGCCTTAATCTTCTTAAGCATCTGTCACACACAACAGTTATTTAAATAAATGCTGTGCCAGTTGCATCATTGCTGATTCCACACTCATTCAAAGTTTGATATGTAGCCTTCAATCCTTAAACCAGGAGAATTATTTCAGTTTGGATTTTTTTTCTTACTACTTACTTATTTGATTTTTTTCTTCTTTGTTTGCATCCCATAGTTGCATGAGGTCAGGCTGTTGGTTTAACAATATTCTACTACTGGCAATACCACACTGAGAAATGTGGCAAAGCACCACCTGGCAGAGAAAGCAAAAGAGCCTGCAAGCAAACAATACTGGATTTATGTACAATTCAAAATAGCTATTTATTTTATGTCTATTTTCTTATTTTGTCAAATCAGCATTTACAAATGTTTTATGTGGAGAAATTCAACATTTTTTTTTAAACTTCAAGGGCACAATCCTTTTATAAGAAATACTGAATGAGTTTTGTTTGCTAGAAAACACCAAAGGGCACCTTTGGCCTTGTCATCCCTGCCAAATGTACTGACTGGTACATTATTACAAATTTTATATCAGGCACTATTTAAATCCACTGACTAAAAATCAAATTTTATTTATTTATTTTTTGCTACACCATGTTAGGCTGAATTGTTCTTGTATATAATGATACATATTATGGTGCAGCCACTTTACTTGTCTTTAATCATCTTTACTCCTTTCTGGGCTTTAGGATTTCACAGGCTGTGTGCTCTGTTAGTTTTTATTTTGGGATAAACAAAGAACAGAACAGAGATATTGAGCCTTGGATTGACCGTGGAAGCTGGACAGCACAGCAGCAGGAAGCCTCTGAATAGGAACTTCCTGCTTAGGTCGCGTCTTGCATCTCAACTCAGCTTGACTGGATTGGCCTCTGGCTGTCTGCAGCCTTCATTCACTTGAATCATCAGCCTTTCCCAGACAGATGATCATAGACTATCATAGGAGTAATTTTCTTTTAAACAAAGACGGACATCTGCTGTTTTCAAATTGCACAAGCCAATATTTACTCTCTCGTCTTCTTGGAAAGTTTCTGCCCTGTCTACTTGGCGTTCGCTTTTCCTCGGCAGCACTCAGGGAGCAGCCCCTCCTTCCCCGAGGCAGGGTTGAGTCGGCCAACCAACGGGATTACCATGGTTTGTTACTGTCTGCCACGGAGCAGACACAGTCTAACCAGGATCGGGGCTCTTTCGCAGTTTTCACAGCTCTAGCACCTGGAGGTCATCTGGTAAGAGGAAAAATGACCAGTGTTTCTGCTGGGGTACTTAATCTACAGGTTTGGCAGGCGATCAGGCTGTTCACAACTGGCACCGGGCTGCATAACACATGGCAGCCTGCTGCCTGTGAGGGCTGCATAGGAATGATGGCTGAGTGCTCCAAATCAAGCCAAAATGTACAACAGATTTCTCTGCACTTATCTCAAAAAGACTCATGATGAGGGATGAATTTAGAGAATTCAGAGGTGATCAAGGATGATTTCAGAGTGTCTTTCACAAGCAGAGTTATTTGGAGAGATGGGTGTGAAGGACTTTAAGGACAGGTTTTACAAGCAGGTTACAAGGAGTGAAAGAGACATGCTGTAAAACCCAGTGGGAAATAATATGCATATTACATAAACAGGGAGTATGCAGCACAATGAGTGCACCTTATTGCCACAATACTGACTAGATGCGGATCTCATCAAAAGCGATGTGATTTTATATACCTCTTTTAAAGTTTGTCAATCAATTTAACAATGTAAACCCCTTTTAAAGAAAAAGATTGACCTCATCAGGGTTTGCCCTCACAAAATTGACCCATCTCAAGACAATCTAGTACTCTGAGGCTGAGCAGTGCTTAGCTGTGTCCCTGCACATCATTACCTCTCTCTTCACTCCATTCACTCTGACTCGGAGCAGAGAAAATGACTGAGCGATATAACTGAGGCTCCAATGTCTCTAACTCTGTCACTGCTCTGTGCGATGTGTGTGCGAGCTGTGAGGCCACTCCACACACAGAGAGAAGTGGAGGAGTGGGGGAGACACGGAGGGCTACAGTGCTGATCTTGCACATTAGATCACCTCCAAGTGACCTCAGCCACTACCTACTTGGACATGTTGGGCATGCAGTGCTGCACTACTCTCGCACCAAATTACATTTTTAGTCGGTGTAAACATGAAGTGGTCACACAGTAACATTAGCCTTAATAACAACCAGTCTTCCAGGAAAAAATAAGAATGTCTGCTACAATTTCGTCCTGAACCTTTCACAATCAATCTATCTTTGAACTTTTTTTCAGGACACTACTATGTGGTTTAAGGCTTTCTCTCTGTTTAATGGAGGAAAATGAATCACATCTTTGATATGTGGTTCAAGTGGTTTCTCTGCATAATGAGCTGTAGGATGCTAGTAGTACAATATCTATAGGAGACACTTTCTCTCTTGTAAGATGAGAATCAAACATTTATATGATTCAGTTCTATGTATTATGCTAGACTAATTATGTACTGACATTTTGCTCCATACCACACAAGAATCACATGTGGTGCCTTTCACGAGGTTCAACGCAAGGGTGTATTTTTCTCACTTGATTGGCATCAATGTTACAACAAAGTTGCTTCACCCTACAGGGTATTTACTCTGCCGCTGGAACAAATGCACAGTTACTTGGCAACAATCACACAATCATCTAATCACGAGTCAAATACCATACTGTTTAAAATGTATTTATCACTTTTTCCTCCAGAGAAACTACATTCACATACACAGATTGTAAAATTGATAAGGGGGATGTATTAGTGTTGAATTTGCCCAGTGTGTATGACTCTACTGCATTATAAGTGTCTCCATTTAAGGTTTTGCACATTCCCATATAGAAAACATATGACCACATTAGTATTTACAACTCTATGGAACAGATTTAACTATTGAAATGACACCAGTTAAAATCATTAATACAGGAACTTGTGAACTGTAAAACTGTTCCCAGTTCACGTCGAATTTGTCAAACACGACTAACTTACTTGTTAGAAACATTTAACCAAATTCAAAGTATACTTCAGAGGTTGCTTTCTGCATTGCCTAAGAAGGATAAATTATGCTTCATATGCACCACTAATTCATCATAAGACAAGATTAACTGAAGCTATTTGAGAGAAAGGTGCATTTGAAATAAAAAAAGAGAGTTTCCAGCAATACTGAAAATTACAATCTTCATGTTTATGGCAACAGAGGAGCTATGCAACAATCGCCTCTTTGCACAATAATGTGTCACAAAACCAACATATGAAACTTATGATAAACCATTTTCTCATTACCAAACATGGGGAAGATAATTGAAAAATTCCAAGTGGAAGGGGAATATTAAAGAGATATCTCTGTGTATATTCCACAACTGGGACTAATTCAGAAGCAGAAGTGCCTGGAGGGCCAGTCTGTCTCTTGCAAAATTGGTTTACCAAAGCAGAATGTACGAGTGCAAAGAGTGAGGCCAATAGCTGCTTTCTGCCTCCGTGGAAATCAGCAGCACAGGTCTCCCAGCAGAAACCGAATCTTTACTGTGGAGTGAGATATGATCAGGATCATAGTCCTAAGGCTACTTGGAAAGTTCTCGCGTGCCTTCAGGAAGGCTTAGAAAATTAGCCGTCTGTTGATACCAGCAGTGAGATTCGAGCTATTGCTAATAAAAGTGGACTGTGGACTTCTTCTCCATTGCAGTGGATTTGATCATTTGCCACGTGAAGCTGTCAAGCGAATAAAATAACCTCACCAACCCCCCATTTAGACCATTGTGAATAATGCATTTAAGAGAAAGGTGGCCCTCCACGTTTAAGTGTAAATTTGATCAATGGTTATGGCTGCGACATTTTCAGGCGTCATTTGACAAATATTTCCAATAACCTGCTATCATAAGTGCTGTCAGGGCAGCCTGAAACATGACTGAAGTTCTCTGAATACCAAGTTCAAATTTCATGATCTAGTATTTCAAACTAACACTTGTGCTTCTGATTTAATCAAACAGTTGTATTTGACATAAACAAGAACAAGCAATACAATAAAATCATTAAAAAAATAAATACAATATACAATATTGTTAGTCATCATGATGATTTACTTCACAAAGCTCTATTATTTATTTAGGGACTTGCATTTTCACTTCTTGGCACTCACTCCCCTAGTAAAATCACACTACAGCATGCGCGCGCACACACACACACACACACACACTCAAAGGTTTAGACAAACACACATATGCAACACAGCACAACCACTCACTCATTTCTCACACTCATGTCAAGGTTGATCTGAGTCACAAGTCCCACGTTCATCCCAATTAGCACTTTGATTTGGGAGTTGATAGGTGGTGATATTGGCGGCTTTTGGAAGATGCACTCATCATTCTCCTCTTTCTTTTCACGTTCTCTTTCGTTCCATGTTGACTTTTTTCGTTTCTTTTGATTGTTTTTTTTTTTCTTTTGGATTTTTTTTTTTTTTACATACCTCCTTTTCTACACATTTTCTTGTTGGGTTTCCTGGCACATTCCTTGGATATTCTTTTGACTGTAAAATGAATGGAAAAACTACAAAATAACAGCGAGCTCTGGAAAAGATCGCATGTAACATGCAACAACTCAGACTCAGAGTTAGACCCCCCATCCTCCCACCCTCTCCCTCCCTCTTCACCCTCTGTGCCTCCCACCCTCCCAGTCATTATCAACAGCAAGAACAACAGAGGACCTGTTGAAAAAGTAACTGGGGTGTTGCTGCAGAAATATTCCAAAATGGTGGAATGAATTTGCTGCATCCTGGAACACAGGAAGCCCATATTCACATGCACTTCTATTTAAGACCCATTACAGCCACACAGCAGGCAGAGAGTTACAAAAGTTTTGCAGTTCACATTGTGATCTGTTAAGCGCAAGCGTCATTTGCTGTTGCCCATTTGATTCTCAGAGCACTTAACATTTTAAGCCCATTTTCCTGTGTGGGTCTCTTTCAAATGGTAAAATAATGGGGGGCCATTTATGAAAGTCATCATCTAGAAATCTAAAACTTTTTAGGACTTTTAGTTGTGGTAAAGCCCAATTTATGTTTGCCTTTTGCACAAAACCTGCTCTTGCTGTCAACTTTGTGCAAAGACAAACTGGATAAATCAAAGAAAGTAAAGGGTCTTACATAGGTCAGGCTGATGCCACAGGCCTCTCGTGTACCAGACAGAATATTTCACCAACCCTACAGTAAATCATTCACTTATGAGGCAGGCTACTAATCACTAATGACTAATATCCCCATAACAGTCAAGACAGTGAGGGTAGGAAGGTGCACCAAGTATTTCCAATCTGTTTCTTGTATGATTAGATTTTTTTTTCTTTTTTTATTCAGTCACATTAATAAGTCATTTAGTCATCAAAAGAGGAACCTCTAACAGTGGCATGGAAGGGGAGAGTTGATGAAAAGACTAAATGAAAGATCCAAGTCAAGATGGGAGGTTGAGGTGATGGACACGGACACAGCATGCGCCAGACAACAGGTCATGCTCCGCGCAAAATACAAAGGTGACACAAAATTTCAGAGAAAAGACAGAAAGAGAAAGTGGCAGAGACAGAGGAGAGGAGGAGGAGAGGTTTGGTTTCTCCTGGATACTCGACACACTCACCATCCTCTGTTGGAACATAGATGTTAAGATAAAGACAATCCTCATGTTGATCCTGTATATACGTGGTAACTATATCCAGGTTGAAGGTGAACCATATTGGCATCATGATCTCTGGCACAGCGTTGTGAATATTTTGGGGGCAGACAGGAGCAAAGTGGGTGGCGTTCTTGATCCCTGACCAGGAAGAAGGAGGCTCGGGGGGCATGAAACGTTTTTCTCCCACTGGGGAGGCGGCATATGGAACCCCCAGGTACTGGTCCACCGGTCCCAAAATCTCACTAGGCAGTGGCACCCTCACTCCTCTGAGTTTCCCATACTGTGTGTTCACAGTTGGGTGGTAGTTCTGACCTCTCACGGCTGCAAAGCACCAACAAAAACTTAATACCCACAAGGACACGCTGAAATTGGTGCAACTGTGGGCACCATTCCAGTTCTGCGAGGGGAGACGACTTCTCCTTGGAGAAAACCACATGGTCCTTGTGAGCGAGTGCAACTGCAAGTCACCAACATACAAGCCAGGGCACTCCCTCAGCGAACACACAGGCTTCCCGCTCAGCCCTGTAGTCCAGCCACCTGAGGGAGAGTCATCAGCTGTGATACTGGAGCCCGCCGGCTTACAGATGAGGAGAAACAATTCCGGTTCTGCAGTTCCTCCCCGCAGCCAGGTCCTTATTCACTGTCCTCTTTCCGCTCTTCAGAACTTCTAGCCCGTGCTGCAACAGAAGAGGATGAGAAAATTAATGGCTTTTTCCTGACAGCACACTAGTTTACTTCCATTTTTAAACAGTCATTTTTATTGACTTGTGGAGTCCTTTTCTGACATGACATAAAACAGCTCACATAAACATGACAGAGCTCTTAGCACTATCATCAATCCACATAATCAGGAACCTGCCTTTGACTCAGATATTGCAATTAACCGTTGGACAGCTTGTCAAGATGAGCCTAATAATATTAATAGGACAATAGAAATGTGAAAGGCACCAACTATCAGTTGGTAATTACTCTCCACTTTATAGGCAAGTGTTTGCATTAATAGTTAAAGAATGTTTACAGGAATAGCAGCAGCAGGAGTTGTACATAATAACATGATGAAAGTTTAATGTCCTGCTCAAAAGGGTGATATGTAAGAATTGGACAAATTTCAAATTTCATACTCTGAATAAATAGGGGCCAGGATATTACCAGAAAGTTATTATAGGAAACAAGGACATTCCTTCTTTGATTCCTCCTCCCTAGGGCTGACTTTCTCCCAAAAAATACATATTGCCCCTTTTAATGTCATGCAGCATTTCCCCTTACATTTCCCTTCGGTAGAGATGTTGTTTGCTCTTACAAGAGGTCTCTTACAACTTTTTGTGATGAACACAAGAAGGGGCAGAGGAGGACGTAGCTAGAAGCAGCATGGCTGCTCCCAGTGGCAGTGCTATAAATGCTAATCAGCAGTCCCACAGTGAACCAGCAATGCCAGCGACAACACCTTCCCACCCTGCCTGATCAATTTTCAATTTCTGTGGCTTAGGATCCTCCTCAGCCTTGCACGCCTATACTGTGGAGTTTGTTCTAATAACAATGGAGAAGAAAAGCCAGCATTTAGAGGAGGATATTGCAATCCAAAATGACTGTGTAAATGATTTATAATGTATCAGGCGGCCGTTGGAGGGCCACAAACCACTGAGAGAAAGCAATCCTGATGTTCCTTGAGGTGTTGTTATTGCTAGGCAGCTATTCTCATCTGCTATAGCCGTGGATCAGCGGAAATCCTGCCAGAGGAGTCATATGTGTATGCAAAAGCCCATAGTTCATATGAAAAACACATACATATATTTTGTAAATACACAAGCCAACCATTGCCAATATGTCTGTGGTGGACCATTCTGCTCATGAACAATTAGCACGCTGAGCACCTGCTAAAAGATAATATATGGAAAACTATCCATATCCAATGGAGACAAAAGGAATGCATTGCTGGGGGCCAAGGGCTGGGAAATGCTTCAAAATGCTAGAAGTCACACTGACAGTCCCTTAGAAAGACTTTTAGATCCATTTGGCAGAGACATAAAACCTAGCACACATTACTGCCATATATAGTGTTTAAAGTACTATATTTCAACTCTGTTTTTATACAAGACAAGCATATACTACAGCATTTAAATCTTCAGCTTGAGCACGGCACTTTAACTTCGTTGGACCTTTACAGGGATCTGTGGAGCTCCATAAGAAAGCACCTTCAAATAACAAAAAAGCCCCCCCCAAAAAAAAACTACCTCAGTTACATTACAGCCCTTCACAATACACTGCTATTATTAAGGTGACAACATTTGGTTTCCTTGATACCACACTACAAATTTATGGTCATTTTAGCAGCTGTAGTTTGAGCTGCTTTTGACTTATATTCAATTACTGTATATTGAAAAGTGTTTTGTAATATTTTGTCCACCATTTTCACATCCCCTACTTTATAGTGTTTCAGTAACAACATATTATTTTAATACTTCAAATCTTCAAAAACACTTACAGCTTGAATTTATCAAACTTGTGATCTTTTATGAGTTTTTGGTTGAAGAGTTCTCCATATTGATCTCCTGGGCAGACAACAATACCTGCACAATGGAGGTTTTTCAAAAGGGCACCTCACATTACCTTCCCCTGTAGTTAGGATACACCATTACACAGATTTTTCCACTTCAATTTCAACTGAAGCCATTTCTGTTTAGATCTGTGCACACGGTAGCAGGATAAATGCGATAACAGTAATTCTAGTTGAGATAAAATACATCAGGTCAAACTTTTTAATCAGGACATAGCAAGGACATAGGACAGTGTGATGGAGTGTGTGTGTTTAGAGGACACTCAGCACAGAGGACTTCATCAGTCTCCCCTCCAACACCATCTCTGAGGTCCTCTCTGCTTTGATCTCTCTACCTGCTGCGCTGCCAAGGGAGGAACAGAGAGAGAGAGAGATTGTATGAGTTTTCCCTCATCATCCCAGAAATATTGATCGTCTCATCACCGTGGCCTTGCTGCCCGTAATAAATACAACTGGGGTGATGGAGGCAGGGAGGGGAGGAGTAGAGGAGGAAGCGGGGGGCATTTAACAAAGTACACGTTGTTAAACACTCTCCTTCCCAATTCTCCAGTCTGCGATTAATAAGATATGTTAAATTCTGCTATGCAATCCCTATTTTTTGTTATCCAAAAGTATCCCCATGGTATTACACGTGAGTAGCCTCCTTAAAGATCCCATATTTCCAAGAAAATACATAGATTTTCTTTCTCTTTATTCTGGTCCGAGCTCACAGCCATGTATGCTTACTGTAGAAGACCCTTTGTTCTCTTACAGCAGAGAGATCTCTGCATCGCAATAAAAGTCTGAGTACAGAGCCAAATGTACTCCTACGCCCCAACATCCCTTAGAGAGAGGCTGAATGGACTCTGATAAAAAAGGAACCAGTGAGAGTTCTGAGTAGATGGAGCTTCTAACTCTCCCCGCTCTGTTATTATAGTAGCTTGTCCGCAACAAAGGCATTCACAGAGCTGCATTAGTCCTCTAGAACATCTAACTTCAAATGAAGTGAGCCATCCTGACCTGAGAGTGTAATCACTGATTACAAATGCTTCTAGTGCTGTTACATTATAAGCAAGGCTGAATGTGCCGTTACAGAAATGATAACAGACAGGCAACAAGACAGGAACCAGAAGACAGATACCTCTTTGGCAGTTACCTCAGCTGAACTCATTAAAATGTGAGAAGCAAAGGAAAAAACCTAATTTAATATCTCTGCCATCTATTTGTGCCCCAGAAAGACAACTAATCTACATCTGAGCAAAAACTTTTTTTTTTTTTTTTTGAGCTCAACTTATGTTACAATCACGTTCTGGCCTCTGCATCAACAATGTGAAAAATACATCTGTAAACTCTCTTCATACATGTGTTTATTTCAAACAGGCAAAAGTGAATTTCAACACGCAGCAAAATCAATAATGAACATAAATACATACTCTGCGTTCTCCTCTGGCAGGCACATTCTTTGTATAAGCTCCTGGGCTTGACGAACAACAGCATGCCATATTAAATCAAGGAGATTGGCATGTTTCAGAAACAACATTCGCAAAATGTCAAAACCAAACTGCAGCTTTATAAGACTCCTGCTGGGAAACAGTGCCACTATAACAGTGAGGGATGAGGCCCACTCTTCCGCTTCTTTGCCTCTTTCGTCAGACTCAGAGCCTGTGCAGTCATTATTACTTAGGAGATTTGGCATTAAATCAAGGACAAAGACGCAGCACATTCTGACTGCTAATCACCATGGTGATGCTGACATATTTTTAAAGAAGGAAAAGGGAAGATAGTGAGGAATGATGGAGTTGCTGCTGCTGCTGCTGCTGTGGCTGCCTGCTAAGATGTGTCTCCACCCCTTCTCCCGGGTGCTGGGCAAAGGCTGCCGTGAGTATCATTACCAGCCAAACGACCAAGGAAACACGGAGAGGTGAGCTTGGCAGGCCAAATAAAGACAGATTCCAGGTGAGCGCATGTTGAGATGAATTCTGTGACTACACAGCAAATAAATAATGGCCATTCTGCTAACTGCTGACGGTGCTTGAAACAACTGTTTGCTCTTTGTGACTAAACTGATAAGGACAGATTTGATCTAGAAGTCTTAAAGCTGCAAGTCAAGGCAGTGGACCCATTCCTACAGCTATATTGCCTTTCTTTCTTGACTGCTTGTGCATGCCTCTGAGTGTCAGATATAGTTTATGCGGTAATGCAATATGTGTAACAATGTGTAGGGGAACAAGGTTATTAATCAAATCTAACTGAGTCAATTAGATAGAAAAATACAGAGGGGCTTACCTATGAAAAATGATAAATAAAGAAATTTCCCCAACAGTTCATCATCTAAACTCTTATTGATCCATTGCAGAGCCCAACAAGACACTCACACTGAAAAAGTCAAAGTAGCTAATCATTCAAGTAGCCCATGGGGATTCTTAGAGAAACCGCAGGGGCAAGTATTGCGTCCATCTCTAATCTAGCCGTATGTAAACACATTAAGGCTTTACACATGGCATACTCATTATCCAAGCTCCCACAGATGCTGTTTGCAGGGTGGGATCTGTTCTTGTGACGAAGTGTTTTGTGTGTAATTTCTATCACCCTGCCAACACCAGCTTCAAAGTGCTGCTAACCGAAGAGCACAAGACGATAAAGGCATCTGTCTTTAGACATGAGGAGAATTAAAATCTGGTGGTTTTTGGTCATATTACACATTTTGCATCATCCATTACACTATCAGATGTCTAGCTCAGGATGGCAATGTCTTACTGTTAATATCTGAAAATTAAGTATTTACAGAATATAATTTTCTACAGATGACACGACAATTTCCAGAATAATATTTCTAACCACTTTTTATAACATTACCATATAAATGCTTTTTCAGGTGAAAAGATTGAAGCTCCATCTAAATTTTCCCATAAAAGAACACAAATTCTGTTTTCTGTAACAGTCACTAAGGCAGCCCCTGACATTTTATGTCGTCTTACCCACCAGGTTGATTATATTAGTTTTATTTCATGAAATGTCTTGACAATTATTGTTTGGATTGTCATTAAATTTAGTAAAGCCACTGATAATGTTCAGAGAATGAATCCTAATGACACCAAAACTTAGTACCAGCAAAATAATGAGCTTTTCATCAGCCTGGCTAATGCCTGCTAAGACTCTAAATTGTGATAATGCAATAATGGTAAATGTTATACCTGCTAAAACACTGACGTGATATCCCTGCCAGCCTAAGAATGTTAGCCTTTATCATAAGGTACATATGTCCTCATAGAGTTACTGGCAACAGTGTAGACATGAGGAAACTGCTCATGAGGATTAGAGGGAAAAGAACTAAACCATGGATGTGGAGAATCGTTGAACTTCAACTACTTACACGAACACCTCTTTCAGTGCTGCATGACCTAGTTGTTGGTCAAATCACCCTACATCTGTCAAGTGGCAACACATTTGATTGGACTTGGTGAGCACGTGAAACATGATTGAATTCCTAGAGAAGGTACAGTTGAGCCTACCAAGGAGAATTCAGTAAATATTTCAAGCAGCTCTTCTCATCTCCTCCACCGTGAGGACAGCACGTATAACATGGCAGCACTAACATCAATTTCTGGCTTACAATGGAAGGGAGGATAGATTTTTGGCCTTCTGGGATGTATCCTTAATACAATTCAGGCAAGTGCAAGGAACCTGAACAGCGTTGGCATGGCACAACGTATATAAAGCGAATCATAGTTTACAACAATCACTTCACATGTGAACAGCTGCCTATTGTGCTGCTCTCTCTTATTCTTTGGTCTAAATAGTGCTTGTAATGTAGCTCCAAATTGGTTATTGTTGGAGAGTGACTGCCTGAAAAGGGAACTCACTTATATTTATACTGATTAATTATAGTTGGAGATTAATGAGTGTCTCTTTAGGAGAAATGGGTTATTTCCAATTTAAACTCCATATTGAATGACTCATGTATGTCAGTTTAAATAATGTATCTAACAATATGCAATACATTGAACATTGATTCAGGTGGTTCATAGATACCAAATAATTGACAGGAATGGGAGAAACATTTGTCTTGAAGCAGCTATTAAGACTTCACAAACATATAGAGTTGAACTGAGGGTTTTCTGTGAGTTAATTGAGGTCTGGCTGGTAATTACAACAGGGATTTGATCTCTCACAATCGGGCTTCCAAGTTCATTGGCACTGCATTATAAAATCTAAGATGGATCAGCTCCTATGGCTAGTATTGACTCTTTTACTCTGGGTTAAAGAGACCATGCAGTTGTCCTTGGCCTGAAAAAGTATTTGCAGAGCCAGCATCAAACGCTGATATGCAACTAAGAGTAACCCACACTGAAGAGAAATTATTTAACAGGAACAAAACAGTTCCCCTGGGCCTGAAGCATGGTTCTCATGATAACATGACTTACAGTGTGTTTGCAATGAATAGCATAAAATATACATCTAAAACTAGGGTTGTGTGGGTAATTTGCAATAAAGTAATGTCTACTATTTGGTGAACATTTTCTAGTAGGAGCAGAGGAAAATTAATTCTTGCAGTTATAATGTCCTCAACACCCCCCGCCCCCCTCCCCCTGCCTCCCCCTAACCCCCCAATAAAGAAACACACATACAAACACAAATGTAGGTATCCTCATAAACCACACAAAGCCAAGCCTTTGAAGAGCAGATCATCCTGAGGACAACACTTAGCTATGCATCATTTCAAAAAGCAGTTGGAGCCCTGCATGGAGTGGATGTAATTCAACACTTTCATCCACTGCATTTTGAATTATGTTTTCTGCAGAAAACGATTAAAAATTTAGATCAACTTGTCCGCAAGAATGTGAAATTAATTACATTTTTTTCATAATAAATGAAAGCTGTTTCGACTTTGCTGTGAAATGTAATAGCTTTGTACTGTATGTGTATGCACGAACAATATATACTGTAAGTATTCAGAGAAAATGAATCTTTCCATGGCCTAATAAACTAAATAACATCTCTAATTTAAGGTAAGTAGGCTGCTGTTCTCATAGAAAATTGAAAGATCAGCTTAATCATTCGGTGTGAAAGGGCTCCACAGAAGCGTACATACACCAAGCAGAGACGTGACCCAGATGCTGCCTACAAAATTAATGAGCTAATAATACATTAGGTGCCTTAGCAGTTACACTAATGTGCAAACAGAAATTTTCCGCATTCAGGTAAAATATGGTGTTAAATTTCTCTAGATTTCATGTAAGAACGCAAATTAATTAATCTGTTCTGATCTAAAAGTATCACACTGTATCTTTTCTGTAACTGTTCTGTAACTATTTTTGTTTACAGCAGTTTTGTAGCTTCACCTTTTCCCTCGAGGCTTTGACTTAAATGTTGCATGTAGTTTTAAATCGGCCCTGAATCGTACGTTTAAGAGTGTTTAACTGTGATTGATGACCAATTAAGCCGAGATGGATTTTGAGAAAATAACGTGTTAATGAATGCAGCAATGCACATTATTCTGATGTTTCTTTTCAAAGACCTTGACTATTTGGCTTCCTTGCAGTGTATTCACAAATGCCAAAAGCGCAGTGGTAGAATGGCGCTATTGACATGCAAATGTCTGGTAGTTGCAGAGAAGTGAGAGGTGCCAAAGTGTATTGTTGTGTGACAAGCAGGATTTCTGAATACATAGCTGAAAGCTGAGATGTACACAAGTGTACTTGACACAGCAAAACCCACAGCATCAATTTTTAATACAAAAAAAGATAGAATGAATTCATGAGTATAATAGTGTTGGCCATATTTACAGATGGGAGCATGGGGTTACTATCGCCTAATGACAACAGATTAAATGAGGTCTGTCCACTGTACATGATCCCTGGAGTTTTATGGGAGCATAATTAAGTTTCATACCGACCCAACAGTGATGTGCTTTTAACTAAAGGTCAACAGTAAACAGCCACATGAGACTCACTTGATTACTATGTATATCACAACATCAAAAAAGATGCTGCAGCACTAATGAGGGGGTGACCTTCATCTTCAGCGTAAACAAAAACCAAACGAGCACATGCTGCACCAAATGGCCTCTATCAGCCATTAATAAAGGGTGTTTAAGTAATTAATGGAACTATAATATTCAGATAAGGTGACACAGTCTTTCAGAGAAAGCCTGGTATGTTGAGGAATGACTTCAGATGTTGAAAATTGCATTGTTAATGGCGTGAATATAATATGTGTAAATAACAACCTACAAAATATCAGAAATAACCCAGTCTTCTTTCATTTCATTTCAGTAACAGATAATCTACATTTAAAAATATGACAATCAGAGATGTAAATGTGCTTTTGAGGATTTAACTCTTAATATATCACATTACAGGCTCATTCAGAGCTACAGTCAGGTGGATTTAGAGGAGATGTAGAGGGATTAGTGAGGTGATATCAATCACCACAGCTGAACCATCCCCTTATCCAGCACCATCGCAGTCCCTGGCTGCTTTCCCCATTGATCCAGCACAGGCTATGGGTTTGGAGCTGGAGCTAAAGGGTAGGATTTCCCCTCAGGCGTTATTTAAACTTTGAAAAATAGCAAAATAGCTAATTTCGTTTCAAAATTTGAGAAGAATTTGAGACAGCTAACATTCTGAAAAAAAAAAAACAATCAAAGATTCAACCCAGATCCTTGCGCTGAGTTATTTGGAAGTGCTTAAGACTAGATAAACAGCCTGTGTGACTAGGTAAAAGAGACACCAGAAGGATGTCCTGGAGGGAAAGAAAGCAGCTGCTTTTCCTCCAGCGCATCTCCCAGTTGTCTGTTTAGAGAAGCAGCCGTCTTATTCTGTTCATTGCACGCTCACGTTGATATTCTTGATATTATTAGTCAGACCAGAGAATCCAGCTGATGATGAGCTCCAAGGGACATTTTAAATGACAGTGCCCTTTCTTGAAGGGAGAGAGAGAGAGTAAACAACAGAGGCGACCAATGCTGTCTTGTTGCTAATAATCATCTGCATTCATGGACAAAAACAAGTGCAAGTGAGCGGCAAGGCTGGGAAGACAGAATGTGACTTTTCAAATATAAAAGACGGGGTGGGTGGTGGTGGTGGTGGTTGTGGTGGTGGTACTGCTGGGACTGGTTGGGTATGCGGGTGAGGCAGAAACATGCCTCAATATCACACATGGAGGAGGGAACACTGTCCCCTGACAACAGTCCTTTCGTCTCACCCTGGCAGATATGTCGACTCTCCATTCACTATTTCTAATCCTGTCTGAAAGCCTATCTTGAATGTCAGGCTTCTTCCTAAATTGGCTCGTGTTCTTAGTGATTGATTAAAGTACTGTAACCCAGCTTTATCAGACCGCCCTGAACTCTGTATTTCTGCCAAATCTATTAGGTAATGCATCCTTTGTTATTGCACCGGTTGTTTTTTTCTTTTCTTTTTTTTTACTCCACCCCCTCCCCACCCTTTCCCAACCTTCTTTGGGAAATGCACAGACCCATTTACTATGATACTTAATGCTCAGTTGTACCTGGTGCTATAGCAGCACAGCAGCCCTCACATCAAACAAGGGAAGCTGCTTTAAGCTCACAACAGTTTGTGACAGATGTGGCATCCTAATTCAATATAGCATTATTCAGTGAAATTGGCTTAAATTTATCAACACAGCACAAAACAGCGTGCACAGGGATAAACTTAAAACATATTTCATAATCTCCATTTCTCCTTTTCCAGCTTTTGACTGATGCTATGGTGGTACCAGGAACACGTCTCTGTCCCCTGACATTGAGCTAACAATATGGCTATAATTCATGCGTCCTAATGCTGTAATATCCCCCATGCCATTGCACACTGAGGAGAGGAGAGGTTGCCCTGATATTACTGCTGACGCCTGAGTCCTAGACATTGCACTTAGAGTGTCTCCAGCAGGACATTATTCAAACACACATAGCTGTTACAAACGCCATGAGACGACAGACGAGAGTAGGGCACTATGGTGGCAAACACACATCCACAGACACTGCGTCTCTGTGAATATTCAAGGTCATACAGCGATGTCACCGCTTTCTCAAATCCATAGTATTTTATCCATATCATATACATGTACACTATCTTAAAATGCAGCTGTGAATTTAACAAAATGAAAAGTACAGCACAGGCACTCTGCATACAGAACTCTGGGTATATATTAAAATCCCATTTGTGTACTTTAAACAGAAGAGAGACCACATTAATAACTGCACGCTTAGAAGTAGGCCACATCCAACCACTGCAGGCAAATTTGGCCCCAGGATGTCTGCACTTCCTCAAAAACTGCACACAACCCACACAGTGAGCTACTACTGTATGTGTCTTCCTATTCGGTGCCTTCTCTGCACCAAAGAAGCCCAGAGCAATGACAACACATACTGTAGATACTGTATGCACGTTCATACTCTGCACTGTGTAGCTGTGAACATGCTTTCTTTGCACAGTGCAACATTTGCAAATCATTTTCACTCCTTTCTTCTTATTATTATTTTTTTAAATGTTTTTGTCGAAGGAACAACTACAAACATCCTCCCCATTCCATGTTTCATTATACCAACCTGAGGGAAATTAAAGAGTTTTCCTCTAACATCTGGATGTTAGCTAGCTTGAGTGAATAGTCATATCGGATCAGATCCTGCTACATCAAATGCAACTTGAGGGCGCATTATTTATTCATTTAACTGCTGACATCCAAACCATGCCCTAAACGGTGACACTTTGAAAACTATTCCTCTGTGTCTGAACAGGGCTGATACGAGTGCAACTAGCAGGGGCTTGCAGAGGGGAAGAGAGTTTTATGTTCCTTTCACCGGGCATGAATGTAGAGGAGATGGAACAACGAGGCCATTGTTGTTTTCTAGCCAAGGAGCCTTGGAGCTTCTGCAAGGAGCAAACACAACAATGACAGAGCCTCCATGCTTGCTGTAAAACTTCATGTGACTACAAGGCCTTGCTGCATTTTTCTTCTGACACTAAAAGCAAATCCTTAAGAGCCAATATGGCTCTATATCACCTATTCCCAGTGGTGAACAGGAAATAAATACAGGCTTGTGTGTCTCAGCTTTTTTTTTGTGTGTGTATGGGTGATTTTTGTTGTCTATTTCATGTTTTATTAGTTGGTGAAGAAATTATTAAAAACATTACAAAAAATATTTCACACAGCAGGGTTAAAACCCAGTTTTTATCCAAAGCTTGTATGTATGACAGTAGCAAACTGCAATGCTTGAAGTTTTCAGGGACAAAAGCATTTGTTACCCCAAGTAATGTTTTTTTTCACCACTGTAATGTATCAGGCACTTTTTTGTAATCTTGTGAGTAATTCCAGCAGTCACACCTTTGGGATAACCTAAAGAGGACCATGATGACAAGGATTGCCCTCAACCTCCAGAGGGTAGCATCAGCAGTTTGGTATGCAGACATACTCTACCGAGGAAATCCATATGTAATGGATACAAAAAAGGGGTTTTCAGTGGAAGAGGAGAACCGCCTCTGTGCAGGATTAAGTGATTTAGATCTAATGATGAGAGAGGGCCTGTTTTTATTTGTTTTCAAACAGGCATTTTGCTCTTGATGGAATAGCGGCTGTGTTCTGTCTCTGGGGGGTACAAATGCTCATCAAAGACCTGGCTTTGTCAAACAATCCATAAACTCTTAATGCCACATAACATGAAATACTTGCTAGACAAGTTTAGAGTAAGAGCACAAATCAATGAGAACCTATTTACTGCAAATTACGATGTGATTACAGAATATGATGTTTTATATCATTTTTATATCATCATTTTGGTATGTGATTCTGAACCATTAGGGTAAGGGGCAGCTCTTGCTTTGGGACTTTAGCCCCTCCAGCTCAGAATTCCTCAGTGGGATTCTTGCTCTTCCTATCAATATCTGTGGCGGTGGCTGCCAGAAGATTTGGTAGCTCTGTGTGCCCAGGGCTGTAAATCTGGGCCACGGGTTGTGTGGGATGCTCAGATAAATGGGGTTGGGCTTTGTTTTATTGTAACACTGCTTGTCTTAACTTTCTATGTCTACCATGGATTTAGAAAATTTGCTACTGTCCTTGGGCCCCTCTCTGCAACAGTGGCTCTGAGTTGGGTTTGAGTCAGCCCTGGTGCCCCAAGATTACATAAATATCCTCTATGAGCCATTCACCACTACATCCAAGCACTTCAGTTTTGGTTGCTTTTTTATCTTTAGCAGTGTTTTGTTTTTTTGCGTGGGTATGGGGTGCGAGTCTCAGATTAAAAGGGGAACTGAGGATCCTCTTTTAACACAGTTTGACAAGTTCTTCCACACTGTGCAAAACAATTTAATGCAAAAAGTAAACATGTCCTCAATGGAGAGTACTTGGCTCTCAAGTCCTTTGCTTAGGACCTTTGCTAATGGATTTGACTAGAAAGACCTTTATATGTGGTGCAGCTGTTTGTCATTCATGTGCAGCAAAGCATCAACATGAAGGAAAAGTGGGCCACTGAGACACAAAGCACAATTATCCCTGAGGAAATATGTCACATTTGCGACATCTTTTGTGATAAGGTTTCTTCATTTGTGCTTCCTAACATCTTCTTTCAAAAAGCACAGTGGGAAACAAAGGAAAAGATATGGCTTATTAGGTCAGCTCTGGATTCCTTTTTTTTACACACGGATCACGGATCTGCTGGATAAATCACATGGGTATCATTAGAATCAACCCTGAGGAGTCTTAGGGTGTAGCACACAAGTGTGTGTGTGTGTGAATGTTGGCTAATGACTTTCCTTTAGGTTCTTTTTCAACAGCCAGTCAAATAATGTGTAGTGTAGTAGTTTAGCAGTCTTACTGAAATATATTTCACAGTTCTGATGCCTTTTGGACTGTGAAATATACAACACTGCTTTCTTTCAGTGGCTTATTTTTAATGTAGACATCTTGGGAGAAAGTGTGGTCATACAAATCAAGAAGAAACTCAAAGAATTTAAATTCAATATCCTGTTTGGTAAATCGTTATTCTTCAGCAGCAATAGCAAATAACTCCATTCGACATCCCATTAGTTAACATATTACTGGCTGCCAGGCTACCAGAAAGCTTCAGCAATAAATGCTTATTGTCACTGTTTGCTTTGGAGTTAGTGCTTCTGTAGAATTTTAAATGCATAAAATGTGTGTGAAGCAGGTTTGGATTGAAAGAGGATGTGATTAAAGAGAATAAGAGATAAGAATGCCAGTAAATTTTGGGGTGTCAGAAAATGTTGAATCATTTAGTAATTTTCAACATGGCAGGCAGATCTGCCTCAATCAAAAATCCTCACATGAAAGAGGGACTGCAGAAAACTCCAGGATGCAATTCAGTGGAATTTATATTCTCCTTGTTGTTTGCATGTCACTGTAAAAATTAGATAGCAAAGCTGTAGTGGTCCTCAGTGTGAATAAAACAAACTTAACAGATTTTTGTTTGACTGGCTTTCACCAGCCCAGAGCACACTTGTCAAAAGGCTTATCCAGGCTTACCTTTCTCCAACCTAACCATTTTTCTCTTGTTTCTTTTCAATCTCACCTCTTCCTTCTGTCCTTGCTCTTATCCTCTCTGATCCCTTGTCCATTCCTGCTTCTCTTAGAGAACCATTTCTATCTAACAGTATCATTTCACTCTTCAGCTTCGAGACCGAAGTGCTATTATGTCATTCAATGCTTGTCCTTAAACCTGGTTGAAATTCACAGTGGCCACAGGCCTAAAGGACCTATGAGAGAAAGTACAATTCCGGAGTCTTTCATCCTAAATCTACCTTCCAGTTGTTGACACTTGTCGAGACCTGGTTTCAGCAGGATACAATACAGATAAATGCCATGCTTAACCCATGAAAATACAACAGGGTTAAAACAGCATCCCACAAATAATATGTGATTAAAGACTTTGGCCACATAATTTAAGCAGTTTCAGTAAACCCACAAATCTATGCTACTTAAAGGATCAGAAAATTGCCTGGAGGATCCCTCTAGTCTTATGTGTTCACCCACATCAACAAAACTCACAAATTCAGATGCAACACTTTTGCGAGAAATCAACAAAGGAAACTCATCAAAACCTTGCTCCTCTCTTTATGCACACTTTTTTTTATCCAATCCATTGTTATAGTGACCCACAGCCACCAATTCATCAAAGCTGCCATCTTAGGGGAGTAAGCCACAAGGCTATTTCTGTAATGACCCAGATTTTCAGGTGAATCTGGATCCGTATCAATGAGCTGCAGCAAGTCAAAGAGAACATATTGGGTCAAATACACTATTTAGTGTGAGTTTTAGAGCTTGATGTGTATCATCACAGAATATCTAAAATAGTCAATAAGCAAAATGTTCTATTATGTAAGCCAGAATGATCACGCAAACTGTGCATTCCACCTTAAAAACACAATCAATGCCAAGACAAATTCCCCAGTCTAATTTCCTTTCTTAGTAATTTTGTCAGATTAATATCAAGTCAATTTCCTGGAGCCTGATCTTACACACACAGTGATGGCATGACGATGGTGTCATTGAAAGAAGACTATAATTGTGGAGGACGGCTCCTTTTGGGAAAAAAATATGGGCACAGATGGGCCTTGAGCTTGATGGAAGAATTTCTCTGTCCCCAGAGGCCATCACAAAACTTTGGCAAACTGGCATGAGATATAAATAGATTACAGTCCGGAGCAGGTCTACATGTAAGCACCAAAATAAATTAATCTCAAAGCACGTGCAATCATATTAAGGTAGCACGCTTACAGTGGCATTAGCACATTTGAAAAGGACCTACATTTGAAAAGACTGTAACGTTTCATTCATATTTATCAGTCCGTATCTTGTATTATGAATTCATGTATGTGGCATGTATTCCTAACCCTAACCCTCAAATTACTGGAGATGAACAACTGTAACAGGACACACTGGACACAAATCAAAGGGCCAACATCCAGACATCCACTCAGTCATACCTACAGGCATTTTCAGAGTCTCTACTCCAGCTGATTTGCATACGTGGAATGTGGGTGTTGTGAGTGAGATGTGAGTGCTAGTAAAGACAGCGCTGCAGCTAAGACTCCAAGGACACGTCCACACCATTGTTTTGTGGAATTTGTGAGCTTTAATGACCTGAGGAGTTTACATTCTACAATTACACAAGTTTTTTTATGGCTGAATCTATTTTTTTTTTTTAAGTTGATACTCTCACAAATCGTCATCTATTTTAGCTGTAAAATTAAAAAATACTATGGAGGGATTTAGTATATTGTTTGTTAGAATCATATATCTACCATTAGAGAGAAAGTTCTGAAACAACATTTAAAGAGATTAATTTAAATAGAATGTGTTAAACTACTGATACTTAAATGAATAAAGAAAACGCAGGGAAAAAAACACATTTTTCACTTTTGGGGTGGTAGTCAAAAACCTCTGATAAGGACGGTGTTGCAGTATTTCTAAAATTCTGGCTATAGCCCAGAGAAAGAAACAACATAACCCACACTAGGGCAAACCAGAGGCCCTTTTGCTGTGAGGCAAAAATGACTGAGCCATCACAATCCTGGACTTTACATTTATGATACACATAATATTTTATTTGGTCTTCAGGATCCACAGTAGCCCAAATAGTAAAATGAAAAATGAATGCTATAGAGGCAATGCCTCAGTCAACTAGAGCACTGAAGAACTCACATCTGTGCCTAATGCCTTATCTGTGTACACATTTTCACAGATATAGGTGAAAAGTGTAGTGTCAGTCTACCTAAAAACAGATTCTGAAAGAGGATATAAATAAACACTTGTACATTATTTACGACTAGCCTTGAGATAGAAAGAAGGATGAGGCAGCACTGCACTGATCCTGGACACAGTGTCAGCACTGATTTGGCCAAATATAAAATCTAAAAGTTCTTCCATATTTGTTTACCAGGACAGTAGATGTGTGCGGATCTGCATGCAAGCTCACATAGGTATGGATAGAGAGGAAAAAACAAATATAAGTGGGTATACTTGTGGTGCAGGGTCTATAAGCATACAATGGTCAACTGCTGGCAGTGGTGACTGTGTGTGTGGGAACGATCTCTACTAATCTCTTGCATTACTGCAGTCATTTGCACTCTCTTCATCACCAGCAACATGTGTTCTGTGAGATTTAAAATATTGAAATCTTTAATCTGTCAGTATTATGAGGTTAACACACACCCACAAGACTGGTGTCCTATCCGTCACCGTGGTCTCCACTTCACATGGTTTCAACATATATCACAAGGGTCTGACATGGCCTTTTGTAGTTCTGGCTGGTAAAGACTTTGCGGATGGTGTCTGTAATTTCTCAGCAGCGGCAGAGACATGAACCCAAGAGAAAAATTATGGGAAAATGGAAAATGAGTGCGACTGGAGTTACAAAAAAAAAAAAAAACGACTGCTGTGGCACAGTGAAGAGCAAGGAAGCTTCTAATTGTTTCCCCAGTGTATTTGACCCACTGACTCCGGAGGAGTTCCACCTTGTTCTTTTACTAGTGGTAAACTAGAATTCATTATTGATTCAGTGGCACAGACTCATAGTCTTTCACTACATGTTCTTATGAGCGTGACTGTGTGGTTTGTCGTTTGGTGCACAGCTGTATTAGAGCCTCACTAGTACACTGCCCTTCACCTTTTGTACACATAGTACCATCTTTTACTAAAAGTCTGAATTAATAACTAAGAATGAATAAATTGAATGGGATTAAAGCCTGGACGACAGTGACCCATATATGACTATTAGGTTGATGGAAGACACTCCAACGCAGCCCATTTAGCCAGCTCCATGTCATGTCTTCATACGACAGGCTTTTACTAAGCTCCTTAAGAGCCTGCCCCAGGGGATCTATGGTAGGCTGGAGGTACTGACTCAGGCCTTATCTCTACTAATTTACCCCATGAATTAGACGGGCCCTTGCTTCTGTGTCCTGCCAGACCCATACAATACTCACTCCATGTTAAGAAAATGAGGGGAGAAAAGGGCTTTGTGATTGCTTAGTTGGATAAGAAGCTGGTGAACTGATGAGTGAGAGGGCCTTTCCGCTACATCCACTACCTGAATGGTGATGCTCATCCACAGGATTTAAAATGCGTTGATTTTCCTGTCAGCTGTCTGTATATTTTCTTGGTGGATTAAGAGTGCAATTTAAATCATATGGATTAAAGTGAACTTTTCGAAAACAAACAGGCAGGGCTTCACCCATGTCAGCCACAGAGTAAAGACAGAATGACTGTTTCTTTGTTGTTGTCAGTCTTTCCTTAAATAATTGTTTTGACGGACATTTTAAAATTTAAATGAGCTGGCAAGCAAACGATGTCAGCTTTTAGAGGGCACAAAGTACAGGATGTAGTCAAATTGAATAAAATCTATAGATAAATTTGAGCATTAGCTCTTTGTCATGTCATATTACACGTGCCAAAGGAAAGTAAATAACATCATGGTCATAAAAAAAAAAGAAAGAAAGAAAGAAAAGAAAATCAGAGCCTTAGTATACAAATATCTGAAACACATGCTAAATAAAATAATTGCATGTAAAAAAATCTTGCTAATGCTACTTGAGTGGATCGATTTCTGCACCACAGTTACAAAAGTCATTCATGTCATTTGAATGTTGCACATGAATGTTGAGTTTTATAATCTAAGCTTATGTAAGTCCAAAGTACAGCTTTGCATCTGAGAGACGCTCTCTTTCTCTCTATCATGACAGTCCCACTCCCACCTCTCACTGGTTCTCTCAATGTGATGCATTTTTAAAAAGTCTCCTTTTAAAAAGGAAAATAATCAAAAAAAAAATAGCTTCTGACTGTCGCAGCATATTTGGTTATGTCCCTGATTTTAACTCTGCCGGTTTTGTCCTCTGCCTGCATGTGATTGAGTGAAGATCTTCTAATTAATAAATAAATAATAACTAGAAAACTTCTGGCAGACAGTGAGTGGAGACATACTGTGTGACATCTGCTTTGTAGTTAGAATGGTGATGTCCAAAAGAATCTTGTTTACTAAGCAGACACTGGTCTTTGGCAGGGAAACCTGTTAGTCAGGGGAGATGTTTTTGGGCCATGAACAATGTAAAATCTCTGTTAAATATGTTATGTGCAGTAGACTTGAAGCATATCTTTGTGCCTAAGGCCAAAACCACTTTGTTAGTCATACAAAGACACTTTCATATTTTCACAGATTTAACAAATAAGTCTTATACATTATTAAAAAGAAGATGACACAAGTGTATCTGTTAAATTGTTGCTAGTCTAAAGCAATATTCAGACAAAAAAACAAAAAAAAAAAAAACCGAGGTATTTTTCTTCACTTCTGTCACAAAAGGTGTGATTTAATGGTGATGAAAGCGCATCCTCCTGAGCAAATACTAGGAGACAACTTTATCCTCCTTCATTAGTCACTGTACATCAATGTCTGTGGATGGCTCGATTATTAAAGAACTCAGCTGACATGTCATTAAACACAGTTTGAGTTGGGTTTAAAAGATTTTGCTGTTTGTTGCCTCATCGGCTTTCAGAGACCTTCACTCTGCTACTATAATATAGGCCAATTAAAAACCTAAAGGACCTGCATTATTTACATTGTAAGTGGTAATAACATAAAGTCTGAATTTTCTCTTAATGAATCTTTTCCCCTGTGCTGAAAAAAGGTACTGATAGTTTAAAGAAAGTCTGTAAACTAAACGTCTCTTTGGTAAAACTATGTTTTTGTAAACATCAGGCATCAAGTCCACTGCAATCAAATCATTTTGTTTGTTTGGAAATGTGTTGAAAACTAATCTGCATTAATTCCAAAGTCTCCACAAGTGACTTTCTCTCTTTTATGTGTATGACATTGCAAAGTTGTGAAAACGGTGCTAGAACAATGACAGGCTTTTTCTGGGCTGTAGTATAGGCGGTGATAGGACATATTTTCAGAAGGTCAGAGGTATCCATTTGGGAAATTATTCAGCTTCTGCTCCCGCTGCTTCAAGACAACACGTCAAACACAATGAAGAATATTAGAAAACACAAATAACCTTCCCCCAGCCTTTCTCATATGTGCAGCGACACACCTCTCTGCATATACACAGAGGAGCACGTACTCTTGCTCACCTCGGTCCACGCATCTGGATGTGAGAGCAATAAAGAGAGAGTGCTGAAAAAAGAAAGTGAAGGCAAGTGAACAAGAGGCCTCTTGGGCAAGAGACCAACAAGAGGCTCATCCATGTTAAGTCAGGCCAAGACATACTCAGGTGTATTCACGTTAGGTCAGGAGCAAGCCTCGCTGACCTTTGCAGCAGACAGGGAGTCTCATGAAGCTTCTCTTGAGTAGTCCAGAGACTCATGGGGGTAAACAGCTGCCTCAGTGCTGCACTTCGAAATGTGCATGCGTGTGTTTGGGATTGTGTTGGCATGTGGTGGTGCCTGTCGTGCTCTCGGTAATTATTCTCCAACAGTGTCTTTTTTTTTTTGAAGTCACAAATTAAGCTGCCATGATTGCTACACGATTCAAGCACAACCCAGAGAAAATGCAAAGAAAAAAAAAAAAAAAAGCACAAAATTAATATTAAAACAGCAGGGAACTAAATATCACTTTGCTGGACTGGAATACAAACACTGAAGGGCCAGAGAGAGAATTCACAAGCTGCAGCAGCAGCAGCAGCAGTAGCATGCATAATCCTTCACATACTGAAGACATACATACAATATAAATGAACAAAATTTGCCTGCAAATCAAAACAAAATCCCAAGAATGCTAATCAAATTTCATAGGGTTTATATAAAGAAACGTGTGCAACAAAAACTCAGAATTCTGCGTGTCTGAGTCATTATTACCCATTAAGGTCTTCTTTCATCAACTGAATGCATGCCAAATAATACACTGGACCCTTTCCTAAATGCTTAGGTTTCAGGAACACATTGCTTATTCAACCAATCACCATGACAACTCCAGCTTGACATTTTTACTCCCTCTTTTCCTTTTTAAATTCAACTCTCTCAGTTAATTATTCTTTCTACCATTGGCTACAATGAGACTATTTATCTCTCAAGCTTGCGCCATGTGTCCGTGAGTTTCACAGTGTGAGAGAGGAGCAGACACAAGTGGCCTGCAGGATCTCTTAAATTTAAGCACAGAATTCTTGATTTTCTTCCACAGGCAAATTTGGTTTTGGTGGTTTTCCATAGCTTATAAAAAACAGAAAAGTGAGGCTTTTTTTAATTCTTCTTTCACAAAGAGCAGAAAAATGGAGTAAAAGATCAACGCCATCACGTGACAGAGATAGATTTACTGACTACTAGAGAGATTTTCAATACTACTCATGGAAATAACACATGCACATTATTAATAAAACATCATCTTTCTGAGTTCACTCTGCCTGTCACTCAAAATGGCAGAAGGAAATGCCCTTAAATAACCACACGCAGTGTAAGGCATTTATGCATCTACAAACTTACTTATGAACTAACTAAATAAATAAATAAATCAAAAATAAACACTGCAAAATGGGGATACCCACGTATGGCTGTGGCAGATTGTCCTGCTCTAACCACAGCAGATGGAAACGACTATATGTTGCAACAAACTGGTGGCAGATCCCGTAAATAAATAAATAAATAAATAAAATATACAGTGATTCAGCAATTATCTTTTTGATGAACTGATAAATCTTAAGGTTTTTCACTCGACCGTAAGAAAATCACTAGGCTGTTTCATTTTGGATATAAGGAGACAGAGAGAGAGAGAGAAGGAAAGACAAGTCTGCGCGTCACTGCTCCATAAAGATGTCTTAATATCCAAGTAACAAGTGCTTTTAACAATTCCCAAATTTCTATTATGTTCTAGAATGACGTTTTCAGAGCAGAAAGTGTTGAAAAAAAGGAGGTGGGTGCACACAGTTATATCTTACATCCAAAAAAGAAAAAAAAAAGCCCTGCTTATTATAAGCGTATAGTCCGTTTTTTTTTTTTTTTTTTTTTTTTTGAGGGGGGTGGGGGGTATACGTGCTTCACAGCTCTGCGTCGGTGTTGCATTAAAAAAGACACTCATTTTATCTTATATGAACACAAGTCTTATGATTTTAATCCAAGTAGCAGTTCCCATTTCTCCTGCAACCTCCTAAGTCACTCATCACGCAGACAGCTCTAAGATTTTTTTTTTTCCCCTCAGTTGCTCATCAATGATCATAAAATGACTCACCTGCCTTGTCGAGATGTAGTTCCCCCCATGCCTTGTTTTCTGAAAAATAAAAATAATTAAAGAAAGAAAGAAAGGGTAAAAAAAAAAAAAAAAAAAAAAAGCCGGGGAACAATGTTTCACTGTTTCGGGGTCTTCTTCACTTGCAGTCGGGTATGTACTCCAAATATCCGTATATAGTCTGCGCACTGCTTATGTTTTTCGAGAATGACCTTCCTGTGAAGCGATAACGACAGTCATTATCCACGCTCCGCTCTCATTTCACTGGATTTCTCCCATGTTATTTATTTTTTAATTTCTTTTTTCCCCTCTCTTCTTTTTCTTCTACAGCGGGAAGCTCTCCTCCTAGTCCTGGCGCGTTTGGATGCTTTTGCTTTGACTGGTGGCTCAACACGAGCTTTCCGCGGGAGCGCGCAGCGCGCAGCTGGATATTCGGGAGCGCCGATTGGAGATGGAGAAGAGAGTTACTAGGTAACCAAGGGCACACGCATCATACATGAAAAGGAAGCGAAGGATTTATGCCTTATACGACTATGCTCTACCCTTCTCCTCTGCCGTCTTTGACAGCTCACCGAAAATGGGCGTTTTTAATATTCCAATGAAGGGACACACTTTATATCCTAGATCACAAAAAAACCCTATATCATCCGATTACAGGCGTCATACCTCTCAGGGATGAGAGTTGATCTTTTTTTTTCTTTTCTGATCTTTTTTTTTTTTTTTTTGGTGGGGGTGAAATCCTCAGATATAACATTACATCTTCCAGGAATTCTCTTTAAAATCTTAAAATCAAGAATAAATTCTTAACAAGATGACACCTACCAGATAAAAGGCAGTGGAGGTAGTTTATGAGGCTGGATAAAATTAATGAAGTAAAAGATGCAATGGAAAAGTTCTTTAAATGCTGAATAGGCTATTTAAAAGCCTACAGAGCAGCTTTTGGAGGAAAGAAGTATGAGGTTGATGTTACATTCTCATTCAGTGAATTAATTCAAGTCTATTAAAGTTATTCCAGAGCCTTTATTGTCCATGGTCACACATGCCCTGTGAACCAGTAAAGAAATGTAAAGTAATAAAAGGTTGTCTGATGGAACAGATGTAACAGCTGAGTCCTTGTCGCAAATACCAGAGGTGAGAAAAATAGAAATGTTTTATGTTTTATCAAGATATTGTACCTCCTTACATGTAAGACACATATTTGTAAAAATAAATAAATAAATCAGAGAGCCGGAGGCTGAGAAATTGTGATTTTTAGTTCCCACAGTCCAAAAAACACTGGATCCTACATGTCCCACAATGCAACTTCAATAGCGTTGTCAAGAGTAATTTTCCCAACCTTGACAAAGCTTCCCCAGAGCCACATATGTCATTATACACTTGTTTTCACACAGTTAGTGCTGTTCTGCATAACTAGAAAACTATTCATCATGTCTTTAAATTGGTCAAGTGCCCTTTAAATTCAAATCAATTCAGAAAATGAATGTAAGATAAAAGGATTACACATCAGCTGGTGAGAGGTAATTAAGGTTTTCAAATATTTTTATTAAAATCATTATCGTACCATTTTGATTCTTTTTTCAACACTCTTTACACTTTTTTTTTTTTATCACAGAATAAATTATGTTATTTTACTCTGTTCTATTTTGATTTTTAACAGCACCAAAGTCGGCTAAACCATCTAAATCCACCAATTTTGATTACAAAGGGAAGTCAATTTTATCCATACAACAAAATCTATACAGAGTACAGAAAGGTTTTGAGTGACTTTGCCAGAATTTAAACAGCTGCATTATGGAAATACTCCAACAAAACAAAAAGTGTTCATTTCTAAGCTATAATTCGTCATCTTAGACAAGTATTAGCTGTTTCATACTAAAGAACAGTACATCCGTTCACATAAGTCTGCTCCATTTTATTGACATTTTAAAATCTTGGCTGAAAACCCTTCTCTTCTCTCTGGCCTTTAAATCCAATTGCAATCAATACTGTATCATCACTACTTTACCTTTCTGTGTCGTTCCTCTACCATCCTTGTCTCAGCTCTGTTATGTTTATATATTTCCGTTTAATGTATTTCATTTAATTTTATTTCATATCTGTTTGCTGAAGTTGTCAAGCAGTTTAGTCAACACTGTTTATTTAAATGTCATCTCTATTTACAGTTGACATTTCTTTAGTTGTAAATTACCTACAGCTTTAAAAGAAGTTCCTTATCAAGATCTGAATAATACGATTTGAATAAGTTATGTATAGTCAATGTATTTTTAGGACTGGTTAAGATTTAAACACACCATTCAACCATTAAACTAAGTCTCACAATTAAAGCCAAGCAATCTTGCCCTTTGGTGGCATCATTATTTTATTAAATAGCAAACTTTGTCTTAAAATAGCTGGTTTAGTCATATTCTTCAGTTGCTGACAGTCAATATTATCACAAACAAAACCAAATAGAAACCAACATTGTGAAGACACGGACGCAACATGTGGGGTGAGTTAAGGTCTTGTTTTTACAGGTGGGTAAAGGCGAGTCATTTTTCTCTCAAGGAGATTCTCAGTTTAGTCACAAACAGATGAATGCTGTGCCGGAGGCAACTGGATGGTTAGTTCAAAAGCATTCTGGGGAATAATATTCATGCCTTAGGAGTTATACTGTGTGCATTTCAATGTCAAAATGCAGTCACATCAGCTATGGAATCACTGTCCCACCTTCCTTAGACAAATTCAAGTCTAATTTAGTCAAGAATCAAGACTACATATGCAAATGATTCAGAAAGGCCAGGAGATGAAAAGTACATTAAAAAGATGGAAATTATGCTGGAATAATGGTGCATGGTGATACAAAAATACAGAATGCAGGAAAGTAGAGCACCAAGAAAAGACATACATGGAAAAACACAAAGCTCAGATCTGTCAAATTCTGTACTGTCAAGATTTAGGAAAAATGTCAAGCTGGGGATGCAAGAGAGGAACAGATAAATAAACAAGACAGGCGAGCAGGACGAAAGACTTGGTAGAACAGTGAAGAGGACACCTGACATTCTGATGACCACGACTGTATAACAATGAAGAATCATTTCACTGTAAAGGAATGGAAACTTTAGAATATTGAGAAATTGTCATTTTAATACTAGTGACACAAGTTTGCATTTTTTAAAATGTTTTTCTTAAAATGAAAGGAACTATACATAGACAGTGCATGAATACATGATATCCAAAAATATCATCGTGTTCCCTAAATAACTATTTTAGTATATACCACTTTCTCTTAATCAGCCTTCTTTTGTTTAACTTGTCTGAACGCCTACAGATATCGTCAACACCTCCTCCTCTCAGACGGGAAGAAACTGGAAATATGTGACATAAATTGTTCAGCGTTGCAGAAAGCATCAAGCCAGAAACTGCATCTCCAGCCATTGTTGTTTCTGCATCAATCTTTTACATGTAACTACTTTAATGTTCAGTTATAATGTGTTTATCTGCAACTCAAGTTAATCACACCATTTCTTTAACGGCTGGAACATGATTTCTTCAAGGGGATGAATAGTTTATTGAATTTCATTCAACAGTGCTTTCATTGGAATTAAAAAAAAAAAAAAAAAGAAAGAAAGAAAATAAAAAATAGGCTAGCTGTACACCACTACTAGGATTACAGTTTTGGCCTTAATGAAGCCTGGTAATGCAATGACAGCCTATGATGAAGTTTGGCCCCTAGAGGAATAACAAGACTACAAAAGGTACACGTTACAACAACAACAAAAAAAAAAATAGGGAAAAAAAAAGCATTCAGTGACGATGACAGTCCCTACTGAACAAAACATAATTCACTTCAAAAAAAGGACCCATTTGATCAAAACACTCTGGTCTTCTGATTATAATACAGTCTCTCATTGGGGCAAAGTGGGTATAATACAATCATCAACTGTCAAGAAAAAGATTTTCTTTTCAAACAGCCGCCTCATGAGGCACCATGATGGAACATGAACAGCTACAGTGAACTAATCATAACTGAGGAAAATTGAATACAGTCTTAACAGGCTGTGGTCATCTGTCCTCTAATTTTTTTTTTAGAAGCATGTTTTATAGTAATAGTGGGCCTGTTCATCTGACATTTATTACATCCATGATGAATTATCATGGAAAGCAAAGTGATTCCAACGCCTTATTTTACAATGCCCACTGCTGCGGACTTCTTGTCACTTTAATGTGAATGCAGTGCCTTCATCCATATCAGAGTCCTGCAGGAATTATGATGTTTTTCCAGAGAACTGATTGGGTAGAAAACAGGCATTTCCTATATTTTGATCTCCGCTCTGAACTTAACAGGAAGCACAAGCTACCCCAGTGATCTACAGATCTTTGTGGTGCTCAAATAAACCTGAGATTAAGTTAACCAGCTAATCTTATTGAAAGAGACAGTCTCTTCCTTTGGTCTCATTCTTTTTCATCTGTTCACAAGCTATTTTATTCCTTCCGTTTATTCCTTTGGTCACACACTCGCTGTTTGGTTACACTTGTGTTATTTCGTTGTATTTAGAGGCCTCTAGGGAGTTAACTTGCTAATCTAGCAATAGAGTTTACTGTTTGAAGTTCAGCCTTGTGCCTCGATCTTGTGATGCCTGTGGCTTTGAGTAAACCTTTTAATTTTAAAAGCACTATAGAGTAAGTGTGTCGATGTGGCTTTTGGTCAGGCAGGGTGGTGATGATGATCCCCACCTACCTGTTGTTTATAACATCAGTGGTAATAATTTGTGCACCAAGGAGAGATGCTTCTTGACGACAGACTGGATGCTGCTATCTGTAAGTGCAAATTGTATCTGTAAAGTGTAAATTCAAATGGGTCGGTAAGACCAGGGCTATCTAGTTAGCAAGCTAACTTCAGTAACAGTAAAAAAAGATAATAAAATAAAGCCTGATTCTGACAAATATACTTCTTACTAAAAGTTACAAATAGCACCAATGATCATCTGCCTCTGTGTGTCTCTGTTAGCATCACTCCATATTCCTGACATTTATTCAAATAGTTAATACTGACATGTTTACATTGATAGGACTAATAAATGGAACAATTTACATGCACAATGATTAAAAAAATATCTCTCACAGTAACGGTGGAAAAAAATAAAATAACAACAACATAATTAATGTTTTTAAAAATATGATGGTAGCCTGTAGTGTTTCTACGGTTTCAGTTCTGTGAAACTCTCTTTCCCTCAAGAAACTCGTATTTTACTCCAGCTTGTAATAAAATCATTAAAATCAATCTTGTGTGGAATGATTAATATATTTGATTAGTGGCTACATAATGAGCAGGATAATGCAGCTTCACATTGCTAGTGATCATGGATGAGGCCCTGTGCTGTTCTATTGCTGTTGGGTCAGGAGCTCCCAAAGGACACAGACAAATGTATTATCAAAAATAAAGTAATGTATTGAAGAGATAAAAGCACCAAGGAAAAGTTAAGCCACAATATGGGAACCAAGGTGTTTACTGTTTATATATATATATATATATATATATATATATATATATATATATATGTGTGTGTGTGTGTGTGTGCTTTTAAAATGAAAAAAACAAAACAAAAGATCATAACGCATATGTTATGTTGACATATTGTCACTGTAGTTAATAAGTAAAAATGGATTCAGAGCCCAAAACTTTCTCAGCGTGGTACAGTCACAGTCACACTGCCTTATTTCATCAACACGTGATTTCTTTGATCACAGATCTAAGCCCAAAATGATCAGATAACAGCAAATGCGAAAAAAAGGCGAAACGGAGTCTGGTGCAGCTGCAGCGTGTGGAGCCTGTGGGCCATATTGTCAGAAAGAGAAATCTTTGACCCATGATTTTCTGTTCATTAAAGACTCTGGACCTCTTTTTCATGTAGTCCCAGAACACAGAGTAATATTCATACAGTGCATGATGCAAAACACTATAGGTGCAGTGGAGGATGTAGCCTGGAATACAGATAAAAACCTAATGAAAGATGTTGGTCTTTGTCTCAGAAAATCACAAACTCTAAAACTTAATTGCACATTAGAATTTATGATTCAGCATTTTATTTCCTGCTATTTGCCAAAACACTGTTGTGCCAGAAGGCTATTGACATACACATACTGTAGTATCACATGGCTACTGTAAACTGTACATTGTAAGCATAATTTCACTCATTAGCATCCAGATGCATCAATGCAGGGTTTAAAATTGTTTGACTACAGCAGGGGGAAGAGCAAAGATTAGTCAACAGTCTGCTCTGTGTGTGTGTGTAGGGAACATCCAAAAACATGAATAATATAAACAGTTAAATATGATCATATGGGTTTCAAATGTGTATTTTTTTTTACTATACAGAACAAAATTACAAAACTATAACATAAAATCTATCCCCAGAGAAATTTGTCTCATGTTGACGTTTTAAATAGGCTTTGTGCATTTTAGTGGAACCTGTTACAGTTTATCAGGATCTTCTGTTCTCTTCTGTTGTTTACGGTTGGATAAACTGAGTGCTTCTGTCAGTTCTGTCTGTAACAGATGTCCAGAGCAGAGCATTACACGCCTCTTGTATGAGTGCTATAAAATACTTCCTGCTTTATTTTGAGTAATTTGAAGCCTGTTTATTTCTCTTATGGTAGCTTTACCCCAGAGGCCTCCGCAGTAATCTCTGTCAGAGCTTGACCAACTTACTCAGCACCTTTCATGCCCTTCAACCTTTGGTTTGCAGACTGAATATTAAGAATAGAGAGTGAAGAGGGGGCTGATGTAACTGTGGCTACACAACTGCAGCTATATTATTTTCTTATTTTGTGAGAGAGAGAGAGAGAGAGAGAGACTCATTCTCATCCTCTCATGTCAGTGCTGAAATGTGATTGAATAATAATGTTCTTCCTGTATATTTGCCATAATGGATGCAAAATAGTGAAACACTCACATTTACAAAGTGCTTAGGATCAACCATGATTGTACTCATATTTTAAAACAGTAGCGGCCATTTACAATGTGACAAAATCTGCAAATTAATTTAAAGATACGTGAGGTCAAAAAGGCTAAATGGCTTAATGCATAAAATTATATGCATGCATGGCAAAAATCTTATTTTCAGTCCTCAGACTTCTAGGGAATCTCTGTGCTGCTGAAATACTTTGATGGTTTTACTAACACTTCATGTCCGCAGTCATCTCACATTAATCCCCCTGTAAATTGTACATGCCCTTTCATCATTTCTCCTCGTAAACATCCATTTTCAGCTTGGTTGAACTGCTTTTTGTAGTTTCAGAGCACACTTATGGTATTTTGAGACATTCTCCTCTTGCAGTGATTGGGTCTCAGGCAGAGGCTGATTACAGCGGCCCACATCAGGCACTTTCCTAGGTTGCCTCGAAAATCAGGAGATCTCCCTAGGACCTCAATATCAAGAAAATAATGAGTTTTAATCAAGCTGTCGGAAAGTGTGCTTCTGATACTAATATTTTATCAGACAAACTTTGCATTTAATGTTTACTACCACGCTGTATTTATTAGGAAACAGTTTTCATGTACTCTAATCTCAGCAGCATTATCACGGAAAAGAGCTAGTCACAGCATGTATCAGTGCCCAGGGTGGGCGAGGGGATTTAGGGATATTTTTGTGCCAAACACCCAGGGCTCTGCTGGTCTTTCCCTGGGAAAAAAATGAATCTAACATGCAAAGTCTATTGTGAACAGATGATTTCACTGTTTCCTCTCTCCATTATCATATTCTCCTGTGTATAATTACTGAAAAACAAAGTAGAGGAGGTAAAATGTGTAAAATGTTCTCTGCGTGATCGTATTGAAGTAAATAGTTGCCAGTTGAGAAAACTCCAATCTTACTGTTTGCTATCAGTCTGTTTATGCTGAAGTGATACTTGACTAAACTGTGCAATAGGCAAAAAGCAGCTAGACAAGAGCTTGGCTCTCATGCTCAGATTTCCATATTTATTGCTTGAGATCCTGCAGGGAGTTCAACTGAATGCCAATCGTAGAGCTGACTCACTGAGACAAATATGCATCTGCAGCCTGCGCACTATGACACAGACCCCATACTGTACGACGCTTGATTGATTAGAATCCACATTTTCCAGCTGAATGTTATAGTATAAGTGTCTCCCTGCGTCAGCGCTGAAACTGCGATACAACTCATTGACTGCTGTGTTCAGTGTTGCATCATCAACAATATCAATGATAATAGTTCTAATCTCTATTTATAGAACTTGTCTCAGAAGAAATGTAAAAAAGTAAAGTAAAATCACAAAAAGATTGAATTAAAAACAATTTCCATTCATTTAAGACAAAATAAATTGGGATAAAAGTTCAGATAAAAGTATGTTTTAAGAGATCAGGGATGGAAAAATATTTTATTGATCCCTGGGGAAAAACTGAATAAAATAAAAGATAAAAAACCTTATTTCCTCAAATAGTCTATATGAGACCTGTGTTCGGAACAGTGGTTTCAAACAGTGGGTGTTAAAAGATAAATCTACAGGTTTCAGGACATGATGACAAGCAGCAGAAAAACAAACAAACGAAACACAAAGATACACCTGCTAAAATGATTTGACTTCTTTTGGACTGTAAAAAGGAAACATTAATATGTTGGTACAATATTATGTTGGTCACAACAGGTAGAAATCAGAGGATGCAAGAAGACATTGTTGACTGTGCTTCTGATATTGTGTCAAGAATGAATGTTCATGGATAATGAATGTCCTTGTTCCTGTGTGTTTTAATCGGTACTGCATATAGCTCCTTTTTACACATGAAAAACAAAGACAGAAAGAGAAGAAGGAAAGGAGAAGAAAGAAAAAAAGGGAAAAATGCCATGTGTAGTAAATCAAACAGCCACAGGGAAAGCAAACCAACCTGCTGAACCTTGCCAGGGTTAGAAGTACCACCGTACATACTTAGATCCACAAAGCAAACTTATCCCCGCCCTCAACTCTGCATGAAGGATACGCAAAGTCCCTCTTTTGTCTGGCTACCTGCAAACACAGGCTCATGTTCGCGTTCTCAGACGCTCACACAGAAATGTGTAATTCTATCTGATGCAAATGTATGCGTTGCCTTTGTGAACTATGAGTTAATTACAATGCCGTGCTGATTCTGAACGGGCTGAAGGTGGAGGCAACTCAAGACATTAGTATGCCAATGTGTTTAAAGGCCAATTTCACCCTGCATGCCTCTGGAACAAAACCCTCAAAGAATTTGCATTTCAACAGAATATCACTTCTCAATGCCTGTTTATGAATCTACGTCCCGTTGGTGCTCCTATTTCACATTTCCTAGCCCGGATGCATAATCACTTTTGTGTCAAATTATCTTCATTGGGTTGTAATAAGCAGAAAAAGATGCCAATGGAGGACATTTTTTTCCCTTCTTGTACTTCCTAGAATTTTGCTGAGAGTTAGTGTTCTTGTTTCTTGTGGGGATTTCCTTGAGTGTTTGATGTGTTTTTCTTTCTTTTGTGGATTACATCCCTCGTTAAACACAAGATAACAAGAATGAATAGGCGATATTCGTTGCTGTCCGGACTTAAATGTAGGTCTCATTGAGCTGCACTGGGAATTATTGTAAAGCTCAATCATTTATTTCACAGAAGAACCATTCAAAATGGATTCTGCACTCTTCTCTTCTAAAAGGACAAATTAGAGCATCATATCCCCTGTGTGGCCCTCCATCTTTCCCTCCCTTTATCATTGGTAGCAATGACAGCTGTGTGCTTTTGGCGCCCCGCCCCCTTATGAGGGGAACTAATTAGCAGTTTTCTTCCTGTCACTGCTGCCACTAGATGAGTGTAAGCGAAGGTCTCACAGGTGGAGAACAGAGCAAAGAACCATAATTCTCCTTAGCTGGTTTCTCACACCTCTGCTTTTACAACTACATTGTTTATTTCAGTCATTTGCTCATTTAAATGGTCTGCTCTCCATAAGAGCGAGGTGTTACTATCCTTTAAGCAGTTAAATGCAATTAAGAGTGCAATAAACATTTACAAATATACTAATGCCTGTGTATACAGATGGAGCTGGTACTCAGTAATTCTGCAGTGAGATATTAATTGTATAATACATAGTGATGGTTCTTCCTGGGACTTTGAAACCCTAATAAATGAGAAAAATGTAAAAAGCTGCAGTCAAACTGTTTTGAAACTGTTCAGAGTGTATGCAAGTGCGTATGTCAAGCAATTCTATTAAAAACGCAGCATTTGACAGAACAAAAACTGTTCCTCAAAGACAATTTCTCACTTTGAAATGTTTTTTTTGCCTGAAGCGTATAATAAATGAGGCTCCGGTAAGCAGGCAATAACTTTTGTCAACAATACACTAAATGTTATGAGCTGTAGATGTGCAGTATGTAGTTTAACAACATCCCACGAAACCACCACATAAAATGCCTTTGTACTGAGGATAATGCAATGCAACCAGGTAAAGGAAGTGGTTAAGTGAAAGACCTTTTTCTATGCACTTGTTTTTTTTTTTTTTTTTTAAATAAACAATACACCAGGTGCACGTGGTTTTTCATGTTTATCGTTTTTCCTTTCTGAACATAAAAAATGGATTGGACTATACGTGAATATTAAATAAAAGGGGCTGTCACCATGAAATCAGTGACTGTGCTGAGGTGCACTCTACACTCAGCAGGAAAGGTGCACTATGAGAGCAGAGGATTACAAGGTTGGTGAAGAGAGAGAGAGAGAGAAAAAAAAGCATTAAAGTACATATCAAAGGAGAGGAGCATGTCAATAATTTATCAGAGTGAGGAAAAACCACAAGGGCAGACGTATAAACAAAGGTAAGGGTGTACAGACCACACCACAACAATAAGAATATATGAAATATTTCAACTATTCTGACACAAAATCCAACAAGTCATTCTGTGACCTAGTTTAAATCATTCATTTTCTTTTGTGTGTTTAGCCACACACTATTGCCAAAAGCATTAATGCTTTTACATGTGTATACAGATTTAAGTGTTCTTCATGACCCATAAAAGCTGCGGGGTGTAGAGAGCTAGCAGCTTCACAAGCATTGTTTATTTGTGGTAAAAGGTTAATGTTTCCACATTTACAATGTCTATGGTATTTACCTCAATTTGCAAACATATAGCACATATGTGTAGCGAGCGGACAAACTTGATTACACATACAGGCCTGATTCTGCGCACATACAATATAATGGACACCAGATTCAAAATACACGACATTTATCCATATAGACAAGCACATACACTGAAATGTGTGCACTCTGATGTGACAAAGATCGCCTTAAGGATTATTATCTGTCCTGCTTGAATGTTTCGAAGAAGGAAAAAAACAAAAAAAAACGCTCAGTGACCAAATCGGTGAACCATGAACTTGGTTAGTGTCGCCTTTGCAGGTCCATTTATCACCCTCAATACTGTGATATTAGGAACCCCAGTGAGACTGGGATATAAGCAGCAGACATCCTCCCTCCATCCCTGCTTCTACTGAGAACAGAAGCCTGGTTCTCCCACCTGCAAAGTCTCCATCTGCTCCCCCTGCACAACAAAACAACAACAAAAAAAAAATCCTCATAACCCAATACACAGTCAAGCCAACCTTGACTGTAATATCCTATGACAGTTTGTATTTGACACAGGCATATCCGCTTGATGGTTTGCAGTTATTTTCAGCGGCTACAATTGTCTCCAGAATAAATGCATTTGATGGTGCTCTAAGATATTTTCCTGTCTTTCCAAATTACATTCTGCTTGTGTTTTATATTGTATCTCAACTCTTCAAGCTGGTGGTCTGTACTGCATCAGTAAGACATGGTGCAGCATACAGAGCTGGAGAGGAAAGAGGGTTAGTGTAGGGGTTTTTGGTCTCAGTTATTCATGTATCTGCCCTAAAGACTAAAGAATCTTCCTCACAATCCCACAATAAAGTAAATGTGGAGTAAAAAACTGCGACGTGGACTTCAACAATCTCAAGAGAGGAGATTTATGAGACCTGCATGAAGTGAATCTTCTAGGGGTTATGGAGGAATGAGAACACTTTGAATCCCATTACTATGTGATCAAAAGTCATTTCTCACTCTAGATTATACAGCAAAGGCACGGAGAGATCCTGTAAAGACGAGCCTCAAACCTTGAGAGGTAAAATATTGGCGGGTAACAATGGTGAGAGCACGAGGGGCACATATTTCTCTTCATTAAGCAATAAATAATGTAGTGGAATCATATGAATAATTTTCTCCCTAATGGATATTGCATGCTGAGAAAGGATTTCCAGTTCCAGTTTTTAAAAATTTAACATGTGAAATGATGCGTCGCTATGTGACAAAGTGATTTTTCGGGGCAAGAAGAGAGTAGCGCAAATGCATCAGAAAGCTTTCCGGAAAAAAAAAAAAAAAAGTGAGACTGAGAGAAGATTGAGAGGAAGATAGACGCTAGGACTTTTCCCATTGTGTTCTACAGCATCAATTGACTTAACCTCTTAGGCCTTGCTTCAAATATTCTGGTACACACCAATATATTTTTTTCTAATTGTTAAAATGTTAGAGGTGCTATAAATCATGCTATGCTGTTCTACTTTTCTTTAACACTGGGAAATCTGGAGCTCTCACTGCTCATTTTTAAAGTTTTTGTTCAGCTTTTTATTACTTTTTTGTATTGATTTGTTTTGTGTTGTCCATAAAAATCACCCATAACTTTCTTTTTTTTTTAAAGGGCTGAAGCTGGTAGGTTGGTGTGACCATACAGTGAATTACGATCCTGAACTATCTTAACTATCCTCAAACTGCTGTGGGATCTGGGCAACCAGTTTCACAAGATGGTCCTACACTGAAAAAAATGAAAGCCTTTAATTGAAAATCAATACAGAAAACCACAGAACATATGGCTGTCAAGTGTGGAAATTGCATTTCCCATCTGTCTGGATGTAGAATTTTTCATACTTTATTCTCTTCATCAAAATTCTGAGATGGCACATCACAGATTTCATGTGCTCTGGAAATGCAGCCTGTCATCTTTGAATGGGATAGGAAGCATGACAACCTATAGAAATTCAAACACCACAGCCGATAACACACGCAGGCTCTTTCATAACGATGTGATCGCTTGGATGGATGAGTTTTAGCATCACAATAAAATGTCTCCTCTGGCTGTCAAAGTGTTTCATAACTTGCAGTGACACATCTGTACAGATGTGACGGAAACAGCAGACGCATTTGACAGTTAACAAAGCCGAGGTATAAAAGCTATAGAATCCTTTCAGACTCTTTCAGCCCCTGTGATGCTACCTGCATCCAACGGCATGACATATAATACGCATATGTTATCAAAGTAAAAATCTGGCATGAAACTTTAATGAACAGAGGAATAGAGGGAGCAGTGCATAAGAGAAGCCGATTTGCTGTAGGCAATGTGGAATTGTTTTAGTGAAGCGTAACGGACAAGAAGCAAGAAACCTGGGAGAAGAAGAACAATCGCTATGGGCATTTGCATTTCACATGTGAATGTAAGAGCCACTACTGCAATTATACATACCACTGAGTAAGGACATGGCTGCAATCCACAAAGCACATTTCCAGGCTTTGAACAGACCACAGCTTGCCTGGGGACTTGACAGCTCAGGTGGCAAGCATGGTTAATTTCACCATTTGGGAGAATTCGTATAAGCTTTAGCCCACATGGTCAGCAGCTAAATGTTACTTTCCCACCGCTAGATAGTATCTGATTTGTTGTCCTTGGACTGGAGTCTCTTAATCTTATTTTAATTGCAGCACACTTCCCATTGAGAGCTTCATTCTTTTCTTTCTTTCTTTCTTTCTTTCTTTTTTTTTTTAAAGACAAACAGCACAACAAGAATCCAACACCGGTTGGGAAAACTGTCCTAGAGCAACAGTAAAGTTTGACCCCCGCCTACAAGCAACCTATTTTGAAACCAGATTGCCCCCCGTTTTACCTCCACACACCAGACAGCATTAGTCCGCACCAGGGCTGGAGTTGCTAGGCAACTGAAGACACTTGCTGCAGACAGAAATGATTCTTTGATTCAAGGAAAGATCTTATATAATGCCTTACAGGGGAGAAATCTTATATAATTGAATAAGAATTGTCATAGTAATTAGAATTAATGTAATATTGTGTCATTTGGCACAACATACAGAGGAACAGCATGAGTCCAATCCACTTGAAACAGTCTTCACTGTAATGTTTTCCCTTCAAGGTAGTTACTTTACATAAACTAGTTTGGCTTCTCGGGAATGGGAATTGTTGAAAACACATACGGACTTCATGATAATGATTTACCCAATATTGTGCCAACTAGAAGAGCAATTAAGATAGGATTTGAATAGAATATGTTAATACAGAGGGAAACACATCATAATTAGTCCATGTGTGGAGATGGTGGAATTGTTTAAGGTCAAGAGAAAAAATCAAAGCATCACAGGGTTTAAATGTGCTTTCCTGACTATCCTCTATATTTCCATACATTCTCAATATCTCCATACATTTCCAATTCCAAACATTTGAAAATAAATTTATACACAAGCTGTCACTTCTTATCACATTAGTTTGCTTGTGTTAACAAATGCTGCAATGCTGCACTGCACCAGTGATCCACTGTGCAAAACACAAGACTATTTCAGTAATATGTTAATTGTGGTTGATCTAGTTAACATAATATGTGGGTAGTCTGAGACATCAGTAATTACCATTTTCTATATGCTTCTCCATGCTGCAGAGACCCATGGGAAATTAGTGGGGTTAAAGGTCGAGCGCTTGGAGCTCCATGCTGTGGGTGACCTACAGAGGCTTCCAGGAAATGAAGGTAAAGTGGCTGCAGGGAAATATGTAGCTTATATGTGTGTGGATTATCGAAGTCATGAGTGAAGAAGCTCATAAATATGCATATTCATTATCTAATGCTGCATCCCTTCTCACTGAATCCATCATGAAGATTAATGAATACTATTCAGTCATTCATGATTTACTGTAAGCAGCAGTTTCAAATATAAGCTGACAGCACCACCTACTGACTTTAAGCAGTATGTCTAGACATACACTAGAAATCTCACATTCAATGGGATTTATCTATTATGCATATAGCTTATATGCTCTTTAATGAATATTTAAAGAAAATTCTGCTGTTGCTTCAGTAGTTTTAACTGCAATTTCTGCATTTTTCAGTTCTCGTTCTTTGTTATTAAATGAGAGTTTATTTTTCACTTATTCTCAGAACAGATACACATATGAAGAGGCAAATCCACAACATAAATTACAACAACTTGTTCAATCTTCATTTCAAGGCTTTCACATATTCAATATCTGGATGAAATTATAATATTTAACATTAAAAGGTAATGCAGCTGATTAAACTGTGGATATCATGGATATATATACAAAACTGAGATTAAAAGAGAGGATGAGTGAGTCATTTTTTTAAATTTATGATCACACCTCCAGCGTTCAGGTAATTGTAGTCTGTTACTTCACCACTAGATGTCACTGCACAACCATGAGTCAAGCGAGTTTCAGTCGCGTGTCTGCAAAACCCAGTGGGTGTGAATTATGAATAAATAATTTTGTTGTGCCGCATATGAAACAGTACAACTCAGACATATTGATCCCAGACACGTGGGCTGAACTGTCGGCGTGCGACTTTCAAGGAGATGAATTTACAGTCTGACCTACATTCAGCCACTTGAGCATCTGCAGGCAAAAGAAAAAAAAAAAAAAAAATGAAACCACAAAACAAAACCTTGTGTTTATTTGTTCTTTGATATGTTTATTTGCTGTTTGTTTGTCTACTTGTATATTTATTCACCTCAATCACAAACTGAAGTTGACAATATCTTGAAATCTTGAGTGTTTTTCAAAGTCAGCTTCAGTTCATGTCTGTCACGTTCTGAGATAGTACACTGCAAACTAAGATCTTTGAGGTTAACACACAATCTAAGCATATCTTGAAAAGTTTGAATTTATAAACTTATAAATCATAATCATATGAATTATGAGTGTAGTGTTTCTGTTTCTCCAGTACTCAGGTTCTTGAGTTGCTCATCTGTCTTGCTGCTAGATTTTCTTTCTATATAGTGGTTGGCATGGTTGCGGTGCAGCAGTAACAGACACCGATTCCTCAGCTCTTTATTCATACAGAACAGGATTATGGGGCTGGAGAGCAACGGCAGGTCCAGCAGAAAATCTCTGACCATCTCCTGACACAAAGAAGGATGCTCCATCAGCGCAAATACAGCACCTAAAGAGCACAAAGAATAGTGTAGAAAATGGTGAGGTAACCCATAAACACACGTATCCATTTGCAAAGAATATCTGCAACATTTGTATTATTAGTGATTGTTTTAGCCAAAACATTTCCTTCTGTTTGGTGTAATAGAGTCAGCATATATAGGGAGTTATCTATTTCAAATCATATGTAATTACTCTACAAATTGATATTTATGTTTTAAATTAGGAATGCATTCAGAGATCCCTAAGTAAGACTTTTGATTAAAAATGACAAAATTAAGATTAATGAATAAATAACCAGCTAATTTGCCAAATTCAAGCCTTTTGTGAAATTAAACTACTGTGCTCACAAATTCACTAAGCTTGTCATTACCTGACAAACAGTTTAGTTACATCTTATCTTTGTCAGGTAATAATCTTGTACAAAAGTATCTATGAGGAAAAAATGTATTTACTATTAAACACATGCATTCAGAAGTTTTCTGAAGTAAATTAAATTTCCGCAGTCTGAGTAATATTAAGTTAGGGTGAAAAATTTCCCCTTCAAATTACTTTCACACTAGTTGCACCTCTTCCTTGCTGAGCTGCTGCAGCAGAATGGCTGTAACACAAACAGGCTAAATCTGTAATAAAGTCTGTAAAGTGTAATAAAGTGCTGGAACCTAATATTAGCTCAGGGTGAATTCTAATATATTTAGCTTCTGTCATTCTGGAGTCACATTAAGAAGGAATTGCTTCACAGCCAGCACACATAGCAGGAACAATTGAAATGTCTCTTAATGTACATGTGAATATGTAGAGGAGTCATTTCAGTTAAATTGGAAAATCAAATGAATCGTAAAATTCAGAAAAATAATATACGTACCAGGTATATGTGCTGTGAAGGTGATGAGAGCTATGAGACTAAAGACCTTTGCCAGGTGGATGTTGTCTCTCTGGCTCCTGTGCATCAGCTTCGCACTCTGGATGATAGTGTATAAAACGTGAGCATAGAAATACAGGCTCAAGGGCACAAACACAACAGTCTTAACCAGCAAAAGGATCCTCATGGCTTCATCATTAATGAAGGAGAAACAAGTGAGGTTGATGGGGTCCAGGTGATCAACATGGCTGCGCAAGAGCCACAGGGTCAGATCCTTCAGGCCCACAGGAAGGAAGGGGAAGAGAAGCTGCAGAGCCAGGAAAATCCTGCTGTTTACCAGGTGCCTGCAGCCACACACCACCGTCAGGTAAATGGAGAAGGTAATAAAGGAGATGTAGTGGAAGGAAGCCGAGCTCGTCAGGTGTTTGGCACTCACCATCACTTCGCACAAGTGAGAGCCCAGCAACCAGCGACCGTGCTGCCTCCAGTGAATGGTCATTGGCCACAGGCTCAGGTTGATGAGGTTGCAGCCGGTGCTTCCCAGGATGAACATCGCCACATTTCTCCTTATCTTGCTTTTCCGGCTGAGTAAACACGCTACCGTGGAGATCAGGATGAAGATATTCAAGAGAAAACCAGGTACCAGTAGGAAGACTTTAGAGGATGCACAAAGCTTCAGGTAGACAGGGACAGAGCACATAGAGGAAGACATATGGCACATGATGGAAGTCTCATTCATTTCAGACAGGGAATAAAGACAACTGTGTCTGCAAAGGTAGAGAAGATGAATGATTTTCCTCTCCATTGCAAGATACTATAAAGATCAGCTTGTAATACTCTGGGGTATTAATGTAACAGGAGCAAATATATAGATTGTGCAACGTGTGAAATAACGGATTCATCTCTCCATCATGTAAACATGTTTTCTTTCTCTGCCTTGAATCTATGTCCAATCACCTTGACTTTTGTCTCCTCCGAAGTTTACTGTTCCTAAGACTTCCACCCAGTGGACCTAATTACGACGGATTCACTTCATAATCCCCTTCCTCCTCTTATAAGCCTCTAATAAAAACTGAAAACCTCTAGCCACTGTGCATCAACTTAACAAATGGATGGTACGTGACCATATATTCCTTTCCATCTTTTTCACTTTAAAATATTTATTGCCGCTTTTATCAGATGTGGACAACCACAAAACACTTTTTACATATATTTTATAGTTGGCTCTGTCCAACCTCAGAGGCCATTTGCTGTAGATTGCTCATCTGTTACTCCAGCTCTTATGACTGTTCTCCACGCTTCTTTCTGATTAGATACAATGTGCCTTTGCTGATGAGACTGGGACATACATTCACCCTAAAGTCCTAATATTCTGTTCATGAAATATTGAGGTTTCTTAATTCTAGGTTTTGTCTAATTTATTACCGTGTGATCTACACATCATTACCAAGCAACTTCCTCCTGCTCCACCAGAGCGGAAATAGCCCTAATGAGAGTGGAAAATGTATTTGTTTACTTCTCTTGGGCTTTATTAATGTGACACAGAGCCTGGTTGATTAAATAGCTAACTGTTCTGACATTACCTTAAAGCAACATATAAAAATGCCCATTACAGGGAAACAGTCATATTCAAATTTATACTTCACTGCTGGGATTTTTGCATTTTCACTGCTTGATGTTTGTGTCTCATGTGAATAAGTGTGAGTTTATTTTCACATCTTATTCACATAAGATGCTCCTGCAGACATACAGATGAAGAGGCTACACATCTACAACATGAATTGCAACTTGTTCAATCTGCATTTCAACACTTGTCATTCAATATCTGGATGTTGACATAAGTCATTTCAGCCACCACGTCAGCAGTGTGGCTCTATGGATGACAATGTCACTTCACCACTTTGGTCTATTTAACTTTTGGATGGATATTCATTTGCACACATTACTGGTTATCAGATAATGACTCCTATTGACTTTGGTTACTGTTTTCTTTTGCAACCACCATGAGGTTCAGGTTTTAAATAAAACGTCTTGAAAAGAGCTGAATGGATTGACATTATATCTTGTACAGACACTCTTGTTCACAGAGGATGAAGGGCAATGAATTTGGCGATCCCATGACATTTAGCTCTACCAGCACGAAAAGTGTTCACTTTGACAGTGTAATATCTCAATACAAACCAGATGGACTGACCAAAACATTTAGTTCAGACATTCATGTCATTCATGTCATCGGCATTTTGCTATTGTGAACAAATCCTTTTAGCGCACAGCCGCTCTCTGCCCAAGTACAAACAGCCCTGTTAACATGTAGTTTGTAGTCTTCGTGATCTAAACAATTCGTCAGTCAATACACAGGTTGAGGGTGGCACTGTGGTGCAGTGGTTAGCAGTTTCCTAACAGCAAGAAGGTTGTGGCTTCAGTCCCAGCTTCAGGTCTTTCTGTGTGGCATCTGTGTAGGCTTTCTGAGTGTACTTCCTCCCACAGTCCAAAAACATACAGCTTAGTGAATTGACCAATTCACTACTCTAAATCACCTGTAGGTGTAAATGTGTGTGTGATTGGTTGTTTTTCTATATGTCTTGACCTAGTGATAGACTGGCAACCTATACAGGATATATCCTGGTCTCACACACAGTCAACTGTCCCTGTCCCTAGAAATCCCTGGCCAAAAATAAAGAAAGAATGCCGAATTGCTTTTTGCTTCCTTTCTAGTGCATTCTTGTTTTATCACTTGTCTGTCATTGCAAACTGAATATATTTCTTTGAAGACATTTGAAGACATTTGAAGACATCAGTTTGGACAAAACACAGGAAGATGCTTTTCTATTGTCAGTGCTTGACATTTCACAGAACAAATAAAGTACTCTTGTAGTATTTTTTGTACAGTAATCATTAATATATGCATGCACAGTTTCTTAACTTAACCATCACAAAATCCTTTTTAATAATTGTCAGTGCAGCTTCATGTCTAATCAGGGTTTGTTTGTTTATGTGTGTGTTCGGTATTACTGCCTGAATGACTCCAGCAGGCGATCTGGTATAATTGGTCAGTGTGAACAGGCCTGTCTAATGCATCAGGGGCCACTGTGCCACTCACATGGCATCTAATCACACTGTCGGAGAGATGTGATCACAGAGCAGACAGGGCTGGTTGTTTTATTTATAAATGTACACAGGTGTTTTTCAAGCACACAACCAAGTAAGTGTACTTTAAAATTATTTGAGGAGGAGGAGAGATGTCTGTGGTCATCGTGAGTTGTTATTCAGGCTTCTATGCAAATGGTGAACGCTATCAGTTTGTGTCCCTCATGGATTCAGCTTCCACCGCCTCCAGCAGTAGGTGCTTTGAGGACTGACAGACAGGCAGTCAGCATTGAGAGGTGCTGTTCCTGAAATTGATTGAAAATCAGAGATGCTTGCAGGAGCAGTTTGATCCAAAGAGACTGCAGAGCAAGAGGTTGGAGCGATAGAAAATGGAGATAGAGGAATAGACACAAACAGAGAGAAGGGAGCGCTGTCAGTCAGTGGTGAGACGAGATCGGCCTCAAGGTGACAACTCCTTCTATAAGATGGTTTTCCACTGAGGGTAATGGAGCTTGGATCTTGTCTCACAAAAAGCAATTTATAGCTAAGCCAACTGAGGTCTGGGAGATACAGAGTCTTGCCTGAGTGTCAAATATTTTCTGCAACAAATTGTGCTGTGTCAGGCTTGTAGATTTCTACCTGAGGCTTGTAACATCCTCTCTGCTAAAACATGTTGCTTGCATAAGAAGTACAGGTTAGTAGGAGCTTAAAAGCAGGTAAACAGCAGCAAACAAATGCCTGAAGATGAAAACATTCCTTTACCAATCAATACACCTACAGGCTCTATTCATCACTCTTCAGGAACCATTCAGGAATCATTTTTAATAAGAGTTCATTCATCACAGTTACTGCAATCATATAGTGTAACTCATCTGTTCTGGTTGTTGCAAAAACTTAACAAGAAAGTTCATTTAACCAGAGAACTGTTAAGTATGAAATTCTCGTGAATTAATCCTCACCCTAAATCACCGTAAAAGGCAAAACCATCCCATAGAATAAAAACACCATTCATATCTGATGTGAGAAAGTAGCACAGTTTGCATCTTGTGCCATCTGGGGTGGTTGGGACGATGAATCTAATTTTGATGAGAAGATTATCAACCTGCACCTTAAAAACTATCTGGCACTAAGCCAGTAAATCCTAATGAGGGTCGCCATTTGGGCTCTTTCCAAATTTTTGTTTGGATGAAAATCCAAAAATATGGCCGGCCTGGCTGAATAGGATTTAATGTTGCTTCCAGGGAAATGAAGAGACTTGTGCAGAAATCTCTCAAGCATACACACCACTCTCCAAATAACAGACTTCATTCTTTGATCTCTTTGCCAATTTCCTAAGCTTTTGTTTTGAAAACAGACAGTGTTGTATGAAATCTCACTCGAGCAGAGGATGGTAGTAAATTCTCAAGAAAGCTCTGATAAACAAGAAAGTTAACTGCATCAAACTCATGTTGATTTCCAAGTGAGTGGACCCTGTGATGTGGTTCTGTTATTGAAGCTAGTGACAAATTGTGGACTTTATCACTGAGAAATATATAAACTGAATTGTATAATGCTGTGCAGTCAAACATATAGATTTTAATCCAAAACAGGCTGAACTCACATACTGTTTTCCACAGCTTTGTTCTGCTGCCCCAGTGGATGAACCTATTATCAGACAGTGGAGTTTTTACCTCAGTCTAACTGCAAATTGATGCTGCTGCAAACTGTAGATCTCACTGTTGGATGAATTTGGAGCTATCTGGCAACTCTTAAATCAGATTCACTGCAGCACAGTTCTCATTTGACCTTCAGTCTCTTTTCATCAATGTCTCTATAGTCTCCTAAGCCTGGCATGTAAATTCTTATGGATTGTGGCTTTGGGGATCCTGTCTGTGTGGGCTGGTGTGAAAACCTGTGGAAAAACTCAAGGACAAATGCAGGTAGAAGAAACCGAGACCTCTCACACATTTTAATAATCAACTCTGGAGCATGATGGGTGTGGATAGAGAATTTGTGTGGCGTGAAGATCAGGTCGAAGACAAACAGGGAGCAGCAGGCTAAACACTCCTCTGATTAAACCATCATCTCTGATTTGAAATGGCCCCGCAGCAATTGTTATGGTTACTGTATACTGTGAGAGAGGAGTTCTGCATGGTTAACGGCACTTAATACAGCCATAATGGGAAAGTGATCATCCTGAGCCTTTCATGGCATTAAGCCTCTTTTCAAATCAATGATCTTTTCAGCTCTTTTTATGTGCAAGAGTCTCAGTAGCTTTTCTTTCATCGTATGAGAACTGTGCCACTGTGTCCTCTGAATCTGAACAGTTTAAAACTTCAACTAAAACAACTCTCTGGTTTCCTGATCCTATCATTTTTCTGTTTGGTTTAGACAACTAAAGCTTTGTGGTAAAGGATAGGGAAATATGCTTATGGTTAAAAATAAACATTGCAGAAAGCAGTCTGATCAAAGTTACACACGTTGTTGACCAGACTGTCAACCACAACCACCTCCCCGGGACATTTGTGGTTGCGCCTTTTCACCCAGCAGTGATGCTGGTTGTGGTTTGAGTTGAAGGCAGTGAAATACTGCTCATTACAGTGGTGTTAAGTTACTGTTGAAATTTATATGGACAATAGTGAAACTGTGGCTCGAGGAGCTGAGATGAAAGAGATAAGCTGAACTGTCTTCAAAAAGCTGAACAATGAAATGAACAATATTAACTGTAATGCAGTCTCCATGGCAATAAATCAACTTTATCTCAGCTAATAACAGCAACAACAGCAAAAAAACAGATGTTTCATTTTTAAGTCTTTAAGCTCATACTTTAACAGCAATGCCTCGACCATTACAAATACTTGGATTTATACTGGATTGATTAAATGGAAGCGTATCTGTTTCATGAGACAATTTAGTGACATTTTAAAAGCAGTTTTTTAAACTTCAGAATTTCTTCAGTCGTCACGGAAAAACACCCTTGCTCCTTGTAACCGCTGTCACTGTGTCAACTGATATTCTACAACGGGGAACCGAGTAACCACAACATCAGTTGTATTTGTCTGACTGAAAAATGACTGTGAATTTCAAAAAAAAAAAAAAAAAAAAAAGTCACATCTTAACAGCAACACAGTTCTTGAACAAACAAACTCAGAGTTCAAAATCAAATCTAGGAAAGTAGTTTCAAGAGGGGATCTTTTTATTTACTCACAGCTTTCTGCTTTCTCCCCTTTATTTTCTAAACTAAATTTGTTTTCACACCAAATGTGGTTTGGTAGAATAATGATAGTATGATTTTTCATATAGTGTGAAAACACTTCCAGTTTACTAAAACATAATTAATATGATAAAAAAATATCATTTGAAAACTGACCTCCAGAACACTTTTAGTGTCGTCTTTCTTGGTCTTGATCTCTGATGGAGAGATGAACCACATTCATAGAAAAGTTATTCTCTCATTTGTTCATTCCAAAATCTTCCATCAGTTCCCACAATTGAACTCAGTGACCTCTACACGTGGGTGCATCTGTATTGGTTATGTTTTGCCTCTCAGTTACTCAAGATCTTTAATTTTTACATCCGTCTGCATGAAAATATAAAACATATCAAATGAGACGCAACATGGGTGCACACGTAACACAGCTGCTGCTTGAGACTTTTGTCACTCATACATACATGATGAACCTATGACATGAGATCTCTCTGTAATCATATTCAGTGGTAATAATTGACATATTAAATCTATCTTGACTACCAGCTGACAGATTTGTTTTTCGGGTAAATGCAACATGTCATTGATAAATTGTAACTATAACAAAGCAATTTTTCAAGTAGATCCAACAGCCGTGATTTGTGTCTCGTGTAAACAGCTTTGATAAATGCACTCCGCTGTGTTTGTCATTCTTTTGCTCAATCATTTTCATGCTTAAATGAAGCAATTTGTTTCTCAGAGTGCAATCTGTTGGAGCTGATTATCCAAGCTGGTGATGTCCACCTTGATAAAAATAGAAAACCAGTCTAGCCACCCACCTCTAATGCCAACAGAGCAACTACAGCGTGCTTTGTTTCTGTTGAGAGTCTGGAATGACTGCGAGGAGTGACTTCTGTGGAAGAATGTGAGAAAACAGAACTTTAATTACTGTAATGAATCTTTCTGGAAAGGTATTGAAAGTATGGCATTCGTGTGGTCTCAGTGAGAGCTCATTTTGGCTTCCAGCACCATGGTCATTCATCATCAGCTGAACAATACAGTGCGTGGTGGGGAGTATGATAAGAAACATGAAAAAAAGAGAGAGATGGAGTTGAAGAGAAGGAAGGGGAGATACTTTCTGTCCAAACTAAAAAAAAGAAAAAATCGCAGATCTTCGTGAGTTCTTCTGTAATCTCCTTAATAATAAAAAAAACAAATTACTATAACATCTACAAAAATTAGAACTATATTATTTCTAAATGGATGTCTAAATTGTTTCCATGATTGGCCACAGCAAAAAACCAATCCAATCTTTCATGTATTGAAAAAATAAGTGACGAATTCAATTACTATGTAATTCAATCTTGTAACTAAACTGTTTTGAATTCTGCCCAAGCTACTTATATTCTGATGCCTTTGTAATATATATGCAAATTTATATCCTGACAAATTTCTACAAGCAAATTAAGAGTGCTAGTTCCTCATAATGGTCAATCAATTCCTCATTTAGAATATTCATTTCAGCGACAAGCAAAAGCCTCAACCCTGTGATCACACAAGAAATTCTTCAGCTAAGTTATGCATTTGCACCTTAATTTCTCAGAGATCAAACATCCAACAGTATATGTGTCTAATTTGCTGCTTGCATTTGTGAAGCTATAAACTGCAAATATTTTTCTGCTATTGAGGAGATGCACTTTACTGAGCAACGGTTCAATAGTTGGAAATGTAATCATCAAACACATTTGCACACAGTGAGAACCGTAACAGTTTTTTGCAACCACCTGCTAAAACAACTCATTGCTACTGTACCTCATGATGTGTCAACAAAGTAGTTAAAATAGAAAAGAAAATAACCTGCCATGTATAATTTATGAGTTGTCTCTTTGCAAAATTGTATTACTTCTCAGTCTGAGTGCCTGCCTCAGCGTATAAAAGGATTTGTGTGTGGGTTTATTGTTTTTGACCTGTGTTCTTATTTTACCTGTGTCAAAAAAACTTTTTGAGTCACATTTCTAAACAAAGGCAAATTGAGGATCAAGTTTTTTTTCTTTAAATTTTGTGTAAATTCCTCCACACTTTACCACTTTCATTTCCATTAGCTCTTACAGCTTGCTAATGGTTTTACACTTTGTTTGACCTGATACAATTTGGATGGAGCACAGATGTGCGCACGTCTGTTTTGCGTGTGCCTGCGTTTTGCAACAACACATGCAGCTGTTCTTTTGTGAGTCACTTCTGTGGGCACAACAAAACATAATTACTCTGATGAACACTGAATGGCTCAGTGGTTTCCTGAGTTCACGAATCTGGAGAATTATAAACCAACACCACTGAGCCATTTATTTCGTGTCTACGCAAAGATGAAGGTACAAGGAAAGGGACGCCAAACACCTTCATCACCACAGTACTGACCCCAAACATTATTGCTTATATGGTACTGTAGCCTATTATAAAACCTGTTCTGTCTTGTAATACAAAGGCTGTTTTGAAATAAGCCCACAGCAGACAGGCCTAATACTAACAGTGATACATCTTTGAGGTTCAGTGCTCTTTAGTATACTAGGGGTCAACAAAACACAGCGGCAGATCATTTAAAGTAGCTAGAGTGTACATCCTGAACCATTACACTCCATTGCAGATATAACATACTATATTAAACCAAAGCACGTCTTACTTTTAAATAGACTGCTGTAATAATGTGATAATGATGTATCAACGGAGCTTTAATCAACTGAACCGTTCATGCTGATAAGCACAACTTGGACATTTGTATGGAATCACACCACTAGGTGGCACTGGTCTTCCAACCTGAAGTGTGTTGAGCTTCCAGAGAGGCAGAGAAGCATAACCACCTACCTGCAATTTACATTTACATGTCTAATAGCGCTGGGGTGCCTTTTCTCAGAGTGCAACTGCTTGAAAGCAGAGAAGAGCATTTCCCACCCACAGAAGTGGGAAACCAGTGAGTCCAATACATGTTTCCCTCAAATATCCTCTTTTTAGCAAAACACTAGGATATAGATTTAGCCTTTACACTACTGCAGCCACCTAAATGTTGACTATATACAGTAATGTTGCTCCTCATGATGGAATAAATTTGCTATTCTCCATTAATGCTTGTAAAATTGTACAATTACTTCTATTTTCAATGCTGAAACAGTGCAGATATCAAAAACTCAGAACACATGTTTGTTAAAAAAGGAAAAGTGAGAAAGGTGTCACGCTGGTGGTGGAAGATACATGTTTCATTGATGTCAGCTAGCAATTCATTCTCCTGATAATGCCCATGTCCTTGATTCAGACAGCAGCTATACTTGAATGATAATGTGCTGATGGGTCTGAGCCCCTGTCTGCCGTGAAATGAGCATGACAGAGTGATGGGAAAGGAAATGTGGAGGAAGCCATCCTGTGCCTTTTCCCATTCCACACCTACCAATCTGTCCTCTTTAGACATTAATGAAAATAACAGAGCCTATTCTGAAATGGATGCCCCCTTTGTCAACCCTGTTATTCACAAGACCCTTGCCACAATTTCACCATTTTTGACTCATGCTCGTCTTTCATTGTCTCCTTGATGGAGTGCTCCCCTTTTCATTGGATTATGAAGAAAAGTCATAGAGATTGTCACAGCTCTGCACTGTACTGTACTCCACTTAGTTATATGGAATCTTCACTTTAGGTCACGCACAAGCACTGAAGGTGCATTATGTTACACTGAGCTGGAAAATAATGATAATGATACATCTGATCGTCCTTCCACCTGATCAGGAACAAAGCTATGTCCTTTTACACATGTTTTCTTGACCACACACACAAGTATTAACCATCATTGGATGTCAAGCTTTAAAAAAATTCAAGCGTATTTAAGGAGAATCAATTTCATGCATAAAAATCTCCTTGGTCGTCATGGTTAGTCACACAGTGACCTGTCACATTAGTTGTAATATGTCCTCTGTATCTCTGGAGTTTTGTCAAAATGAAAAAATAACCTTGATGCTCTCATAGCGATCAGGGTCATTATCTATACCGCAAAGAAAAAGGCATGGCAATAAAATGAGAAAATCATGGGGAGTGTGGTATATCTGCTCTGTGGTTCCTGCTGCTTCAGTTTCGATCATTCTTTTTTCCAATTTATTTCTTATTCAATATCAAAGTGAACCACCTTCAACACTAAACAGACTATATTTTGTGACTTTAGTTGTTCATAGTAACTTGTTTTATGTAAAAACAACTGTGATTCTTTGTGCTTCTTGGTTAACTTAGCATTTCCTCACATGTTTTTTGTGCGTGTGTGTGTGCGAGCTGCAGATGTGTCACTGATTTATAACTACAGGGACACAGATTGATGGGCAGATTGAGGAATATGCAAGGGGAATATAGCTTATTACTGCAACATGGCTGTTAACAGTGTCAGTCAGGAGAGCAGTCAAGCCCAACCAAAATGAGCAAGGAGACAAAAGAGTACAACTGAAAGGTTAAAGATTGTCCAAACTTTTAATATATCTGATGATATAATTTAGAGAGTACTTGACCTGAGCTGTTGTACACAAACATCAGGGCAAACAAGTTTTCACTGACTTAAAATGATTCAGATGTTATGTTTTGTAATGAAACCCAACTGTGATGCAGCGCTGTATGATTGTAATTACAATGTCCTCTAGTCACACGGCAGAGTATGAAAAATGGAAGCAGAAGGGGACTTGACTGATTTTCAAGCAGAAACAATATGAGCAATCACACAGACTTAATTGAACTTCAAGAAGAGCACATCAAGGTTAGGACTGTCATTACTGGCAGATTCTCACCCACAAATTAGGCTAACCTTAGTCCATACAACGTTCAGCTGATGGTTGTATTCCAATAGACTGTTTTAATTATATTTCTAGATTTATTGTGTTAATGATATACTTAATTATTGAGTCGCTGGTTTTCATCACTATGTGGACTGACCTCCCCAAGGAGACAATTTCATTGTGCACCATTGGGCTTACTGTAATGTAATATTAGTATTCAGATAATATCCACTTAACGTAGATTGCTCATGGAAAGACATTAATATAACTTCATATGCTCTTCTTTCTTGGCTCAGCTTCACAACTGATTTTATGATTGTCTTATGAGGGAATAGTTTGCCTTTAGAAAAGCAGTATAAACTGTTTTTGGCTCTGACATAAACAGTGGTGTGTACCATATGAGACTCTATGATTTCACAGGAAACATGGCCAGAATTTGCTCAATTAAATTTAGATTCAGGCGAAGGTAGTTCAAGGACTTGAGTTGGCACAGATTTACTATTGCCTCCAGGCAAGATTAACATCACACAGTAACTCAACATATGTTCATACATTTCAAAAGTAAAGAACGTAATATGGTGCACCACTACTACAAAAAACAAGAGTGATGACCAAACCACTCCTGCAAGCCCTCTTCATCTGCAGTTTAATGGACCGCCTGACAATTTCAACCTACTGTACTCTGGAGTACATCACCCATGTCTGATAGGAAAATGACTGATTGTTTACCTTTGTCAGATTTGCACACAGGTCAACACTATTAAGTCATGAAACTTTTAGGGAAAAGCATCACACCACAAACACCTGGTTTAATGGATAAAAATCCAGTTTACATTTCAAGTTTTTTCAAATGAATTAGATACAATAACAAATGTGGAAAATCAGTCTACTGTTGAACACCACTTCATAGATTATCATTGTTGTGTCGTCTGAAAACTAAAAGGCCAGGTGATAATGGAGGCGACATCCAATCAATTCTTGTTTAATGAAAGAATTTTCCTACAAAGCACAACAGACATTTACAGAACAGGAATGTTATGGTCAATAAATTCGCTTTGTAAGAAGACGAGGCAGGGTGACATTTGTTGTGCTATTGAAGGAACATCTAACTTGGACATTTATGATGGCACGGCTGAGGATATTTACTGGCACATTATATGGTTTCTGCTGAAGGTCAGTTTTGTTTTACTTTTAGGTACAAGTAAGACATTGAAGAGATTTTAAATGCCTTTACATAGACTGACCTTGATGTGCTTTGGGCTGAAGTTAGTGATGCTGTGTGGGCTTCTGTAGGTGAAATGCAAACAAGGCGCTCTAATCCTGGCTCTGGTCCAGGACGACAGAGGCGGGGGAGTAAACTCTGCTGAGAGAAAAGGCTGTGGGGCAACAGTGATAAATCCTCCCTCCTCTCTTATTTTTTGCTTTTGTCCCCCTCTCTCTCCCTCTCTCTGTTTGCAGCAAATTCCCTTTATGGATCCATTTTGTTTCATATGATTTCTGACACTGAGTAATTTTGATCTTTTAAAAAATTGCCCATGTCTCTACAATTTTCTAACCACATGAGGATTAAGTTTGCACAGAGAAATTGTCCTTTTCTTCAGTTTGTCAGAATTATTAGATTGTATGCTCCTAACAAGGCATTTCAGTTGACTTATTTGCTATTATTGTAGTCATATTGAAAATTAAAGAAAAATGTCACTGTCAAGAGGCTTTTGCGGATAAATAAGTGGATTGGAAATAACTTGTTTAATAACATGGTTGAGACTTTGGAAACATTTATGACCTACACATGTGGAGCTTTGCCTTTGGCTACTTGCGCCATATTAAAAGTCTTAACAGATGTTAAACATCGCAAAGGCAAATCATAGGCATCAGAAGCATCCATCTACATGCTATGAACATAGAAATTTAGTTTGATTTAAAATAGAACTTAAAGTAGAAAATATAGTGGCAAGGCTGTATATATATATATATATATATATATATGACATGAAATTAAATCTTTATTTTGGTTCATTTGCACAAAATAAGCAACTTACAGAATCAAAATGAAAGTTATCAGTTTCAAACTGACCAAAAATGTGTAGGCAGAAGCTAAAGTTTCATAAGCTAAAGCTAAAAGCTAAATAAACACTGAACAAAAACACAGAAATAAATGCATAGCAATAACAATGCTAATACATAATTACTACATTTTACACAGTAACATATTTGTATTAACTTAAATTTTCCATGGTGTATTTGAAAACCAGTTGACCTGCCAATGTAGTGCATGTTTTTATAATTATAGGAGAAGAATTCAACAAATTTACCCCTCTAACTGACAGACAATTAGATTTTATATTTGTGCGTATGTTTGGTTTCTGGAAAATAAAGTTTCCTCTCAAACTGTATTGACTGCCTCTCATTGTAAACAACTTCTGGATACAATTGGTAATTGTCCGGTTTTAGCTTTATACATTGTTTGTACTGTATTGTGTTCAACTAAATCTAAAAATTTTAGTATATTTAGTTGCAAAAATAAAGGATTGGTTGGTGCACGATAGGGTTTTTTTATTTGTAATATGTATGGCTTTCTTTTGCAACATAGAAATAGAGTTAGTATTTGTTCTATAGGTGTTTCCCCAGATCTCTACACAGTACGTCATGTATCGGACAATGAGTGAGTGATAAAGAGTACACAAAGATTTTTAGTTTAAGAAAGCTTGAGCTTTATAAGATTGCAATTGATCTAGACATTTTAGTTAGTTTATATAAGATTTCCAATTTAATATATTGTCAGTTATTACACCTAAAAATGTATTCTTAGACACAGTTTCAATTTCTACTTCATTGATTTTTATTTTATTGATGGAGTTTGATACACAGTTTCCAAAAATCATGCATTTTGTTTTACCAAGGTGAAGTGATAATTTGTTAGTATCAAACCATTTTTTAAGTATCTGAAGTTCACACTTAACTGTTTTCAAAAGTTGCTCTAAATGATTTCCACTAAAAAAAAAAAAAAAAAAAAAATGCACTTGAGTGATTTGGAAACCAAACATAAATCATTTATATACAATATAAAAAACAGTGGTCCAAGTACTGAACCCTGTGGCACCTCACATGTGAATTTTAACAGGTTAAAGTTTGTGTTAATGTGGAGCCAGTCCTCGGATACCACATTTCTATAATTTGGACATTAGTAAATTGTGGTCAATGGTGTCAAATGCTTTTTTCAATATATATATATATATATATATATATATATATATATACACACCTACAGTATATATGTATATTGCATATAACTTTCTAAGTTTCAAAAACTGCACTGCATTTTGGACAAAGACTTTGATTTCCTCAGTGGCTCCTGACACATTATATTACCTGCCCGAGGGGAACCATACAAACTGTGAGAAAAGGGAATATGTCATCAGTTTTTTTCTTGGATGTGGGCTGCATACTAATTCATGAACTGTGAGGGAAGTGATCAAATGAGATCTTTTATTAGACACTCTTCTTTCAGTAGATACTGTATATACTGTGTCATCAGTCTGCCTGAACAAATTAAATCCACCAATGTTAAATAATCTGTGGGACAGGTAGCAGCAACTTCTTGTTTAATAAGAATACAATAAACCACATAAACATGGTTACAATTATAGACCTGATATTTATTATGTTATCCTGTATTGTTTCCCTCTATTGAACAACCTCATGAAATTCACAGGAGGAAAATAACAGCCCAGTTGCCTGTAGGGAATGTGCATACCGCTTTGCCATGCTGGGCTTTTCTCGTCTAAACACAGCATCATGGCTGACTGCCCATTGCCTTTTCACCGGGTACGCCAGCAGAGAGGTGTGCCTATGTGTAGACAGATGCAAAAAGGCATAGGTTGGTGGGAGTGTTGTGGGGGGTGGAGGATGTCCCTTGAACCTATTAATAGTTCTCTGATAAAGCACCTCGGGGAGGTATCACACGCTCTGTTGGCCTCCTGCACAGAGAATCCTCTGAGTGACTCTCCAGAGATGGGCATTCCTTATAGCCACACAGGAAACACAACCCAGATGAAGGGCATCATATGGTCTTTGAGGGGATTGTGTTGAGTGCGCCTGAGTGCAGTTTATAGCAAATGTGAAAGGATGACTTTGTGGGAATATAATGGACACACATCTACTGTATAAGAGCTTATTTTTAGAAATAGGCTTTGGATGGACTGTAATTTAATAAATGTATTGCCATGCTAGCAGTTTTACGGGGTACAGCTTTGAGCCATAGCTCATATTAGCATGTTAAAATGTCTACAATGACAATACTAGCATGCTATCCAGTGTTAGCTGACGTTAATGTCAATGTGACTGGACACATTGGAATTTTGACCTCATGATGGCACAAGAGTGAGGAGATGTCACCAACCTTCTTTTAATTTTCCAGGAAAAGGGACCACACCAAAGTCCATGCTAAATTTCATTGGAATTGATTTGGTTGTTTTTGAAATATGTCATTCTAAACAAGAAATGTCAACCATCCAACCAACAGACGAACACTGCCTCAACACCGGTGTGGCTAAATAACTGTAACATGTGTTAGCATGCTAGTATTGTCATTGTAAACACTTTAGCATACTAATATGAGCAATGGCGCAATACAAACCTGTTTAAACTCACATATTGTATGAAAGAAAAAAACATGTTTAACAAAGACAACTGCATTGAAATGGTAAGAGGGCTGTGAGTCGTCAAACTGGCCTTAAATGATCTAAGGACACGTAACCTAACTAGATGTGAGTGAGTCAAGGACACCTTAATTAGCATTCACATCCCCCTTCATCAATGTACAATGTGTTGATGAGTTTGACCTGGGGATGGTAGACGTCAATGATTTCCCTCATTTCTCAAGGAAAGCAGTCTGAAATCTCTTGAGTCTGGAGAGAGAGAGCTGCTGGATGGTTCTTCTATTATTAATACAAGTAAGAGGAAAATTCTGTTTTCAAGCTTGTATAGTGAGGTGAAGTTTGCCCAAATTACAGCCACTTGAAATTCAATGAATAACTTATGCCTCCATCAATATCCTCACCACAGACTACCATCCATTTTTTTTTTTACAATATAAAGATTTATTAAGGCAAATAAAATATATGAGCTATTATCTAAGTTTAAAATATTTAAAGAGAAATTATGATAATTGAACTGATACTGTTCCACAGTCTATCACATGAGTTGAACTGAATATGTTTTTGTGGGAAGAGGAGATGAGTATTAAATGGGCACAGCGAGGCGATATGATGTCCACAGAGGACTCAACCTTTATCTGCACTTTAATGATCTGGTTATAACTTGAACTCTGCCATGACTCCCACATAATACCATCATAAATTTGCCTGGGCAACCACCTTTTCCCATTACGACCCATTAGAGAAGTTTACAACAGCGGAATGACAAGAGACAAGAATAGTAGCTCAATCTGATGCTAATAACAGCAAGCTATATTTATATTGCTGTCTATAAAAATGTATCTTGTGCACTCAAGAATGTAATAATGAGCCGATCAATGAAAAAACCCCTTATAGCTTTATAAGACTAAAATTAGGACAGTTTTGACAATGCAAATACAGAAAAACAAAAACAACAAAAACTGTTGAGTTTTCTCTAATTAATATCATCTGATGTGTAAATAGACATCAATTCCTGCTATTCAGTCCTGCAATGAATATAAAAAGTTGTGACAGGACTTTGTGGGGCAGGTACAAAGGTAAAATGATACAACTGTGTGATCTGACACAGGTGATTGTTATTATTTGGAAGCAGCTTCCAGAAGAGGCCTTGTCCTAAAGAAGCAAAGATGGGGGATTACCATTTTGTCAACAAAATTCTTCAAAGATGTGAAAGGATTAGGATATTGTGGTGTCTATGGTGTACAAACAAGATGATAATATGCCCAAAGAGGACTCAAGGGCATAATCCTAAGCTGAGCACCCAAGATCTGTGATCTCTCAGATGACATGGTATCAAGACTTGTCACTCATCTTTACCTGTTGTAACCACCTGGGCTCAGGATTACTTTAGAAAACCTCTGTCAAGCACAATATGGCATTATACCCACAAAAGCCAGCTGAAACTACTGTGCCAAAGGGAAGCCTTATGTTTACAGTGTATAAAAGCAACATTGACTTGTTGGCTTATGAAGCCTCTCAGTTAAACCATCACACAGTGGAGATGTGTACTGTGATCAAATTAATGACTATTTTTTGGTAGAAACAAATGTTATATCTTTTGGATCAAAAATAATGGGACAACCATTACAAACCATCAATAAGTTCCAAAGCCAACATCAAAAAGTCCAGAGTCCGTCAGGTATACGATTGTGTCAGAGATAATGTTTCTGATTGCGTCTTTAAAGCTGAAAAGTATATACTGTACATTTTGGAGCAGTCTATGTTGCCTCTTCAGTAAGACAATGAAAAAGCACCCACTCCACACACTGTCCTTTGTGCTGTCCTGACCTGCCTCCAACAGAGAACATGTAGTGCATTTTAAAATATTGAAGGAGACAATAAAGATTCCGTGTGTTTTCAAACTTAAAGTGTTGTTTCCAAGAAGACTGGGACTCATTTTCTTTAGAAACATTCAATTACTTGGTGTCTCTTTAGTCCCTATATATCTTTTAAGTGTTGTGAGAGAGAACTACTTGTTTATTTTGAACAGGCATTATAATTCACAATTTAAAACATTTAATAATATGCTGCTTTAAAGAACTACAGGTCTAAAATAAATGTAATAATCACTGTTTTCAGTTTAAGATTGAACTTTTTGGTGGTTATAGGTGAAGATAATAATGATAGTGTTCAGAAGAATATTACAACATTGTACAAGTGTTGGGGACTGATTGGATGTTAATGTAATATAATTCAGACTACTCCATCTTGTTTTATTATCATTGTACAGTGGCAATGGAAGTAGCCGTCTAAACTCTTGATCCAGGGCCTTGACCATCTGGCCTGTGAGTTTGTGGCTGTCAACACAGCAGAATCGTGGGGATAACTAGGAGCAATCAGAGGGCACAGAGCCCAAGCTGCCACTGTGGTTTACACCATGCATGTGACTTTTGGCTAGACAGGTGTACACACTAGCAGGCAGCAGCTGGTGATCATGACAACTGTTTGCCGTGATGGTAGAGATATGCTAATTTCTTCCTTTTCTTGCGGTGCCATCAGCAGTCACAATCGCTTATTACACACGACGCCTGTAGCTTTCAAGCTATCAATATGATTTTGTGTGAACACAGATGCAGAAAAATGAAGGGAAGCCTAACAAAACATGTCAACAAAGAGGTGATGAATTCACATTTTACAGAGAAGCAATTATGAACTCGGGATCGCTTGAATTGTCGCGTAGCATACCCTGCAGTGCTGCAATCAGCCTGATTGGCTCTCAGTTATTTAGCACAGGCCAGTGCTTTCTTTTGCATTAACAAGGGAGCAAAGATAATTGTGTTTTACGAAATTATTCCCTTTAAGGTTCTGACAAATGCTGTCATCTGCTGTTTGCTGTCATGCTTGGACTTGGTTATATTTTAGCAACACAACAAAAGCACATGGCCTGTTGTGCTGTAAAAAGGAAATGAGACCCCTAAATAAATGCTGAGATAAAGAGAAAGAAAAACGTTTTTAGTCAAGTTTATTTTATTCACTTCTGTGCACCATAACCAGAGATAAATTATTATTAAGTAGTGCATTTTCTTTCTGTGTTTTTATTATTACTACTATTAAAATCAACAATACTGATGCAGCATTTTGCAATTGGTTAACAGACTGTGCTTTCCGCTTGCATGACCTCAAATATATACTTGAATTATTCAGAACTGAACAACTAGAAGTAACAACACAGATACAAAAATTCAAAGAAGTGTTTTTGTCTGATTTTTGCATCTTAAAAAACATTGATTTCTTGTTGTAGAAACACAGAGGAAGCTGTTGTCTTCAATAATGAAAAATGATCTAATTTTGTCCATTTCCTGAAGTTGCTGAAGCATCAGCTCCTGTACACGCTGTGGGTGAATATAAATACAATCTGTGCTCAATCAGTCACCCCCCCGGAGCCCAGACCAACACTGCTCAGGTTGTGCTGAGCATCTCTGGGCTGGGAGCCAGTGCTCTCTAGACACAACATAGATAGAAAGTGCCAAACAATGCCACCCTGCATGGCAGCTGCCATACACATGCCAAAATCCCAGTATAGAGAAGTCAAAGCCCATTAGATTTTACTCTCACTACCTGGAAGATAACATTGAAGAAAGTTTTTTCCTTCAAGGTCAAGTCAACTACAAGATAACTTTAAATCTTGTGCTGTCATTATACAATTGCCAGTCAAAAGGTAATGTTGAATGTGCCTGTTTTCTAGTATGATGCACAAAATACATCTTTTTTTTAAGTCAACAGTGATGTATTGAACATCATATTGCAAGTGATGAATGAATAAATTTTTCTGTCAAGTCATTTTCTAAGAAGACAGAAAGCAAATGTTTAAATATGTTTAATGGTGCAAAAAGCCCCGTGGTTCTGTCAGTTTGGATCATGCAGTGTGTACATGTCAATGCTCCTGGGTTTTCACTCCAACACATCCCCCTCTGGTCTATCCTGCACATCCTTACAGATAAACAAGTACCAAATTGCATCCAGGCCTACGGCACATGTGTGCATATTAAACTTCATGGCTCATTTCCACCTCAATACAACACAATAGTAGAGCTGGGCAGCACAATTTAAAAATACAATGCTAATATCTGTAAGCCTTGTTCATATTAGGCTTTGCGATATTTAATAGTCTGACAAAGTTCCCATCCACAAAGGTTTCTCAATTCAATCTCCAAAGGATCTAGTATGAAATGCAATACAAGTGAAAATAAGAGAAACAAAGCCTAAAAGCTGCATCAGGTTTAGCTGCAGGGAGTAATGTGCATACAAAAGGGAGGAAACTGTTTAGCGACTTGCTTTATCTAATTAATTTCAAAGTGATAGGCCAGCATCTCTAATCTGAATTTAGAATTGATGCCAGCTGGTGAACATATGACTATTTTTTTTTGGCTTTTGAAACAATGGCATGCTCAGCCCCATTACAACAACAATTTTTCATGTGCTGTTTATAACAGCAAAACTGCATGTGAAGAACTTTTTCATGTTTACTGCTCTGAGCTATCAAACATGATCAGCGTTTTGGCTTTCCATTTTTAGTAAACTTTTTAGGAATTCATACCTCATAGCCTTAGGTGTCATAGTTCACATCCTCATTTTTGTACTTTCACCTCATCAAATCCAAGGTATTAAGTATATCCTGCTCTCTTCCTATGTTATATATGTAGCGTAAAGACAAAAGAAAGAACAATAGGCAATTTAATGAACTGACTTAAGGACTGACTGGAAGAATGATTGAAGGTTTCTGTTCATGCCCTGGTTGCAGCTATCTGTGCTCTTTGAATGGAGCTTATGTGGGGATGTCTTACCATCGTAGACCTATAAGTCTTCTCTACCTTCTGAATTATCATGGTAATAAAGCAATTAAAATGTAAAATAGTAGAATTTAATCATAGATGTGTGAGGCTACATAGACTGCAATGTCAGAAGTAATGTCTCTAGATTAATCCTGCGACAGCCCTCAGGTCACATATCAAAATCAGACCCTACAGCTTTCACTACCGCCCCATCTTTTTCCCCCTTCTCTCTTTTCTTTCTCAGTAATGTGTTGAAACATAGTGAATTGATGAAGATCTCCATGCCCAGGGGCTTCACTTGTGCCCACAGATTATTCCTTACTTCTGGTCAATATGTAGTTAATCCAGCATGAAATTATATTTTGTTCAAGATGAAAAAAGGACAGTGCTCGTCATCATTTATGAATGTTTGCACCATCAAAATGTAAGACATTATAGATAAATACTTGGTCACAGCAGGGTTGGGTTTTTTTTTTAGCTCTCACAAGGCATTTTGCATCCTTCCATAAGCAAAGTATATTAAAAAGCAAAATGGTCAACACTGTAATATTTGAGGAATGGCACCAGTCTAATCACCCATTTATTTACCTGAGTAACTTAAATACATGGATGAAAACCATATAATTACTACTATCATATTAGAATTAGAAGAAGTAGCAGCCATATTTATTGCTACAGTTTTATATCCATATTCACATAGTGTCCATTGTGATATTTCAGAAATACTTTGATCACAAACAAGAGAAAACATTTTTGTTCAAATGAAAAGCAATCAAGCAATAATGACAGCAGCTATTACATCTTGTATAACAGTGTTATGAGTGCTTTATGGTCATGACCAGATCTGAAGCAGAACAACACACAGCAGGTAATTACACTGGCAATTATCCTTTTTACCGTCATTTATGTGATGCAACAACTGTATCTATATATTCTATATTGTAGAATATATGTTTTTATTTTATTTTTTATATCAATTATATATCTCTGCCAGAAAAAAAACATATATATTTTCCCAGTATGATATGAGTAATTAGAGTATAACAGTACAGCTGAACTTGTCTTTCCTGGGACTTTGATGGTCCCTAAGCCAGGTTTTGCAGTCTGCACAAGTCATCTGATAAGCTACTACAAACAACCTGGAGAAACCCCACGTGCCATTCGTCTGTATTATCATTCTGTCTGGTGCAACACATACAAGAAACAAGCAGAGACAGGAGAGCAAGGAGGGCTTCTCAGTGCTTATTGTATCCTCTTGCTTTTTAATAACTAACAACCACAGTCTGCGCATCCAAAGTCTTCTGGCAATCTAGCTGGTGACACAGCACAAAAGTGAGCTGGGAAGTGATAAATGGCTGGACTTTACTGGACACTATAGTATTATCATCACTGCAGTGAAGCTTGTACCTACCAGAGGTGCTGTAGATGTTTTTCTTTTAGGCTTGAAATGGATGTTAATAAACAGCCTCACCTGAACACATTCACCAATCCTGTTTAACATGTAGTGATTAGGCAAGCTTAGCTGGTTAAGCCTAATCCTCAGCGCTGTAATCCTTACTGTATTTCAACATATCAAACATTTAATTTCCAGCATAGTGCAAAATGTTATGGTGCAGTAACAGAATATGTAGTGGAAATTATATTTAACAGAGGGAATTTATGTTATCATCTGCTGATGTTGGCACAATAAACTTGCAGTCAGCGGATTCTGCATGTTTAGTCCTCTTTATGAAGGAGCAAGGTTTGCAAAGCTGAGAAAGTGGAAAGTTCTATGTATAGAAAGAATAAGTTTTATTTTTAAAGCATCTTTTCACTCGTTATGGTAAAGGACCAATGTAAAAACAAATGCAGGCACATGAATAAGTAATTATAGTGCCTCTTTGCCTACAGTACAGGGTCCCTAAAGAACAATGAACAAGAAGAAACATTTTAGTAAATGGCTGTAAGTAATATCTTAAGAGGTGCAGTAATATTGGAGACAATATACAGAATTAAAACTGCAGTGACCATCACATGTCCCTTTAATCAAGCATAACAAACCTATAAAGTCTCCCTGGAGAGGCAAGTAAAAGACTGTTCTGCTTGAAGTGTCCGAAATCTCACACCCACAGATTTTATACCTCTTTCTGCCATTCAAACCTGAAGAAGATTCTACAGCACATCACATTTGCTTCACTTATAGACAAAGTTGTACTTGCTCCACAGAAGCGTGATTTAGATTTGCAAATACAATGTCAGCCTCACCTCCAAACAGCCAATAAAATAGCTGATCCAGCTGCTTTTCAACTTTCCATTCAGCAGTTCAGACACGGCGTTGTGTTGAACCAGCAATCACAGTTTAATGGGTCGACCGACCCTCCTGGCTTGAACTCAGATTTTCAGAAACCGTATTTTACTGCCAGTCACACTTTAATGGAGCAGATGGTCTGTTCTGAAATAAAACAGCCATTCAATAGTGTGAATTAAAAGAAGCTCTGGGAATATTTTGCATGAAGTGACATGCTCAGCAGCAAAGAAAGTCAATATGCAGAAAATATATAAAACTAATACATCAGGAGTAGTATACAATATTTCATTACATCATCCTACTTTGAGGAAAACTTGGTATTTTGTGCATGCATTGATGCCTTGGGTGTAGTGACTATGTAGGAGATCTGGGGATTTTTTACATGCTGTTGTTTGAGGTATAATACAAATGAATTTAGACCTGCATTTTTCCTAGAAAAAAAAACCCATCTATTTGCAACTAAACATCTTTGTTTTCATTCTTTTCTAGTTCATCCATTGTTCCTGTTTATAGCTTAGGGAAGTTGTTTTGGCTCATCTTATTGTTTCCTCCTCCTGTTGGAATCGCTGCCAAGTTCATTTTTTTGCATGGATGTCTCTTTGTTTCATTCTAGCTTGCTAATGCCAAGACCAAGACCTCCATGACCTTGCAGGACATGCTCTATACCATACCATGTTTTGTGCCAGTTTGTGTTTGTCTAGCCAATTCTTATTGGTTCGTTCCCCACTCCGTTGAGAGACTGTCTGAGACTCTTAGTGACCTTATCTCAGCGCATGTCATACAGAGATGTTTTTCTTCAGCTGCACATCTGTTTATAAAAGTGATGGGGTCGTCCCTTCAAGCAGAAACTTCAAGTCAACCCTATAAATCAAGCGACAGTGGCTTTAGCCCTCATTAATCTGTCTTGGAACTGCAAAGTAGTTAAAAAAAGTGCATGGCAACATACATGTCACAAAATATTAACAATCTTTTTTGTCAGTGCATATCAAGGGGCTATAAAGGAGGTCCATATTTCATTGTCTTTGATATAGCTTTTTGAGCTTTGAAGATAGACATCAGTAATAGACCAACAGGCAAGAATTTTTACACTCCGTTCTTGAACCCTTATCAGAGGAAGAGGGTGTCATAATAAATCTGAAATTCATTTTAAAGAAATGACATACTTCAGTAATACCTGTTAAGAAATTAAGTCGTTCTAAGTGAGGAGTGATATTCCCAAAGTGTATCCAACCTTGGTTTAAATTTATGCTGGATTTGTAGGGATGAATGTTAAGTATCAGTTTGCTTCTGTGTCCAGAGACTGCAGAGGTTGCACAGTATAGGAAGAAGTAAAGTAGCTGACAGATGCACAATGATTGATGCGAGATCAGTGAAGTAAACTCTACAGGACTAGGATACTCATTTACTGTTAAGAAATATGTGGCTAAAACATTATCAGGCCAACTACAACAATGATGGCCAGGGCTGGACTGAGAAATTTTTTTTTGCCATATTGGCCCAGACCAGCCCTGCACAAGCAGCCATACACCAATTATCTTCATGCTTCCCTGAATATGTAAACACAACATGCCACTCCCCAAAAACACCCAAGTAACATAACAAGTAAGAAGGAGAAGAATCAAAGAAGACAAAGAGATGACTCCTTGACTACAACAAAGGTAGAATGATTGATCAGATAAGCTACATTTTCCAGACAAATCCTAATTTAAAAAAAAGTTAATCTATGGGCTCAGGTGAGAGTCAATAAGATTTTTAGCTTGTAAAATAATTCTCACAAATAATTCCAGAGTTTGCAGTTATAAGTCAGTCTTTGAAAACTTGTTAAATAAGTTTGTATAGAATTTGAATAAAATCTGTGATCAAATTATACAAATATGTGTATATAAACAAAGAATAAAAATGCATGAGAAATGTTCCTGTCCTGTCCTTGGAAAATGTTGAACTCAAAGTAGCATCAAACTGTCCAGTAAGAGGGCAGATGGTTATGCTGCCTGAAAAATGCAGTGAATTTTTGAGCTGGACGACAGCCTGGGCTCTTCTGGGACCCAAGAGGCCTTCATTATATTTGATGATGCTGTAGAAAAAAATGGTTAACATTTAATGTGATGCGTATGCAAACCAACCTAGGCCACAGAGGAGCCTGTGCCATCATCCATCTTGAAAATTTTCTATACCTTTCAGATCCTGTGGTGGAGATGAAAGTAACACAACCATCAGCCCTCTGATTGAAGATTTAGGTTGAAGACCAGGTCAAAATTTATACTTGTACCTTCAAATTTGACACAGAGTGCAAACTTTGAACGTTACATGAAGTTTTCTGCTTTGTATCTGTACATAGAATCACAAAAGCATTTCTATATGTTTTTTATGTAACCTCACCACTAATGACAGTCTATTATTTATATCTTGGGCATACATAACACATAACAACTATAACATTAATTTAATTATTTAATTAAATTTACTGGTTATGCATAGGCTGGTTTACAATCCGACTTTGAAAAATCATTTTACCAACTCAAAATCTTACCAACTTTCAGGCCATATATACTCTTCAAGTCAAAAAAGATGTGAGAGAGAAAGGTGTAAAACCTTTGAGATGTTGAGAAGCCACTACACTATAGTGAATATTTGCATAAGCATTTTAATCACTTCTTCCTTCATTATGCTACAAGATCAGCTTTCGCAATAGCTGCAACTAATAACTTTAGCTAGTTAGCTAGTTTTCTCTTGTTGTAAGTTAACTTAAGTTAAATCCCTCTGTAAATATAAACTATCTTTACAAAGCTAATTAACTTAAGACTTTTATACATTGTCTTTGTTTAAACATTTGTAAAATTGTTAGATGTTTAATGTTGTCATTTATAAATGGACCCATTGCTGTTTTGTCTAAGGCTAGTCCAAGTGCATAAAAATCCTGTTGTGTGGCACTTGGAAGGTCAGGTCTCCTAATTTAAGTGAAGTTTTGAACCACGGCTCTTTTTCCAGTTTGTTGTATATTTAGACTTACTGATATTTAAGGAATGCAATTTTTTTTTCAACTATTAAAACATTCTCCCTTTTTATACTCTCTCCCTGTACATTTTCTTCTTTGTCCCTGACAGGTATCTTACTGGGTACTCCTGAGTAGCCAAATGCTAATCATCGTCATGATTTCTTATTACATATTGTTGAGCCAGGCTCGTCATCCGGTTGTTAGCTTCTACTTACTGCAAGTTCTACTCTGTATGCGACAGCAACTGTCTGAAGGGCCTATCTTTTTTGGCTCATGATTTCTCTCTGCCTGTCCTGTGGAGTCTGTCCTTTCCATTTAGGGACTTCTTGTTCTATTTCCTATTGGGCCTTGAGGCTATGCCTATTCCTACAGAATCTGGGGTTACAGCACATAACCAATCTTGTGTCCCTGCATGGGTCTACATGTGCATAGGAAAATGTCTGGTTTGCCAGATGGCCAGAACAGCCCTCTTGGTGTCAGTACGCTCTGCTTAATACAAGAGTACTGTTATTATTATTAGTTACTTGTTTAAGCACTGTGAAGGGTTGATATGAAGAGCTAGTTAGAAGAACGGTCATCTAACTTCATCTTGAAAGACAGAGCTGCTTGTTCTCCATTCACTACAACAAGGCCTGCCTACATCATATTAGCCATTGCTTGAAATATGCACATATGCATTGCTTACCAGAAAGAAAAAAATCTCTGCTGTGTTTGTGTCTGGTACTGTTCATAAATATGGACTGATGAGTGGGAAAATCCTCCAGTACTACCTCCCAATGGTAACAATTTCATTTGAAAATGCAAATGTTGGCATGCATCTTAAACATCATCTCGTTCGCCTCCAATAATTAATATTCATGTTAACAGACAGTTTTATAATGACAGTTATCAGTTACATTCACACTAACACAACATGCATCCAGGGATTTTGGATGTGGGTGTTTAAATAAAAGAATGCTTTCAAGCAGAAAACAATGAAATCTCATTTGTCTCTGATGTGAACATGTCTAGTCAAAGTAGACAATAATGTGGGTGTGCAGCACTAAAAGCTCTCTAACCTAAATGTGTAACAGTACAACCACAGCTATTCTGTGATGTGTTTCATAGTGTTCAAAGAACATACTTTAATCATTTTATCGGTCAGTGTTTCAAGATTGTTTAGTTTATGGGCAGTGCACCTGGTAAAGATTAGCCACATGCATTCTGAGCACAATCAGTGTGATAACAAAAACTGTGAAAATGAAATAACAGGAATTATTATTTAACACCAAAGCTAATTTGGTTGGTAACTATATCCCCAGCAAGTTTGCCTTTTTCATGCTGGGTGAAAAATGAATATGAATAAAAATACGATTCTGAAATGCGCATGAAAACCCTGTTGAATGGATCTTTGTGGCGTAGCACAACATAACAGGTAGCTCAGTCAACTATAAACCTCCTGACCCTACATATACAAGCAAGTTTATCATGTTTATTAGATTTAACAGATGTGTTCTAGATGTGTTTATATTGTGTGTTATGAGGATTGTCACTATCTCTCTCCGAAATGAGATTATACAAATATCAGTGTTTAAAAACCAAGCTCTTCAAAACACAGATGAAGAAGCTTTTGCAAAGGAAAATGGGTGTGATGGCTATAAAATGAGACAAACCCATGCAAACCAGATCAGTAAGTGAAAATGAAACCCTTCAGTGTCCCTGAGGGCCCAGGGCCAAGTGAGCAAAAGCAGCAGTTGATGATATACAACTCAACTACTGGGCCACCCAGAGTCCATATCATGGATTTGTAATGAATTCCAAAAGCTAAATTCCCTTTCAAAGTTTGATGCTTCTTCCATGCCCCAGGTTAAGGAAGTGGCTGTTGTGATGAACATGCCCAATCTTTCAAGAAACCATTCTCTCACCAAACTGCATTTTTTTCCACAGACAAACCCTCCTGGCCATTGACCAGAACTTTCATCTGCTGCTTTTGTGTTTTTGATTATTGTATTGCACTTCTCTCACCACCTACCCATTTCCACACACATAGCATACACTCCATCAGCAAGATTGGAGGCTGTTGATTCACACAAGATATGATGCAATTTCCTGTACCATGCCTGAACGTGTTTCTAAGATACAGCTACAAAACTCGTCAAACCAGTTGTCCATCTTCATGAGTTGTGCCAAAGTCTGCACCACCACCTCTCTGCGTGCCTGTACTGGCATGCTGATAATACTATATAATAACTACAGTAATCAAAAAAGTCAAGCCATGACATTAATAATCCTGAAATGTGAAATATGAGTCTCACAGCACCCTTAAACTCAGATTTTCTATGATTTGTGAAGCATTTTCTGTGTGTGGTTATGAAACTAAGAGCGATGATATGAATTGCATAAGGTTTCCTGCATGAGAAGCTGATAAATATGCTTTACTCCTGTGCCTGCTAATTCTTGAAAATATAATTGATCACTTTTGCTTGGGTTATTTTTGTAAAGGGAGACTGATACCACTGGGCGGCACACAAGGGCTTGCAGCTGAATACTCACCCCCCTCCCTTCCACTGCCTGTCCTCCCCTACACCCCCACCCCCCCTTGCCTTAATACTCATTCTTACAGGAACACTGCGGCTCTTAGAGCCCAACCAGCAAGGCCAGGGTGGGGGTGCACTGCAGCACAGAAGACTCACTTCAACAATAGTGACTCAGATTTCCCTATATTATCTTTGAGGAAGGATGGCAATTTTGTTTCATGTTTTTTCTATGGCACTGGATAATGTATGGAACTGTTTTAAACTGGACACATTAAATAAGAATTCGAAGGCTAAATTACATTGGCATGATAAATGTTATGTCTATACCTTAGCACATTTTAGATCACAGGCAGATAGGTACATTACGTTCTATCACTCAAACTCCCTGCTTCTATATTTTCAGTATTCTATAACTGCCAGTCTGTGTGCTTGTCTGTCTGGGCGCGTATGTCAATACAGGTATCTGGATTTACAAGACTGTCCGTCTTTGCTATCAAAACAAAATCATATTGCCTCTCCTTCAAGACATAAAGTTACCCATACAGTTTGGTGCTGAAAGAGGTCTTCCAGCCTGGAGGTTAATCTGGGATTTGTGCAGCTGTATGAATCAGCATTAAGCCCCTGACATTGACATAATAGTGAGGTTGCGTTCTTAGACACAGTTTAACAGAGTAAAGGAGATCTCATTGCTGATGTCCATGGAGCCCGTCTGGAGGAGACCAGATTGCTGCAGTACTCAGTCTGCTTTCCTCATCAGTCCTGCTATCGGGCCACGATGCTGGAACTGACCTCTTGGTGATATCAGCCCCTTGCCTTCTTCTCTGTCCCCCTGGAAACTTTAGCATCACTCTATATATATATATATATATATAAATTCTAATGTTGTATTTTACCTTAAAGAAAGATTTACAGATTGTCCAGATACAAATATACAATTTCAGGAAAGGAATTGCAAAAAGATTTACTTTGCAATAAATAGTGACCAGACGAACATTCTGTTTTTGTGTCACACTATGTCTAAGTTCCCTGAGTTTTCTGTGTTCTTAATTTACTATCTCTACCGCTCCTGCGATAAGACTTAGTGTTCAGGTAGCAAGAGAAATGTGAGTTTGATCAGTGTAAATCATGCCACGATGCACACTGCTGTATGCATTTGGAAGACACTTCATCTAAAATGATGAAGCGATGTGACTGGAAAGGTCTTTTCTTGGAGGGAGAACTCAAAGTCAGAATTACTGCTGAGGTGGTTCGTTGAGGTAGAGCTCGGTGGGAGGTACAACGATTTTTATTTCTAGAATCAATTCAGTCAGCTCCTGTAGAGAGATCATGGACTTGTGGACAATTATTCTGGTGATGACGAGAAGAGTCCAATCATTGCCTGGTAATGGCGTTTCATTTTCATTCTCTGTGAAAAGCTTCAAAATAAAAGCTATAATCACTCTCCTGCAATTACAGCCCAGCACCTCATTTTCCAGAACGGTCTTCTAAATTTACCAACAAGGTTAAACTGGACATTCACACTCTTATTGTTTTTATTTGTCGCAACTATTCCATTATCTCTGAGAGGAACGTGGATAATGCTTTAACATAGAGGACTAAAGCATTAAAGGGCTTTAATTGAAATGTAGAAACATAGTTTACTCCGCCACACAAATTTGTTGAAGAGATGCTAGAGATATACTACATTCTAAAAGACTCAGTTGCACCAACTGAAAAACATGTTTGCATGGTCTGAATTCAAAACAGGGTTTATGCCACCATGGAAGCACCAAAATGATATTCTATGCACCTGCAACAATATTTTTTGTCTAATTTGATTGCCGACTTATTACTGTGATTCATGTATTCAACACAACAAACATGATACAATATGTAAACACTGTGAGTTAATATGCCATTAGGAAGCACTTTGTGTTGTTGGAGGTTGTTATAGCATAAAACATTACTTGCCACAGTGATCTAGCAAACAAAAATGGCCAATACCACTGCTGGTGTTGTGTTTTAATTACGCAACCGGAATGGGTCCATTTGCTGCAGATTAATCTGCAGGTTGCACAAATCCAACTGTCTGTGTTTATCTCTGTTGGCAACTCTCCCAAATGTCATCCTTTTGTGGTGTCTTGCTGTGTTGTATTGTTCGTATTGTCAGGTTGTAGTTTTAGGCTGTTTGTTAACTACAGATTTGTTTAACGGCTTTCCATGTTTCTTTTATCTTACCTGCCTGTAGCTGTGATATCTGTAGCTTTGATACAATGACTAAAAAAGTGTAAATAGAAGTAAAAATCAAATTTTATAGAACTGAATAAAAGAAAACAACTTGGAAACATCTACACTGGACATCTGCTATGAAATTTGTGAGATCTGATCGACAATGCCCCTAGCCTTAATTAGCTCACAACACTGGGCATGAACATTACACCAATTATCTTTCTTCAAGCATCCACTGGGAGGAACTATTACCCATGGCAGGTTCTCTATAGGGGATCCTGTGGCAGCTGCACATCTAATTACACCTATGGGGAAAATGTCTTGGATATCTGAATGGTCCAATTTATGTTCATACTGGGCAATTAAAAGCCCCTGGATGCCTACAGCAATGACTGAGCACTTAGTTTTTATTAAAAATACACAATCAACAGTACATGTTGTGCTCAGATGTGTGTTCTGTGGTGAGGTGCATGAGGAGATTTTCTGTGGACAAGTGTGACTGATGCATATGAAGCTTAACCTACTCTCAACCCTGCACTCTGCATGTAGTGTTTAATTGCATGAATATTTCAAGAGTTAGTTCAAGTCCTTTCACATGTTGTCTCAGCAAGATCACAAGTTTTAAGACACCTAGTTGAATAATTCAATTTTATAGACACTTTTGTGGAATTGTGCGAATTGTGAATTGTTTTATGCGGATGTTGGATATTGGAAAGTCCATAACATGGATCAATGGACTTTTCCCATTTTAATATATCATGTTTTTTAAATATCCTGGTGAAGTTGATGTCTTTTCTCTGTTCCCCTTTCTCGTAAAATATGAAACAAAACTCATACAAACAAATGCGGGCATTCATGCATATGCTGTAGTGAGTGGGTCATTTATAGATATTCACTCACAAAGGTCAGTAGAAGATCTGTCTGATACACTTTTTTTTTTCTTAAATTGCCTATTTGGACAAAACAACATGGAAAAAAGAAACAGTATTTCCCATTTCATATACCACATGTAAAAATGTAAGTTGAAATGGGAGCAGTAGATTAGACCTGTACACTGTTTTCAATATTTTTCCACTCAAAGTAATCAGAGATTAAATTTTCAAAAGGTCAGCTAGAACAACACAGCCAACGGCAAACTCCAGGCACACTGTTTCAGGAGGATATATGTTTAATAATGTATGAATGCACGCCGTTTCATAAAATATATCGTAATTCGTTGACGGCTTTGATGAATATCCTATTATTGAGATAACCTTTTTATGCAAATAAAATGCCGCTGTTTTGACACTTTTTTGGGGAGAATTCAGAGTGAAATATTTCAGTGCTCATTTTTCAGTTGAGGCAGCTTTGAGACCGAGTGCACGCCACAGTCGGCTTGTTCCCAAACGGCATTGGGCTCCAGAGCCGTTTCAGCATTACTGATTACACTGCACTTTCTCATGCACTTACATGCAAGATTAGAACATAGGTTGCTAATTCATGAAAAAAATCATACATAATATATATTTCTCTTCAGGATATAATAGATTACCAATTTAATGTATCATTTAAGAGGATCGGTTATAAAGTAATATTCATGACTATAGTTACTTTTTACAGTGCAGTACGTGCGTGCCCCAAGGATGGTGATGTTTACTATTTCATCAAGAAAATATTTTCCAGGGTAATTCGCTTTAGGATCCAATGGCATGTCAGTTTACCCATATGGATCAGCCTTATTTTTATTTAGCCTTTCAGCTGCTACGCTTGGATGAATAGAAAGAAAAGCCACTGGGAACTCAGAATACAAATGAGACTGAAAATGCTTCGACACATGCCGTGTCAGAAATGATAAGTTTTAATATTTTCTTCCTTCCAGTGCCCTCTTAGACTTCAGATTACTGACAGGCCACTTCATATTTCCTGATTTTCAGTGAGAGCAAGGTTATGGGCATCACCTATAGTGGATGACCACAAGTGACATCCTTTTGATAGAAAGGGGTCATAGTCTCACCTGTTTCCTCCTGCCACTTGGCAGTCTGCCCCCCCTTTTTTTTAAGAACCATACTGTTGTTTTGTCATGATTTTTTACACTATGACTTGGACACATGACAACTGATACTGATACTGAGGCCACTGCCCCTTACGTATTTGTGTCAAAGCAGCTTCCAGAGTTAAGTGAACAGTAAACATTTAGTAAATACAGAATTAGATACAGATGATGTAAATATCAATATCAGCAAAAATCATGTATAGTTGTACAGCAAATGTTACTAAAAATAGAAATAAAGTCACTATAGAGCATAATCACAGACATGTATTAGAATTAACCCTAAGTTTGTCTGACTAACTTTCTTGATTGGTCAACAAGGGACTGAAAATGCAAACTATACAATACCTGATTGCTTCATGGTCAATTAAGGCTTAGGGGTAAGCAGAAGAGATCAATGCTGTTCTTCCACAGGATTTAATGGAGAATTAAGACATGTTAGGCAATGTCCAACATCTCTCACCATTAAAAACTTTGGGGCTTGTGTGTGAGTCTGTGTGTAAATAAAAGAGGGCAATAATAAGCTCCCTAGTCCTGATAATTGCAGTCAATTTAGCTATGAGTAGATGTGAGGGTGAATGGAGCTGGTGTTATCTACATGGGACCAGCCTGTGATAGCAACGCAGAGTCCCAGGGTCCTGGGAGACTAATAACACAGTAGGATTACTGAGCGCTCACTCTGCTTGCACCAAGGACATTTGCCAATAACAACTTTATCTGCCTCCTCCATGCGCCTTGGGTTCTGGCATTTGTAACTGCTGGAAATTAAGAATCGCTTTGTTTTGTCTCCAAGCTGGGGATTGCTGACTGCGACTGTAATAAAGAAAAAAAAAGATTCTTTTAAAAACCTTTTTGATAAAACCTGAGAGCAATTTCATCATGTCACTGTCATTTTGCCATGTCCCTATCAGTTGATTAATCAGAGACAGTCGTCAGCTGAAGACAACCATTTGAGGTTTGGTAGAGAGGTTCTTCCTGTGATGACTGCAGTGCTCATCCTTCACAGGGATGTCCTTATTACAACGTCTACTAACTTATTAATAGCAGCTGACAAAGATCTAAAGACTGTGGTTTGCATAGATTTACCGAAGACATTTTAACCTCCATCATTTCACACAAAATCTGTTATTACGGTCTACAATAGAGGGTAATGATGTGACATGAATAGATTTTTCTGTAGCAAGAATAAACACAACATCAATTAGATCTGAGACAAGTACTAATTAGTTCGATTAGCTGATTCAGAAAATGTATAAGATGCTATTTTGACAGTTTGAGACTTTGAGGAGGTCACCATCAGTCCTCTGACATAGTTAACACAAAACAATTATTGCATTAATCAGTAGGTCAAGAAAATAATCATCTACTTAATTGATAATGACAAGAACATCTTAGGCTCAGCTGTATATGAAGACCCACGGGTGTCACAGAGATGGTAATAAAACATCTCATTGACTAATAACTTACTTACTTAAATGAATGCATTAATGTATAAGCACATGGATTGAATTACAACGCGATTCTTCTTTTCATTTTAATGGCTATTTTACAATTTACAAATGAAATATGAAATATAACATTCAGTGAGTATATAATTCAAAAACGCACTGAAGAATTCATAAATAAAAAGATAGAAGGGAAAAATTTGACAATGCAGTTTAAAAAGAGTAAATGAATGCCTTTTTTATTGTACAACTAGTTATTAATTCAAACATTTTTACCACTATTTCAATGATCCATTGTTTCTCCCTAGTCCTATCATCCATGGTCTTACTCTATATATCATGTATTAAAAGTGTAAAATTCGTACTTAAAATAAAATAACACTGATAATTTAGCTTTATGTCAATGAAGTGATCAAATTTCCTGTGAAGCACATAGTTAATAAAGCGCTTTCTGCTGTTTTTTGCTTTCCACTTTCTGCTAATCGCCAGGATCCATATGGTGCCAAAAAACTCACGTCGTTCTCTTTCCCCCTTGATACCTGATGCAAACACGCAGAAATCCCTCTCATTTTAATTTGTGCCATTGCACCACACTGCACGTTAAGAAAAATGTTGCCCCTCTTCCCGGAAATGAGCCAGATGTTCATGACATTGCTGCGCCGCAGGGAACACCTGGCATTAACACAGTCTTCTTCAGGGTTGTGTTTAATATGTATAGAGCCCTTTTCTCTTTTAGTAGACAAACCCTCTTATTGGTACACCCCTACATCTCACTAGTTTGAAGAGACGGTTTCAAACACTGACCCCCGTCCTGAAGCTAGCACATACCTGAGGTGCTGAGGTAAAGCACAGAGAGAAATGTTTTGAAATGCTGTCAGCAGGGTGTAAATTTGTTTAAACATACTCATCTCTCACATGTCAATTGTTGGTGTAGAGTTCAAACCATGTACTCAACCGTGTTCCTCCCAGGCTAAGCTAAGCTTACAATTTAATTGCTGCCTACGGCTCATCCTCTCCAGCAAAGAGATATCAAAAGGGATCTCGGTGGACAGGTATCTGATTTTTTTTAACCTGATTATAGTTTCCATAGAAACCATAGAAAATGCAGGTGCAGTTGCACCCTATTTTCTGAAAACTAAACAGCAGAGAGGAAAGTCTAAACAATCCTTAATCTTTCATTAAAGAATACAACACACACAAAGCAGACAGAATGGTACCTTTACCTAAGTTTGGAACTAATTCTGATCTTTTTTTTTTTTTTTTTGCTTCAAATAGAAAGAGGTGGGCTGTAGCTGCTAAAATAGGTGCCACATGTAGAGGACAATATTTACCTTTGGCGCTATAATATACAGTATGTGGCAGTGAGAAGTGAGGGAATTCGATTACAACACAATCCTTACTGTTTTCCCATAAGACATCGTGCTAATTTGCAGTTAAGTCTATTCCACATACACAGCTGCCATTAATGATTGTATAGCTAGGCTAAATGCGAGCACAGTGTGTATAGGCTGTCTTGTCACTGGCTGAATAAATTCCTTTCAATTACAGTGACATAAACTGTCTCAGAGATTATAAGAACCTAAGCACATGGCACTGAATAAAGTGCTGGGGGTTCACACGGTAAATGTAGAAGCCATTCTTTTTCTCACACTGAACAGGCTGCGCAGTGAGAAGAGAAGCTTTTCGTCATGTTTGATATGAAACTAGTGGGCACAGATTTCATAATAAGGGCATTTATTATCCTGTGGACCATTTTCAGCAGTATATGAATAGCAGTACATCAGAGGGCAGAGTGTTACAATTGAGAGACGCATTTATATTCCACGTCTGTACCTGTTTCAAACTAAACCTGTCACCCTATGTCACTGTGGTCTATTTAATAGACCAGAATCTATTCCTCAGTGCAACCTCAAACATTAGCAATTAAAAACAGACAGCGTGTGGGTTCAGAACAGACGAGGAGGAATAACGGCTGGTAAAAGGAATAGGGCTGAATGTTGCTGTAAAGTGAAAAGCATTGTACAGATGCGTTACATAACAAACCTGAAAGGGCTGTGTGAAAGAGACGTCGTATGATGGCATGAGAAGAAGAAACCCAGAAAAGAGATGTGAGTCGCGACTGACTTGCCCACTTTTAGAGCTGACTGAGGGCTGAATACTGAAGCTCAGTGGCTATTTCAGTGCTTGTTCCCATCGGGCTGGGTCTTAGCAACATGCCACAGGACGTTATTTCATGCATCACTGAACTGCCTTGAAACTAATGCAGCCAGTTCTTGACTTTTTGGCTTCTGCAGAACTGAGTCTTTTTTTTTCCTACTTTTTTAATACTTTAATATTTAGATTTTTTTTTTTTTTTGCTCTTTTTGTGTTACTTTATAAAAAACTTTCCAAACTTATTGTATTTAGTAACAAAAAGAACATGATGTAAAAACTGTGCCATAGACTGACGCTACCATTTACAGCACAATGTGGAAACAAAGTTATTGTGAATTAACATTTTGCATGTCCTTTCTTTAAACTGTGAATGCCAGTGTACCTCTGAGAAACAATGGACTTCCAGGAACAATGGTTTTCAGCACAGCAACTACACATAAAACTATGTTGAGACCTACAATTTGTACTTGTAATTGTACGCTGTCTTGTCCAGTCCTGATTAGTCCATAAGAGCCTGCCCAAATTGCGATGCTGATCTTTTGCCTCTGCCAAAACACAAGGATATTTTTATTTCACTAAATAATTACACGTGTTGCAAATTGTAGATATACAGTTATTTATTCTGTGACCTGTGTTCATGTTATTGTCAGTGTTATTCACACAATGTTCTTTATCTTGACAATACTCATTAGCTTCATCCTGATCCATGGCAACAGATTCAGTGTGTTGTTTTGTGCTTGTTTGCATCTGTCACTGAAATCTTTTTATATGATGCCCAAAAATAAACAGGAAATCCCAGAAAAAAAATATTATGAGATCATGATAATGATCTAGGTTTATCAGATTTGCAGAACTCCCTGTACTTAGTGCATTGGAACTGTAAATGTGTTGCTCCAGCATTCCTGATAAACCTCCCACCTTTGCAACATGAAACAACCTTTCTTCATACAATATTCTACAACATGGTTGTGCTGTAAGAAATGTACGGTTTTTCATGTATAATGAGTAAAAATGAGTAAAAAAGCAGATAAGTCTTTCCCAGACATTTCTTGTCATGCTTTTGGAGATGGACTGAGGCTAGGTTTGTGCCAGGTAACCTAACATTACTTGCATGTAAATGGATTACCTGCATGTAAGTGGATTTCAAAACAGATATTCTTGCATACACTGACAAACAAACACATGCTATTGTATATCAGAAACAAAGAAACCATACAACAGGGAAAAAAAAAAACTTGATACTATAACTTGACAACCCCTGATGCGCTACTGTGATGAAACTTTTGCCCTGACTGTGGAAGATAGTGTTTCCTTCAAATGTTAATCACTGGGCCAACATAATTAGCTGCTGGTCCAGTGTAACACCCCGTGTCAAATGAAGAGCTGGACTTTCCAGTGGATAGTGATTGCACTTGAAAGTCAGGAAGATTACTACACATAAGCATAGCCTCAGACGAAATTTCCCGGTTGGCAAATTTGATATTTGCCATGCAATTGCCTTGAAGGCCTTGAAGATTTAACAGAGAAAGTTGTGATTGTTGGACAGAATGTTGACAGTGACATCCGAACATCTGTGAAACTGTGCCATGCCATATGCGTTATACCATGACTAGAGGAAAAGGAAGCATGATGACATTTTAAAACTTGATGATCTTATTTGTTTTGTCATTTAAGAGGGAACACTCCAATGGATAATGACATTCAAATAAAACAGGAATGTCACTATTTATTCACTCATCCTTGTCTTCACCACAGACATTTGTTCTAACCCTTGAGATTTCAAATCTCTTGGGGACTCATTCGTTAGATTAACTGTTAAGACTGTTCTTTTTTGCGCCAAAGGAATCAGACTGTCAAACAGCTATGTTCAGTTGCATTGTCTCCCTATATTGATTTTTGAGTTTTGTTTGGAGACAGTGCGACAGATTGTGCGACTGACTGTGAAAACCAAACTGTCTCTGAGTCATCTGGGATACATTTACCAACTTGTGATTGCTTCAGACGGTGGTTATCTCTGCACAATACACATATTACTCTCAGGGGGAATCAAAGCAGAGTAGCAAACAACAATTAGTTGGAATGATTCAATAATAATATTTTATGAAAAGGACTTTAACTAACTGCAGATTAAGGGATACCTCTGCGACGTGAGGCAGAAGTTGTGCTCATAGTTCAGTTGACTGTAAGTAGTGCAGAGCCTCGTGACCTGGGTCCAAATTTCTGCCTGGCATTAATATTGATAAAAGAGGCAGCCACTTCCACAGGCTGACAGAGTTTAAAGGCAGGATAGGCCAGACAAAGAGAGTTGGACAGCTATGTGGCTGAATATACAAGTGCCCCACACACCCACTCATACACACACACACACACACACACATATATATATATATATATATATACACACACACACACACACACACACACACACAAGATTCCACCAAGATAAAAAGCACTTCAATTAGTGCAGGAAATATTGATTGCTATGCTTTCCTTCATGTGCTCATTATAAAACGGAACACGTAGAGCACCAATCAGATTCAGGAAAGATGACTTGGATATCTGCCTTGGCATCTAAATTTTTATATGAGAATGTATCATTAATGCACAGCATGCAACTCTCTAGATTTCACTAGAATTCACCAAAGTCACTGGTTTCATTTTCTGTTTTATTCATCTGAAGTTGTTTGTGATTCTGCTCTCCATGAATCCCATTCCTCTATTGATCATCATACCATTAGATGATTTACACTCATGAAAAGCATTCCATGTTCACCGCCGCCTGGATTTTGCTCCGTATGCTTTTTCCGTGACAATTTTAGCAACACAGTTATTAATGTGACAGCGGTGTTTACACATGTCAGCATAAATTATTGACATTTGCACGCACTCAGCTATAAATAGTGTCGTGGGAGAGCGTTTGCTCCTTTATCCTCTGACAACTTTTCCATCGCTGTCACTGGCCACTCCAGAACAAAAGTAAATAGGCATATGGACAAAGAAAGTCTTTCCCCTTCACTGTTGATCTGTGAGGCAGGTCAATGAACTCAACTGTGCTTGAACTTGATATTATGTATATTATATATAATATTATGTTATGATATAGTACAGGTATACCGATATTGCCATGTATTCTGGCTGAAAAATTGGGAAGCAATTATTGTTATTGTTTTGAGAGAGCACTTACAACTTGTTCCACACAGTACATATTTTGGACATAATTCATTTATCAAATAGATATGTTGGCTACTATATTGTATATTTTTTTTCAAATTGCTATGAGTATTAACACAATAAAATTGATTTTTTAAGATATCAATGATGAGAATAGTTTAACAAACCCATGCTCATACATGTATGTCTAAAGTGGGATTTAAGGTGAATATACAGACTTTCTACCTTCAGAATATGGATTTTAAAACAATCTTCTAGTGTCAAACATGCACAAACAAAAATAAATACAGTGAAGGCCGATGCTCCAAGCAAAACATGATGAGATGCTATAAAACTTGAAAGTTTCAAACATGTGTAAATATCTGTGCACCATGAAATATAACTTTATTCTTAACTTTTAATCACAGACAAGGGAAGATGGAAATTCTGATAAATACAATTGCAGCCAAATGAAGAAAAACAAAATTAAATCACTGGTTATCACTTTCATTATCTTTCCTCTCTCCCTCTGTGCCATTCTGCCTCACTCTAATAATGATCTGCCCCTATCATCCATCATGATATCATTTATTTGTCTCCTCCTTCCTTGTTTTCTCTGTACATCTTTCACTTCTCTGCTTTTAGTCCCTTCTCACTTCTGCAGCCTTGTTGCGTGAAGTCACTCAAAGCCAAGGGATCTGTGGAAATCCAAACAGATTAGAGAATAAGAAGGACCTCAGAGATTGCGACTTTTTATTCTCTCGGAGGTGATAAACGTCAGCCTTGGTTTTCTCTGCGACAATGATATACATTAGAGAAAGGCATTCCATCAGACCTGTTCATTTTCAGAGGTTCATTTATCATAGTGATCATATTTGAGGTATTTATCACAATGACTATTGCTTTTCAAAACGGATTATACCTGACATGGGCTTTCCTCCAAAAAATGTTAACTAGCCCTATCATTTTCCCTTGGCTACAATTACGGGTCTACTGGTGAGGATGGATGCCAAATCACTGGCTGCAGTGGCAGGCAATAGCGAAGAGCTGCATGTTGTAATGGTCTACAATTGCTCAGTGTCTGCATGAATGAGAGAGCATGCCATTAGCACCACAGGCTGCTCCATGCTGGTGTCTCCAATAATGGGCCAATCAATAGCAACACAGGACTTGAGAGCACAAAAACAAAGAATTGAGAGCATTAACGATGTCCATCCAAGAGTCTTGGACAATAAGTGGGCTGTATGTTTTCACATTGCAAAAGTGTAACCACACATTTAAACACACAGAATGGTGCACAAGTGTGATGTTATTTAAGATTTATATCTGCACCCATAAAGAAATAAGAGATTTTTGTGTCATAACTGGGAGCAATTCTGCATTGCAGCATCCATTTTTTTTTTTTTTAAACACAACAGTAGTGTCTTCTACTGAGAGTGCCAAACAGAGGCTGAAATCTAAAAAGATGTGTCCATGCACTCTTTTCCTATTAGGAAGAGAAAAGGTTTTTGGAGGATAGGCGTTCGAAGCTCCTCACATCCAAGAACAGATTCCAATTATAGATCAGGGCTGTGCCCGTCCCAATCTACTTTCCCTCAGATCATACTCTAGAGTGCATGCATTTTCTCCCTCAGCAAAACAAACACAAAATACATTCACATTCGAAGCTGCTCGCAGTGAGGACAGCAACAGCCAGGGAGAACTATTTGAAATCATGTCAGTATGTTCTGGTTGAGAGATAGTTTTACCCAGAGCTCACTTGTATAGGAAGGAGAGGCCTACTGTGAAGACACTGCTTCAAAGCGAATAACTGTGAAACTACCATCTGTTGCTTAGTCATATGAATTCATTGCTTTAAAAGGGCCTATTTTAAGGATGGGTTGTTGTGGGCTTTGATCTTGATAACATGCTTGTAATGCTTTAAAAATCAGAGTAAATGTAGATTTTGCCTGAATCATCTGTTCCTGGACAGCGAGTGTCTGAAAAACCACACAAAATGCTCAATAACACTGTTTACAATTGATTATTTAGCTCTTTTCTCTACTTAAATATGCTGCTCATCTTGATTAGAAAGAAGTGCTGTATTGGTGTAGCTGGAAATTAACGTATGCTGTTGAGATCCCACTGGTGTAATGAAAGAGTTGGTCTAGTCGTCATCATCCTCATTAGACCATTCCTCTCCTCTCCCTTTGAAGTGAATAATCAGTTTGCAAACACTTATAGAAGTGGAAGCCAAATTTCAAAAGATTATTAGATTAAGAATCAAAAAAAAAAAAATTGCTGGCGGCGCATTTTCTTTCAGTAAGCTACTCTTTCATCACAAGCATCAATGGCAGATTGCATCACTGCACATGCTAATACATAAGCACCTGGCTGAGTAAAACAAGAAAACCACTAGACTCAACCCATGGAAATGACAACAACTACAACAAACATTTCTGAATCCAGATGTTAAATCAATAGATGTTGTGGACAATGTCCATCAACAGTATGGATGCTGACAACACTGACAAGTCACACAAAGCAGGCAAACAAATGTGAGACATGGACAAAATAATTTACATCACACCAAGGACAATACGTTCCCAGTGGCATTGGAGTAAAGATTTATTCACCATTGAGCTGAGTTGTGTCTTTGTTGAGACATTTCAGATTTCAATTGCCCTCCAATTTGAAGAAGGTCTCTGTAAGGTTAGCTGCACTTATTGCACCCATCTCCCTTTGAGAAAAATGTTTAATGGATATTTATTGTCAACAAGTGTCTGTTGATATATAGTCGTTTTAAATGTCCATTAATCTGCATCCTCGAAAGCCACTTTCACATTAGATTTATGTAGTCATAGACACTAAGTGATTTTGAAAGACCATGATGTGAATGAGAGATGTGACTGTAGCACCAAAAATATATATTTTTACTAATGATATATTTCTGTCTTTGCAGGAAAGTGACATGAAAATAATACAGTTTGGATGAAGTATATCTTGTTAGTGGACAATCCTAGACATATCCCACATGACACTGTGCTTACAGTTTATCCAAACTTACCCCTTTAAGCATATGATGATGCAAAAAAAATCCAATGGATTAGAATCAGTGTATTCACGCAAGCAACAAAATTGAAAGGTGAGGAAAGATAGTACATCTGCCTAAAAGCAATAGGAACAACCTCAGTAAGACATGACTGAATTGGAGACTTAAGGGGGGTTGTCTGCAAACTGTTTGATGAAGTGTCAAGCAAACAATATTACTAAATACAGCACTTTATTTCATGGGCTAAAGACAAGATCAAATGAACTGCACAGTTTCTCTCTCTGAATTAATAGGCATTGCAGTGTGGATCTCCCTCGTGATGCCAGCAGTTCAGTGTCGCTGCAACACCTCTGCTATGACTAATCATTCTTTTCTTGTGGCAACAGCCTTGAGGCTTCAAGCATGCTTTGGCAATTCATGGCAACACTATGGAAAATAGTAAGATAAGACCACATAGTACACACTGTGTAATGTGTAAATAGCAAGGATGTTTGTCTGTATCTCTCAAAAAAGAGGGGAATCTTTTTACAAAATAATATTACTAGAATAACATTTTTCATGTTGATGTTCTTTCTATCCTTGAAGTGTTTCTGGGGAGATTCTGCCCATTAACAATGTGAAGGGGAAAAAACACAATGTCATTATTTAGGAGGAGTAAATTAACAGTGATAAAATGTATGATGGTACAAACGTGCTGAAAATGGTCATAACTGTTAAATTAATCAATAGTGTGGATTTAAGAGGCAGCGAGGGGAAGCATGGAATAGCTGGCACCATAATGGAAACCTTCATCTGTCATCATGAAAGTGTCAGTCAGAGGATGATGAGGGTTGAAAGTATCTAATTCATATTGAGAGAAATGCAGATAACACATTCAAATGGTTCTACCATGCTAACACATTAGCATAAATAGATATATACATCGTCAGTGGTGGAAACCGTCTACAGAGGTGACTTTTGTCTTTTTTGTCTTTTAGAACAAAAAAAGAAGCAAATAAGAAATAATGATGATGCCAAAGAAAGGACAACTCTGGAGGTCAGTAATAAGGTTCAGAGACAGCTGACTCTAGCTAACTAGCACAGCCACTGATAGCAGATGATAATAAAAGAATCAACGAACATGTGCAACCAGATCAAACCAATATGAACACAGCACGCCTGAGAGCCTTGTTTTTCAAGTTGGGATATATTAAGTGAAATGAGCAAACTCAGCCAAATCTTTATGATGCCCAATATGGTTATGGATGCTTTTACACAGAGGATTTTCATCTTAATGTTACTGATTAAACATTTTATTAATGTGGGTAACCTGTATTTGTGTATCTATGGAGTAAATCAGCAAGTCCAGTGAGGCAGAGGTCTATTCAGGTCTTACTAATTTGTTTTCAAATTGTTTTTTCATTTAGACGTTTTCTAGGTGTTTGTACTTCTGCAGGAACAGTCTTGTCAATTATACCTTTATTAAAACCACCTTAAAGGTCAAAGCTGTCAACTATTGCAAGAGCTTGGTGTTTATACCATGACCAGACAACTCACACTGATACAGATGGAGGAAGAGGCATACAGACAGTCAACAACACATCAGTAATGCAGCAGTGAAACTGATCATATAATAACACGTATAATAATGAGCTGTGCTGTTATTATTTGAGGCAGGCATCTCATGCTACATCTCACTGCTGCTATTGTACTTACAGTATAAAACACTGACATATGCCAGTTGAAATGCATTGTTTGCTGCTCCAGCCCCTCATCTCTAATTACAAAATGCCAAACTTCATTCTGTCTGGTTCTGTTTCTCGTAGGTCGACAGCTAGACTGTTCATGCTTCATAGCACTTTCCCCTCTCAAGCTATTTCCCCCCCATAGCCTAACCTAATATTGACTGGAATAGGAAATTCAAAGCTGCTGTAAACATTCAAATGTCTGACAAGCCCACTTCCAATTTCACAGATACAAGGCTGGGAGTTATTATGGCAAAACAAACCGCAATCTTGCTGGGTGTTAAAAAGAAAAAAGACAATACTGTTTTCTTTTCTGTGCAACACCGTCCAATCTGCTACACCAAAGAAGCAATATTTTATGGGGAGAGCTTAATCAAAATATCTCCCTGATTTCTGATGTCTCAATAACCCATCATTTTACAGGTTAATGTGTTGCTTCTGCAGGGAGTTTGCTGAAAATGACGGCAATAATTGGCATTTAAGGCCCCCGTGTTTACCTTTAAGGCTTATCTCAGCTGAGGTGAACCCCATGCCTCGCTACAACTTGAGTGAGTTTGCTCCTTCTGTACTTGCAGGCCTCTGAGGGGTCAGAAAACCATGTCAATGTGTCTCTCAGTTTAATTCTATTAAGCACAGGTTCAAGCTCCAAATTAAAATGCAAATTACCTCTGTAATAAAAGCAAGCGAGAGTACAGACAGAGATAAGGTACATCCTTCCTCTTTATTGCTGGCGCTTATGAAGTACAAACCTCTTTTTGATGTAAAACTTAATTTAATTCTGAAGAACAAAGTGTCTCAAAACACATTGTCTCTCAATAGGTTCTGTTCAACTTGCATCATGTTTGAAACAAAAAGGAATGATAGCTTCAAAACACGTATTGTGTCCTCTCTGTCTTTCTGTTGGGAGATGGTTTCTAAATGAGATGGACAGCTTCTGTGCAATTGTTTGGTAGAACAAGGTCCGACAGCATCTTTAATTCAATAATATGCAAATCTGTCATCAAGTTTTATGTAAAATGTGTAACAAAGTCTAACTTATTCAGTAAATATTCTTAAAAAAAACAAGTTGCATATGACCTGAAACCACCTTAAGACCAGCTCTCTTCTGATTGGATTGGCTATGCTGTTTTTTGATAGAAGTAAAAGTACTGATATCATATGACTTAGTATAAAACAGTAATCTCTGCTTAGATCCCCAATTTATGACTGCATTTTGTGTTCAATTGTCAGTGTGCACAGCTTTGCCTCACTGTGCTTTGCCTCCTTGGTTCCCTGTAGCTTTCTCAGTGAGAGCACTGTACCTTTTGGGCACATGTTACCAAGTATATGAGGTGAATGTCAGCATCAAGGAGATAACAGCTTGACGTCTTGCTGGTCTGTTATCACTGTGCAATGCTCCAGAGCAGCACAGCTGCAGGAGCAGAAGTCTTATCAGTCCCAGAGTTAAGGTGAGAGAGCAGCAGACGGATGAGACTCAAAAACTGACTAGCATGAACCCTTCAGGCTCCCCCTGGTGACACCTTCTGACTCCCTGCACGCAGATAGTCGTACTAATATTATGATGGGCCAACCTTTTCATCTCTATGAGGGGAAAAAGGGGGGAAAACAGTCTCATAATCTGAGCTCTTTAGTCATCCAAGGACGATTAGTACGATGCCCTGCGACACAGCAGGTGACAGACTCTTTGACGGCTCAGTGAATACAAATTAGGGTTTTTGCTGTACACGAGACTAACTGTACACTTCAATTATAGGTCATTTCTGAGGCAAACGACAAAGTGATTAAAAATGGTGCAACATGTCCACCATAAAGAGTGACGAACATTAGGAAAGATATTCACTCACTGTGACACAGATGTGCGTCAGTATCTCATAGATAGCATCACCTTGGTTATCTAACACCCAAAATACAAGACAGCATCACATATTGTTCAGTCACAGGGAGCTGTTAAAAAATTCAGCAGATGTGAGCCGAATTCAGTAGGGGCGTTTAAAGTGAATACATTTTGCTTTATAAATGAACATCTGGTAAATGCCCCCAGGCCATTCTTCACCTTTCTCAGAGATACATTTCTTCAGCTGAGCAGTAAACAATACATAATAGATAGCCCTTGTATGCTGAAGTGTTTTTGCCTATATCAAGACTGTGTGTACTTACAATTGTTGTATGTCACACGCTATGTGCAGTGACAGTCAACCGAGGCAGGAAAGCATTTCAATTTAGTTGCTGCTACAGTGCCTCTTTTGTCTTTAAACCTTGGTGTGATGATACATTCAGTGTTTATATGCATTTGTCTGCCATCAGAAACACTGCATAAAGATTATACAGTACTGTAGTATCTCTATAAACTGGGCCAGATAGATAAAATGAATATATCACACTATATAACGGTATATACTGACATTATAGAGGGTTATATATCTACGACACATGATCTTATTATGTACTTTTGCTATTAATTTTTAGATTGTTGAGTTTTTAATCTCAGTCTTTTGCAGTCACAGTAAGGTAACTTTGTTTCAGAAGACAGTCAATCATTGACCTCTTTCAGAATTATACTACTATTGTGAGACTCAAGAAAGATCAGAATACATGCAACAGAAAGAAATACATTGTTAATTTCAATCCATGTATTCTTGATGATAAATCAAGATCACCAACTCAAAGATTTCATTTGTTTTTTCAAACTTTGGTCTTCAGTCTATGGGGCATGATGATGTAATATTAGCCACTGTGACTTAGCAGACACATTCTTAACCCAAGATCAGTAGATATTAGAAATTTCAAACCTACTTCACAGGTACTTCACATGAAGTTATGCATTCTGATAAGAATTTGGAGCACCCTGCTGCATAAATTTGCACATAAGTAAGGGAAAAAATGAATTCCCCAAAAAGTGCTGTAACACGAGAACAGATACCAGATAGGCAATATGCAAAGACACACATCATCATAATTGATGAGCAAATTAAATTAGGAAGAAACAGATTTTTTTTGTGAAAACTTTAAGTCAAGAACAACACAGATTTTAAACCAGTATATGATCTGATAAGATTTTGGCATGCATTGCTGAACGCAGCTGCATATTAATGTGAAAGTGATTTTTTTTTTTAAATCAAACTTCTGTTTTCATTGTTAAAGACAACTACAACTGTTAGTATATAAGTTCGTACAGGACATAAGACAACTCAAGTGCCATCTATACAATAGCATCATACTCCCCAACAGCTGCAAACTATCAACTTTGATGTGCAAAATCAGTTGGGTTTCTCTTTAAGTTAGTTAAATGATTCCTTCTGTATCCCCACAACTTTATTCTCCAATTTAGCCAGATGCTAAATATACAGTATGTGCGAGATAATTACATTCTACAATGCTGATTTAGTCCTTTAGCTTCATTTACATTTATATTTACATTCAGTCATTTGGCAGATGCTCTTATCCAAGAGTTCAGTGCAGTAGGAGAAATTTAATGAAGTAAACTAGTGCTATCTTTGTTTGATGGGGCAAAGTGCAACGAAATCAAATAAGAAGTGCTTCTTAATGTACACTAAGTGCTAGTTAGAGATATTAGGGTGTTAGAAGAGTTAGGATAGAAAATGTTCTCAGAGGAGATGAGTCTTTAAGAGATTCTTGCAGATAAAGAGGGACACCCCTGCTCTGATAGAATGTGGGAGTTAATTCCACCATCAGGGAATCACAAATAAAAACAGTCTGGATTGTGATTGCCTTCTGTGCAGGGATGGCGATGCCAGATAATGCTCCTTAGAAGAATGCAGCAGTCGAGAAGGAGCTCAAGTCTGTATGGTTCAAATAGATGGGAACAGACCCAGAAGCCACTCTGAAGGGCGAGAGCGAGTGACTTGAATTCAATCAGGCAGCCATGGATAGCCAGTGGAGGTCAATGAGCAGCAGGGTGACACGAGCCCTTTTAGGTTGATCAAAGACCAGATGTGTTGCTGCATTCTGAGCCATCTGTAGGGGTTTCACTGTGCATGAAGGGAGGTCTGCCAGAAGAGAGACAACCATGGCCTGTACCAAGAGTTAGGTGGTGTACTGTGCATCGAGTGCAAAGGAGCATGGTGAGCAAAGGAGCAGATGCAACATAGTCAGGCAAAGATAGCTGATCATCAAACACGACTCTTGTGACCTTGGTTGGACTAAGGGATGAAGAGGCGAGTTTGATGTTGATGCTGGGATGTAGAGATGGATTGGTTGAGGAAGACAGAGGGTGAGGAAGACTTTGGTCTAAGATAGGTGTAGTTGGAGGTGATGTTCCTTCATCGATGTGATTATATCTGCAAGACAACCTGAGATCCACGCTGAGATCCATGCTGAGACTCTGGGATTATCTGGAGGGAATGACAGATAAAGTTGGGTGCCATCTGTGTTATACTGATGTGACCTTCTATGTGAGTGGGTGCTTGAACCCATGGAGGTGATGTATACAGCAAGAAGAATATGTAAGTTCAATGTGTTTAAGTTACTAAAATAAAGTAGTTTTCTTAATAAAATAAGTTTAAAAATTGATTTGTGATCAAATGCCATGGTTGAATGCCAAAAAAGATAAGTGACTTATTCACCATTTCATCGACTTCATTCTGTTGATGTTGTGAATCAGGAGGTATGAATTAATTAGACAGATCTAAATTACGTCTAAGTTTTCCTGAGTGAAATCAAGCTCTCGGCTGTCGTGTTAACCTTAGAAAAACATGACCTTCTATGCATATTCTAACATTCATTACGGCAGGCGAGGGGGAAGAGCTTGCTCATAGGATTCCGGTATTACATAAGTGACTGCGCAGACATTGAGGGCGAGCCAAAAATTAATCGGCACGATTAATTACAAGAGCCATATGGTCAGTAGCGTCTCAGTGCCATTTCCAGTTAGACTGCTTGGGAGGTGCTGAGAGGCCTGCTGACATTTGTACAAAGTCCCTGAATCCAACATTCATGTTCAGCTACAGTCTCTCTCTCCCTCCCTCCCTCTTTCTCCTGTTCACACATGCACACACACAGTATAATATGATGTAAGTTAGATCCACTGTATATTGAACTGCACCACCAGTATTACTACATGCTATTGTTCATTCATCATTCAGCCATGAAAAACGTGTGATGTCGATGCAATATTTAAAACACTGCTGAGCACCCAGAAAGAGATAAGTCATTAGAGAGCAGACTTCAAAACAGTTCACATTTTTTTTTACTCCTCTCCATCTAGCTACACTGTCTGAGTATGTATGGGGGAGGGTGAGGAATGGAAATTCAAGTTAATAACACCAGAGAAGATTCAAGAGCTTATTTAATCAAAATGACAGGTGATCGTACACCGTTAAAAACGACAAAGCAGAGGATGGCACCAACGTACTCCTCACAAATTAGATGGATATTGTCCCATCTGCCAAGGGCTGTATGAGTCATGGCAGACACTGGTTACATGGTGAGTGTACTGTATACACACAGGCAGTATTAATCATGCATACATTCCCACAGGCAGTGTAAGGAGTTTTCAGCTGAACTCTATATCTCTGTATCTTCTTGATGATGAACACTTTGCACAGCCAGAGGTGCAGTGTATAGAACACAGTGATTAATCCTATAAGCTGTGCAGCTGTTAAAATAGCATCAAACATACAGTATACTCACAAATACTTGTGAAGGTGCTCTAGTGTTTTATAAATGGACAAAGTGGATTGATAATAATGGTGTTTGTTGTTGAGTCACAACAAAGCTGTGATTAAGCTGTGAAACTATGATTTTTTTTTTTTTGTACAAGAAAAAAAACACTAAATTGTTAAAGTGTGAGCATTAAATATGTGGTAACAATAAACAAGATAATGATGATGATAGATCAATGATCTCTAAGCCATTTTTGGTCGATGTTCTTTTCTGAACTAAATCCATATAAACTATTATAAATACAGGTATTATCACTGTTGTTGTTTTGCTTATATATATATATATATATATATATATAATATATATAAAAATATTTGCCAAGTTCCCAATCAATGAGAGATGACATCCTCATCTGCAGTGTTGGCAGTGTTCAGTTCTGGTCCTCATTCATCAGTTATTCAGCATGAGGCACTTCATACTGATGTTGTATTTTCTGTTTAATAATGTGGTCAGTCTGTTTTATCTGTTAACATAAGCCTTTTGATTTGGTAGAATTTTATTGGTTAAATAAATGTCATCACATTGTATTCAGCATCGTGCAGTACATAAATAGCGGTGTGGTTATCTGAGGGGTTCGTGTAGTCTTACAAATAAAGCTTCCTGTTCAGTGCTGCACATTGTTTACAGTGATGTGCCCTCTAAAAGAGGCGACAGAGGCAGAGAGAAGGCACTGAGGGAGGCAGCTATAAAAGAAAACGCTGGCTTCAAAGCAACAGAAGCCACCAAGTGAAATACTATGATATGAAATATATCAACAATCTGTGACACACTTTATCTTAGGAATTATTTATTGTCTCTATATTTTTTATTTTTTTGCAGTAAACATATTTTCATGACCCATAAAACTAATACTGCAAACTTTATTTTGTAAGTGAAATGTCTTTTACAGTTTACTGTAATGTAAACAGATAATTATGATCTAAGTGCTCTATGCATAAGTCATGTTCCTATTAGTATTTGATCCAGGTGTATGGTAAACATATACAGCTGTCTGTGATGGATGTGTACATGATATTTGATATAATCTATAAAATACCATGATTAGTCATAGAAAATGATAATAAATTAAACACAAAATCTCAATGAGATGATTAATGATGTTATTCTGATATAGCCACTCCAGAGACCAGATCTTAGTCCATTTTAATGTGTTTTAGAGTTTTTGGTGAAACATTTTAGACAGAATTCTCCACTGCCAATCATCAAACCACAAAATGAGAAATATAGACTCCATTACTAGAGTGGAGTATGCAGTAAACTTGAATTTGAAGTATTTTCATTATGTGTGGTGGATTGTTGCTATTTATAAAGCAAGCAAGCCCAGTCTGATTCCAGCGATAAGAAAATGTTTTCCCATTTATACCCATAAATATAGCAGCATTCTATCAGTGTATGTGTTCCTTGTAATAGTGATGAGATTATTGATAAATATATTGTTTGTGTACAAGTCAATATTGCAAAAATACACCTGTATTCACAGTGGGGTGTAGTCATTGTACCATGAAATTTATGATCCTTTTTAGCATTTTGTCAGGAGCTCATAGTTTGCAAGGTTGCAACAGAAAATGGCAGAATATGCGAACTAAATGAGGTCTCAGAAGTGCCAGTGGCTTATTACCAAATCAATTAACAAATGTCACACATCAGATTAATTCATCAACAAATCTGAAATAAAAGAAAAAATAATCCCTGCAGATTATCCAGTATGGTCACTAATTGCAACAGTGGTGCTACTGAATTGCACTGATAAAGTCATCCTCACATCTGATTCTTCCCATCTTATTCTATAGCTAGCTGTGGAAATAGTAAAAACAGATGAGGGCTAGTCAGAGCAGATCCAAATACACCCGGTTTTCTGTGCGTTGATTGACAACAGCTCTTAATACCCTAGGATATTCTGTGCTCCGACCATTCCAAGAAGATAGGATTGAATGACGACTTTTCTCTCTCGTCAACAGCATTTTACTTATTAATCACATTGAGAGTATGAACCGTGAAATGAAAGCCATCCCGCTAAACTACTCCGGCCTTGACTAAATAAATGGTCCTCCAAGGGAAATAACTTTTCATGGGATTGGTTTAGTGGCAATATTCCGAGACTATGCAAAATACCCTAAATATGCTGTAAATCAGACCCCAACATAAACCTCGAAGAGAATTTAACAAGCTGCTTCGTTTCCACTGCTTTCAAAGAACTTTAGGTTGCTGGTGATAATTTTCAAAGTAAACAGAAGTAACAAAAATGAAAATCAGCTATTCCTCGTATGTCAGGGATACATATATTTTATTGAGGAGTGGGTTCTTCTGTTACATTTTAATGTGTCATCATTTCATTTTTTATATTTTACACACTTGGTGTAGGGAAACTGGTATATATGTAGTTCTCAGCAAAGTGTAGCTCCAGTTATTGATGATTCAAAGAAGGTGTGTACAGAGAGAATCCAAAAGACACGTTTTGCATTGCAAGCTGCAAACAGGCTTCATTTTCAATAATAAAAAATGTATGTTAACTTCTGGCTATTTTCAACTATGTTCAAGTAACATTACCACTGAAGAAGAAACACAACATCAAAATGATATGATATACGTACAGTGTGGGATTTATATAATAGTATTATGGGTATTGCCTTGCATTGTAACTGGAGACCACTGTTATTAGTGTAAGAAGATGTAAGTTTGAAGCCAAATGTTTTTAAAAAGTTTCAACAAACCTAATTTTTCATGACAATGTAAATACAGTAAGGCCCATTTGTGAGAGGTGCTTGGCATCAGCTTTGCTATACTATATGAAAATGAGTCGGTTGCATCTTTTGATTCATTTAAATGAGCTCAACGAACTGTGAAAAATATTAATTTTCTTCACGGGGGCCTTTTGTGTTCCACATCCCAAAGGAAATGGCGAGAATACATTTCAGAAGTTAGACAGTCTCAAACTTCAAAGTCAAAACTGATGTCACTGTGGGAGCATAACCTTTCTTTAGGTGAGTTCTGCTTCTCTAACTTTACATGGCACCTCAGGTTGAATTTCAAGTCAGTTGAATTCAACATGTGATTGTGGGAAAGTAAAGATATAAAGACATGATGGGTTAGTACAAAACCTTGCTTTTCAATGTGGTATATGTGAATACATGTTTCCTATTGCTACACGACATTACATAAAATTAGCATTAACAGTTGTTGCAAGTTCAACTTCATTCTTAAATTCACAAAAGAGCTGTTTGCACCTATTTCTGAACTAGACTCACTATCCCCTCCTTAGGTACAAATAGCTACAGAGCCATTATGGATCAAGGCTAGCAACATGCCATGCCATAGCAGGTATCTTTGCAACATCCTTGCAATAGATATTTTTACATAATTATGCATTTAAAAAAAAAAAAAACTGTTATAGTCAAGACACCGTGTGAGAGTGCAGATGTCTATTGCTTAATTGAGTTGCTATATTTGAGGCTAAGCACATTTTAAACAGAAGTTTAAAAATATTCCTGGCTTAAGTACATCACCATATGTTGCGTACGTAGGCCGATATATGTAACTGCAAATCGACACTACACATACTCGATGGAACCAGATTTAAATAGTTATTTGTTTTGCCAGAGCTTCATTTGATTTTAATCCCACTGTGTGTGTGTGTGTGTACACACATATATACATACATACATACATACATACATATATATATATATATATATATATATATATATATATATATACAGAGAGAGAGAGAGAGAAATAGAGAGAGATACACATATGTAACAAGGTGCATTTGATAACCAATAACACTAATTTTTAACACTAAAAAGCTAGAGAATATGGTGTCTGCCCCCTGGTATGCATGAACATTGTGATGCACAACATGTTAAAGTTGTGATTATAAACTATGGATGTTCATGATCAACTCTGACATCTATAATTATTATGAAATAATCCATCAAAGAAAATGTGACTCTTCTAAGACCTTTTATCATTAAGTTCAAAGAAACCACGTCAGCCCCATTTGGTACGTCTCTGGCTTTATCTGATGGCTCCGTTAGTAAGAGGCTTTAAAGCTACATAAAACTCACTTGAGTGATAATGACACTGCTTCTCACTTAAGGTTCTTTTCTCATCACAGTCCCTTGTCACAACTCTTGTGCTGTTTCACTCAAATATAGTCTGTGTTATCACTCTCTGCACTCTGACTTAATTATTTGTAACAGGGCAGTCAAGTATATACAAGCTTAAAGCTGCCAGGAGCAACAAAAGTCGTGGAGGTAACACAGCCATTGATTTTACTATTTATTAAGACATTTTGTTGGCTATGGTAATTGATGGTCAGATGATAATACTTATGGTCGTACTTAATTGCTAGCGTAATAATTTCATGATATGTTTGGTTTTAAAAACAACAAAATTTAGCAAGTAACAGAATATTCTCATTAGGAAGTCATGGAAGTAAAGATATATTTGAAAACAAGTAATATGAAATATTTTACATTATGCTTACTGTTATAAGTGAATGATTAAATTAATCTGATTAGACTAATAACCATTTGTTTTATTTCATTAAAATTATCTGGTTTTGATTAGTATTAATGAGAAAATACCCAGCCAGGCTATGGAGTGTGAAGGCTGAGCTCAGTCTCTCCTTTTGTTTTCTACTTGCTATTGCGACACATGATGCATGATGCTGCAGACCATTAAAGAAAAAATAGTTTCATTTTCGAATTTGAAAATAACCAGACCTGAACATAACTCGCGCCCAAGACTGTATGGGAACACACTCTAGTAATATACCAGAGCATGCTGTATTTATAAAGGGACGTAATCATTTCCATGTATGATAAGATGGTCAAAGATCAAAAACAATTCATGGAAGAAAACCATTCTACAAATGATTCTAATACATGAGCAAAATCCTGTCCTTGGTCTAAATGACAGAGATTAAATGTGATGTTAAATTATACTGCAGCTGTTGTGCTCATTCATTTCCATCATTTACATATTTTTCTTTTTCAAAAGAGGATAAACTTTTTCAGACACCTTTTTGAAAGTGTATTGAACCTTCAAAGCTCTGAATGGGCATCTCCCATCGCAGCAGACATTTTAGGATGGGTGGCATGCTGCCAACTGTCACACCATTTCAAATCCTTGTGTAACCAGTAGTTACCAGTGAGTATTGGTGATTGAAGTATGGTACTTTTCTTTTCCTTTTTAGTGAAGCCAAAGGGTCGCTGTGCTATTTGTGATTTAAGACATCTTTCCACTTCTCACAATCAACATTTCGGAGAACCGACTACTTTTAAGTTTTGTAAGATTAGGCTGAATTACTTTAACTACAGTTCAGAGTGAATGGTACAACTTCACATTCATTATGTAAAAGTTTGAAGTATCAATGATTCACCATCACAGGATCCCCTAGAGGCTTACAAGCATCATACAGATCATGACTGAAATAACAGTGCAGCTCTGCTGCTGTCTTAAATCCCTAAAGTCTAAAGACAACTCTAAAATCAGCAACAACCAGACTGCAGTTTCACAAATTATCTAGAGCTCAAATGGCTCCGTGCATCTGTGCTTTCATCACACCAAAACAGCTGGAAATAATTGTAAGTCATTAATATTTTTTGTTAGGACAATTAGTTCCCTTTAATGGAAAAAAGACAAATGACCATTCCCATCTGTGTGAATATTAATGGAAATTTTGTACCTTTATGCAACTTTGAGTCTAGCAGTCTTGATGAATGTGCATCAGAAAGCAATTCGGTAGGCCGTTATAAAGGTCTCAGGTTTGTGCTCTGGCAGACTCCTGTCGATGTAGATGAGTGGGCTCATGTGGTGCGGTCTGTGACAAGGCAAGGCATTGATGAAGGAAACAGCAGGGGCCACACACTCTACGTCCCATCTCCATGGTGCAACATATTAAACTCTCATTTACTAACAAAAGACATTCAGCCCCGCTGTTAGTCACACTAGTGCTACAACAAGTAGTGGCAGAATGAAAGATGGCCTCTCTTTGTCTTAATCACTGTTCAACATATTGGTTCTCAGAGTCCTAAACCCTAAAATATTCAGTGTGGACAGACACAACATATCACACAATTCTTGCTGAAACACTAGCAATAACCAGCAGGAAGATACAGTACGCTGCTGAGCACTGTGATTGTTTTTTTCATGTTTCACATCCAGGAAATGTAAATTTGCTCCACACATTTTTGGTTCCTATGTTGATAGAGTTGCTTTTTTCCATTTCAAATGGGAATTAAAGAGAGAATCCTTTTAAGAGAGCAGTTTAAATTCCTACAGTACAGTAAGTGGTTTTAAAGCTGTGGACAGGGATAAAAAGTGACTGTCTGTTTAATGGCTGGATTTTGACATAGAAACACCCTAATCTGCCGTTGCTCCTGTTGTAAACAGAAGTGTTCAAGACAGCTCTGTCAAAGGAAGCACCATCCTTTTATGCTGTCGCTTCCGTAACTGATCAAAATACTGTCTGGTGTTTTTCTAAATGCATTTTCTCAGTATGCAATCGCACTAATAGCATAGTTTGTTTGTATATTCTAGCAAATTCAAAGCTCAGTTTTTTGTTAAACGATTATTGACTTTGAAAGCGCATATCCCAAGGCCAATGTCATTCTCTTTTATCAAACATACATATGCCACCATTATTCTTTCTTTCATATGTCTGCGCCAAAATAAGATGGGTTAGGGTTGGATTTCTGGTTTGTTTTGTGCCGTTAACAATTACTTCACAATCATGTAGTCATGTAATATCTCAAGGTGGCAGTTCAAATTGCATTATAAATGCAATTTTGCAATTGGACTTTGTCACACAAAGGTATGCAGGAGTATGATGTAGTATTGTCACTTAATAAATAAATATCAGCAAATGTAGGTACTCACTAGAATTCAGTCAAATATTCAGAAATACAAGAAATACAACAAACTAAAATGTCTGCCTCGTGGTTGTCCGCTTTTATGATGTGTGTAGTCACAGTGACCCTAACGTTTAACCACCATGATCTATTCAGTTCATCCTTGCTCCCAATTTGTGCAAAGTAATGAAAAGAATCCCCCCAGGTGTTTTTGAAACATTGCAAGCACAAGAAATGTACAGATGGACAAGCTAAAAACATAATGCCTCTGGCCACAGTTGTTGCCCACATGGAAATGTTAAAAAAAACATAAACCTTTTCATGAAGACCATATATATATGGTACATTATAAATATATACTCTGCTATACAGATTATATATAAATGCAGGACCTAATTTCAATACTTGAGCACCCTCTGAACAGCTCTCCACACACTGTCTGGCCTGGCCTCTGTCACTTTATTTCTCTCTGATTATTGGACAAGCACCATGTAACAACCATATTTGTCTAGTTTTGATCTTACACATGGGATAAATTATTCTTTAACAATTACATCAGAAGGATCAATGTGAACAATACTATATTTACATTTTTAAAAAGGCCACAATCTTCAAGCACTTTGAAAGAGCAATGGAAGAAATTGGTTTAAAATAATGCTAAAGAAGGATGTGCTCTTTGAAATTACATTACAGCTAATAGTGAATGTCTTTCCAGTGCACTCCTACTGTCTTTGTCTGCCTGACCTGGGGGCTCTCTTTCTTTTCTTTTCTTTTTCTGTCTTTCTCTGATGTCTGTATTCACAACAAATCTCAAGTGAAATGAATAAGTTATGAAAATGAGGCGAAAATCTGCTGTGAGCTCACCTTGTAGACATAAGGAGCTAACCCAGCCTTTACCATATATACTAAGAAATTAGACCCTTCCTTTTGTTCACAGTTATGTTGCTAATCCCAGCTGGTGAATTGAGAGGAAACAAATAAACTGGAATGTAAACCACAGTTAGCCTTAGCTGTAGCAACAGAGATGGGACTTGAAACTGAGGAAGACAGAAAAGAAAAAATAGTAATCCTGGGAGAATCACTGATTACTGTTGTTTGGCCGACGAGTACAATGCAAACATGAGAAGAACAGCCAAATCAACGTGATACCAAACAATCAAACTCCACACACCCCGTCATTACATTTGGTTTGCTACCAAACATTGCCTCTCGCATTATTGTGGGTTTTGCTGATGTTGGCAATATATTACAGTTCACATCACAGTACATGAGTAATTTAAAGAGGATGATTTCTCTTACTTTCATAATGTTACACATCTGAAAAAAAAGTATTTCTTACTGTTCTTGGTTCCATTGTTGAGACCCACCTTGCAGGATGGATGTTTGGGAGCAGGCCGCCTGGCATTTCCTGGTTGTATATGATTTTGGTGATGATGTCATCACTGACATCACTAGGCCAAAACAAATGTGGGGGGAGGGGAATGGGGTTTGATGTCAAAATGCTGCTTTGTTTGTTAAGGTATTGAAGGGTTTTGTACAAGTTTATCTATATTTTCTTTCTGTGAAGTGAATTGCAATGGTTTGTGTCGGTTAACCAATTTTTTTTTATGGGTCTAACTCAAGAATTCTTGGTTTGAGCTAAATACCAGATATAAGCAGTGGGAAGTGAGTTTGTTTGTTTGTTTTTGCTTTGCCACAAGTTAACTAATTAGTTAAAATATTCACCTCAGAAAATTGAAAATATCTGCTGTGTCTGCCTGCCCACCCCCTTCCATGAACTTAAGGTTAGGCAAGTTGACAGTAAGTTACAGGTAAAGCTACTTTAACTATTTTCCACTTCATACTCTTCAATCATCATATTTTATAATGCCAGGCCTTGTCAGAGTAAAGTTACTATGGCAGGCAGATGAATATCATGGAGTAAAAACTGTTTCTATTTCAAGTGTGTGTGTGTGTGTGTGTGTGTGTGTGTGTGCAAGCAACAGTTTTACATAGGATTGAAACGAGAGTAGAGTGCAGAGGTGACTTACTTTGGAGACCATGTTATCTTTCGCACAACAAGCTCCATTAGGACTTCCTGAGGTGAATTTCATTTTTTTTTTTTTTTTGAGGTTCAGTACATATTGGAGTCCAAACAGTATTGCTACAGCTGCTGCAGTTGAAGGCACATTGTCCTGATGCCGACTTCACAAAAAAGTAGTGGATGAAAAATGCAGATGTTTAAAACTGCGTTGTACACCTTGTAGGTATAGGACTATCTGCACTGTGTTGTAGGTTGTAGCATGTTCATTCAGTGTAATGATTTTCTGGAAAATCATAAAGTGACATTATTCACCACCTGTCTGTCAGTAAATCTACCTCTCTCTCCTCTACCTGGCAGATGCGTTTTAGTGTCCTGTGTCTGTAGCGGAGAGCAGAATCTGACTGGCCTGTTAAATGGAGGGTTTGTTGTATGAGCTTGAGCTTGAGCTGATGACTTTTGTCCCTCAGAGCACTGTCATGATTCTCATGTATTCGGCACTGATCTAGAAAATGAGAACAGCGAACATAGAAAGAGAATTTTGAGATTAGTAATTAGTGACTTTTTTTGAAGGGGTGGGCATTTTTGCCTTTTTCTTTACTCAGAGACAGTGTAGAGAGAGATAGGAAACAGGGAGGAGAGTGGGGGCAGAGCACGCAGGAAAGGTCGGTCAGGATTCGAACCTGCGAACATCTTTATGGTATATACACCAACCTGTAAACACCAACCACTCGGCCAGGCGTCCCAATTAGTGACTCATCTTGACTCACTTTGAGGCAAAAGGCATGATCAAATTACACCAAGAGTAGTCATAAATATCAAATCAACATGAATTAACATGAGACTGGAAGACATCCAACAAGAGCTATAGTTTTGGAGATGCTCTTGACCCAGTCCTCTTGTCATCACTATTTGGCATTTGTAAAAGTTGCTCACATTCTTACAGTTGCCCATTTTTCTTTTTGCTAACATATCAACTTGGAGGAGAAAATGTTCACTTGCTGCCAAATATATCTCACCGCACTGACAGGTGCCACTGTAACAGGATAATCAATGAGCTGTCAGTGGTCATAATGTTATAGCTGATAGGTGTAGACCAGAGATACGTCATTAGATTATCTTACCCCTCCTCATGCAGGCTGAAGTCTGCAAGATTCTTTATTCTGCATAATACTGAACTACCAGTGTTTTAAGAATGCTTTCTACAACAGGACTGAAGGACTTTTACAAAGACAAATGTTTCAGCAAGATAAACATGCACAATAGTCAAGTTCAAAAATAACAGGCAGCAGTTTCCTCACAATACCAAATGACTATTTCTGTCTAATCAGAAAGGAGGCTTTAAGGAGCAGTAATAGAAAAAGAAAAAAAATCAAAATGGCAAAAATCCAGGCGTAGAAGGACAAAGCTGCCAGGAAGAGAGAACAATTTGAAGACATATTTCTTAGCTAATGATAATGTAAAAGTTTACCCTCAGGTCCTCAAACAACATAAATCATTGGAAAAAAAAAACCTAAAGACTGACTTTAAATAACTGCCCTTTTTCTCACTAAATCACACAATGTTTATGTAACATAGTGCATTATAAAAGAACAGCTGGTGAATAATGATGAGAGTCCCCTGATTGCAAAAAATTAAATGTGATTTCAACATTTCCTTGACTCAAAGCCCAGTATAATCTGTATTCCAAGCTGCAGTGGTCCTGTGCTATTGCCTTGTCTTTACTCATTCACCTTGTTCACAGCAGCTTTGGGTGACAAACCCAAACAGAGTATAACACTCTGAGGAGTGTTGCAAGAAGAGAGATGAGTGCCCAGGGAATGAAAGCTGTTCATTCCAAATGCAGTTATGCCAATATGCTGTGATCTCCTAAAGACACCAAGGACCCAATGCATACAGTGTCAGTGAAAGCCCAGGGGAAGGCCTGGTGGTTAAAGTGCTACAATGCCACTTACCATTTATGAAAAATTCATAAACATGCATCCTTTTTTCAGATTTCATGTAAAATAACAAATGTAGATTATTGTTGTTTACTGCATATCATGTCTTATCTAAAGCTAATAGGATTATGTGACCAGACAATACATTGCTACCCATTTGCAAAACAAATGTCTAGTATTACACAACTATGTGTTTGGATTTTGTGTTTGTTTTACAGCCATGATAAATACAATTACAGGCATTGTCTTATTAATATATTGGTATTGATAATTAATGTACTGTATAAGGTATAATTTGTGGTAGTTTAAAACTGTAAATTGTCCTGCTCATTGCACATCTTATAACATCTTCATGCTAAGTTAAGATAAGCGGTTCAAAATAAAGAATCCTGAAGAACAAAGTGTTGAACTTCTTCTTTTTTAAATTTGCATCATTTGGCTAATTAATTTAACATAACCCCTAGTTTAAGAAAAAAGGCTTTTCAATCATAGGAATACATTTAATTTGCATAAAATTTCAAGCAAATTGCTGACCATGCAAGACAAGACCTCTCCTCCCATGTACACTGACTGCCTCAGTCTTTAAGCAAGTGTCTCAAAATGACAAAATCCTCCAGCAGCATAGTTCTTATGATTGTACAATTCACCCTTAGGCTTTATTCATATCAAGTATTAATCTACAGAACTGTATCACTCCTAACCAAATGTTAATACTCCTTAAATAGAAATAGAAAAGAATAGCAAACACTGAAAAAGTTACAGTAAAGTCTATAAATGACATTGTTTGGTGCTTGTCATCTTCTTTTGGCCTCTTTTGTGACTGTCATGTATTTTTTATGTTGTTGTGTTCTTGTACTTGAGTTTTTGTGCTTGATGTGATGATATCTGGAAAGAGTTTTAGTTATGATTGAAGTTGAGGGGGAAGATTAAGGTAAAGCTTTGGATAGTGAACATTATAAGAAAAAGATAGATGGAGAAGTTACACACATGCATATCTTAATCTTATTCAGTTGAGTCATCTTTTCTAGCCCCATGCAGACATAGGAAAACCACCTTGAAACTTCCATTATTATATGACCACCTGCAGCTCTTCTGAAGCTGTCTTCTGATTCGTATTGATGTCCCTTAGTGGCAATCATTGCAGTGCTTTCTGGCCTAAATAACCTGGCTACACTCCACTCGTGGTTGCCCATGTGGGGTGATTTGTGTTAAGTTGATATAACTCAGAACTATGCACCATGTGAGTAAAATCTAAATTAAAATTTAATAGTGGAATTAAAGTTACATTTTAACTCCAGGCCTCTCTGTGAGACTCAGTCCAAGATTAGCTAAAGATAGTCCAAGTTCACATCAGTGGCACAAATTATTTTAACAAATTAACAATTACTCAAATGACCAGAACTTGTTATATTACATGCAGTTAACTGCTGTCTTGTGGATTCCTTCCATTCTGAGGCAACAATCTCTCAGTCTGCTGGGTTTTTTTTTGTTTGTTTGTTTGTTTTTTTTTTTTTAATATATAAAACCCTATGTATAAACTTGTCTTCAACCTCCCCTTAGCTATTTATTCATTTATGTTACATATTGGACACATTAGATAAAATGTGTCCAAAATGTGTTCATGTGGACCAAACATGTAGACTAGCAGAGGCGGGAATCGAGGCACTAACCTTCCCTTTTGTGGACGACCCCCCACCTTTTGAGCTACAGCCACCCATCATTGACATTTCATATCCTTCAATTCACTGCTGCCTGACATGACATGAATGATGTTTCTGTAATATGTCATGTCATTAAAAAGAGAAGGGGCAGGGAAAGGTCTATTGCCTTAGAACAGGAAGAGAAAGGATGTCAGCTCAGATGGCGCTCCTGTGGTTTCAGCCCTAGAAAGGGGCAAGCCTTCTTCCAGGCTGTTGTTGCCTTGTTGTTGCATTTCGTCAACCTCTGTGGAGTTGGTGTAAGAGAAAGTTGAGTTGAGTTTTTAGCTCCTCCAGCTGTCTCCACAAATGTTCAACAGCATTTTGCTGCACAAGTTTGATCTCCTCTGCCATCTTTTGATAGAGGGCATCCTCAAGCCCCAAGCGGGTGCACCAAGCAGGCATTCTTTGACAACAGAGGGTTCATTTCAAACTCATGCTGATGGTGATCAGCCTACTGACTGACAATGAGGGCATAGTTTTGGCTGACTTCCTTAAAGAGGCATCAAGTCTCAGATCTTCTGAGAGCTTTGTTTTTCTCTTTTGAAGGGTAGTGTCATGCTCAGCCTTCAAATCTTTCTAAAACATGCACCTTCTCCAACCTGTTAGCCAGATTGTCCTTCTCCTTATCTGATGCATTTTATCTTTGAGTTGGTCCACTTGCATTTAGAGGATACTTTCCTTTCTTTTCTCCTCCTTAGCAATTTCCTCAGCTGTGTTGTTGTTCCTCAGCTGCATGATGCCATGTTTCTGCAACAACTCTTTCCTGGTTTCTTTTTCTCTGTTGTTGTGTATTTCTTTATGTCTAGCCAACAGTAGCTTGGTCTCATCCAGCTCTTCAGAAAGTTGGAATCTCCACTTTTTCTCTTGATGATTGGCTCTCTCCTCACCCCACAGTTCTTTTAGTTTCTTAAATTCTATTCTTGATGAAGTATCTGGCATCCTACCCAGTGGCTCTGATTCCTACAACTCACCAATCCTCCTGTTCTTGGGCATGTTGGTAGTTTTTCAGGTGATGGAATTGGGTTTAAAGAGATCTCTTCTGAGGTGAAGTATGGTCAGCTCCTCAGTAAAATATTTATTTTGTTTTTGTTTGTTTGTTTTCTTTTGACACATTGTGCTTAAAGTGGGGGCAGTTTTTTATTGTTGCTATGTTAATACAGTGTGTGTTTGTATCCCCCAGTATAAAAGTATTGATTTATTATTGCATTATATGGAAATTGTTGATTCTGTGAAATAACAAAGGTGCTGCATTTGGGGCCCATGTAGAAATAAATTATTTTATAGCACGCTGTTGTTCTGACTCCTCAGAGCTCAGCAAAAATCCCATTAGCAATTATTGTAGCAGTCTGACAAGTTACCACATGAGAGTAAAGCCTTTATTGTAATGTGGGTTCATTTTTAAACAAAACACTCTGTAGAAACAGCCAGGGCCCCGGCCAACTATTTATACAATTTATATTATAATATGAGCTTTGTTGAAGCAAGAATCACTTAAAGGAGAGCCAACATTTGAACAGTGATTTGTTGTTGGATAGCCACTATGTTGGGAGTAGCTTCTGTAAAACTGATAAAATCTAAAGCAGATGAACAATGTTTCATGTAGTCTCTCAACCACTCACTTCTCCAATGTGTCTTTTTGTGTAAAGGGTGAACAAAAACACTTTTGTTCTCTTTTTTTTAGCATTATTTTATTACAAAACAGTTTACAATTTCACAGTGAAGTAATTATGAACTCTTTGATTTCAAAAATAGTCTCAAAGGTAAACCAGCATTTGGTTTTATTTGAATGCTGCAATGCGCATATTTACACTGTTCATTGTATAACAGGAGATGATGGATTTAACAAGACAGTTTAACTAAATTGTTAAGTTTGTGCCTGGAAAAACAACTAACAAGCTAGAATATGGTTCTGTAATGATCATAGAATTGTTGAAATAATACTATAGGCCTTCATACATTTAAGAGTTGTCTTTGCCAAGTTTCATATGAGTACTGTACACATACCGTGGTCCATCTGTGAGAAATCTTGTGACTGAGAGGTAATTGCCAATACAGTATTTTCTGCCGTGCCTGTTTCAGATTTCATCTAGATAGACAGATTTTCTGTGGAAGGCTGTGTATTTATAGAAAAGAGAGGGAAAAAAGCCTTACTCTCGCCTCAAAAGCAACAGCATAGATGAACATAGATGTTCTCATATTGAACACTTTAAAGAGCATGAATGGAATACATGCAATGCCTAAAGAATGTAAATGCTGAGATAAGAGTTGTTGTCAGCACTTTTCTTAACCTGGTTTACGATTCTAAAAAATCAGTGAAAGAAGCACAGGACGGTTGTTACTTTGTCATGACATATCAATACTTGTTTGTATGTTTATAACTGTTTTATCTTGATCATGTATTTTAAAAGTTAAGCATGGTAGAAGAAGCAGTAATTGTGTTATATTTAAAGGTACTTGCACCTTGTGTGTGGTATCAAGTTTAGATTTACTTCAAAATTAGCTTTGTAATCACATGGCAGGTTATGTAACTTTGCCTGAAAGATGTGCCATCATGTCTCAGCAGAGTCTGTTTTCTTATAACAGCAGTGATCGGCTGTTGTGTCTTAGTGCAGAGATGGAAATACACAGAAAACCCATCTAACGATGAAGTGGATACCAACTCACATTCATCTAAAATCATCCACATAGTAAGATTCATCAAATACCAAGTGCACATTTTGAATGATTTCTTTCCTCTTTCTTTCTTTGGATGCTACACAAATACACAAACATTGTCTTCACTACAGCTGCTGTTGAAGCAGCCTGCAGCCTTCCCAGATATTCTCAACAACATCAGAAGGCTAAGCTGAGCAAAACCTATCTGCTTTCAATTTCAGTACATTTTCTGCAGGCAGGTGCCCACTCTGAAGTTGCAACAGCAGCCTCAATTGTGCTCAGGGCCACTGTATGGGCAGATTATATAATGCCGTGTACAGAAAGGCAGATGAAGTCTCTCAGTGATGGTGTTTACTTTTTGATGTAGATGCAACATAGTAACTAATAAAACTGGATAAGTAAAAGAGCATACAAGGCTAATTCAAAAGAAGGAATGATTTCTGTAGTGTAGACAGTGATGTTATGGAATTTTGAATCAAATGAAATTTAATGAAAGACTAATTGACCAACATATAAACATAATTTTCAACAAGATATATTTTATTTTGTTTTATGATAAAATATTTTATAATTTTATTCTTTTTCTCATTTTGTTTTCTTATATAAATGGCTGCAGGTCAGGGCCAAAGCATCTGGTGCTTGTGAAACACAGTCTTGCTGCAGAATAGGGCTTGTGTTTGTCGCATCCCTATTGCCCTATTGCCAGCACTTTTCCCTTGAAACACACACACACACACACGAATGACCACACATGCTCACTGTTCCTGTGCTCCAAATAGTCAACCACCAGCACTTTGCAAGGTGACAGATGAATACTGTCACCTGGCTGAGCCCATACTTTTATTACTGTTATGTACTCTAGGTCAGTGTTTTTTTTTTGTTTTTTTTTGTATCAGCACGCACAAGTCATCAGTAAATACACAAATGAAGATTAATGTACAGTGACTATACAAGACTAATATAGATACTGATACTAATATATAAAGAAGGTAATAATTGAAAAGAGGCAAAGATGAAGAAAAGAAATAGATAAATAAACATATCACCACCAATCAAGATACCCTAAACAAAAATAAATTATTCCAGAACTAGAAATCCTATCTATTATGTTCTACAAGTACTGAATAAGGTGCTGACACATAGTCTCCAATAAACAGAGATTGGAACTTATACAGAGAACTCACAGAGGAATAAAGAAACCATGTATGTATCTCAGATTTGGGGCTGTGCAACAAATGTAATATATTTTTTTTAAATTGTAGACATTAATGTCTATCTATCGAAATCCAATCTGAATCTATCTAAACTATGATTATGTTGTTTCCAGGCAATCTAGACATTCAAATATATTTCCCATTTCTCTCGTATGTGAGAAGCATCCACCTTAAGACGAGCAAGACATGGTCAAGTTTGACAATGGATATAAATGTGGAGTCAGTCAATTAAATATTTATAAGGTGGCGTGACTTCCAAAGATAAACGCTTAAACCTGTTAGTCAGTGGGAAAAAAATCTAGTTATTTCAGCCTTTTACCATGATTTAAAGGCAGTATCTAAGGTGTATAGTGCAATTGAAGATTTTTTATAACCTGGCAAAAGGGAAACTAGAGAGCTCATTGCATCGTTGATGTATTTGCTTGTTCAACTTCTTCCAGTTAGTTGATGCACATATCATTCACTACTCTAGTACTTAGATTTGGGAGGTATAGAAGGAGATAAAAAATTAAACCTGGGTTATATGGGGAACTGTCCTCCTTTTCTAGTGGCAGGCATTTATGAACGGTAATGGAAGAGTGAAAATAAAACATCCAGACATGGACAGTTACAGCCCAATAGTAAGGAATGAAATTGGGTAGAGCTAATCCTCTCTCCGTCTTGGGTTTGCATAAGTGGATCGTTTTTATTCTCGGACGTTGGCTATTCCAAAGAAACTGGGCAATGATGGAGTCTAGTTTCATAAAAACAGGCCTTCGTTAAATAGAGAGGGAGATTTTGGAAAAGGTAGTGCAGCTGAGGTCAACAGAGCATTTTAATAGCATTAACTCTCCCAATAAAGGAGAGAAGCGAAGTCTGTCTGTATTTTAAACATGGAAATGAAAGGAGAGAAAATTTCTTTACCTAAGTCTCAGTCTTTTTGAGCAACTTGTATTACTAAATATATAAATTTCTTAGCCATCACTTTGAAAGATGTTATTGTATCTGGGTCGTGACAAGGAGGAGCACTCTTATTCCGGTTAATCAAATAATATGTCTAAAAAAAAAAAAACAGAAAACAGTAATTTTGTATAATATTCACAGGATGCGTTAGCTTTTGTGTTACTTATGTATAATAATTAATATGCCATCCTCACAAAGAGAAAGTCTATTTTAAAGACATTTCTGCGTCATAACTGGTAATAACATATTTGGTTCATATATTTTTGGCAAGAGGATTGTCAAGAGTGCAAATAGGAGGAGAGGTGAGTATAGATGACCTTGTCATTTCTGTCTGTGCAGTGCAAATTCAAAGGATATTCTTTGGTTTGTCTAAACTCTGGCTGTAGGACATTTTTGTATTTTAATATTAGGTCTATTTGATAAAATATTCAACTAATTTGAATTTATAGGGCAAACCAAAAACATAGTTCCCCTCGACCTGGACAAACTTTGTTTTTTATCGCAGCAGTGGATCAGGTCTTTATCGAATGCTCATGTGGAATATGATACATCAAAGAGATGCATTGCATAAAAAAAATAAATAAATAATGTCAATCTGGAATTAATCCTGATCTGACTATCGATTCTGTCTCAAGACCTTAAGTTAAGCAAAGATGAAGGCTGGTAGAGAACCTTATCTTATTTCTCTTTGCCCTTATTATGACTGACAGTTATGACTGCCTTGCATATTGTTTGTGAGTTCTTCATCCTCCAGTGCATAGGTAAACACTTTATGCAGGTGTGGAAGGATGGATGTTGACATTTATTTCTCTTCAGTGTAGTCGCCAGACCCCGGGGCTTTGCCATTCTTCAATCCTTTTTTTGAAGAGACCTGCATCTTTTTGACAGAGACCAGGGAGATTGCAGCCATTTAAAAAAATTCTGAGTAGAAAAACATCTGTGTTAGATGTGGTACAGTCTAAAATCTAACTAAAATCTAACCTTCTTCAGACTCCTTAGACATTAAAAAAGAAAGAAGGAGAAAATATAAAATCTTGCCCATACCTTTTTTTTAAGTTGAGTAAGATCTTCTGTGTTCTTAGTATCTGAAGGTGAACACTAATAATAGAATGTATTTGACTAGATAGAGAAGTGGTCAGATAAACCTGTATCCTATTGCCCTTCATGCCACTCACTTTCCTCCATCTATCTGAAGGCCATTAGCAGAATCGCTGAGAGAGCAAGAGTCACTCTGAATTAGTCCAACAGTCTCATCTGTCCATTCCATCCTGTCTGATAGGATACAGTCTTGTATCATAACCTGCTATGTCAAATCTGAAATCACATAGACTGAACGTTATCGCCACAGCTCCGATCTTAACCACACTAATGCATTCTTTTATGCAAATGCTAGGACGTACTGTCTTTTGTGAAAATATCAAGATGATGTCCATACATGAGGATCGTGGTAAATCGCTGGATCTGCAGCTGCTCAGTGTTGCAACATTAGCGTGATCCTGAGCTCTGGCAGGAACAGGAATCTGGGACCCATCCTGATCGACCAAGAAAGAAACAACATGAAAATATATCATTTTTCTATAATAATGTTGCATGTGTGACAGTCAGAGGGGCTGTTTTAGTGTGGGTTATGCCTAGCAGGCCATGGTGAGTGGGGCTTGTTTGTGTGGGTGTCTGCATAGACAGCATGGGGACACGTTGTTAGTTGTAAGGAGTTTCTCATTTTTATCAGGAACTGACGTCTAATAGCCAAGCAATCAGCCAAACACACCTCTTGAACCTGTCATTTCACTACACTGTGGGGGTGTTTTATTGGTGATGTGAATATTATGTAAGATCTTATCGTTCCAATTAGATACACTGGAGCTACAGGGATCATCAACAGTATCTTGAAGCCTTGTTAGTACAGGTGTTTTTCTAAAGACCATCTGGGTTCAATCAGGTTCAAATGATTATTGCACACTGTGAAATGTTTCAGTCTCGCACAGTACAGTTTACAATAATGACAGTCGCAGTCACAAAATTAATTCGATTTAATAATTGGAACAATTTCAGACGGAGGTTTTGTTGACCACTGATTTTATTAGCTGATATTAAACTGTTGTTAGCAGATCATCACTGTTTAATATTTTTAGCTGAGCTAAATCTAAAAGAGGTGTTAAATATGCACTTTGTTAATACACACTGGATATAAAGCCAAAGACTGAGGCTAAAGCTGCATGTCTCAAAGTATTCCTAAGGACATATTTGGATCTCTCGGACAAAGACTTTTGCTTTTGCTATAGTAACCCCCACACAGTATGAAATGATCTTGTTTGTGGATTTGATGCTGGTTTACCTCTGATGTTTTCAGTTTATGTAAGAGCAGAAAATGTTTTTGGACCATCCAAACTGCAGCACTGGAATGATTTGTTATTAATTTCAATAATGATGTTTAAACTGTAAAAAAGAAAAATACAATTGGCTAATATTTATCTATAGTTTTTCCTCCTTTCTCCACTGTGTCATCAGTCTGACGGGCCGATAACTACCTCCAATGAAGTGCCTGTAAATGATGGTCTAATATTTGTGCGATTCGTCTTCACAGTCATTAGCTTATGTCTTTTCTCTTTGAGGATAAATTATATAATTAAGTTGCCCTTTCCAAGTGTCTTAACCTTTTCAAATGTCAGGTGAAGAGGTTTTGAAATAAGTGTGCCATATTGTCAGAAAAAATCCTGTTTTAGGGGGCTACTCGTGACCTATAGAAGTGTGGCAACAAAGAGGGTCTGGCAATGATGAATCTTCCAGCTCAGAGCAATTTGTCATAGGTGAGACATGTTCCTGGAAACCCCTTTTACAGCAGAACTCCCACTGAGCAGAACTGACCTGTCTATGAGCTGGAATAGCTACCATATTCATATGTTTTAAGAACATAGGAAATTTGTCATATTAGGTTTTTGCTCAATTGGTGCTTTATTTTTACATTGCATTGAATGAAAGTCTGGGCATACTTGATGGGCAATAGAGAATAAAGTGTAACTATTCCCCTTGGTGACAGGGCTATTTGTTTGTTCTGAGGCAGATCAATCCAGTTCCATCTTCTCTGGATTTCCTCTGCCTTTGTTGTCACCACTCTAGCTGTCTTTAGTAATCATCAGCTTTCATGTCAGATAAATGAGCTGTTTTATTGCCAGTGTTGTTGCGGCTCCACCTCTGGTCAAAATAAATGGAAATGAATAAGGGTTATTTTGCGAGGACATACATACATGTAGAGTAAACGTGGCCGAGCAGTAAAGGCTCCTGTCAGGGTGAATTGGATCACATGGATGACACTTCAAGTGCACTTTACCTTCAGAAGAAAAACGAAAAAAAAAAAAAAAAATGTGAAAATTTAATGACTCTAAGAGGAATGTGGTGTTCAGGAAAAGTGATGTGAGAGATGTGATAAACTGCAGCATGTCAACGAAATGTCACAAGCACATGATGTTAAAAAGAAAATAAAGTTGTGTCTAAAACTCCCATTTCAAAAATACTCAGTGTTCATATTTACATTTCAGGTTGTTCAAAATTTTATTATTTTTTTTAATTAAAAAGACAAAAAACAACATGCATTAATACTATGCACCAGCACTCTGATATTAGCTAAACAGCAAGCAGTACTTTTAATCTTCTAGAACACTCCAAGTGACTAAAGTGCTTATAGAATAACCCTTCCAGCTGTCAGGTGTATACTGTATGTTCTAGACATACAGTAGAGCATCTGTGCTTCCTCTCTTGGCATCAGAAAATAATGCACCCCTGTGCATCTGCAGCCTGACTTAATATATAATTCACACAACATATGCAGTGAAGCAGCCCTCGTGCTATTCACAGTAGAGATGGGAACACTGCATAAACCTTCCACAATATACTGCTGCAGACTTTATTTGTTCTTTAAAACACTTTGTTGTAAGTTTATTTACTGTTTTGTCAATAAAGCCAGCATTGCCGTTTTCACCCATCTCTGATCTATTTATTATATAAAATCTTAATACACAAAATAAGTGTCAAATATTTGCTTAAATGCAGATTATGAATTTTAATGCTACATTTCCAGTATTCACTTTCTGGTTGCTACTGTCTTGCTTATTATTCCTTTTTCGCTTTGTTTTATCTTGTATGAGTCACCATTGATGGAAACCTCTGTGAGATGGCTCCAGCTCAGACTCTGCTCCACAGTATTTTACCGAGTCGCACAAGCGTGCAGAGATGGTTTTGAAGGCCTTGTTTTCCTGCAGGTGGTGTTTATAGGCTGACAGTGGCCTTGCAGATGTCCTAATATAATTATAGCAATAGTTGACTGCCAAACTGAACAAACACTGAAGCTTCTCCACGCTCCGCCACCACCCGCTGCCGCCACTGACAGCACACTACATGAGAATATGCAAATACGCTCGAAAACGGAGAAAATTTACATTAGACTTAATATTCCAAGGTGATATTTCTTGGGTGATTCGTATGTGGAAAAATTCTTCATTCTCATTCTTGTGCAGGCAAGTCGCCTGGTCTTGGTCCTGTCAAGCACTTGTCAGTAGCTCACTGCAGTTGAGACTTGTTGGTTTCTGTTTGGTCGCGCAAAAAGGAAAAAATGGCAGCATTTCAACTTGCACTGCTACAATATTCCATTGAGGGCATTGCATTAGCTTGATTACAGTTTTATCTGTCAAATGAATGCACAGAAATAGCTGACATAACATTATGTTGCAAATCCAATTTCGTATTGATTGACAGTGCAAGATCCCAAAGCCCATGTTATGGCTTCCTGCACTATTGCAGTGTTATTTGCATTGGAAAGAGTGGGGGCATTTTCTGGAAGTAATTAGTTAAGCTCCCCTGACTTTGAAAATTTAATTGCAGGTACAGTAGAACAGTATAACAATGGGATAACTGAAGCATTACAGTCTGTGAGGGACTAACAAACAGAAGGAGCTCGCCTCCTGACAAACAGCTCTGGAACTCTCACACACAAATATGCCAGCACAGGCGCTCACTGACTCACATGCACCTTTTAAAAAAAACATACATCGGCTCCTGACCTCTTGATTCTTTGATCCATTAATGACATGCAATATTCATAGTCCCAGCTACTGAATGTTTCATTATAACTGCAGAGATGTGGAGCATACTATTAAGAAATACAGCGCAGACTATCCACGGTATGTTTATCATTTATCATGCACTGTTGGCTTAGTGTGCTCTTCCTATAAATGCTGTCTGTGACCTTGAATGCTGCTTTCATGTTTCCCTATGTTGGAAATCAAAGCATAAAGAAATATCATTAGGTTAATAGTGAGCACTAAATGTGCCTGAAAACCTGAATGTCTGTTACAAAGATAAATATTTCCATTGCTTTTCTAATATGTCATCATTAATTTACACAGTTTATTAACATGTACGTTTACTGCCACTAATCATGTTTGCTTGTATATGTACATACGTACATAAAACCTAATATAACACTGTTGTTAAATCACTACAAATGCAGTGAATTGGAGTAAATTTATCATAGGCTATAATAAGTAAGATTGATTTCTCTTTACATTGGTAGGTTTATCTTAACACCCATAATAGCCGGACCCATCAATCACAGGAACAGTGCTGGTAACGTGACACACTGGACACTAGTAATTATTTAAAAGGATCACTGACTATTAATAGTATTTTGCCTCACCTTTCCCCATTATCTATAGCAACCAGTTTGTTTTCCTCTCAATTAGGCACGCAGGCAGTGAGCAACACCCATCTCCTGTTCCTGGGATATGACATCAGAGGCCATGGGGGGAAGGGAAAATAACAGGCTGCTGTTGTTGTTACCACTGCCGCTGCTGCTGTGGGATTGTTTTGTGCATTTTCTTAGCTGCATTTCCTTTTTTTTTATTCTCTGTGCTATAACTTGCTTCTACCATTAAACCTCTGTCACTTCCCTTTGATGATCTGAAAATGACTGGGTCACTGCAACCTAACCTAACCTAATAAGATATGATGTGCTGGTGGATGTGGGCTTTTTTTGTACCATTTGTTTATGCACAGGATATTAAGCAGTGGAAACAGGAGACTGGTGTACAAGATTACGATGAAGATATTTGGTTTTGGCCAATATTAGACAGGTGGGAAATGACATAGCCATTATAGAGTTATCGGTAATGATGACTGGACATTTGCATCATCAGGTAAATGACAGACCTTTAACTGCCACATACAGAATCTGAGACTGAGTTTTTATCTTGATGAAAAAAGATATATTTTCTTTTCTTTCTTTTTTTTTTTTTTTTTTTTTTTTTTATTGTGTAAATAGTATATAGCATCATAAAAAGCCTAATCTGTCATGTCCTGAGACATCGTGCTACACACATACTGACTTTTTGCCCAACTAATAACCCAAATCTCATAGATGTTTAATTAATAATGAGGGAAAAAGTGGAGATCAGCAAACTCTCAGATCTCAGAAGCTAAAACTAGACTTTTTAATCTTTCTCTTTTTTTGTAGCAAAAGTCAGCATTTTTATTACATAAAATTAGCACTTTAAAGGCTAAAATCAGCATTTTTTAGTGTTTTGGCATCTGTGCTTCATAAATGATTTGAGTATGAATCTCTTATTACATTAGTGTCCATAATTTTTTCCGTTGACCCACTAACTGTGTAATCAGCTAATCATTTAGTTACATAGAGACTACATATAACCCTCTGACCGCCCACATGTGTGCTCTCATAGCATGATTGACCAGTGATTCATTATGTGTACACGCTAATATGAATAAACATGTTTTGCCCAGTGAATATTTGTGTTTAAATGAGGGGTACCCTTCTGCATGCAGACAGCCTCTGCCGTGTAACTCAAACCTCATGTGGTGAAGATGTCCTCCTGCCACGCAGGGCTGACTGATGCGGCCGTGTGGTTGTGACTGTGCAAAGCCGGAGGCAAGAGAGTGAAGTGTGTCAGCCTGCGCAGCTGATAACAGCGCTTCTGTCACACTCAGGCCAAAGAGTGTTTGCTGGGGAGCCAAAGCGCGTGATGGGTTTGTGACGCGCTACGCAGTCGAATTCAAATAGTGAAAATGGGGTAGGCTCTTTTTTCCCTTTATCCTTTTAACTGTGTGACATTATTTATCTTATACCACAGGATGTATTTTCATTTGAATCATTAGCAGTTCACAACAACCCTTCAATGAACATCTTTTCCATCACAATGATCTACCACTTGACATTTGCCAAGATTTATCCAATTGGAGGTTTTTTACACATTGCTAACCAAATGTAATTTCTACATTGCAAAATGTTTGCACAAAATGTTGTATTCAACTAGATTTGTTGTTTCTTTATATCTGTGTGACTCTACCACAATGAAAAGTGCTTCTCTATCTCCTCAGGCCATTGCCTTCCCACAGTCTCTTTCATGGCAAGAGGCACTGACAGAATAAAGAAGAGCTCCTTGGGAGCAGAGTCTCTTATCAGCCTCCAACATCTGGCCAAGACTGATGGGCTCTTGGAATAGCTCTTCAAATATCATTGAGTTTGAGCTGCATAATGCTTGTTTAACTGCATCCTTCCTACAATAGTAATTCACCCCCTTCTCATTATGTGTCTTTCACCAGAGGAAGCAATTTCTGTGATTACTGAATTTAGTTTCTCAGCAGGGTAGGACTGATGCAAGGCAGCGAAGTGAACGGCACATGGATGGTAAGTCAAGTCCGGATCACACGGTGCAAGTCAGAAAAAATATTGAATGTTCAGTCTGTTAAGTGTTTAAATCTCATGACACGACAAGCAAATTTTCTCTAATATGCACAAAATTTTTAGCAGAGACGGAATCTTGGTAAATTAGAGTCATCATCACTGATTTAAAACGTATGGCCTTGAAGCCTCGCAACTCATTAGATCAAAGCTCTGAGGTAATTCGAAGCAGATTTAAGAATTTATCCAAACACCTGGTTCTGGATCTGCAACTCAGTGGATGTCAAACCGCCAAGTTTGAGCCAGTGTGTCATAGCGAGCCAGTTTTTTTCTCGTCAGATACAGATTGTTGTGGACAGGATGGACCAATCATTTTTGTTTCTCTTGAGCACAGAAAATTTATTTTATTATCATACACAACACATTCTCCATTATTGCAATCATGAAATGATTAACGGTTTACGGGAACTTTTTGGTCAGTTGCTGCTGATGTCTTATTTCACTTACTGTTTTCTTTTTTCTTTTTTGGCATGTTTCCCTTTTTCTCCCATTCATAAAGGCCAAAATCCCCATGAACCACACAAACCGCTGCGCTAACTCCCACTGTTCACCTGGGGAGGGTGTAGACGGCCATGTGCTTCCACCAATTCATACGGAGTCGCCAGCTGCTTCTTTTCACCTGACAGCAAAGAGCTCCACCAGGAGGGTGTAGCACATGCAGAGGTTCAAAGAATCTCCCGCAGATTTTAACCCAGATGCTCCTCAACACACTGACCAACCAGTAGGAGAGCTGCAAACACTGGAGTGATTAATTAAACCTGAAAACTTCAATGGTTGACAAGTATTTTAATTCTGCACCACCCTGCTGCTCACCAATATTAAGTTTTGGCAATAACATTGGGCTTTTTAGAACCTAATACACTCACATCTTTTTTTTTTTTTTTTTTTAAGTTTATTACATTTAGATAAAACAGAACATTTTGAACCTAAATTGGCTCTTTGAGTCTGTGGAAACCAAAAAGTCAGAAATCACCTCTCACATTTTAGAAAGATTTATCTTTTGCACACCAGTTGCTTGAATAAAACATACATTTTCTACTTTCTTTTCTTTTCTTTAATTTTTTTTCTTTTTTTTTTTTTTGAAAAATATTTAATATTTCTTGTGAAATACTGGATATTTTCCCACTCACTTCAGGGCACTAAAGTATCCCTCAACACAAATGATCTGTAAAAGGAAAAAAAACAACAAAAAAAAATCACATGAGGTTATTATTTTTCAGGTATTTATTTATAGCGTTTGCCTTTTTTGACAGCAGAGCGAAAGAGACAGAAAACTTGAGGAAAGTGAGACATAACATGCAACAGAGACCACGGTGCTCAAGGCGTGAATATTGTGGTTATGTTGTTTGTAACTAATGGGCTCCATGTCAGCCTCACATTGAGGATAATAGCTTATACTGACATAAGTTTACATGTAAAAAGATAAACATATAATTTAGGAAACTATGGCACCTATTAACTATTAGCACTGTCCTGAACATATATAGGACATACTCGGGACATTTCATGGATATAATTCTTTATTAATCAAATGAGATATGAAATCTGATCGTATTTCCTAGTGAAGGTGTTTTGCTAACACCTGCTAACAATAGATTATTATCACATTACATATGTTATTATCATGTGATCACAAGAAAACGGTTTATTCTTGAGCAGGATCATTAGTGCAATGTAAGGATAAGAGAATAATTATCCAGTCATAATGACCAAATGTAAAAGATAAGAACAACCGTGGTCCCTGGTTTCCCAGAATATCAGTTTTTAATAAATGTTATAGTCTCTCACTTATCCGCTGCCGTGTTCTCGTAGAAGCAAAGATGACGATCTCCTCTTGTTTTGTTAGGAGGAGCAGGCAGGGAGCAAATGAATAATTCTTGCTGGTGAGGCTTGCAATGCTCTGAGCCACAGCCTGTGAATCATCATCATCACGAGATAAAAGGCAACATCTTTTCATCTATTTTTCAGTCTTTTCATTTTGCCTGCTTCGAGTAACACTCCTGTGAGTGTTTTCAAATCCCAAAAAAAGGCATGTCGTATAATTATTTGTTTTCATAAAGATCATATCTGTGAATTTTTACACTTGTGACGCAATTGAATTCCAGCAGAGGTTGAGCTCAGAAATGTAACACAGCATAGTCAAAAATGTTCTAATTTCTAATACCACAGCACAATCAACACCAGCTATATCAAGGTCTTATCTATATCATTTAGGCTCTCCTTGTAGTGAATAATGATTTTTCTTTATGAAAACTGTTTGAAGAGATGCATGATTAGTTCAGCTCACACTGTGAACCAGTACGCATTGTAAACGACCAATTAAATGGCTCCCTTGGAATTATTTCAATTAATTTTACACAAAACCAACATCCTGGGTAGCCTCTTATTTCCACTGAAACAACCATTAACATCTGAGATTTCAGGTATGATGTGATGTGAGTTTGTGTTGAGGGCAGAGCGGACGAGTCAGCAGGTTAGTGGTTTGACATTGGTCATTATGACATCAGCCATTAAGGTCACGCAAACCAATCCTCTATGATTTGGACACAGAAGCTGCGGAGGCCAGAGTATCAATGTGATGTCATTTCTGATTCATCCCCCAGGGGCCCGGTGAGTTGTGGGAAGCAGAGATCAACTTTGACCCCTGTGATGATAAGGTCATGACACATCATTACATGATTGACGGGAATAATTAACAGTGCAGCTTGGTCCCGGTTACACTAATATTAGTCATGTATGGAATATAAAGGTGAAAAATGACCCAAAATCATCATTATAAAACTTAACATAGTGTTTTCTCAGTCCTGATCTGTTCACCTAAAGATTTACACTCATTCCTATTGCTCTAAAACCAGCTTTCAAAGCATCACTACACGTGGCTAAAACAGGACAACACGTTGTTTCTTTCCTATGTCAAAGGCAACTCAGTCATTTCCAGTATCAAAAGCTGCAGTTTCAGCCATTTGCAATGCAATTAAAAAACTCCATTTTCAAAGACTTTGCCTAGAGTGATAAATGGGCCAGTAATCCTTATTCTCGCTTAGGCACAATCGCAAGAGTGATAGTTTTCACGATCATTTTCAGGACCATAGACAGTTCAGTTCAGGCTGTTTCTTTCTCTCAGCACGCAACGTGTCTGTGTGGGCATGAACACACGATGTGGTTTTGAACTTTTTAACATCTTGCTGCGCATCGTTTCTTTTTCATCCACGCTGGCGTTAAAACACGACGAACAGCGAAACTTTTCCACGCACGTGGAAAAATATAAATAAAAATACTGGAGACAAAACAACAAGCACAACAACAACAACAACGCAGTTCTCGTTTGATCGCGTTGGTGCAGACGTTAACTCACCACCAGCAGCTGCAGCAGCAGCGTGTCCGCGGTCTGCAGCAGCTGCAGCAGCTGGAAGTGACCAGGCTATTCCCACATACACCCCCACCCTCTCCCCCTCACTCTCTTCCTCACCGTCCTCCTCCTCCCCCATCCAGCCTCCCTACTCGACCACCTGAGACTGCAGTGTTTCTATTGATTCGGGCCAAACAGTAGGCTAATATTGACAAGTGCCGCGCTTATTCCGAGCTGTCGAGACCAAGCGGACTGAGGCTGCATGTATGTATGTATGTGTGTGTGTGTGTGATGTACGTATGTACGTGCGTTTTTGTTACAATTTAACGTCAGATCAAGTTTGACCAACACCGGCCCGCGCCGCGAGGGGTCCAATCGGAGTTCAGATCCGCTCCTTCTCTGCCTCTCCACCACCACCACCACCACCACTCTCCCACCCCTCCTTCTCCACCTCTCTCTCTCTCTCTCTCTCTCTCTCTCTCTCTCTCTTAGTTGAAAAAAATGCTGCTGGGCTGCACCTCAATGAACCTAATTGGTGCACTGTGAGCGACCATCATCTATCCGCTGGATTTCCATCGCGCCCGGCTTCAATCCAGAACATATGAATTTGCTCACACAGACCCTTTTAAGGAGTTGAACAGATCAGGTCGGAGAAAATGGCACAACGCGTGGTTTTGTTTCTACTGTGGCTCTTTGACAGATCATTCGCGGGATTTCCCAATCAGATTAATATCGGTAAGTGTTTTTATTTTGTTGTTGAATTATTTATTTATTTATTTATTTATAGAATCCAATTTCCCCTTCATCTGATAAGGTGATGGGTTTTTTTTTTTTTTTTCTTTATTTATTGCTTTATTTATTTATTTTTTGGAGACATGAAATGCAAGATTGCAAATTTTTACACGCGACCGGTAAGATGTAGTCTATGTAGGAGAGGGAGCGCGGAGCTCTGCGCAATGGAAGACTAACTTGATCTTCCATATGCTGCAAGATTAAAGCCGCTGATTGTTTCAAACTAGATTAAAGCCACAACACCACAGAACCGATGCTGTCATTGCAATCGCTGTCTGAAAATAAATGGAGTGTTTAATAAGGAAGACCGGCGACTGTCAGCTCGATCTGAGGAGTTACTGTGCGTGATAGTTATTCTTTCACATGACAATTAGCCTGTTTATAACGCTATGTGATGTTCAGATTAAATAAAACGTGGTTCCAAAACTGACACTGTACTCAAAAAGGTACAGATGAGAATGAAAGCGTTGTCTGATCTTGTGTTTTATTTCTTCTTCTTCCTCATCATCTCTTCAAGGGGGGTTGTTCATGCGTACCACGGTGCAGGAGCACAGCGCGTTCAGGTTCGCTGTCCAACTCTACAACACCAACCAAAACACCACTGAAAAGCCTTTCCACCTCAACTACAATGTCGACAACCTCGAGTCGTCCAACAGCTTTTCGGTCACTCATGCGTGTAAGTGTGCTTTTCTATTTCAGTCGTGTCCATATTCCCTCTACTTCTGTCCAACGCAGAATTATTCATGTTCAAACTCATATGGAGCTCATATAGAAGCTACAGCTCAGTCCAGCAGAGGAAACAGTCAACTTAACATCACTTTTTTCTACCAAAAGTCAGTTGGAAGTACCCAAACATGTATGGACTCATTTTAGTAATGTCAGTGTTTTCTGATTTACAAGTCCTGAGTTTCACAGAGGTGATATTTCTCCCCATTCAGAGAATAAGTTCCCTTGGTAACATGCTGCGCTCATGCTGGCCTTGAGAACAGAATACAGCCAATTACACCAACACTGTATCAAGGACTGAAAGAGTCCGTGTTTTGTTGTGTGGAACACAACTGAATGGTGGCGTGCAATTGTTTGAAAAATATCTTTAATTTTAATCACATAGATATTCTGAAATCAAGTAGAGGGTATTGAAATAATGTGTTGTGGTATTTTGTTTTTGTTCTTTGTTCTTTTTTCTCCATGTTTTTTATGGTTTCACTTGTACAGGTATGGGTATCCCATGAAGCAACTGGTGAACAGAGTGGTTTTGATTTGTAGTTGATCCAAGAGAGAAATAACTTACTTTCTCTACCCCCTACCCCTCTTTGGCAGTAGTTTCTTGAAATCAGCAGAAATAGAGTGGAGGAAAGGGGAAGAAATAGAGTGGAGAATGACATTTTGTGATGTCATTATAAACGACGGGCTCGGTTTGGCTCAACGGCTGACACACCGCTCTGTGACTGGTGTGGTTCAGTGTGTCTCACCCTCATGTGGCACCTTCATAATGGCCCCTCTGACTCTCCATGTGCCAGAGCAGCTCTGCCTGCTCCATACTCTGATTCCCCTCTAGCCCCCCTCCTCCCACGTTACAGAGCATCTCCCCCAGCATTGCAGAGTCAGCTCATTAGCACCCAGCCCTCATAGCACCTCACCGTGCTGTCATTGGGTGAAAAGGGGGGGAAGAAAAAAAATCCATAGCTCCCCAACCAACGCTAGCAAATGAGTCGGGCTCAGACCTGCAGAGGAGGTGGATCTGAGCAGTGAGGGAGACGAAGCAGAGCATCATATCACAAGAAGCAGAGCTGCAAGTGCCCTAACGAAGGCATCCATAGGAAACAATAAGCAAATGAGAGCGAATAAATAATAGATAGTGCCGTGCAATTTCACGCATGTTGAAGAGGAAGGCAAGCAAAAGGAAAAAAAAGGCTTGATATCAGAATCTAATTAAATTCAGGGGCAGACAGAGCTTTAGTGAGAGGAAGGGGTTCCTGTGGGAGCCATGGCCCCATTTCTTGTTTCTTTCTGCCACGTCTTAGCATCTCCATCAAGAGCACTGTCTCAGGACTGCCTTGAACTTCACACACAAGAAACTCATAAAGCTTTAACAATGCAAAGAAAGTGACGCATAAAAGAGATGCATTATTTAGCACCGCAAAAATATGAGCGTAATTGTCTAATGTCATAACGAGAGTCGCCCACACGATCAAATTAGAAAATGTTTGGTGAGAGCATCGCTTCCACTTTGATGTTCATATTAATGATCTGCTCAGTTCCGAATCTGTACTCTATGCTTCATGTTATCCTGCTAGTACACCACAAGTTTTATAGTAAACCTTAAAAGCCCCCTACTTGATAGAATTATCAAGTAAACAAACACAAGTGAGCAAACGCAGATCTTGGCAGGTCTTGGCTGCAGTGTCCTTTGGAATCTGATTTGTGTAACGTATGATCTCAGACTTTTTTGAAAGCCAGTGCCCCGAGACTCTTGTCAGGCTGATCTCACAAACCACAGACAGCTCATGCTGAGCTCACAACAGTCCACAAGCACCTCAGATTGTCTCTACCACTGTAGAGAACAAAACAGAGATGACGGTTATTAAATATCACTTATGTGCTGACTTTCAGGCCTTTGGGGCTCTGCCGGCAGTGAGTGAAGACCTCCTGCTGTCTGATTTTACATTTGTCAGCGCTGCTGTTTGTTCTTCAAGCTGTCATAGTTATTTAGTGGACATTCAAATTCCCTTTGTCATCAATAGCCTTGTGTGGGTGAGTCAGACTTTTGTAAGCAACATCATACACCTGCTTTGTGATCAGATAGTCTGACACAGGACTTTTACAAATGTGGCATTTATCCGAGTAAATCTAGGAGTAAATCTATTTGAGGCATGCTTCATTGCTTTGATCAAGATGAGATCTGACTGCCTTAGGCCTCACAGAGCCGTTGAAATGACAGCTATTTATTTATTCTTTTTATTATTATTTTGTTTTAGTTGGACTCCTCTTTTATTTTATGTTTTCTATTCTCTTTTTATTCTGGGACAGAGAATGCCAAAGCCCTCTACGCTGACTCATCTTGTTGGTCACTCCCCCTCATTTGCTGTATATCATACAAAAGTAATATAATGGAGGAAGAGGAATGAGAGCATGTGCATACAGTAATTCAAATTAAACTTGCAGGAGTTTATTTTGCTTTTCAGTAATAAAATATGGAAATCCTTGAGTATAATGAAGGCACAAGTCTTGTTGCAGAGCAGTTTCTTTCAAGTCAGTTTAAAACCTTGTGTTATTAATTGAATTAGTGACCGGCAGCAAAACAATGTGTGGCTTCAGTAATCCTTAAGGCTTGGCTTTGTACTGCAGAGGTATGGTATGCGCTTTGATGGGAAGACTGTTGTTTCTTTGAAGTGACATCAGAAATAGTGAAATGTGTAATTACCAGTGCAGGATCCATAATAGCTATGGAAGCTGGGAGTCAGGTGCGCTCACAGAGGAGTAGTTCAAAGCAAAGGGTACCGGTCTGAAGAAAGCAGAGCAGACAACATTAATGTTCCTGATGGTCACGGCTAGCAAACTTAATGACACCACCATCCTTTTTTCTCCTGTTTACCCTTCCTCTTCTTCTCCCTTTACCTGAGGCAAAAAAAAAAAAAAAAAAAAAATTGAGCTTTCCTCCGCCTCTCGGTGCTACGCTATTTATTAGATTACTCGCCTTGATTCCTGTTAAAGGCAAATTTCGCAATGCTTGGCTTTTGAATCTCATCTCTTCGTTCCTCATTCCTCATTCTGTCATTAAGCTAATGGTCTGTGTCCCTTCTGCCAGCCTCTTTACATGTGCCTACCCCTCTTTTATTGAATCCTCCAGGTCCTTAAACCCTGGCAGCAGCAGATGCTTCTTTGGCTCTGCTGTTCAACCACCTTCTCCAACCACTGTCAGCTACTGTAAACCAAACCTGCCTCGCTCCAGGAGTATGGAAAATAATACAGGATGAAACAAGAGTTACTGTGGCTGCTTTGTCTGTTTGAAAGCCAAAAAAAGTGGAGAGGGACTCGAGAGAAAAGCAGAGTGACCTGCCTTATTGTAAATCGAGGGAAGATAGTGACATGTTGGGAAATTTGCTCATTTGATTTCTTGCCAGAATTACTTAATTGACAGCACCTCATGTTTGCACAGTTAGTACAACAGTTAACTTTTTGTACAATTTAAACAAATCAAATGTGTTAATTATGGCGCCTCAGACCTCCCCGGGCCTCCCTTCTGAGTCAAGCTAACTGTTCCCCATGTCTCCAGTCTTCACAGGAAGCTAAGCTAACCTGCTATAAGCTCTTGCTACATACCCACCATGCAAGCTTGACTGATATGAATCTTCTGAAAAAGTAAATAAACTGATTTCCAGAAATGGTGATTCATTCTTTTATCTAGATCCAGATCTCCAGGTTGATAGCAACTCATTAATGTGTTGTTAGAAGTTGGTGCTGCCATTCATATTAGCACTGCGAGACTGAAGTAATGCACAGAAAAATGAATCATCACAGATTATTTATATTTGTGTGCTGCATTATGACTGTTTTGTTGCACATAATGCAACAGTGATAATATGTAAATGTTGTTGTAGGTATAGTATCAGGATCAGAATATATGGAGGCAATTAATTTAGCAGTCATAAAATTCCATCAGATGGTTGTGTTTACATGGACGATGGATATCAACATCCTGGATCAGGATGATTATAAGCACCAAATAGCTCAACACACAAGTTAGATTTTTGTCTAGACATAACACTTCCTAGATGCGCCTTCTTTGCTGACCTTCACGCCCACCCAAGCTGCGCTAACTCAACACATGGTGCCCAGAAACACAACACTCTCTTTGCACTGCCGGCCTACACTATGAAAAAGCACATGTGGCAAATGGCATATGTTGTGCAGCACAGATGAAAAGGCCCTAACCCTCATCTCTGCATAGTATTGTTGTATCTACCTTTTGGGGCTTTTTTGGTGTTGGTGATGTGTGAACGGATGGTAAATAAAGTGACAGGGAGACATGTTTTTTTTTTACAGTGGACGACCTGAAAGAGACAGACCATGGTTAAGAGAAGCTCCTCAGGTGATTGTTGTGGTGCCACACTTCTTGTCCTTGTAGGGCGTAACTTGAAGCTTTTGAAAGGTGTGACCGGGAGAAACGTGGCAGGGGAAGCTAAGTGAAAGAAGGGGGGACATGGTGGAGTGGTGGGAGGACACCAGTAAGACTGCAGGACACTGCAGTAAGAGAAAGCAAGCGAATTGGATTAAAGAACATTTTAGAGGTTGCTTATCTTATTGTGTGTGTGTGCGTGCGTGTGTGCCTGTGTGCGTGTGTGTGTGTGTGTTTGTGTGTGTGTGCAGAGAGAGGGAGAGACAGTGAGAAGTTCTTCAGGCTATGGGGGGTTGAATTGGGACATGCCATCGCAGTCCAGCTGTGTTGGAGGCACAGATGGAGGTTTGTTTATGGATGCACACACATGTGAATATGTACACGTGTGTGCACATGTGCTCAAAGCCACACACACACATACGCACACACACACACATAGACACAGACACAGTAGGCGTTTGTAGTCACAAACACATAGACAGGCACATCCCGTCTCCCTCGTCACATTTGTTACTGATTAAATCTCACTGTTTTGTACCAAAGCTCCCATGACACTCTTCATTGTTCATCCATAGTAAAGGTCACAGCAGAAATATTACTGGCTCACCCTGCGTCTGTTTGTGCAAAAGCAAAAGCTAACACAATTTTAGGAAATACAATTTCTGAAAGCTATACAGACAAAGGAGTCATGTGAAAAAAATTAGCATGTATCAAGTTTATTTGATAAGCATCGTGACTGTTAAAAAAAAAAGTCTCTGAGACAAATATGTGTCACAGTACAGAAATGTGATGGTGTGATTTGGAGGCCAGCAAGCCAGGCAGTCTCAGGGGAGGCCCACTGAGGTGGCTGGATGTGGGTCTCAGTCAGATGAGTGGTACAGTAACAGCCCTGGATGAGGTTACATGCTGTGGGAACTGCAAGGTCTCTGAGAGGGGAGCAACAACAGCAAGGGAGGGGGGCGAATGACAGCACAGTTCAGATATAGAAAAAGATGAGGCAGAAAGAGGGTGGAGCTTTTGTCACATTTTATGACCCAACTGACTGCCATATGACATATTATATTATTATTATTATATAGTATTATTATAATAATTATTATTATCATTAATTTTTCTAAGGAACACTGTGATGAAATAATAACAATTAGCATAAAACTAATATTATTTGTTATTGTATGCGTTGGAGTAATTTCCACTACATTACAGAAACATTCATGCTGAAATTTCATACTGATGAAACTCTAATGACTTCACCTAAATTTTATATAATTTCCTTGAAGTCTTGTCGGCATGATTAAAGCAACTGCTATGATGTTTGTTGTGGTCACATGAGGTTAAAGCTTTTTCACACAGCAAACTGAAAAGCTGAGAAAATTCCAACAGACAAACTTCCAAAGGGAAACATTTTGACCTCATTTACTGGCCACGGATGCTGTATTGGCTGTATTTTTATTTACGCATCTATTTATTTATTTTAAATCAGGCATATAGCTTAGGCTGTAATGAGATTCAGAATAGAAAACACACAGAACACAGTGCAAGCCAGATTCAACACAATGAATTTTTAATCAGAATATAGAAAAGATCCTCTTAAACCCAACCTGAGGAGAAGTGTTGCTGTCGGAGCGTTATTTGTCTTGGAATCAATGATGCTGGCAGATGTTGTTTGATAAAACAACAGCTTTCCTCCCTCGCTGCTGTGGTTCCTTCAAATCTCCATATATCTTTCACAAACACTGGGCATTTGGCCATTTCAGCAGCTATGGAATATTAAAAAAAATCCCATATTGACAAGACAGATTTTTGATTTGGCAGATCAGTATATCATATTATATACTTCCACTCCTACTTTTAAATATTTCTTTCTAGCCCTGACTGTTATCAGTCTTTTGTGGTGTTTTCAAACCCACCGTGGGGATGTTTGGGGTCTTTGAATTTCCTATTGATTTCCTTTATCTATGTGCTCAATTTTCAGGGCCATACGTGATAAATTACAAGAGAGAAGAAGGATTAAGGTTTAATGATTATGGATGGCCTGTCATGGTAACGTGACAGTGTCATCATGCCACAATCTACAGTTATTGCAAATAGTCAGGACATTCAGCATACAATCTAACCTATATAGTGTTATATTAACATGATAACTGATGATTTAAGCGTATTTGCTTTTTTAATGCATCCAAGATGTTCAAGCTCATAACGCTTGAACATATTGATGGATTTTTGTTGACAGAGAAAAATCCACATGCATGCCTCAGTTCAGGAAGGAAAACCCCGATATCAGCTAAAATAACTTTAAATAACTTTTAAGAATCATTTGTAGGACACTGACCCATATGTGAGCTTTACGATGAAGCTGTGAATGCAAGGCGTAGATCAAGCCCCTTTTTTTCATCTGCAGACATGATGCAACATGACAGCCCATCTATGCTCCACACATCTGTTCACCACTTTCAAATAATAGGGTGGTTTCTGAACTATAAGTCAACAATGACAGGCTAAGTCTGTGTTCCCTTATTGAAGATGATATCAGCACTGTGCTGTGATGAGCAAGAGGAGCTGGCTGACCATATAAAAAGCAATGATAAAAACTCAGAGGGACCACACAGGAGGATGTACACAAAATCTTAGTGGTGCATTAAACATATTTGCTTTTGTGCCGTGTGCCAGCAAAAACGCATTGTGATAAGAAAAAGCCTCCACATGTGATGTATGTAAGTAAATGCTATTGTGAAATATTCATCTCAGGTGCATCAGGGATGTCTGCCAGCAGTCCAGCTCCATTTAAAGGCTGCTTTCCTCAATGAGAAAAACCTCTCAAGGAGACTGGGGTATGTCATTTGTGGCGGAGATTATTTTTCATTTCAAAATGTCATTTATCCCTGTGCACCAGTTCTCAAAAGGCAGGAATAGAGTTAGTAAAGAGGAAAAAAAGAAAGCGCATTTTCAAAACTTGTCACTATTAAAGATCTCTGACTTTGCGGTCAGCATTTTTTTTACCTCCTCTCCCCCTCTGTCTCATTTCTATCTCTCTCTCTTTATATATATTTAATCTCTCCCTCAAAGCCCATTACAGCTATGTTCCTGCAGCCGTTGCAGTCACACTCAGTTGGCTATTGGCCATTCAAAAAACCCCCCTACAATACCCGTAATCACTGAATCAGTAATCCTCCACTTGAGCTGGAATAGCACATCGTGCCTCATCGGAAGTTGCTGCATAGGTCTGGCTTCAGTGGGTCCAAAAAAAAAAAAAAAAAAAAAAAAACTCTGTAGTCTTCCTTGGTAGGAGCTTCAGACTGCATTGTCCTAACCAAGGTCACACAGCTTATGAAACAAAACACATCTTTTGTCATTTCTCCAGAACACAGAGAAAAGTGTTAATTGGCACATACATCTAATGTTGGCAGCATTATGCTGTTCATTGTTTTGGTTTCCTTCTGTGTGTGTGTGTGGTGGAGTATAATTCCTGGGATGAAATCAGTCAAAAACGAAGCGGACATCAGGGTGCTGTTGTGATGAATACAAAACACAAACAGGGAGTGTCGCGATGTACTCTAGTAAATATTGGATCATAGTGCGAAGGGGCTTCCAGTCTCCAACTGTCCCTCTGCCGACTGAGCAGATTGATCTGCACGTTTCTGGCCTGCTTCAAAAGAGGCAGTCGCTAGCAGAGCCCTGCCAAAGCTGCATGTCTGTGCAGAAACAAGGGCTCCATCATAACTGATTGCTTGTGACAGTTCACAGTCGCCGGGCCACTGAAGCATCATAACCTTGTGAAACTAGTGTATGGGCACTCTAGCATACAGGCTGAAGGAGAGGAAGAAGGGAAAAAAATATATTAGCATATTCCTTGTGGTGATGCAGAGATGCAAATAAGACATGCGGTGCCATGAATAGCCACTGTGGTTCATATTAAACACTTCTTATGTAATGAAAGACAATGCAGACCAACAACTGTGAAGACATGGGTGAATTTGTAGACAGTAACTGCAACTGTGACTGCAGCTGAAGATTGAAGACCACAGTAATGTCAGGGCAGAGTTTGTTGATGTGTTGGAATGAACTGCTCATGACACCGAAACAGAAATGTCTTCTGACAGGCCTAAGGAACAAACCCAGGGTGCTGAAATCACTTTAGCTGTGTTGTCACTATAATAAGCGCCAATAAAATTTCCAAACATCTACTGTTTCATGTTGAATATCTGAGTTTAATCAAATCTGTGCTGTAACAGATTATAATAAGCTATTTATTGGTTGTAGGTGACTATAAAGGTGCAAGGTGCTATGACTCATCTGCTGTTTGGTCATCAAGGTGATGGTTGATGGTGATGGTATTTATGGAGAAAAATATTTACATGTGATGCACCGACAAGGTCATACTTATGTGCTTATTACGTCAGTTTTCCTGTTGCCAGTGCTCACTAGCCTCATGAGTGAGAATTAAGTGAACATGATGTGCTCCTTCAACCATGACCCTCCTCTGTTTGTCCCTCCAATGGTTAATTCGGAGAGTGCTGTTGTGTGGCTCTTGCCATTTCACACATGGCTACGTAAAACCTGTGGGCGGTTGCTCCCAGGCCACTGTTAATGTTTGTGTGTCCATGCATGACTGTGTGATGAAATATTGAAGTGTTCTATCATTGAACATTGGGTAGCCACTGGCGTGATTCCTGTCCTTAAATTTTTTTTTCCCGCTTTCTTTATCTCAGTGGCATAGCTTTATTTTTTTTTCACGCCGTGGCGTGCAGATCAGGAAGGCAAACCTCATCTGGACCCATGACAGAGCTAATCCATCGCAGCTGCAGAATGAAAAGGCCGTTTGGAGTGAATCCATTCCAAAAGGCCTCAATAGAAAGCTTCACTCTGATGCTGGTGCCCTTTGCAGCACTGACACTGCTAGAATATGATGAAAAAGGACTTGGGAGAGTTCAGTGGCTTAGCTATGTTTATGAGAGAAGGGAATATCAGAGGAGAGAGGCCCAGCATGAGGGTGGAGAGATGAAGCGACTAACCATCCAGTTTGCATTTGCCCACGTGTGTGATGTGAACTGGATTGTAAGTAGATACCGTTGTTTCCTCGTCATCTCTCCTGTCTTCCATGCTGAACTGAAACACGCTAAATGTCCAGAACATTCTGCTGACGTATGAGGATTGAAACACCTTTGGGGGATGAGCTACATACATTCAGTATATAGTAGAGATTAACTTACAGGATGTGTGATTGGAGAGAAAAAGCAAATGGACAGTTAGACTTAATAACACATCTTTCTTTAATATGTCAAGGGAATCAGTCTCACTTTATGATTTCTTGCTTTCTCCTCAAGACTTTTTTTAATGTGTTTCCTCCTGCCCACTGTGGTGCTGCTGTGTTTCTGCTGCCGCTGCTGTACGGGTCCCATCTCTAAGCTGTAAGGGGATAGACTCTGGGTCTTTTATGCATAAAGAAGCTTAAGTTTGAAAATTGTTCTCAAGTGGCCAAAGTTTGTGAAAAGTCAGTGAATATTTCACTGCCAATTTCAGGGGTTTTCAGTTACAATCTGTAACTGAATGAAATATTTATGAAGTAATGAAGGAGTAATTGCATGAGGAGTTTTTGTAACAGCCATGTTTTTTTATACCACAGCCGGTGATTAGTTCAAAATGCAGCAACAGCATAAAGAACATATGTAAGACAAGCTAGATTTATTCTGCCCCATCCATCATTAAGTTGTATCTAATGCGCCAGTGCAGATTGATATATTTTTACCCAGCTATTGAAATATGCATTAATTCTTCTCGTCTTTGTTACTATATCGTACCCACAAAGGTGAGGTTGTAGCTGATTTTGTTTTAACTTTGGTGACCATTGCTCCACTGGATGGGGGTTAGGGTTAGGATTAAGATACTGTCTCCAAAAATATGCAAATAGATAGGTTTTTAGTGCTGCGAGCATCACAAATAGTCGCAATCAGTTCATTCACCATTTTGTATTGAGGATATGGTCATATGTCAGACATCTGAGAACATTGGCCAATAAAAAACGAAACCATCTCCTAGGGCCTAAAAAAAAAAAAAAAAAAGAAAAATGGATGAGGTAACGCTTTGAACATGGCAACTTTCACCTTAAAAATCAATTTATTTGGAGCCGTTTGTTTTTGCTGATCAATTAACCACATATATAACATCTGTTACCATCAGTGTGTCTTTCTCGTGACAGATAGTTTATAGCATATATCCAGACAATGAAAGGTCCAGTGAGAATAAAGTGGATGTTTTCATCTAAAGTGAGAAAACTTCTTGTTCTCTTCTCTGCAAGTGACAACATGATGTGGGTGTAAAGTGAAGCACCGTGCTCAGAAACTTTTTGTGAAGAAATTTGCTTTAGAAAAGTGAGGCAAGTAAGATATATTTTAAGGTGCTGTATGTCAGGGCCCAGGAATATATAGGATTACAGCTCACTTACTGTCACAGCCCTGTGTTTTTTCATCTCTCTGCTACCTCCAGAATTATCATTCAGGGATAGAGCACTGTCTCAGCAAGGACACTAATAAGATGAAAAGTGGTGCAGGACTATACATACTTAACCAGGCCTAGATTGAAGCTGAGAAGGAAAGGGAATTCTTTAAGTGATGTCTTCAAGGTTAAACAACTAGTCCCATCTCTCGTCCTCATTGACTCGTTCTATTATTGTTCACAGAAAGGCAAAGAGAAGGGAGAGTGACTGGTCATGGAGAGGTGCTGATTTAAAATTCAGCCTTGTAATCAAGCTTCACAAAGCAATTCCCTCGATGGTTCGACTTGGTATATTCCAACACCATAGGATATGAATTGTGACGTGTAATTTGATTAGAGACACCGGGGGCAAAGGCTTAGTTTACACACACACAGGAAGTGGGCCTCGTGAGAGTGACAGATAGTCATCTGCTCTTAGTGGCCCTTTGTGGCACACTCTTGGCATTGCATGTGTGTGTGTGTATGTGTGTATATGTGCATGTGTAACCCGTACATGAGACGCAGATCTGAAATCTCGCCAAAGGACAGAAACAACTGATCAGGACACATTAAATTCAAATGCTTTGCACTCTGACTGGAATATGGAAATTTCAAGACTTCTTGCTGTCTTGTCTTGCAGACAAAGAAAAGAGAAAAAGACACAAACTGGTTTAGCGGCACGACTGAGGAACAGATAGATATACAGTATTTAGGAGGGGAGAGAAAACAATCTAGTTTTTTGACATGGATGGAAGAGTACAGTATATGTGTCAGCCAGACATCCACAAAATGTATTCTGCTTTTTTCTTGTTTTTTTTCAATCATCTGAATAAGAGCATGGAGAAGAGAGGTTTCCAGCTGACAGGTATTTCCCCTGCTGTGTTGAACTGACTCACAACAAGTCTGTCAGCTGTGGCGTACTATACCTGAAATATCACCACCAAAATTTACCCAGGCAGGCTCAGTACTCCTGTAGTCAAAGTCAAATAATTTAGAGACATATTCTTTAACCGACCATAATCTCTTTGATGGAGCAGTGAGTTTGTGTCATCTTTTTCATAAAGGCATCTGTCATTGAGTCCTAAAGCGAACTGTTTCCTCTGATTCAGCAAAGCTAATCTGCTTAGTTTGTTTTGAAGACAGAGTCCCAGACCACTTCTGACAGCAACATTCTGGATGTTTACTGTTGTGGTCTGACATGTTGAACTCTGTCTCCCTCATTCCTTTTCACAGCTGTCCCAGGCACTCTGCCTCCTACACCATAACTCGTCTCACTCCCACACTAGAGATGGTGTTCATCTATGTCGTGTTTTTGTGTCTTGGGAAATGTCGGTTTTTCGTCCTCACGCAGTCGGGGCACAACCTACTCCCATCTCCATCTTGCGATCCCTGCTTCTTTCCTCCTCGCTTCATGCTCCATTCTCCTCCCTTCCTCCATATTCATCTGCACAGAAGAGCAACGCTTTAGGCCCACAGTGCTGATTGGGAGGATTAGTGGTGTGTGAGGGACTTTGTCACCAGCTTTCTGGGAAATCCAATTACAGAATATCATAAGCCTTACATGTTTCATACTCGACTGAATCCTCCTTAAAAATGCATACAGCCATACTTAAAGGGTCAGTGTTTAGCAGCTGCGTACCGTGGCTACTGACATCTTCCTGAAGGTGAGACGATCTTTGAAAAGGATAAGACAAGTTTTATAACACTCCTCTCACCTCTGCATTGCAGCAAATGGTGGACTGCATGAGCCTGCCGAAGAGGGGATTGTTATTTGTTCAATGTGATGGGCCGGGATCTCAGAGCACTGCTCTTGAGGTGAAGCAAGGGCCAAGGGTTTAGTTCTGTTATCTGCTTGGATAGATAGTCCTTAATTGCATGTGTCAAGGAAGTGGCATGCAGTGCATGGGGGGCATGCAAAGTGAGATTTCAGCATGTATTGGTTGAGTCCTATCAAACTGATTTTCCCTCAGAATTATTCAGCAAAGCGTCGAGCCATCACAACACTGTTATCTGAACTTTTCAAACGGCCAACGTATCGAACATTTGAACAGCATTCTTGTTCAAACCTCCTGCTCTTTTGCTCTGCATAATGATTTTTTTCTTGGTCAAACAGAGGGGTATTTCCATGTTAATGAAGACATCAGGACATGTGCAGGTCCTCTTTGGCATGGAGATCTGTTTGACTCTCGTAGTGCCTACAGCTCTGTCCATGGCACTGTGTTCAAACAAAAGCATGATGGTAAGACCTTGAAGGTGAACATATCTGTCAGAGGGAGATGGAGTCGTGAGTTTGCAACTCCCTTGGGGATTGCTCACCAGCCGTTCTCACATATACAGGACTATATTATCAAGATGGCAGGTGGAGAGGAGAATGGGGGTGATGTTTGAAGGGTTTGCAGAGAAAAACAAGCGAGGAAAGAGAATAACTAATGAAGTCCAGTGATAGGGAGGTACGTGCTTGTGAGACACGTCTGACCTCAGTAGTCCTCAGGTCAATTTTTTCATCCACATCGCACCGTATACATGGTAATTTGCAGAAAACCTTGGATGTGTCAGGAATTATTATTGACATTCACTCCTGTGAATTTTAGTTGCATATATAATTCACACGGACACCATCTTGGTTCAGACCTTATATGATTTTATGAAATAACATTTTATTTATCATTAACATTAAATATTTCATCATAAAACTCCAGTAGATTGTAAAGATATGAGGAGACAGAAAATATCTTTGTCAGTGTTTTATTTCAAGAAGTAATTTTTCTACAATTTCAGCTGCGGTAGAGTCCAAGTTTTTTTAGTTTTTCAGTTTTAGCCTTATTACTTAGAGATACTGGAGTTTATATGTAATAATATGTTTTTATATAAACTCTCATTTCCAAATTGTTCTAAAACAATCTTTTGAATCAATTTAAAAAGCAGATTACTATATTGAATAAGTAATATTCTTTCACTTTACTTTGGAAAAACTGGATTCATATCACAGGTTTTCTTAGTTTTTTAAAAATTTAGCTTTTTGAAGAAGCCCAGTGGCATCTAATTAAACCCGACTAGGATTTCCATCTAAACACTCAGGTGCAGTATGGTATAGTATAAGTGGTTTTCTTATGGATGAGGTTTTGGTCCAGTTCTCGAAGTTTCAAAGAGAATGTAAATCATATTGACTAGAGTTTGAGTTTTATGCTTTCACACAGATTTCCATGATGTCCTTTCCAATTGGATACACTGCTTCACACTGTGAGGAAAAGAATCTTAAGTGAAGCTTCTAATTTAATCATTTAACACAAATTTCCATTAATTCCACATCAATGACAATATAACATTTTACTCAGGATATTTAATCGGTTACCTGGTAACTTAAAGGCTCTGAGAACATGTTGTAGTGTTTTCAGGAAGCCCGTAAGTGAGAGAACGTGGGTTTAATTAAAACATAATCCCTGTGACAAGCCAATAAATGCTTATATAATACAGTCTCAGTCAGTGTATACAGGATAATATTTCAGAAATGACTCCTTTATCTGTTCCCTGCTACTGTTTGTGGTGGGCTTTATGTGTTACAGTGAAAATGCAAACAGTATGGGTGTTAAACATGCACTTTACACCAGTTTATTTAATAAAACATTTTTATATATAAGTAGAAGAACAAACTTGTTGTTATTTCTCACATTTTCAGTTGGATTAAAGCTAACTGTGAATAAGAAACTTGCAAAACAAAGATCACACGCATGCAATTGCCATGTTGGAATACATTTTCCTTCCAATATTGGCCACGTTTTCTCTCTAGTCAGCAACCTTTTTGACAGACACATTCACTTGAGTCATTAAAGTTACTGGGCAGTAGCCTGTCTTGATGTGACTTTTACTAATGCATCAAGCTGACAAGTAAATGTATTTTATGTTCAGCAGCAGTTCACACACATATACATACAATAAAACTTACACCTTAGTTCCCAGTTATCAATGCTCTACTGAGGCTTGACACTTGTCAAGGTTTCATATGGCTTCATATGGACCTGTATATTGGGGTTATAGAAAAGTATATGTGCATACATAGTATTTTCAAATCAAACTTGACTAGAGAAGCTGAGGATGTTAGAAACCTACCTTCATCATGTACGGATGCTTATATCTTTCAGTGCATTCCCAAGCCCCCTGTCATCCATCACACACCGTAGCAGTCAAACACACATGTCCATGCATATAGACACACACGCACACACATGCACATGCACACGCACACACACATACACACACACACAAATGCACCTCTGAACTCACCAGAGGAGATGAAATACTTCTTGGTGAGGTTTTCCAACATGGCAGGGTCAGCACAGGGCATGAGAGAAATTCATGGGTTTTCAACATCATTTTTTTTTTTTTGAAAATAAAACTGTAAAAAAAAACAAAACAAAAAAAAAAAACAAGAATTTTAGTCGTCATTGGTTATAAAACAGTTACTGTGACAATAGGGATTACATTAATATCACAATATTAAAATCCAATATTAATATGCAACATAATATAAAATTACATGACAAATTCCTATGCAAAATTGTAATCAAAATTAATTAGATGACATTTTGTAATATAATAACAGGATAATTATGTTAGGATTTTATTCTACTGAATATGAGAACACATCAATATTGAATTATAGTTCTGACTGAATGGCAACTCATTGAATTAGTTGGTGTCATTGAACCCAGAAGATAATCTGAAGTGCAGCGAGATTGTCGACGTTGATGCAGCAGAACTGCTAACAGCTTCCTTCTTAACGTTTCACGGCACCATTGCATTCAAGTTCATCTTGAATCTGGGTCTGCTGTGTGAGTTAACAGTTTGAAGCTCTTCACATGTCTATATGACAAGAGCTGATGCAATCCCCTGGGGCCCTTACAAGCTATCTCCCCATGACAGCATCCACTCTCCAGAGCGGGACAGACCGGCCGTGATGTAGTCTCACAAAAACTGAGAGAGCGGGAGACGGTGAAGCGGGGGTGGGGGAAAGGGTGGAGGTGGGTACCAGCATGAAGAGCCACGAGGACCAGAGGGAGAAGGAGGCTGAGATACAAGAAGGAAATGGAGGGTGTATGGCTGAGGAGAGAAACCACAAAGCCATAGAGAGACAGTGACAATATGGGTTTTGTGAAAAAGGATGAAGAAAAAAGCTAAATAGATACAATCATTGCTGACATTTACTCTGCATCCGCTCTCATCCCAAGGCAGCGAATGGCTCAAGCTCAAGCTCATGGGCCACAAAAAAAAAAAACATGGAAATCCAAATAGTTTGAGTGCATGAAATGTTTTTTTTTTTTTTTTTTTAGTTTATTGAATTAGCTTAGTTTGCCTGCAGGATACCTCATATCCCTGTGAACTAGCATTCCAGGCCAGCCATCTCAAGTGATGCATCAGAAATGTAACATCCCCGTAGCACTGCCGAGTGTCCTGATTATAGAAGGGAATGAGGGCGGCACACTGTGTGTGTTTGACCAGTGAACTGGAGATGGGATGCATGGTTCCCCGCAGCAGGAAAGAGGAGAGGAAGAGGAGGAGGAGGAGGCATGGCTAGCTGCAGAGGAAGAGAAACAAAGAGGGAAATGAGATAAGAGAGAAAAGAGAAGAGAAAGAGCTGATGAGAGAGAATTATCTTTGTGTTGTTTACCACTCGGTCCTCATGCAGGCTCCTCTAATGACTCTGTGTACACGCACATTGTTATTTGAGCACTTGTGAGTAAATTAGTATTACTGAAATTCAAGGTGACACTTCCAGACTCATTGAATTATATTAACAGATGTGTTATTTCCTCAGCGTTGGAGACAGGTTCAGTTCCCTCATTTCCACCTGCAGTGCAACGTTTATTTAATTTTTATTTAATTACTAAGAGGGATGAAACCGGGGCCCTGGGAATTTCTTAGCAGCACTTCTTTCCCCTGACAGTATAGTACCATATACTATACTTTTTTTTTTCTAAGTCCAACACCAATCTCCGCTTCACTGATGGAGCAGGGCAATATGATTCGGGAAACAATCTGCAAGGGGAAAGAGAGAGGCGCACTCAGGTGGAGAGAAATACTGCCACGCTTGAGGAGGATGTATGCTTTGGGGGATGACCAGATGGCTGAGGCAAAAGACAGGCAACAAAAGGAGAGGTCAAATAGAGTGGTGAGGTTAGGGGAGGAGGGGATCAGAACTGCTTGGACAAACATCTGTGGAAAAAAATGAGTGAAGGACTAAATATATAAATAGATTACAACTTAATCCAGATCACTTCATATGTGGAGATGTTCTGAGTTTGGTTGGTTCTTTTCTTTGAGTGATTAAGCTGAAAATATTGGCCCAGTTGACTTTAAAATGCTAAAGAATTCCTCAGTTTGGTTTAGGGATATGTTTAGGAAGGTTAGGGTTAGAGTTTGTTCGAAATTAGAGATTGACTTTTCGGTTTATTTTTGTTTTTGTTTTTCAACAAAATTATCAGTTTATGTGCTCTTCCTGTTTGTTGTGCTCTCTTATTAGTCATCCTTAACTGAAGGAATTAGAATTTATTCATTTTAAAAGGTTAAGAAATTCACACATACAGTTCACCGTTAATCAGGGCAACTCCTTACTTAAGTGATTAATTAGAAATGAAAGACAATGTTATACAAAAATAGAAGAAGATTCAATTTCATAAACCATATTATTAACCACACTGGCATACCTGGTTGAAGGAGATAAGAGCAACCACTTTCTTGTTTACCTCCACTAGCTCCTGTTTCCCACTGTTTCCTCACAAAAGTTTGTAAAAATGTTGGTTGTAGCTACTTTTACTGAAATGCTGATGTATCAAGCTCAAATTTTTACTACCATCACTTATGCAACTGTATATAAACACTGTGCGAACATTTGAAACCTCAACGAATGCTGTGGGCCATTAGCCTCACACCATGGACACAGGCCAAAGGTTTTGGCTCAGCACAGCTCATACACTCCACTGGAAATCAATATCACTGCTCACATTGATTGTATGTAGTGTTACACTTCAGTTCTATCTGTTTATGGTAATGCATGCATGTGGCTGAGAATGTCTGCCTTATAAGACCATATAACCTATCACAGATGACACTGATGTGGGCAGAGTCTGCAGAAAGTGATAAATTACTAAGAAAAAAGTGTGTTCTTAAGGTAAAAAAAAATAGTTTAGGATGAGTTATGTCTGAGGGGAAGAGTTGCAGGATGTTGGCAGATCTGGTGCAGTAAAACTGACCTGTGTGCACCCTCAAAAAGAACAGGTCGTCTTTTTTGTCTCAAACAGCCTCATAAACCTCATAGTGATGGGAGGACCTAGCTGTGGCTCACATCACTCTCGATGGAATCGCTTAAGGGACCCCTGCACCAGACAAACCTTTCCACCACAATAAGGTGGTGACCCTGAAAAGGGAGAATCACAAAGACACTGTATCGCCAACAGCACCAAGACGAGAGCACAAAAGAAGAGGGTACAGGGAGGTGTGTGTGTGGACATATCTGTTATTGAAGCATGGGCTTGCACAAAGCTCAACCTAATAAGCAGAGGACAGCTGAGCAAAGAGAAAGAGGCTGCCAGACCTGATCCCTTAGGATAGGTTGTGTGTCAGTACTGGCCCAAATTAAGAGGGAGTGCAGAGAAAACGGGGCTTCGACAAGGTCTGGAACTCCTACTGGCTCCCATTCAGTGAGAGAGATTGCACCATTCACCCCACAGCATTTACCCACAATACTGCTGTCCATCTGTTGATTCACTTATCAGGAAGCTGTGTTGTGTGTGTATGTGTGTGCACATGTGCATGCTTGTATGTCTGCATTCATACGTGTGTGTACCTATGCTGCTAGCATGTGTGTGTGTGAGAGAGAGAGAGAGAGAGAGAGAGAGAGAGAGAGTGTCACTCAAAATGGATGCTTATACCTTGGGAGAGGTGTCTGTACCAGGACAGATAGGGAGGGAATAGAATTAAAAAAGGAGGAGGCAAATCCCAGCCGTGACTAGATCTTTCATTCACACAGCAATTGTGCTTAAGCGGTGAATACATAAGCTCAGTCATGTTGTCCTCTGAGCATCAGAAAGGTTCACACACACAGTGGCAACCGCCCCTCACAATGACAGAATGAGGGGGGGTGGGTGGTGGGCTAGGGACATGTGTGTTATTGAATCTGGTGCGTGATAAGGATAGAGACACGAAATACAAACTGTCACATCTATGATGAATTGTTTTCAGTTTAGAGAAGACTCACACCCCAGCCTTCATCTGAAATCTACCAATCAGAAACAAATATTTAACATAACCATCGGCTGAGATTTGATGGAGCCTTTCCTCACATTATCCAACACTATGTACTGGAATATTCACAGTGTTTGCAGATGTTAAGAATGCTTGATTACCCAGCAGGAATTCTTGAGAGTCAATCAGAGTAAGTGAGCAGCCATTCACGATAGGGTAATAAAAGCAAAACACACCTGTAGTCCTGAATATTAGTTTCCACATTAATGGCTTATAACTGAATGGAAGTTGCTTCTGCTTGACAATGTATTCTTTCTCACAAGGCTGCATGTTAAATTCACAAATGAGTGGACCTGTTTTTTTGTTTTTGTTTGTTTGTTTGTTTTGTTTGTTTGTTTGTTTGCTTGTTTTACCTCTCAAAATGTCATCAGATGTGCATGATGATTAAAAAAAAGTATGAAAAAAAAGCTTGTGTCACTGACATATTTAGTCCTCCATTACAAGTGGGCATTACAGAATTGTTACAGTGAAAAACATTCAGATTATCGCATAACTGCTTAATTTCTTTTACCTTTGGTCGGCTCAAGCTCAATTATAGAACCAAACAGCGTTTTTTTTTTTTTTTTTCAACTTGTTAAAAAATGAACCTTTCAGATTAACCTTGATTTAGAATGAAATGTCGAACTGTATCTGGAGATGCCACATACATAACTGTAAGTGACATCATGGTGTCAACAAAGAAACCCGGGTACACATGAGGGCTATTGAAAGTGAAACTGTGCTCACTTTTTTCACTCAAGGCAGAAAGAGCTGTCTTTTTCAGCTCATTTCGTGGGAGGTAACAGAAGCAGTGGAGCTCGCTGTTGCTGCTGCTGCAAGTTGCTCGCTGTGGATGAGAGAAGTGTGCGATAACTGGTGGGAACTGGAGACCTTTGGTGAGCGGCGTGACGTCTGCCACTTGGCTGCCACTTTTTTCCTACCAATGCAAAAAACACACCAACACAGTGGAACGGTCGGATTTACTCCTTTACCGCAGGATTGTCGCTGACGCCCTGTCACAATGAGAGCACAGACTATCACCAGATTCAGCTCACTTTCAGATGCAGTGCATGCTGTTTTTCCTCTTCCTTGTGTATTGTGTGCACCATGCATTTTAGTTCAGATGCAAAGATTGAATATTAATACTCCACATTTACTCTACATTTTGATATTATAATCACCAGGGATGGGTGTCAAGCTTTAGGCCCTCAACTAGCAATTATTTCCATGATTGATTACTCAGTCAAAATGGTTGTAGTGTCCAAATTCAAGCTGAGATAACCGAATGACATCATTAGAGATATTTTTCCAGACTTTGGAAGTAGTCTCGCTCCACAGCCCCAGAGGGCATCTAACAGGCTGAGCTGAAGCACTAATGATAGAAGCTGAAGTATAAAATCTGTGGAATGTTCTTTAACTGACTAATCACTTGGTCTATAAAATGTGCAATTTCCTAAAAACCTAAGGTGATGTCACCATTATGGCCCTTTTGCTTCTTCAGCCTGGCAGTTCACTGTCACAAAAGACCAAGAAAAGCAGCAGCTCCTTGTAGTAAACAAGCAATTTTGCACTTTGTTCTTCAAATGACTACACGAGAAAGCTAATTCTCTGTCAGTCAGCTATTGCTTGATCATTTCTGCTGTGGTGTCGTGTAAAATGCTCTGATATTAGTGTCAAACCCATATTGTGAATAAAAACTGCATTTATTGAAAGCTTGCACGAAGAAATATGAAGCAAAACCAAAAGTTCTCAAGTGTAAAATCGAAAACAAGCAGTATACTGACCAGTATTTATATATTATTATATGTCAGCCCATGTCAGTGCTTTATTGAGTGAATTGGGGATAATTTAGAGTCGCTTAAGCCCTTAATAGGCTATTAGTGGAGGGTCAAATCATACAATCAATGTGTGAACATTTTAATGTATGCCACACACCTTTGCTGACTAATGCTCATGTCCTCTTGCCCTCTGCTGTCTTTGCAGTTTGCTCCCAGTTCTCCCGCGGGGTCTACGCCATCTTCGGATTCTATGACAAGAAGTCCATGAACACCTTGACGTCGTTCTGTGGCGCCCTACACACCTCCTTTGTCACACCCAGTTACCCAACCGATAATGAGGTGCAGTTTGTCATCCAGATGCGCCCTGCCCTGCGAGGCGCTGTCCTCAGCCTGCTCTCCCACTACAAGTGGCAGAAGTTCGTTTACCTCTACGACACTGACCGAGGTAGGTGAAGAGTCAGGACTCGAAGCTTGAATTACAGTTAAGGACCACAGGGAATGTGTCAGCAACTCAGAATAGCAGCTGCACACCAGGGTTAGCAGAGGATAGATTTACTCTGTTATACTTTATGAACACCCTGTAAATGCTCGAACTGTTAACACTGCACTATTTTATATAGTAGTTTGGTAGTATGTAAATGTGAAATATATTCACTAGCAGCTCGTAATACTTGTAATAACACATTACACTTTAAGGAACAGCATATCTTATGAGCTATAACCTTTGGATTCGTCTAACAGTCGCCTGGTTGGTGTCAGTTAATCTTCTGTTTAATCATGTTGTTGATATTGGCTCGTCTTTCATCTGAAATGAGGTATGTCACAGCTGCTACTAAAATGTTTTCTACAGATATCAGAGCCTCTGCCTGCCTGTGGGGGCTGATTATTGTGTTGCGTCTATGAGTTTTTTTTTTTTTTTTCTGTGAAGCTTCCCAGATTGCCTTTGCCTAGTTGACAATAAACGGCAGCTTAATGTAGCAGTGCGCTGTGTATATGACGACCTGTCAACATAGTGAAGTGTTTATTTCTGGGATTTCCGATGTCAAAGGAGAAGATGAGCTCATTATCTCTCAATAGAATAATGGTCCCCTCCTCCTACAGAAACTTCAATTTGTTCAGACAACACCTGTGCAGGAGGGAAGGATATGCTCAACATGTGACAGACAAAGAGACAATATGTCTTCATCTTTGTGAAAGTGCCAAAGAAGATTGCTGCATATTCCTGCTGCACTGTACACAGCAGCTTGGATTTGTGGCATTTATTTGTTCATTAAAAGAAGGTCCTGACCTGCAGATATGCTTCAAGCAACCTGTCTTCTCTGCAGTGTTCTCTCTGCTACATGTTTGGTTCTTTTTATGGTTCGGCCTCAACCCCCCCTGTCTATCTTGCTTTGAGGCAGAATATGAAGTGTGCTTTAGCACTGAGTCCTCTGTCTTTACGTCTCCAGGCATGTAGAGTCCAGAGCTGAGGGCCTTAATCCTCCACTCAGCCTGCAGATAATATGTGGTTAATTAGGGTCACTCCGATGAGAACACTCATTGGATCTTCCCTGCGGATGCAAGCAACCCACACGTCCTTCAGCACAACCAATACCGCCCAGCTATTCCCCCACCCTACCCTTCCCCAGCCCCCGATCCCTCTGCTTTTCCTTTTCTGTCTGGCAAGTAAGACAGTCTGGGGCAGAGTTGGATACATAGCGGAGGTGGGGAGAAGAGGCTGTAATACGAAAAGAGAAGAGGTGTTAGAGAGAGAGAAAGAGCGATGACAAACAGATATATACTTTAAAGAGTGAAAACAGTGACAGAGGGTGAAAGTGGGAGGGAAAGTGAGAAGGAGGAAACAAAACACCAATTCGGTTCAGCAATTAAGGCAACAGCAGGCGAGTTTGATTTACAACCTGTTACCTGTGTACAGACAATTCCCTGTGTACTGTTCATCCCCGTGCTGAGGCTCATGCCAAGCCACTTTTACCTCTCTCCTTACTGCCAGTGGTGTAAGACGATCCCTTATTAGTGGGAGGACATTGGCCCCAGGAGAGGATTAAAGTCGTTTATTGATGCACTCCATCCAGCACTTTGGGGGGCTTTGACACTTGGCTCATCAAGCAGACAGATGTGTCAGAGAACCTCTACCTCCGCTTATCAGGTAGTGCAGCTCCCCTGGCAATATGGACACTGACTGCTGGCTCAACCAGGAGGAGTGACAGGGGAAAATATTCTTCAGGGGTGTATATTCATTTTTTTCTCTTTTGCCTCAGAAATGAAAACTGAAATTGACAGACAACTTACTTTCATCTGTATTATTTTATTATTCTTTTATTATTATTTTAGCGGTTCTCCCCACAGCTCTGTTTGATAAGCTGAAGTACCACTTTATTGACAACTCCTGTCATGTTCCAGCTGTTAATTTCCAAAATTTCCAATTTAACTGTCAGTCTCACTATTTTTTATTTCAGCTGGATTAAAAATTATTTGATTTACTTTTCAGCAGTTTCTTACTTGCTATTTTAACTGTGTATCCATTATTTTTACTTATACTGTTTATATACATTTCACCCATTAGTACCACTAATTAGATTTCTCTGTTTGTGTGCTGACTTTCATGCACTTACTAATGTGTTCATACACTCTCAACGTGTGGTGTCGAGGCGTTACAACTGACACGTGGTGATAACAGCTGTGCAGCTGATACTGTAGTTTACTGGCTTTTGTGCTGAAATATTGCTCTACTGTAAAAGTACTGTTGGACGGATGAAGATTTTCCTGATATCAAATGAAAATTACTTTTGAAAAAATATGCCCAGATAGAAGTGAATGAGTTAAAAGGTACCAAGTTGCATTTGTAAAAAGGGGGAAGGCGAGGAGAAAAATATATAGCGGTTATAATATATAATTGAGCTAAAGACCATTTTAATCAGAATCAGAATCAGCTTTATTAGCCAAGTATGTAAACACATACAAGGAATTTGGCTACGGTTCTTTTCCTTTGCTACAGTGTACAATTTAACCATACAGACATACATAGAATAAACATTATATACACAAAATTATATAAACATTATATAAACATTATATGGACATTGAGGTGGAGGACTGCAGTATAGAATAAATATGAACAAATGTGAATAATGAATAGAAGTTTGTAGATCTGTCCGGTCTATTTAAATATTAAATATTCATATTTATGTATATGTGTATAGATATAAAATATTATTTAAAGTGTATTGTTTTTTATGTACATGGTACAAATTACAGATCAGACAGAGTGACAGTCAGATGAGTTATGTACAAGGTGTTGTTCTGAAGTACAGAGTTACAGAGTTAGGTGGGTACTGTAGTGTTCATCAGAGTGACGGCCTGGGGGAAAAAACTGTTCTTGTGTTTGGCTGTTTTGGCGTACAGTGATCTGTATCGTCTACCGGAGGGGAGAAGTTCAAACAGGTTGTGACCAGGGTGTGATGGGTCTGCAGAGATGTTTCCTGTGTGTAACCCACACAGTAATAAATGCTGATATATGTCAGTGGATCAGTGTTTTATTGTATATTCACTGTCTGCAGGTGAGAACTGCAAGCAATGACCCACTAATGTGTTAGACATATTAATCGGTATTCATAGACATAATGTTACCACATTAAACTACATGAATCAAAATAGCTGACACCTCTTTAACAGCAGAATAAAGCAGCAGAAGGTGAGAATGTACAAGAACATAAACTTGACACAAACACAGAAAGAAAACACTGCATCGGTAGGCATCACAGCAGTTTGTATTGCTGCTCTTCTCCATACAGTGAATTACAGTAGTCAGTCATTTGTTACACTCACCTGTCTGAATGTCACTGTGTGAGTGTGGTTTTCAAACATTGAGAGCTCTGCAGGCACAACAGGGATTATCAGAAAAAGGCAGAAATGTGGTGCAGGCCTCGCTGACAGTGGAAGCCACAGCTGAGGGATACACTGTCAATGTTTTAGCATTTTTATTACAACCAGACGCAGCATGCACCTGTTGGTTGTACTACATGGCAGGTGTGTTTGATTTGGGACACTTGCCGTGATCACCGGGTGGTGCATTAAACCTGCAGCCTTTGCAGCGTGGAGCTGCTGAATTGGCTTTTCTTGTTTGTGGTGTTCCCACATGATTAATGGTTAAATTTATAATGTGACTTTTCTTTTTTTTACTTTGTAGGGGTTTTGATTTTAAATGTACCGTAGTAAAATGCTCCAGTAAAGTAAATACATGAGAAAGTGTTACATTTCTTGTTACCTTTACCCCTGTGTTTGTGACAGTAACTTTGCTGGTTTGCTTTTTTGAAATCAGCAAATTCACAGTCTTTTGCTAACCCCTGAGGTACCAGCACCTCCAGTGGGAAATTACTGATCTATTTAATTCTTTGTTCACTCTCGGGGATGCAGCTTTAGGTCACCTAACACAGGATCAATGAAAGATCATTGTCTTGCAAATGCCCTGTATTAACACTCCGCTGTTATTTTTGTGTGCTGGTATTGTCTTAAAAGCAGAATTGATATACTGAGAAAAGTCTTATATTGATTTCTGACTGAATTTGTGCTAGTTACTAAGAATGATCAAACATTTGTTCAAATACAGGCTCGCATAGAGAGGACTTTGACAGTTTTCTGATTCTGCAATAGGTAAACAGTGAATAAACAACTCTACACAGTGACAAATGACCTGTCTGCTCATGCAATGCAAAGCAACTATTGCAAACAGATTATTTTCTTTGCCTTTTTATTTGTGTCTGATAAAAGCATTGATCATCCACATTACTGGAAGCGACTTTGCAATTATTTTCCAAATTCTTCTATTAGGGAGGCAAAACAAAACAAAGCAAAACAAAAAAAAAAAAAAGAAAGGATTCAGGCCGAGTTTTACCATGAGGTTTTATTCAGTCAATAGAAAAGATTAATTACAGCCACACGATTCATTTTGTTCTGTTATCAGGCAGGCAAAAAAGAAGCTTTTAGGCCATAGTGCGATGCTTTCAGTCAGAGAGTGATGGTCCATATGCTTCAGGCTCTGACATATTCGAGAGAAATGGAGGTAAATTTGTGCCCTAAATGCCAATATCAGGCAGCGGTTTGAAAGCAGACGTTATGATGAAGGAACAGCACTAGAAGCAAATGGAGCCTCAGTGAGAAGTGTTATACCAACATAATGAGAGGCTACTCTTCTTTTATCTGAGGTAATATATTGACAGGCTACTTGACGTGCATGTGTGTGTGTGTCTATGTGTGTGTGTCTGTGTGGGTAGAGAAAGATGAAAAGATCCAAACAGATATCACTACTCTTTCTTTTGATTCACCCCCAAGACATCAGATACAATATAGCCAACCAGGAAATACTGACAATCCCTCCAACACTCTTTCAAGCGAGTGAATATTCTTTTTTACTGACCTTTCAGTTTGCATCAGCACATGAATTTCCCCATAAAAAAGGGGGTGTGTATGGGCTGAAGGTAGATGGATCTTGCTTTTCTGTTCTAGCGGTCAGGTATGGGCAGATAATTGCCAGGTCTGTGCAGCAGAGACAGATGATTACAGGCTTTATTGTCTCTCCCAGGCACAATCAACCCTGATTCAGCAATCTCACCTCTACTTGATTTATGAGTCACTCTCTCTCTCTTTCTCACAGCCTCTATACCTCTTTTCTTATATGCTTTTAGGTTTCTCTTATGGCACTTTTTCCTCACAGCTTACCTTTTTTTTTTTGCTCGCTCCACACTACAGCAGTCACAACCGCTCCGTCCTTAAAATGCAGCAAATGAAACTGAACTGGAATTTAAAGTGGTTCGGGGAAAAAAAAAAAAATACTGAATCTGGAAACATATCACAAATGGTCGAAAAACATTGTGCTGAAAGCTGAAAACTAATTTGAATTTTCATGATCAGTCAGTGTTGTAACACATAGCCTCTCATGCTAACATTAGCCAAACAACTCTAATAACATCCAGCTGTTTGAGGGTAAACACAATATATTGAATGTGACCAGACCGGTTCTTAACATAATCTACAGTACAGGTAATCAACTTTTTTTTGGAAAGGTTGTCAAGGACACCACCATCCAAACACTTTAAATGCAGAGTATAGCTCTAAATTCACAGCAGGACAGGCCTGTCGTGCCTGGTCACAGTTCCCAGGCTGTGGTTGGACAAGCATCACTGGGAGGCGACGGGGTTTTGCACAAGGTTAGTGTTATGTCTATCCTTTCCTCATCACAGCTGTCTCACCCTGCTACATAAGTGTTTGAGTTACGCTCCCCTGCTTCACTGCATTGCTTTGATTTTGTCAGTCTGACCTTGAATTGAGCGACGAGGCGGAAAAACAAAACCCGAATGATGTAAATATGACTGAATCCACTGACATTGCGAAAGCGTTTATTTTATGAATACCAGTCTGCTGAGGAAAGACCATGTAGAGGTGCCATGTATTGAAACCCATGTTATGGTATTGTGAGATACGGGATTTTAGCCAGAAAAGCTTAGAATATGAATCGTCACATTAGAGAACAACAACATATTAATTTGAACAATAGTGAACCTTATGTCATCATTTCCAACCGATCAATAGTGTGAATGTGAGACAGTTAGGAGGAAAACAACCCAACACCTAGCTGCTGCAAAAAGAGAAACTATTTTCTTTTCTGTTTTATTATTTAACTGCTGACAGTTCAAACTACAAAATATGAAATAGTCAATATTAAAACTGTCACCATTGCTACATGAAGTCAAGTATACTTTGAACAAAAATCTGCCAGGTAGAAGCTGTAGTGTAGCATTCAATCCGAAAGTACCTCGAGGACACTTCTCCTATTCACCCTGTCAATATTTTCTTTGACCTCAGCTAAGACTAAATCGATTAAGCCAACAATAAAAAATATGTACAATATTGAATATGTTTGACCTCAGTGAGAAGAGCTTAGAAAAACATGCAAATATGTGTAAATTTCCACTATATGGTCTCCAAAGCGTTTGCAGGCATTTAAATAGTAGTTTATTTAAGGAAGTTGTCTGTCATACAAATGGCTAAAGGTTGAAAAAAGTCAATATTGAATTAAAATGTAACTACTTGTAGTAGAAAAAATTAGAAAATCACACAAATAAGCCCTGTAGAGTGCTGCTGTATTAACTGGAAGGATTTGAACTCCACCAAAGCTGTCCTCAAGAGAAATATGTTTATTTTGTTTTCTAAGAGGAAATTATTTGCACCTTAGAAACATCTGAACTTGAGCCAAAACGAAACAGGACAATTTTGGTTTGCCAAAATGAAAGTAGTGGTGCTTTTCTGTTGTTTTAAACTAAAAGAACTATGTAGAATTTGTATTATTGTTAATTTTGATTTCATAATATAAACTATGCACATTACATTTATAGATTATTTAGCTATTTTCTTGGTCTTTCTTCTTTGTTGCATGAAAGTCCAACAAAAAACACTCAGTGCAGCGGCCAGATAGCCAAGTGGTTAGGGTGCACTAAGCGATCACCAGTCCGAATCCCGGCAATCATTTGCTGTGTCATTCCCCCACTCTTCTCCTGACCTTCATCTACACCTATCAATAAAGGCAAAATGGCCAAAAAAATATTGTTACACAAATGCTCAGTGACTGTAAAAAAAAAGGCCCTCTTGTAGTGTAGTCCATAGCTGTCAACTCAGTCGGACGATCTTCACTCCCTGTGACAAAAATGACTGAGTAGAACCAATGTGACGCTGACAGAGGACATGCACACATAGCTGACAAGCTGCTGGTGTGACGTGTAGAACAGGGATCACATGTAACATCGGCATATCGGTGCAGCCGACATGCAGAGCTGATTCGAGCTCTTCGACATGTTCGCAACCACAGACTTCCATCAGTAACTTTGATTCATCGCCATTTTGACAGACTAATGTGCAGCCACCATGAATCACTCAATACAGTTTTAACTGCACTTTCTCATCTTAAATAAAACATCTTAATGTTCACTCTTCCATTTTATTTCACCTTCATCTTATAAGTGATTGAAGGGCCACAATTGCTACCCCCCAGCTCCCTATTCCAGTTTCAATCATTTGGCCAAACTATTTGAAGTCAGCCACTGATTACATATTTTTTCGCCATGTCCTGAGAGAGTTAGTTATTTATTTAGCTAAAGTGCAGTTATAGCTGGTTATCTCTTTTAAATAAAAAGTATGTGAATCGTGTGCTTCTCTGTGTACTTGTATTTCATTTGCTACATTATATGGAAGCTGGTGAGAGTCTTCAACATATGATTACTTCCTCCACAGCTGTTACTGTCAATGGGTGGATAATAAAATGATTTGCGAGCGCGCTATAACATTAAAAATAATAATCTGTTGGATTGATAGCTGCATCAATCACACACCACTTTGCTTTGTGTTAAACCCTCATAACTCATAACGGCAGACGCCCGTTGATCAGCTGTTAAACAGGCAGACAAGATAACTGCAGTCTGGCACAATTGGCAGAGTGATGTGCCAACCCAGCCAAAAGGCTTGTGAAGAGGAGGATTGCATGACCCCACGTAGTTAGCCCCATCTCATCTAATTCCTGCCAAGCTACTATAGATGGAAAGACAGATACGAAAGAGGGGTGGTGTTAGTGTTGGTGTTGTTGGTGGTGGTGTGGAGGCTCGGGCGGGGAGGAGCAGGGCAATCAGGCAGACTCAGACTCAGATACGAGGCAGCTAAAGCAAACTTTGCTCCCCGTTCTTCAGCAATCCTCCTAATTGGCTATCCAGAGACAGTTGCCTTTGTTCCCTAAAAGAGTCAAACAATAAATGCCTCCCGCTGCTCTCCTTGCCTTTGATGGCAAAGCAAATCAAGTCTGTCCTTTAATTTGTCTTTTACTGTTGTAAACAACAAAACAAATCAACTAGTGTGATACAACACTGAGTCCATTAAGGATAGTCCAGACTCCGTTTAGGCAAACATGAAATTGCGATTTCATTTTTAGCTTCAAGGTAAACAGTTAAGATTTTCACATGCTTGGCAACCAACATATTCAAGCAAAGCTGTATTTTTCCATGTGTTACTACAAAACCATCAGCGGGTTTTTTCCCCTTTCAATTTGTTATATAAGTCATTATTATGCCATTCTGAGACATTTCACACAAATAATGTCAAGTCAAGTGTAATATTGTCACCCGCAACTGTTGATTTATACTCTCTGCTCGCTATGTGAGATAATAAGTGTGAATGTGAACTCCCAACTGCAACCATGTCTATATCATACACCGCAGCTTGTGTCTCTGGCTTCGCGGTCTCATCACAGTCACTATAATGGCACATCAGCTGCACCCAGCTGAGTCTTTACACACGTATGTGCACACACACACACACACCTCTCGTGCTTTAGCGGCCCTCTCCTTCACGCTGGCTTCCAAACAACTAAATTATGCATGCATCAGGGGAATAAATCAGCTTGGACACACTGACAAGAAAGGGCACATCAGAGAAGCCATAAAATCCACAAGAAAAATAATATTAAAGAAATGTGAATGAGGCGACGCATCACTGGCATTTCCCTCCTCTCTTCCTTTCTATCTCTCTTTCTTTATTTTTTCACACATAAACTGGTATCACTGTCAAAGTGACATCCCAATATACAGTTAGTCCAGCCTGCGATGGCAACGTCTGTAATTCAGCAGCCCCCTCGAGAAACTAGGAGCCAAGCACCTGTGCCTTTAAAAAAAAAAAAAAAAAAAGTGATATGAGAGCCATCGTCTGTCACAATAAGCACACAATAAACCTCTATGCTCTCGCAGTGTCCTCTTTTAACTGAACCTGGAATAAAGCCATTTTACCACCTACCCACTGCTAGCTTCAGCAGCCATGAAATTACTGCTCGGAGCTTCTGTTTTTTTTTTTTTTTTTTCCGTTTTTTCATTACAACAAAAAGTCCTGGCCTTTGCTTCGAGCTGCCATTGTAGAGGTTGATTGCTTTGATGTAACACTATGTTGCAGGGCCAATTTGTTAGTTTGGAACAACAAATGTATATATGCCATCCTTGCGAGAAAACACAGGAGCGAAAATCATATGTTGGCTTTTTTTTTACTCTTTTTTCGTCTTTTTTTTACAGTTTCAATTAGCCAATGCTGCCCAGAGACTTTTGTGCAGTACTTGATTAGCTCCTTTACACACACACACAGCTCTATATGTGTGTTTTATATGTGCCGTATGCAGTAAGAGTGAGAAACCGTAGAACAAAGACAGATAGGGAGAAATGGAAAAGCTCTAAAAGTCTGTGGGTGGATTTTCACAGTGCAAAAGCGCCACTCTCCTCCCTCCTGCATCTATGCACTTCTAAAGATATAGACTGCATGCTGCTTCTGTTTGATTTGACATGCACTGTCTTTTTGATTAGGACAACACTTGGCAGTGAAACTGTTTTGGTTATAGGCCCACTGTAAACCCCACATCAAAGCCTTGGCTACACATTTTCGGGCATTTGCTTCATGGCGAATGCTACGTTTCTATCGTCGGGGTAAACGTCTAAAGCCTCCCTCTCTCGTGGGCATGAAGAAGTGGAGCAGCTCATAGTGTAGCTCTGTCTGATTTCACATTTCCTCTCAGTTACATAAGTTGAATGGACCTGTTTCTGAGTGTATAATTTCCTCTATTAATTGTCAGGTGCACAAAACCTCTCTCAAAGGAACCTCAATCATCGTGTCTTTACAGCTGCTTAGAGATTCTTCCTGCAGACAAACATTAGACTCTTCCTCTTTGTTGTTGCTGTATTTACTGTAGAAGTCAAGGGCGCAGGTCATTCAACTCCAGCAAAATTCAGCCTTTTTTATACTTTTTATAAATTGTAAGGCTATGGCAGATGACTAATGAGAGGGAATATAAAACCCTCTTCATCTCCCTGCCCAAGATTTTGATCTCTGCTGCACAAACACTGGAGAGATCCTCAGAGCCCCCTGAGCACACTTAACCCAGAGGCAAACACACACCAGGCCCTAAATACTAAAGTAAGTATTTATTTTTGACTTCCTCCAAAGAACATGGTGACAAAGCATCTTTGTGAATAAAGAATCTATACATACATAGAGATCTAAGTTAATAAAGAGTAAGATTTGAGAATTTGCAGCATCCTTAATGTGAGGGCTGCCCTCAGGTGTCGAGAGCCAATTAAGGCCACTGAAAGATTTACTTGTCTGTGTATTATTTAATATTATTTGATTGAAAATCAACTTTCCTTTTGAATTAGTCTAGTGTTTTTAAAAAAGCAAACATGCAGGATCCCAAAAAAGAACATGTCGGATCACTTTTTCACAATAAAAAGGTTATTTTGATTCAAGTTTATAGATTTTGTTCATGTTTTTTTCCTCTAAAGCTCAGTGAACACACTCTCACTAGACTAGGCTTCATATCACTATCATGACAACAATAATAAAATGCACGCACTCGTATTCTATTGCAAAGAAATAATACCGAATCTAAACATAACATTAGCATAGTCAGCCTATAAAACTAGAAAATGATCTAATGATTCAGCACAGAAATATGTGCATAATTGGCCCATACACCCTCAATCTAACCTGAACCTGATCCACTCCAAGAATAAAGAAATGCCAGTGCCTTTTACTTGTCATAATATTAAATTCCTTAACTCAGTGTTGCAGGGTTGAATTTCTCAGATTACAAAAGAAAATTTATTTCATATGTTCACACCTTCCTCTTGTGATATCAAGCCATGCAAATAGTTTTTTGCCCTTGTTCTAAAATGTCCTCATATGTAATTTCAGCCTCCACCACAATACGGCGGAGGTGAATGGGATTTCTTTCATGAAATCTGAGAGAGGAGTATCTAAAAACCTGGACAAATAAAATCAAAACTATTTCCATGGCTTGATACCCAGAGAGGTAACTGATACACTATACATTTAGTAAACATAAAGCATATATATTTTTCTTCGTAATTTGATCTTTAAAGGAAGTATCGCCACCTTGTTATGATTGCGCCTGATGTTGTTTCTGCAAAAGTTCACTTTCTGTCTTTTCTCCTCAGATGCTCTGACTCTGTATCGAGCCAATCCTGCAATTATGAGTCCAAGCCATTATCTTTGTGGTTTCAGTTCAGTCGTTTCTGATGCCCTCTGAGACCCTGGACAGTGCTCAGCAGGGCGTTGCGGCCTGCCAAAGACCCTCATTTTCCAGAGGATTGGCAGGTTATAGGAGAGAGGGAGAGCAGCCACATTTAGTGTTGGCTCAACAGCCATTGTCGCTTTTTCATGTGTTTGCACTTCAGATTTGAATCCCCCAGAGATTGCCTCAGAGTTCAGATTGTGTCGTCTGTGCCATTCATCCCTCGCTCCTTCATTTTAGCTTCAGTTGCTTGCGGTTCCCTTTATTTATGGTGATCTGTACGTGTGGTTAACATTCATTGTATTTACCAACATGTCATCATTTGAGCAGATTGGTAGATTACATTTTAGATTGCTGTGGATTAGTGTAATACCGGTGTTTACACATTGTAATGATAAAGTGTAATATGAGTAAGCGGTGTAGCTGGTTCTCTGCACCTGAGTCGAGTCAGTTGTGGCTAATGCCAAGCCGTGTGTGTAGAGGAATTTGCAATATGGTTTCTGTGATTTGTCTAGTTAGCCCTGGATCAGCTATGAGATATGAGAGAGTGTTGTGAGTGAGGGAGTGAGATGGGGGCTGTGACACTCTGCACTGAACCCTAATGAGAGGCAGGGAACCAAAGGAGCTGGGCAATGAGATTAGATGCAACTCAATTCAATTACTGCTGAGCCGCCACGGGTGACGCTTCAAAACTCATCCTGTTAAGATCCGGTTCACAGACGAAGAAGAGGACTGCAGCTCTCAGTCTGCCGCCGTACGCTGCACCACCGCAGCATCTCATTCGCAGCAGCTCTGATTTATAAGCACACAGGGTATCATTAGGCTCCGTCGGGATTTGATAGCAGCACTCTGCAATGTTCCGATATAGATTTATGGGAAAATGCAGAAATAATTGAGTTTTCACCCATCGCAGCCGTTCATACACTGCTCCATAAACTACACAGTTGTCTCAAGTGTGTGTGTTTGAGATGACTTAACGCCCAGCTTTGGCTCCAGCACGTTCACCCATGTTCAAAACTGGATTCAGACCCATGCATATAACACCACCTTACCCCCACCCCCCATCCCCTGCCCTCACAGTTACCCCACAACCACTGTTACTCCCACTCTTTTTTTCAGCTACAGTCAGTATTCAGCGAATGTTCCCTTCGGTTAAGGCCTGTGCGTCTGAGGTTGGAAATATGCTTCTGTGAAGATAGAGCTCCAGCTGAATGCAGAGCAGGGAGTTATGGGTAACCCCAGTTCGCATGGGTTCTCAGTAAAATTTGAAAAAAAAAAATGTTATGATTAAAATCCAAGTACAAAGCAAACTCTCATGCAAACATCTCTGTTCACATCTTTCTACATGCATCCTGACCATATTTAAGCCATGACGAATTCAAGCATGTGTTTTCTGTTGGGTCAGAGTTATTCCATCTCAAAACTAAAAACATGACTGTCATGCACTGTTTACAATCTGTGAGGTTGTTGACTGGACTAAACTAGAAATAACACACATATAATCCAATACAATGATATCCAAGTCCTTGAGTTCACATGTATATGTACCAGATGATTGCTTTTGTATGTTTATATGTCTACATTACATAATGTAACTTGCGGCAGTGAGCACAACAGCGTGTTAAAGCTCTGCCCCGTCTCGATGGCATGATCAGCACTGAAGAGCACGATCAGCAGAAGCCGCTGCAGCTGCATTCATACCTCGAGGATTTATAGGTGGTGATACGGAAATCTTGTCATTGTCTTCTATAATTTATGTAGTTGACTGTATTACATTTTTAGATGGAACACAGCTGTGCGGTCCTGAAGGCACAGAGGTGAACAGGATTTATAGCTTCTCTCATTGGTGGAAATAAAGATCACCAGCAGAAGCTTTTATGAGGGCCTGCTCTGCTGTTAAAGAGGTTGAACGCTCTGATTGGGTGAAGCTGAAATGGTGTCTGGTCTGTGAAAGGTAAGCGGCAGGAGTGTAGATGTATGGACAACATGGAATAACCCTGGTATTATTTTTACTCACTAGTGGAGATAAAGAGACAAGCACCCGTGTTTCTGCTGCTGTCAGATTAAGTTGCGCTCAAAGGATTTTGCTCATTTCGATTTTGAAGTCTAAATAACGGAACATAAACTTTTCTGCTGACAATAAAAAAAAAAAAATAAAAAAAAAAAAAACAGCAGCAGAAGTAAGCCTTAATCCATTTCTGGACAGACTATTTACCACCACCAGATTCCATCTCTTAATTTCCATACAAATGTAAAACTAGACAGGCATGGAATCTTCAGTGAATCTTAAATGAATCCAATTGTTCCCACAGAGTTCAGGGTTTGCTGGAGGCACAGCGAGACGTAGGCTGCACAAATCAGCAATTTCAAAATAAAAGCCCTCAGTGATTCTAATCTGACTGACGGGACATTGTTTCCCCCCGCTCACATAAGAGTTAGCATAATTTGTATTTTTCTTACACTGCAGAAATGAAAATAGAAAATGCACCACATATAGTTACATCTATGAAAACATTGTCCTGCATTTGTTTTTTATTCTGCCATTTAAAACCTTATAAGACCTGTTATTGCATTTTTTTTTTCCCATCAGCCCAAGAATTAGTAATTGCCGAGCAAATGCACACAAAAAATACTTGCAGCCGTGAAACAAATATCCACCACATCATTGGCTTGACATACACCTGGTGTCATTATCCTCTGTTTAATGGTTCGTTGTCATTTTTACCTTTACCTGCCATATTCTTAACACGCACCAAACCAACAGAGACCATTTTTGACCCAGTTAATTTGCATGACATTTCTCGAAGTGAGAAGCTTTCCTTGCTGGGAAGACTGCCATGCTATCCAGCTGGCTTGTGGTTGCTAAGGTTCTGAGCATATGCCTCAGGAAAATGAATAATGCATCCATGTTATTCAAACCTTCGCTCTGTAACTTTTGCTTTAGGTAAGGTAAGGAGATGTGAGGAGGTATAGCGCAACGAGAGACTGTGCTCATTTAAAAATTATGACACTTGAGAAAAGCTTCAGATGTTTTCACTTCACTTTTTGATTTTTTTTTTTTTTTTTTTGTAAAAATTCCAACTACACTTAACAATACTGTGCCTTTAAATTCATATTCTTGTTGTCCCATGGTGTTTTACTTGACAAGCACAACAGCTGCTACTTTTAAAAAGCTCTGTGATGCAGAAGCCGCAAAGGCGACCACATGTTTACCTGTACATGCCCTCAACATATCATCTGAACTCTGTGTTGTTGCTACAAGTTACATTCATAAACTAAAGGCTGAATTCCTTGGAGATGTGACCTGATAACCGGGTTGCCAGATAACCTTGAGGTCTGGCATGTTGATGTCTCCAGGCAGTAAGCCATTGCTCCTCTGGACAGATGACACACTGTGCATCGGCCTCCACTACTCGCTGTGCTGTTTGCCAAAAGGTCATCTGCTGTAGATGGGACTGCGTGCTGCAGTGGCAACGTAACACCGGGTGTGTGGATACACACAGCGCAGCAGTCTCAGAGCATTTAAAAAGGGTTGCTTGACCATTCGGATGAAAAGGGAAAAAAAAAGACAAATGCAGAACAGGGAAAAGAAAAAAGTCAGAAAGTGGGTTTTCTTGTTTCTTGCTGTTGTTGCTTTCTTTGCTCTCTGTGCTGGCTTTGTTGGTTGTCTGCAGCTGTTCATGGAGATAAGGCTGTAGGGAGAAACAGCTCACAATGAAAAAAACGAACGAACAAAAAAAAACAAACATACAATTACATGTATGAAATATGATTACTATGCCCACTACTTTTCAGTCTTTGTCAGACAATTTGCATAATACACAATCACATTCAAGTATTTTAATCGTCATATAAAATCTGTATGAGAGCCAACATTTTTCTTTTTCTTTTCCCTTTTCTACATCAGTTACCCACACGACAGATGATGAAAAATGAAAGGAGATATGAAAAAGAAGCTTATTGTACATACAGTGTGCAATTGCATTGTCCAAGGCTTAATGAAATACCAGCAGTGCTCTTGCTTTTCATTAATAACCTTCATGTTCTTTTTCACCCTTTGTACATTGGAAGAGTTAAGCCATTTTTATTTCAGCTTGTGCTACGTACAATCCATCCCTCCAGAAATAGAACTGTATTATTCATTCTGTGGTGTGTGATTTGACCACAGTGTTTCTGAGCGCTCTGTTAAATGAAAATATTTCACGTGTGAATTAATCATTAGAAAGGCTCATCCTATGCCACCATTCTTCTGCGAGCATAATGATCTCTTTCTACCACTGGTCTGGATGAATCTTTCATTGTCTTTATCTTCAAACGAGTCGGCACCTTCCTCCAAGAAGACACGGGCCACAGCGTATGTCATCACACTGTCAAAGTTAACATGTGGCTGAACTAAATGCCATAATTGAATTGATGCCAAGCCCAATAACATCACCCGCTGATCTTTTAATCATATGGAGATACAATTCCTGTCCTTTCACTTCATTATGATATTGTCTTCTTAATATGCAAATGTAAAATCACATACACTTACACAATGGCACACAAAGTCTAGACTCTAGATATTTGGATATTTAGATATTTTACTGCCTGTAGACTTGAGTATGCTATTTTAGATCATAACGAGATGGCCTCTAACCTTTGGATTCAAGCAAAAACCTCTCCAGAATAAATTAGCAGCCACTTAGTTCTTGTATGACTGTGCCAGTGTCTTTTGTGTCTAATCCTCTGGGTCATTCTGTGTCTGTCTCTCTCGCGCTCTCTCTCTCTCTCTCTTTCTTTCTCTCTCTCTCCAGGTTTCTCCATACTGCAGGCCATCATGGAGGCAGCAGTGGCAAACAACTGGCAGGTGACCGCTCGTTCTGTTAGCAGCACGACAGACGCAGCAGAGTTCAAGCGCATCATTGAGGAGATGGACAGGAGGCAGGAAAAGCGTTATGTGATTGACTGCGAGTTGGACAGGATCAACACCATATTAGAACAGGTGAGACTCAGACCCACGCTTGTAGATTATATAACCAAACACCTACGCTGTCCATCTAGCCCTTTTGGTGCTTCCAGCTATAGTCGTATAATGACAAAAATAACAAATATTAAAGGACCACTCCATTTTACATACTGAAGTCAATTCAGTATAGTCACAGTGAATAATAGAAGAGATTGCAAAACATGGATGAAGGATGCTGAAAACAGTATTTTGATATAAACATAGCATACATGTTAACAACTGTCTATCACAGAAGTGCATAAGATAGATGGATATCGATATGGATAAACAGTATATACATATACATATACAGTATATACAAGCCGATGATATGTCAGCCTTTTGGCCAATTTGTTTTTATAGATGGAAGTGCAGCACTAAATTGTTGAAGTGGCCATTTATTTTACTGGTGACTCATTCAGTCTGTAGAGGACCTTGTCAATAAGATGCTAGTATCCATTGTATTATTGTTTGTTGTCTATGTCAGGTTGTGCAAACAGCTAATATCTAATTTCAGAATGGTGTTATATTGAATGTTGAGGCATGGCAGTAATCCCACCTGTTGGAGCAGCTCAGTCTGTCATTGTTTGGTTGCTGAATGTGAAGCTTGGCTTGAAAATCAGTGTGTGCTGAAGTTAGCCCAAGAGCCTGAGGTTGAGAGGTCTGAATGTGAGCAGCCATTTGGAGAGACCAGTGATGATGCAGCCTTTTTAATCCTCTTCTAACAACCCCAAAACCCTCCATTCCTCTATCACATCCACTGCCTGGGGAGGAAATGAAAGGTCCACCAGTCCTTGTAGTAGGGGAAACACAATTACCATGAATAGATGAGTGGCTATTATGCCATGCATCTCCTCTGTTTACCCGCCCTGCACCACCCTACACCCCTCCGCTTGCTGCTGCCTGCTTATAAGACAATCAGCCTCGAATTGGATTCTGCTCGTTAACATTCATTTAGATATTGGCTTCTCTTTGCCTCACAATATCCCCTCAACGACTGTTAGTTTCACTTGTTTTTTATGAATCTAATTTGATCCCAGAGTCATAGTTTAAAGCAGAATTGCTTTTAGTATTAATTTGCTGTGTCTAATTTAATTCTTGTGTTGCAAATTTCCTCCCTTTATAATTCATGGACCATACCAAAATCTATTTCCTTTTCGTTGTGTTAAGAATATGCATCAGCTTTTAGGAAAAGCTTAGAATATTCATTACAAATCACATGTGAGGCATATTCATGCTTGCGTCTTTAATTGCTTTTTTCCCCTGCAAACAATAATAAGGACGCAGGGCAATAATCAGTTTCATGTTCTCCTGTTTGTCTCTTTGTTCCATTCGATGAATTATTATTTCTTCTTCTTCTAGAGGGAGCTCTCTCTCTGTCCTCCTCCTCCTCCTCCACCTCCAACTATCATCATCATATATTTTTCTGTCTAAAATTTGTTTCAGAGCAGAATGGGAACATAAAGCTTTTACAACAGCTAACCTTCAAACCAGCAGTCAGCTCAATTTTTTCCCTCGTTTTTAATGACAACCCCTGCATGGGATTTTTTTTTTCTTGCTTTTTTGGAGTTAATTGGAATAATCTGGCGAGCTCTGCCAATAAGGATAAATCGCAGGCATTCAGAGAAGCTGCTGGACTTCAATCTGTAGCTGCCCCTCACTGGGCTACCCCAGAATATACTGAAACATGGATGGACCGTAGTCTCCTATGAGGGTAATCACACCAAAAAATGGCACACGGTGGCAGCTGTGAAAGCCCGCTGCTTCTACCTGCTGTTGTCATTCTATTAACCAGCAATTGTAGATAGATAAGAGTTTCATCCCCATGAGGATAGGAGGGGGAGTTTGATCAGACCCTGTATGCCGTGGTCGGCGTCTGTGCGACACTGTCAAGGTCATTGCCTGTTTAGAGGGATCATCAGGCGGGACAGATCCAGAAATGATTGCTGGGGGAAATGGGAATCAACTCAGTGGCTTAGTTTTATTATTTCACTTAGCATAATCCCACCACAGAGTGAAACATCTTTATATCAGGCGGTAAAGTTCATGGTGCGTAGAGTTATCGAGACAAGCTTTTCACAATTTCACACAACTGTTGCATGGAAAAGAAATGTTGCTCTTCATTAACACCATTTCATCTGGTGACTGTTTGACACCCAGGGTTTGTATATTTACACATTTTCTACTTTCTATAGCACTGGTTTTCAGGCAGATTTGTTTTTTTAATGACATATAGAAAGATGTGTACTCTACATATATGTAAGCTAAATATTAGCTAATAATAATATTACTATATTACTGTACAGTGCTTATGTGCTGTATAAGATAATTCATTAGTGCATTTTTTTAATCAATTAAGCTATGCATTAATAATTGAGTTTAGGTGATAAAGATACAAAATACAAAAAATAAATCATATCTTTTTAAAAATACAGAAAACTACAGCTGATTGACTCACTGTTTTTAGCTCTAATCACAGTCGTTACTATGGACGAAGGGTTCATCACACGCAAAACACTGAATTGCACCTCTTCTTCAGTCGTAAGCACACTCAGCTGAATGTCACTTTTATTAGCTTCATTTATCACTTGACATGATGTAGAAACACGGTGAGACGAGTATTTGCATACTGCTGCATCAGGAGCAGTTTTGTTTGCTCGTATAAGAGCAGAGTGGGTCTCCCACAAATTTGTTTTGGGATGCTGAGGAGAATGCTACACCCAGCCCATTATCATTTTATGCTGTAACAACCGCTCAGGATTTATCGCCCATAGGACTTTTCCATCAATACACTGCACTGCAGATAAATTAACCCAATGGCAATCTTTCTCTTACGACAAAAATGGGAGAGCCTCTGCCAGCTCTGCTCTCTGAATCATATCCAAGATGTTTCATTGAACCATCTAGGTTTATGATAGTATAGCTGAGAGGAATGTTTGTGGCATTAAAGAAGGGCAGTTTAAACAAGAGCTATGATTTAGTATAAGTTTATTGTGTTTGAACACACACACACACACACACACACACACACACACACACACATATATATATATATATATATATATATATATATATATATATATATACCCATGTCTAATATGATCCATAAATGAGATTTCACATATAGCGTGATATCTGCCTTCTTCCTGTCCCTGTTCACTCCTGGGATTCCTGTGCTGCTTGGAGGCAACAACCTGCTCATCGCTAGTGTAAAGAGAAGCAAAAGAATAATAATAAAGAAAGAAAAAAATGTCTGGGACAGGCCCAGGGCACACAAGCTGTTCAAAGACAGACAGGCAGTGAGCTCTTTGCTTTCCTGCCACAAAGCTGCATTTTCATGCAGGAAAAAAAACAATGAGAAGTGAAAAGGATTCGCAAAAAGAGGGGGGAATATGAGAGGTGCATCTGGGGATTTGTTAGGACAACATTCTGCCGCCTGTAGAGGCATGAAGGGTGGCCATATTGTCTCACCATGGAGAATTGGAGATCCTCCACATCCTTCTTTCTGCTTTTGAATGGGAAACTCTGAGAAAATCCACAGTTAGATGTATTATAGAATCTGAAATCTTGGTGTCATATCAAATTCAAGAAAGGGGAAGAATCTGACTGTAGGAGATAGGACATCATGGGAGGAGAGAATGGATGATAGATTGTTAGCAGCTGGGAAAAAAAGCCCTCAATCAATGTTGTGGGTGACACTGAAAAACAGGGAGCAATATAAGTGTAAACCAGTAGATGATATACTGTACTATACTGGGAAATACAGATGTAACTAAAGGTTTTATAAACTCAAATAAAATCTAAACGATTTTACTCTGGAAGTCTTTCATTTTCTAAAATTACAACACGAAATTTGCCACATAAAACCCTCTGAGGCATTCAGAGCTTCTTGATTACTTTGACTCCATTTTCTAGGAACGCTACACAGCATGTCTCTCAGTTTGTTCTCAAAGATAGAGGACGGACGTGGGAAGATAGCAAGCTTATGTGTCTACTGATATGAAAGGTGCGCCTGATCTCAACATCAGCTTATTGTCACCACGCTTCCTGGGAGGAGGGGCTGACAGAAATATAGCCGAACTGTTTCCCACACGATGCAAAGCTCGGATACCCAATGCTTTCAAATCCCTGAGCTGCCAAGGCCCATTTACCGACTGCGATTATAGAATTAAACGGGATTAAAGTGTTATCGTTAAAGAGAATGTGACCTGCTGACTCCAGGCCTGACTGAGAGGCTGCGACCTGTGCACTGATGATTTGTGACTGTATCAAGAATACAGTCTTTAAACTAGAGGAATTATTATCAATCAAGAAAATTCAAGTGAAAACAGAGTAGCACATTCTATCGTTTCAAAGGTTTGGCACAAATGCAAGGAAGTCTCAGCTGCGGTGTCAGTGGTTTCTTCCTCCCAAGATATCAAGTCTCAAATTGTTCTTGTGATAGACACGATCATCTGAATAGGAGTCAGGTGTTTTTCTAAAATGTTCTGCCTCTGGGGCAAGGCCAATACTTGTGATATGTTCAGTGGGGATATATGTCTGCTGCCAAGAAAATCATCTCAGCCACTACTGGTTAATTAGAGAGTGCTCCACCAAGAGCACTTCTACTAAGAGCCTTGAAGCAGAGATGGAGACTAAAGAAAAGAGTAAAATCCTTCTCTCTATCAAAGCATGGAGAGGTCAGATTTACCCTTTGGTCCCATGCTGAGGGAAGTAGAGCACTTCAACACCACTGATATACTCTGATTACACTTGTTCTCAGTGATCACTTAATATAGCTTGTTATTAATGTTACGATTAATAATGGCAACATGTTTAGCTTAAACAATTTGGGCCGGAGGGCATCATTGTACCAATGACCTCCTTTTAGATATACAGTCAAGTATATTTAATCAAAGACTGAGTATGATTAACGCTGTTAGCAGGTTTCATAACCTGCATCAACATTTATTTAGCAAGTTAGACAAAGTACAAAAAGAAGCTGTTAACTGGTATCTGGTATTGCAAACTGTTGTTTGTTTGAGTACTTAGTAGTAACTAACATTAGTGTATAGATTCTATACACTAATGTTAGTTAGTACTAAGTATTAAAACAAACAACAGTTTGCAATGTGTAACTGAGGGATTCTGACTATTATCCTCTATACTATAGAGCATAATAGTCAGAACCTGTAGTTACACATTTAAGCACCTCCCATCAGTATCTTCAAATCATCACAGAGTGAGCAGCAGAGACTGGGACGTGAACAATTGATTTAGATGAGATTTTCATCTCTAACTGTAGGTGAATGCTACTTACTCTCAATAAAACTTAAAGCTTAAAGCTGGTTTTCTACATATAGATTATTTAGGTTATATGAACAATACTCTTGTATATCAATGTAGTATCACAGCTCTCAACGAGTAAACAGTCTTTTTCATTAACATTAATTTCCCTCTTAGACTGATCATTTACTGTGATACAAGCATTCCTGGCCCCAGACAGTACTTTGCTAAAACACTGATATAGGTGCAGCAACAGTTAATCATCAATCGTTTTTATATTACAATTAATTCTCAAGCAAAAATGTAAATTGGTCATTATTAAGAAAAAAATATAGCTGGTTTTCTTTTTTTTATGTCACTGGAAACTGAACATCTTAAAGCTGTTGCTGTTGAGAATATTGTACAGAATAAGCAATTTGAAGATAACATCTCAAAACTTTGGAAAATTATGAAATGCATTTTATGATATTTTATGACTTAACTGTTAGTTAAGTAAGGATTCCACCGGGAAAATATTTGTTACATGCAGCCAGTAATAATGTCAACAGCACACTTTGGCAGTTTTGTTGGGAGTTTGTGTGCTTTCGAATGAGTTTTCATAGTTCAGGAGAAGGCCAAAAAATAATTGCATCATTATTTGCTCTTTTATATGCCTCACTGAATGGTATGATATTTAAAAACTCTGCGGAAGCTATCATTTTCAGTCTGCCTCTTGCCGTGGCAAACTCCACAATAGAAAGGTCAGACTTAGAAGAAAACAGTCCGCCGTTTATTGAAAATGTGTAGCTGTAGTTTTACATTTAAGGCTCTCTGCCTTGGTAAGGGAGAGGCTCGCCAAGTCGGGATGAGGGTGAAGTCAAGGTCATCCTGGTTGTCTGTCCCCATTAGGCGTTAAAGAAAACTCCAGTGTGCAAAACACAGGCTCTCCTTCGGCAGCAGAACAAAAGGTGATGGAGCCAGCTAGTGGATCAATTTGCAAGAGGGCACACTGTATGAAAAAGAGGAATCACATTATTGAAGGGGTAGACACACTTAACGCATTTCTTCTTTTCAGTGTCACTGTGAAAAACAGAATAATTGGCAACTGGACTTGTGCCTACACACGCTCATGTTTTTGCATACTTTATTGTGTGCTAGTTTATTATAAATAGTGAAATTGCCACTTTTCATCAACATTGTGGTTGAAAAAATATTAAAAAATCTAAAATCTCTAATTTACAAAATTATTCAGACTCTTTGTTCAGTACTATGTGGAACACCCTTTGGCAGCCACTGCACATATGAGTGCTCTTGTGTGACTTGTCCTGAAGCCGCTCCAGTTGGATACATGCTTCGAGTCATTGTGGCACCGAAAAATGTACTGAAAAAATCAGGTCTTCTTCAACGACCTTTCTGTTTTTGCCTACATTCATCCTTCCCTTATTCCTGTTTCTGCTGCTGAGAAGCCTTCCAATAACACAATGCTGCCTCCAATATGCATCAGCCTAGGGATGGTATCAACCAGGTGATGAGCAGTGTCTGGAGTTTTCCAGAAATAGTGCTTGGAATTTTGCCCAAAGGATTTAATTTTTGACTCATTAGACCAGAGAATCTTTTTTGCTCATCCTCTCAGACTCTTTTAAATGCTGTTTGGCAAACTCCAAGTGGTCAGTCATATGCTTTTTACTCAAAGTGGTTTCCGTCTAGCCACTCTACCATAAAGGCTTGATTGATGAGAATGTCGCTGGGCTGGTTGTCCTTCCAGCACGTTATTTGCAGAGGACTTCTCTGCTAGAGTGACCACTGGGTACTTGGTCATCTCCCTGACCAAAGCATTTCTTGTCCAGTCACTTGGTTTGGCAATTATAGGGGCCGCTGTGCTCTTGGGAACGCTTAAAGCTTTCAAAATGGCTTTAAACCCTTGCCCTGATCTATGCCTTTCCACAATTTTATCGCTGAGGTCTGCAGAGAGGTCCTTGAAATTCATAGCTTGGTTTTTTGTTCTGACATGGCCTGTGAATTATGGTACCTTATGGTTTATGCTTGTCTAAACTGTGTCCAATCAATTCAATTGGCCTCAGGTGGACTCCAATCAAGTTCTAGACGGATGTCAAGGGTATTTAAAGCAAACAAAACACCTGAGTAGCTTTGTACATCATGGGATATTGAGTATGACCACCGACAATGCAAGTTTCATCCATTTATAACTAAATGTACATCACTGTAAAATGTGCTAAAAGAGTTCAAAATAGCCATTCTATGTGTTCTAAATGTGATTAACAGCAGATAAATCAATTCAGGGAAAGTGGGATAAATATAGATGAAAATCTGAGGTGTCTAAAAGCTAAATGCAAAATCTTCTAAGTCTGTGCTTTTGGCAAATATCCATTTTAATCTGAAGATGGTAATAGTAGCAAAATGTTAAATGAAAAGTTAAACGATTTAACTTTCTCATTTCTTTTGTGGTGTGAGTAGCAAAAAATGACGATATTGCCATGATGTGATTAACTGAAATTAACATTAAAACTTGAAGCAAGAAGAAATAGCTTAGCTTTGTCCAAAATGGAGAAAAGGAAAAGAATCTACCTAGTTGCAACTCATTTGTTGTATCCATCCGTAGTCACGGTTGGTGGATAGATTTTTAGATATACCTGAGGCATCATGTTTTCGGGTTGTCAGTCATCTATCTGATCTGTCATCTATTCATTTATCTGTCACATTCCCAGGGTATTTCATCACATTTGGCTAAAACTTTCTCTTGGACTTGGGTTGAACTGTTAGACTTTGGTCAAAGGTCAGGGTCAGTTTGCTCTAACTTGGGACTAGTTTAAAGAGGAATACAACCACAAGGCAGTGATCCTAGTTTACTTTTGATTTTGGCTTTTTTTGTTGTCAAGCTATCTTGACAACAAAATAAGCATATTAGCAAATAAGCATAACAATAAATTTCTGACATTTGGAGTTGACTAATTTGCTGTCAGCTTGTAGTTGGATAATGATGTGTATTTCAAAGGTTGAACTTCAAGTGTTTTCTGCCATGAACTCAATATTGGAAATAAAAACTATCTGTGTCTTGCCAGTTCAAACCCAGACTCTGTCAGTATAGCATTTGTACAGATGTGATATTATATCATGGGCTACCTGGAAGGCTTTTAGGGCACGTTGGCACTTGGGGAGAGGCAAGTTTCCTGAACTTTTACAGCACAAAATCGATTTGATATTTGATGTAAATATCTATAGACAGAAATTAAATTACAAAGCTCTGTGTAGCCTCACGCCCACCTTCTCATAGGCTACAAGTAGCAGACAGAATTTTGAGCCAAGGGTTCAGGTGTAATCATTAAGCAATCTGAGATTTGTCTCAAGGCTGCCTGTATTTTTCTCTGTGATCACAATGCACCTTAATAAACTTTGGAAAAAAATTGTGGCAGAATCTATCTATTGCTGTGAAATAGATGGATTAGATGAAAGCTAACTGAAACAGCCAAAAGGACATGCAATCTTTATGTTTGCACCTGTCTGCAGCTACATAATCATACAACCATATGCACTTATTACCATCACTGCAACGTCTAATTAAACAATGGAGCTTTGTGGATACATACATATTCAATTAACACTTATACAGACCATACATGCATACAACATACAGTGTGTGTTAAGAACTTACATAATGAATTCTAACACAAATACATAGATTCTCATACATAAATAGATACTTAACATAGCAAGGTATGGTGTATAATTCTTCAAAAAACATTGGCTTTAAAAGAAAATGCAGGAGAATTGTACTGTATCTTATCAGCACATATTAAAAGACTGTTATCACCATCTGCAGTATCTATGGGTTTTACGGACAGAGCAGTCAGTGGTGCATCACAGCTACAAACAATAAAATCTGTCAGCCTCTATAGGAGCCGGGTCTTGCCGTCTGCCTAATTAAAGAGTTTGAAGGGAGAGGTTGGTGTGTCCTGGCCGGAGGTTTCTGTATCTGTGTGTCATCAGTGTCTGGCCGTGCTACATCCCAAGGTTGGTGCTTGTGGCCGTTGCCAGGCTGGCTGTGAGCTGCAGGCTGCAGGTGGGAGGTAAGACCTTTCTGTGCCCAGCTCCAGGGCAGGTGTGAGGAGAAAGAGGGGGAGGAGGAAGAGAAGGAGGTGGAGGAGGAAGAGGGCTTACAGCCAAAGTCAAGGTTAGCACATGGTGAAAGAGTGTGGAGCTGTGGGGTTTGTCCAAGAAAACTCAGCAGGGCTAAACGTCTGAAAGTCAGACATGTGAACAATTACAGAGGAAGAAGCCGTGATCGGTGTGGCTCTGATATCACCACCGCAGAAATGTTGCAGAGATTTTGTTTCATGGAGTTTTTTTGTAACTTGCTCATTAGATTCACATTGATGGATTCTAAAAGCCAACTCCTGCTATTTCTGCATTATAATCAGCTCATTTACTCTGTATTTCTATTTCGCTTTCTTGGTTTATTCTCTTCTGCCTGACATCCCGCGGTGCAGGAAAGTTTAAAGCTTTAATGATAGGGAAGCTGTCAGAACGCTGACCCACCCGAGCAGCTTGATAGCATGAGGGAAAGGTTTTGTGTGTTTGTGCTCCCTTGAGTGCTCTTGTTGAAAAACATCACCAACTTCTCTCCTCTCATAGACACCTGAAAGTTGTCTGAAACATGGAGACAAGTAGTTTATTTATTATGGAGAGGTTTTCAGTCCCAGCAAAGATGACTGTTTTGTTGTTTTTAGCTACTATGTATGAGTCTATCCAGGTCAGATAAAGTTCAACATAAGTAAATGAAATATTGTCATCGCATTTGAAATGGGTGAAACTGAAAACGTCCTTTAGAGATTTTTTTTGCAGCGTGTGTTGTGAAGATAGAAGTTTTGCTTTTCATCACTCTCTCTACTCAGCGGGAATGTTGTAAATGATCCGCGGTAACAAATATCCAACGTTCCCAGCCTAACACGCACACACAGATGATAAACTGACAGTTTGTTTTTGTGACAGAGCCAGAGCCAGAACATGTGCAAACATGCTGATTTTGCTGTAAACTTGTGTTGCCGTGTTTGTAGAACGCAGATGAAAACTGAGACATGGTTGACAGGTTTCTGCATGGCAGCCGATCAGACGTCCGTCCACAGCAGACTGCAAAAAATCATAAATAACAGACCTCACGAGGCCCAGGCAAAAAAAAAGAACCATGCAACATGCATTGCAACAGTTCTACTATTGGATTTATCTGCAGGCCCAGAACAAAAGAAGAAGAAGAAAATCTAGACTAAAAAGCAACATATGGTTAGTACCACAGTGGTAGAATAGCTTAGAACAACACTTACTATTTTCAGACAGGCTGCGTGGGATGAAACATGCTGTTATGCTCCGAAGGTGTGATATTTTCAAAGCAGAGCAAGATCTACATCTTACTGTCTCACCGTAAATTCCTTTGAAATTGTTTTTTTTCCTCCTTTCTACCTCATGTCCAGCAGTTGCTAAGGACTCGCATCCCAGCAAAGTGACTGACTTCAAAGTGAGCAGAGTGTTCAAGGATTTTCCTTGTTGTTTCCTGTTTCTCTCTCGTTATCTGCTCCTCCTTAATGAACACCTTCTCTAACCGTTCCCGTCTCTGTCTCTCTTTTTTATTCCGCAGGCGACTTTGCTTTGTTTCAAACCGCAGTGGTGTCCTTGCACGCTCGCAAGGCGTCACAGCGTTAACGGAGGTTGTTGCAGCCACTTATGCAAGCCTTGGCTCTTTGCTCTCATCACATGGGTGGTTTACTGTATCGATGTTTTTCTCCTATAGGTTGTGACGCTGGGGAAGAATAGCCGTGGTTACCACTACATTCTGGCCAATCTTGTGAGTAATGACCAAGCTGCTCCCATGGGAGTGACTGGAACTTGCTTTTTTGTTGCTCCATGTGATCAAGTTTAGTTTCAGCTGTGAGTTTAAATGTGCATGAGGAATCACTGGATTAGAGGCTTTGATATCTGTCACACATTGCACAAATTTAACTATAAATGAATCTCTTAAGCAATAAATAAACAACATTTAACTTTTTTAACTATCTTTGAAGGGTAGACATCTTTTTGCCAACTCTAGGGAGAGAAATGTTCATTTAGGCTTGATACTAGCATGACAGTTTTTAAGTGGAGGCCTTCCCTGTTCTCACTTGCTGATCCCCTGCTGCTGTTTCCCCAATCGCTAGAAGATGTGATTATGCAGCAGTCAGACACATGTCCTTGCACACCATGACACAATCCTGCAGTTAAAAAGCAGCAATTTGACCATAAAAAGAAATAACTCCATGTCATGGCTCTGGGGGGAAAGAAGGAAATTTAAAGGCAGCTGGAGTAGCAGAGGTTTTGAAATGCATTAGAAACTGCTTTCTGAATGAAAATAAGCCAGCTGGTTCAAGTAAAATATTTTGTCCTCCACATGATCTGACTAAGTATCTTCTTGCAGGTTGTTTATCTGGAAATGAAATCAGGTTACACCACAAAGTGTGAAGAGAAAGCTTTGCTTCATTGTAATGGCAAACACATGTTGCTTTGTCATACAGCACAGAGTTCATAATAAAAAGCATCTTGCACGCTGCCAGGATAGCTGCTAATATTTTGTGGTACTTAGCCTGAGGTTAAATTATTAAAAAAAAAAACTCAAAGAAAAACAAGGTACATGACTCTTCCCTGTTTCCCTTGTGTCTCATCTTAGGGATTTTCAAATGTGAGCTTGGACAAAGTTTTCGCTGGTGGAGCCAACATTTCTGGGTTTCAGATAGTCAACCCTGAGAACCCGATTGTGCAGCAGTTCATGCAGCGCTGGGAGCGGCTAGATGAAAGAGAATTCCCAGAAGCCAGAAACAGCCCTCTGAAGGTACTTTGCGTGCAAGGCCTCTCATCACACATGCAGAAGACAACGATCATCCCTTCTGAAGTGTTCTTTATCGCGTCCTCTCCTCCTCTCCTCTCCTCCTCTGTTTGCTTTTGTCATTCTGTCGTCCTCCCACCCCCTTTGCTTCCTTCTCTTTGCTTCACATCCCTCCCAGCGATCGATATATTGATAGGCGGAGTGGGGCAAGGTTATATTGCAGCTTTAATTTACATCTAATTAAACAATGATCAAGGAAGAAATGGATTTTGAATGGCATTTAATTAGATTTTGTCATGGTGCAGTGGTCAACAAACAAGTGGCTCAACCCTGAATGGTGAAAAGGTCAGGAGAAGTTAGGGGGATGGGGGTGAAAGAGATGAAGATAAAATCACACATTAATACTCAACATTCTTTTTAACTTTACACTAAAAGTTCTAAAAGAGGTCTTGGCCATATTTAGACACATCATGGCTTTTCTAATCAGATCTGTCAAACTATTTTTATCATAAGCAAAACCCACGCACCCACTTAGACTAGATTAGACCCTGACTTTCTTCTGGCTCATTTTACTGCAAAAAAGAAAACTTCCTCAAAGTGATTCATTTGGGAACACGACATATTTGCATGAAAGCTCCATCCATGGTGGTTTAAATTATTTATACTACTCTTACAAAACATATTACATTGCCAGTGGACAGAATAAAGTAGACCTGTAGAGGCTTTGCTGCAAACAGTCATCTTATCTTATCTTCAGCCTCCCATCATGTGTTCCCGTCTCACTGTGTTCTGCTGTTATGTCTATTTATTTTTTCTTGGTTTGTACAGTACACTTCAGCCTTGACCCATGATGCCATCCTGGTGATAGCAGAGGCTTTCAGGTACCTGCGGCGTCAACGTGTGGATGTCTCACGCCGGGGTAGCGCTGGAGACTGTTTAGCCAATCCCGCCGTACCTTGGAGCCAAGGCATCGACATCGAGAGAGCTCTCAAAACGGTAGGGATGGGGGGGGGGGAAGGAAAGAAAAAAGAGAGGGGAGAAAGAGACAGAGAGCAAGAGACAGAGAGAGGCATGCTGATAACTACAGAAAAGGCCAGAAAAAGTGAAGCACAGATAGCGAGTGAGAGTGTGATAAAGATGGAAAGTGACAGAGAGACGGGAAGAGAGCGCCGAGCTGTTCTCCTCCCTCTGCCTCCAGATATCTCTGCACAGTGCTCACTCAAATCCGGGCCCTCATTACCATAAAACTACATCTTTTATTAAAGCGTATCCCGTTCATCATTTGATTAACAGACTATGCACACTCCAGTAGCTCCATGGACATGAGCACCTTAATACCAGCTATATATGCAAAGTGATGACTATTACATTCCCCCCTCCTGTCTGTCCCTTGTCGCAGGTCCAAGTGCAGGGTATGACCGGGAACATCCAGTTCGACAACTACGGCCGCAGGACCAACTACACCATCGATGTTTATGAGATGAAAACAGGTGGGCCGAGGAAGGTAAGATGGAGCAGTGACCCCTAACAGCTCTCATGCATCACCTGTCAAATCCAGACCCTGGTCTTTATCAAAACACAGCTAACAGCTGGCACACATCAAGGTTTGGTTCATTACTTGTCAAAATCATGGAATTTGGCCAGCTTGTAATTTAAAATGATTTACTGATCTTGTGAACTGTAGAACAAAACTCCATGGATGTCGGCCACATGTATAGGCATGTCAAAACCGTGCCGTGAAGAATAAATATTTTTTAGACAAATGTGTGATGGTATGGAAGTAGTAAATAATTTTTCAAGCAACCTCTCTACCTCTCTACCTTCATTTATCAAATCCTGGATGGCTTTTTCAGTCATGCGGGAGCAGCAGCAGGACTGAAAGGGACATTGCAGAGAAATGCTGATTGCTTTCTTCTACCTCTGTTAGGTAGCAGTGCTGATGAGCTATGCCAAGTATTACAAGCCTCACAAATCACACGCAGCCTGCGATCTGATAGTTAAAACTGTCCTATCAAAAGAATGATAAAAGAGTATTTCCATGCCGTGGGATAGCGCAGATATGATTTTTGGTCCTCTCCTGACAGTAATTACCATTCAAATAACCAATTACTGCAAAGGGGATCCAAGAATTCCTCTGGCCCCTCTTCAAAACGGTAATTCCCAGTGGTACATTCACATTATAACCGGTACCATATGATGACCTCTGGTTTTATTTCATAACCTCACCGGGTTCCAAGAGACAGCTGTGAATTTCTCGTTAGCTGGATAAGTGTGGGCTCAGTCTGATATGACATATGATTATGCCTCCTGCCTCCCAGGCCTCTAAAGCCCACACTTCAATTAGAATCACATAGCCCTTAAAGCCGTCCCCGCACTGCCAAACAGAAGAGGAGGAGGAGGAGGAGGAGAGAGGGGAGAGAGAGAGACAGTGAGATGGATGGAGTGAGTGGGAGAAAGGAGGTCAGTAGGAAAGAGTGAGGGAGTGAGGGAGGATGAGACGAGTTAGGCAACAGTTTGTCAGGACCTGGAGCCCCCCAGTCACCCCAGTGACAGTTAGAGGATGAAGGGTCTTAGCTGTGACTGTCACCAGTGATGTATGGGCTGATATCTGTCCCAGCTGCTCTGGGTGAGATCAGGACTTTGCCTCTGGAGCAACACTCCATGACACAGCTCCCCACCGTCTCATCCCCAACCCACCCCAACCCCCAAGCCACACTTCTCAGATATTAATATCGGACAAGAGCTGAGGAATAAACATTTGGAGCTTTCTCTAGTTTGGCAAGTGCACTAACTACATCCACAAGTGTAACCACAACAAGCTTTGGAGCTGTACTTTTGCTGATTTCTAGCGCCTCCATTTGGTGTTTAAAAACTCTGCAGTGTTCAAGTACACCTGTCTGGCCCAAACATTTAAAGATCAGAGGCAAAAAAAAAAAAATATGGACCAGATGTGAAGGGGAAAATTCTAGCCAGCAACAGTTAGACTATTGGCAGCGACATATGCAACAACGTTTCATCATGAGCCAGAGAAGCCATTATTTCAGACGGGCAAACAAACACTTGACATTGGTTTGACTTAAGCATCTGTACAGCAGAATGCCGAGTAACTGCAATGGCGGGACTGCACAGAAGAAACAGTAGAGCCACTGAAATATTATGCAAATTATTAAACATGTATGCGGTTGATAGGCCTGAATATCAATTATTTACTATAAAACCTGGGATGCTGAAGGTGGGAGGGACTGAAGTTGTCTACCATATGCCCATGCAGTTCACTTCCAGCACATTTAACATGGTATATTCTCATAGAATTGATTATGGCAGTAACTGTATGTTGAATGTAAACATATTGTATAAACCTCATGTTACTTCGCTGCGTCTGCTGCTGTAGTGCTATGCTAATTCTTTGCAATTTTGCTCAGACTTCAGGGAAGAGGCAGAGAGTCTCTGGAAAATGCAATGTTTTTTTTTTTAGATGCATATATGTGTGCCTGCTATATGTTCATTTACATCAGTGGCGTCAGTGAGCTGAAATGCACACCTAACCACTGTTTTCTCTTTGCAGATTGGGTACTGGAACGAGTACACACGATTTGTAAATATTATGGACCCGCAGGTCTCCAACGACTCCTCAGTGGAAAACCGAACGATTGTGGTCACTACTATTATGGTACACTTTCCATGCAGTTTTAAATGTTTCACGTATTCTGCCACTCAAGGTCATGGTGTTGATTCCAATGAGTGATACATTCTGTCCTGGGCGGGTAGAACCACATCTTTTTTGTGTTGCTTTCCATCCACTCACTACATGTTGAAACAGTCGGTCCGAAACGGGGGAGTGTTTCAACTGTATCCGTGTGGGTGTCAAAGCATTTTAATTTTCCATACTTCAGTGGCCTGTCGTAGCAGTGACATCACAATAATGGTATTTATATGATAATGGTTGACTCCATCAATTACAAAACGCATACAAACGCATACGTAAGTAGACCTGTCTGTCCTCATCAAGTAAATGTTCAATGACACTTGGGATAGACTGGCCGAAGAATGACTAGACAATGATACTGCAATGGTTTTTCAAGCTGGGCAAAGCAAAATAAACAGTATTGGAGCAGGGATAAGAAGGTGTATAAGGTATTTTTCCTTGTTATCGCCTCTCTAATCTATTTTGTATTGCTCCTTCATGTGTTCTGTGTTGAAGTATAACCTCCAGTCAGTCTGGGCATTTTCCCAGACTAAAGTATGATAAACGGATATAATATTATAGATTTATTTACTTCTGACTGTATGTATCGACTAAATGTTTCAGATGTATTGGTTCGCTTCCATTGCAAATGTATTTACTGACTGTATAATGGTAGTATAATTACCTGATGCAGTAAATCGTTCTGTGAAAGCAAACATTTTGAAATGCTAAAAAAAAAATGCATGGGAAATGATAAGGATCTCCGATAACCTCTGGAATGACTGTTAGATTTCATTTGTATTCTAAAGTGTAAGTGCTGGTTGAAAGCAACAGGGAAACATTTAACATCTCTAGATGGGAAATACAGGCGGGAGGTAAACATGTTAACTCTGGGGGAAACACTTGAGTGAATCCAAGGTGAGGGGATACGTTCAGCACAGAACAAACAAACCATTGCTCTCCTACTTGCACTCTAATTGTGTGTGGCTGTAATGACAATGCCTGCTCTCCTGAGCAGTCCTATTGTTTGATAATGATGATGTGCTCAGTAAGAGAAAAGATGAGCTGCACCAACGTTTTGAAAAGGAAAGGAAAACTAGCACGCTACTGCCCTCCCAATATATTTATTTTTATTTTATTTATGAAGTATTTTTTATTTATTTATTTATTTGCATTTTCTGGATAAGAAGTAATTGCTTATTTTGTTATGTTTTCTTTTGTTTTTCTTTATTCATTTTTTTTAATATATATATATATTTTTTTTTTTTTTTGGAATGAAAGAGCCTTTTAACCGCGCATTGGAGCAATGTGCTTGAATATGTTGAGATACTATGGGCACTCTCTGATCCCTCTCCTGTCACTGGCATTTACTTATGAAACCCATCCCCATTCCCATCCCCACCCACCTCTGAGCTGACCCACACCTTGCCAACCAATGACTCCCAGCCCTACTAAAAACCCATTCTGGCCTTCTGTCTTCTACAGAAATCAGAAAAATCAACAACTGTGTTCTCCCCCTCTCTAACCCTCCTTTATTATGCAATTGAGCTGCACCCTCAGGCTCAAAATGGGTTGGGTTCATTGGGCCTGGTGTCTGCTGGCTGCCACAGCTTGATAAAAGCAGGGTGTCCACACAATCACACTGCAGTTATCAGTGAATATTTGTGCATTCGCGGGGCATCATCTTTGTATGCATGACTGCATGGATGTGGATATAGCAGCTTATAATATGTTGAATCTTTGTGTGTGTGTGCGTATGTGTGTGCGTATGTGTGTGCGAGTGTGCGTGTGCGAGTGTGTGTGAGCTTGTGTGAGGGTGCATGGGCACATATGAGAGCATGTATGCATATTTCTGTATAACTGAATGTGTGCTGGGGCATGGGAGTGAATAAACCAGCGTGTGTTTGAATCAACAGGAAGCTCCTTATGTGATGTACAAGAAAAATTATATGCATCTGGAGGGGAATGACAGATATGAAGGCTACTGCGTCGATTTAGCATCTGAGATTGCCAAACATGTTGGAATTAAGTACAAACTGTCTATAGTAATGGATGGGAAGTACGGAGCCCGAGACCCCGAGACCAAGACGTGGAACGGGATGGTGGGTGAACTGGTCTATGGGGTGAGTACTGGGAGCCTCGATTTCACTGATTACATGACAGTTTGCAAGGAACTTCAACATGAGAGGAGATCTCATTTTTCTGTCTTAAGGTTATCACCAACCCATTGTGAACTCATCAGCTCTTGCCCAGTTCAAAGTCTAATGCTGTGTCAGGAAGCTCAGCTGTGAGTGAATTTGTCAAATGCAGCCTCAAGCATTGGGGGAGTTGGTGATCATCTTGAGACGGAGAAAATGAAATCATTTCTCAGTGCTGTTCATTGCAATTAATCTTTCTTGCTTAGCCTAGAAAGCTCTCTCTCTTACAGTCGAAACAGAGGTACGTACATGAAAACAATGAGTCCATATGGCAAACACACTGTAATCACTTTGATGAATGAAAGATTGTATGCCTTTGAAGTGATTGTGTAATTATGTTCGATGTTTGATGTGTATGATGAATATGCCACATTGTAAATTCACAGCTGAGAAAATCTGCTTTCGAATCAACAGCTAAATGGCGGTTTGTGGTTTGAAACAACAAGATCCATATGTGTTTTGCTCCATAAAGGTTGAACCTCTCACATTAGTGAAGGGTCATGCCATGTTTTACATCTGAAAGAGCTCTCGGGGCTCTCGCGACACCTCAAGCATTCCTAAATTACGCCCAGCTCCCCCTTTTACTCTCAACCCCACCCCTTTCTCGCCTTTCTCCGAGGCCACAATAGTTGAACAGGTGCCAAATACAAAATGCATGAGGGGTAGGATTCCTCATCTGTTCAATTTCCCAACTATCAGGCTGAGAGATTGCCTGGTTTGATGTGCTATCGCCACCAAATTATCTCGTGAATGGGAAAAGTCCACTCCCTGCAGATGGAAGGTGAAAAAAATATCCCAATCATGTCACTGTCAAGTCTTTTCCAGGCCTGTAATTTTACAGCAGGTGGTCCGGGACTAATAGTTTTGTACATTTTGACCTTTTGACCAGTAAATTAATTTGATTTTAGTTGTCTTTTAAAGGTTAGGCCCGAGGCTGTGCTTTATTGCTTTGTTTCCCTCAACATTGATTGAGTGCTGCTTACGCCTGCACGAGGATTAAATGGTTATAGCCCTTCACAGTGGTGTGTTGACAGCACAAAGAAAACAGTCATGTTTATTGGGTCTATTTGTGTTGCTCCTAGTTTGACCTTGTAAGAAACATTTTCTGCCTCGTGCAGCTTCAATCCAATGTTTTTTCTCAGTTTCGATGTGGAAAGACAATACGGCACGATTTAAAGTTTTGCCCCTCGCAGAGTAGCTCCTTTGAAGAGGAGCAGTTATTTAATTAATCACATACACACTAGTTGCAGTAACGCTGTCTAATGTGATTAATTATTTTCTTCTGCTTTTACCGAGAAACCCATTGTGATTTCTAAAAAGGCAGCACCACCTCCATGGAAGTGTTTTGATAACATAATGTGATTGAAGCAACAGAGCAAAGGAGGGAGATAAAGAGAAACAGCTTGGAAAAAAAAATAAAGCTAATGCCAGAATAAGCCGTGTTGGGGAAATCCAGCCTACTGAATGGCATGCGAAGAGGTTTCACAGCCAGGAATTGCTGATTTTATATATTATGAATATATAAAGTAAATATTAAATAATAAAAAGAGCAGCCTCTTTATTATACATTCTAAGGTTTAAATTAGAGGCATTAATTGAAGTCAGATGACTCATTACTTTGCAGTTTTAAACAATTTAGTCATTGAGACAGCTGGAGTTTCATTACAAGATGTTATATGTAATTGCTTATTGTAAGGAAAGTTTTTTTTTTCCTTTCCTCCGCTGTGTCTCCTTGAGCTCTGATTAAAAAACATTTGGTCAATCATGGCTCATACTCCCATTTGCCTTTGTTTGATTTTTTCCAACCTGTCTATCAAAGTCTCACGGTACTCCCCATGAGCTTGTCCTCCTTCCCAATATCTCTCAATGTGGCCACGTTTCACCGAAAAAAATCTATCTATTTTTACTATCTCCATCTCAGCTGCCATCGTAGGTCAGTAACACTGTAGAAATGCTACTGGATTTTCCTGTGTGTTCTGTCTTTTCAGCCTGCCTTCATGCATTACAGTCAGAAGCAAATTTCTTAATTAATTAAAGTGTGTATTAACATTGTTTTAAACTCTTTTTCCAGCTCCAGTCTTTCACACATACATTTGAAATTACCTGTTTCCTTATGCGGGTAATAACTAATGCTCACTGTGCATGTCCCTGTTTCCAGAGAGCAGATATAGCTGTTGCACCTCTCACCATTACTCTCGTTCGAGAGGAGGTGATAGACTTTTCCAAGCCATTTATGAGCTTGGGCATCTCCATTATGATAAAGAAGCCCCAAAAGTCCAAGCCTGGCGTTTTCTCCTTCCTGGACCCACTGGCCTATGAGATCTGGATGTGTATAGTGTTTGCCTATATTGGGGTGAGCGTGGTCCTGTTCCTGGTCAGTCGGTTCAGCCCTTATGAGTGGAACCTCGAGGAACAGGACGAGACGAAAGACCCCCAGACTCCCCCTGACCCTCCCAATGACTTTGGCATCTTCAATTCCCTCTGGTTCTCGCTGGGTGCCTTCATGCAGCAGGGATGTGACATCTCTCCCAGGTGGGTCAGCTCCAATAGACACCAGGAGAGGACAGCAGAGCAGAATAGAAAACAAAATGAATAGTGAATTAACAAAAACATGTCAACTGATAATAACGTGATGATTTTAAGAATATGAACACTCAAACATCATTTGCTGCCTTCTTCCTTTAGATGTTCATTATTTCAGGCTTAAGTCTTTCACATTTATTGCAGCTATTATATGCCTAAATGAGTTTGTTGAAATTATCATCAACAAAATGTTTTCATCAATACTTTCCTCAGGCTATGAAATGATCTTTGACCCCCAGTTGTTACACTACCTAATTACAAACTTGGATGAGAGTGTATTTTAAACAACTGGTGCTCTTTTCCCTGGAAATGTGCTTTTCTAGAGTGCTGACACAGTGGTGTGTTGTTTTAACGATTTACAAGGAAATTCTGATGACCGATGCAATTAAGTACATTATACACAACTGGTAGATCTTAGCGGTTTGATAGACACCACATGACACAGTGTAATTACATTCTGTGTTTCCCTGTCACCACCCTCCTCGCCGCAGGTCTCTGTCAGGCCGTATCGTCGGTGGTGTGTGGTGGTTCTTCACCCTCATCATCATCTCCTCCTACACAGCCAACCTGGCTGCTTTTTTGACAGTAGAGAGGATGGTCTCTCCTATAGAAAGTGCTGAAGATCTGGCCAAGCAGACAGAGATAGCATATGGCACTCTGGACTCAGGCTCCACAAAAGAGTTTTTTAGGGTAAGTAGCGCCAGTATTCTGGTTTACACACACACAGACACACACAGGCAGTGTCTGACTAATCAGCCAAATGGCTAATAATACAAAGGCCTAAACATTTTGTATGCAGTTGTGTTGAATCATAAGAGCTACTTTGTATAATATCTTCCATAAACTCCTCCTTGGAGCTTTTCCATTTGTACCTTTAGTGCAGCACATTTGACCCACACAAGATTTTCTCCAAATGAGGCAATGCTGACAGAGAAGCAGTTCTTGAACTCTCATGACATGAACGTGAAATTTATGCGGCAGTACTGCAGTGTGCAACCTTGAGGCACTAGGGGCTGTCAGCAGAAAGTGTGATAACAACGTGGAAGACTCAGAGGTGATAAAAACAGGAGGCTAATCAAAGCACCCACATCAAGCTCAAACTCAGAAGGGTCAGCTCATGAAATATAATTAGCTGGCCGGCCGTAGACGGCAAATTGGACCTGATGAAGAAGAGCCCTGTAGGTCAAACAGAACTGTCTGAAAGGAGGTTCAGATGGAATAAGCAATATGTCCGTTGGCATGAGGGACAAGCGTGGCAATTAAGTCATAAATTAACTAAAATCTGAAGCAAAAGTGCATTAGGCGAGTGCGGGAGTTCAACAGCGCCACATATTCTGAGGCTGATCAACTGTCTGCTTTGAGATCCACAGACATCTTAGCTCGTGGCGTGGCTACATCATCACTCCAGTCCTTCACATTTGCAGAGCAATAAGTTGAAAAAGAATTAATGAAACTACACTCTGCCTGCGATGACGAAAAGGCAATATGACAGTCTTTTATCTTACGCTCCCTCATTACTCATCAACAGGAGAGAAACAATTCATATGTTTCACAGCTGCAGCCTGTTGGCAGAAAGAGCAATTCATTTGTATTACCCCTGGGTTGAATTGCTTAGAACAACAAAATGCAAAATCAAATCCATGTTTTTTAGACAAAAGAAGGACAAGATAGCATCTTCAAAGCTTGATATTAAAAATCATTCTTTCTCTGAAGTCTTTAAAGTCTTAGGGGTTACTTGTGAATGGCTGGATACTGAGAGGATTATATATCTCTGAGAAACATGGCACATGACATGTATGACAGTGACACTTGATTCTCCATGGAGAGTCTCACAAAGCCTGTCATCACTTTCCCTTTCACCAGAGCTGCTGCACAGGTGCATACACAGTATATGTCTATGTGTCACCAGACATGATGGATGCCAATTACAGATTAGGAATCCAGAGTGACAAAGGAGCCACCCAAGGTCTGCCAGTAGAACAATCTGAGAGGACGTGGCCCGGGAGTCGCAGTTTTCTTGCATTCTGTATAATGAGTGTCCTACTTACATCCCCAAGTCTTCAAATAGGAAATGACATGTGTGAACTGCTATTCCAAGGGACTTTTAATTAAAGCTGTAGAGGCCTGACAAGGAAAAAAACACACTGATTAATAGGAGTTCAAGTTCTATTTCAGATCTGTTTTTCAGGAAATACACTCAGGCTTAATTAGACCCATACGGCATCAGCCAGCTGGAAATTTTAAATCAAGCCCAATGTTTCAAACAAGACATATGTCATCATCTCTGACACCCTTGGTGTTTAATTTTTGATGATTTCACCTGGTTTATTTTACAAAGCTACCTCACATGAAGAGCAAGTTCTGTAATTTTGTGCAATGGTAAGAAAAACACATTTTCCTCCCTTTCTAAGAAGATATGTAAAACTAAGATGTTATTTTACGGATATAGTGTCTGATAATGAGCAACAAAAGCTTCAACACTGGTTTTTGTTGTGAAATCAGATAAATTATCCCAGTGTCCTCTGTGGATTTAGGCATTCCTCTGTGGTTGTTTTTCTCAGCTCCTGCACAAGTGACAGAGTCAACATATGGCTTATTACCTGACAGTGACAGTATTCACATCACCATGTGTGTCTTTATTTGATGGCAGCAATGACGAGAAGCTATAGAGGAATTTTAAATAAGAGTGGTGTTAGTGTAGATCCCTCAGAAAGCCCAGATTCTGCTGTTCGCAACCAACTAGGACAGCTGGCCTGGGAGCCCATTGACGTACCCAGCGGAAGCCTGAATGGCTCTAGGTGCTTGGCAGTGCAGCTTTACCCGCTCTTGGCTCCTCTTTCCCCAGACAACCCAGCTTGTTTGGGCACCCTCTACTCCTCTGTCTCCAGACTGTCTGTTCCTTTACCTTGAGACAATGAGGGATAGCTTCGAGCTTTGTGTTGCTCTTCCTCTACATAGCAGCTGTCATGCGCCGCTGCACCACTGTGGTTTGTTTCATCATTTTTAATACCTGTCATGGATCTTTTCATGCAGTCAGTTGAATATTTGTGTTTTGGATGATTAGAAAATGATGAGTTGTACCATTGATGCCATGTTTATCCTCTTGATGAGGTTTTACTCTTTCAAAAGGCCTGGCTCAGTTACATTTTGAAACATACATTGAAGGAGAAGCCAGATCATAATAATGGCTGAGATGATAAAATAGGCTGATGTGGCTGTTTAATTACGTGTAAAGACTGGGGTGAGACCATCAAAGACAACCACACTGCTGTCCCTTCATGCACCTCATTTAACACCGTAACAATGAAAGAATGATAATTGCACAGAGAAATGAGACCACAGCATTGTTTTCTGTTCCCCTCAAAAGATTATACATTACCCAAAGCCTCAGCAGCAAACATCATGCATCTTACTGATGTGCAGGTGTGGTGGAGATGGGAGCAACAGCTTGAGTGCAGTCACCAATGCATTTTACTATGCATGAAAATCAATTTCACATCTCAGCTACTGTGGCACAGGAAGTAGAGCTTCCGCATGGTCCAACACAATGTTTAATAAGTAGCTTTTTTATGCTGAGCAGACCTGCATTTAGCCAGGCTTGCATGAAGAGCAGCCAGCAAGAAGATTTATACAAGAACTGCATAGATTGCCCTGCAATCATGTGCAGCACATTGCACATTGTAACACAACTCCCCAAGCTCTTGTCACTTTGTGTTTCAGTACAGAACCGAGTGAAGGGGCGGCTCCTATAAAAGATTAGAGCCTGTTTGCATAAAAGAGAAAGCTGACAAAAGTGATGAGAGACTAGTGCAAGATAGGCGTAACCTCTGAGGGAAAGCACTGTCCTCAGAGGGCCTCGTCCAACTTTAGATGAGCAGCAACAGCAGGAATGAGAGGAGCTATTGGAGTCCGGCAAGGAGCATCAAAGACAGGCAATTGGTATTCAGGGTGTAGCATGTGGCACTTCAATGACAAAGTACACCCCCGGAGCCTCAACTTTCATTTCTCCATACTTGAGATACAGGTAGTCCTGGCACACAGGATATTGGGGTGGTGGGAGTGGTGATGTGCACAAAAAAATGGAAGAGAAGTCAAGTAGAAGCGAATGTAGTGGTGGGAGTTTGGAAATGGCATTTAGTTACACAAGCAGTGGGGCGTATGTGGGAGAGACCATAATGAGAGCAGCCTGTGATGCCAAAGGAAGAGTAAAAAACAATCTGCAGTTCGAGGGGCAGTGGACAGAGGTCTAGAAATGCTGCGTAAGTCGGAATCAATACAGATTAAGTGGTTATTAAGAAAGGAGAGGGCGGTTTCTTTGACTTTGGACTTTAATCACTCGTCCCTCCTCTGACATTTTAATGACACTGCAGCTTTTTAGAACAACAAAAACGATAGATTTACTAATTATCTTTGAAAGTACAGAGAAGCAAATGCCACTTGTTCAGCTCCTTCTGTCCACTTCAGTGCGTCAATTTTTAATATAAGCACTGCATCTTTAGATTGCATAGAGATCCCCTGGATCCCAGAGGTTGCTTATATGACAGGAACACCAAGGCAGAAGAAAGTAAACAGTGGACTGTGAGCTAAACTCCAGAGTCCCCAGACAACAGCGACATTTTTTTTCTCAGATAGTTTGCACTAAAACTTTAGTGCAGATTTAAAACGCCCAATTTTACTGTAGATGGTTAGATACAAAAAACTTTCTATATGAATAACACAGAAAAATAATGTCACCCACATAATTTACTATAAATTAAACAAGTGTCCAACAAGTGAATTCAAACCCTTATAGACCCTTATAGTCCAACTCAGAACATTCATTAGACTGAGTCATGTATTAGCACTCATGTATTAGTAGTGTTAGCGCTTAAGCTGTATGTGGATTTATGTGTATCTGCCTTTAGATACAATCATAAAATAGTTACATAGCCCAATTAAATTTTATTACCATAGTGTAATTTTAAAACATTTAAAAACAATTTTAAAACTGTAGGCTGCTGTTTTCAGGGCAAAAGCTCTAAAAACAAATTAGCTGCTAGCTGCTAGCAAACAAATTTCCTACCCTAAAGAGCTAAATGTTTCCCTTGGCAGTTGGTGGAGACTAAAACAAAGCTAAAATACATAACTAAAATAGTTAATATTAAACCTTAAAGCTGATACCAAGTTAAATCTTCAAACATGATAATAATAAGTAACACTGCAGCACTGTGTTCAGAGCTATTTTATGTTGCCCCAAGTAGACAAAATAATCTATTGTTGCCAGTTTAAGAAAAAAAGCAAATATGAACTTTTAACCCCTGCTCTAAAGTAGCTATACAGTGCCTGAATGCATCTATTCATCTTAGATGTGGTGAATCAAAGACAACAGAATAATAAGCCCCCACCAGTTGTCCTGTGTAACTTTGTCTTTGTGAAGGTAAAGTCAGATTCTGTTCATTTTTCATAATTTTTAGGTCGCCAGGCTGGAATAAGAGACCTGGGTTTGTCTTTATGACTATTACAGCAAACAGCAGGAAACTCAGTGCTTCAGACAGATTTGCAGGAGGAACACCTACACAGATGATGTAACTGTGTCACTTAGGTAGGAGGGTTGCTCAAGATCATCTATTTGAGTACTTCATTATGAATAGTGCTGCACCATGATTGCCTCAGTGTAATGTAAAGGTATTTAGAAGAGGAAGGTTCTGTCATTTGCAAGTTACCCAACACATAGTTATGTTTCTTTTTATTTTATACAATAGTCATCAAATGTAGCCACTCCTTGTTAATTGTCTGGAAGCTAATTTAAAATAGCAGCATGTTCAGTATATTGTGTGAAATGGAGGTACATGTACAAAGCTGTATTTATGGCAGCTCAACAAATTGTCTTTTCATTGATGATGGACCTCTGCAATCATTATTTCTTAATTGAATTTTAAATGACCACTATATACTGGAATGTGAATGATTACATTTTTAAAGAAGAGTAAGTAGGCTTTCAATACATTATAGTATATTTATATATATGTGTGTGTGTGTGTGTGTGTGTGTGTGGGTTTGTGTTACTGTATGTGTATGTGGGTTTCTGTAAGTCAATAATCAAATATCTCTCTTCCCCTGCTAGAACATGTTTTTTCTGTCAGAAATCTGCCTTAAGCGTTTCACTGGTGGCTATAGTTGCAGTGGAAGCAACCTATTTAGGTTTTGGTCGTACTTTGTCCCCACTCTGATATTGATTAATTGACTTCATAAAGCACTGAGGCAGCACACTCTGTCGACAGTAATCAATGCCCTGATACATTCTTTTCTCTTCATTTGAAGAGGCGTCTGGAGCTTTCCCACTGCTGAGCAGATGAGCCCCAAGCCTTTGGGGGAATTGTCCTCCAAACTAGTGTCCTTTCTGAGATGAACACATTTAACAAAATTGTAAACAAAAGAAGCACATCTATCTCTAACTCTCAGATGCTCCCTCTTTCTTCTTTTCCATCCTATGCTCTGTATTTGCATTAAAATAGAAAGAACATCATCCCAACTTCGAGACGCTTTTCATCTTAGCAACGAACATTCATCATGTAGACTTTTTAATTTGTGTTATGTTGCTGCTGCTCCACAGTACATAACATTTAAATGTTTTTACCCAGGTCTGCCTGAACTGCTGAAGGCAATGTAACAGTTTATTAGGGTTAGTAGGGTTAGTAGGTCAAGATGTTGGGGGTCAGAGCTACTTTTCCAATAAACAACTGTGGTTATTGTTTTTATTAATAGATTGTTGAAGGAGGAACTGAGGAACATAGGACACTGGGGACATAGACTCACTCACTGCAGAGTTCAATATGTGTTCAAATATCTTTCATCTTCAGCTTTAATAATGTAGCTTTGTAATACAAGAGCTGCTTCTGTAGCATCCCCAACTGACTGTATCACTCTTAACAAGAGCTACAAGAGCTTCTAGTATCAGTTAACCTCTGAATTTTTCAGTTTGTTTGATAAATTGTCAGAATGCAGTGAAAAATTCACTATTACAACTTCAAATTAGCCTATCTAGCTAGCTAACCTATGTAGTCTTACTAACAATACGTGGTTTGACTAAAAAGTGGTCCATGTTATTATTTTGTATTTTTTGTGTAATATTTTTTTATTGTGAACACACCTGTCTAATAAATGGCATTTTAATACCGTGAAATTTACACATGTAAGACATCGGCATGTTTCCATTGTCTTTGTTAACATGTTAACTGTTAGCATGACTGTAGGCTCTTAGCCTGTGTCGTTGTTTGATAAATGGATCAAATAATGTTTGAACATCAAAGTTTTATGAAACAATAATTTAAGTGCTACATGACTTGTGACCATGTGACATTAAAAACACCACAGGGATGTAGCCTGTGTTTGACAGATGTTCGCGTATGAGCAGCTCGTGCATATTCCAATCACAAACCCTTTTGGTTCACAGCAGATCTTTGGATTCTGCCACTTTTTGAAAACCATCCAACCCCTACGTCACCTTCTGGCCTTTGCTAAAAGAAAGCATATATATATATTTTAAGTGGTATCCAGTTTTCAGTACACACAGTGGCACTCAAGAACTGGCTCATCGCTGCTTGGATCAGGATCTCTATGAAATGCCTATGCCAAAATAAATCCAGCAGCATTGAATAATTTAATTGATGCTTATTATAGATAGCGCTCAACTCCCACGGATTTTACAGGCTCGCTAAGCCTGACCCCAGGCGCGGGGAAAATGCTCATCTGTGTCACTTTGTGATGGGTTGTCTTGTGTCTGTGTAACCCACTTTCTAGTTCACCTCTACTGCTTCTGCTGCACATCGCCTCTGAGTCACAGTTGAGATGTTACATTGTAGAAATTAATGACTGTAATAAGCAGTACAAGTTAAATTAGGACTATAAACCAATGCTCAAATTCACTGAGACTGAATTTTCAACAAAACTTTTATAATTTCCCTTGTAAATGATCATCACCTGCAATTTTCTGCCACTAAAGTTTAGTTATTGAATATATTTTTACATAATCAAGCCCACAAATACCAGTATTCCTACTAAAACCCAATTTGCATGACATTGCTTTCTGCAAAAGTGATGTGTAATCCTCATTCATGCTCAGTGGATTTAGGCTTCAAGCTCAAACATAATAGTGTTCATTTATGCTGATGAAGAGAAATGGTTTTTGTAAATTCTTGTACTTCATGATCTCGTAGAAAGTTCAAAAGCTAGATTTTGTGGAAGTATTTAAAGATATCACCCCAATGCATTCCAAGATGTCTATAAATACTTCATGATGCCAATTCAAATGAAGTGATCATTAAGCACAAAAATCCTACAAACTCCATTAAACACATATGACCTTTGGGTTTCTTTACTACTTCTCGTCTCCTTTTCTTCCCTGACACAGAGATCCAAAATAGCAGTGTATGAGAAGATGTGGTCATACATGAAATCCGCTGAACCTTCAGTGTTTGTTAAGACCACACCTGACGGCGTAGCCCGGGTACGAAAGTCGAAGGGCAAGTTCGCCTTTCTCCTTGAGTCCACCATGAACGAGTACATCGAGCAGCGGAAGCCGTGCGACACCATGAAAGTGGGCGGGAACCTCGACTCCAAAGGCTACGGTGTGGCGACGCCCAAAGGCTCAGCATTAAGGTGGGTGGAATAATATAACAATATCCTCCATGTTGTTATAGTATTCCACCTACCCTGATGTCCCCCTGTTGTCATTCTCTTCTCTTCCTCCTCTTGTTTTTTTTTTGTTTTGTTTTTTTTTCTATGGACACGGAGGTAACGGTAGTATGTCTTTTCAGTGCACTTGGATACAAAGGTTATATAATAATGTTGAATGTTTTTAAAGATAGAAGATTTTTATAAATGTGTTTAGAGTTGCTATTTTACAGTCGATTAATCAGATCCAGATAATAACGCTGAAGCTAACAGTCACTTTCATATTTATGTCTCTCTCTTACTGTTGCTTTTCTCTCTCCTTCGATCTCTCCTTCTGTCCCGTGTGCTGTCCTACCTGACTGTTGTGTTGTCACTTTTAATTTAACAGTTCAATGGTTTTTCAATTTAGCCTTTAAAAGCTGCGCTGTCACTTGTGACGAATGTTAATTGCATGATGTTTGTTGTTGTTACTTTTCTTCTCAATGACAAGTGTCCCCATCCCGCACACTTCAGTTCTAAACTACGTAACCCTTCATGCCACCTTTTTCCAAGATTTAACACTGTCTTTACCTTATATGAGCCTTTCTTATCTTTCCATATTCCTTAAATTCTTAAACAATTTGTCCTTTCGTAGACCATTCTGAATAACAGTACTCTGTGCATAAGCCCCCTGCTTTGACAGTGGTAGTCTCACTACCATTATCTATTATTATTATGATGCTTCATACAATTATTACTTTGCATTAGATTTCTCACGGACCTGTGCATTTTCTTACAAGTTATGTTTTATCGTTTCAAGAAATGCTGTTAACCTGGCAGTTTTAAAACTGAATGAGCAAGGCCTCTTGGACAAATTGAAAAACAAATGGTGGTACGACAAGGGAGAGTGCGGCAGCGGGGGAGGTGACTCCAAGGTCAGCCTCGATGTCACCACAATCGGGTACCATAGTGCAGAGTAATCGGCAAGGCTGTTACAACCCAACCATAACCAAACCAAATGTCCTCGTCCCAACCAACCTGCTGCTGCCTCAAGGCAGATCTCCAAATTAACAGATCATCTGACTAGATGGTTTAACAGCTCAGATCAAACTAAGGAGCTCTTGCTTAGCCAACAGAAAAATATTTATTTAGACTTCTGGTTTTTGAGATTTTTGAAATGTTTGTAGATATATATTTAAGGCAAATAAGAATTAATAGAGGAGATTTCTTACTATTTAACAGCGGTGAAGGGAATGAAGGTGCCCTGCAGCTGTGAAAGTTTGAGCTTTTTTCATCCATCCTTACACGCCTGCAGGGTAGATCATCTACTTTCAGTTGTTACAACTTTGTCTACATAGCTTTTGTAGTTTGAGATACTTCAAAATACAGTTAGAGATGTGTATCTTAGCAAAGTTAGCCAAAGAAAGTCTCCTATTGGAAAGGCCATAACCTCGAGCCTTCCCTCATGAGGATGCGTTCTTCACTGCACAGCTGCTTCATGTCCATTACACTTTACACTGGCTCAGAACCTGTGAGCTCTAAAGCCAGTATGATAAATTCTCCTTAACTGCAGAAACCTCAAAATGGCTGCTCAGCCGAAGCTGACAGGGAAGCAAGGGGAACAGCGGCGTCTTGAGGGGACTAAGCATTGCAGGCAAACGTGAGAACTCTAATTAAACAAAAGTCTTATGGTTCATTTTTAATGGGTGATCTGATAAACCACCTGTGGTTTGATGTGCCTACATGCACTTCACACCTCGACTCATTAATAACTCTGATGTGACCCATCTGACCATCAGATCGCTCCCTCTTCTTCTGTGGTTATAGATGATGAATGATTTTTCCATTATGGGAGTTAATTTGCAGGGTGTGAAATCCCCATTCACCTGTGACAGCATAGTGTAATGTTACTTAGGTTTATGTGTAAGATACATGTAAGACACTGGTGCTATATTTTTTACAGTGCAGGTCAATATGATGACAAATGATTCTGTCATCACACTTGTGATGATATAGGTCATGTAATTGGTAAGATTACACCCAAGCTGCAAGATCCTGTGAACTGAAGATTGTGTAATTACATTCTCACTTGTCATTTGTCATAAATTCACATGGCCCACAGTGAACAGTTAAAACTGCAGTGACTCTGATATAATTGCATCACCAGAACAGGACACATGAGGCATAGATCAAATAACGTCCTTCTAAATCACTACTAAAGGATTTTATGCCAGCCTTTGCAGTGTTTTCATAGCTGATATCGCCATGTTCTGTAGTCACTAAGATTAGGAGGCCTCCCTGTGCTACCAAAAGCACATTGAAGAGCCATTTCAAAGTATCCGTCACTTGTATTGTCATTGATTTTTTTTTTTTTTTTTTTTTTATCATGCACAGGTATGTACTGTCTGCCTCTCTCCTGGCTTGTTTTAGCTCTCCAGGACTGTGGACAGTGGAAAAGCCCCGATTAGGTGAAATAAAGTGCTCTTGTTCCAGTGGTCCATGGCTCGGCCCTCGTCCCGCTTACAGCTCCATGTTCCAACAGACATCAGGAGATGCACATGATCATGCACACAGCTGCATTCACACAGAGCTACCACAGTTCTGTCTTACCCCCAGGCACAACACAGTGCAGACTAGATTGAGTTTCAGACACAGAGCATGTTACAGGGTAATTGCATTGTTAATCAATGTCTCTTCGAGCCAAGACAATGGTCTGATCTTCACAGTCCGTTTCTCTAGATTGGCTATGAGGGATATACAGTGGTGTAATCTTCTCTCAGTGCATTATGCATTGCATGGATCCCCTTGGGGGACATTGTTCCCAGGGTGTAGTCAGGTCACTCATTTATCGATGCACTATTTTTCTTTGCTTCCAATTTCCATTTCACTTTTACAGAGAGATTGACCTGAACCATGAATGACACGGTGTGATATTATGTCTACGAAGCGTGATTGTGATCGTTACAATTTTTTCATTTTAATTTACTGCAACACACAATAGAATATATTATGATAATGTATGTTGACACACAGTGTTTTTGGGGTCATGATATAACTCTGTAAAGCCCAGCTGTGTCAGACAATAGATTATACAGCCACCAGAAAAGATAAGTGGAATTCTTCTTCTATTATTCGTCTGATACTTTTGAGGTTAGCCCTGCTGCTCTGTGCAATTTGGACACACACTATCACTCATCTGAATTTCATAATAGATATATAGATTTCTAAGAGACATGTATGGACAAAAGACTTCAGTTATGAAATTGGTGAAACGCCTCCAACATTGAAGGAATAGAAAAGGTAACATTTGTCTGTAACTGAGATTTTTCCATTAGTTAAGACAAAGCTCCTGTTGAACTGGACTTGTTAAATGCTGCTCAGAAAGCCCCTGTGATTCAGTAACCGGCCCCCAAACCAATGTGAACCAATGTTTTGTGATATTCACAGACTTGCAGATCGTACTTTGAGTACCTGCTCGTCGCCCTGCTAACAGCGTCTGCCGATTACTCAAAGCGATATGGGTAGGCCCTGGCTTTAGACTAGGGGTTATAAAGGTAATAGGTAGAATGCCTGCTCTCTGTGATGTTGATATAGCCAGGAGCCCTGCTTTATCGCTTTGTAAAGTATGTAGTAGTTTAAAAGTTGAATAACATAAAATAACATAATATAATGTTATTTATGTTATTTCCCACGTGAAGAACTCCTGTAAACCTTGCAGTATTGAAACTCAGTGAACAAGGCATCTTAGACAAGCTGAAAAACAAATGGTGGTACGATAAGGGTGAATGTGGAACCAAGGACTCTGGAAGTAAGGTCAGTCGCTGCAGGTCTTTTGTACTGATTCCAAATTGCATTTTGACGTACTGTTCATATGCAAGACAAAACCTCTCTAACATCTATAGTATACATTTTGTTTATTTGCTACACATAATTTTTTCTTTTGTCAGTATTTCAGTTTTTTATGCCACCAACTGTAACACAGTTTATATCTGGCATTGACACATGGCACTGCTTCCCCAAATTCATTTTTTTTTCTTTCATGCCATAAAAATGAGACACTTTTTGATGCAATATAAAAACTATAGAAACTTTTTTTTTAACTGTAATGCTAATGCTGCGGGGGATCTGCTAAAGTGCCTTTCAGATACACAACTGATAAACAAACTGAATCACAGCAGTTAACAGTTGTTGATAAATGCTATTTTTGCTCATTTTCACTCTTGACATTCATTATACTCTGACCATTATGCTGCTGTTCCTATTTACCAAACTGTTAATGAAAATTTGATTTATTTGCGTTGTTACTAGTTTGCATCGAGATGTGTCTATTAGATTCTTTGGCCTCCTGTGGTGTGACGAACAAGCAGAGCCTCTTATTGTGATGACTTACTCAAATTCAACTTCTCTAAGCAGCAAGAGCACCATAGGGTGCCCTCCAAATCTTGTGGCTGCTCAGAGTTGAGGTTAGAGGCTCTGTTTGCACATTACAAGAAGCTGAGGAATGTAATAAACCCACTATTTAACCCTCTGAGATATAGTCAAAGCCTCAGATCACAGGTTAGGGTCGCTAGATAGCTTTATATCTCCACTCTCATAGGGTTAAACTGCAAATAGTAAAACTCTAATGAACAAATTTTTAATGAATATGTTTGGTAGGTAAGCAGCAGCAAAATGGTTTGATTTTTAGTGTTTTTTAACTTGAATACAGCTATCATTCATTTACTATGAATTTGACTGTACTGTATGACAATGTTGCCATGAGAGTTATACGTACATGTCTCAAAGAGAATGAAAAAAATAAAGATAGGGATTTTCAGAGCTGTCGACCTATGCGATACTGACCAGCTTCCTAACATGGTCAAGAGCAGAAGCCATTTAACGTACATTTAATGTAAGCTCTACATTCACCAGCAGCTTAGAGCATTAGGAGTTGGCTTCTTTTTCCTTAGTGGAGATTGGTTCAACTATGGCAGTCTGAAGTTCTTCACAACTTTGTGACAACCATAGGAAAACCAGTACAGTTGAAAAAATAGCTATAGCACCTCATTACATTTAGATGTTTTTGTTGCTTGTAGATGTTAGTATCTATAATCTAGCATCAGGGAGCTAGAGTACGATAATTCAGAAAAGCAATTTTACTGTTGAAAGTCAAGGTTAAGTGAGGCTCAGTTTGAAGGATACAGGCTGTATTTTGTTCTGTTGTCCTTGCTCCACTGCAAAAATCTTAACTATGTTATTCACTTTCCCCCAGGACAAGACAAGTGCTCTCAGCCTAAGCAATGTGGCTGGTGTCTTCTATATTCTGGTTGGAGGGCTGGGGCTGGCCATGATGGTGGCTCTGATAGAGTTCTGTTATAAATCAAGACAAGAAACCAAACGGCTGAAATTGGCAAAGAATGCCCAGAATTTTAAGCCGGCTCCCCCGACCAACACCCAGAACTTTGCCACATACAGAGAAGGCTACAACGTATACGGAACCGAGAGTGTTAAGATCTAGAGGTAGGACGTCGCTCCTTACTGTCCCCAAGAAACTGCGAGAGATAAATCATTTAGTTTCCTGTCACATCATTTAGAGTAAATTATTAATTTGTATGTGCTGCCTTGTGAGATTGTTTATAGTTGTCATGTTGGACTCAACAGAATACACATGCCCACTCATACGCAAAGTCGGTGCTGTTGTTCAGCCCTTGAAACATATATCTTTATGGATTTTGCCTCAGGCTGCATGAGGGCAACAACACATGATCTTTAAACTCTTGTATTGTGCAATGTCAACAAACTGCTGTATGGTGTTATTGTGTACAATGGTAGACGTTGCCACGTTGTGCAAAATATGACCTTTAAAGGTCCAGTGTGGAGGATTTAGAGAGTTCTATCGGTGGAAATAGTATGTGATATTTATAATGATTTAGTCTTCAGTTAAAATCACTTGAAAGTAAAAAAATATTGTGCAATTTTATTACCTTTTACCTTTTATACCTCTTCTGTGGAGTCCACCATGTTGTGCTGCTATGTTTCTATAGTAACTCAAAATGGACACTGGTCCTAGAGAGCCCCTTTCACATTTTCATCTCACTCGATGACCAGAGTAGCTTCCCCTACACAGATGCTACCAATATCTGTGTACTGAACTTTTGAACCCAAATTATACAAAAAGACATTTTCCCACTTGCCTCTTACTATGCTCATAGTTTTCAACTTTTAAAGAAGTTTTTTTTTTTTTTTTTGATGACCACTTGGGGGCAGCAGACCAAGGTGTACATGACACAGAGCCTAGGGACCATGTTTCTGTACAAACTTAATGAGCACTTCCACTGAAAGCTCACTTACTACTTCATAACCAGAGTTAAATGGAAATCCACAAAACAGCTCTGTACAACAGTTCTAAAGCATTGCACTAAGTCAAGGAGGGCATACCCTGACAAGTGAGTTTGTTAAATAAATTGCTAGTCTTGTGTTTGATTGGATTGATTGCATGTGTGTGCTGTTGTTTCTTGTTAAAAACAAAGTGAGACATGTCTGTTTACTGAAGTGCAGCTGTAAAACAGAGCAACTGAGTTTAAAGGCCCTGACAACATATTTTTTCAATCAACTTGTATCACACAATTGTATGGAAAAGAGGAAAGTTTGGACCATTTACATGAGAAACTTGTTCCTGTCACTGGTTTGAAGTGGGCAGGGTATTGATTGGATAACAGTGATGTCACTTATGTCAAATGGTCAAAATCTAATGAGTACGAGTTGTTTGCTTATGTAGCTGTTGATCAGATTTGATCAAACTGCACCCAAACAGACCTGGTGACGCAAATGATCTCAGCTCACGTAAAACCTCAACTTTTATTGTATCTCCTTCTGCTTTGTATGTTAATGCAGGTTTAGGAAATATTTGCATTGTCCCTTACAACTGTGACTAAACATCTATGAAAGGACAAGATCACGGGGATTGCGCTCCAAGCCAAATCCTCTCGCGCGGACACGGCACGATAATCTGCAAAGACGACACGACTGGACTGGTCATGGGAAAAGCCGATGCGGTTCCCTCCTCTCAGTGCCTTATGGAACTCTGAGTCCAATCAATGCAACTCACTCACAATGATATTGCTTTTTGCTTGAAACTCATACAAAACAGAAGAATGGTGCAGTGATTAAAAAAAGAATATATATCTATATATATAATACATTTGACATGTTACGATGAATGAGAGAACTAAAGCCATCATTTGCAACCCTAAGCACATTTTGAAGTGCCAGACAACAAATCTTATATGACAAGTGTCTAATTGGTTTCTTGTAATCAATATGATCGGATTACTCTTCATCCTTCTGCTGCCAGATTTTCACTGGTTGTGTGTGTTCACTTATGTTTATTAGATCAACTCAGTGCACTGTAAAACATTGGTTATTAGAAAATAGCTTTTATACTACTGTAAGTCACTTACGGTGACGTTGTACTTGTTTTAAAAGACAGAGTGATCTTATTGGAGTGAAATGCCATTCAGCCCAAAACAATGATAATGAGTGTGTTGTTTGTACTCTAAAAACTCTGGTGCTGCTGCCACTGTCTTCTGAACGTTTTGATGGGATTCGCGAAGATGAGAAGATGATCTGGTTTGGCTTTTACGCACTACAAACCCAGGTCATAATTCGCACTTCCAATACTGCCAAGAGTGTGTTTTGTATGACAAAAAGTGCGTAAAGCGAAGTATTCATGCTTGATGAAAATATATATAAATATACATATATATATAAATATACATATATATATATAAATATATATATATATATATGTTTGTGATTCACAGTTTGTAAATTATCGAAGGAACACTGACTCTCAAAGGTTTGCTGTTCCGAATGGTCTTTCCCTGAAGTCTAGACTCATTCAAGTCTTCTGTACATGAAAGTAAAACCAAACAAAAAGGGTAATTCAATTGTAGATTAACTGCAATCCAATTAAAGGATAACAGTAATGGCTTTTAAACTGTAGTATTTTGGATTACCTTACCTTTTTCTTTAACAATTGCACATTTTACAATGAGCTGTGGTTTGCGTTTAATATGATTTCCTTTAATGAGCATTACAGTGTTTGGTGAATTCACTTAGTAAATGAAAAATTTAAAAATATATGAATACAACTGACAACAGATTTATACAAGGTTATACCAGGGAGTGTCCTGAAGCTTAGCACATTTCCATATTGCTGTAATAATTTCTGTTCTTTCAAAAAGACTGTGACTCCATAGGATTTAGGAAGATGCTTATCTAATCACCTGAAACTATGGGCTGATAATTTTATATGAAAAAAAAAAAGATGTGTGAGGAAAAAGTAAGAGTAACTTGAGAAATGTGTACATTTAGATAAATGAGAATTATTTATATTACATGATGAAAGATTCCTTTTTTTTCTCTTGTTTCGTTTTATTTTGTTTTGTTTTGTTTTTGGTTTTTGGTTTTTTTTCTAAGAAATTGCATGTGAAATCAATGATGCTTGACAAGCTCTGCTACTCACAAACTGATCTTAGGCTAACATTAGAAATCCAGCCCTGGTTATTCTTTTGTAAATCAGTCACACCTTCTTCTTCTTCTTCTTCTTTTCACTCTTCGTTTCCCTTTTTTGTTACACCTCACCTTCTGCAAAAACAAAGATGTAGTAGTGGGTTCAAAAGAGCAAGATGTGCATGCATAATTTGCTGAACCTCATTAGTGAGGCACTGTACAGAGAATTTTAATACATTTTGTAAATAAAATGTACAGAAATGGTCCTGTGTCCGAGTTAATGTTATTTCACGGCTCTTTTTGAACCTGTGTAGTGTTTGTGGATGATTTTTACAGCCTACGGGGATCACAGCAGCTTTGAGGATCTTGACTCACGTTAAACACGCTGAAGACTTGAAATCCAGTATGGTACTGATGAAGTATCAGTAGTCTGAGAAGCCCCCCCTGCAGACAAATACCCAAAGACAGGAGGGTTTTTTTTTTGTTCTGTTTTTTTTCCTGTGGTGGTTTCCTATAATGGTCCCATATTAAGCCATTAGTCACTGGAAGTATGTGTGCATGTTTTGGATCAATAGTAAACACCATCTGCTTCACTCTCACTCTCCTGCTGTGCATCTACTGATTGAGGACTCCATTGACAGCTTCATCTGACATGTGATCTTTCTCTCTCTCTCTCTTTATAAGATGCTTTGTGACACAATCAATAATATGTTATTATAACCACCAACTGCTTACAAAGCAGACTGCACACGGATGTCATACTTCTTGTAATTCCACCAACGGTTTTAAGAAAAACTAAAGAGAACATTTTCATTAGACCTTGAACAAGTAAATACACGAAGCCATTTAAACTGTGCTTATTCCCAGCATAAATTCACATATACATAAATCCACACAATGCTCAATAGATTGTCCGGACAGCCTGTGTCATTTTACTGGTCTCTGGGTCTGCATTGTGTGGTAAAATGAGATCCAGCCTGCCACAGCTCAAATAACAAATCCAACAAACATGGCAACAGACCAACACGCTCTTTTTTTCTTTAATTTTTGGATGCAGGCACCATGAATCAGGATTTATTCACTGCGTCAGTCCTGTGGAACAGACTCTGTCTGTATGAAATGCTACTGTACGATCCAAACAACCCCTTTCTGACAAAGCATGAAAGGATATTGCTTTTTTTTTTGTTTTGTTTTTCCCTTGCTCCACTGCCTCGCCTTTTTGTGTTTTTTGTGTTTTTTTTCTTTGTTATGCCTGGACTGCTTTCAAATAGCAACAAGACAACGTGGGGGAGTGGTGGGCAAAGGATGGCACTGCACTGCAGTACATGATGCTCATGAGACTATTGTCTGGAATTAGTTTACTCACCTATCAAAGGGGGCAACACTGGTGGTGTTTGTCCTGTAAGAATAGGACAAACAAGCAATAAGGATGAGGCCTTTCATTCAAAAAGTGGCACAGGGAATGGAACTGTCTAATCACAGGAGCGGGTAGACCATATTTCCTTCCACCAGAGGACAACTAATCATCCCCCACTGTGTCATCGCACGCTTCTTGCATGTGTCAAACTGTGCAACTATAGGCTGGCTTCTCATGCTCACTGCCTCACTGGGCCTGTGGCTGTGAAAGTTAATCTGATCTAACATGGGCTGTGTCACTGAGGGGAAGGAGGTTATTTGTGTGTGTGAGCATGAGAGAAGAAGAAAAGAGTGTGTGTGTGTGTGTGTGTGTGTGTGTGTGTGTGTGTACATGAGAAAGACAGAGAAAAGGGAAAACTCAAAAGGCTGAAGGACGTATCATGGGGAGGATACTTTGATTACCACCACAGAAAAAAAAAAAAAAAAAAAAACTTTCTGGTTCACTAGCTCCCTCACTTTGCAGCGTGCTGCAGTCTTTCACCATGTATCTCCCTCCAAGGACACAATGAATAAATCACATTCCAACTCAGTTGTTCCATTTGCCTCTTTTCTCCACTTTAGCTCTTCAGCTATCTTAAGTGCCCCCGAAGAGACCGGCACTTGACGTTCAAGTTCAGCTGACATTGATCATCTTCACAAACATATTCCCTATTTGTTCAGAGGCATTATTAAAAATAAAACGTTTTTTGGACTGACTTGTGACGTGCCGTTTTAACATTTGTAGCTTTTTAATCCTTTTGGCAAACCTTGCCTAGTCTGCTTTTTAAAACATTTCCAAATTCATTAAGTTTTCGATGTGTCCTTTGAAGCACATTTTAATGTCAGCAGGGAGAAGAGAGATGTAAAGGAACACATGGAGATCATATGTGAGGCCTTTAAGATTTGAAACAAACGAGATGTGAAAAAAAAAACAAATATTAGCATAGAAACACCATCGGATCATGATTTATACAGCTCATCATGATAACAGTTACATAAAAGATTTATATTTGCCATCTTTTGTAGAAATGTCTCTCATTTATGCAAAACTTCCCTTCTCCAGACGGTGAGTAATGCTGGTGGTGACTCACAAAAACCAGGCAGATAGTGAGAGGAGATCCTGTTACAAACCTGAATGGACAAAACTCCTGATGAGGCTATGAATACAGTGTGATCACTGCCAATAGATGTTGGATGCACCATACAGCATCTGCAAAGAAAGCTGCCCTCGTAGGCGTTTTTGTGCACTTCAGGCAATATACAAAAGGCAGACAGTCAACTGCAGTTCAAACAGCAGGAAAACCTCAGCCAGAGAGGTCAGGTGAGAGTTGCTGAAGAGATATCACATGTGTGAAAGTAACAACTCAGCGCGTATAACAAATCCTGCCGTCTGCTGTAACACGCCGAAGGCTTGATAACACATTAAAGGTTGGTTGGCATACACCTGTTTGCACTGGAAAATAGAGTGAACCATTCCTGAATATGCTGTTAACCAGATGGACTTCTTCATTGCCTCAGTCTGTCTGCCAAGGTGAGCAAGGTGCCACATCTCAAAACACACCCACACACATACACACTTTCAGCTGGTTAAGGAAAAAGTCCACTTTCAGAGTCTTCACTTTTCTTCAACCTACTTCCCTGACAACTCAGGTCATGATTTCCAACTTTTCTCTCATTTGTACCCAAAAAGTACAACTTGTGTGGTGGAAAGTTTTATAGAAGATCTTTGAGCCCCTTGCTCAAAACACAAAATATCTTGCGGCTACATTACATTATTGATTGTTTAGCCTCTGTGGAGAAATGTGTATCTCTTCCTCTACAGTGACAACATGTCACATAGAAAACGCTTTTTGCTCTTACAAACACTAAAACCTGATGCTCAGGACATTGTTACTTGATTGCACACTGTTGTAGCCGTAATAAGGTCATGTCATTTAAACGTGCCCCTTTTCCTTAAACTTCAGTACCCTCTTACAGATCACGTATAAGCCACACACACAGTACAGTTTAAATTAAATGTGGTCTCTTTTAGTGTATATTGTGTTTATATATGTTTATGTATTTGTCTACAAATGTCTTTGTATCATCTGTAACTGTTGTATAAACAGCGAATGTATTACATTGATAACAGACTGTATAATGCAGCCGTTACAAACATGTACTAACATGTATCAAGAGGTGGATTTGATAAGATTTAACACAGTGTTTTTCCAGATCTTTCAGACACAAGAGTTTGCCCTACTGCCGTGAAGAGTTGAGAAATGCTGACAGATATTTCATTACTAAATACAATTATAAAAACCATACATTAATTATGTATGCTTTACTCATAAATACATAATAGGAGCGGTTAATGTAAAGTGATACCTGTGGTTTCTCATTTGAGTTTGAACACTGTGGGGAATATTGATACCACTCATATCTGTGCATTACATAGCTGGTTAGAGTATCTTAGTCTAAAGACTGGAAATTCACAACTCTGAATTAAACCTTTTTTATAGATTTGAAAAACAAACAAATATACATGTCAACATGTAAAAGTGAAAACCTATTACCTTGTAGCCACTACTAAACCAGTTACAGCTAAAATATCATTTTGGTTAGATTTTTCTTTTAATCCGCTTCAGAGTTTCCCGGATCACAAAAAAAAAGAGGTTTTTTGTGTGTTGTTTTGGGAAGAAATAGACAAAGATTCACAAAATATGGATGATAAATCTGTAGGTACTGCATAACAGCTGCAAGTCAGCATGGACCAGCATCCCTGTGGAGCTTTTCTAGCAGCTTGCTGAATCCATGCTTTGATGAATTCAGTTGTTCTAATGGCAAAACGAAGCACAAACTTTTTTAGAGCTCTCCAGTGTATTGTATTGCTATACAAGAGATGTGATTGTTCATGTATGTGGTTTTGTACTTTGATTATGTGTAGAACAGAAGCTGCAATGACAATGACAATGTTGCATCTGACAGGAATGAACTAAAAGTAGCTCCTGCAGAGCTCCATTAACACGGTCCATTAGAAGTGACAAGTAGCTCAGTGTGATTTCACATCTGGACATTGCATTGTCTCACTTGTCTTGTATTATACATAGGCTTTTGTACAGTAACAGCTGACTGAAAAGAAAGCCTTCTGAATTCATGTGGGCCTAAATACGTTGTACAGTTCAGTCAGAGTTAATGAACAGAACTGGTGATCAGTCATCGACTGCCACATCCAGCAAGCTGTTCTATTTCTCACAAAAGGAAATTGCTTTGGTAACTGTTTAAATTGTGCTGGTCACCGGTCTTTTGCTTTGTATTTCACAGTCTAACATGTAATTTAAACATCACAACAATTTTTCTATGATGTTACAATCACTCCCCACAATAACAAAAGGAAATATGAGTCAGCTGTGGTCCATCCCTCTAGAAACCACTGATTGGCTTTTGATGAAAGTTCAGCTGTATATAGTTGTTCAACTGCAGCATTTTCTAAATCACATTGTTTGTCCTCAAGGGACACTACGTAATGGATTATTACTAAACTGTGGGGAATGATAACGTTCTCATATTTTTCATAAATAAACAGATAAGCCCATAGAAAGGTTACTACATAATTTTATAATTTGTTGACTCATCTGTGACTCATATGCAATAATATCTGAGACTGTTCTGGGTCATGTTTCCCAAAAGCATCTTGTAGCTTTAGATGACAGTAGCAAACAGACTTACAGTCATATTAAGATTATCTTGGTCTTGATACAACAGCTTGCTGTGGAAGATGAGCTGTTTTCATAGTTGAAGCCAATTTACATTTTTGTGGGTGAACTATTCATCATAATTAAAAAATGGATTTCTTAATTCACTTCAAGGTTGTGTTTTCACATTTGATTGGAAAAGTTCACACATGGAAACATAACATTTTTGTTGACATCTGGCCACAGCTGCTGCCTTTGGGTAGACAGATATTTGTACGTCATACTGAGTTACCAGTAAAAATATGTTTTTCATAAGTAGATGTTTACAAGAGCTTGTGCATAAACTGTGTGTATATACCATGTGTAGCCTTGCCAACCCTGTGACTAATTATATGACTGAAAACTCAAAAAAGTTGCTCTCGCAGTTGGTTTGCCACTGTCTCTGTCTTCTGTCTGGCTATTTTCTCTCCTTTGCCCAGTGGCTTGTCTAATTTCTATAACAGACACAGCGTATAGGACAAATGTGGGGCTCAGACTAGAAATATGATCATGGAAGAGACAAACCATTTAGACAATCTTAAACTGAAAAAAATCCCATAATGCTAAAGCTGTTGGTTGAATGACACATGGAAAATTAATATAATATTTGATTGCTGAGCTGGTAAACAGATCAAGCCATCATGTAACAAAGCCATTTTATTTTACACCCCTTATTTCACCAAACATCTTTTTTTTTTTCTTCTTTTTATCAGATTTGACAAGTGATTATATAGAGGCTGCTCATTAGTCTCAGTGATCATTAAATGTGAAGTTGTGGCTCTTTCCCTATTCATTTAGATTGAAGCCTGTTCTGGCTAGCCTGAAATAACTGCCTAAGGGTGTTAGCAAGATGGCTGCGGAGTGGTAAGACTTACCCATGAGGGCTATCCGTCTAAAATATATTCAACATATTCTTGGGCAGCTTCAACTGTCAGTCGTAAAATCCTGTTGAGGTAAGTGGTGTTCCTTTCTTAAATTGGCACTGTGAAAGATATAAGCACTTCCATTGTGACAGTTTCTGTTGAATGCAGACTATTATATAACAATTATTTCAATGAGAAGTGTCATTGTTACCATGTGTGGGTTAAATAAGTTTCTAGTTGTCTTTGCAGCCAAGTATAAACACTATACGTTCAAAAATACACCTAGAGACACATCTAACGCTCAGTAATTATTATGTTGCATCTCAATTGCTTAATGGTTTGTTAGGAGCACGACCAAGAGGGTATATTTAACATTTGTATATAGAACAGGTTGCTTCCATGTGTAATTAAGCTAAGCTAGCTTCACATTTAAAGCACAAAAAAGTGGTATTGACAATCATCTTTATAGTCTAATCTTTATAGTTTAAATTTTACTTGTTTTATTTAAAATGTTCAATTAATGGCTTGTTTCACTTCCTTTTGGTTCATCTGATAAACAATAGTTTTACAGAATGTATTTCTAAAAAATGTATTTCTACCTTTTAAAGTACTTTATGACATTTTGACTATAACAGGCTTTTTTAAACGTTTCATTATAAAGAAATGTGAACAGCAGAAAAGTTTTAAGTGTAGTCAATATAGAATTTTTCCCTCCAACACAGACTCCTTTCAAAGTTGTGCCAGTCCATTAGAAGCTCAGTGTATTAAAAGCAAAAGGTTCTGTCAGTCGCTGACAGAGCATGAAGTCCCATCATTGTTTTAAAATACCAGCTGTACTGCAACAAACTCAAGCGAGTACAGGCTGAGACATTACTGACATAACAAGGATGAATACAGTCAGAGAAGTAAATTCATTCATTCACTGAGGCATCAGAAGACAAAAAAACCCAGTGTATGTGTGTCTTTGAGTGAATGTAAGAGGTAAAAGGAAAAGATTCAGTAATGCTCCGGTTGTTTGATGTTCCTATTCATAGCTGACAGCAGTTACAAGATAATAGTAGTGTTTTTTCAAATTTGACAAGCCCTTCAGCAAATAAATAAGATGCACCATCTGAATGTGAAAGAGTAAAAAAAACAAAACCTGTACAAGGCAAAGGATGTGCCCGACTCATTACTGTTGAAAAGAAAGACGCACGCGTGCACGCACGTGTATGTGTGTACAGTAGTTGAGTGACACAGTCCAACACTTTGAACAGAAAGTGATGTTCCTGTCACAGTCACTCTTCTAGAACCTAATTAGAGCTCCAAAGGCAGAGCGGCTCTTTCTTGTCTCGCAGGTATGCAGTGACAATACACCTCAAGACACCTTTGAGCAATCATTAAAAGTTCAATCAAAGCTTCATTTTAAATTGCTTTACTACACTCCCTTTTAATGGCACACACTAGGTTACAGTGGATGAGATGTAAAGTGCAAATGCCATCTGTGCTACGTGGTTTGCATATAAAGTAGTCGCTAATGAATCTCATTGCAAGCACACGCACAGGAGGAAAGCATCTATTACAAAGAATTTCTACATATGTTTCAAAAATCTGTTTTACTTTCATTGTACAATTACTCTATTCTAGTCTTTAAAGAGATCATTTTGCCTGCATGAATGTTGATGTTGTTAAAAATGCTAAAATATGTTTAGCTTTGAATGGGAAATTAATGGCTGGTTTATTCTTGTATTTTTAGAAAATGAAAGGTGTTAAGTGGCTCTTCACACTGAAAATGTGGAATTACAGTTTCATAACTGAGAGCAGCCATAAGGTCAGGGTAACCGTCTTTTGCCAGGAAATGTGCGTGACTTGGTTTTCCCTCAGCTGCAGAATTAGTCCAGTCTGTAGAGTTTATGTTGCTGACAAAAGAGCATTATGATGTTGCGCTATAAAATGTTTATATTCAAATGTTTTTGTATTGTCTTGTTGTGTCAGAAGCTGAGTAGAACAAACACAAAGAAAGAAAAAGTGAAATTCAGTCTTGTTTGAAAAACACTGCTGTAGGGTGGTCTCACATACACGCATTGTATCCATTGCCCTAGACAATATCATTTCAAATCACTCCAGAGGTAAAAACCCTGCCAGAATTATGGGAAACACTATGAGGGTAAACAATGGGGGCTGTGATGGAAACACTACCTCTTCTAAATTCACAGAAATTGCTGTTTCAAGTGGAGTTATCAGCATATTTTCAAATTCACTGTCATTTCCCTCATTGACCATAACAGCAAAAACACTTCATCTGCTCCACCGCTTGACGGGCGCTATTCAACAGGGACCCACTGAATAGAAGTGCCAAGCCTGCAAGAAGGCGCCGTCCAATCACAGTGAGCAGACAGGCATACCAACCTGAGAGAGCGACCAAGCAGCAGCAGAGACATTGTTGTTTAGAAATTGCATTACAGGAACTTGTGATATACACAGTAAGAGTAGGTCTGGCCAATATACTATATTTTCTCTAAATGTCAGAGAGGCCTTCTTGGCTACCTCATGCAAAGTTAAGAGTGTAAGGAGTAAAATATCTTGCATTAAAAATGCATACAACCACTACAGCTGACCTTCCAAGAATTGGCACTTCTTTTTTCACAGCCGTTCCAAAGTTAAATACTTTTGATGTTTGCAGTGTTGTTAGAAAAAGTTACGTGTCGTGGACCCATTTGCACTCGACCACATGATTTTACTTTTTAGTACAATACTTCAGTTCTCATACCTGCCGCACACACTGTAGACTCGTCCTTAACACAAAACATTTTCTGCACTTTTAGGGTAATAAAGAGTGGGGTAAGGGGGGGCTTCAAAGAAAGAATCCTTTAGGAAAAAATATGTTTTACAGTGCCAAATTTATGAGATTTTTCAATTGTCTGCACATAACACCCATGTCTTTTGTGGAGAGCTATATTTGAGCCATCTCCCTCAGCAATAGCTCAATTTAATAGAACAGTAACGGGATTCTAGCCTAGAACACTGTTCAATTTGATTACGCAGTTCATGGGGACTGCGGACTTTGATAAAGGATTGATTTATTTTGCAGGGAGCTTGAAATAATAATCCTCTGCTAAACCTTCATGGCCTCCAGGCTCAAACTTTTAATAACGTTATGAGAGAGATGAGAATAGTGCATCACTTCAGGCCTGGTGCGGCTCTGCTCAGCCGTCCTTTACAATACAATCCTTCCTGTAGCTCTCGGTGCCTCTGCATGATGGGTTGTTTGTTTTTGTTTGTTGGTTGGCTTCTATAAGCCATCCAGGAATTTGCCCTTGGGTTTATCTTAAAAGTCATGTGTGCACTTAAATAACCTGAGCCATGAATCATAGTGGTGTTGAGTGTTTAGAAAGACAGTGGTTCTTTGTAAAGGCTACAGAATCCATATAATAGTTGTGGGGTTTGGGGTTTGTTATTAAAAACCAGAACATAAAGGTTATAGGCTTCACAAGGCTGCAACCAAATGCAAAATTAAAAAAGGCTGGTTTGAGGTCACATAAGGGAGGATGTGATATAAACATGCTGAAACTGCCTTGAACAGCCACTGGGGGCTCATAAAAACTGAATGGAGATTGTGCTTTGTGTGAATTATTTAAATGTGGAGGGCAAAGACCATACAGAAGTATGTGGGCATGAACGTCATTATTGACATGACAAGAAACCAGCAATTACACAGAAACACCCTCAGGATTCTCAGTGATTTCAAGGTGGAAAGATATTTAGGTAACTGGTACTTTAGAAGTCAATAATTATTGGTAAAATATCAATGAAATAAGTAAGACTAACTAAGATATTGACACATGTAGTTAGGATATGCTTCATACTGTGACATGCTCCCTTGTGGGCAAAACTGACATTTCAGAAAATAACAAATACGCTCTCTTGCCAAGATGTGGGTGTGAAGATCAAGACCATTCTCCAATCTATTTAGAGTCATTAGATGATCAGATAAAAGACATAAAAACAAGCCTGGAGTTCACAATTTTCCGTTTTATGCTGTATTTTTCGTTGGTAATAAAGAAATTTAATGTGCTAGTGGGACTTCAATGACTAATGTGCTGGTGGGCGTTTTTTTTTTTTTTTTTTTTTTAATTGTTGCTATTATCACTAAGCTAAACTTGCCTACCAATTCACTTACTACCACTGCATTGATCTCTCAATAAAACCATCGTATGTATACTTAAAATAATAAACATTAATCAAATGTTAATTAATGAGATGTAGAGTTGCAAATGTTACTGTCAAACAAAGAAAGCTTGCTGTTTTTACCTGTTTCCATTAAGTTAACCAGCTAAATGGAGGAGGTTCACATTTAGGCTAAAGCCTGAATGTGAATGAAACAGATTTTGATGCTCAGTAATCTAAGGGCAACTCCTCAGTCAAAGTATTTCACAGATTTGTCATTACATTCCTTATCCTTTTCACATAAATGGTTATTTGATCCATAACCCCTTTAAAAGAATGGACTCACAAATAATGTTAGCAAGGAACACAGTCAAATAAGATATCATTATCACTATCTCAAAACCAAAGGCATCAGATTGCTGATGTTTCCACCAGCACTAAGCAATAAAATACTCTATGCCCATACTACCGCCCACATACACCATCATATCACTATGTCTAGATAAAATAGGTGTCTGGCCTTACCTACTATCGTCAGACCAAGGTGTTATAATTTCACCAGCCAGCGCCATCCCCCATGGCCACAAAAGCTCATTACGATTGATAACTGATAGCATCGCTTAATCATGACTGGACAAAGGCCATGGCTATCCCAACAAGTGCCCCGATTGAATTAATGGTATTCATTAAGCCCCAATGAGGGCCTTTACAGATGTTGCAACCTTATCCTGCCTCTTCATCTTCTTGGGGATTGACTGAGGTAAAGATACAAACTCTTGAAGGGAAAAGGAGGTGGAAGAAAGAAGGGAAGAGAGATTGAGATTAGCAGGAGATAAGAGAATGACACCCCAGAGAGGATGGAAAGAGACAAGTGCTAAGGATGAGAGGTGTTCATTTCACTGCTGGTAGACTGACATATTTCCATTGGGGGAATGGTGCCAGCACAGATTGTCCCAAAGCAGATTACCATCAGCTTTGCAGTGACTTGAGCATGCCTGGACTAATGACCCTCCAATGCCACATTTCATCTCCTGAAACATATGTGAACAACATTACAGAGAGGAGAGAAATCACTTTTTCCTCATTAATAGGACTAACCTGAGGCGTAATATCCACTCAGGGACCCCAGACCTTGAGTTAGAGGACATCATTCAGCTGCTGCTTTAAAATCAGCACTAGCATGAACGTGCCTGCCTGTACAATATGAATCATTTACAGCCTTGCTCCAACAGCTTGCTAACATGCTGCTGCGCTCTGAAACTCCCCCAAGCAACCCTGAACCAGCAGCTCAGGAATACACAATGATTTTTACCCCTGAGGTCCATGCAGAGAAGCGATGTTATGTTGTTAAGTCAGCATCGCACAGTGCTCACTTCATAGCGAGGGCTTAGTGTTGGGTTGGGGCTGACTGCACTCTACCTCTCCCGATGATACGTGGGACCTGATTTGGGCTCTACTGGATTAGACAGGCATGTGGCAAGTTCTTTGGCAGTCTTGTTACTGAGATGCTTTGTGATCCCAAGAAATAGTATAGACCTTTTGAGAGTTCGAACCAAAAAGGAGGACTTGAAATACCATTTGAAAGGAATGTCATGTTTTGTTCTTTTAGATAAAAAAAAAAAAAAACTTTAACTGTGGTAGACAAATCAAAACAGGACTAATTTCAAATTAATTTCATAATGATTAGCTTGGCTGTTTAATATTTCGCTCTCTTTCATTACATTAGCAATATGTCATATTTGTCTTTTGGCATTTGGCATTTTGTGTGATGCATTATCAGCTTTACCTTTTGTCAAAAATTTGCAATTAACTTGCACTGACTGAAAGCACCAACTTATCATGAGCGCCATTCAGTCATGAAGTATATAACGTGCTATTTTTCTGTTACAGTGAAAGATTTTTTTGTCATTCACATAAAAGTGATGCTTACAAAAATGTTACATAAGGTTTTATTCAGACATGACAAAGATTGTTACGTAAGGAGCTGCAGTTTGTTTACCGCAACATGTCGAAAAAGATGGAGCGTGCTCTGTGGTTGGGAGCAATTTTCTCTGGATGTTGTTGTTATTCAACACATTTTCCAAAATGACTGTTGTTTGCGAGTGAGCTCAGCCGCTTGCAAAAACTTCTGAAAGACATCAGCAGATGAGTGGATAAAAATAATAACAACAGAAAAAACAACTACAGAGGAAAAAGGACGAACATAACATCATGAGATGTAATTTGGAGAGTCCACATGGAAATGAGTTGAGTGATCAACAATTTTGATGATGTTTAGGTTACCTTCATTTCAGACAAAGCCATGTCGCGACCGTGATGGAAACCTAATTACCTAGTATGACCTGGTATGATAACCGTTAGATTACACACAGTTATCAGTTATGTTGGATAAAAACAGAGAAGGTTTTTGAACCGGACAGATGGAAAGAGCGTTGCGTTTAAAGCCCTGATAGCTGTCTGTAATACAGATAGCAGGAAAGTTTAAGTAAGAGGCAGCAGGGTCAGTAATGATTTATGTAAATAAGTTCATTAATAGTCCAGGGGCTTTACATGTGGAGATACAGGCCAGGACCTCCTTAAACCTGTGCAGCATGTTAGGTGAGCACAGGTCTGTAAAAACCAGCCTACAAACACCCGCACAGATCTGCTACCATCACCATGCACTGCACAGATTCCCATGTGTGTCACAAGTGAGCTTAAATTGACTACATCTGTATTCACATTGTTGCATATTGCCCCAATGCTGAAGCCTTTACACTGGATAAACGGGCCTAATCAAATGAGTGTGAAACACTTTGCAAGCACATCTCTCACTACAGTTATGGCGCCCTCTGTTAAAACAGTGTCACACACCACTGCTGGCTTTGTTTAAACACTAATTCTTTGAAGTGAATACATTTCGTTTTTATTACACACTTGATGTACAGAGCTTCACATGCGAAAACAGACAGGCAGCATGTGTGACAAACAAGCAACAGCAAGTCTACTCAGTTTGTTAAAGGTTGTGAATTGTATGTGTACATACATAAAATTTACATTGGCACACGCACTGCAATTCTAAATAAGAGTCGAAGACAAGCTGCCCAAATGTATGTACAATTATTCATCATTGTCAGTAAGCAATGTATGTGTGGTAAACACTCTGTTTCTTTCATTTAGTTTAAACTCAACCATTAATTAAACAGAGCTATCAGAGTATCAGACACTGGATAAAACCTTCCTGGGTCATCTGCCTTGAGACCAGGAGACCGGGTGTGGATAAAGTCCTGCACACACCTTTCAATGTATCAGCTCTGCAAGCAGCAGTGGGGTAAAATGTAAAAGCATGTGAGCCCTGTGGAGGAGATGCTAAATGTGTTTGTAATTACTGACCGAGTTGTCAAAATGCTGTCATTAATAAACGAACATGCTTAGAAAAATTGCAGTCATCTGTGAATGCAATTTTCCGGCATTTTATAGCCTATGTGTCTTTTTTCGTGCAAATGGCAGTTAATGAGCGAACCTGCAATTTTAAAACAGGTCTCCGATGTTAACAGGTCAAGCTGCTCTATTTATTTTCGCTCTCTTGTTTTTTTGACCCTTCATTTTTTTCCTCCTCTGTGACTGGGTTAGACAGCCATGGATCATCTGAGAGCCTATTAATTAGTCCAATCACTGGCAAACAGGCCTGTGTTATCACTGCAGCAGGGCAGTCTTTCAGCGCTGAAATTAAACCATGCATACTACTGTTTCAGTGCCAAGGGGAGTAGAGATTTAGCTTCACTGGCACTGCACATGGATAAATCACCACCACTAAGCAGCCTGTAGCACTGCCATTACAAAAAAGGCAAGTAAAAGGCAAATAAAATGTGCTGCTGTTTATGACAAAAAAGACTGGTATATATGATGACAAACTTATGATGAGTACTTTGGGTCAAAGAGAAACTGCTCCACTGCTTCAAAGGAATGGAATGTCTATCAGAACAGAAGTGGGAGACAAAAGAAAAGAAGACTGAAGAACATAAGTAACTGAGAAAAAGAGATGCTAGAATGGAGCGTCGAGAAACCAAGGTCTGCCTTTATTGAAGGAGAAAGATGAATGGCAAAAGAAGTGCAAATTAAGTGACACAGAGAATGAAAGACGTGACAAGAAAAGGCAGTGATTGGATGCATCATTCACTGTGTGTGTGTGTGTCTGTGTGTGTGTAAAACCGGCGTGTTAGTGTGAACATTTCTGGAACAGACTTTGGAATTGTGGGAGTAGCACAAAACTGTGTTTCCCAGCTCAGGCCCTGTTTATTCCCCTTAAAATGCAGATGTTGGTAATAAATCCTGCGTTTGCTCATTTATTTGGTGGGGGACTGCACCTTGCTTTATTAAACCCATCTATCACTCATCATCAATGGGATGCAGAGGAAAGCAGTGTCAGCACGCAGGCACGCAGAGAGAATACTAGCAGCCCATACGAGTTGGAGGAGAGAGGAGCAGTGAAGCGAGGATAGATCAAAGCGTCTGTCACACATTGTGAATGCGTGTTGACAAAGGTCAGTTTCTTGTGTGTTAATATAAAAAATATACTCACATTTTATACAGTTTTCAGTTTGAGATATGGGACATAAATACTGCACTTTCTGAAATAGAAACTGTTTAAAAATATCAGGTGCAATATGTAAATAAATACCTAAATGCAGTCAAGTAATTAATTACTCTCAATCTGCACTTAGTATTCAGATATGCAGTTTTATCCCGCATGGGGCTCATCTAGGGGAACCAGGGGTGAACTGCTTCAAACCAAGCCCATCTGGAGACTCCCTGCCTGAGATTCACTCTCCTGTGGTAGAGAGGGCCACATCAACCCCCTTTTTTTCCTGCGCAGCTGCCACATCTACCGCCCAGCCTGCCAGGCGCTTGTTAAATAAGTCTGTCGCAGCCCGCGGTCCTGAGCAAAAAGGAATATGGAAGCGATCTCGCTCGACATAAGGGGATGAGAGAGTGAGGAGAGAAGAAAGTTGGAGAAGCAAAAGTGAGGAGAGTGGGAGGGGATAAACGGGCAAGAGGGAAAATGTGAGTCTGCGGCGAGAGGCGAGACAGAGTTGCTATGCAAACGGACATCAAAGGCTCAAGATTGGTTTGTACTTTTATAGTGTTGCTGCTAATCGGCCAGCAGAGCAGCAGCCTCCTCTTCACATGGAGCGGAATGGAGTCAAAACTTTTTTAAAGATGTTAGGAAAGCTTCTCTTCATTTTTCATCCTGATGTGGGAGTGGGCTGTAAATGGCTCCAGTCAATGTTCAGTAATCTGTCAGTGAATTATGTGTCTGTCCACCTCAGCCTGCTTGTTTATTACCTTACAGAGAATAGACACAAACCAAAATATGTACACTCGTGTCATTTTTGTCCTAAAAATGATCACTTTTACCTCAACTTGCTTTGAAATCTTTCTGATCTGAGCATTAAAGGTGTAACATTTGTTGAAATGTATTCCAGTTAGGGTCAAATGTGGCCATTTTGGTGCCCTATAGGTGAGATTACTTGGATTTTACACTTTGGAAAACATAACATAATGTTGATTAAACCAGTGAAATCCAACTTTTTAAGCTTCTGGCATCCTAGAAAAAGCAACGTGTAGACAGGGTCACATCTCTGATGTCTATCAGTTGTTTACAGCTCCAGAAAAATAGTGATTTTTCTCCCCTCTAGCCGTCTCATGTGGTTTCATTTCAATGAATGTTCAAATGATCCAATATCTCACCAAAAAATCAAAGATTAGAGAAAAAAGGCCAAAAACTGGAAACAGATTTGAGTATGAGAACTTTTTTTTTTTTTTATTCTTTCCTTTCCTCAGACTTATCTGGCGTTCAAAATAGATAAAACTGTCTATAAAGTAGTTCAAAATAGTTAAAAAAGATCAAACACTTCATTAATCATCCTAGAGTGTCATAGATAACAATTTCATTGTCAGGGGTTTAAAAAAAGCATTACTTTTACTTTAATACTTTCATTTTGCACTTTAACTTTGACTTAAGTAGTGTCTGTCTCTCCAGACGTGCTTGTAATGGAGTATTTTAACCTTGATGTATTTGTACTTTTACTTAACTAAATGATTTGAATAGTTCCTCTACCACCATTCAGATACATATTTTTCAGTCTGTATTTTAAGTCTAGAGAGTGTTATATTAATATCTAGCATTAGTTTTATTGCTAATGATGTGACATTTTAATGTTAAGACAATGCACCTCTCTCTTTTGTTTTATTTTCTCCTTCCTCTTTTCTCCATTCTCATCCATTGACACCTAAATGTTTGGACCTTTTCATTATGAAATAATATGAGCTAATAACTAACTAAGTGAAGCATCCCTTCAGTCCACGTACAATATAGATGCACTGCAGGAGGCACAGTATGTTTGTTATCGTAATTAAAAAGACTGCTTTAATGTGACCGTAATTAATAAAACCATGTTAGTGGCATGCCTGTGGTGCCACCCTGCACTGTTGGCCTGTGGTGGCTATGTCACCTATGCTACAAGTTTTCCCTGAATGTGATTTCTTTTTTTAATGGCATACAACGTGCAAACCCGCAAATGCATAGCTATTATTGTCCCTCTTTTGTTAATGAATTGGTCTCATTTTGTTGAACAACAGATGCTAGAGCTAGGCAATTACCTCTGTCTTTTTGAGGCTGTATGTGAGCGATATCACAGCTGCGATATCAGTCTGTGTAACAGTGACAATGCTAATATACCGATGCGTAGCTCACCCTCTTATTTTACATTCAAAGCATGCAAGTATTTGCTAATCAGCACCAAACACAATAAACACCTGAGGCCATATCCCTCTCCCCCTCTCTCCACTTTCCAGCTTCTCCTGAGGCATTTCCAGGTTAGATGAGATTTATATAATCTCTCCACTCTATTCTGGATCTGCCCTGAGATCTGCTTCCAGTTGGGCATGCATCGGGATCAGATGCCCAAACCAAATCAACTGGCTTTGTCCCAAGATCCCCCTGAATCTCCAAGTTCATCGCTTTGTTTCTAAGGTCCAATCACCATGTGGAGGATATTCATTTTATTTTTTTTCACTTGCATTCGCCATCTCCTTCTTTCAGTTACTACCTAAAAGTTTGGTAGAACAAAAATGGACAGCTTTGCTTCTTCATCATGATAATCCGCACAGTACCTGCTTTACTGCTGACACCATAGTGATCCATCTATCAATCTCCTAGCTAGACAGGCATCTGGTCATAAACCACATACCAAGCGATACACTGAAATTTGGATTTCAATGTATCGCTGGAAAATATCAAGGGATCACCAAAGTTACAGAGCGCAATGAATATCTGTTGAAAGTTTCATGACATGCAGTCCAATAGTATTTATATATAATTATAGATATTTCAATCCAGACCAAAGACCGATAGCTCTGGTTCTTAAAAAAACACAAAATAACTCAGTACATTTACTTACGCCTCTTAAAAGTGAAGGTTGGTGGAAAATGTAGCTTTGAAGGCTATTATAAAGTGCTTTGACTTCCATAGAACCAGTATATATTTGACAGCTCACTAGTTGTTTTGCCAAAAGCATAGATTAAACAACTGTGTATGATATTTTTTATAATAGCAACTTGATTATTTAATACTTTGTTGCAGGTAATAATAGTAGTCATATACTTTTGAATTCATGAATTTAGCATTGATTTTATTTAGGTAGACATTAAAGTTTTGTTTATAATAAGCACTTTGACATTGCTGTATTATCATTTCAATAATACGTCTGAATACTTCTTCTGCCCCTTTATACATCACGGTGGTTGTCAGTAAAATGTGGCAAACATTTAGAAAACAGTGCATCATTATCTATCAGAGCTAACAGGAAAACTCTAGTGAACATTGCCACAGCCACACACTCTGTGGCTGTCTGGGAGGCCTTGTCTGTATTTTTTGAAGGGTCAACACCCACATATAATGAGCTCACCGGAAGGTCAATACATACATCACTCCTGTGACTCTCATATAGCCGTCAATCACCGTCCGAATTCAAGTCTATTGCTGACAAGTTTCTATTGCTGGCAATTACGACAGCCTAATTGCAGGTAGAGTCAGAGAAAAGCGAAAGTCAAACAGGGGCATGCAACACACTGAAAACTGAGTGCAGCCTGAAAGGGAACATGACAACTTACAACATGTTTCTTGAAGACTTTGTACAAGCATTTCCGTAAACATTCAAACAAATAAGCCACTTTTATCTTATACTTTCATGTTAAACACTCAGTCATTTGTGTTCCGACACAGACAAGAACGGGCCTGTGAGTGGTGTATACGTCGGCCTAAAACAAACATTCTGAGAACAGAGACAAAAGCTCTAATTTCAGAATTTTCAAGCTCTTCTATTGGGCGGGATAGTCTTAAGGTGGCACGACACTCATGCATAAATCATGCAATCATCATCAATGCATATTCAGAGCTGCCTGTATTGCTCTGCTTCTCTATGGGAGATTAGAGTGAGCCCGGACTATGACAAAACCCAACTGATTGTAATGAGCTTTTTTGTGGCTTCCTGCACTGACAAAACAAGCCTAAATTAATCATGATACCACCCTCCCACTGTGGAGAGGAAGCCTAAAACCTTCCATTGACGTTACCGTTTGTGAATTGGATCCTGAGACAGAAGTTTTCTATGATACAAAGTGAATTAGGGTCCAAAACACTTTAATTTAAGTCATTCATGGAAAATGTGTGGAAAAAAATATATTTTCAATAATTGGCTTGCCTTTATGAAACATGACTCAAATGGCTGCAGTTTGTTTGTTGCACCACCTGCAGTGAAAGGCATTAGATAAGTGAGAAGGATAAAGCAATAAACATCAGCAGATACATACACCATGAAACTTACAGCTGACAAAACAGGGAGAAAAATGTGCAAGCAGAGTTTTTGTGCACATCTTTATCATCCTTTATTGACTTTCCATCTCACTCTGATCACTCACTGATAAATGAAGTTCTGTCAGTTACTTTGGCATAATTTTCAGGTAATAAGTGGAAATTCCAACTAACTAAATCTATTTTCTCAGAAACAAAACTTGTCATCTGTTTAAAGTTTGTTAAGCTTGAATATTTCCTTGGCACACAATACTGTGGCTGATGTGTGAATAATGCCTGCCACACTTCCCATTCTCACACATACGAATTACAATGATAATGAAGATAATGATCGGAAATTCTTTGTTAATTTTTAAACAGCTGGTGCTTGATTTCAAAGACTCTTTGACAAAGGCAGCCTTCTACAATTCTGATGTTTGTTTCATCAGCTGAAATTACAACATGTAACATCATTCAGTCACCGCATAACGTGCTTCCTGTTTTATTTTGAAATACTTGCATGTTTTTGTCATTTAAGTTCCTGTCCCCATATGGCCTGGTCATCCTCACCTGTTACTCTCTGTCTGCCCCTGGTTATATTGTCGGCTTTGTCTTTGGTTTTGTTCCCTATTTTTTAGGACTTTCGTCTACTCCTTGCCTGGTATTGTTCTCCTGTGATGACTGTGTATGACTGAATTTTATGTAGTGTACCTCACTACCTCACCTGCTCTCTGAATCTCAGACTCGGATTTGCCCAGAAATGTCAAATAATTGCTGCTTGCAAACTTGTTTTTTTAATCTCTTGTTAGCAAATGGATTTAGCTAATTTACTTATTTTAAAACAAGAACCCCAAATAGGATCTTAAATGCAATATGGTCCTGAAGTCTGACACTATGGAAAGGGTGTCACAGTCCTAGATGCATACATGTTATTGTGCTAAATCACAAAGGTTTACCATCCCTATATGGTAATAAAGAAAGCATTATCGCTGAACTGACGCACAGGTAATCCAACTATCATATCTATGGTGATAAAAATGTAAGATCATATTGGTATTCCATACTAGCATAACTCTGTTAGCTTAGCCTATGGAGTTGCATAAGACTGCCACTATGTTCCATAAGGTGTCGTCAGTATTTGTATGGAAGTTACTTTGACACATACAACTTACCTCAGTGCTGTTTCAGACCAAATGCTACACCCATGGTAATGGAACAAGGACCATAAAGTGTTGACTGAGCCCCTGAACTATGTGGATCCCATTCTGGATTGAGCTTCTGTGGGATGTGGAAGAAAAAAACAGATGCATGGAGGTCCCACTCTGCTACCAATAGGGCCCGAATAATATTTTGCCAGTGTCCCAGGGCCACCACAGGACACCCAGATCCTGTGTCCATGCCTTGACAGGTCAGAGCTGTTTAGGTGGAACAAAAATACTTTGATTTGATCAAATAGAGGCATTTCCCTTACATTTCCTTCCCTACATTTTTGAGCTTGCATATTTGGTAGGAAAAGGTTAAAACTAAGACACTCCAAACTCTTGATGCCAAGAATGGTTACTATTACTCAATACACTTGACAGTCCTGCCATGACTAAACAGTTGATAAGTCACGACTGGACAATTGGTGTTCAGGGAGGGTTTTAGCAAATGATCAGTTTGACAACATTTTGATTTCCTGCCAGTTTCGATTGGCTGTGTGCCAGCAGAGTGTCATACCAAATAAGCACTGACTGCCTTTCAGGCTGCCAATAATAATTTCAAATGCAAACATGACTGAAAACCCTTGACAGTATTTTAATTACTCTATTAAATCATTTCCTAATTGTACTGCAGGCAGTAAGAACTCACCTGAATTTAAAAACTAGCAGCTGCTTTAAATTCCTACATTTGTATTATTTTTCTCTGAACATTGTCAGATAAGTAAGTAATGACATTGCCTTATCAGCATATTCTCTAGATAAAGGTGTCCTCATGATTATGGCACTGTGGGGGTTATGAACTGACAGGAAGCTGAGGACACATCTCAGCAGTTTCTTTAGTCACACTGAGAAGAGATGCTCACATCCCCTATGTTTAACTGATATTTGCCTCGTGATTCCATTACCTGGAGTGCCTGAAGGCCCATGGGACATGAGCCATCCACACAGGAAGCCAAGAAGCAAGTGAAGGCAAGGACGTGATGAAGGCAGGTGGACGAGTAGGACATGAATATATCAAAAAGGCTTGAATGTCTCCTTCCCTGGCAAACAGATTGCCTGGCTTGGGTAGATTTCATTCCAGCCATATGCCTCAAGGATAGGACTGGGTCTTCTCATTTTAAGGCTCATCTTCCCTTTTTTGCATGTTTGACATTTTCTGATAATAGAGAAACTGGGTCAAACCAGCACTCTCACATTCCAGTCACATTATTTCAATGGAGAGAGAACTTTTGGGCATTTGCATTGTACTGTGGGGGTGCCAGAAAGAAGAGACCAAGTTTTAATTCAGCCAGTGAACTTTGGTGACTGCTGTTTTCCAGTGGGATATGGAAGAAGTTAGTCTGCGACCACATATACAACTGTGGGGAACTATGGGAAAGGAGGAAAGGGAAAATAGAATTAAGCCCCAGGACACATTGTCTCAAAGGCAGGTTATCAAATCCAAAATCTCACGATTGCAACAAACCTTTGTGGTGTGCTCAAGAGAGAACAAAAATAGAAGGAATACACATTTGTAGAGTTCAATATGAGAACAGGGATGCCCTGAAGTAATTTACCTAGAATGACCTAGCACATGAATAATGTACAAAGGCCATAAAATAGCAAAGAAAGAACTTTAATGCTTTTACCTCGCCTTATACAAATTATCCCAAGAGATGTGACATTACAAAAAATAATCATATGGAAACAGCAGCCACCAAAGCAATATAAGCCATAATAAACCTGCTGACGGCAGTAAATATGACTCCCATCTCAGCTTGCTGTTTAACTGTTGCTGAAGGCACTAAACTGAAGACTGTACAGGCTGAAGTGACTTTGTCAAAGAATTCGGAAACTGTGTTTATCACTGCAGAATCGTTCTTTAGAGAAACCTTTAACAAAGATTTTTCCAGGCAGGAGGACGTGCAAAGGGAGAATGTGTAGATGTGTGAAAAGGGGGAGTAGGGGTGTGAATGAAAGAGGAGAGGGGGAAAAGTGAAGGAGAGAGACAGTGAAAGCATGGGCACGAGGACTGAACCATTCTAACAGAGTGAAGACTATAGGCAGCTATTTGGACGCCACCCAGACACCTGGAGCTGTTATCAGGTTGCGCTGAGTGGGGCGTTCAGAGCAATGTCAATGGGAAGCTGGAGCTCAGCACTAACTGGCATTTCAAGGCTCTTTTCTTCTGATGATGGTGGCGCTTTAAAGCAGGTCAGGCTGACAGGGCAGCAGCCAGGACCCCTGTGCCCTCCTTCAGTTGGAGGAGGAGCCTGGAGCCACATTACAAAATCCAGGAGAATAGAGCAGCTTGTTGAACCCGTGATACAGTACATCTGCACACATCCACATCAAGTCTAAACTGGACAAATTACAGGAACAAACACAGACAGTGACATTCTCTCTCTGGTATGTCTTTTTGTTGTGGTTGCATGAGGGAGGAAGAATATTAAAACCATTGATATGGCAATCCAAAGGATTGTTACCATTTAGGAACTAAGAAACACAGATAATATCATTTGATATTACAAATGGCAATAATGAAAGAAGTATCTATTTTTTTCTGAGAAATGTAGCGCAACCACAATGTAAAACAAAAAAACTCTTTTTTGGATTTTAGATATAAACAGAAATGTTACAGACGCACTTGAGGATTAAAAGTTAAAGTGCTCACTATGAAGTGGGCACTTTATATTTTATAAACGATCATTATTGCTGACAAATTCACATGGTAGTAGCATTTTACTGTTATTGCTCATTATGGAGCTAATGTAAAATGTATTTAAAAGTACAATGTCTGCATCAATAAACCTAGAATATAAATAGTATAAAAGTAACATACAAAAAAAAATAATGTTGCAGTAGTACAGTTTAAGTACAGAATTCAAATAAATGCACTTTTTACCAAAGATAGTTTGTCTTGTCAACACTGACCATGAATCTGTGGAAATATTAAGTGTTTTTCACCAACGATAAAAATGGACACAACGGAAAGCTTGAAAAGTCATTCATCTTTAGCTGATGTTCTGGCTGAGTGGGTCTGAAAGGAAAAGCGGAAAGAGGAAGAGGAGTAGGAGGAAGGTTATTTTTCCTCTGAACATTAGTCTTTGGTTCTGTCACTCAGTGCTGATCCAGCCTTTTTGTTTCCTAGCTGATTCTTCTACTATTCCTTCTGAAATGCTAATATGGCAACTAAGTGCGCCAGCGTCAGCCTTTCCCAGCCTCACACCTTCACATCTCCTGGAGGAGATCACACACACACACTCTCTCTCCTCCTTGTTCTGTCCATCTGTGTCCTTTTTAGTTCTGGTTTTGCATTATTTAAAATATCTACGTAACTCATTAGAGGGTCAGCACTCATGTAAATTTTGTATCCATTGTATCCAACATAGACAAGGAAATGTAGTGTTCGACACCCAGTTCAACACTACTGTGACTCTTTGTACTGCTCTGAAAAAAAAAAAACATTTCAGGCACCTTCATGTGGATAAAAGCTATAATTACTGCTGTTTCTCAAAACTTCCTTTGACAGCTTTGCTTCTTCAGTGTACCTGAATTCCTGTAGTGCTCCCCTCTAGACTAGGATAAAAAGCTATTGCTTTCACAGTCTTAACACATTGTGCCAAATTCTAACTTAATGCAGACTCATATGGGTTTTTAACTGCTCATTTGTCGAAAAAAAAAATGAATGTGGTGACAATAAAAAGGTCTCTGCGTAACAGTCAAAACCAGTGTGTGTGGAGTTTAGATGTCTGTGTTTTGAAATCATATGCAGGCGCCACTCACTGGTGCATCTAAACCTCACATCTGACTTGTTGAGGGACTCTCAAAATTACACTTCACATTGTGATTACCGTGTGCCGTGTCTGCACTCTATTGGATCCGCTCTTTGGTTGGCTGAGTCCTTTCCCAGTATCTATTCTAATAAGCAGCAGAGTTAATCGAGAGCATAGACCAACACAGTTTCCTCCTGGGAGCAGCCAGGCAGTGCTGCTGACTGTTGCGCTGACAGCCAGAGAGCATTAAGCACAGGGGCACTGCCGCCCAATGCAGGCACTCAGTGAACCATGACGGTGTCATTTCTTTTAATAGGGCTTCTTTCTTTCTCTTTCCCTCTTTTCTTTCTCTCATAGTCTGTTTCCTCCCCTCTTTTTTATTCCTCTTCTTCTGTCACACTTTCATTCTGCTCTTTTGTACCGCCAACCATGAACCCTACCCAGCCTCCTAAACATCCTCATTCCTCCCTCTCACTTCCTTTTCTTTCTTTAATCCCAGACCTCATTTGCCTATTTAAAATGCAAGACGAGGGGATGCAGTTGTTGCTGAGAACCCCAACGGCGTGTGGGGAACTCTAATTGGTTTGCTTAACCTTCAGAGCACAATGAGCAGGCTGTAATGAAGGCTCATGATTCATGGCCAGGTAATAAAGCTGAAGAGGGCCGTTTACCCGAAAGCATGCACACACACACACATACACACACGTACCTTAAGACGCTCTGAGTAACACACAGCTGCATATGGGATTTAACACAACATCGGGAGTATGTTGTCAGACAGGCGTATGGTCCCTAATAAAGCCCTAAGCTATTCTACTGAGAGACTATTGAAAAGCATTCCTTCTTGGCAAGTGATTTTCATCAAAAACATGCAACCAACATGGCAACCAGGTGTGGGTAATTTAAACTCTGGATGCCAGGAGGGAAAATTATCAGAGTATGTGACAGTTGACGACATAATGTAAACGCTTTAAGGTCAGCAGCCCTGCTTGTGACAGACTAAAGCTGCACAGGTTGCTTGCAGGTTGTGGGCAGCACACTCTTTCCAAATGTACGGTTGATTTTACTTGCAGGAGCCAAAAGCTAAGCTTCATTTTATGCAGTGCGTTGTGACAAAGAAAGGAACAAGATCTAGTTCTAGCACCCTGATAAGACACAATATATATGAGAGCTGAGGGAAACTTGTTAGCGCCACAGGGCAACGCTTCCCAGAAAGCTGAATTAGCGTGTGTGTGTGTGTGTGTGTGTGTGTGTGTTTGTGTTTGTGTTGTGCATGTTTGATGAGGTTTTTTAATGAACTGGCGGACTCCTGGTGGATATTGCTGTGTCAGGGTATAGTCTGCCTTTTAAGGGCTTCTGAATAAGTTATGATATTTGGAGAGATAATGAGATGTAGGGAAGGAGACGGAGGGCGTGAGGGAGCTAAGATCATCAGCAGAAAAGTCTCAATATTAAGTGACAGTTGGAGGTTTCAGACACTTTTCAAGGTCAAACTGAAATATTCACGGTGAAAAACTTGAACTCTTTTTTAATACTTTTTCATATTTGAATGGATAAATACACTGAATAAAAAATGAAAGTGAAGTTCACAAGATTTCAAGATTTTATTTCTAATACTTTCTAACAGGAACTGGTGGGGAACTTATTAATGAATCCTTACTTTATCTTTTAGTCTCTTCTGCTGTGAATGTTAAAAAAAGAGCACATGTGACAAAAATTAATTTTAATAGATTATACTTAGGGATTACAACAACTCAATACATCCAACCCACTCATATGAACCAATGATATAGAAACAGAGTAGGCTACATTTCAAATGTACTATTGTTTCAGCCCATTTTGCCACTGACACACCGCAAATCAGAGGACACTGATGCTCTGACACACAGATACACTGATTCATATATGGTGCCATTGTTGTGATTGTAGTTCACTAACAGGCTTTCAGAGCTTGGCAGGTTAAAATGTTGACAGTTTAAAAGATAAATCATTGAGGACCTGGTGCTTCATGTGTCATGGCACCTGCAATAAACCTGAAACAAAGGTTTACTTATTGGACTTTTAATTTAGCTAGTAATACATCCTGTGAAGCCCACACTCATCTATAAATAACCACTGCCTTTGTGAGCTCACATGTAATAGACTTGTTTCCCCCAGTCAAGAATATAGGGGTGGGAGATGTGTCACTTCAGTTTCAATATCAGTGCATTAGAGAGGGCAACAGTGCAAAACCACTTACCTGAGCTTTTCTTTGGAAACCATCTTTCCCATGCAGTGGATGAGGTAGATGGGACATCAGAAACAGAGCTGGGTGGCCTTTGCTTTGCTGTTTTGACCTTCAACTGCAATAGTCAAAGAGAAGTATAGCTCAAACGCTGTGAGGTTTGGACAGAAAACGGGTCAGCGGCAGAGCTGTTTGTAGAGCATTCCCCCCAGTCATCCCCGCAATGATGAAATGTAGGTCCTGAATGCATTTTCAACCAAAATGACAGAGTGGACCCCATAATACTTAGGTCAAATGTATTTTGAGGACTTTTCCTGACAGTAGCACATGTCATATCCAAGCCTTGAACTTGCCTCCGTGTTGCAGAGACATTCCCATCTTGAGGAAGATATTTTATTGATTGGAGTCAAGGGGGTAACTTGGCAATGGCTAAACCACAAAATCCTGTTAATTAAGGTTCATTTTTTCCAGCTCCTTTATTTCTTGGCCTTTAACCTCATGCTGGCTCAGAATCCATTCAGTCATGCTGATAGCGTGCACTTTGTTTCTTCACAGGATGTATTACTGTGTAATTCATCAATAGACTGGCAATTTGAAGCCCACACTATATTCTTGGACACCACATTTCTTTTCAAACACCACAATAATGTCTTTCTTAGCCACACATACAAACATTACAGGGGGGATTGTGGATTCAGTTGGAACAGGTTGCAAAGACAATGGTTTTGAACTGTAATTCGATTCTACTGTAGTTATTAAGGATTTTTCCATGAAAAATATATTCTATATTTAACTACACTGGTGGTTTAGGGATGCCAACACTGGTCCAGCTTTGCCATTTAGCCAAGACTGAACTCTTTCAACTATTTGATGGATTTCTACTTTTTTGTACAAATGTTCACATTTCCCAGAAGATAGATCCATCTATCTTCTTGTAGACACTGACTTTTCATGCAACACTGTCATCATGTCAAAGTTTGCAGTAGAATATCCCACCATCTCCTAGATGGACTACCACAAAGTTAACAGTTTCTAGACTACTACTGACACTAAAATGAAATACATACATTCATGTTTCCCCAAAGGTTGAATGATTTTAAAAACCGAATCCTTCTTTCATAGTTTGGTCTGAAACCTGTCATATCCTTAAAGCACAGATGGATTGCTGAGCAGTACTACCAGGCACAGGCCCAGGGACCTGGAAGGTAAGGGGCACCCCTGGGCCAGAGTCTGTGTTTGAACTGTCTCTTAAATTTCCTTGTTGGATAGTCAATCAGAAAACTATCAAGACATGCAAAATGACTACAAAGAAGCATTAAAAAACTATAGAGACAGAAAGCAAATACAAAGTGATGCAAAATGACAACAGTGACATGTAAAATATACAAAAGGAAACAAACCACTATAAAGAGAGCCAAAGTGACACCAAAGACACATAAAAGAATATAAAGAAATGCAAAATGTCTACAAAGAGAAGAAAAATAACTAAAAAATCAAGTAAAATGACCACAAAGAAATGCAAAACGAAAACATATGTAAAACGACAAGAATACATAACTATAAAGGAATTCCAGACAACTACAATTTCAGTCTGAATGTACTCTGAGTTGTAGAGGACAGGGACCTTTTATAGCCCATTAGTTCATTTTGTCACAATCTGCTGATGGCCACATGTGACTGCCATGCACACTTGGTTGTAAGGCCATCTAGCAAAGTCATCCTTTCTAAATGAGGTTGTTACCATATCTGATAGCAATGGTGTGCAGAACTATAAAAACATAGTAATCCCTATGTCATTTGGATTCCCGTATAGAAAATATCATATTATCACTCGCTGGGATCCTGAAAATGTATGATATGGGTGTAGGCTCTCACTGGATATCTTTTCCACACAGAGCACGTAACAAAAAACACTTGGAGGTGAAACACAGGCTCTAAACAGCAGCTTTAGCCAGGAAATTTTGAACTTAACAGTGTTGGATGTTTTCCCTCCCTTGTTCCTCTGATATCCTTTGGTATAAATCATCACAGGTGAGCCAGGTTTGTAGACCTGAGAGAGCTATGTGTACTTTTCTGACACCACATTAAAGATGTCTGGGTATCAGAGAACATGTTTTTTTTTTTTTTTTTTTTTTTTTCAAAGTTATTTCTTGCTTACCTTTTATAGTCACCAGTGTGTGAAAGTGCCTGGTGCAACAGCATTAATATTGGTGTTTCTGTCAAGAGAGGTCATGTCAAAACAACAAAGAATTCATGCTTTAAAAGGTTACATAGACACAATTTTAAATACTAATGCAGCAAAAATTAACTGTTCTCTATGTAAAGATATGATAGCAATAGCAATCCTGAGCAAAAAAGCCACACTCCGTCAGTTGTTGTAATCCTTGTCTTTGTCTCAAAAGATCTCTAACAAAAAACAGAGCATAGTCACACTGACCATCGAATGGGCACAGGCATCTGTGTTGACTAGTCAAAACAGCCTTTAAAGTTTCAAAAGTTTTAATAGCCTTGTGAGTCTCTTTACCATTTGGGATAAGAGCATGTCCCAACAGATAAGTCCAACAAGTTGGTCCAACCATGGACCAGATGGAAAACCCTACCAGCTGCTAAAAGGTTCCAACTTCACTTGGAACTGCCTCCTCTTCCCCCTTGATGTGTAAATAAGTTGATTCATTCATTTTCATCAAAGATTGGCTAAAGTAGGCATGATAATGTTAGTTATGAATTAATTGAGTATATGTTACCATCACAGTGTTGGGCTTACATTAATTAATCCCGTGGACCATATTATAGCTATGCTAGCATGGGCTAATTCTAATGGTTCTGTTTTGTTTTTGTTTGTTTGTTTTTTTTTTTCTTTGTTTGTATTTCTCTCGTCTTCACTGGGTAACTTGTTGAAGACAAGTTGAGGTAACTTTGATCAGCTGTGCTTTTCGGTATGAATTGTGCCAGTTTTACTTGGCTTCAGAGCACCTCGAAGAGTGGAGGTGTTGTTAAAGAAGCTTTTTTTTTTTATTTAGTCTGAGTTGACAGTGGTCTAGTGTGGCATCTAGTGGCTGTGAATATTGTATACCTAACCTTTAAAATGAATTAGTTCATTTTGGGTGATTGAACCTGTGCCACTTCTGCTTGAGCAATTTGATATATCGCCCTCGTGGTGTGTGCTGCAAACAACTTCTTTGTAAGTTGTTTTCTTTCTCTCCGGTGAACACAACAGCAATTACTTTCGGTGGTTGGCCTTTTCACACCTCCCATTCACATTTTTTTTTTTTGAGGCTGTCCATTCAGCTGTTTGGAGGAAGGGAGGAATTGTATTGTTTAACTACAGCCATTTCCCAGGGAGAGCTCTTGAGACATTCATCTTGTAGAGTACAGGTGAACTCACCCCATGAGAGGAAAAATATGAACACTGACCCGAGCAAACAGATATTTTTCTTTCCCAGCAATGACTGTGCTGGGTAGCAGGGATCTGAGTTCAGAACAGGAGAGAAATTGAGGGAGACAGAAAAAAAGATATGGAAGTGTATGAAATGGACTAAGGTCACTGGGCCAAGGTAATAGATGGAAAACATTTGCATGTGATTGTTGGGTTATCATTGCATGGTATGGTTGTGGATTGTAGCGGATGGCAATGGAAGATATTCTTTCCATTTCCAAATCAGGATAAAATATTGGCAAATAGAACACAGAAGACAGAGAGAAATAAGCAAAGAGAGCAACAGTGAGAGAAACTGAAGGGTAGATTACCTCTGGGTTCACCTCAGGTGTGCCTCTTGATCATGCTGTTGGTCTGGCTTAGAGATTTTGATATGGGGAGTGACTGTTTATCGAAGCTGGCAGAGGTTGCGCTCTCGGAGGTGGCAGCCTCACATGAGCCTCAGAAACAAGCGGCATGGAAAACATCCAGGGAACAGAGAGGCCGTAAACCATCATCCTGGCACATATAACGGCTGATATAAACATGCATCTCACTCGTATTTCACGTCTTTATTGGGCTCAGCTTCACAGCACATCCAAGATATACAAGTGTCTACAAGAAGATAGTCTAAATTATCTCTCTATCACTGTACCTGCTGCAAGTTACTGAGCAATTTGATGCCTAAAAACCTAAAATGTAAACATTCCTTCAATGATGTGGCTGGCAGCAGAGCATGAAAAATCTGAGTGGGATAATAGCTCAAAGTATTCTGACTCATATTTTATGATTTTTTTTTTTTTCTGGTGACATACTTGTCACTGTCATTTTCTAAATTTAAAGAATAGCGGAAAGACATTCTCTCTGCACTCTACACACAGTGTTTCAATAAATTTGAACATTTTTGTGTTTATGTTAGTGGCTATAACAAATATGTTTGTACTATCAGTAATTAAATGTAACTGTGTTTCTTGGTATTTTCAGAGTGCACAATGTCTTTGACTGTCAAATGAATGTTACATGCTACTATAGTGTTGCTTTAATGATATAATCACTAGTATAAATTGTAATTTATATAAATAAGTGTAATGCAGATAAACACACAAACACATAGATACACACATACACACCATAATTAATAACTATATTAGCTAAGTATGAATAATGCATTTTTAAAAACATCAACAATCTAAATATGGTGGAACTAATTAGTCAATGCATAATCACTGGTTAATTAGGCATTAATAAGTGGAATTGTAGTGTAAAGTGTTACTTTGATCTCTGTGAAGCAACTGGATCATCAACACAGTTATATTATGCAGCTAGTCATTGCGTGTCATGCAAGTGTGTTGGGCGTCTTGCAGGTCCTCTGCTCTCCATTAACAAATACAATTACAGAATCATGTCTATGCTGATGGTGCTACAGTCTAGCAGACGAGGTTACTCACAGAGTAGAATTGCCAAGCTGGAAGCGAGACAAAAAAAAGTTAAATCCCTCACAGCACAACATCATTGCTTAATAGATTGTCTTAAACAGTGAAAACTCTGCATATGAAAAACTGCTTTTAGACAGAAGTATTTATGAAAGTGTGCATAAAGTTAAAGTGACAGGAACTTTCGCAGTTTCAGTGACATACATCACCGATTCAGAGCTCTCACTTTGAGATACTGCAAACTATAACAATCAAAAGAGGAGTACTTTGACTCAAATACTGTTCTTAAAGCAGCAATAATTATTTTTTTCGGCAATAGGGGAATGAATGTGTAATGTGAAAGATATCCATTGCAGTGACAAAGATGCAGAGGATCATCAACAAGCAGCCCTACAGAGCATTTTAGCATCGTTTAATTTTGGTTTTATGGCCTGCAACTTTACTGTTTTGGTTCTGTCTAACTTGTCACATAGCATAGACTGCTATTTTTTTCTATTTCAAAGTATAACTTCGAAAAAAAAAATCACCTAGTGTGATAGTGACTTGCAAGTTATGAGTAATTTGCTGTTGAATATAATAAAGCACGTAGCAGCTAAACACGTTTCCCTCAACAGACCAAAATCAGAGCCAAAAGTAGATTGAAAAACTGGACTTGGATTCATCAGGTGGAGGAGAAACATGACTGAGAATACTAATGTTGCTCTGTGTTTGTTTGATGTCCAACTACGTAGCTATTCTCCATATGGATATCATAATATAATAGTATGCCAATGTTTGGTTTGCACCATACACCTCTCAAGTGGTGAAAGAAATAAATCAATGTGCTGTTCTCCAGTCAATCAAGTTCTTTAACTGAATATTTTCATTTTTTGCTCCGTTTATTTTTCAACTCTAATATATTTCAGAAGAAATGTTATATTCTTTGAAATCTGCATATCGATTTAAAAAACGTAGCAATCCACTCTGCAGATCAGATTTTACATCTACTACATCTACATATAAAATGCATTGTTATAGCGTAAGTCAAAATTAGTGCCTGCTACAACATGAAAGTGGAAAAAAATAATAATGTCACACTGTGATGAGTCATACTTCTACTTCGGATATTCTAATAAAATGTCGCTGGTAATTTTAGTTCGGCAAGATTTTTAATGCAGGAATTTTACCTGTAGAAGTAAATATGAATACTTCCTTCAGCAATGATTCCTGGCTGTAACAATGCTGTCACTAACCAATAAGTGCAAAATATGAAGAATAGAAGTATATAATACAAAAACAAAGACAGTAAATGAGAAAGTTCAGTTTTAAAAAATGGCATTGTTTGTTGATTCCCCTGAACACGTTTGCCCGGGGAAAACACACAAACACACGCAAAAGCCTTTCCATACTAAAAAATATCACTAAACTGCACCACTTCTGTGTGGAATTAAAAAAAAAAAAAAAGTCAATTAAGTTTATCCACAGTGTTCCACACAACAGTCAATGAATGGAAAGAGGCAAAGAGTGTGAGGAGGTGGCACAAAAAGACAGGCAGAGAGAGAGAGGGAGAGACAGCTCTCCGATCTTGATAAGTACTCTTAAGACAGACACCCACTATGAGGGAGAATTAATCATTGTTCAGGGAAATGGGAGACATGGTCCAATTTACAGGAGATTTATGGGTAGGAAATCAAATGCCACAGCATATCAATTAGGTAGTGTTACACCTCCGCAAGACAATGTGCAGAAACAATGACTCCAGAGAAGGTAATGTATGGGTTGGGGAGGTCTAAAACAATTTGCTGTAATATGTAATGGTATTATTCTATCAACTATGAATCACTTTATTGCATGTGTGATTCATAATAATGGCAATTGATAGTTGGTTTTGATTCCTGCTCTTTTATCAATGAGTACAAGAGAAAGGAGAAAATTACAGACAGCCCCTATTTCAGCTAAGACCATCCAAGCAGCCATCATCTTCCTACGGCTTGTTGAAGTCACAAGCCTCAGCCCACCACTCAGCGTTCCATGGTAAAATATAAGTGTGCCTATTCCTCCTGCAAAACTCTATCATCTGGCGGGGAAAGCCTATAAATCTTGTTATAAGCTCAGAGAGGATAGAGTGGCACACCGTTTATGAACGCTGCACTGAAGCCCAGGGGATATTATAAGAATTATTCTTGCTCTTTTTGATGCCAAGAAAACCAATCACGACAAAACTGGTTTTAATTGTCACAGGCTTAAATGTTGGGTTTGTGCGAAACAAGGCAGGAGATAGAGATGTGAGTCAGACAGGAGCATCATGTCAAAGTTTGACCTTTACCTCAGGGACGCCTTAACGGCAGCAGGTGATTTACCAAACGATAGCAGTCCTTGTATATACGCTAACTATTTTTAAAAAATGGGCCTGACTATTCCAGTCCAGAATCATCTGCTTTTCAAAGTCATTGTGGCTGCCGCTTGGATGAAAAGCGTGGCAAACATGCTTAGGCTAAGCCCTCAGTCACAGACCCTGTGAGGGTTACTTTGAATGTCTTTCTCAATTCGATTTCACTACCTTACCCTCTAACAATCGAGAAATTACTTCCCGGGAGAGAATAAAGGAAGATGCTTAATTTAAGATCAAGATGACAGAGAAGTTATATAAATCTATATTTTACAAATCAAGCAATAGAGATTTATTAAATTATAATTATTTAACCAATATGAAGCCATTTTATGTTTTAAGCTCAGCTTCATCAAGACACTGGTATGCAGTGTTATTGATTTATGGCTTGGCAATGCTGCCCTTCAGTGGCAGCTGACTAGAATCACTTTTTTTCTGCACGAATTGAAGAAATGAAGTCGATAGTCTTGAGGAGAAACGGACTGTGATCCTGTGGCAGCGAAGACAGAATCAACCCAGAGAAATACAGTGATAGAGTCTCGCCTTCTTATTGTCTGCTAATCCACTTCATGCCCAAAAACATTTCACAGTGATGAAACACCCTTTTCTGATCTCTGAAAGTCATTCTTCTCCATTAATTCCTTCCACAATATACCGAGTGAAAACCAGCAATTACTCAGTGTCTGTCTGTGTTAGCTAATATCATGAAAGAGCGTACCTTTCTGTAGGTCAAGTGCGCACAAATGTCAGGTTTTGTCCTGTGGAAATAAAGATAGATTTTATGTTATGTGGCACTTTCCTGAAAAGTAATCTACGCTGGCGATCCATCAAGCCTGGAAGTTTCAGGCCCGTTGAGTGCATCGGTTTCATCTTCTCAAGCCTCAAGGACGGACTGATCCACAGGCTACCTCTGGTTCCTTGCTTCAGAGATCAAAGTGTTTACATCTGAGAAGAACAAAAACTAAGGTCAGCTTTGGATGTTGAAAATCTAAAAACCACAGTGCCAGATTCAATCCTGTTGTAGCATTGTCTTCAGCTTGATTTTTGCGAACACGAATGTCAAACACTTCGCCGGGTCCAGCTGAGTGACACGTGTTTAGAGTATCTGATGGTGTTGTACACAGAGTGGCGCTGACCTCACTGTGACATTGACTTTCTTCTAGGCCTCGGTGTCATACTATTGAGCCTGACAGAGCCCAGATGCAATTAAATATAATTATGTCATGTGTAGTCTGTTTAAGAATATAATTTGCAATACTTTTCCACTCTTTGATGATAGGATGAAATCATCAACTGCTTGCTCTTTCAATAACAACACAAGGCAATATTTACCAGGGTTTTTGAATCACTTCTTCACAAGGGACCACCAGTCCATGTGCCCCCACCCATGTGCCACCCACACAACAAAAGAAAGTGCCAAACAAAGCACACCCATGAAAAATTGCACGTCCAAAATCTAAAACACATAAAACACATGGGTAAACAAATACATTACAAGTGACCTCCCCTTCTCGTCCGCATTCGCATAGAGGGACATAAATCATTGGAGAAGGTCACGAAATGAATTTTCCTCTTTTAAAGTGCTGAGTAATAATCACACAGCGCTGCTGGTGTTGTGTAAGGAGGGGAGTATTCTCACAACATCTTCTCTATCGTCAGCACCTCACGGGCGTTGCAGTAGCGCGCTTCGTCCATTAGGTGTCGCTCGACTACTGCACCTGGTGCGTCCAACCCCCCACCCTTCTCCAACCTCTGGCCCGGATCGTGTGGGCTCGTAATTGTCTCGGACCAATCACAGATGAGGTAGGCGGGTCTCCATTGTTACTACAGATACTCGAAGAAGTTTGCGCCGACCTGCAGCTGCTGCACCTATGAGTCTTCACGTTAATGAATAGCCGCGGCCCGCGCGAGACAAAACGAGCTTGATTATGCCGAGATAAAGAGCATCTGACTCGCGCTCCCCGTCTGATAATGGCACGCGATGGTTCACCCGCGGACGATTTCACGGACAAAGTGATGCCCAGAGCGGCTCCGTGCACGTGCAACAAGAAGTGCAGGAGTCGGAGCAGCAGTGTCGTCTTCCTGGGATTATTCCTGCTGTCGCTGTCTCTGCACGCTGTCACCCTCGTCTGCTATTTGGATCTGCGGTCCGAAGTCAAAAGGGAAATTATCCACCAGAAGCGGGACTCCATGTTGACATTCGCGGGGACTGACCTGGCTGACCCGGCGGCGGTGCTCTCGCCCGGACACCCGCGACTGGACTCCGGCAACAGTCGCAGCGGAGACGGTCATGAGGTAAAAAGAAATAATAAGATAAATAAATAAACATATTAAACAATAAATAGAAACCGAAAGGGGGGGGAAAAAAAATTAGATGAAGAGCAACATCAGCTTGTTGAAGTGGGCATTGTTTTCATTCCTCATACAGAGGCAGTTCGTGTTCATTCACCTCCGTGCAGTCCTCCTGTTCCCGTATCACGGTGTCAGGTTTTGTGTCTGTGCTGTGTTATGGCATGTTTCTGGGCAACTTATTTTACAGTAGCCTGTCACGAAGTTTTGCCAGCTCCGTTTCCACACAAATATGTTTTGAATTAGGCGTGATTCAGCCTCCTCTTGGACGAAGATGCACCGAGGTATAAGCTTTAAATCTGTCACCTGGCCAAGGTTGAGGTAAACACATCCGGGCGAGGGGTGGGGTGAGGTGGAGGTGGAGGTGTGGGGGGGCATATCATGGAAGATTGAAGGGAAGTGTGGTCCAAGTTTTAACTAGATTAAACGAAACAAAACCAAAAAAAAAAAAATCTGTCAAGTTAACTCACTCACTTTCTGAAAGTTGTTTAATTTCTTATTTAATCAAACCACATTTAACATTTCAGTGTGTCTTGTTTCCAGTGTTTTTTCCTATAAGCAAGACAGAGGTTGATGCTCAAAACTTAATGTCGCCTGCCCCAGCTGGATTCACAGGGACGGGTCAGTCAGTGTGCTGGAGCAGGTGGACGGAAAATTAACTGGATCACCAGCAGGTGCAAAGCCTGAGGGCTGATGTAAATTCATCAGGACTTAGATGGGACCGTTGGTACTTGGAGCAGAGCCAGCCTCGTCTCACATGTGTTTTCTTTTCTGGCAGCAGGGCTGATTGAATGTTCAACGTGTTGTCTGTGGCTTCGACTACAGCACCCCACACACACACACACACACACACACACACGCACACACCCACCATCTCTCCTCCCTCCTCTCTCCTCACCACCACCACACACCACACACTCCCTAATTTCATCAGTACAAAGGGACCGAGTGTGGGTCTCAACTTTGCAATGCTTGCTCAATTAGCTCATATGTCACCAGTTGTGTAACCTATCTATGCTGAGAAAATGCTCCTCTGTGTGCAGGGGCATTGTATGGACATTTAGTGGTGCGGAGCGGTCAGCTTACCACACTCGGAGGAATTCGGCTTATTTAGGATGGTGGCGTTTATTTTGCAGTAGGAAAGATTTTTTTTTTTTTTTTCAAGATCCGTTGCCGGTATTGGGGTTTGCTCTGTAACATTTTCCTTTCACAAGTGGTGAGCTCAGGCTATTCATTTAGTCCACGGAGCGTCCCTTGCAAAGCTTATTTTAGATAGTAGTGGCTTCCCTGGTTAGAGTTGAGTGAGATGGGCCTGGTATTCAACCCAGATGGTGACGCTTCATGAGGTGAAAGACTGTAGCCCAGCTGTAAATATTTAACAGCGCTGTGATGCTGTCCTTGCCAGATGTCTGCATTAAACAACTCTGATTACACATCCCACAGTTTACATAGTTGGAGAAACAGGAGCATGTGGCATTTGGACGCAGCGGCCGCACTTGTTAGCTTTTTCGGGCATTTCCTTTGAAGAATCCCTTTTGTAGAGCTAAAAATTGTTTATTGGATTTTTCACACAAGTCTTCATCAAAGGCACTTAGGCAGCATCAGTTAAAGTTGACATAGAACGCGATAGGTCTTCTTAAAGAACGAGAGCAAAAACAATCAGGTTATAGGAACAAATCTACAAACCACACAAATGCACATCTGACATAATGGATCCAGGGTGCATCAGGTTCATCATTATAGAATACCACGCTATCAGTGTGGAACCTCCACTCAGATTGGCTCATTCCACTTTGTGGTTATGACTTATTTTGAACAATACAAGAGGTGTGGTTCCTCATCATGTAAAAACAGCTTTGAACACCAAATTTAGTGCGTGTCGGATAGTTTTCAACTGGGCCGGTCAGTGTCGAACATAAATCAACCTTGGTAAACAGTAAACCAAAAGGAAAGCCAAACATTTTTTGGCACAACTGTCTTGTTTAGCGGCCACTTGAGTTAAACACAGTGTAAAGAGAGACTCTTGTTCGTTGAAATCATGGTATTGGCGAGGATAAAAAAAAGAAAAGGAAAATAAATTTCGAATCAAAACTCAAATCAAAATTTTCGTCGGTAGCAGCAAAGGTATTTTCTGATGATGATATAAAGTGTTTAAAGTTGATTATGGAAAGAATACACAATCCTATGTTTATTCTAGGAACGTTATATTTTGGAGTTTTTTTTTTTTTCTCTTTCGGTCAGATTTTAATCCGTGGTGTTCGCTTTTTTGTTGTTTTTTTGGTCTGCCACCTCTCATCACTCCTCTGAAATGGAGCAGTTTAGGTCAGTCACTTTGTACTGAAACTTGGCAGTGCTTACAGAGACACACCTGATCTGAAGGAAGCGGTTGTGACTAAACCCCCCACCCCCACCCTCCCAAATAAGGATCTTACTACACAACTCACCACGAAGAGAAGGAGCGACTGCTCGTAACTCATTTTATGGGATGATGTGAAGCAAATAAAGAAAATGAGACACAACAGCAAATGTTATTGAACCAAATTTGTAACAATATAAAGAAATTTGAGCCCATCTGTATCTGACAGGACGGCTATAAAACTTTATCTGCTTTCTCAGATTTAATAGAAACAATATTGTTCCGTTATCGAAACTGGCACTTGAAAGGTTTATAGTTCTCCAGGGATTTTCCTAGCAACAATACTCACCAAAACAGGAAAATGTATAATTTAAAACAGAATCAGAGGGGGAAAAAAACACCTAACATTTTGTTCAGATCTTTGTTGGAGAAAGTCACTCATTCCTGACAAGCAGTTAAACATTATTCACCACTTAACATCTCACGCGTTTTCAGATCCTTGTAGTTGTTGTTTAATGAGAGCAAATGATCTGGTCATTTATGATCTGGTCATTTATGATCTGGGTCTGGGGGAGTGAACAAACAGTCGTCCCCTCAGCAGTCGCAGTCGGTATGCCCTTGAGCAAGGCATTAAATCCCAGCTGTCCGGCAGATCTGCACAGTTCCCAACAGTAAAAAAAAAAAAAAAAAAAAAAAAAAAAAAGGTGTATGGTGCTCTAACAGTGCGACGTACAAGTGTGATGCATTGGTACCACTGAATAAGCGAGCGTCGCTCAAGGTCAGCCGACCCCGGCGAGCAAAACACAATAAAACACCAGCCACAGAATTGTGTTAGCTCAGATAGCGTTTTATTCTTGAGCCTAACATTTTTCTTATAACCATTATATGAAATAATTTTCTCCTCTGATGTATGCCTTCAAAGTCTCACAAAGAACAGATGCTGAAACATCTGGAGTCTAGTTAACGGCTATTAAAGAAGTCAGTTTGATGGGACACAAAGTCCTCAGCAAGCGTACATGCTCTGGGGCGCCAGGGTGGGCTGTCACCCACATCTACTTTAATTGTGACCAGTTCATGATTAGTTAAAACAGCAGTATCATGTGCGCAGATAGATCGAGCCTCACGTATCAGGGATTAATCAGTAAGGACACAAGTGTCATAAAAGCACATATGAGGCTGCAAACTTTTCCATATAAGACTGAATTGTCTTGACAGACAGATGAAGTAGACGCCCAGTAAAGATTAAGTCCAGAGTCGCAAACATCTACCAAAATGATAAATTCTCAAGGCATTCATCTCGGTATCACTTTGCCAACAAGTATTGCAACAATCTAAAATGTGACTGCCTGCTGACAGGCAACATTTCCCTTAGGTTGAGCTGCACAGCTTTTATAGATGACAATCTATGGATGCTTTTATTAAATTACCCCAAGTTATGGTTTAAAACACATGGCCTTTGAGAGAAACACTCCTTTTCGGTGATACTTAAAAAGGCAAACATGCTGTCGTCGTTCTATCCAGGAGTGTGAATCACTCAGGAGTATTATGAGCCTTCAGTTTGAAATAAGAATATGCATTCCATTAAAGTTAGTAATGCCTGTACAAGGTTGATGGGCACCCGATTCTCCATCTGGTACCTTCAACCACCGGTCCTCAGTTTCACCTCCTCAACTTTTGTAACCCCTCACATCCTCGACCGCAGCTTAATGACTAAATCTTGGACGGCCAGTGAAAATTAGAGGCGTTACAGCGACCACAAATGTCTGTATTTGTGTAGAAAATTGTGATCTAGGAGCACGACGGGGAAAAAAAAAAAAAAAAAGGCCCGTTGGTTGAAAAACATACAAGCTGTAGTGTTTTATTACCATAATCAGCTTGAAATATTACAAATGTGGGAATTTCAGTAGTATAAAAAGCAGAAATGGGGCAGAGATACAAGCTGGTGTAATAGTAAATGTTAATAGGGCAAAAAGAAGTCTTGTGATCAGAAAATTACACGTCCTCGGGGGTGACTGAATTTTAGTCATATCCTCACGGAGCAACGGGGAATCGCGTCCTCCGAGCGCAACAGCACCCCCCACGCTTTGAAGATTTGAAAGCCCTCTAATTAATAGCATTTTTCCCTTGTGCTGAAAAAGAATGGTTTACTCAATAGTTGGCACTTGGCATACATACCAACACGTTGTCATCCTGATTTACTGTAACTCTGCATGCCTTTGAAGGGTATGAAGGCTGTAAATGTTGTAATGAAGTGAAATGAAGCAAACAAGGGCGCAAAACCATTTCTTATAGTCGTGTAATGGATAAAGTTTCTTCTTTTTTTTTTTTTTTTTTTCCAAATCACTTTGTTGCCTTCATTTGAAACACCAGCCGCACCAGTTTGGTAGTAGCCCAGCAGACTGCTTGTTTGTTTTTTTGTCATTCTGCTGGAGCTTAATCTCGGGCCAGAAATTGGCTGTTGAATCATGTTTGGCTGTCAGAACAGACGAAAGTGTAATGCCATATGCTTGAACATACACCCAGAATCCTTTGAGAGGTAAAAAAAAAAAAAAAAAGCCGCCTATATGCCAACAGCTGGAGAGGAGATGTGGAGACACCTGCGCTCCAAATGAACAGCAAACGTCGCTGCTCGCGGGAACATCTGGAGGTCTGTGTGGCGATAAACTGTTCCAACACATACTCCTCCATCAGGCTGGAATTCCCGTGCTTATAAGGTCAGACATGGCTGGCAGCTGGTCAGGGATGTAGACTTTAACTACTTTGAGTTTGCCCAACACAGCCAGCGGGGGGTGTTTGACATGATACAGCTCATCCTTCACCGCAGGGGGGAGTTCCCACATCTGAGACGAGGTATAGAAGAAACTCAAAACATAACTTTTCTTGTCTGTCTTCTTATGGTCTTTCAGTGGCTCTGCTCAAAAACCGCACAAAGAGGCACAGGGAGTTCATTCTGCTTTCAGGAGAAGGAGATTTCTTGCTGCTGGCGGGGTGGGGGTGGAGGAGCGGGGGATTAACAACTATGTTTACTTGAGCATCACAGATGGAAACATGGAATATGTCATCTTGTTTCCCCAATTGGGATAAACCCCAATGGAAAAAGAGAGGTCAAAGTGTCTGTCAGTAAGCGTGTCTGATTCATTCACAGCAGAAAGACTGATACATCGTTATTTATTATCTTTTGATCTATGCTAAGGTGCTGCACGTGTCACTGCTTTGGAAATGTCAGTTATACAAACTCCAAGCAGATGTCCAGCACAATACGAGCTGTCTGGTTGTCTGTCCTCAGCCACTGAGAGCTTTTATACCTCCCTCTCTTACCATTATTTATGCTGACACTCCAAAGTGTGACCGAAAGCGATCTCGTATATTGCGAGGCTTGACGAAAAGAAGGCTTTGGGTGGTCCTGACGTTATTCCATTGCCGGCTTTCTTTCTTTGTCTATCGGGTTCTGGGAATTCTCCAAAAATGTGATCACAAACTGGCTGTTCTAACAGAAAGTCACTTTGAACACCCTGCGTTTTTCATTTGTTTTGTTTAGTTTGTTTTTTTTTTTTTTTTTTTTTTTTTTTTAAATTCCGAATCCTTCAGTACGCAACATTTTGTTGTAAGAGCCGCTCTCATCTCGAGCATGCTACAGTCAGGTCAGCACGTCCTACAGAGTTCATGTGAATGTGGGTCAACCAGAACCAGTCACATAAGAACACAGGCATGCGGTTTGTCCCGCCACTCACTCGCCCATGGGAACACCCCACCACTGTAGCATAGCTTTTCCTGTTTTTTTTAGGGGATGAGCTCAGACCAGGTCCATCAGATCCTTTTCTTTGACTCCCTTGTTTTAGCTTATTCATGCTACCTCTGAATAGGCTTGGGACCAGGTGCCATGTGAATGGGTATTGCTCTCAGATTAACCACAATTCATGTCCTCCTTTTGTATAAAAAGGTGAATTTTAGAGCAGTCTTGTCCAGGTGACTGTCTCAAACGGCAGAAACACAGACAAAAGTGACTTGGGTTACAGGATAGGTTACAGCCCCAATGGGACAGACAATGACTTGGCTACAAATGAATATGCTGGCTGACAGTGTCTCACATCTTTTCAAATGCCTCAAGTTGTCTCTGTGCAAACATTATACCCGAGAATAGAAAGGCCACTTGAAACATCGGTTTCGCTCTCAAAATCTTGTATCACTCACTTGCTTTTGTTTGCATCATGGAATTAATGTGAGGTGGTCTTGATTGGTATCAATCCTCAGAGGGGCGTCTCTTGTGCTCAAAGTGGATAATTACACTGGTTTCCATGTTCCATAATTTCCACACTCATTAATATTTTCTTTTGTTTTCCACCAGGAGAGGTTACTGCACAGAAATAGCGACTTCCATGCCACAGAGGACAACAGGGGCATAACTCAGCGAGCAAAAAGGAGTCCCGGCAAGCAGCCAGAGACAGGTATGGGCAGTTTTTTTTTTTTTTTTTTTTTTGGAGGGGGGGTCACTTCTTTTATTCTCCATTCTTTGACACAGACCAAGTGTGATAGATATTTGAACTGTGTTTCTCAATCTCCGAAATCCAAATTAAGTACATTTAATGACAAAACACATATACACACACACACACACGGGCGCACCTGCATCCATCTGTGTTTTCTGGATGTGTGCTTGACAACGGCCCGGTCAACTGTTGAGTAGTGATTTGTCTAATTCCTGTTTGTTTGGAGGAGATTCAGTACAGTGTAAATAACAGGCTTAAGGCTGTTAAATTTTTTTGAAAACAGTTTGTTAATGGTTTCTCACTTTTTTGTGGAATTGTTTTTTTTTATTGCTCCGTGCTTACTTACTTAACAAAGCAGCTCCACCACATAATGTTGCTGAGTTTATAGAGCAAGAGATTAAACGGAATGGGATTGATTATTACTTGGATAGCAAAACAAGGGGTTTGGGAGGGTTTCACCAATTTGAAACAGACAGCGAAGCACGCATTGATTTCCCCCGTCTCAAAATAATATCAGGTCCCCGAAATATCTTTTGTATCTGTCAACTAAGCAGATTAAGGCTTTGGATTCCAACTGTGTTATCGGTCAGGCCCGGACAGTCAAGAAAATAAACAAGAAGGAAAAAAGAAGAATCACTTGAGAACATGGAGACACTTGAGAGAACCAGGTGGACATCTGGGTTATCGTCTGAAAATTCGATGGCTTTCATTAATTCCCACCAAATTGATTTATCGTAATCAATAGCGCCACAGAAAACCATATGGCCAATATGTCTGAATTTTCTTTTGTAGTTTTTGTTTAGAATGTGAGCTATGCAAATAAAAAAGCAAAGCCCTTTGAAGTTTCATGTCTGAGTGCAACAAGTGCAGCATGATCACAAGGCATTCCAATGTCTGTGGCGTGACACTGAATACTTGGGGGGAAGTTTAGTGATTGTGTTTAAATTAGAAGAAAAAACTCACCTTTGAGACTTTCTACATAAATCAGTAAAGTCCCGAGCCTCTAAACACTAATCATTCCCAGGTCTCTCCTCTGCTCTCAGCGCACAGACAAAGGCTTTTGTAATCTCAGCCTTAGATGTGTGTTTTTGTGTGCGTGTATGTGTGTGAGCGCGCGTGTGTGTCGTGTATTCACACGTGTGTATGTGCGTGTGTGCGTTCTCGGCACTCCTAACGGGCACCAGATTCCAGATAGGGCTGCTCGTTAAGAGAAATCTATGCGGATGCATCCAGTCATTTAGCCAGAGGAGAAACACTGGCCATATGTTTGAGGGGGGACTCAAACTGTGAGGTTTTAAGGTTAAATGGCCTTTTGTAGTTGTAATGACATGGTAAACACAAGAACAGCGAGACGGCTTTTTTGAAAAGGATTCTTCAGCTGCACACAGAGCTCACACACACACATACGCACACACACGCAGCAGTGCACCAAGTGCGTTTTGTCTTTCAAGCACTGACATAGAAGCCCCACCAACATCCAGGCACGCACATACATACACATGGTTGTAAAGGGGAGACACACACACACAAACACATGCGCACACACACACACACTTTCATCTGCATTCTCCATCTGGGCTTAATTCAAAGAAAAGGATTTTGGCAGGATAAAGTATCTCTCTAATGATCTTCTCCAGTTCCACTGCCTGTGAATGCTTAAGGCACTTGTTCATACAGAGGAGGTGAAACCACACTTACAAATTACTACACTAGAAGATACCACAGACTGACATACCTCCACTCCAGTGTTCGGCGCACACAACATCTGAATCTGTTATTTTAGCCCATTTAGGATACCTACACGAAACGAGCTAGACACTCGAGATGTTATCCGAGATGATAATTGTCCGGGAGACCATTTCAAGCTTAATCACGCTGTTTTTGTTTCTTACAGAATCGAATGGAAAGGAAAAAAGAAAAGAAAAGAAAAAAGGTAATTCAAAATTCAGCTCTAAATTTCAGTTCGATGTGTCACTGGTTAAACTGCTACCTGCTGTCTACTTTCTGCTCGTCTAAGATGTCGTCCAAAAATCCAATGGCAGTGTTTGGTGTTTGTTTGGACAAAGACTGACGAGCTTTATGTATTTGAATACAACAAGTCTGTTATGCTAAAAAAAAAAAAAAAAAAAAAAAAAAGAACTGACAGTATTCCTGTATGTTGCCATTCTTCATATGAGAATTTACAGCCTGTACAAACACACAGATGCTGTTTTTGAATCACATTTGTGATTTCAAGCTCTCTAAATAAAACCAACTTGACAGCTGAAGGATTAAGCTGCTCAGTTTTTTATCCAACCGTTTTTGTTTTTCTCTTTATAGGGAAGAAAAGGCCAGGCCCCCCAGGTCCTCCCGGTCCTCCAGGGCCACAGGGGCCACCGGGCATCCCTGGAATCCCCGGTATTCCAGGAAGCATTGGTGTGGGGCCCGCAGGACCCCCCGGACCTCCCGGGCCACAGGGACCTCCGGGCGCCCAAGGTCCAGCAGGTACAAAACTTAAAAATAGATATGACATGATAACACAGCTGAGATAGCCAACACTCAAAGCCAGAGATATTAAACTCCGGCAAGTTTAGAGATCTCTTCTTAGATTACAGTGTTTTCCAGCACGCAGAAAAATTCCCACACTAGAAGGGGGCTCAAGTTGTCAAAATCGATGAACTCATTGTCTGCACAGTGAGAGTTTCTGATGCAGGATGTCAAACATTGTGTGGGATCACAGTGATCTATCTTCAAACTATGTCCGTGTTTGTTTTGTTTCAATCTTCGTGTCTTCTTTGTTCCTTTGCCGCGTTGAAGGGCCAGAATTTTATCATGTCTCTCTGTTTTATTGTTGCAGGGGTCCTCGAAAAGTCGAAAACAAAGGAATTCCAGGTAGACTATGTCACCTATTGAAATTTCATTTTATCCCACACAAGATCCCAGACGAAACAACCGTTCTGTTTTCGCTGTGTATCCAGATTAGTCACCAGAGAAAATTTTTTTTGTTTTGTTTTGTTTTTCAGCCTGCGGTGGTTCATCTGCAAGGGCAGGAAACAACCATCCAAGTGAGAGAAGGTGGGTTTTCTCTCTATGCACCATTGTAGTCATACCACTGTGTTTGACACAAAACAATAAACACATCCTGGATGCGCAACTGTACTAATACACATGCCCGCTAAACCTCAACATTGTAGATTGGCGTCATTTGGATGTTTACACTACAGATTGAATTTGTCAGACAATTTATCTCTATTATTTGTCACCTAATGGAAAGTTAATGCAGTCTCACACAGAACATAAGATTTTATGGTTTAGCGGCGTAAGTGCAGCTACCACTATTTACTGAAAGATTATGTAAGATTATTAATGTAATACTATACCTATTATAAGATTAGCAAAACAGTTATAGGCTTGTGTCATAAGTCAGACCAGTGTTAACTCAGGTCAGGAGCAGCAGCCTTTCACATTCATGTTATCGTGCGTCAGTCAGTCAAAAATGAGTGTAAGCATCATTAGCAGGTTTATATTTTCTGTCAGTGCTAGGCTCTGGTTGTAGTTAAAATGTGCTGTGAGCTGTTTATGTTGACCATTTCCCTCTTGTTTGTTGTGACATGTTTAGATCTGTCTGAAGGCATCCTTAGGAACTGGAAGATGGTGTCCATCCATCACCGTGTGTTTAAAATGCACCCTCGCTCTGGAGAGCTAGAGGTGCTGTTGGACGGTGTCTACTTCATATATAGTCAGGTAGAAGTGAGTACGGTCCTTGACGTAACTCTTAAAATTTAAAGTTTATAGTCAAAAGAACTGGCAGTTGCTGTGTAGTTAAGCTTAAAAGCCTGCTTGCTTTGCCTATCTGTCAATTTTTACAGTTGTTTTCTAAGTTGTATGACTTTTTCCTGCCTTTCTGTGGCTTAATGTGAAGCTCTAGAAGTCACTCTTTTGTTGGCCACTGTGCTGTTCCAGCTGTGTCAGCTTTAAATAAGCTCTCAAGTATTATGTGGACTTGTTTTGACTACCCCTCTCAGTCTTTTGTGAATTTTTTGTCTCCCCTCTCCACCCAGGTGTACTACCTCAACTTCACCGACATTGCCAGCTATGAGGTGATGGTGGACTCTAACCCGTTCCTCCGCTGCACCTGCAGCATCGAGACGGGCCAGCGTAAGTTCAACACCTGCTACACGGCCGGCGTGAGCCTGCTCCGAGCCGGCCAGAGGATTTCCATACGTATAGTGTACGAGGACACGCTCATCAGTATGACCAACCACACCACTTTCCTGGGAAGTGTCAGACTTGGAGAGGCTCCATCTGCTGGACAGAACTGATAACTACACAGCCACCACGCCTCTACAGAAATGAAAAAAAAAAAAAAAAAAGTTGCTCACAGCAGTTAAAGAGTCCAGAGTCGTACTGTCTTCACGTCCTGATTGATCGATCGCGGATATACAAATTGATCAATTGTTGCTTTTATAAGCAACTTCTTACCCAAGTTTTGCTCCTGTTTACTGGGCAAATAAATCCACTAGTTTATTAAAGTTGAGGAAGCCCTCTCGGCCAGGTTGACTTTTGTTCACTTTCACAGTTCTGTATTTAAAAAAAAGGACAGTGTAGACTGTTGTGTTTTCATTCACAATGATTCTGTGCAGAGAGGTCCGCCCTGATGAGCCAAATATCATCATCAAACAAAAGTTTCTATTTATAGTCACCATTTTGTGTCAACACAGACAGCATCTCTTTATAACAAGGAAGGACACTGCGCTGACAGATACTTAATATTTACATACTTTTAAGTGCTGTTGAATGATAATCTTGTATCTCCAAAGACACCAGCTATTTGAAATGTTTTATTTGCTGTTTGTATACTTGGCCTTTTTAATTAATTTAATTATATTAACAGTTAGAAAGTGAGTGGTTTAACAAAGGGGTTCAATGCTTCATATGCCCCGGGGTTTATAAAACAAATGATTAAAAGATCATATAAATGTTCAAAGTGTAAAAGTATCTATGCAAAAGTGAAAAAATCCAATAAAACTGGAGTTATAAGGTATTCACAGAGCAACAGCACTATATATTTTACGCACATTTGCACTACAGCATCCCTGCAGAATATCAGTGATATGTTTTGTTACAGTGCTATTGTTTAGTTACCATGTGAATGAATCCATGTGGAAAAATGATAGTTGTTTATACGTCTCTGTACATATTGTATATAAAATGGGATATACTTTTGTAAATGGAGTTGATTGATGGATTAAAATGTTTCATTTTCTGTCTAAATGCATTTGTCTGTGTTTTATGTTTGCAAGGCCGCTGGTATGGATTTAAAAGGTTAAAACTCCTCTTTCATATTGGACTCAACTGGCACAAGTTCAGACAAGAACAAATGAGCAAGGCCTTTGTCTTTATTAAAACATGGCTTTTACTTTGACTGCATGTTTCACAATGCACTGAAATTTGGCCATAATCTTTATACAACTCTAGATGAATTCCATCTTGAGCAGCAGAGGAGAGATAGTTCCTCATTTAGTAACTAATTTTGAAACTGAACGTTTAGGTTTCCGGGGTTAACTGATGTGTGACCTCACCCATTTGAGTAACTTGAGGACATACAGTCAGCAAGTCTCAGTATGCTTTACAATGCTTTATTATCACTAACGGCGTTTATGTTTTGTCTTAGCCTTTTCCTGCTGCACAGAGCCAGTGTTTTAGAATATGATTTTCAAAAACTCCAAGGGGATTTAATTCTACAATTAAATCAACCACGTTCTGAGGGAGTCCATGGGAAAATGGCCAACATGTCTAAAACAAGGGAGGTATGTCACTGATTATGTAGGATGGAGTCATCTTGGACATTGTACTACTGAGATTTATGCTATTAGCGATTATTCAGATAGCGCTGCAATAATAAATTTTCTCTTAATGCTTTGTTTTCTCTTAGGACATTAAGGCAAGTACTTTCCAAAAAGCTCAGAGTTCTCTGAAGATGTCTTCTAGGAGAGTAAAACGGGAACAAGGCAGCTACAGAGGTGGGTTGGAGCTGAGAACTGAAAATGTGTCCATTAGTTACGGTCTAATCTGGTAGTGAGACCATAAACAGTATACGTTAAGTTAATAAAATTAAAGTATTGTGTTTATCTCCCTTTCTTGCCAGCTCCAACATCATTCCTGCAGTTAACTGCTAACACTAACAAACAGCCAGACTTAAGAGGTAAAACTAAATTCAAGTCTTTGGCTTTAGCATCACATCGTCTGCCATTATTTTGAATAAGTGTAGCTTGCCTTTTCCCACAGGAAATATAACAGTGATCCCTTGGACTGTTTCTGCACAGCAAGGAAATGCAATTTCACAAAGGGAAAACAGAATTGTTGTCCAAGAAGATGGTTATTACTTGGTGTTTGGACAAGTATTGTGTCACTGTAATTCAAGCATAACTAAGTTAATATTACATCTGATTTGTTCCAGCTTTTCGGCTAATGTTCTGCTTAATTCACAGGTTTTGTTCAATAGCCCAAGTACAATTATGGGTTATATTATTCGAGGTTGGCACTCGACAAATGCAAAAACGACATCCACAGACATCCTCCACTGCCTGCGTAGGATGCATGATGCAGCTCCTGTCGCCAGCACATGTTACACTGAAGGTCAGTGAGTCGCTACTACTGCTCTTCATTGTGGCTTCTAAAGGAAATAGTTTTATATTTTTAGAAATGCGCTTATTCACTTCCTTGATGGAAATTTAATTAAAAAAAAAAAAAAAGATTGGCACCACTCTTGTGCTCTTGCAGTAAATATTAAGTGACAGCCAACAGTCAGTTAGCCTAGCTTACCACAGCACGTAGGTATGAAACAGGAAGCTTGTCTGGCTCTGTGTAAAATCTGTATACCAGCACCTGTTAACATATCTCATTCGTCTCTTATGTTCTACAGAGTAAGTCTGGAAAAAGAAAAAAACACATGGTATAAAGGTGGTAATGTGCCAGACTACTTCTTGGCTCAGAGTTGTGACGTCCTGGGGCGTTAGGCCAACACCAAGAAATAGGCAGTGTCAATTTTACACTTTGGTTTTCATACTGATTAAATTAAACCAGAAAAAAAAATGTGTCCAGTTGTGAATTTTATTTTATAATATTTATAGATGCCAGACCTTATGCTAAGCTAAGTGACTGAAAGCAAATTGCAAATTAAAATAAAATTGCCATACATTCAAAAAATTGGAGGAAAACATGACTAAAAGAAGGAGAAATACAACAAACAGAAATTCTACCACAAAACAGGTTAACCATATTTTGTTGGAACACTCATAGTCACCATATCACAACCCACTGAAACACCTGTGGGAGATTCTGGATTGACATTAGCCAGCATCATCTTCCACCTTTTTTCTCAAAATACACGGTCCATGCCAAGAAGCAGTTTTCTCTGTCTCACCCATCTTGTATCTCTTCTGATATCATCTGTTTCAGCAGCATGTATCTGTTACAGGTATTGTGCAGCTGCATCAGGGCGATGAACTAGAACTGGTGATCCCACACCGGCCCCAAGCCCTCATCTCAATGGACACCGAGTCAACCTTTTTTGGTGTCATACAGCTGAACTGAAACAAGACAGGATGAAGGTGATAGCTTGGCAGCTCATTGTTGCAGGAAGTGGGAAGCTGACACTGAGCTGTGTGAGGGGGATGCTGATAAAGGACTGACTGACAGCAGCAGGAAGACTGTTGGAAATACAAGATCAAATTTTTTTTTAATGAACTGCCCATCTCAGTTTTTTTTTGTTTTTTTTTTGTAAATATTGCTACTTGTAAAATTCTTAACTTAAGTTTAAAGCATTTAAATTCATTTGTCAGGTAGTCCACCTGGAGCTGTACCATTGCATTGTCTATTTGTGCTGCCACTTCCTTTCATCAGTCTATTTTTGCATGTCTCTTTATACCTTGCTGGGCCACTTCCCTCCACCTCCATGCTGTCTGTTTATTTGTTCCTCTCATCTATTTTTGAATGGCTTCCGTTGTCCTGAGACTATGTCAGGAACAAACAACAGTATAAATTTATATCACTCAGGAGGTGTTTTTCTTTTTGACATCCAACGCCTGTATAATATATTATGATACATTTTGTAAAATAAATAAATAAATAAATAAAGTTAAAGTTAAAATAAATGAGATTATGTTTCTCAGTACAACCAAATTCTCAACTTATGTTTTTTTTTCAGTGCTTAACATTTAAACACCATTTTAAATGAATTTATTTATATATATATATATATATATATATATATATATATATATATATGTGTGTGTGTGTGTGTGTGTGTGTGTGTGTGTGTGTGTGTGTGTGTGTGTTATATTTATCATAGAAATGGACCTGCTTTGTTTTAAAAACACTTTTTATCCAAAATAAAAAGTCCTTACTCTGAAATTGCCTTTAGTTTTATAGACAGTGATGTATCAGCAGTCCAGGCTTCATTGTCTAAATATAGTAATCACAGTGTCTATCTGGTGTCCACAGCTGCCCCCCCATACAAACACACACACACACACACACAAACACACACTGTTTTTTATGTAGCACAGCTATAAGAGGGTGTGTGTGAGTGTGTGTATGAGCTCTGACAATAGCGGTGATACTGTGCAGTTTAACAGCAGCAGAAGCACCAGCTGAGGGACAATGGTCAGACATACGTTCTCCAATTTTCTACTGCTCTGGTCACTCAGCCATGACATTTATATGTCAGGACTGAAGCATGATCATCCAAAGGTAGGCTCAAGATGAATCAATTCAAATGCAAAATGTGTTAAATCTCTGCAAATTATTTGCATTTTTTCTGGTTCATCATTTCAGTTGGACGTGATATTTGTGAGATCTTAGACACTGCTAAGGTTGTTTGACTTTGGTTTCCATGGTTCACCGTGATTATGATTAATGTGCCTTTCATTTCAAGGAGCAGTCCTGGAACAGCCACAACCTCAATTCTGTCCCTGTGGATTTGGATGCAAGACTTCGAAGATTAGACCTGTCCAATAACTTCATCAGACAGTTGCACACACTTGTTTTGCCATACTTGGAGCAGCTGGACCTGAGCTCCAACCAGCTGGATCTGATCTCTGAGGGGGCTTTTGAAAACCTGGCTCATCTTGAAGAATTGAATTTGTCCAGAAATGTGCTGAACAACAACCCTGGCGCTAACAGCAAAGCTCTCCAATCCATTAGTGGACTGAAGAGCCTGGACATTTCAATGAATGGTCTGGGTAATGATGCAGTGATTCTGTACCTTCGACAGAAGTCTTCTCTTGATCAACTTAAGATGACTGGTAATGCTTTGACAAGACTTTCACCCAGTTTGTTTGAGGAGAGTAAAAGTTTGAGGGTCATTACTATTGATGACAATCTGATATCAGAAATAGAAGAAGGAACATTTGAACAATTGCATCACTTAGAGACTTTAAACTTGGCCAAAAACAACATTGCACGCATCTGTGACTTTAAATTACATCAGCTTAAATATCTAAACCTTAGTCAAAATTCAGTGGAGTATTTTGTTACACAAGAAGATGACCAGTTTTATAAGCTCGAAATTCTTGATTTGAGTTTCAACAAACTCCTTTATTTCCCAATTGTTCCAAAGAAGAACAGTTTGAGGTATCTTCATTTACAGAATAACATGTTTGGTACCTTAGATGCAGAGGCTGCGATGGTATCAGAGGTCAACTCTCTTTATGCTAGGATTTTAAAAGAGAACTTAGTTATGAAAAATAACCTACACTCAAACTGGAGGCAGATGAAAGTGATTTATCTCGACCTGAGCTTTAACCATTTCAGGTCTTTCCCGCTTGAGACTTTGAGCCTTCTCTCCTCTTTACAAACACTAAATTTCAGTTACAACTGTCTGCAAAACATTTTCTGGAATGTTAGAAACTACAGCAACACAGATTACCCTCGACAGCTTTTCTTTCCATCCTTGAAGCATCTCGACCTGCAAAGCAACGGTCTTGTATATATTTCCCCACTCTTTCTCACTGCACTCACACAAATAGATACATTAAATCTACAAGACAATTCTGTGCAGCCTTGTGGTCTCGTGGACCATTTGAGAAACTTTAAATCCAAACAAGAAATAAATCCCAACACATCCTGTGTTGCCTTCGGACAGTTGAGGACTCTTAAACACCTCAGTCTCAAAGGCAACAACATAAAAATACTTCACTCAAACACATTTCAGGAATCTTCTTTGGTTTCCCTCAATCTTGCAAAGAATTCACACATGGTGATGCACGTGAGTGCACTAGAGGGTGTAGAGAAAACTCTTCAGTCTTTGATTATCAGTGAAATAAATATGATCAGCTCTGACCTATTTTTACCCTGCATGCCAGCATTAACTCAGCTTGACGTATCAAACAACCAACTTGATGATATACCCAGCAGTTTTAGCTGCTCTCCTCTGAGAGAAATTGACATGAGAAACAATCATTTTGTGTCTTTCAACGACTCTTTGATGCAAGCTTTATCCATGCACCTCAATCGCCTTTATATCAGTGGAAATAATTTCAACTGCTGTGACAGTGAATGGCTGACAATCCTGAACGAGTCAAAAATACAAGTGCCTGATATGAGCAACACAGAGTGTTTCACAAGTGATAGTAACATAATGATGACAGAGTATCTGAAAAGCTCTTCAGAGAATTGTTTGTTTCAGAGAAAAGCACAAGAAGTTCACTTTGGCCAACTGTTCATAATTGTTTTATTTGTATTTGTGATATTAATAGTTATCATCGCATTTGCCAGAAAGCTGTGCTGCACACTAAAATCATTTATGGTGTGATATCTATAATCTATTGAGTTTATACATTGTTCAACATGTAGGTAACATAGAGTAAACAAACTAAATATAGTCTGTGAGAAAGTGAGCAGTAAGTGAAGTGTATCTCCTGTTAATTTGACTTTGCATGATGGTTTTACAGAAGTGTGGCTCCATGTGTGTTTAAGCAGTGAAAACATACTTTCAGCTGAGTAAACCCGAAACGTGAATCTATTCTCAATCTATTCAAACTTTCTCTCGTGACTCCAGTCCTCTAGTCAGGCAGTTATCTTATCACACTGTGTGACCTGCGTAGCTGAGATGTGCTGGTAGAATTTGGCTCTATCGACTCCCAGGACGTTAAGTAACAGTTTGCGCCAGATCACTAATCGAGCAAAGAACTTTCTTTTTTTTTTTCTTTTTTTTTTTTTTTTTTTGTTGCCCATCCTTCATTGCGAAATGTGTGTTTGTAACTAAAAGTTTAACCTTGGCTCAAATTTTTATGACGTCCATGAAGCCTTGCATAATATTCCTGGAATCAAGAGTGACCTCAAAAATTTTATACAAATGCCAATAAGAAACCTTGTAAGACTTTTTTGTATAAACATGTGTAAATATTTTTAAATAAATCTAGCTATTTGACAATGGGTATATACAAGTTCAATTTTAATATATCGCTATCTGTAACTGTCTATGTTTTGTGATGCATAAATTATACTGCACATAAACAGAAAAAGCTGCCAATCTTCATTTGAATTCATAAGAATTTGACGACTCTATTTCTGTACCTGCAAAATAAATCACTGGGATCGAAAGAAGAAAGGAACTTTTGGTTTCTGTAAATTTCTGTTTTTCAGGTGAACAACATGAATCCCACCAGGAAATATTGTCTGGAAAGGTTACTATTATTCGGTGTGGGGCACATTCTCGTTCAATAAATCTAACTGAGTTTGAATCCATCACATGAAGAAAATAAAACCCCTCTATGTGACACATGCATATTAACATGAGGTTAAACTAACAATGCATGAATAAACTTTGATTTTTTATCCCACACTGCTGATCCTCAGACAATGCGGTGAGCCGACTAGTGAAAAATAAATGACTAAAGGCCCGATGACAAGTTGCGGTGAAAAATACATCTGAAATGAAATTGATATTTAAAAAAAAACATCTCAAGATATTATTACAATCTGAGCAAATCAGCTCTGGGTGCACCAGCAAGAACTAGTGTTGCAGGATATCCTGTTGAGCAATTCTCTTTTTGTCTACCTACTGACTCATTCTTCTCTTTCACACTAATGCTAAGTACCATTTTGAATTTTTTTTTTAAACTGTGACCTCTTTGTCCACTGGCTAGACTCAAGCATGTGATCTCTGCATTAGTCAAAACAACCAAGATGTCTATCAATCTAGCTCTTGAGCAATATAACTGTAGGAAATGTCTTTGTTACCCCACCCACAAGATTTCGGTACTAGATCAAGTATCAGCTTGACAAGTTCAAACAAAGAGCACTCAAAGAAAAGAACACTGTGTGTATAGTATTAGGTGTAAAACCATAGGAATGCAAGTAGCAAATTGTAGTCATTCTTCTACTTGCTAGTTAATGGTAGCTGATATTTAGATATCAGCTGCAGCTTGTTTGCTAGCACATTAAAAACTTGTATCACTGTCAATCTCTCTCTAAATTAGCAGTAACATTATTAGGTCAAAACCTCATCTTGACACATGTAAGATTATAATTCTTGCCCAATTAAACCATGACACTATGAAAATCTTTCTCCTCTTTAAATCACTCATGCATTTTCTTTAAATGTAGCACATATAAACCTTATTTTATCCTCACTAAAATCCTTGTACATGTAATTATAGCATTATTGACAAACGCACTGGGCTCCTCAATAAACAATAACTCCAGAAACTAAACTATATTATTACATTAACATGACAGTATTTGTGTTATCCTGATTTTCTCATCATATGCTTACTTAACCCATTTAATACCAACGGTCACAATAGTGACCAAATTTTTTATTATATTTGTAAGGCTCTAAAAATGTTACTGAATGTTGTATCAATGTATTTCCAACAAATAATGAAATAATAAACTTAAACCGGGTTGGGTCAGGGACCCATTGTTGTTTTCGGTCTTGCAGAGCAAACTCAGGTGACAACCTTTACACTTCGCTTGCAGTCCTCAATGAAACGACAAAAAGCGAATATGGGAGCTCTGGAATGATGAGGAAAAATCGTTTGTTTTATGTCCAATTCAAGTCTGAGAAGGACATCATGAAGTTACCCCAGGGAACCTCTGAGGTTCTGACCCAAGGGTAGAAACTGCTGGTCCATTGGAAAGACAATAACACTGTCACAGTTGCAACAAACATGGAGGGGAAATATAAATAGGCCTTTGTCAAGAGATGGAACAAGGAGCGACGTGACTTTGCCAAAATCCCATAACCTCAATTCATCAACCAATACAATGAGCACATGGGTGGTGTCGACCTTCATGACCAACGGGTTTCAAGATACCGTATCTCAGTCAGATCTAAAAAGTGGTGGTGGCCCATCTTTGCATGGTCTCTCAGCAGTGCACTCATAAATAGCCATTTCTTTCACAGAGATGTTATGGGAGGGACCATCGACCTGCTCACTTACATACAGATAGAGGCACAGTCTCTCATACAAACGTTTGTCAGGAAACCACTGAGTCAGGGAAGTTGATCTCTAATGGCTGTTGCTGTGCTAGATCAGATGAGATATGACATAGCTTCGCACTGGCCAATAAACACAATGAACCGGTTCAAGATATGTCATCATTGTGATAAAAGGCACTACCTATGCATGTAAGAAATGCACAGCACCACTGCACATTGAATGCTTCAAAATATAGGACTGAAAAAGCTGATTATGAATAATGAAAGCAAATAAAGCATATGTATATATATATATATATATATATATACACCAAGGTAAAAGAAGCAATACAATGGACTCAAATAAAAGTCAACAAAAAATGTAAGGCAATCAAAATGACCAATAATATTCTTTCAGTACTTGTTGGACATCCATATTCATGTCATATGAAGATTTTTGAAAATGTAAAATAGTCACAACAGAATGTGAGAGAACATTCTAGTGGCAATGCTGGAAACTAGCTGAGTTCTAGAATCTTACTACAAGGTTTTGCTATGTGCTTGTTACACAAGGGTTTTATTAACTGCATAGGAGAAATATAGTGTTAATTTAGTGTGCAACACATTATCCCAGTCACAATTGTGACCGACCATAAAACATACTTTTTCATCCATGAAAATTTAAAAAAAAATGATTGATCATTTCAAAGGGTAACTAAAGGCACATGATTTGGATATTTTCATGTCTGGGAAAAAATTGGGATAAAATGGGTTAAACGATATATATGTAACTTCTTTGAATTATTTAGTCATACGTGGCTTTTTTTAATAAGAGACACAGAGAGATAAGAGACAGATATAACACAAAATACTAAAGGAAAACTATAGAGTTGTGGACCAACACATTTTTATTATAGGCCTCCTGTTGCCTGCATGCACAGTGGAGCTGTGCTTTATGTTTTGTATTAGGAAATGTTCACACACAATCTCAGCCTCAGGTTGCCCCCAAGGTCTGAGTCCCACAGGCCCATTCAATAATCTATGACCACCCGAGGTCGCTGACTGATCCTGAAACAGCATTATTGAAAGAAACAGTCTGTATGCATAATAATGTATGATGGTCTACATTACATCCCAGGAGAACTGAAATATACATAAACAGATTCCTCATATTTCAAGAGGTCATGACCTACAATGTAAAGTCAGATTTGGTGTTGTAGCAGGAAGAGGCCTCTCATTAAAAGTCACATCAAGGTCCTGGAGGGTGAGCGACAGCATACAAGGCTGCTTAGAAAAAAACTTAGGTGAACTACCGTGACAGCTAAGCTGAGGAAAGAGCAAGACAACCAGAGCCTTTAAGTGACACCATATCTTTCCTTAAATATTACTTAGTGCTTGGGCTGCAAGGAATATTTAATATTAACAAAAGTTTTCAAAATGGCGGTTGCACGCGAGCCAAAAAAAGAGCAGGTTACCGCGCGCTAACAACCGAGGCTTCACAGGAGGAAACCGGTGAGGTCGAGACGACGGAGAAAATTCCCGCACAGTCAACAACGTCAAGCAGCGTAATCGCAACGTGTAATCGGTATCAACTTCATGGCCTTACCTCAGGTTAGCTAGCCGTCTCGTAACCGGGGCCCCCAGCAGCAGCAGCACCTCCTCCTCCCCGGGCAGACATCGCTCACCAGGCCGCCATGAATCTTCTTCAGCCACAGGTCGTCCCCCTCCAGCCGCGCTGCGCCGTCACCTCACAGAAGGTGCAGTTAACTTACAAACTCTTTTTGCTGGAAAACGCCAAGAACACGCTTGAACAAGAATTGCGCGACTTCACCAAAAGGGTAATGTTACACACTAAATAGATATACTTAACATTTTAGGTTTCCTTTATCCTCACATTATTTTTTCTAGCTAGCAGGATCATTAGCCACCTGTGCTGCTTAGCCTGTCTAGCTAAATTAGGTGCTAATAATTATTACAGCTGACAATCGCGAATATTTTAAAATTATCTAACCTATATAATCTAATCATCTAAAAAAATAATAATAATTAGTATTTTAGGATTTAAAAAAATCTTTTTATTTTATTTATTTTGTTCTTCCTTCAGGTCTATAAAGAAGTCAAAGGTATCTTGAATTCATCTTTTGCCACCAATGTGGAAAATGATCTCGCAGATGCTTTGGATATAAAATGTCAAGCCATTAACAACCTGTCAGCTATATTGAAGGACCCCATAGTAGGTAAGTGTATAATTTTATCTGCTAATCGCATATTGCACTTATTAGTGTTCAAAGCATTATTACCAAAATTACCAAACTAGCATAACACAGCTGTGATTTTAATGGAGCTTTACTCACGCGACTCTTGCTGCATATTTCATCTTCACAGAGCAACAAGTTTGTGTCCAGCCTGTAGTTGACAATGGGGTGAGATCAAACCAAATTCAGTCGCCTGGAGAAAAAGGGATCCTTATGACACATGTTCTCAAGTTGGGGCCCACACTGAAGAAAGTGTTCATGGCAAGCCCCGTAGCGAAAGCTGTCCAGGTGCTTGGAGCCACATTGTCCCTTCAACAGCTGAAACATTTCCTCATCTCCCAGCCTGCAGCAGCCCAAGAGGATGACATGATTTACAGCATCTCGTCCAGTTACAACAGCGCCGTTCAGACTACGAGCTCATCCTTTGATTTACAGGCTGATAAAAAAGAACAAGCTGTTATTTTTGAGGAGAAAACCCAACCCGACGCTGCGATTCTGCCGCCCAGTATTATTGAAAGCCCTGATATTATTGCAAAGAGACCACCAATACTACTACCACCAATACAAGCTGTATTCCCAGGAATCAGTAACCCTAATCCGTTGAAAATAACATCAGTAATTGGTTCAGGATGGGAAGGCGATGTCCAGGTGCAACACCAAAAACAAACATCCTCTCAGCTGCTGCACTTCCTCAGAACCAAAGCTAAAAACACGGGTGCAATAGAGGTCACTGTCTGGGACCACAATAAAAGTATATACACTTCAGATTCACCACAATCAATGTCACCTTCTGTCAAAACACAATGCTACCACTTCAAACATGTTGTGACAGATGATCTTATTGAAGCACACAGGCCAAAATCGCTGTGTGTGGACACTGAAAATCAAGCCCCACTCTTTAGAGTAAAACAAATGGATTCAAGTGGCTCTTTAACCTACACTTTTGTGATTGCAACAAAGACTGAACTGTGGGATATTGGAAACATCTTCACAGAGGTGCAACAAGCCCACTCTGGCGGCAGCCAAAATAGAAATGCTCAAGTGGAGAACTCTTGTGTAAATATACAGTGGAAAACCAGAAATCTCCAGAGCACAGAACCTGAGCGAGAGGATAAATCAGCTGGCGTAAAAACACCACAGATCAACAGTGTTGCTATCCCCGACTTCCAGATACGGAGGTTTGAAGAGACTGAAGTTGTTGTGTCACATATTATCAGCCCAGGCAGCTTTTACATTCAGCACGCAGACTCCATCACAAAGCTGCAGGCCCTTGTCACAGAGTAAGTCATTCAGCATGCACTCTAATCTCTTGTCTGCTTTTTCTCAGCTTTTCTCAACCCTCACTGATTCCCTGATCACATTTACAGGACTTTAAGCGCCACTTATTCCTTTTTGTTCATTACAGATTTCTTTGTAGTTTTTTTTTTTTTTTTTTATAATCCACATGTTTCTGGTTGTCATTATTTTTTCTCTCATTCGCAGCAGCTGGAAAGCCAGTAGTTCATATGCCGAGCAGAACTGCATTCCAGACATTGGAACCCAAGTAATGGGTTGGTTTCCTAAGCAAGAACAATGGTGCAGAGCTCAGGTGACGAAGATATGCGGAGTAAGTGGAGGTGGGTTTTGGTTTTATGTATTCAAATGGTTTTGCAAACGCATGCCTCTGGAGGGTAGCAGTGTCACTTTGCTCGCCTGTAGCCACAATTTCATGCTTTGTCTTTTGGATGTAAGATCATTTCAGTGATTGTGCTGGAGATGAGACGTCAATCAAGCTGGAGGTGAAGAGGCTGGACTACGGTGACACCAGGTGCCTGTCGCTGAAGGACATCAAGGAGCTGAGCGCAGAAATGGCCGTCCTTCCACTTCAGGCTCTACACGTTTCACTGGCAAATGTGAGCAATTTCCAGCTGATGTTATATAAACCGGCGGCCTTAGAAGTTTTAACATGTATGTAAACGAGCACCTCAACCCACTGATGATGAACACAGGCAGGCTGATAACCCCCTCTCAGGATTTGCATACATGGAAATGGTTAATATACGGCGCTCTGCTGTGAGTGTAGACTCAATTATTGGCGTCTGTCCACGTGATTAGTCACAGTCTTATCTATAACTCAGTGATAAAGGAAATGAATTATCTCACTTCATGGTATTTTATGGCTGTTTCCTCCCCCCTCAGGTGACGCCTTTGAATGGGAGCGATTGGTCTGAGGAGGCAGTGGACTGGTTCAAAACCATGGTGCACAACAGGACACTGTATGTCAGACTTTACCCCCAGGGGTCCGAAGTTACAGCCGAACTGTTCTTGGAAAGGGGAAAGCTAGGAGCTATGAGGTATTTTATCATGAAACATTAATCTGGTAATCGTGAAACGCAAATTCAGAATTAACAGATATTAACACATTTTAAAATGGCAAAAAAAACTAATAAAGTCACCAAGATTTATCGATGCATCTAATCTTGTTTGACTTGTTAATCTTATTTTTCTAACTATCATTGTACAAATGATGTATTATGTTGAGTTTCAAAGTAGTCTTGTGACTACTCTAGTGTTTGATCTTCATAATGTGTGTGTATTTATACTTTTAAGGCAGTAACAGCACTGAATGTCAACATTGCAGTTATATTGTAATGATAATTACAGGAGGGGACCACCACTGTCTTTGAGGCTGGCCCAGAATGGACACGCAAAACATAACAAACTGAAGAATGTTGGTCTTCAGAAAAGAAGTAAGTGTTGTTTCAGTTTGTTGTTGTCTACCCTGAGTCATACATCTACAGTAGGTGGCAGTATAACCTTCGTGTGACCACAGCAGCACTCTTGTGTTTTATTTTGCAGACACAGTGAAACCTGAAAGGAGCACAGAGGACTCCGAGTGGGTGAGGTACCTCATCTCGTGCTACACTCAGAACAAGAGGTCAATGTGAAAGCAGGAAATGCTTTGAGATAACTTTGTCTCACGAGGAACTGGTGTTTCGGTCAAATTAGAATACAGAGGGCAGACAAAATCTTAAACAATGAGCTTGAAATTCATGACATAATTTCAATCAGCCATGTGTGTAAAAGTGCACACACGGAGGACTTTTAGCTTTGACAAACTGCCTTGACTGGCAGTACAGAAATACATAGATACATAGGGTATTTAAACAATGAGAAGAAAGGCATTAATTGGATTTGTATTAGGTAGCATATATCAGCTGTTGTTAGAATATCTTACATTGTCTTACATTGCAGTTCAAACAATGATGGCTACAAAACAGTATCTAGTGATTTTGCGTGTAGTTAATGTGCTTTATGATGTCATTTGAATAGAAATTTTTGTATATAGATGCCACAAGGCAGTGTGTGGTTATTTATTGTGAATGTGTCTTTTTTCTTCTTTAAGATATAGTTTTTTTTTATTAATTATTCCTTTCCCTGTTATAATAGGGGGAATTGTGTTTCAGGTCCTGATTTATACCAGCAACTAGATTGTGCCTGTTCAGTTAGATTATCTGCTTTCTTTTTTTTTCTAAATATTTTATTTCATTTTATTTATATAATTATAATATTATAATAATTATTACAGCCATGTTGCTTTTCGTTTATACTTGATTTCTTGTACGTTGGCAAATCTACTATTTTGTATGCAGTATCTCTGCTGTTGCAATAAAGATGTTATCTACAATTGTATGTCCCATGTCTCTATATTGTAGTGTATCTTAGAGAGAATATAAATGAGGTTTAGTTCATTCAAAGAATTACCAGGCCACGCAAACCCTCCCACTACATCTGTCATGAGTGACGCAGAAATGCTCATAGCACAGTAAACTGCTGTGGGTCATCTGATAGTACATGACAAACAAGCACATTGTGTTTTCACTCAGATTCAGTTTGTTGTTACTGTAAATAATTGTCCCAACTGTTTCAGGGAGGAGTTTGATCAGAACACAATGTGACATCCATATACAGATGAGTCTAAATAAAATAATACATTTGAACCGATGGATTATGTCTTTGTATGGATCTGATATTGCTTGCAGAATTACTAACGTATTGTGTTTGTCCATTTAGGAGCTTGTATTTTATAGCAGATGTGGGCGGACACGGCAGGTAATCTGAAACCTGAACGGACGGTGCCCACTTCACACATGACTGAATATGTCATGATAGATATACAAAACATTGAAAGGAAATTTTATACAAAAATACTACAGCGGTTTGTTGAATCGATCAAGTTCAAGGCCGTGCATCGCGTTTTCATATTTATAATAAAATGTTGGGAGTTTACTAAAGCACATCGCTTGGTGAAATAGTAGTAACGTGAAACAAAAGAGATCTGGAAAGAAATTTTCAAGTCTCAAGACACATGTACATGAATTGTCTTTTCATTAAGACCTGCTTTCATTTCCGACTCCATCGGTTTAAGCCGAACAGTTGAAACAGCTCATGTATTTTCTGGATGAATCTGCAAACCTGCGAGTGACTCTGTCCTCTCAATGACAGTGGCGCAGGTCAAAAGCTTCCTTCACTTCCCTGCCCTGCCAAGCACAATAAATAATGTGGCAGGCTGAGGCCTTTTGTGTCCACACAGATTCCTTCTTTTGCCCGGGGTAGGCGGAAATCGAGGCGTTTGATCTGAATTCTAAAGAGTCTTGTTGCAGCCCAATAAAGGCTGCCATTGTATGTAAATAGTTTATATAAGAGCATATGACTGCTACGGTGCAGGGCAGTGGCTAGTGGCGGAGGAATGATTAGCATTTTCCAAACGCATGGTGTTCTCAGTCCAGCCTTTTGGCTTGCTAAAAAACACAATATTTTCATTCATTTCCACCTTTTTTGTACACATTTTTGTGTACCACCACAGCTGAAGGTAAAATACAAGTTCTATCATTTTTCATTCTGTTTCTACTAACATCCAGCGTGCAGTGAGGTCAGATTTAATGCGAGCGATGACTGACGTGCCCCAGCCCCTCGACTGGACAAGCGCTTGGTTTGATGTTGTTTCAATCATCATTACCATTTTGATGAGTAATATTTGAATGAATCAGCATTTCAAGAATTAGATAAATGTTGTATTTTTATCAGACATTCTGGTCAAGTATGTAGCCATGAGACAATGAGATCTTTCATATGTTTAAAAAAAGAAAGAAATTCTCATAATGAAATGAATGTCTCGCTGGTTTCCTTGGAGATGTTTGTTGGCAGTCTGTCAGTCTGTCCGATACTGGGCTGTAGGTCAGTTTGGGAGTACGGTATTAATACGGGGTGAGCGGATCACGTGCTCGATGAATGTTTCGCAATTGGCTTCGACGCGTTGCATCCTGTGACGGTGCGCGGCGGTAGGCCATCGCCCCTGCTTTTATACGGCCAACGGGCTACTTGGCAATTCTTGTCTGTTGTTCCTTACTCTGCCAAATCCAGCTTGATGCTCAGGCCACACCTCAAGATGGTCATCTTTGGACCCGGCGCTGCTTACGCCGCTTGCACCGCCGGCTGAGCCTGGTAAACCTCTACAAACTAAAGTTACAACAGTTAGAATTTTACTAAATTACTAAATTATTTAACTTATTTAGCCGTTTCTATAAATGTGACTTTACGTAAACATGAATTGCTAAAAGGTTCATGTTCTTCAACTATTTTTTTTTCTTTTTACTTTTCTTGAAAGGCATTTTATGGATTATTTGTCATTGTTTGATGAATCCTCTTACTACAAACATTTATCCATAAAAGTTGCCTTAGGCTACATAGTTGGCTAGTTTTGCCTATGTTGATGTAACCCTAAACTGAATATTATGCTTTTTTTGCAGACCTGGAGGCGAAAATGAACTGGGGGACCTTTTATGCCGTGATCAGCGGCGTAAACAGGCATTCGACTGGCATCGGACGCATCTGGCTCTCAGTCATCTTCATCTTTCGTATCCTGGTCCTGGTTGTTGCCGCCGAGAGTGTTTGGGGAGACGAGAAGTCTGGCTTCACCTGCAACACCCAACAGCCCGGTTGCAATAGCGTGTGTTATGATCAGTTCTTCCCCATCTCACACATCCGCCTGTGGGCGCTCCAGCTCATCCTGGTCTCCACCCCCGCCCTGCTGGTGGCCATGCATGTGGCCCACCGACGCCACATCGACAAGAAGATCCTAAAGAGGTCGGGACGTGGAAGCCCCAAGGAGATCGAACACATCAAGAACCAGAAGTTTCAGATCACCGGAGCTCTGTGGTGGACGTACATGATCAGTATCATCTTCAGGATCGTCTTCGAGGTGGCTTTTCTCTACATCTTCTACTTAATCTATCCGGACTTCAAGATGGTGCGTTTAGTGAAGTGTGACTCCTACCCTTGCCCCAACACAGTGGACTGTTTTGTCTCCAGACCAACAGAAAAGACCATATTCACTGTGTTCATGCTGGCAGTGTCTGGGGTGTGTGTGCTGCTCAACTTGGCTGAGGTTGTGTACCTCATAGGGAAGGCCTGCAAACGGTGCGTACAAGGCTCTGAAGACGAGTCCAAATTACCTTGGATAACTCAAAGATTGTCTTCCTATAGGCAAAATGAAATCAATCAGCTGATCGCAGACCATCCTCTCAAGTCTAAGTTCACTGTGACCAAAAAGAGCCCAAGCGATAAGGGTGAGAGGTGTTCTGCTTTCTGAGACTGTCTTTCCCCCCCCTTTAAACTAATCCACAGTAATCACACATCTCCAATGGAGCATGCTGCTCTGCATTAACATCACGTACCCTGTATATCTGATCAGCATCAACACTGAGACCTTTTATTTATGTATCATGTCCTTCAATCGCTTATTGATTCAGCTGCAAGAAAAGGTTCGTTGCTGTTGGAATTTGGAATTTCCCAAAACTATTTGGAGACTGTGGTGATGGATAAAGGGCAACACCATTGTTTTTGCAAGATTTTGCTTATTTACTGCAAATCAAACATAACTGATGTGACTGTCGACACATTTGCCAAAACTTAATTCATTTGTCATTTTTTTTGCCTGACTTCTGTCAGATTGTGGAAGATGGAATGATTGCTTGACCTAAAACAAAGCATGACCATGATGATCATGCTACCGAGTGTTTATTTTTGTTGCCAAAGTTGCATTGTTGTTGTGTAACACTTTACTTTGATGTGTAAAATTTGATGAAATCCTGCTGGTGTGACAGGTTTGTGTACTGGTTAGTAGCCTCCAAGAATTTCAGCCAGAATAGTGAATTGTATTCATGAACTATGACATAGAAAAAATACAAATATCAAGCATAAAATGAATGTGAGTTGTTTTAACACAAGTATTTATGTGTTTTGGCATTGTAATGGTCAAAACGTCGACTCTAGTCTTGGATATCTTGGCATTGTAATGGTCGAAAAATTGACTTGGATATCAGTTTCTCGTCAGCACATGAATGCACTATTCAACAGATTTTACAAATTCTTCCATAGGACTTAGCTGTTTTTACCACAAAAATGTCATTTTAACATTAAAAAAAGAAACTGACTAAAGATGTTCTAGTAAATAGGCCAAAATGTGTCAAACCAAAAAAGAACTTTAAAAAAAAAACCCACTGGTTTGGTCTTGAAGAGAAGCAGAGATCACTGTAGATTTTAAAATGCTGGATAGGAAAGTCAACTTTTTTTCATTTAGATAAAAACTACTGTTACTGTATCATATTTAATCCAGTCTGAGTCAAAGCTAGTTCAAAGTAATGGAGACAAAGGTATTTATGGGAGTGAAATGACTTGTTGCAACGGCACCGTTTCAGTGGCAGAGTGCTCGGATTATAGTGTGCGACTGTTGTCACTGATTATGCTAAATTATGTGCAAAACCATTACGCAACTCTGCATTCTGTTATGGAAATGTCATAACAGTAGGTGCTAGAAAAACCAAAGAAAGTTTAAATATAAAGACAACTGTCAATGGATTATTGTATTCCCAATGTGACAAGGAGAGAAAATTAATTGTAACCACAAATTTCTCTCAAACATTTGTACTTTCTGACTTTTTAACACTTCGTGTCTTTCTTTTTTTAATCTCAGTTGAGAACTTGATTATTTACATTGAAGAAGTAAAGAGTAAAGAAGTCTCTTTTTTGAGTTATTGTCAGAGATGTCACATAGTGTTCAACTGATAAATTAAAAAAAAAATACAGTAACTTCCTAAATTCCTCTTTCACTTGTTTGCTGGGTCACTTCAAGGAATACTGCAAATCCCAGTACTGTACATATTTCCTTAGATGTGTATAGCTTTGTATGCAGTTGTAAATGCCACCTACTTGCCTCGTTGCACTTTCTATCTTAAGTTATTTGCCAGTTAGCTCTGATAAATGTTTGAAGCTGACCTACTTTTTTAACAGACAGCTGGCACCTGCTTCACTTAATATCACCCCTCAGTGTCTCTCTGTTTCTAAAAAAGAAAAAAAAAACATCCCATGAAGAAACCTGACATGTTAGGGAAATTAACTAACATTTTTATACACATTGTGATGCATACAGAAAGCCTTATGTTGATATGCCTAAATGTACATATTATCAATTTACATCCAGGTAAACAATCCAGATAAAATATACAATGGGTTGAAGCTATATAAAGCTATATACTGTGTGTACATTATGTAATATAAAGAAATAAATTGCCTGATAATTTGACAAATGCACTTTTTTTTCAGTGAGTTTGTGTGAGATGGGTTGTACCAAACTGGTAAAATAGTGAATAATGATCATATAAGCAAGTGTTTGTTTATATGTTTGTAATGCCAGGATACTTGGAAACTGTCTTCTTTCTTCCTGTCACTGTGATTGCTCATCTTCAAATCATACCCCCCCACCCCCTCCTTCCATGATAGGAGAGACCCTTGTGCTATATTTGGACCCCAGGAGCACTTGTGGCCAGACGAACTGACCAGACAACACCATTGGCCAGTTGCCCCATCACTCACTTGAACAAGCGAGTACAGGGGTTTAACAGTTTGTATTAGAGCGTTTGCCCTGTGCCAAATTTAACCTGGAGGAGTGTGGGTGGGGGTGGGAGGATTGGGGGGTATGAGGGAGGGCAGGCCAGACATGGTTGAGAGTGCAGCCAGTGGGTTCTGTGTGTATGTTGTGGTCAATGAAAGACCCTCAGGGCCTGAATCCCGACTCCTGCCCAGGCTGTATTTGAGGACCGAAGACTGAGTCAGTGGGTTTACTCGTGCCAACAGAGGTTGAGGCGAGCAGGGAGTCCGCTTTTTCTTTCCATTCAAGGGCATTGCCGGGGGGCCCGAAGATCAGCTCAACGCCGAGGCCTGTCAGCGAAGCAGGGCGGCCGTATGGACCCTCAAAGACTCGTAGTGCTGCACAGGGGATGTATAAGCTGATGAGGTGGGTTTAACCAGTAAATACAACTTTCTGTGTGATTTTCTGGAAGCTGCATCTGTCTTTAGTACTTCAACATAAACTTTAACCAACTTCTGGGGAGTGTTGTGGCCAAAAGCTGTAGTTTGTTTACAGCAATATGATACTAGAAGTTTGAGAAAACAGCTTTTTTATTCTTCTTCAGTAACATTAATACGATTTACCAGAGCAAATTATACAGTCTGAGAAGTTTAATGTTTAAAAGCAGTCCTTTTGTTGAAGTTACAACCCAATCTAGAGTTGTTAAAAGCTTAGATAGATTTATCGGTGGCAACTCCGTAAACATCACTTCACCTGCCACATTTCAGCAGTTATCAGAATTCATTCTCCCTCAGAGCGGCATACCCTGTATTTGGTGTCGTGCCACTGTACAGTAGATCCATCAGACCTGGAATATATTTATAACTTAATGTATTTAATGAGCTGACAGTGCTTGACATTATGCAACTGTTTCTAATTCGCACTTCCAAAACATCTGCCCGGGTGTTTAATTTCACTTCGTGTGGATCACGTTGCCATGGTTCAGGTCATGAAGGCCAGGAGCCACAGAATCATGACAGGAACCTGACAGTGTGGACGGGGAGGAAAGCTGTCTACACTTGCCAAATATATACCCTCCTAAAGTAAATATAATCCTGTCTACGTCCACGTGGAAAAGGCCACTACTTGCTGAGCAGCAGAGTCCCCCCAGTTGTACACTCCGTCAGTAGCTTGGCTCCCAAGTGACTCATTCAGTCTGAACTCTGCTGATCTTGGTAAGACACGTTGCTAGTCAGACTGATGTTTATTGGAACATCTAGATTTGGTGATGGATGAATCAAAAATCAAATGAAGTGACTTTCAATGCTTCTCTAGTTCCAGGTCTGAGCTCACGCAGCCATGGGAGACTGGAACCTGCTCGGAAAGCTTCTGGAAAAAGCCCAGGAACACTCCACTGTGGTGGGGAAGGTGTGGCTCACCGTCCTGTTCATCTTCCGCATCCTGATTCTGAGCGCCGCCACAGAGAAGGTGTGGGGCGACGAGCAGTCGGGCTTCAGCTGTGACACCAAGCAGCCTGGTTGCGAGAACGTGTGCTATGACATCACATTCCCCATCTCGCACGTCCGCTTTTGGGTGCTGCAGATCATCTTTGTGTCGACACCTACGTTGATCTATCTGGGGCACATCCTCCATCTGGTGCGGATGGAGGACAAGCAGAAAGAGAAGCAGAAAGAGAAGGAGAAGGAACATGCTCATTCAGATAAACAGGCCCTCCTCTCAGAAGTTCACCACAAAAAGGCTCTGATCAGGGACAACAAGGGCAGAGTTCGTCTGCAGGGGGAGCTCCTGCGCACATATGTCTTTAATGTGATTTTTAAAACCCTGTTCGAGGTGGGCTTCATTGTGGCTCAGTATCTTTTGTATGGCTTTGAGCTGAAGCCCATGTACACATGTGACAGACCGCCCTGTCCCAATGTGGTAAACTGCTACATATCCCGTCCCACAGAGAAAACCATCTTCATCATCTTTATGCTGGGGGTCGCCAGCGTGTCTTTGTTTCTCAATCTCATAGAAATCTACCATCTGGGTTTTACCAAGTGTCGCCAAGGCATCACCTTCAGAAGAGGTCAACAATCCCCTGACAGTATCTCTAAGGAGCCCAGCGATGTCGCTGTGTCCTTTTCACCGAATTACGACGACTATTTCCACAGTCACCAAGTCCAGTCTGCCTACCCCACCGTACCCAGCTACAACCTCTCCCCCCTGTCCGAGGACACATCCTCATCCTTCCACCCATATCACAGCAAAGCAGCTTACAAACAGAATAAGGACAACTTAGCAGTAGAAAGGAGCAGCAGCAAGCCAGAGGAATGTGACCTGAAAGGAAAGAAGGGAGCAGGATCAGCCCCTGGGTCACCTACACAGGCCAGGCCGGGCCGCAGTGCCAAACACAGCAACAACAAGACTAGAATAGACGATCTGAAGATATGAGGAGGTTTATGTTTCTCTGAGGGGTCTTAAATTGCTGAGGGAGGATCATATGTTGTTTGGACGCATTCATACATGTCGAACTGACTCCCCTCCTTAAGATGGCACAAGTTTGACTCATTCCAGCTTTGAGGGGAGTGACATTTACTGGGCACATGAAGAAGCTGCGGTTGCACTGTGATGTGTTAAGGCTGTGGCTCGACAAAAAACATTTGTAATGAACTTAGACCTAATTTTTCTGTCCCATAATCCTTTACTGTTTCTTATTTTCTTTTTATTTTTTTGTTTTCTCTTTTTTTTAAACTTGATTAATTTCACATTAGATTGTAGCATAAATGGTTTCTAGTACAGCACTTGTGGCAACACTGCATTTTCAGTAAATGTTGCTATGTATTAAATATTATTTTGTGAATTTCTGGTTTGTGTATGGTTTGCATCTTTCCACTACTCACTATTATCACATAGAATCTAACAAAAATCAACGGTCTGCTCGGGTTTTACATTGAGCTTTTTTCTTTTTTTCTTTTCTTTCTTTTTTTGTTTCCATGTGTGATGAATGTGAATGAACCCTGCCCAAACTTTGGGAACAGAATCCAGGGCAGAAACTTGTTCAGCGCCGATCTGACCTCATTTCGGGAAATCAGATAAGAACAGAGCAGTTAAATTTAACTTCCTTTAACTGTTTTGAGGTCACTATCTAACATAGATCACTTTGCTTCGACTTCGAAGTGAAACAGTTGTGCAATACCTGACCTAACTCATTGGACACTGAATTTATCATAACTAATTCCAGGACTCGCCTCAAAAAGAAATTGCACTGGTCTCAGGAGTTCCCAAGTTTGTTCTGTACTGTCTCTTTTTATTGCGACAGCCAGCAAATACATAATTATAAACACATTGTTTTGTTTATCCCTGTTTATATCTGTGTTTGTGTCGTTAGTTTCCTGTAAAGCACTTGGTGACAACCATATTTGTAAAACTGCTCGAAATAAACCTGTCTTAAATTTGCAAAGCAAGCGTTGCGTTTGTTATGTCAAGTCTTTATCAGGAATGAGGAATCATTTCCCTGCAACACATGTCACAATTGTTATTTTGTATTTCTGAGATAATCAAATCATGATCAGCTCAGAAGTAGAGATATTAACAGTGGTAATATTTAATATATTCAAACACAGTAGCTCCCACGTACAGCCATATTTTTCCAAGATGAAATATTGTAACTTTACCAAACAGTGAAGCTCTGAAATTAGAATCAGGCAGGTGAAGTGTGAGTCATCAGTATCTACGCACAAAAATATTTCAGCCTCTTAAAAAAAACAAAAAGAAAGAAAAAAAAGAAAAGAAAAACTGACGTGCTGGAGGACGAATAAACACGTCATGTGTAAAGTCTTTCCTGTCTGCATGTCCCGCACATGCACATCCCACATTTATCTGTGCCAAAAAAGGGGGCACACACACACACACACACACACACAGAGAGAGAGAGAGAGAGACGCCCCTGGTATGGAAACCTTGAAATTAATGGCATAGCACGTTGATGACGACGAACCTCTCTCATACCTTCGGACTGGAATGTTTATGATTTCCTGTCAGTGTTTGGGAGGAGAGTTTTTTTTTTTTTTTTAACTTAAAGTATTAAAAACATAAGAATTTGCTTTGTTCAGTTGTAGTTTCTTGATGTGTTGAGGTATGACTGAGTGTAGTCTGGAAACACTAGGTTTTATTTCAGTGTGTTGTTGGGCCAAAAATAATATATTTCAAATCTCCAATATGTCAGCTGAGAAAATAAATTAGAGCATAAGAAGACAAAACGGTCAGGAGTGCGATTTGTTACATAGAGCTCCGCGAATCAAATAATTAAACCCAAATGTCTTTAAAAACAACCTGTCACATATACTGTAATTTTGCAAATGGGAATGGAAACATGAAGGTTACTCTGAGTTATTTTAAGACATACATCATCTTAAAACACAATAAAGCGATCATCTTCGAGACAAGGTTTCGACGTGTTTTTGAAACGCTGACAGATGATATAGATGGATATTCAGCACTTTGAAATGAAATCCCTCTAGTGTGAGGCCAAGATTTCAGATTGTGGTTGCATCAGAGAGTCAGGTCGTTACAGAAGACACACGCAGTATGGCACATTTTTACAGTTTGAGTTTCTCTTGTATAAAACAGAATCATTCATTTAAAATAAATATAATATAATATAATATAATATAATTTATAAATAAATAAAACAACCTAATACTTTGATCATGAGTGGATTTGGTGTTCTGTGATAACATATGACACTCATGGAAAAGTGCTGAATACATCTCTCTTTTTTAAAAAAAAAAAAAAAAACATTAACACTAACATTAGAATTTTTTTATTATAATCTTTTTTTTTTTTTTTTTTTTTGGATCGTCCCAAACTTGAACTATTTTTCATTTAAACTGCACAAACATGGGGTGCTGTCACTTAAATCTGAATATAGTCTGTAAACTAAATGTTAAATCATTATACTATAATCCCATAATTCTCTAATGTCACGTCACACTTCAGCAAAAAAAAAAAAAATCTAAATAAAACATGATCTTGTCTTCAACCATTTACTGAAAAGCTAAACATGACATGACAAAGACCGATCCAGCTCCCTGGGCTCCGTAGCTGCAGTTAAGTGAACTAACAAGTGAAGACAGCTTGTTATACGTCTCAACCAATCACAGAGCAGAGCTGACGGCAGTCATTATTGATAAAGGTCATGATTACGCATGCTTTGTTTTAGCTACAGAGCTACTTAGTGTTGGCAAATTAAATACAGCACAATAGAAATTACTTTCAATTTTGTCCATGTTGTTAAAAAATGTCTCTAACAGTTGAATTACACCCTCTCTAGAGAGATAAAGCTCATTTACTAAAGTATCTCGCCCACTCCGTGCTCCCTCATTGCTAAAAAATGTAATTACCCTCCCCTCAGTAAAAAAACACATTACCCTCTCCCCTCTCTGAAAGCTCACCCCTTAACCCCTCATAATTTTTGTAGAGTCTCTAAAAGCTGGGGAAGGTGCAATGAGGGTGTCGTCTGTGTAGCTGCTGCTTTGTGAATTATTTAATTTACCATAATCAATTGAGATAATGGTCTTGTTTTTCTCTCTCTAAACTTTCAAACATAAATGAGGGCTATAAGGAATTTTCAAAAGTGCTCTCAGAGGGCTAACAGCTTTCCCATTACTTCTCAGTAAAGCCCAAATAGGCAGTTGCTTGTTTCCTACAAATAAAACAATGTATAGTGTGAGTTGAACTGAAAGCAGCAAAACACCCCCACAAACAAAATGTCAGCAATGCTTTTATACTCCGTAGGGAAAGAGCTGGGCATATTTAGAGTCTTCTTAAAAACCTGCAACAGTAATTATACACTGTGCGCTTAGGCTGTGATATAGTGTAGCCATTAAATAAAGGCGCTACATGTTTGAGATAAATAAGTAATATCCTCAGTACTGTTACTTTTTTACTGTTGAAGTCAGTAATTACACACAGTTTCCTGGGAAATAACAACACAGACCGACACAATAAAGAAAGCACTGCCTCGGTTTTATTTAATGGTGAATATAATTTTATGTGTGCGGGTGAGATATTCTATCACTTTATTCTGTTTGATCCCTGTGGTGTGATGCTTTTCATAGTACTCTACTGCCCTCTCCCTTTACTTTTACATAAACACTGACCTACTGCTTGTCTGAGGGATGAATCTGCTGGACGCGCCACCTGCTGGGCAAAGGAAATCCAAACCACCTTGTATTTTCCAATACTGTCCCTTCTTATATTTCAAAGTATGTTTAAAGTATTTTCAAAGTAGGGAATAGATAATTTGACATATTCCTTCTTTACATTGCGAATCTGTTGGAGTCGGTGAATGTGGATTGTATTTTAAGATCAGTCGGCCATAAACAGTCTTGTATAGTAGGAAAGTAATAAACTTCACTACTGTACTTAAGTGTGTTTTTTTCCTTCACCAGATTTCTTAACTCAGTTACAAACTTTTACTCCAATGCTCCATCTTAAAATGTGGATGGATGGAGAAACGTTTAAAAAATATCAATATCAAGCAGAAATCTATTCAATCTCAAGACACTGTCTATGAAGATTGTTGTTACTTGTCATACTTAAGTACAGCCAGTACTAGATACTTAAGACTTTTACCCCAGTAATATTCTAGTCAGCGACATGAACTTCTCTGTGACTTTTAGGTACTTTATACAACACTGGCCATAAGGAATAAGATCATTAAGGAGTTTTGTAATAGTGTATTTATTTAATCACAGACTCAAATAAATTTTCCACACTCACCGTCCTATTTTCCCATCACCAGGATACTGCACACTCAACCTGCTAATGTGTATTAAATGACAGAGCCAAAAGTGAAGCCTGCCCTTGCACCAACTTTTTGAGTTGATGTAGTTGGGTAAGCTTACAGAGCACCAGCCAAAACTAACTGAATCACTTGTGATTGCTTGCAGGCCTGTCACCTCATCACCAACACCAGCTTCGTTAAACTCAACACAGACTTGTACAGCTCCCACAACACACCAAAACTCTTCAGAGCAGAGTGTGTGTTTATGTGTGTGTTTGTGTAGGGGGGGGAGGGGGCGGCAGCTACACAGGAGTGAGTGCTGCTGAAAAACTGGAGACTCACGCAGCACAGAGCGAAGAGGCGAAAAGAAATCAGCTGCTGACACGGCTCCCGAGGCAGAAGTCGTCATTACGGCCTCGCATCTGTCAGCTCTTGTCTCGGTCCTCTGCGCTGCGCCGTCTGTGGGAACAAGGCGACTGTTTGCTGCCACCATGTGACAGTGGAGACTCTGTGCAGAAGTCATCATGGTGTCTCATAGATTATCGTCTCGGCAGACTCTGGAAGAAAGCTTGCGTTGTTACGGCGGCTTCATTGATTTTTTTCACTATAATCTGTTTAAGACTGACAACAACAAAACTGGGCTATCCATTTATAAAGAGATCGGCTATGAGATATTTGCCACATTAAAAAGCCTTCATATGAATTCTGATTAGAAAAGAAGAGATGAAAATGGAACTGATTTTTAATAATATTAACACCATTTTCTTCATGCATATGAGGCTTATCGATGATGTGACAGTTGCTTTTGCGCTTTGAATAAACACTAAAACAAGTTTATCTCCAATAAAGAAAGTCACATATTGTTTCCTCATATGCACACACCATTTGCTCTAAATTTCACTGGGAATAAATAAATCTAAACAGACATTCCTTAGGGAAAGAAAAGTCCCTCAGTAAATAAATTGACATAATGTAGATCTCTGTGGATCCATTGGGTTTGGTGCAGCTTACACAACAGATGGTAGTGGGAAGTGGTTGTTTATCACACACACAGAGCTCATTTACAAAACAAAGTTCATCCTACTTTTCTTCATAGAATTCTCAAGTTTATTTGAGTTTAAGTTCACAATCTCACCTGAATCACACTGACTTCAACAACAACTACATCCTCAACATCCTCAATACAAAACATTGTTTTAAATACAGTCTGCTCTTTGCGATAATTTTCCAAAATATCATTTCACTACAGTACACAAACACATTAAAACAGAGAGAGAGAGATTGAGAGAGAGAAAGAGAGAAAACACTTTGTTTACAAGGACAAACAGATGAACCGGATTATTTTCAGGACAAGACATCATGAGGGGTTTGTTCCAAAATACAGCATTAAGTTTAAGCACATTATGGGTTTATACTGAAGTTAAGAGTCATGTTTAAATGGATGCTGATAAGAACTGAAATTTGAGGACAGGCTGATCAGTTCAGTAACACAGAATTTGGACGCAGTGGAGTATTTTGGAATCAAATCCTGCATATGTTACAAATACAGTGTGTGCACACATGCATGAATCGTCTAAACACCAGGATGTTTTTCCTACGTGACAAAACTCTCGACTGAAGGAATTGAGCCAAACGGCAGCAATAAGAAAGCCTCTTAAAAAAATATATGAGCTGTCCTCTGTCAACAAAAGTAACATTTTCAGAGAACAAAAAAGTCAGAAAAGCCTGCTGAGGCTGGTGAAACAACACACCACAGCCTCCACTCCCCCCCAATGCCCGGGAAGATACAGTAGATTCAGGCTTTAACCTGAGGTTAAAATCTGAGCTCAAACCAGAATCCCTAACAGTCTGGTTGGTAGATGTTGCCATGTTTAGTTCTAGAACCCACGGTGCAGGAGGGGGGTGGGGAACACCTGTGTATTTCCATGTCTATCTGTCTCCTCCGGACATCTGAGCTCATGCCTTAATCGTGTTTGCCCTTCCCTTTAGGCGTGCCTTCGTTCCAGGCCACATAAACAAACAAAGCCAAAACCACATGCACAGCGAGTACAGCAACAATGGCCGCATAGAAGTAGCTGTCAGAGCTCGACATCTTCATCGAACCTGGAGGAAAGGAGGAGGAAGAGGAGAGTTAACAGCCATGACAAGCAGCTGCATGACAGGGCCACATCATTTATTATATAATGACACTCAATCAGGATGTTTGACTCTTAGATTTAAAACTTGTTTTATTTTTTTTCCCCCCACATCACTAAAAGTCATCATGTGAAAATAAAACGTTCTTTAGTGCTGCAACAATTATTGTAATTGTTGATTTGCCTGCTGATTATTTTCTCAATTAGTCACTTTGAAACATCAATAAATCTTAAGTGTCTCAGTAGATGTAACCTGAAGTTATTAAAAAAAACATAAACCACTGTAATAAATTATAGATATTCCCTTTTCAAATGTGGTTAAATTAATACACACGCTCGTCTGTGACCGCTTTATTAGAATTATTATATAATACTGAGACTGGGCAGAGCCTCTTCTTTGCCCTCTAAATAACCTCAAGAATCCCTGGCATGAATCCTACGAGATACTGGAAAAGATTCCTTTGAGATTCTGGTCTGTGCTGACATGATTTCATCACATAATTTGGTCACATATTCACTGGAGGAGGCTACTGAAGTAACAGTGAACTCATTGTAAAGTTTACGATTCCAGTCCGAGATCACATTTTGTTTTGGTTCATTATCGTTCTGGAAGTAGCCGTTAGTTGTCAGTAAATCGAGGCCATAAAACAGGATGAGCGGTCAGTAACTCAGATCGGCTGCGGCATTCAAACGATGTTAGATGTGAACAGAAACTGTGGCTCCTGAACTGCATCTGCATGATTTTCTGAACCTTTTTTTAAAACAATGAAATAACACATGTTAATACATAACCTTTACAAAGGGAGGGACAATTTTATCATTCATACAGGTTATTTAAAAATATATATATCAGCTGATATATTCTAATTGTATATAAAGTGACCCAAATTACTTTACTAATTGGCAAATGTTCTGATTGTTCTTCCTCTTTTTTTCTATTAGTGTAAACTGAATATATCGGTGGGTTTTTGGGCTGTTGCTTTAACGAAATAGGACATATGTGAGGAACATTTTTATAACCACACTAAGTGCTTTTAGGAAATGGTGTGCAGACCAGTTGTTAGTTGCAGACCTGGTTGGGTTATGTAAGTGTGCAACATGAATATCAGTACGGGGCTTTCATCTGAAGTATCAGAGAAACACAAATAAACATGAGAGGGCTGAAACCTGTAAACACAAACCTTACCCTCAAAGATGTACGCCTTTGATGCAAAGTACAGTCCGATGGGCAGCGTGACCATCAGGATAGTGAAGAACAGCAGTGTCTTCAGGGCTGAGACCAGGGAGCTTTCATTTCTGCAGAAGAGAACAAGTTCATGAGTCAGCTCCGCGCGAGACTACAGCGACCTTGCAGTGGACGCGCGACGTGCTGACGGTTGATACGGTGGTGTCCCTCGGCGATGATTAACGTTGTGTTCCAGGATTATGTCATAAAAATAAAGGTCTGCTGTAAAGTTTGGCAGGAGGAGGGGGGAGGCGGCTACACCGAGGCCACACGTCGCTCCACAGACAGAAGATGTTGATCAAACTAAGCTAGGCTAATGCTAGCTGCTGATTTAAAACTGCTTGTGTTACTCACCCTCTAAAATAAGGCGGCGGTCCGGCTGCGGCGTCTGAAGATGTTCTGACGGATCCGTCCATTGTTGTATTGATTGGACGGTATATAAGGATAAATACGGAGGCAGAAACACTTTGGGTGTGCGTTTAGCTCTGTGTATGTTGTTGCACTGTTGAAAACCCTTCTTCCGCATTTAGTCACGAGACCCTCACATGACATGTTGCACACACATTTAATCTCGCGAGATCTTTTTTGCAGGACTTTCAGCTAAATCCAACAGAAATTAAATTATAATATTATGTATTTAACTTACAGAAGTTAAAGTAAACAGAAAACTTAAATCTTAAACTTAAAACCAAACATATATTTCTGTTTATAATTATTAATTAATGTATCATTCATAATATTTCACAATATTTTGTCAATAACTTCAGATTTCTTAAATATTACTTATTTAGATTTTTACCTGTTAAATAAATGTGTGAGTCACATCCAAAAAATAATTACTAATATTGCTACTATTATTAATATAATTAACATCAAATACCATGTATATATAATAAAACTATCAAAATGCATACAATCATTATAATATAAATATTAATTAGTCTACATATTGCAAACATGAGTGTATACAATAATAAGTATTACAATCCTTGCACATTTTGAAACATCACAACAGCAAAAGCACAGTCAGAAATAATAATAACAACAGCGATAATAACTGGCTGCATCGTTTTTCAAGGAGCCATTAGTCAAAAAAACATTTGTTTTCAGTTTTGTGCTAACGCATGTCTGGGATACTCCTAAACGGTTTTAAAAAGCACTTTATCATTCTCTGAAACATTTGTATTCATAATATCTGGAAGAGTGCGACAGCGCTTTTGTTGGATCACATTATGTAGATATACAATGTGTCAGTCAGGATCATAAAGTGTCCTCTTCACTCAGTGGTGGATTTAGGCATAGGCAACATGCCCAGGGTGGCATCATGCCAGTGGCAGCACAGGTCGCCCCCACACACAAAATCTGCAATGGTGACATTTGTGCGAGCGGTTTTCTATATCACTCATTTGCACAATTTGTCACTGATATTGTGCCATTATATGTGTCAGTCAATCAACCTGGTCCTACCATTATATTAGGGGGTGGGGCGACCCCATATATATATTGGTAGTGGAAACACTGGAGTTGCTATTCCCAAATAGATGAATGACATCTTGTTAATATTTCTTGGCTACCGTAGAAGGAAATGTGCAGGGGCAGGCTAAAGAATACTATTGAGTTGGCTGCAGTATAAGACCTCACGGCTAGATGGGAGAAAATCTTACACAGTATGTCTTTAAAGTCACAATCAATAAATCCATCCAAAGAAGTAAAGAAACTTGAACTTATATAACAGAAATATAACAAAGACAGTGTTCTTTCACCTGAATAAAATGTCCAGAGTGTGGCCGTTCCTTTCTCAGGCCAATGCAGAGACACTGATTTATGCTTTTATCACTTGTAGAATTGATTACAGTAATGCTTCTTCTCTCTGGTCGTCCTAAATAGAGCATAGTTCCATTACCACTGCTCTAAAACTCAGCTGCTCGTTTGCTGATAAAGACCTGAAAGAGAGCACATATTACACCTGTGTCCTTATGGATCGATTTTAAGATTCTGTTGCTGTTTTTTAAGACTCTTAATGGTCTTAGTCCAAAATGTTTATCTGATTTACTTTTAGTTTATGAACCTCCTAGAGCCCTCAGGTCTTCAGATGCTGGTCTTTTATTAATTATTATCTTATTATTATCTTTGGAACAGCCTTCCTGTGGACCTGAGGGCAGCTCAATATCAGCAGAATAATCAGCAGAATATCTATTCAAATTTGTTGGAGTTCCCCTTTATCTTAAAAAATCGTGCATAGTGTCTCTTTAAAGCTGAATAGTCATTTTGATCATTTCATTGTATTTTTTTTTCACAAGGAGGAAAAAATCAACACAACACAAGGAGGGAATCTGTTCTCGAATGTTGGTGTGATAGTGATCCACTTCGGTGAATCTCTTCACCACCTCATCAGGGAAAATCATTGATCAATGAGCCACGTACGAGTCTCTCTCTCTCTCATTCACACTCACACACAAAAAGCAGTAACCTGCTTTGTTTACTTGCTGGGAGCTGGTTTGGTGTTGTGGTCTCTCTTAGCACATTTCTGACATCACATACTTCAATCTTGGCGTGTTTGCAATCTATTGATAACCTTACTGGCTGCAACAATGATTTTTATGTGTTGGCTAGGAACCAGATGAGTCTGCTAATTCCATGGACACGTTCATGTGATAATGACATTGATTTATTGTTACATGCCATTGGCTTTGTGATGCCATGTAGTATTGTAGACTACTCAGAAGAAAATATGATTTTAAATATAGTGAAGGAGATTACAAAGCATTATTTATACCCAATTACAACTAAAACAATACAGTTAAATAGATATTCAACCCCAAGTACCCCAAAATTGTACTTTATTACATTAATTTGAGCAGATGTAATTCGTTATTTTGATCACTGTTCTCTCTCTCTCTCTCACACACACACATACACACACACACACACACACACACACTAACTCAGACTGAGGAGGGTCACTCCTAATGAGCATTCATCACTTCATGAATTGTCCCCCCAGGATCTTCCAGAAGATGGACTGGAGCAGCCAATGGCCATCTCGATCAGCGGGATGGACACCAGGGTTCTCACTGAGGTCACAGAGGTCTTCAGTAACATGCCTGCAACTGCAGCAGCTGTAGCAATGCTATTTGGACTCACTTATGTACTTAAATATCCTAAAGAACTGAAATGTGACTGACAGTGACTGACAGACAGAGCAAAACTGTTGTACACACACACAAGCTAAGCAAGCTGCTGGTTGCGAAGGTCTTCTTCCTTTACTTCTTCTTGTACAGCAGTTGTTGTTGAGTTTAGTGGTGCACGACCGCCACCAGTTGGAAGGTCTCCCACTTAAGTGAGGTGAGTTGGGGGGTTGGATTTCTTACTCATGGGAAAATGAGTAAGAAACTTTAGATTTGAATTATATTTCTTATTGTTTTTTTTTTTTTTTTTTTAACAGATTAAAGAATACCCTAAGCTAAAAATGAAAGTATTAAAGTACTGTATATTTTTAAGACATTTTCAAGACAAGCGTATATTAGACAAAACAAAGAGCCATGCCACACATGTTGTACAATCACTTTCTACTTTCTTTAGACATTTGATTGAAAATGAAGAATGAATTTAAAAGAAAAACAAAAAATAGGAGACTAATGGTTGAATTTGTGAATATAATAACTGCATGCAGTGATTTTGGTTAATAGATAGTTTAAACTTCCCCTCAGAGTTTACACACAAGATTTAAAAATTCTTTAGAGAGATCATATATTTAGAGACAGACAATACATTCAATAAATCAATCAAGCCAATAAACAAAGGTTTTGTTGTCATATGCACAGGGTGGTTAACTGTACTACATCATAAAATTCTTACTTTGTTGTCTCTGTACAGCTGTGGTAAAAACAGCTTTTAATTATGTATTGAGAAATAATAATTTATGATAAGAATGGGAGCACTAACTGCTCAGTTTACAGAAGAAACCTCTCTTCTCTGTCTGACCACAATGTCCAATGGGAGGGTGGCAGAACAGAGCAGCGAGGAAGCCTCAGTCCCATACAGAGAGAAAAAAAAAACCCAAATGCTTTATAAATGCATGGCACAACACAGGAGAGCCTTCAGGTCACCATCAATAGTCAATCTATATCTGAAGGACAATGAATATTAGCAAGGTGGTAGTCCACCAGTGGTAGACACCAGCGAGCAGCCACAAACGCAGGGTTGAGATCTTTTCCAAGCCGACATAACAGACTCACTTAGACCCACATGAGACTCACATGATCATCGTGTGAATGACTCACATGTGACCCCCACTGACTCTCAAGGTGTTTACAGCCCCACAAGAGGTTAAATACCCAGGACTGCAAACCTGTTGGTGAAAACACCTTAACTCTTTCCACCATAAAGACGACATTTGACGTATTGATCCTAGTAGGCGTTCAAGGGGTAAAGAGGTAAAGAACTTTGGAATGGAATGTGACTGTTAAACGAGTTGCTATTTAGTTTGAGGTGGAGTCATTAGTCAACATCATTAGTAAAGATGTGACAATGCCATTAAAAAAATATATAATAATGAGACTCATAACAGCAAAAATCTATTAGAGAGATATTAAAGGTAGTTGGTTTGACAAGCTCAACAACTGTGAAAACTAAAATCTGATGAAGTGGGTGGAATGAGGAGCACGAGTCTTGTCAGTGAACAGAAACTCATTTGCTTTGTGAAGAAAAGTCCTTTTCTGACTGCACGGCAAGTCAAGAATGCGCTCCAGTAGTAGCATCCAATAATGAATATGACTTCAATGAAGAACATCTCATTTTATTTTATTTTATTGCCTGAAGAACAAAAATATCTCCAGTCTTGATGGCATGCTTGCTTCTAAATGTCCACTTATGTTAATATCAGCGTCTTTCGCTTCCGTTCCTATAATGAGCCTCTAAAAATAGAAATGTGTTAATTCATTATTCAGGGATAATTTATTGCACTCTTTAATAAATGGCATCTTTGGTGGGATAAAAATACAATATGACATAACCTCAGAGACTTCACATGCACAATGCACATGGACAGTGGACCTATGCGCTCATGTTATCCTACATATATAGATAATGTAACAAGACGTTGAGTTCGTGCCGACTAAGTATATACATAAAATGTCAGTGCACTGTCTGTGTTTCTGGTTAAAGTCTCTCTGGCCACGTGTCACAGAGTGGCACTTTCTGCTCTAGTTGATTTTGTTCTCACTGGTTTGGAGCTCAGCGGGATCCCCAAAATACATTTCATTTGAAAAGACATTCAAAAAGGGAGCAGCCAAAGCCATTAAGAACGATCCAGTGATGTGTGTTCAAAAATAATCACTTTACTTGCTGCGGCAATTTTACTCCCAAGTTACCGAACAAAAAGCCAGAAAGACGTCACTGCCCTACAGAGGCAGAGTAGTGCTGCAATATATTGGGTAATTTTATTTATTTATTTTATTTTTTTTACAACTGCTGATCACCAAGAGCAATTTTTAAAGAAAAAAATAATTGTGTACTGTGGTTTTAGGTTTATCAGGAAAAAGGGAAACACGGGAAACTACTTTCAACACACAGTCCCATAAATGTCCAATGTATTGGATTTATGAAAAGGAATGTAACAGTAATGATATTCACAATTATGTTGTATCTGAAACATCTAGAATCATTGTGTTTTTCTTGCCTGAATGAGCCCTTCATATTTACAGTGTCTACCAGTGTAGCCAAGAAATCAAACATTGGCTGTATTAGGGGCCTTTTGACACTTCAGTGTTTGAGGGAGAAAGTCAAATGAAGAGTATTGATTTGTGTAAAACTAAATTCTGCACACTGAACTTTTTGTGTGTTTTTATATTTATATGAATTCATTATTAGTCAATACGTATTATGTTTTTTGTCATTACCTGCGGTCTTTCCGTGTGGAGTATTCATGTTTGTGTGCATTGTCTCCATGGATACTGTATGTGAAATCTTAATATGCTGTAAGTAGCTGCCGTTTTTTTTTTTTCTTCTTTTGAAAAGCAAAAGAAAAAAAAAACAGCATTTGAACTGTACAGAAAAATATGTTCTGTCAATCATTAAAGTTGGCAGAAAGTACAAAATAAACAATGATCTATTACCATACATAGGTCATCAGTATTATTCCACATCAACATTGCATACATCCAATGCACTGGACTTTTATTTTCTTTGGAAACAGATGAAAAACTAAAAATTGATTGAATACTATTTACCGCAGCGAGCTTTGGGAATAGTCCATAACCCTCAGAAGACGAATGTGGTGCAGACACTGTTCACCCCGTTATGATGGAATTATGCATTTTAATAAAAACAAAAATAGAATCCTGACATAAGCCATGTTCTCAGTGGAAATAGCCGTGTGTATAACTGGTCAAAAGGTCTTCGACAGCAAGTTCAGCGCAATAAAAGTTGTCTTTCCTCATGGAGCTTGACCGTTGACCTTCTGGAAGTATTTCCCATGGCTCCCTCTGTCTGGACTCCCCAAACTATGCCTTTTGCATTCCACGTGTCACCAGTGCTCTATGTCAAACATGAGGCGCAACGCACGGCGCACCTGTTGTTTTGACCATGAGACACAGTGTCCTTCAGTGGTGTATGTTACTGTACCTGAAGTTTCCATTTGAAATGAGAGAAAGAATAAAACGCCTTAAAAATAGATTCATGCTATTCTCAGCTTTGTCAATCATGGCACTTAAAACTGCCAGTGCTGAGCAGACTAAATACAAGTGGTTTCCTTGCACGTGGTACCACACACAGGTGGAAGATATTTACATTCATTCAGCAACTACAGTATCCAATCACTCTTCACATGAAGATTTATTTTTCCCGTCTTTACACTACGCTAAGTTAGCAAGCAACTAGCTTTATGGCTATATGCAAATACACAATGTTTACTTGGGGCCCCTTATTGCAACTGGAGTAGAGTTGTTTCAGAGTTGTTAGCACCAATAGCACCGAGTGATTTTCCCCTTTCAAGTTCTCAGATTTTTACGATCAAAGTAAATAAATGACCCCAGGTTCAAAGACCTAAAAAAATCCATTATTTTATGACAAAACAAAAGATTCAAGGGTGAAAAGAACAAATGCAAATTTGTGCCATAGAACTTAATCATCTCATAAATCTTTTATATTGTGACTCTGTAGTGTTCGACTGTGTCAGAAGACGCCTTGTCTGAGAGCCACGGGATGACAGAGCAGTAATATAAAGCTGTTAAACCTTCCGGCTTCAGGGGCTTTTTCCTGTCCACAATGTTACATCAGTATTATCAGTCTAATAATAATAATATTGTGTTGTATTGGTACTTTCACTTTTTGTAAAACTTAAGCTCTGCTTATTTCTTCTTCCAACACTAATCCGTGCCACACCAGAGGTTATTGTCAACAAGCATGGAGCATGGGAAGATTTTGTCAAGTAGAAAATAATTGAACCCATCCATAGTCCCCCCTCTCTGCTGCATATGATCCACGTTAAAAATAAAGACAAGATATCCGATGCAAATAATTACCATCACTTCCTGCTCTCATTGGACCCAGGACACCTAAAATCTCCTGGTATTATTGTGACCCAGAGCCCATTGGGACATGTAGGAACACATCATATGCATGAGAACACAGGCAGCGCTAAAACCGATGCACAAATCCATTAGGAGACTTGCTATTGTGGCACAGTGAGATCCCACTGTTGTAAAATGCAATGATGTGCAAGAGCTTTAGAAATTCCTCAGTGCAAAGAGGGGAGTTGCGTCTGGCTTCATCCAGCAGGCGAAAAAAACCATCATGTCACGGTAGTGTCGGGCCATATAATGCCTCATTGCTCATCCATTTTCTTTTAATCACATTTGTGGCAGTGTTCTGTCGTTGCGGAAATAATATTTATCTACCACAAATGAGAAATGTTTCTTCAAGGTCTGTCCTGCTCACAAACCACAGAGGAGGAAGAGAAGAAAATAAGCTAAATAAAACCGTGGCTGTGGATTGAGTAGAGTATCATGTCCTTGGAGAACTTCTAGTTTTTTATGCTTTGTTCCCTCACTGCTTGGTCCAGTTTTGAACTGAAAAAAAAAGAAAAAAAAGAAAGACTCTCTGACATGAAGTGGGTGCTGCAGAGAGAGCGCTGCATATCTCTGCAATGTATTTACAAAAGATAAGACCAGGATATCTGCCTTGTTTCTGATATATGACAATAAAATATGGAAACAAAATCGACTCAAAATGATCACTAGTGATCTGGAAATGAAAAATGTTCAGTTCTAATCCAAGCAATATGAATTCATGCGAAACATATTTGACAAATGCACAACCTTGGAATGTATAAATATATTACATTCAAATATATTTGTCATTCTCTTGTATTTATTTACAGATTATTGAATGTATCAGTATCAGTTGAATGTATCTGTGCAGATATGCATAGATTCATTTCAACACTGGTAGAAAACAACAGACATTTGTTCAAAAAGACATTTTTCAAAATGGAAAGAATAGCTCGTTCTCCTTCGTGACACATTGACACATACATTTACCAACTGCAGGTCACTTGACACTGCTTTAATTAAGCATTTCTTTCACACTTATAAATCTTGTTTTTCATTTGTAAATGATGTATTATACATTTGTGACAATTTCGAGTCCCTTTTTTTCTCTACAATATTATTTTTGATATTTCTTCCAATATATCTATGTGCACTTGCACAGGGATTTATGATGTGGCCCATCTGCAGAAATCTCATCGAGACACAAAGTAGCGGCCAAGAGCAAAAACATGTGAAGCTGATTTTAGAAAAGAAAAGCCAGAGAAAACGGAGAACGTAACTTACAGCGCGACAGAACCAGACACGTATGTGAAATTGGCAAAATAAACTTGTGAGTTATGATGGATCTTATAGTGCAGGGCAGCGTGGATAGATCATGCTGTCCTTGAACACAACTGTAAGAAAAATGGTTCCATGAGCTACAGCCTTTCATATTAAATCAAAGCAAAATGACAGACAGTGTGGGCGGATAGACTAGTCATTTCAGATATTCATCTTGGACTTGGAATTGTACTTTTGACTTATCTATTTTGTTACATGAACTGTATCACAGTCTTTTTTTCCAATTATTTTGAAGTGTAAAATGGGAGTTCATTATTTTACAAAGAAACACATCTTGTTTGAAATAGAAGCCAGTGTAAATAGCAAGAATTGCTCCTTTTAAAGACGAAAAATCAATAATTGACATTATAATCAATAATAATTATAAAAATAAAATACCGTTACAAATCAGATATAATATACTAATAAATCATCTTAATAGATGCTATGGGCTTTCCTTTTAATGTTTTTTTTTAACCTTAGATTAGAACCAGGCAGAGTGAAGCAAACTGTCTCCTGTATGTAGCTTCATACTTAACTGACAGATGTGGCAGCAGAATTGATCTTCTCATCTTACGCTCGGCAAAAAGACAAAAAAGCATATTTGAGCAAAGAGAAGTAAAGAAGAAGCGACAGAGGAAAGAAGAGAGTGAAAGAGGTGAGAGGAACAAGTAAAAAGAAGGATGACCCTGCCATTAGTCTGTGACTCTTTGGTGTGGTAGAGTCTACGCTGTCATCTTCCCTCGAGGACCTTTAGACACTCATATGTGGCTGACCTTGCACTGGCATGGTGGTTGCAGCTTCTTTCTTCCACATCAGAAACACAGAGAACGCACATGGAATATGGACAATTTTGTGTAGTTTTGCATCAATACAAATTTGACCTCCAAGCAAGACAGTTTAGGTCTATCGGTGCTGATCCCAGATCTATCATGGATTCAGATTCCTACCCTTGCATCTGTGATCATCCTCTGAGGTTTTAAATTAATCAGACGTGAAGCAGCCTGTCCAAGCTTCGCTTCAGCAAAGCACGGCAGAATCAGAAAAAAAAGAAAAAGAAAAAAAATCTGAAAAAAGATCTGAAAATAAAGGTGGAATACGCAGAGAATATTTATAAATCCTTTGAATTAGACACTGAGAATGTGAAATGTTTTTAATATTCTAGCAACAGAGCATCATATCAAGAATGTGTCATGTTGACGTCTCGGAGCCTCCCTTTGAGGTGAACCGCTCAGTTTGTTTGCCGGATGGAAGTTATGCTGGGAGGCTGTCAGAGCTCATCTCAGCTATGGTGACATGCACTCGGGCACACTAGCACTATCACAAAATTACATATCTGGCTCCTGATGCGTATCATATCCTTGGGGCATTTAATAAACAAGAAAGCCAGTTTTGTTTACCATCTCCTCTTCCGATTTTCATAATTTCTCAAAACCTTAAATTATCCAGGGTCTGAGAGGCGACATCCGGGCCTTTGAACTTTTTAGTCTGATGAACTCATACAGGCAGTAGTTACAACAGTTAAAGGCGGTTTTGTTTCACTTTCAGTGCCTGAAAAGTATGAGAATTCAATTTTATTTAAAACAAGCAGTTCCCTTTTCTATTAAAACACATAACCATCTCTGATGTTTTTTTGTTTTTTTTGTTAAATCAAACCAGAACCAAATGCTTCCACAATCTTCCCAGTGTGTTTTGCGAAGCCATCTTTGCTCAGAAGACAAGCCTGAGGGTGAAACAGCTTAACAGTGAATTAATACAGCCTACACCCCCAATGAGAAGGAGCCTAAGATATTTATACACACTGATATATAAATATGAAGATTCAAGCTTCAACAGAGATTAGACTATAGCTAAAATGTGTTTATAACATTCTCACTCACTAAAATGCAAATAAATCTTTGAATATCAAACCGACAAACGGACTAAAAAGGTTTCTGTTGAAATACAAAATTAGATTAAAGCTTTCACTGAAGGGAAACAACAAACCTTGAGCCATTGCCATCGTTAATGTGGCATCTAAAAGCACAAAGACGTGGTGGAAATAGAAAATATGTTTATTTTACTTTCATTATGTTGCTGACATAATCATGATTAGAGAGTACAAATAGGCAGTGAGTCATTCTCATACATGTGATGTACACATGTAAGGACCTGACTTAAAAAAAAAAAAAAAAATACCATTCAAAAGTTTGGGGTCACCCATACAATTTTATGTTTTCCATTAAAACTCACACTTTTATTTATCAAAAGACTTGCAAAATGAAAAGAAAATATAGGCAAGACATTGACAAGATTAAAAATAATGATTTGTATTTGAAATAATAATTTTGCTCTTCAAACTTTGCTTTTGTCAAAGAATACTCCCTTTGCAGCAATTGCAAACCTTAGGCATTCTAGCTGTTAATTTGTTGAGGTAATCTGAAGAAATTTCACCCCACACTTCTTGAAGCACCTCACACAAGTTGGATTGACTTGATGGGCACTTCTGGCGTACCATACGTCAAGCTGCTCCCACAACAGCTCAATGGGGTTGAGATCTGGTGACTGCGCTGGCCACTCTAATACAGACAGAATACCAGCTCCCTGCTTTCTCTCTAAATAGTTCTCTCCTAATTTGGAGATGTGCTTTGGGTCATTGTCCTGTTGTAGGATGAAGTTAGTTCCAATCAAGCGCTGTCCACAGGGTATGGCATGGCGTTGCAAAATGGAGTGATAGCCTTCCTTATTCCAAATCCCTTTTACCTTTTACAAATCTACCACTTTACCAGCACCAAAGCAACCCCAGACTATCACATTACCTCCACCATGCTTGACAGATGACATCAGGCACTCTTCCAGCATCTCTTCACTTGGTCTGCATCTTACAAATGTTTTTCTGTGTGATCCAAACACCTCAAACTTTGATTCATCTGTCCATTACACTTTTTTCCAATCTTCCTCTGTCCAATGCAGGCACGGCTGGTTCATATGGGCAGGTGGGGCAGCCCCCCCAAATAGTTCCTCCTAACAAATAATGTTCATTACTTAATAACTTATCTTGTAGTGTATTATTTTGTTCTGTGTGTTTTTCAACTATTTTGACTCTTTGAAATTGTATTTAGAATGTTTTTGGTGATTGATTCTCAGTTTAATGTCTAATCGCAGTTGTGGGGCAGGACAGGTCAGCAACCACGTTCGTCTGTAGATTTATCATATCACCCTGTTGGCAATGATCGGAACTGCAGGCAGCGCCGATAGAATCACATATGGGCAGTAATGAGTCTGCCCCAAGAACACATTTTGCCGGCACTAACTCACTGATTGGTCTACTACTCGCGTTAGACCTCACGTGACCATAACAACAGAGGCGATGGCACACAGCTTTGGCATCTTTGTCATTCATCAATAGTGTTACATATGCTAAATGTATTCAGAATAATCTCTGAAATTTAGGCCTTGTTTGCAGACATGTTTATATTATAGACCTGCTTAGCGCAATTGTGTTGCCACTTCAATCGAAACGCTGGCTGAAGAGTAAGCAGCGATTAATAATCAAGACGGTTCCTGTACTGTTAGACTTTTATGCTATATATATATATATATATATATATATATATATATATATATATGAATGAATGAGGAAGATTCCCTCAAAATTGAAGTATAATATATAGAATATATAGATAATTTTTTTTTTGCCACTTTGCCTAGAAGGCCAGCATCCCAGAGTTGTCTCTTCACTGTAGTTGTTGACACTGGCGTTTTGCAGGTACCATTTAGTGAAGCTGCCAGATGAGGACCTGTGAGGTGCCTATTTCTCAAACTAGAGACTCTAATGAACTTGTCTTCTTGCTCAGTAGTGCACCGGGGCCTCCAACTTCTTTTTCTACTCTGGTTAGAACCTGTTTGTGCTGCTCTCTGAAGGGAGCAGCACACACCATTGTAGGAAAACTATAGTTTCTTGGCTATTTGTCACATGGAATAGCGAGAAATAGAATAGACTGTTGAGTTTCCCATGAAAGTTCTTTTTCTGGCCATTTTGAGAGTATAATTGAACCCAAAAATGTGATGCTCCAGATACTCAACTAGCTCAAAGGAAGGCCAGTTTTATAGATTCTCTAACCAGCAAACTGCTGTCAGCTGTGCTAAGATAAATGCACAAGGGTTTTCTAATCATTCATTAGCCTTCTAAGGAGATTAGCAAACACAGTGTTCCATTAGAACACTAGAGTGATGGTTGCTGGAAATGGGCCTGTATACACCTATGTAGATATTCCATTAAAAACCAGACATTTGCAGCTAGAAAAGTCATTTACCACATTAACAACGTAGAGTGTATTTCTGATTAATTCAATGTTATCTTCATTGAAAAAAACTGTGCTTTCCTTCAAAAATAAGGACATTTCTAACTGACCCCAAACTTTTGAACACTATATATATATATATATATATATATATATATATATATATATATATAGTCGACTATATATGACGATTTATATAGATGGCTGATCTGATTGAGACACAAATCTCACTCCTGACTCTCAGATAGTTGGATTTGTCTTTGAATTAGAGTGTAACGTGTACCAGTGATGCGGTTGATAATGTTCTGCTTGTTTGTCACGGTTGAAGGGAAAATATTGGCAGCAGCAGCAGCGTCCTCTCCAAACATGGTTATTCTTTCGAACGTTACGAATTTGAGAAAAGGCACTTGACAAGTCATGACACATCCACAATGAGGCTCCGGAGAAACTTAATCCGAAGCTTCACAGTGAAACAGTTGTTTATACATTTATTTCTGCTACATTATTGTTCGTTACAGCTGGCGAAGGTTTGCTCTTCAATCCCTCTGTGGCGCACCTGGACGTTTCCATGAGGAGCAAACGTGGGACACAAAGAGCGAGGAGGATCGTCTTGTACTCTTTGCGGAAGTTTTGGTTTAGCAGTCCGTATATGATAGCATTGAGGCAGCTGTTGAAATATGCCATAAAATAGCTGGTGACAAAGAGCCACTCTGGTATGTTGGGTGCAACTTTCACAGGATTTATCGCCACAGCCAGGCCTATGAGGTTTAGCGGAGCCCAACATACTGCAAACAACACAAATACCATAAACATAGTCAGGAAGTTTCTCACGTCACTCGGTTTCAATTTGGTCCTTTGTTCCGGTTTAACCCGATGTTTCACTTGAATCACCAGCACCCATATCCTCATGTAGCAGTAAGACACCACCAGCAGCGGGATCAGGAAGTGGATAATCACCACGGAGATGGTGTAGTACGAGCTGACAGTCTGAGCAAAGGTGCACGAGTAGATGCGCGGATCGTACTGCAGCGAGCCGACGAAGAAGTTGGGCACCGTGGCGATGGCGGTGAGCAGCCAGGTGAGGCCCAGGTAGCAGCATGTGTTCCTCAGGCTGTACAGACGGTCGTAGTGGAGGCTGTGACAGATGTAGCAGTAGCGGTTGATCGCAATAGCCGTGATGTTGAAGATAGAGCCGATGACGCTGAGGCCCATAATGAAGCCGCTGGCCTGGCAGTGAAGATCACCCATGGTCCAGTCATTGTGGAATATGGCTGTCAGGACCAGAGGGTAGGGATACAATGCCACCACCAGGTCTGCTACTGACAAACTCACAACGAAGATGTTGCCTGGGGAAACAGAAGACGGTAAGCCAGTGTATAATTAAAACATACTGCACTCCTTTTCAACTCTGTGCTCCAGGTTAAAATCCTTAAAATAAACTAGGTCACATGAGGTATGACTGTGCCCTCCATCATAAAAGAGCAGCTTCACTGTGTCCTCTGTTCCTTCGTTGAGGCTTTTTTTGATTAAGCTTTTACTCTACTCTCCACTGCACTAATTTGGATCGAGGCAAATATTGCATTGTTACAACTCTCTGTGTTGCAACCTCTGTTTCTTTTCACTGTAATTGTTTTTCTAAACCAACAATATTTCTTTAGTCACGCAAGTGGTGACAATGTTGCTCTGTTGCTGGTCTGTCAATCCAACACTTTGGTCCAGATTACTTGTTGGATTACTATGAAATTTGGCACAGATATCCACAGTGCCCAGAGGATATTCAACTGACTTCAGCTGACTGGAAATCACTTGACTGTCACTATGTGGTTCACATTTATGTGACATATTAAATGGATTCCCATGATAGTATGTGTACATGTATGATGCGCAGTCTTACAGAACAGCAGCATGACTGTTGGATTCTTGTTTCAACAACCCATTAAAATGTGTGTCCCTACACAAACCAACATTTTTTAACAAACTAAAGAAGAATTGTAAGACCGGTATTTTATTTGGCCAGTCCATTGCAATAAAATGCTCAAATCAAGCGGTTCTTGTTTTAAAGCTTCTTTGCCCCCGGGAAAAGATAGTTGAACACGCAGTTTAAGTATATAAAGATGAGAACATGGGCAATTTTAGCATCCGATTACATCCAAACAAGTTCCTGCCCGCCTGAGGTCTGAGCTGATGGTAGACAATGTGACACTGGATTTCCTCAGAAGACATGAATCATTGAAAATGACGTCTGATATTGTTACAGTGCAGCTGCTCTGGGTGGGGTTATGGGGTAAAACAATAAATCAAATCCTAATGCTTTGTCAGATAAGATAGATAACAAGTCATAATGTAATTAAGCTGGTGTTTGACATAAAAAGCATCAGCTACTCATAAGTTTTGAGTTGACTTTGTGAAATAAAGGGTCTCTTGTGTGTACGAGTTTGCATATTTTATTGGGAAAATTTTGTGAATGAGTCGAGATTTTGCCCACAGCTGCCAGCACAAGTTTTACCTGATTTTGAAAGATTAATACATAATAGCTGTTAATTTTAAGCCGATTAAAAAAATCAGAAAATTGGTTAAAATATAAGTACAAGCCTAGACTACCTATACTATAAAGCCATTTTTGTCAGATGTTGGGATGTCCCCAGTGTGAATTTAACATAAACTACCTCCTGAAGCTATAATGTGATGGCGCGACGTCCTCGCTCACTCAGAACAGCTGAAACAACAGGACTGATTGGCAGATATGATGGGAGTGGATTTAAAACACATGTTGGCCATCAATCGTCAGCGTTCCAAGTCTGTATAATCCGCCCCCAAGAGACAACAGTTACAGTATGTTGTTTAGCAACTGGTCTAATTTTAATCTACTTGCTTAACTTTATTCATTGAGGGTGGTAAAGAAAATGACAGAGAGCGTTAAGAAAAGCTATGCATTGTTTTATTCCTACCTTCTTTACTCTGAGGGCTTTTTCTTTTCTGTTTTGTTTTGTTTTGTTTGCAGACCCAGCACAGGTATTCACAAAGAGACAAATTTACAAGTTACTAAAACAGCATGAGAATTCTCTAAAGCCCACTGAAGATAAAAAAATAAAAAAATAAATAAAAGCATTTGTTCTGCATCCTCGAGTCAGCTCAGTGGGCAAATCTGTCAGATTGTATTTGTGATGCTCCCAGTGCTCACCGTGCACATTTGTCATTGTGCAGAGGTTTGATTCCTCGCTGACATCATGCATCTTGGTATTATTATGTGTCCTGGTTGGACAGGGGTGGTGGGCTGGGGGGGGGGTCAACCGTACAGCTTTCTCTGGCCGAACTCTCTCTCTTTCTCTCCCCCTCCAAATCATCAAAAATATGAGGTAAGTGCTAAAACGCTGCTGAGAGGTTTGCTGCAATCTGCAGCCAGCTGACGGACTTTATTTTGTTGACGCTCATTATTAAAACACTGAACGAACCATTACATCTCAATGTTTCATTAACCGAGTTGGCCCCAGTATGAGTTGCAATGAGTTCAGCGTGGGTGCTGATTGGTTACAGGCCATCGGGGACAGCTGACACGAAGCCCTTTTAACTTCTGTGACGCCATTGTCTCCATAATTATCTGATCTTACACTATTCTCTCGCAAAAAAAAAAAAAAAAAGTCAACTGACTGAAATGTTGCATCGGATCAACTCACTCTCACTTTAAAGTGTCCTCCCGGGAGTTTGACGACCACCCACTGAATTCCTCTAGCGTACCTCTTTCTCTTTATCTGTCACATTGTTTTGGCAGATGAAACACAAATCAAAAACACATAGAGAACAAAAACATTCAGCACTGTGCGAGTGAAATGAGATATTTGTCACCAGTATTGTTCAATGTACATCAAACTGCAACAAATTCAAAAATACGTCTGCTTCACGTGTTCCTCTCTGTCATATGAACCTATATATGCATTTAATGTGCTCACATTGTAAACAATCTGAGAATATTCAGGAAATAAATAAACCGAAATCCTGGGTTGAATTTTAAAAGGGATTTTCAGTCTGACTTCTTGCATCACCTTATGAACATTGCCCTTGAAACTCAAGAACTTCTTCTGTCAAACCCACCATCTGTATCCCACCACTCATGCTGGAAACGTGATATACTTACGCTTTGATTCACCCGGCTATATTTATACACCTTTGAAAGAAAGATGAATTCATAAAAATGTGTAGGAGGGTTGGCATCACTTGAAACCGGCTGGATGTCAGCGACGTGAGACTTATTACTACAAGTGAATATCCTAAATTAGAGCACGCTCAACTTAGTCGGTCACGTTATCATAAATAAGAAAGAATAACCTTTCGGCAAGGGCATCTGTGCTGATAATTAAGTAGAGACTACTTCATGAACTCATATTCAATAGACGAGAGATGTTTCTTTCTTCTTTTTTTTTTTTTTTAGGAAATTTAACATTACACTGACACGAGCTGCCTTTTGGTGATGCAGCCTCACTACGAGCCCGGCCAAAAACATTATCGTCATCATCAAAGACCATCGACCAATCAGACCCCCAATGTCTGAGAAAATAAGACTCACTGGCCCCTGAGAGAAATCAGACCATCGGAGCACAAGCAGCATCTGGTGCGAGAGCGTTTCACTCATTAGACGCAGTCCCAGAAACACAAGGAGGATGACGATGATGATGATGGTGATGAACTGCAAATTTGAATAAATCAACTCCCTCCAGTCAAAGGAAATGTAAACACAAGATTAGATTGGCTTTATTCAAGTAGGGTTTAGTAAATTAACCTCCACGCTTAACCACATGAAAAAATCCCAAAATGTCATCCACTATTTTGTTGTCAGGAAAAAGAAGACATGTTTAATGTAGTGTGCTAAGTGATATTCCCATTGGATCTTCGCTGTCAACTTAAATTGACTTCTGTTTTGACTCACCAAGTCCACGGACTCAATTAACCCCCCTCTGGACACTCCACTTTCTCGGTTTTATTCATGACTGCTGAGTGACTGGATGTGCTGCACAGTTGAACCAAATTCACGCCTGTCTTCAAACATACACACCCACAACTCCTGTCACAAAGGCACAAACTGTGCACACACACACAAACACAAACACATCCAGAAACTCATTATTTCATTGTTTCCTCCATCTTACTCCCTCCCTTTCCCCTTCCATCCCTCTCCTCTCTCATGAGTGCGTTTTGAAGGTGTATTTTTAGTTTGGTTAACCCCAGTGGGAAAGTCTAGTGTTAACATCCCACTGGCAGTCCGACAGTGCCGTGCTCTGTCTCCCCTTTGAAGATTCACTGGATAGATCCTATTACATTTGCACACTTGAGAGAACCTGCAAACCTGTGAAAATGTGGTACATATGGTTGCCCAGTTCTCCCTGAAAGAAATCCAAAAAATCAAGTTTGTGATCATTCAGTCACACGTGCATCTCTCCAATGTGTGCATATGCAAGAATTTTCTTTTTTTTTCTTTTTTGCTGTTGTTGGTTGTGTGTGTGTGTGAGTGAGTGAGTTTTTTTTAGATGCATGTTGAAGTGAGGCAGAGCGGAAAGGTTCTGCTGCTGCGTGTGAGGAGGCAAACAGCACTCACAGTAGTGTGTAATGGAGAGAAAGGATAGGATTTTTTTTTTCTGGCAACCTGTGTGACACACCGCATTCCAAAAAAATATATGTCTTAGAGTAGACTTGCCTACTGTAAGTCATGAATCATACCTTTACATAGGCCCGCAGGATGTTGTTGTATATACTGCATCTATAAATTCTTCACTAAATGTGCATATATCATTTCCACAGCTGGTCTTGTCTCGTCTGTGTTTTTTGGTTGTTCCTTTTGGAAACTCTACACAATTAAACATTCATACAACATGAGCTAAAACCTATAAATAACTTGTTAAGAACAGAGAGGAGATTGTTGATAGGCGAAGAACGGCAACAATTTCAGTCACTTAAGGACACACTTAAAAAAAAAAAGATAGCATGAGATGAAGCAGGAGGCTCCGGGCTTCTGCAGAAGTTTCAGGTTTAAACTGATTGACACCACGACGGTGCTCAGGACGCTGATTCTTGTGTGACTGAAGCCACCAGTCAGTCCAATTAGAGCGGGAGGACAGTAACATGAGGTGTACAATCAGGGCTTTGTCTATCTAACGTGACAAAGACGTTTGAACAGGCCATTTAGCTCTAGCCTCTTGTTTGAAATCAGTCAACTATGTCTTTTTTTTTTCAAACCACGTAATCAAATCATTCTCTGGGATTCTAAACTTCTTGCCAAAGTGCTTTTTGGTCAGTGCACATGGGAGCATATTGGATGTGTTATGTAATGTATTTAAAATTGTGATTAAAAGCTCATTATTCCAAACACACCCGACCTAATCCTGCTGCCTAATTCTTGTTCTCATTAGCATCGAGTTGGAATCACTGAGTTTAGTCTTTTACCTCATCACAGGGCTTTCCCCACTTTGTTTCTACCACAAGAGCAGCTGGGTGAAGAGAGGTGCTTGGTCTGCACCGTTTTGGCGACACGGTGATATAATTTCTGGTCGATATTTATGACAACATATCTGATACAACATATCTGTTCTTCTCTGTTCTTTTCAGAACGCAACATCACATACTTTGATTAAATTAGATTTTTTATGATTCTTGTGACCAGAGCTGTATTATGTTATCTACACTTTATATTTTAAACCCTAGAGGGCTTCAGTATATGTTTACTACTGTTCTGACTGATTCTTTGTTTCATCACTACATTAGTCTTTTTTTCTTTTCACACCGAACAACAAACAGGCTTTGAACATCGAGATATTATTTATCATTTATGAGAAGAGATGAACACTAAAACACACCATTGGCAGCTAAAGATATAAATGTTGATGCATTTTTTAGGGGAATGTGAAAATTACTTGAAAATTACAAATTTTCAAATTCTATCTAACAAATCTAACAATTATAATTTCAATTCAATATACTCAAGCATAAATTGATGCTAAAAAAGAAGGTGCCTTAAAGTTAAACTTTACTTGACTATGTACACCGTACACCACAGCGTATTTACTGCCTGTTTTACTTTTAATGAAACCATTTTGGTTAATCTTTGATAAATGCAACAAAATGACAATTAGGGAACAGTTACACATTTACTGAATCGACTCAGTTAGAATTTTTAGCACACTGACATCCTCTAAAAGTGGCCCGTGAAAGCCACTGGTCAAAGCTGAGAGCTGAGAGCATAGTTGTTTAAAAACAGAGAAAGGGTGATTTTACAGGAGTTCACTTAAATATATTCATGGAATGGAATCGCTCTCAAAGCAAAAATTACCACCAAAAATTTTTAATAGTGACACATTTTGAATGATTCAACCCAAAAGATCCAAGTGTTTTTTTCTTATGTTTTTTTTAAAACACTTTCTTAGTTCATAAAATAAAAGACTCTGGGAGTAAATTCTACTATTCTACTACTATTTCCCATCAGATATGACAAACTGACTTAGCTGTCATTTCAAACAGCTGCAGTTTAGGAAGGCGAGGGGCTATTGAATGATGATGACATATTTGCCGAGAAACAAAAAATGTCATTAAAGTGACCACGATAAATATCTTCTCCACCTTCACACACTATACTGTCAGGACACACATGTAACACACAATAAAAAAATATGAGGTTATTTTTGACATTAAACCTGCACAAAGGGACAGTAGAAGCCGAACACATCAGCTTCTCTCACCTTGACAATTCATGGCACACTATAGGTCCTAATCTAAAAAAAAAAAAAAAAAGGGGGGGGTGATTTATCTGGGATGGAGAAACCAAGGATAAAGCCAGATAGAAGGGAGAAGAGTTGTTATTATTTATGACGAAGATATGAAGGCAGACAGGCAGGCAAGGCTGTGGAAACTTCATCACACCGACACTGGAGGCTCACATCAGATAGTAGCTCTGATCTCCAAACAACAGAGGTCACATTATATTACATAATTGTAACTATGAATGAAGTGGGCGAAATCAGGACATCCCATTAACTGTAGGTCACTGAGACTAATACTGTCTCATTTTTGGGTTTGACCTAATAAAAGTAGTTATTTCACTTATGTTATTGGCAATAATATATTTCACAAATCTCCCATGATTTATTTAAAGTGCCAGAAGCAAACAATATGTCAAATGTCTATTTCAAATTAAAATCAACCAAATCTTTTCTTTATGTCTCACCTGCGTTCCTGAGCTTTTTGTTCCTGTACACGGACAGGATGACGAGGACATTGCCCAGGATGTCTACCACGATGGTGAAGATCAGCACGCTGGCCAGCGCAGTGGACACTCCACCGGAAGATGCGCTCAAACCGCGGTCGCTCTCATTCCGGGACAAACAGTTCGACCCGTTCGCATCCTTCACCTCTAAATCCATCTCCCCCTCAGGGTACAGCGGCTCTGCTGTGGATACTCCAGTGTTCACTGCTATTGACAGACTCGAAAAAAAGAAAGAAAAGAAATCCAAAGGGACTTTAAAAGAAGCAGACTTGGAACTTCTTGAGGGACCAAACCAGACTCGTTGCCCCTGTGAAGCAGCAACAGTAGCAGAAATAGGAGGAGGACACACATCGAGACATGATAAGAGCAGTAATATACTTCAGGCTTGCAGGGGAATTACAGAAGATGATTTCTAAGGTGATAACGAGGCCATGAGCTCTCCTTTCACCGCCGTCCTCCGTGTGGTCCACATGAGTTACCAAAGCTCTTCCTGCGCTCTGCTCCATTCTGCCAGGAGAGCTCCTCTAAAACAAGGCATGTGAGCGTTCTCCTGTGCGTAATGGAAATGCGAGGATGCGAAGCTCGCACACTGGACAACGAGGAACCCCGTGTTGGCTTTTGATGACATTAATAAAACCTATTCTCGTGTCTCGTTGTATTTGCATACATGCAAGATTGAAGCGTGTGTTTAAAAAAACAACTCAAAATTAAGATTTTGAGATGTTTCCAAAACTATTATCAACGGTCTTTGCGCTCCGAGCCACCTCCCCGCGCCACTCTCTTTAAATACAGATCCCGTTGCATGCGGAGTTGTGGAAAGCCCATGCCGAGGACAATAAACATTATTTTAACTGTAAGTTTTCCAACCACATCCTTTCATAACTTGCTTTAGTTCTTTACTAAGGTGAACTGAGGGGGTTCTCGTGCGCATAGAAATGGCGCCTTCGTGTGTCCAATTTAGACTCTTGCAAACAGAAAATCATCCAGCTAAATGGTTTATGTTTTTACAACTAAGACAGTAATATAGACTGTGCATTACCGGTGTCATGACATTTCAAACACTAATCAGTACACATCAAATCTACATCCTCATCCACATGAGAAGTAATGGAATTAAACGTTTTTATTATATAAATAAAATTAAATCATTAGCATTTTTTTCATTGTAAATTATATATTATGAAATAAAATTACCTTTGCAAAAGCAATGTTTAAATAAATAATCAGTATATCTCTTCAGTTGTGACTATAACAGTTGGACTGCACTTTATCAAAAATGTAATTTGTGATATCTGAAACTGAAAACCCAACACACATGCGCAACAAAAGGAAGTAAATGATTTCATTAGAAAATGTGACTGAATTTTTTTTCTCCCCCAGGAAGAATGTCACTTTGAATATCTGAAAAGTTCTTTTTGACCAGGACGAATTAAATTAAGCCTATCAGTGGAGCTATTACATTTTCAAAATGGTTTGTTATAATTGCATTTGTATTTCTCTGTTCTCCCTGGAGCGCTGTTACTCGGCGTGCTGATATTCATCCAGAAAGAGAGTCCATCTGTCATTAATCTGTGATCCTTTTTTGGGGAAAATGATTTACAGAAAAAAATGGATACTGAACTGGAGAACTAGCACTGGGTGAGCCCATTTTTCTTCCTATTCACGAAGGCATCAATGCCTGATTAATCTGAATATGACATAACACTAATGAGGTAGGATGATGTTAGCTATAGGCTGAAAACAAAATGTGGTTTAGGGTTAGCTAGCTAGCTACATTGTCTTGTATTACAAATGAGGTAGTTCACTTAACTATATGTAAAAAGGTTCTACTTAAAAAAGATTATTTTTTAATCTTCTTCATTGATGTTCTTTTCATTTTGTTTTCCAAAAGATAAGTAATTTTGGATTAAATATCTGTCACACTTGACAAACTTGACCAAGCAAACAATGTCAGCAATAACAAGAGACAGCTCAGACTGATGTTATATCAAGGTTTACATTCTGTTGAGCAGTACTTCTGAAATCATAAACCATTTTATCCATAGCAATCAGAGCCATTAAGCTCAAAACCTCCATCGTAATTGCTTCATAAAAGCTCTGCATTTAAGTTCAGCAGCCATTTTTACAGACAAACAAATCGACCTTTGACGCAAGCTGAGATGACGTGCACATCATCCTCGCTTCTCTATTCTCTATGTGGCTATGTGCAGAAGTAACATGCAGAACCACTTCTCTGAGTTCATAACACTTCAAAAGATTATATATCAGGTAAGTGTCTGCGTCAAGGATCAAGACCTGACATGACACCAACAAAACAGGAAGACAGCCAAGCACCACCATTAAACAAACTTGACACAAAACCCACAAATTCAAAGGTTTATAATCCCCAGTGCATACCAACAAAATTAAATGGTAGCCATTTCCCTCTAAAAAAAAGTAGTCTCTCTCAGCTAACTGAATTGAAAGTAACCAAGGTCAACCCCAGTCGTCAGGAAACTAGTAATGGAGGTGGGGGTGCTTCTTCACTTGAAACTAGAAAGTCAGGGACATGATCCCACGTATATAGCTCGACCCACTTCCACGGCTTTACAGATCAAGTTGCAGTAATCTCACCAGACTGCTGCCAAAACCTAATGGGAGAAAAGTCCAACAGCAACCAAACAGACACTTTAAACCAAAATGCACAGTTGAGTACCCTTATCAAGATGTCTGCAAGGAATCTCAGTCATCCAGGTCCCCCAGGTTCCCCATAAGTGCTATAAGAAGGCAACTGGGCTTGAAATGTCAGGATATTGCTGAGAGTATTGCTGATATGTTGTGAACAACCTGATCCTTTTTCTTACTGATGTGAATGTTGAATTGCATTTTTAACAGTGATGCAATCCTTTTGCTTTACAAAATAACTTGTAATTTACACCTTCATGGCAAAGGTGTGATTCAAGTAGAACTTTGTGCTGAAAATTTTATTCCTCACACCCTAAAAAAAAAAAAAACATAATTTCATTTGTGGTCTGATCGCATCTCAGCAGCAAATATCAGCACATATTAAAATCTCTTTCTTTCTACTGAAAAACATGAAAATCTCTAGCAGAATAAAGACTCCTGCCAATGGAAGTGAAAATTCAATATCCTGTAACTGCAGCTACACTACACTGAGCAAAGATGTTGCAAAGATCAAGGGTGTGTCTCTTCAGGCAGAAAATAAAGGGGTTCTGTTTGGACTTTATATAATGTGATTGTGATGGAGAAACTATGTTTTGATGCACTTATTGTCTCTAAGAGTTTTCTTCAAGCGGTTTATTGGGTCATAAAATGCTTTAATTCAAGCACATTTAAGATGGAAGAATTGATTGTGTCATATGAGGAAATTTCATTTGAACTTGACAGTAATCACTTAGTTATTGCCTAGAGTAATTACATGTAGTTTACATTTTATGAGTGATGACCTGTTACGCCCAGTGTTCCCAAGGACACCAACTCTCTTGGTTTCCTGGATACATCAGTTTCATACCAAAAGACTCACTATGCTCTTCCCTATATGCCCACGAATAATCATAGAGTGCAAAGGTATTAGTCTACTTACATAGATCACAAAACATGTTCCATCCATGTTGAGTTACATCTCTTTTGGTTTCATATACATTACAAATCGAAATATCAGAAGAGAAATAAAATCCTATCAATAACATTTTTGATCAAGTGGAGTATTTCCAAACATTGCCTGATGGGTGTTGGTGATGACCTGACCATCATTAGCACCAGGACTTTTCCCGATGGGCTGACAGACAATTGGGATGACAAACAACAGTTTGAACACTGATTGACACGTGTCTTGATCAACTGGTCTATAGTGTTGTGTGGTTACAAGCCCACACAGGGAGTCTGATGGGGAAGTTCTTAAGGAAGATGCTGAACTACAAATGGCTGGAACTGAACAGCTCAATGATGCAATTACTTTTAGGCGGAAATCTCCAGGTGTATCTAGTTTTGAAAATGTATCTATATGCCACATTTCGTAGTGTGCGATTCACAACGATCACAGGAATAAAGCTTTTTGAAGACCTTTTTGGTGTCCTCCAAGAAATTCTTTGTCTTGAGAGTGGAACATATTCCCAGAGCAATTTTATTTTGCCTCAGTCAAGCCCTGGATGCGGGAAAGGTCAAACGTCCAGCGATTGCTCCCCTGAAATAACGTAGGAAGTCTTGTTTAACATTTCTGAAACATTCTTTAAGGGTTGCAAAACATGGGTTTTTCAGGAAATGTCCCATGAATTTTCTCATAGACTTTAAAAAAATAAATATTGTCATAGGTTGCCAAACATGTACCTCTCAGATTACCTATATGCAGGCTTTTTAATGTTGTGAAAACAGTCTGTGTCAGTCTAATGAGTAATGAGTCTTCATGTGCTACATAAAGTAGTCTGGGTTTGTTTGTCGGAGACTTTCCTCTCAGTTTGTTTGAAGAGCCCTGCAGGACTGATAAGTGGGTCCAAAGTGAGAGACCTGCTCATGGTATGACGGTTGTAATGTCATTAATTATATGCAGTTATCAATTCTCAACATCAACACCACCTCTATGTTGGTCAAACAGTTTGAGTGTGAGAAAGAGCCTAAGAGCTGGTGTGTCATCCCAAAAGAGCGAGAGTTAGCAGAGTTTCTTTAAATATTCTTGAATTGTTTTTCATTTCTGTTAACAGAAAAAAGAGAAAAGAATTCAATTTTTTTTTCTTCATCATCATCATCATGGTAGTTTTAGCCAAATATAGACTTAAATGGTCAACGATTCTTTGATTCACATGGAGGTACTGACTCAGCACTGACTAAACTTTCCAGCTCTGTAGCATCGTGCCTCAGACACTCAAAACACTTAGGACAGTTTGTTCTCAAGCAACCTCTGGGGAAAAAAACATCTATTTGATGAAATTATCAATTGAACATTGTTAGTGATTTCGAGCCATTAGTGGGAAGAAAAACTAAACAAATACAAGCCCCGATAGACAGCTTACTGCTAAGTTTTACCAGAGACACATTGGTGCCCCACTGACGTCATCTCCCTAATTACCTGATAATTGTAATTTATCCAACAGAGCACTAAAAGCACATGTGTAGCAATAAAATTAAGTGTTACAGCATTGCATTTAGCTTTATTCACTGTCATGGCCGACCATGACACCTGAAGGAACTGAACCTGTAATGAGTTTCACCTGCTATCACAGTCTTAAACACGTATGCTGTTTCAAAAATAGAACAAAGCTCTACGTGTGGTTTATTGTACTAGAAAAACAAACACAAGTTTTCAATATACACTGTGCAAATCTAAACAAATAAGAAATAACATATTACTATAGGAAAATAGTTTATAGAACAAATGTGATAGCCATTAAAACACGTTTTAATCACACTTAGTCCACTTTTATTAATCTCTCAATGTGCAAAACCAGATTCCTCATTTCCAAACAAACTTTCCAAACATACTTTTCTTAAAACACGCCACCGAACACATTTACATACGTTACATCTTTCCACTTACTACTACTTCCTTTACTGCATAAATTCTGCACCTGTGTGCCTTTTTCACCCCACCACAAAACTTTCAGTACTGTACATTGAAGTATGGCTAGGCTTGTTAGCGTAATTACTCGGACACACGATTGTGACAAAGATCTAAGGCACTAGAAGTCGTAGACTACGTCCGCATTATTATTTTTTGCTGAAGCACACATAAATCTAGGACCATGGGGGTAAGGACAAAATATTCACAGCAGGTTTTTCTGCTCAGCAAAAAAGATGTGACATGAGAGACATCACATAGAAAATACAAAATAGGAGCACATGATTTATCTCTTCTTCCTTAGCCAAAATATAGAAGACCATTTATTCAGTATTTGTGTTATGGTGAGTCTGACAGTTCTGTGTGTGTGGAGTCTTGTTTCTCTCCAGAAACTGTAATTTACTCTTAAAAAATGGATTTATAGGCACAGTTATGTTCTGGTGTGGCTTATCTCCATTTAGAGTAAAAATCCATGTTTAATGAAGCCTGAGAAGAGAAAACAGGTGGCGTCCAGCTATGAAAGTCACGGCGGCCGTTTGAAAAGAGCTGCATCATCACGGCCGATACGTTTTGATAACATCTTTGATCGGCCTCCTACATATTGGACAGCAAGCGTTGATCTGTCTCTTCAGCTTCAGCCCACAGTCGTTGCACAGACACATGTGTCCGCATGTGTAGATGACGGTGTCCACCTCCTGGTCGAAGCAAATGGTGCATTCTCCGTTTTTTCCAGCAGGGGGCAGTTCTGAGGCAGTGAAACTGGGAGAGACGGGAGGACTGAGCGGGGAACTGGGAGCAGTCACTGGATGAAGGGGAAAAAAAGAAACGTGGTTCTTAAAAAGCAGCAGACATGAACATATCATCAATAACTGAACTGTCTAATTATTACACATAGTTGACATAGTTGATTCTTTATTTGATATACACAACAAAACATGTTGTACAAATGATCAGTTTCCTAGAACCCAAGGGTTACCACCTAATGTTTCATTTTTTCCAAACCCAATGTCCAATTTACAATAATGTTACAAGAGAAAGCAACAAATTTCATCATATAAGAAGCTTAATCAAGAGAATATTTGCTTTTTCTCATAAGATATTACTTACATGACTCGTAATTAGTTGTCGAAAAGTTTTCTGTTGTATCACAAATCGAATTATTTACTCAACAATGTACAAGTTCATGGAGAAATATCTCTAATAGCGTCAAAATCTGAGTTATTAAGTGAGACTAAAAAAAAAAAAATGTTCCCATGACATGTCTGGTGTCAAGTACAGCACAGTTCAACAGCATTTCCACAACCCTGCACCATGAGAGCCTCCCTGCTGTGACCCCATGAAGGTTTCAGTATAAACTGTCACATTAGGTATGCTGTGAACATTTGGTAACTCACCCAGAGAGGATTCAGAGGCAGAGGAGGATCTGTTGACACTGAAGGCCAGGTCTGAATCACTGTCATCTGGACTGCTGCTCTGAGAAGTGCTGGGGGATGTGGAGGGAGGACTGGATTGCAGTGTTCCTGTATCACAAAGATAAATACACAGGGACAAACCACACATAATTAAACTCATTAGAATCATGTAGAGTTTCTCGGCAAATGAGTTTTTAACGATAGTTGCTGTGGATTGTTTGAATGCAACCCTAGATTGTGAGATGTCCGATTGTCAAGCATTAACTACGCAGATTAGACACATATTTTATCATATTACTTGAAGTGTCATGTGGTGATTTTCTTTTGGCTGTTTCTGTTTGAGGATGATATTGTTGGATCTGAAACAAGTGAGAATTGGATCTGGGCTGATGGGAGTAGGATGTGGGAGTAGTGGGAGTAGGACCGATAGGTCACAGCTCAAAGCTGAACAGGAACAAGCAGACATAAACTACTCAGCTGCATTCTTTTAGTCTGGGAAAAAAATAAATTGCTGGGGCTGCCTTGGACTCGAGAACAGATTGAGATCATGTGTCTTTTTTGAGCATTTATTATTTTAGTACTAAAGCAAAAATATGGCTCTTTCTTAATTACTTATGATGCTATAAAAGAGTCTAATTAAAATTGACTGTCAAAGCCTAGTGCTTGTTTTACCCACAATGCAATTTAAACAGTGACAGTTCAGTTATGTTTTCAGAGTGCAGTGTAGCAGAGTGTTTTCAGAAACACTCTGATAATAATGGCTGACATAGCCACAAGCCACTAGCCTTAAGCAGACTCATTTACTTATAGTAATTACATAAATAAGTGTAGGGATTGTTGTTTTGGGGATATTCATGCAAAAAGACTATATAAATGCTCAGTTTTGTGTTTTCCTTATTTTAGTTGCTGCATATTATCTCATCTTACCAAGTATCCTGAGTCTGTTAACAGCCCCGTGCAGGGTGAAAAAGGCCCACAGGACCTGAGAGGAGTCCACACAGAGCAGGCGGCCACGTCCCACTCCGTTCACCCCGTGCTGCACCTCTCCGTTGGGCAGCAGACTGAAGCTGAGCACATCTCCAGAGCAAGGCATGGGAAAGTCCCGGTGCACCACCCAGTACTCTTTACGGTCCAGAAGAACTTCAGGATCTGCAGGCAGGTCCCCAGCGTGTAGACTAGCAGGGTCACAGGAAGTTAAACCAAACAACAGAGCCCCAAAGTACGGCAAGCCCAGGTGTCCGACTTCCACATACAAAGTCTCACCCACGTGCAGCGGCCGGTCACTGAACACCAGAGTCCGACTGCTGTCCAGAAAGTGGATGCAGGCGACTGAGCGGTCTGCAGAGAGTATTACATCAGAGCCACGGACGGGGTGAAAGTGCAAGTCATTGTCCAACGGCGAAGGAAGGCCCCGGATCATCCTCGGGACACTGAATCCAGTGGACGTCGATGAGGAAGGTGTGGAAGAGGAAGAGTTAGATGAGCAGCAGGGGATGAGCTGAGTGTAGTTATTGAGCTGGAGGTTAGCCATCTTGGCAGCAGCAGTCTGGTTGTTCTCCAGCTGATTGTTGTTGTAATTGGCTGAGTCGTGGCTACTCTGGGGCAGATAGGCACTCAGACGGGCCGCACTCAGGCAGCTGGATCCCACGCTCTCAGCAAACGTGCTCTCTGTGGTGGACAAACAAGTACTTACTCAAATATAGTATCACACAAAATGTCCCAGGTAAGTTCCATCTTTCCATCTATTACAATGCCTGAAAAAAAGTGACATCTATGAGATACTTGCTGCACATGTTGCTGCAGCTTCTTTGATGTGTACTTTTCCTCTGCATGGTTTTATGGGCCCATTATACAGCATCATTATTAATTATGTTCTCAGTCAATCAATTAATTGTCTATAAAACATGCCTGCAAAGAAAGTATGAGAACATACGGAAAAAAGGCCATTACAAAGTCTCGGAGGTTAAGGTGACGTCTTTCAATATTTTATTTTATGAGACCAACAGTCTAAAAAAAAAATCTAAAAATATCCAGTTTACTGCGACAGAAGAATGAAAAACAGCAAATATTCCCAGTTAAGAATCTGAAGCTGGGGAATATTTGTCGTTTGTGCTGGAACACAGATGAAACAACTAAAATGCCACTTAACTTTTTTGTTTATTGACTTATCAATTAACTGACTTAAGACTGACAAGACTAACAATCTAAATTTAGTTTTCAGTCTTTGTGATACTGACAGCAAGTGGACGATGTAATGAAACACCTTTCACACAATAAGCCACTGATCCCTCTTATGACACTGGATAAGGCATGTTTATAGACTCTCCTAGCAACCAATCAACAATGCAGAGTGAACGTTTACACTGAGGGATCTTGTTGTTGTCATGTTTGTTGTGGAGGTTTTGAGAACAAATAATCTATCGGCCAGAAGTTAAGAACTTATTTCATTTCCTTTCTTTCCTAACATGACTTTTCTAAATTCATATGCAGACACGTTCATACAGAGTTCACTGTGGAGCTAAATATCTCTACTGTATGTATGAGGGGCTGATATAAACAAGTCTGGCACTAGTAGTCCTCCTGGAGCACTGGCCCCTTCAGTAAAGCTCCTGGGATCTGCCGTCTTGACCAAACATGGACATAGCTCCTGTCAGACTGAAGATAAACACACCCAGTGAGTACGAGAGGGAACTGCAGGGGAGAAGGGTGATGGAAATGAAGGAGGCGTAGAGGGAGAAGGTGACAAAGCGCGGGAAAGTGATAGTAGGGGAGTGTTAACGGAGAAGCGGGGAGAGCGATTAGGAGCGAGCGGCTCTGGATGAACCGACTGGGCGGCATCTGTTGCATAAAACCTGTTTATCTCTAAATGTCATATGAGTCAATCTGAGATGGGGAGAGACTCTGTTTTTCTAGACAAACACAGACTAGTTTTTGTCGCATAGATCATTAAGTCACAGAGCCGCCCCAGGCAGCGCTACCTACTCCTTCTATATCGACCTGAGCCGCTGTAGAGCTTCACGACACAGCTGCTCTTTGACCTCTCGGGAAGCTGCTTGAATTAGCTGCAAATGTGTTGACACTAGAAGAATAAGTTTCAGAGTTTTTCAAAGCTGTGGTCAAAATATATGACCTTGTATCTGACAGATACAGTTGATTCCAGTCAAACAATATCATTGTTCAATGTGCACAGACTCATATTTAGTTGCAGTTGTGAAACGCGTTACTCTCATTTCCCTTTTCTTATAAATCAGCGACCACTTCCGTCTCTCTGTTTCAGTCAGGACAAAAACAAATGTTTGAGAGGAATGTTAGCTTACCAAGCAGCGTGACCTCCTGAGTGATGCCGTAGATATCTATGATGGCCCACAGTGGGCAGCCGATGCTGAGCCCACAGTGGAAGAGGATGGGCTCTCCTTCGTTGATGCTGTAGAAAACTCTTCCGTGGCGATCGGCCCAGAAGGACAACACGTTGTCCTTCAGAGCCAGTCTCTCAGGCAGAGCTTTGGCCCAGTAGCCCGGCCTCGTCACCAGGTCCGGGCAAGCGTACTTGGGGATGTCTGTGGCGATCAGCTCACTGGGGTCCAGGCTGGTGAAACCGAAGCGAAGTGCTCCACTCCAACCAGTGTGCACACCAGTCAGACGAAGACGCACCTGAATGAACGGTGATGGTGTAAACACACTTGTGCTCTTTTAAACATCTACCTCTTAAAACTAGAGCAAGTAAAAGAAGAGATAAAACAAACCTTCTCGTAGAGGTGGACGGGCCGGTGGCTGAACGTGATTCCGTTACAGAAGCTGTTCTTGCGCGTGGCTCGGCGAAGCTGCCCATCTAGCCTGATGTTCTTGCCTTTGGCGTGGGGGTGAAAGCGAGGCGAATCCACGTTGATGCTGACCGGAGGAGCTGACGTTCTTCTCTCTACACCTGCCCCATTGTTGGGCAGTGTGTAATACTGCCTGCTGGCCACCGGGCGGGGTTGCAGAGTCGCATCTGTGGGTGCAGGAAAATAAAAAAAACACGAGTACAGTGAGAGATGAGAAACCCAGAAACCCATTAATGATTCAACCTGATCAGCTAAATTAGAGGCCAGCATATGTGAACAGCAGGTTCTGCTTTTGTGTGACTCACACAGGATCAAAATAGTAATGTTATGTTAGTGACACCAGCTGTTGGAAAAAGAGGCAAACATATCTACACACAATAACTCATTTGCCAGTGGCCCATGGCAGTTGGTTTAGAGGGCAGAGGCCAGTTATGTAAAGGAGCCCATGGTCTCTCACACTTCCTTTCCCACACTGACACTTTGAAGCCTCTCTGCTCCTCTCGACAAGAACATTAAACACTCTCTTTTAGCATATAACCCACATTTTCAGTATATAAAAAGATAAACTGTCCCAAATCAGTCCTCTTACCACATCCATATGGGACATTTATATCACAGAAATGAAACACTGTAAATTTAGATGTATATTTTATGTAAAATCAACACAGATTTGAGCTGAGCTAATATTAGTCACATCACAGGAGACAGAAAACATAACAAAAAACAAAATCAACACAAAGTCGACAACAGACGCGATAAGTCTTCCTCTTATTTATGGGTTACACACACCCGTGGCCTACAGCATAAACAAACCCTGAATAGCCTGTTTCATTCCTGCACAGTTATCTTCAGAAATGGAGAATGAATCACACAGTGCCGAAAAGAGAAAAGAAATGCCCAAATAAAAAAGGCTTGATCTTTGATCTTCACAGGAGTTAATGTCCTACTTGGGGAAAGAATTTCTTGATGAGCGTCGCGAAGCAAATTAACAAGGATCAAGAATCAAACTAGACAAACCCAACATCGGATTAAACGTGACTTGGGTTGTTCTGGTTTAATATGTAGTCAAATCTTACTTGTAGATGAGTGTTTATGGTATAGACTGGCTGAAATCCAATATTCAAAGGGCGGGTGTGTTTCTACTCTCCTTCAGGGCCACAGAGCGATTACATTTCTGTTTAAAATTCACTGTGATCTGCTGTAAAGACAATAACTCAGTGAAATGTTCCACAGTACATTTCCTAAATTAGACATTATACTGATTATATTCTAAACTATGAAGCAGCAGCAAGAACATCTGTAACATCTCAAATGATGTGCGGGTGCCCCTTTCTTTACTGCTCGCAGAATTTGGCTTTCGAGGGAGTAAAATGTACTTTACTTTACTACGTGAAGTGTATGGAGGAAAGCATGTCGAGGGTTCGCCTATAGGTCCTGGACTTGACCGCTTCTCTGACAGAGTGATGTACTGTGACTCTGCAGTGAAAGGACCTACAGTGAGGACTGATATAGACACTTGCCATTATTAGATGAAAGGCATAGCACCAAAGATCACAAAGCCGGGGACGGCGTACAGTAAAGTCAGTGTTGGCTCTACTTTGACTTCTGATATATTACCATTTACTTTTCTGTCACAGAGCTAAGTATGCGATTTAGTAAAAAACAAGCACCCAGCAGCAGACAGCCATTTAATAAAACTTACAGCTGTTTTGATTGTATTTTGAGAGGCTTTGAGATTCTTCTGTAGAGTTTTTGGACTTCTTAATCGCACCACAAAGTTTTTTTTTTTTTTTTTATGAGCAGGGCCCCAATTTTGTTTGCCTTGTGCATACGCACGTCCATGCGGTCGGCGCGACACACATTCCCGCTGACGGTTTTACACTCACATCTCACGTTTTCACATTTCACTGATCTACAGGTGGCGGTAATTCGCCAAGAAAGGCAGCAGCGCGCCAACAACAGCTAGGAAAGAAGAAGACAGCTGGCGCGTAAACATGGACGGAAAACATGCGGGTTTCAAAATGCTCAAAAACAATGGAGCTTTGCAAATGTTTTTGGAGGAAGGAAACACATTCAACACGTTCGGTCGACCATTACAACAACAACAACAACAACAACAAAAGAAAAAAACTCTACAAGGCATCTTTATAGAATTATGTAACACTTACTAACTCTTACTCTTACGTTATCTTCAATTTCAAGCAAATAAATGCTTTGATCATTTTCTAGTGTTGTAGAAACACAGAGTTGATTTGTATCATCTCTATCCAAAACTTGAGAAAACATAATACCAGAGTATTACCTGGTATTATTCTAGTATTAGCTAAATATTAAGTAAGTATTAAGTATTGTTAAGAATCAGATTTTTGATGCTGAACCCACATCAACGTTGGGTATATTAGGAGTACACACTAAGGTTTGGCCAATGACACTAGTGGATGATTACCCAGAGTTCCTCTTTATCATGGGACACAGGTTGATGTTGGACTTGAAGGTGAATATGAAGCAGAAGAGTAATGCCACAAATGTCTGATGGTCCATGGAGTTAAGAAAAAGAGAGTGGTCCAGGCAGCTGATCAGAAATGTGGCGGTCGTGTCAATCTTAGCTTAAGTTTGGAGGCTGCCACTGCTAAATTGTCTAACAGTATAGTATTTCTATTAGAGCTGGTTGTTGTTCAATGTTATTCAATTTCTTTAGGAAATAAACAGTTGGGTTGCTCCTAATAACATAAATAAGTGTGATCATAAGACTGCTGTTCCTGGGAAATCTTTCTGAAACGTAACATTGATTACATGCTTCCATCAGCATCATCTCTGGCTTCAAGATGATCAGGCTCTTTATTCTCCAGTATCTCCAGGCTGTATGTGATCACCATACTGTAATTAATTCACTGTGTAGGACATGAGCTTTGGTTTATCTTAGGAGAATTTAAGGGTCTGTTTTGTTAGATCTTTGCTAAGAAATTGTAAAAAAACAAACAAAAAACACCTCAATGACATCACTTCAAACTCATTTTACAGCTAGTATGTCTCCTATAGACCCAAACACAGATATTCTGTTAATTCCACAGTAATCAAAACCATACAGCACAAGCAGAGGGACCCAAGCTGCTCCTGCTCCTCTGTGACTAACCCTAACTCTGTGGTCCAAACCCTATGTCAGCTGCCTATGAAGGCAATAACCACATCATTTAGCCTCCGTGTTGGTCTTTTGGGGGCGTGGGAGTGTAGCGGACATTAAATCAGAGTGATATGGGGAACTGATTATCAAGTAATGTGCTGTGGAGATCATGATAGAGAGGTATGGAGAGCGATGTACTAATGATACTGCTGTGCAAAAACTGAGGATGATAATCAAGGAATAATTCCCCGAGCAATCACTTGAGGTTGTACTTTACATGAGACAGATTTAATACTCATGACCTGCTGCTATTTTTCTAGTGGCCATTCAGTCTGTAGTTGAGATTCAGTCATTTATGGTCATGTTTTTCTATTTTCTCATCTCCCTCTTATATGTCCTCATGATGTTTGTTTTGTTTTGTCATCCATATTTGATTTAGCTGTTGTAATGCCATTATTTCCCACTGGAATTGATAAAGCGTTTCTATCTATCTATTCTATCTATTCTATTCTATCTATCTATATCTATACAATAAATTCAATACAATTATATTACAGTCTGAAATAAAGGATAATAATTTTTGTGTCTGCAGCAAGGAGGAGGCAAGAAATCTCAGAAACTGGTGAGCCATTTACATGATTTCATGTCATTTGGAAACATGTCATTTGTCAATAACAGTCAGAGATGGAAGATAGACTTAAAAGTGATAAAATGCAAAAATGATATTTAATGTGAATTCTCACAGATCAAAGTGATTCTCTGGGAGTAGTTATCAATGAGGGTTGTTCGACAAATACGACCGTAGTTTATGATGGTTCATAATTCACGCTTCATAAGCTGATCATGAACGTTATTTTTAACCGTGAGGCTGCATCACAGGTTTGCATTGTGACAACGATCGCTAAAAGTGAACATGCAGAGAGAAGCGCTCGCTTCAACTCGCTTCAGCTCCCTTAGAAATCACGCTCAGCACCCCCGTGATGAGAAGCGCGTCTCCACGCACGGCGAGCACAAGTACAGGAATTAGACCGAGCCATGTGAAGCATATGATCAGCTGCTATCGAGCTGTTTCACGCGGATGAGGAAACCCCTCGTCGCGTGCGTGCTTTATCAAAAAAAAAAAAAAAAAAAAAAAGATCAGCGAACAACATAAGTCTCACCTATTAAAGGTTTAGGTGTCGCGTTCCCCATTATATCCAGAAATTCCTCGCACCGGACAAGTTCATTCGTAGTGTAATATTTCTCTGTCCATCCATGTATCCTCGATGTGATGAGTATCTGCCTGGATCCAGATCAGCGTGAAGATCGGTGCCTTCAAAACTGCGCCGTATCTCTCCTCTTGAAGCGCAGACACGCTCTTCCTAATGTCAACCCCAAGCCGCTGCGACAGGCAGACACCTCCAACTGGCGCACAGCAGCCCCCTCCTTTCTTTAGTATGGGCTCCCCTCTGCACGACTTTAAAGACACAGTAAGCAAAGATCCCCCCTTCACTCTCTCCATCCATCCATCCACCCAAAAGCATCACACAGCCTTTGAATAATTCATTTAATAGGCTAATTCACTCAAAGTCAATGATGAAGCCTAATGAGTGTGCAGCCTATAGGGCAAACAACAATCAAGCCTGAAGGGGATGTGTGAGCTCACGGAAGTCCGTCAGTATATTTGCATACAGAGGGTCATGCCATACTTTGATGACATTAAGATGATTACAAGATCACTGTTTGTGACTGTCTGCTTTCGATGGGTTAAACTGATCAGAGTGCAGAGTATCATTTCTAATTCTTCCTATGTAGTGAGTTTTAAATCACTGATCCCTAAAGGCGCACAGAAGCATCAAAGGAGGTGATCAACTCTAAATGCATCACGTATTCACACATTTGATAAAAGTCCAAGCGCCATATGAGGAAATCCCCTCTTTTCCCACCCTATCCTCTGCCCTCCCATAGCCTTGACTGCAGGGCTTCTCTCAAGCTGTTTCCTGTCTTCTGGACCAGAGCGCTCTCTGAGGAGCCATGGCCTGCAGGGTTTGTAGGACTGAGACCATTAGAGGAGGGAGTGTTGGGGCGGCGTATCTCCCATAGTGGAGAGTTAAAGAGGATCGAGGCATCAGAGCAGCTGTGTGTTGAATATTCTGAACAAAGCCTGCTGGTCGAGAGACGAGAAAGCATGAAAATGTAAATGCGTGCGAATTAATCTTCCGTGATGTCGGTGTAATTTTCAGATTGTGACTAGTTGGAAATCATGACAGAACCTAGGCTGTATTCTCTGTCTCATACAAGCTGATGCATGTAAGTTTATTGTGCTGTTATGGTCCATATTACAATACAGGAAAAGTGCTTCTGGGCTTCAGCAGGTACCAACATGTTCATATATGATCTTATTCAGTATCAGTGCAAACAAAGCTCGTGAGAGATGGCATTTGGGTGAAAGCAAACTGGTACTAAATATAACTCAGAGACAAAAGCATTTGTTTCTAGCTCCTCAATGCTGTTTGTTTTAGCAGGATATGGTGACTCCTTATATGAGCCTTGTGTGAATGGTGTTTGGGGTGAAGTGAAGCAGAAGTGAAATTCCCCCCACGCCCTCGCCGTTGCCTCAGAAAGAAAGAGCTGCTATGGCAAAGGGGATTAACACAGGATGTGAATATGAGGCTGCGATGGAGTCTGCAATCAAGCCTTCCCTGTAAACACAGCAGAGCTGTAGTAACAAGTGCTGCTTCCCGTGATGCTTTCTTTACTGCCTGAGTGCAGACTATGGGGTGCTAATGAAAGCATAATGATTGCTGGGCTGATTTAATTCCAAAGGCAAAAGCAACTGTAGTTTCAAGATTGTTTTCAGCACAATCATTTGAGACACTGCTGGATGTCTGCAGAGAAATGTGAAAGTAATGGTTTGACATTTTTGGAAATACGCTTATACACTTTTTTGCCAAGTGTTAGATGAGAAGATCCCACATCTGTTCGGTAAATATAAGGAGTAAGGAGTCACTGCCCCCCACCAAGAAACAGTGCAGCACATCACCCTAGCAAAAGCACAACATGTTTTTATTTTAATTCTTATGTGTGTGTGTGTGTGTGTGTAGCTGTACCCTTGTTTGTTTTTAGTTTTTATGCTAAGCTAAGCTAACTAGCTGCTGGCTGTAGATCCAAATATTTACAGCACATCTGTATCTTCCAAAATGTCAAACTATTGTTTTAAGATTATTGTCTCATTATGGTGATTTTCACTCTCACATATGCTACAGCACTTACAGACAAACTACGTAAAGAAATACCTTCAGTAGCATATCACATGTTTGAGGCAGGTACAATGACTATAGATAGGCAAGGCCTCGCTCAGTGCATTCAGATAGTCTGCAGACAGTGGAATGTTAAACAAAACGCATTAGTTTAGAAAGTGTGTCAGCGGTCGCCTCCATACTCAGCCAGAGCCTAAATTACAACTCACATCACCCTCCCAGCCCTGATCCCCGGACGCTATTAACACAGATACAGTATCAGTGTGATTGTTCTGACACGACAGAAGCAAAGATGTTGCTGGAAGTCGGCGTGGGAACGAGCTGAGAAAAGGCCTCCAGGCATTAATGGGCAGAATTAAGACCGAGTTTCAACTTGATATAAGCAGGAATGAACCACACACTCTGGCAAGTGTTTGAGACTTTGGCGTGATTAGTCAGTGTGATGTGCGAACGTGACTGGTACAGAGTTGTGATTTACACCAACAGAACAAGGTGAATGACAAACAGTACAACGCACTGTAAGAAAGCTGCATCTATTTTTACTTAATTGGATGCAAACAGGAATGGTGCGTTCTAACATGAACCATAATGCATAGTGTCCCCCTTTTGGGTATCAAGCATCTGTGATGCAGCGATCTCACGAGAGCCTCGACAGCAAATATAGTTATTTCCAGAAAAAGAGGGCAGACATGCCTCGTTTACCCAAGGAAACTTGGCCCACAGCTGTGTGACTGCTGCCACGCAGAGCAGTGCAGTGACTGGTGCTTGGACAGCAAAGTGTTACATTTGCAGTATTTTAATTCTCTTTAAAGATTCAAAGGCAGCGTAGAAATGCTGAGCAGATGGCTGTTTGGGAGGGTTTGTATGCGGTGGTCTCAGTATCAGGGGAGGGCTCTTGTCCAAACCCCAGTCACTGATCTAATGGATGAAGTGAGTCATACCCACCTTCAATGTGAATACAACCATCTCCATCAAACACACATGGGCCAGCACAATGAGCCGCATTCATACAACAATGTTTTTTTCTGGTCACCTCTTTTTGTTCACGTGCTGTTTTCTACTACAGTGCATTCACATCTGTTTTCGATATGTGCTCCTGTCTTTTCATTAGGTCAAATCTTAACAAGCTATTGGAGTCAAGCACCTGCTTTTGAAACAAAAGAGTCCAACTATTCCCAAAGTGGCTGTATCATGAAAAAAAAATATAGAGAAAAGAAAAGAAAGAAAGAAAGCCCCTCACAAAGATAATGAAATGTACTGAGCTGAATATGTTTTTTTTTTCTTTTTAAAATCAAAGCAACAGTGCAACATTTGCCTTTAATTGGAGCCATTTTAGGGGGAGTTCTTGCCATGTGCTCGGTGCCCTCACAGATTGTTCTAATTTCCCAAATCCTCAGATCATGAGACCAAATGCTGTGGCAGGCTTCAGCAGACAAAATGCATGCATGCTTGGTTTCACTTCTGCAATTTCAGATTTCAGTAAATTGAAAACACCACTGAGAAGTGAATCACCAGCAAATGGTGTAAATTGGGAAAACAAAGCACTGACCCTTGTATGAACACTGAACTGCAAGTGTATAACTTTTCACTCATGTTCACTCCGCAATTCATCTAATTTTTTAAATCCTTGGGTTGTTTTCAGAAACCAATTTAAAGAACATTGTTGATACATAAAATATTGGCTTATTCCTCAGACTGTGTCATTAACTTTGCCAATAGAAAAATAAGAATAATAAAAAAAACTAATTTCTGACCTAAGAAGTTATCGTCTTGTAAAAAGCCTCACTGCTCTCAATCAGTTTAAAATTCACAATATATACTATAAGACTTCATTTGTTAGAATATGGTGACTTGCAGGGAAATAACTGAGTTGTTCAGTAGCACAGTATATTCATTAGAAACTGGAAATCCAACATGGAAATGCTGGTGAATGTTCTTAAAAATAAAAAAGAAAGTGAAACAAAAGTGAAAAAAGTGAACAATAAGTTGTTGTTTGTTTCTTTTTATATTTAGACAGTAAGACAAAATTCCAGAACTGGAAATAAAGGAGGGATGTTGTGTCCATATGACACATGTCCACTGTGATGTTAATAATGATGATGGTAACGAGCGGAGATATTGACTGTGATATGAGGAATTTCCTGATTCGTTTTCCCCTGAAGAAGTCTAACTCATGACATTACGTAACATGACCCCCGCTACTCTAACACAATGGAAGAAGGCAGTGGGGATGGAAAAATGATTTAGTTTAACATGTTTAATGCTCTTATTGTGGTTTATAAAGTTCACTAAACTGTTAATAAATCAATGTTGCGCTTTTCTATAAAGAACTAAATCTTCAGTTTGCACCAGTGGAACATGAAACGGTGGCACAGTTTTAACTAAAATGTTGTTTTAGGCCTCTCTGTCAGTGGGAGGCGTGCTAAAAATGGCCTTTCAATGCATTAAACCAGATGCACGGACAGTGTTCTTCCTCCATCTGTTCTATTGTCTTAGTGTTCTCTGGGATGAGGAGCGGATGCACCACCGAAGGAGACGCAGGAAATACTCTTGGCCCAGAACAACAGAGCCAAGTTCTTCTAGCCTTTTGCATAGTGGCTTCAGACACAAGTGCATCTCAAGATTGTTGCAACATGAGCAAAATCTCTAATAAACGACCCATAATGTAAAAAAATATGCGGTTTGCTTAATGAGTTGGAACAATCGGTCTTCATAATTATGATTCAAGAAGACAGGCATTGTTCCACACACGAGTTCAATCTTCATTTGTTTCTTTTTCTTTCATCTTCTTAAATGGTGACTCAACAGTAGCATGTTTGATGTATTGGGAAAAAAAAAACAGAGTAATGCTGTTGTCAGAGGACTAATCACTGCTCTGGCTAGTGTCTGGTGTCCTATATCTGGACAAAGAGGAACAGGAAAGTCCTTACTGGTGTCCATGTCAAGGTCTTTGTCATTTTCAAACATGACTCCACATAAGCAGCAGTAGCAGCGGCAGTGGTGGCGGCAGCAGGAGGCTCACACAACACAGTCTGTCAGGCACACTCCAGAAATAGACATTCTGGTCGAGCATTAAAATTTACAAGGTAAAGCCATATATTTTTAATCATTCTTCAGGAACGGATAAAAATAAAAGTGAGTGTGGTAAAGACCAGACATATATAATGCTAAATAACGAGAGGTGTATGTAAATATAGACAGAGTTTTTTGCTGGTAACTATAAATGTTCATTGCTGTGAGATGATATTATAAAGGTGGGATGGATGTTGTTGACCCACAACGTTTCATTGCAGTAGTGTAGTTATAAAAGTCTTGTGCCATATTCGCATTAATCCTGTCAGGCGTATAGAGAGGAAGCAATGAATACTTGTGGTATATATTAAGCAACAAACCTATAGTTAAGAAAATCCCAATTAAGCTTGTTAACATCATTAGAATTTATGACACAGTTCAAAAGGAAATCGCTTCCCAAGCAATTTAAGGCTTGTCAGAATTTGCCTTCAGGCTCCCAAATTCTAACCTCTAAATTGCTTCACTCTCAAATATTCAGGAGAAAAGAATCCAAAATCTCATTAGAGGAACGTAAGCGGTTTTGGGGAACTGCTGAGTAGCACCGTTTGGGGCTTTTCAGCTAGAAACGTTTTTACTGTTTTAATCAATTTCTTTATGTTGCGCGACTTTCATGTGTTGATCACGTAATATCATTTCTCACCAGAGCTAAAGCAACAGTTTATTAAAGTTAATGTTCCAGAGACGTACAACTGAATTTTCACCCGTGTACTGTACCGTTTTCTGTATCGTAGTATGAAGGTGAAAACACACAGAGGCAATTAAGAAGCAATAAACCCTCAACCGACGTACACAATCATTTTTTTAGTAAAGCACTTCCTCTGTAAACTTTAAATTACATTATGGAATAACAGTAACAACAGCTAAAAATTTAAAACAAGACATAAAGAGTTTCCCTCCCATCTGGGTGATTTTCTTAAATCAAATATCAAAAGAACCAAATATTTCCTTCATGTTGCTAAAGGAAACAAAATGTTAGCACACAACCAAGCAGCATCCCTGGTGGTGTCAATCTCGACCACAAAGGGCTCAGAGGGCCCGAAGGTTTATGACACGAAATACCTTAGCTATTATTACCCCCACGCAGTCAAACAGTCAACTAAAAGAGATCTAAGCTCACTTTCAACAACACACTCGGACAGAATCTGGCTTTGAAAAAAGATTCTGGTGTTTCCACGAAGGGAAAGAGGTTCAAGAACAACAGCCAGCAGCTGTCACACTGACCGCTGCTGTGTGATCGTTTAGTCTCTCCGTCCCAAAGGAAAGGGCATATAGGGATAACAGAGAGCTCCAGGTACTACATTACATAATAGCATATTTTCCTCCAACGTGCTCTTTCCGTTCGCCCCTCTGCAGTTGAGACAGTCAGACAGACCTGAGCCAGTATGTAGGCTAACCTACTGCAACTCTAGCTTTTCTGTCCAATGTTTTATTTTTTATTTATTTTTATTTTTTCCTGCCAGTTGCCCGTTCTCTGCCCCTCTCTGGAGGTTACGAGTGACACACAAGCTGCCCAGCTTCAAGTTTTTCCATACAAGGCAGAAAAATCAAGCCAGATAAAGAGTACCGATCAGCAAGTGTCAAAGGTCAGGAAGTGACTTTGTTGCTCCTGTCAGGGAAGAATTTCTTCACATTCGAGCATGAAATGTTATCAAAACATTATAACTCCCCCTTTTTAAAGAAAAGTGATGATGAATTTTTATTATTTACATGATAACATCACAGTTTCTGTGTTTTGGCCGTGGCTCACCTCCAAAAAACCCCCAGATCAAAAGCGAATGAACTTCTGCGCAAACTAAAAACAGAGGCTGTAAAACAAAGACATTTTTGTTTTGCACTGGACTGTGCATCACCACGAAGGGCACATAATAGACACTCTGGGGGGCATACGGAGAACCTCTCCTCTCCAGAGCTCTGGGAGCATGAGTCACTCATGTCAACTGTCATAAAACACATTCAAGCCACGAGCAGCAGCGTAGCAGCAAATCCGTGCTGTTCTTTTTTTGTGTCAAGGGCGATTTCGAGGCCCACAGCTCTTTTCGCTCAGGCTTTAACTAAAGTGTTGCCTCGCTTGGTGCAGCGTGCCAACAGTCGTGTCCTTTGACTCGAGCTGGGGGAAGCCACGCTGGGGCTTTCATTAGCTGATTTATAATGTAACTCACATGTTCAGTGCTTTGCTGGCCTTTTCTTTGCTAGTCCAAGGTCTATCTTGCTGAGAGGAGAATTAGTGCTGTCTTCAGCGAAAAAGAATAATTTCAGCACTTTACTTTCAACATTTTACCTGTCATGTCATCTCTACAGCCACGCCAGCATTGTATCCAGAGCACCTGTGTCATTTCCTGTCCAGTCTCCACGTCCTCTACCGCCGCTGCCCTTTTGCCTCGATGAGTCTTTCTCCCTCCGACAATTTTAAAACACGAAGTGGAGGAGATGTTCATTGTGTGTGCACTACGTGTCTTTAGCTGAGACATGCTCCCTGCCTTGCCGCTGACTTGGGTGGGCGTAGGTAATTAGAGAGCAGTTCCCGTTGGCCCACGTCTCCAGGGAAACAGCAGCCATGCAGTCCCGTTTCCCATGGAGCAACCTGAGGCTGAGGTGTGTACCAACTCCTATGCTGTTCTAGATGGATGCCCTTCACTGAGCACACCCAGACTTCCTTCTTCTCTGCTACCTGAAGTGTTACTTCTGGATCAGTGTCACAAATTCTGACAGCATGAGATAAACTCAAACTCAAATAAAACTGAAAGAAATAAAACTAAAATGTCATGTGCATTTCTCTGTCTGAATAATTCGTGACAATCTTTACTTCTTGTCTTGTCTCGGTCTTTACTTGTTACTATCACCACTGTGAAGAAAAGAAAATTGGCAGAGTTTCCATCTGATCATTAAACCCTCAGACAATGAGTGAGGAAAATACACAATGTACATGGAAACAGTTCTTCTTCATGACTGACTGTCCAGCAGTAGTGACAGATCAAGGGCAAAGAGCCAGACTCGTTCTGTTTTTCCTACGATTCAGATCAAGCTTGTTTTGGCCGACCAAGCTCCAAAGTTAAGATAACTGTGTAGTTTCTTACTTCTCTTACACCAAAGTAAACAGATCAAATTTATTTTTTGAGAACTGCAAAGCAAGATTATATGTTTGAACATCAATGTTCAGAGAAATATATTTGTAATCTTGACATATCCAGCAAAGTAGCTTTATACCTTTTATGACAAAGTTATGTATGTTTGTGCTTTTCTTTAATCTGAAGCCATAGATGTGGAAAGCTGCCACTACGTGATGTTTAAATGTAACAGTTGTGTCCAGTGCCGTTGAAACCTAGTGAACTTGGAATGTGTTGGATTGGACACTGCTCACTATCTGAAGGCTCACTTCATAGACCGACTGCATACCAGACATCAAAGACAACTGTCATGGAGGGACGTGAGCCAACGGGAGCTGTGTAAGCTGATCTCACGTCTAGGACACTTTGGGACATTACAATGTACAGTATGCAGCTAATACATTCAAACAGGTAAACAACCAGGTCCAAAAGCAGGTAGGGATTACAACCCTGAACCTGCGTGTCTCCTTCATCAGGGAGATGAAAGACAAAGCCATGGCCGCCATAAACACCCCATTACATAACTGTGTCGTTTGGTTTGAAGAGAAGGGGGAAACATCAGGGTCAGTTTCAGAGACACTTGGTTCACCTTTAACACTTCTACATCACTGAGTGCTTCCGCCCATCTGTGCCCCTTTTCCCGTTCTCCATGTCCCTCTGCTGCCAGTGACTCAACCACAATCAAGTCCCTTTGTCTTAACCCTCGTCTCCTTCTAACATAGGCTTGTATTTATCGTAATCTCGCTATAAGCTAATCTTCCCTGATTCCCATTCCTTGGCCCTCGTCCCTCCTCTCTCGTTCTCTTGTCATGACATTGGCCTGTGACACGTGTGGGAAACTTCTGCGGGGCCCCCGCTTCGCACAGGACACTGATATACTGACAGTGCTGGGTGACGGAGCTATTTCTGGAACTTGTAAATATGAGAACTTCCTTTCCTAAAGTGTATCTAATATCTCAGAGGACTGTTAACAACAAGAAGCAATAAGAGGCAAAAAAAAATGCAGCGTGTCTATTATCAGCTAAAGTACAGATTCTCCTTCTCTTTTTCTGCATTTGAATGGCGCGTTTATTATGAGATGGAGCTACAGATTCACAGAAAAAAAAAACAATTTCAGGTTACAAAACAGTGAATCTGACTTTCACTTATAGCTGCCTCCATCAGCAATTGTTCCTCAGTCTCTGTAATCGCTCTTTCAGGTGCTTCCACACATTTGGCTCAAGTTTTATGGGCAACATCCGGCTTTCAGTTCTAGGGACGCCCAAAATGTCGCCCAAAGTGGGGATACAAGACAAGGAGCAAAGCAGGGAGGAAACATCATTGCGCTGTAATCTCAAAGGAGGAAGCTGAGATCGTGATAAGGGAGATCTATGGTCTGGTGCCAGCCTTTAAGCTGCACACAGTTCAGATTGGATCGGATGAGTGACTTTGACCCACAAATCTCCGCAGCTAATGGACGATGGAGTGATTTTCTTTCAAGGCCTCATATACCCTTTTTTGGAAAAGGGTGGATAAAACAAATTCATTCAAAAAGTTGTTGGATATTTTGCGTGAAATTAAAAAAAAATATCCTCCACTGCAATAAAAAAAAAAAAAAAAAAGAAAAAGAAAAAAAAAAAGCTAAGGAACTGACATGACCTGTTCATAAAATTTAGATGAACATTAAAAATGTAAGCCACTGCTTTGACACCAACGGGCTCCAAATCAGTAAAGATAATTCATCTGTGAGATATATATATATATATATATATATATATATATATATATATGACTGTACATATACATTTATGTCTGCGAAACATTATTGATGAAATCATTATTTGTCTTGTTTTGATTTTCTGTCCCTTTGTCTTTATTACAAACACACAAAAACAGACAAATACATACACACACTCAGTCAAGACGTCTTAAATAATTCAGACGGTGCTAAATGTTTAACTGCTTCTACTTATCCCACCCAGGAGCCTCATCACATGTAAGAGAAGTCGACGAGGTCATATTCTTTCTCACATTGACATTATTAGGCTCTATCTTTATTTAAGCAAATGCATGTGATGTGACTAAGTAAAGATGTAATCTGAAAACAACAGATGAAGCAGTCATGATGATGGATCCTTGTGTAACAGACCCAGCCTGACCTGAAATCCTATCCCGTGGTTTTCTCTTCGACTGCTCTGCTCTCCAACTCTCATCCTCCTTCAAAAACAATCTGTCTGATGCTATCTGATCATCTGCTGACTCTAACAAACACATATAATGAGCGTCGGTTCTCTTCAAAGACAAGGCTCTGCTGTAGAATCAAATATAGGAACAGACCTTAACCCACATACATAACCACACCTGTTGCTTCAGGCAACAAGACATAAGCAACCACTTCCACTGCACCACAGAGTAAACATACACTGCAGCTTCACGGAATGTGGGTTTACATTAGGACAACGGATGTTTAAATAGAAACAATGTCTGCTGTTTTATGTCGTGACCTAATACAGAGAGAACAAATGATAGAAGATGTATCTTAGTTTGGCTGCAATAATCCAATGAACTCATCTTCTTCATTTGCCAAAGTCAGATCATGAAGTGCTGAGCTCTTTATTGGCCCTCCCCCACTTTGTGATGTCAGTGTAATAAGGTGGCGCCACCTAGTGACGCCTGTTTAAAAACTTCCTATGTTAATACAACAGGAATTGTTTTAGTCTCATTAAACTGAAGTGCCCTTGAGCAACATCTGAAATCCTGACAAGATCCAGACCCTGAAAAGACACATTTTCTCAATAAAGCTACTTATATATAACATTAAATATGTTTCTTGTCCTTCTTAACCTCAGCCCATCCCTTTTTCTGTTCATTTCTAAGTTGTCAGATTACATTTTCATTAATGAACATGAGCAATCATGTATAAATGGAAAGGAAGAGTTTGTCCAAAGATTTCATAGTATTCAGTTTGTTTTCTTTCCTTCTACATTACAGTAGTTCTTGTCTTCTGACTTCCTTCTTTCTACTCAAAACGTTTTTGTCTTTTTTTCCCATCACCCCCCACAGGAGCCTGGGAAAGCTATGACATCAGCGGAGCTCTCTGTGAACCTCTCTCAGCCACACGGGGCTTGGTGCAGCAGCAAATGAGCGACAGGCATTTCCTGCCTCTCTAAAACAACAAATAACAGCGTTTAATTAATATAAGATGTGGTTCGAGAGCAACGGAAACTGGTTCAGGAACAGATTTTTGCACAATAACCTTGGTTTCAATGACTGAAGAGTGAAATGTTTTACCAGTACTTATCAGTTAGACATGTTACGTGTGTGATAGCATTGTTCATTCATTTGAAGTTAACATTACCTACACTTTACTGTGATTGTACTTGTTTTATGTTTCTCTTTTATTGTATTCGACTTTATAGTATACACCATAGCATGGCTGTATCCTGCTGTAAAGTGAACGTTAGTGGCAATTAATTTAACTTTATGTAGAACAATAAAATGACAACTCATCATTCTCCTGCCCTTTCTTCTTTTTTTTCCAGACACATGGAGGTTGGCGCTCACCACTATGAAGCACACACAACTATGAAGATACAATCTGTAAAAGTTTTAGCCTATTAACTTATTAGTTGGCTTATTATTAACATAAATTCTTCAGCCCTGGGGAAGGGCTATGTGGTAATGTAATTCATAATACTCTAATAGGCCAGTGTCATAATATGTTCAATATTTCTGTGCACACATATTGAAACCAGCACAATAATTAAGTTATATGTGTAATTTCATGCGTTAAATTGATACATTAGGTTTAGCAGTGATGTTTTAAATATAGCATCTGATGGTTAGAAAGACACTTGTTGTGTATGGATGTACCTTTTAAAAGTTGATTTTGGCAGGTTTAACTCAAATGATACACAGTTAAACCACTTAGAAAACACAGAAAGAATATAAAAGACTTACCCTCACTGCTGTGGTTCATTTTCTTGTCTTTGTTGGAAAGAGGCAAACTGCACAAACTAAAGGGAATGGACAGGTTTGACTGGTTGTTTCCCATGTTGGTTAATTTGTTCTTGTTTGAAAAGCCAACTGACGAGAGTGATGAAGTTTGCTTCGCTAGTCTGGTGTAGCTGCTCTCATTCGCTGTGTGAGTCTTTATGCAGTTGTGTTATTTGAGTAACAAACAGACTCCCGCCCGAAATTTGAAGATGAGTAAACATGGGCACGTGGCTATTGTTATCTTTTTATTCTGTCCAATAAAATTCAACCTGAGAGGGGAAGGACGTGAGCACGTGGGCTGTGTGTGTGTGTTTATCCACCCCGCGGACCGTTGAACATACACATGGCATTGGGAGGGCAGACTGGTGATTTTTGTTAGCGCTCTCGCGCCACACTTTTCAAAAACAAGGTGAAGTGGGCGTGCACGGTAAAATTCCTGTCCTTGATGAGCGCGCGCGAACATATCTATCAGCTGCAGCTTTACACGTTATTCTCACTCATACAGGGACAATAATAACATAAAATAAAACGATTAAACAGATGTGATTTGATTTGTTCAAGGTCGTAATGAAGCTTAAGTTAAATACCAACGTTATATTACTTTACTGGGGTAAAATATAAATAGATACATACATTTTATTAGCAGAGTGTACTTAAAATTACAGTAGTTTGAGTACTAATTTTAGAGCCTTTTTGCTACTTAGTAATAATACTTTTTTGAAGTGATTGAAGGTTTTGTAACTAAAACTTTTGAGTAAATCTAGTTAAGTAAAATCCTGTGAACTGTAAATGTGAAGCATAAAATAGCAGCAAAAAAAAGTTGTACATGAGTGCTACTTGAGTAAATGGTTCAGTTACATTCCACCAATGCATGCTGGGTAACTGTCACATGACATTTGAATTACAATCGGACATCAGTAACACTTAGTGTTTTTCTTCAAACTCAAACTTTTTGACTCAAACAAGTCAAAATGTCTGCTGTGAAAAGAGTGACAGATTGCAAATATCCCACAAAATGTGAACACATGGAAATCAAAACGTCTGTTTTCATACATTTTGAAATTCTGGCAGGGAAAGATGTAGATGATAAGTATTAAATGGCTTAGTTCCAGTGTCCCAGAGCGCTGTTAGTGTGAAGTCACAACAGCAGGACCCTGCAGCTGATATGTCTGCGTGGAACGCAGCCACATCACTGTTATTAATAACAACTGTGCTTTGTCTGCACTCATGTGAAATGTGAAAAATGATCTAATGCTCATTGTGTTGCAACATTTTGGGATTTAATATTGTCAGCATTTGAGGCTCGATCATAGTATCTTATTTTAAACGTAATGCATCAGTGTTACAGTTTCTTTTTTTTTTCTTTTTTTTGGGTGGGGGGTGGGAAGTTGATGATTAACTTCTTTTATAATACGCCAGTGAGAAATGCACAAGTGATGACATTTCCCCCTAAAATGCTGGTTTCAGCTCTTCATCCAGGAGTGTTATTCATTAACAAAGTGGTCAAAAGTCAACAGCTTGAATCAAAAAAGCAGTTTATCTCATGTCTGTCTTTAACCAGCTCAGCTCAGCAGTTTTCACTTGTTTTCCTTGAATAAGTATTTATTGAACTTTAGTTTAAATCTGAAAAGCTGATGAGACAATACACTATCAGTCAAAAGACCATAAGGTTAATTTAACATCCCCTGGTCTCACTCCTGAGATGCATGCCTATTGAATTTTTCTACATCCATAATGATCATTTCACAACCACTTCAGGACTAATCAGAGTTTGAGACACTTAAATTTATGGTCACATGAGATGAGGAAACCAGTGTTAAAAGCTCATTGTATATTCAAAGTGCTCTGTGGTTTTGTTTAAAACATCTTAAATTCCTCTAAATGTCAGATAACACTTTTTGTGCAGGCGTCACTTATTGCACTTGTGTGCAATTTCCTCAGTTTGTGTTAAATAAGTGAATTTGAAGGAATCTTTTATCATTAAAGGAACTTTTAATCAGTCCAGTTGTCTAATGTGTTTACTGTTAATGCACAATATCTTCCATAAGATGGCGCTGACACCCAATGAACTTGGAGGGGAACCTGAATCTTTTGAAAGGATCTGTCTGCCTGAGTGAGATGAACTTTACTGAACATGTGTTCATCACATATTTGGTCAATTTACTTCAAACTGTTGTTACAGGTTAATTCATGTTTTTCAGGTTTACAGTTATAGTTCGTATCATACATATATACAAATACATATACAGAAGTTTACATTTCACAAAAATGGTTGATGGATAATTTGACTTAAGTCTGATTACAACTCTGTATTCTGAACATCTGAATTATTGATGTAATATGAAGCTTGAAAATATAACTATAAATGGCAAACATCAGTGTTCAAGAAATGCAAATTTCACACACATCATTTCCAAAAGTAGGACAGCTGCTTATTTCTGTTCAGTTTATTTCTTTGCATAGAACGTGATCGTCACCAACGCAACATTTAGCAAACATCCTTCCTCTTACAACATGACACAAATATGTCTTTATTAAGCTATGTCAGCTCCCTGCACTATAGTAGTCATTTAAAAAAAAAGAAAGAAAACTGACAAAGAGCTGTTGTAACGTTGCAAGTACCACAGGCAAGACCATATGAGTTGTCATCATTTCACAGTCATGTGGGATCTGCTGCAGCTTGTAAGCCATCCTTTGTATCCACACACACTGAACAGGGTCAGAGTTTAGAGTCAGATCTATGTCCCATGCTTGCTTTTGCCTTAGAGGCCTCAAATAATTTATGCCTCTAACATTACATAGCACATTTCTTTACCACTAAATGGAGTTTTTTTAATGTTTGTTGTTGTTGACTGTTGACAACAGTTACTACCTGCGTCAGAAACATGTAACTTCCTCTTTGGGTTTGACCACAATGTGGTAGCTTTTTGGTTTTGGTGTTCGCTTTCATTGACGTTTTCAGGTCACAATTCGCTGATGAACAACCCAGATAAATTTGCATGCTGAATAGGTCTGTGCAAACATATCTGCCTGCTGCTTTTTGATTTTTATTTATTTATTTATTTTGTATTATCTTCTGTTATATACATATTACATCTCTCTATATAAATATATATTATGTTTTTAGGGTGTGACATCACCTCCGCAGACGGCAGAGTTGAAGACAGGATGCCAGACATTCTTTGAATACTCCACACAGGATCTAACTTCTGCTTGTGAACACAACCCCATATCTCCACCGAGTGGAAAAATACAGCCTCTGTTCAGGGTCTCCTCTGTGAATGGGGCTCTTGGGGATTGAATGGTGTCATAATTCTCACTATCATTCAAATACCTGATGTGTTGTGTAATTTATGGACGTGTATTTTAAAGTTGTTATTTTTGCACATTGACCTGTGGTTTTTCTTTTGCTTTGTTGAGAATCGGTGGACAACTTTTAGACATAGGCGTGGCGCAAGTCTTTTTTTTTATCAGAACAGGAGGAACTACCATGAAGATAATGAGATATCAACATTACACAACATCTTCAGAGATGCTCCAGGTGATTCGACTGCACAGCTCAGGGGCCGGCAAAGGTTCTCCTTCACCATCATCTGACATTCCAGACGAGGTTGTGAAAGGAAAGGGAGCCCCGCTGGCAAGGAAAAGCCACTTGAATGCAGCCATACGTAATGTCCTGACATTCCTCAGTCTACACAAGTCTTTGACTATCATGTCAAAGATCTGACCTTATCTCAAGCTCCTGTCACGCAACTGCAGCCTGCCCGGCTTCTTTTGCAGGTTATCTGGAAGGAGATTTGCTCAGGAATGTCATGAATACCAAACATTTGGTAGAAGCAATTACGTTACACAGGGCCTCCACGTCACATAGGTAATCTTTCCCACAGATTTATCACAGATGAGTATTAAAGAGTACTAAAGCATACTGACGTGACATATGCATGTATGTGAGAAAACCAGAGACACAGTAAGACAGACTTAATCAAGTTTCAAGGTACGAAAAATATAAGGGGCATAACTCCCAATCTCCAGTAATCAGACCACCACTTTACGCAGGAAGTCTGATTAAATTCTGTTGGTTTGTGGTTGATCTCTGGTGATGATTGGTGACTTAATGCTCACGATTATCATTATTTTGACCTGCAATGACAGCTGCATTCCAGAACCATAATATCAATCAGTAAATCTACGCCCTTTCCTGGAAATCTGACAGATCAAGAGCAGTTTGATCTCAGTTTCAGTTACAGGACCTGGTATTGGTCGGCCATTTTTTCCCCCAGAAAAGCTAAAAAAACATGTCCTAACCATGTAAGACAACAACTCATTCATTCTCAACCAAAACTACACTTACACTACCCACTACAATCCTCTTTTGTAATTTGTGAACAAAATTGCTCAATAATTTCCAATACTCTGATCAAGTTTTGTGACACTGTTGTGACATTTAACCTTTAATATCATACAATAGATATGAATCCAGAGTGGGTGTTTAGTGCATTTACTGTAATATCACAACTTTATTTTGCTTTAAGAACATAAACCTAATTTCTGTGTTTACAACTCTCATTCAGTAAATTTAGCAGGTATATTACATATAACTGGTGAGAAAGGGACATACGAGTGATAAAACAAACAAAGTTTCCCACAGATTTCATCCAAACTAGATGATGTAACAGGAAGGACTGGTATTGTGTGTTTTTTCTGCCATGGTAGTGGAGTCTGATACATTACATAATTGTTGTTTCTTCAGGAATGTGTTAATTAAAATGGCTTTGAAGTCAAGTCAGAGCTTGGTTGCTAAATGAATCAGCCAATTTACAACACAGTGAAACTGGCAAATTACGTTATGGTTAATAGTGTCTCACAGATACCGACTGAAAATGTGAGGATATACTGAGAAAGAGTTGAACTTTGCTCTTTCATATTGATCTTTACATGAATCAGTGGAGATTAACAGGCTTGTTCCAGGATCCAGTCTCATTTTCAGTGCACTTTGACTTTGTCTCACACCACACATAGATCATTACACACACACACACACACACACACACACACACACACACACACACACACTTTAATGTCCCTGATCTAGCAATTGACTGAGGACTTTTTTTCTACCCTCCAGAGAACCCTCACCAGCTTATAAAAGATACATAACGACTTTCACACGCACACACAAACACACACACTCCTGACAACCTCCCTCCTGACAACAGGAAATCTGAAGACACAAAGGACGGGCTGCTGGCTGGGGTGGGGGTCGCACATATGTCACCAAAAACCACAGCCGCTCTGAGGAAGCTGGCGAGGTAATGAATGAGCCTTTCACCACAGAGGCATCGTCACCAGTGTTGTTTTCTCTCAGAGCCAAACATTTGCTCTGTTGTTAGATAAGAAGTGACTGTCAGGAAAAAGACTACATTTTGTCTTTGGTTAGACAAAGTTATTTGGTTAGAATGTTCAATGTTTTTAAAATTTTCAGTTCTCTTGCCCTGAACTTTCGCACTTTGTGGTGAAGACCTTGAGGTGTGATCATCGTCATCTTCAGAGGAAGTTTTTTTTTGTTGTTGTTTTTCTCACACCCCACCAAGGGTCACAGCCAATGTTTAGGCTAATTTGCAACCCAAACATATTCCTTTCCCTTTCACGGCCGTCTCCGTTGCCACCTCCTCATTGGTGTGTGGGGCAGAGGAGACAAGGCTGGTGGTTGACTGAGCCCCGAAAGCTCTTTAGTTGTCACACTTTTCCCAAACGCCTTGCAGCTGCTCCTATTGTGGCCTCAGAGGGAGGGCTACTTAGCTGTTTCTTTAGGCCTCCTGCTGTCGCCTTGGCCTCAGATGGGTTCATAGAGAAGGGAGTGTGGCCCGAACAATGGCTGACGCCATGACATCATGCTACTTATGTGGGTAAATCCTTATGTAGATATATGATAGGATTCCATCGCATGGAACAATACAGGGACGGACGGATACAAAGGTATTTCTGACAGGTCAGTAGGTCAGTTGTTTTTCTCCTGCTGCTCTCTAGTCTTTAAAAACAACAAAGCGTTTCTCATCATTATACATTTAGAGCTGAAACCATTAGCTGATGGCCAGTGCAACTGTTCTGACAAAAACGTAAAAGTATATGGTAATATTTTCCATTCAATATGTCAGTTTTCTTCAACTTGTATTATATTAAATGAAACACTTTTGGTTTTGAACTGTTAGTTGGACACAACAAAGAATATAAATATGATCGTGTTTATGGAAGATGTGGTGGTGTGGATTAAAAAGAATTTGTTAAGAAAAAAAAAAATTATCATTAGTGTCTGAAACAAATGAAAAATTTTGGATGACAAAAAGAGCAGATCTTCAACTGAGTAAAAAAGTCAAATGAGATTTATTCAACAGTATAAAAACAACATTTAAACAAACATATGCAAAAATAGATATGATAAAGAAATATATTAATTTAGTTCAATAAATATGTCAGAATGCAGTCACTGAAGACCACATGGCCCCATTGTTTTTAGCAGTTTTTGGGGTTGTGTCCGCCTCAGCACCGCAGTACACAGTACAGAAACATGAGGTATTTAATGGTCATTTTTTTCCCCGATGTGTCAGGATCGTCAAGGTTTCATGATGTAGGTGTTTGCATTTGAATTGGCAACCCCACTCGACTCTCAAACTGAACATGAAAATTTCTGCCACATCGACACCGAAAAGAGGGGTATACATTCATTGTTCGTCAAAAGGAAGGAGTAACTTCAGCGTCATTTTTTACACAACAGGCTTACATCGCTTCCTTTAACTGGTACAGAAAGCAAAACTGGACATTTGAGAGGACACATCAACATTCCTGAGACCACTTTAAGCCCTCTCCATTTTTGTTTTGTTTAAACATTATTGTGATTATCAAAAGCAGTTGCCTTCACAAAACAAAACAAACAAACAAAAAAAAAAACTTTGAATAAAGATTATTCAGAAACTTAGAATGACTTCCATTATTTCTTGTCAGCTGTTTCTTAAAGTCATCTCTGATTTTAAACTGTGGACGACTTTCACATTTGGAGGTTAAACATGAATACTGCCTATTGGTTTTTTTTTTTTTTAGCAAATCTCCCCTTGAAATGATAAGGCCAGCAGGTCAGAGTCAAATACACTGACGCCTACATTACAATATTAGCGTCCATTTTGTTGGTGATACCAGTATCACCATAACATGGATAATAATCAGGACTGGGTTTTGTGCAGAGTCACTGGTGAGAGACAATTCAAGTCCAAAAAGTCTGTGTTGACAACGACTTCCTCAGCAGCTGGGGGACGTGGTGATGGGACTGTGGAGGAATGAGAGCTGGCCGGCTGAGGTGTGAACGGGGATGGAGACGGGGAAATTGAACACCGTGCTGCTGTTACCGATAGCTGGACTTCCTGCCTCTGAGGAGCACGTTGATGAGGCCAAGACCTGCGACTCAAACTGAAGGAGCTGACCCATGAAGCTGAAGTTGGGGGAAATGATGCTGCGACGCTGTTTGACAAACTCGAATGCCTCATCCAGCTTCACGCGGTTGGTCCGCATGAGGTAGGCAAGACAAATGGTGGCGGAGCGGGAGATGCCTGCTTGACAGTGGACGAACACACGGCCTCCTTTGTTTCTTACTGAATCTGGGGGGGGAGAAGAGAAAGCAAGATTAGCACACTGTTAACCTCTGTGAGGTGAAAAAATTTAGAAAGGAGGTTAAAATGTTGCTTAAGACAGGAAACCACAAACACAGTCATTGCAACACTTTCAGTTGCTATTTAAATGCAACAGCACCCATTAAGACACAGGAACACAGTTAATAGGGGTGCAGGGTGTGAGCTTGTGGGGGTTATTCCCAAAGGAGGCAGTCTGAATGGACAAAAGAGGGGAACAGATCCCTGCTGGGGGTATTGATCTGGGAGGAAGGCTGACAGTGAGTGAGGAGAAATTGCCTTTTGTTCAGCCAAGACAAAGAGCAGCATGGAGGGAGCTTTTCAAGCCAAGCCACCCTACACACTACAAAACTAGTTTGGGGCCGCTGCCTTGCAATTCATTAAAAGAAAAGGGGGGGCATCCCTTTATCTACGCTTGAAGGGTGGCGATGATGTAACCACTATTGTGGTGAAGTGGGAAGCCTGTGCCAAGCCAGCTGGTCGGTTTTGGAGGGAACTTTTTAAAATTTAAATCTGGGAGTCAAAGAGTGAAGTGAAGGAAGAAGGGGGAGGGGTGTTTGTTGTTTTGCAATCACTCAGGAAGTGACAGCTGTGATGGGCTGCTCACATTTGGCAGTTGACGACTTGCAAAAGGTGTAAAAAAAAAAAAAAAAAAGCTGCGGATGTGCTCACCGATAAACTCGATCGCCTCATTGAACCAGGAGCTGATATCTGCTTTGTGGTTGTCCTCGACGGGGATGCTCTTGTAGAGGAAGGAGTCCTCAAAGTGGTTGGGACAGTTAGCAGAGACGTTGATTAAAGCAGTGATCCCCAGCATGTCCAGCATGTCTTTTCTAGAAGCATGGTAAGCACTGCCAAGGTACAGGAAAGGCAAGATCTCAACAGGTCCCCCCTAGATAGAGGAAAAATAAACAAAAGAGTGTTAAGTCAACATCAGCTTAATTTCAGAACTAAAACACGTGACTTGGGTGGTTTATTTTAATCATACAAAATAAGCATCCACAAACCTGATCATATAAAGGAGTGTTGCATGGACTACAGCTGGGGTCTGCGCTCTCGGGATGGCTGGAGCTCAGGGGCAAACTGAGTCCTTGAGGAGGAGAGGGTTTGGTGCACATCTCTGGATACTCAGTAGAAAATGTATCAAATCCACCTATAAAAAAAGACAAGGAAAGACAACAAGGTCAGATCACACATCTACATTTAAATGTGGGTCTCCAAAAAGGTGACAACTGCTCATGGAGTTATTTTGGTACATTGTTTACTCCCAGCACCAGCTGGTATGGTGACAGCTGTAATCTGCATTTGTTGCCCTGTTGTTAGGATACAGTTAAACAATTGTGTGTGTGTGTGTGTGTGTGTGTGTGTCAGTTACACATTAAAAAATTAAATAAACCAACAACTTACCTCTAAGAATAAAAACGCTTGCTCCACAGGGGTCGCGACACAGCGCAGTAACAGCCAGCATCAATGTCCCGTCCTTCTTCGCCTGGCTTAAGTCTAAACTACGATCGTCCAGCAGCACCACCGACTGGTACTCTCCGGACAACAGCCTGTTCCTGGTGTCCTCGTTGGGGACAATGTGCTCGAGTCCTAGACCCCCTCTGGCTCTCCTGCGCACTATGGTGCTGAATCGCACGTTGGTGGAGCCCGATATATGGGACGAGTTGAAGGAGAGGAAAGAGCGGCAGTCCAGGAGCAGGCAGCCCGGGACGTCGCCCTCCAACAAACCACACAGGGACGCACAGTCGATGGTGGGGACCTCCATTATGACCATAGTAGGACGGCGGGTAAGATGTAGTAAATCCAAATACATAAAGTGTGTGTTGAAGAAAAACAGAAGCTTAGTCTGCGGTTAAAAAAGGCTCAGTTAGCCTATATGAAGTGACGAGTCCTTTGTTCCGGTAAGCTTGTAAAGAGAAAAGAAAATAAAAACACGCGGGCAAACGACAAAAACAAAAACTTTTATGCTATTTAAGTTGGTCCTTTCCTCTTCTCGAGTGTATCCGGTAGTTTCGGTTTAAGTTTAACGAACTTTACAGTTAGTAGCTTGTGCCTCGGAGCACCTCGAGACTCCTTTTATACGCCGCTGTTCATGAATGAGCTGGACGTTGACGTCAAGAACCTCCCCTTTTCTGGCCTCATGCCACATCTGCGGACGTCATCGCGCCCGCCCCGAGTACAAAGCGGGACAGCGCGGGGCTCGTGCACATGCGCGACATTTCTGTACAGGCATAGCGCACGTACGCGCAGGCACGAGACGTCAGGCCAGTCTTCTCTGGACGAGTGAGGCGAACTTTTGATCTCTTTCCCTCTCTCTCTTTTTTAAAACTTTTTTTCTTTCAGCCTTGACTCTTAACAATGTAAAAACAAGCCTGGTTTACACCTGCCACCTGTTCACACTAATAATCCTACACATTAGGCTACTGTAACTTAACACACTGTAACACCCTGCCATTTATTCACATTCATTTCATTTAGTTTGTAAATAATTAAATTAATAGAAAGTATTCCTATACTTGCCCATTCATGAGAGCGTAATGGAAACGGCCTTCCAGATGACTAAAAGGTCAGCTATCACTTTAGTCATACCCTTGATGATCTCACAACCTCACAACTCCAATAAAACCAGTTTTTTCTCTTTTTTTTTCTTTTTTTTTTTTTTTTTACTTTTTCCCTTTATTTATTTATTTATTCAGCCAATTTCCGCACAGTCATGTCATATCAGTCACATAGGTAGACAAATCACAAACAGCTGTCACAAGAAAATTTTTCTGGTTGAAGTTTTAATCTGTTTAATGTGTTTTAATTCAATTTAAAAACACAAATTTGATTAAATAATGACCAATTGGGCTACTCATTGATACATTTGATATTAATAAAGGCAAAAATTAGTCACCTTTTGCTTCAGTGAAGGTTTACAATCATTATCATGTTTATACATTTATCATACTTAATAGTGATTAGTCTCATTTTATTTTAAGTGTTTGTGTTAAGTATCTGTATGTCGGCAAATAAGGAATTTGCCAAATTTTCCATGATGTTAGTGTCTAATTAGATATCAATTTTGCCTCTTCACCTGAGAGTTGACAAATAACAAGATAATAAGTAAATATCTGCCACAGGTGCCATAAAAGTTTATACTTTGTTTTTATTAGTCAGAGGTACATAGTGTTCAATGCCCCGAGAGCAAAGGCTAACCATAAAAGTTAATCACTATATAGAAATCTGAAGTCCAGTAAATTTCCACATGCTGAGAAACAAAACACTGGTCTGCCAGGAAGACAACAACAGATGGATATCTCCTGAGCTGTAAGTTATGTTTCATTTGTGACCCAGTTGAAACAGATGGTTAAGCTGGTTTTCCCAAACTCAAGGTATATGTTTTTTTTTCCTCTTCTTTCTTTTATAAAAGGCAAATAAACTCACAATTACCCTGGGAAACCCTTTCGTTTGTTGGTGTGGTTTGCTGACTCAGAGCAGACAACACTCCTGTGTCACAATAAGGAACTGGGAGGACCTTTATTGACAGACAACAGCCACCTGATGACGGGAGGGTGTGTTAATAACTTTGTGTTTTGAAACTGCATGGCAGAGGCGTGCCAGAGTTGTTTTATTTTGAAAGATTTGTTTACCAAGCTGACTTAGGTAGGGTGGCAACATTTCCCTCAATCTAAACTTCCATTTTCGTTTCAGTTCAACAGACTTCATTAGATGTCTTATTATGCACAGATTTATTTATTTTATCCCATTGTCACAAAACATCATATTAGTCTCTATTAATGACTCATTATTAAAACATTCATGCTGTATAGAAACAGTTTCAACATGTATATTTGCAGAAGATCAGGCCGACATATAGGTCATGACGTCATTCTCGCTTTACTGTGACTTAAACAAATGAGGGCCGCTGTGAATCCACATCCACACTGTCCGGGGTCTGTGTTTTAGCTCGAGCTAAGGAGAGATGGATGTGTTATGTGAGAAAGGAAGAGGGGGAGGGGGAGAGCTCAAAGAACAGAAACTTAACCAATCACAACACAGTGCAAAAACTCTCCAGCCGGTTTAACCTCACACTCTTGTGAGATGAGTCAACTGTGAGGCACATGCCACAAAACTGGAATGTTACACACTATAAGGGCCATATGAAAACAGTCTGTACCCAAACATCGTGTTCTCATTGTAAATACGTCTTTCCCGGAGTCATGAGGTGACTGACTTACATTTTAATAGTTAGGAAATAAAGCAGACACTTAAATAAGGGTTGAGGGCAGGCTTGTGGTACAAATAATATCAAATACAGTATCTTTTTATTACCATGAAACACATAAGGTTCCCTTTTTTTTTGATTTAATCACAACATCTACCACTTGTATCTAGCACATTTGTTTTCAAAATGTTTTACATGTTCCAGAAAGTTAACTAGCAAGAAGAAAAAGACACAAGTGTGAATCCAAAAAGTTTGTTTCAATAACACAAAAACTCCATTTCATTTGGTGAGAAGGCAAACATGAGAGTTGAGCTCTTTAGGACTGTGATGTTGTCAGAATGCTGAAACTGAGGTTTGAAAATAAACCTTGAGCTATTGCGTTGTTTCTGATTCTTATAATTATGGCCAATAACCAACTGTAGTTCTCATCCAAATAGAGAAGTGAAACAGAGGATGACAGAAAGGCATTTCCTGTGGTCTGGCTGTGCTGTCACTTGCTGTCACCCCTTGTCTGTTTACTGTCATTGTCACTACGGAAATGGCTGAGCCATCAGTGGGAAAACACAGGGTCTATCCCATCCTCTGGTATCTCAACTGCAGCCATGCTATATGGGCTATATATATATGCATGTATATATATTTCGTTCATGGGGGCATGAACAGAAACTGTGAAAAATCCTCTGCCACATCAAATTATGATGTAAGGCTCTCTGTTTCTGTGACCAACAAAGTCCAAAGACTAAAACATATACGCTCCATAACTCGCAAAACTGAAACTACATTTGCTTTCCTTTCATTCATTCAATGTTGAGTGAGAAATCTGATACAAACTGCAATAGCAGATACATTCATGAAAAAGTGCATATATTATAAGTATGAAAACAAAGGCAGTATTGATCATTTTCATGGCTAATATTTATTATGTTGCGCATGTGAATTATTCTTAGGATGACTTTAGATATCGCCAGAGGAACAGTGGCTCACACAATGTTTTGGCAGATAAATAAATGTATGGGTATATGTTAAAGTATTTTGATGTACAGTCTGTAGTGTATTAATTTTCTAGGGAACACAGATGAAAGTAACATTGTTAAATAGCTTTGTTTTTTATGACACTTTACGTCCGCCTATGTAGCATCAATAATAACATAATAACATAAATCATTAAGAGTGTGGACCCATAAACGACGGCTTCTGTTTCACCATAAAATGACGAGAATGTCACATAACACAGGTGTAATATTAGAAAATATATGTAAATGTAGAATAGAATAACTGTTACATTAATATGTGCTTAAAACGTCCTGATTTTAACTATTTATAACTGTAACTGTTTATAACTATAACTATAATCAGAGTGTTGATATTTTCATTTTAAAGTAGGTTTTTTTAGTAGTATTTTTTCCCGTTAAAATTACTCTTTTTTAAGTAAGTGCAACGTATTGTTACGTACTGTAACAAATATAAATGTAACATTCAAAATGAATAAAAAATAAATAAAAACATAGCATTATTTAAAATACTTTATTTCTTAAATAGATAATTTATTCTTCATATCAGATAGAAAAATCTTGAAAAACGTCGAACTATCGACGGCGGAAGTAGAATCACTGCGAACCGGAAGTAGCTCTCAGCCAATCAGCTTTTGCAAAGCGTCCTAAGCTGACGTCAGCCCGGTACCGATGAACAGCCGGTAGCGTTGAAGAGAGCTGTACGGTTGGCTGTTGTTTGTAGCTTTGTCCGCTAACTCCCCCTCAGTCAAACGTTCAAACATCATGCCTTTCGATGTTAGGAGGTGAGTACGGGGCTTCTGTTCATTGGGCTTCAGTTATGTCGGGTTATGTGCAGCGGCTGAGCTCTGGGTGAATTAACAGTCCGGCAGAGCATCGTCTGCTAATGAGCCAGTCAGAGTTGTAGCCGCATCACGTTTACCATGAATGGGCTACATTGTAGCAGGGGGCGTAGGATGCTTGTTGATTCGGTGGGGTGATGCTCAGGTATGCTCTCAAAGATTTTATCTGAGTTCATGCCTGCGCATGTGCAGATTTCCTCGACTATAGTAACCTCATAGCATAATGTCATTTCCTGAAAACACAGTGGTTTCCTAGCTGCATGGTATAATAAACAAACGTGGTTTCCTGTTTTAGGCTTGTTTACAAATCAACAATCTCCTCAATACACATATATAATGTGTCAAAGCATTCAAGACCATTAGCTTTCCATAAACAGTAACCAGCTGTCAGAGAAGTGCATCTGACTACACTGCAGAGCCATTCAACTCTTCAAGTCATGTGCTGATACCTGGGCACAGAGCTAAGTCACACCTGCAGCATAGAGCTGTTGAAACTGTCAATAGAGCAGAGCACACCCTAAAGAAATAAAGGCCAGGATGTTTGCATTGTGGGAATTTCATGCTATTCAGCAGTGATAGATACTGTCTGGCAGTGAATGTAGTGGTCTGAACACACAGTCCTTTAAATCACTTTCTTAAATCACTTTGTTTGTAGATTCTGAATCTACAAAAAAGCAGGGATTAAAGTAACAATGATTTCATTCAACAGTTAATCTGCCAGTTGTTTAGTCTACTATATGTGGTTAAAAATTTTTTTTTTTACAAAAGATCCTCAACTTCTCAGAGCTCAAGTTGAAGACAAATGTCTTGTTTTGTCTTATCAAAAGTCCAAAACTTAAATTTTCTGTTCTAAGTGCAGCAAATCCTCTTATTTGAGAAGCTTGGACAAGAAGAATGTGTGGTATTGTTCATTTGTTATAGTTATTTTTAGGCATTTGTTCTCTAATATTATTCTTACGCTTTTCCTTAACCATTGTTATACTAGATTGTCAGAACTATTCCTATGATTTAATGCCTATCTGCAAACCGCATTAATCATCATGGCATGATGACGATAATATTGAAATTGAAGGCAGAATTAATGAAAAGACTAATAATTTTAGACCATATCTATCAAAACAAAGTCAATAACAATAATTATAACAATTATAATTTTATATATTGTAAAAAAAAATCAGAAATCATTCAAAATTACCAATAAATTTAATGCGAATAATTACGTGTGTGTTCAGTTTTGTTTTGTGTATGTGACCATGGTAACTGATAATGAAAATGATGCAGCTGCAGCTCATACGCAAGCTTTCTCTCAAACTTACAACATTGGCTGTTATCTCTGCTCCAGACTGCAGCTGTGTTGCAATAAGGGGGCGAATTTACTAACATACAGAATTTGGTGCATCTGTGATTTGTGCTGCTGCAGCCAACGCTCTGCGTTGGCCGTGGTTGTCTCAGGGAGCGGGTGTTATCGGGTTATCAGCTGGTCATGTCCCGTTGATGCCCTGATCATATAAAACTTGTATTGCAACAGCTGGAAAAAGCTTGATTGGCCAACTAGTAGTAGTAGTTTCAACCATCTAGAAACACCACAGCACATTAGTCATCAGAACGAAAGTGTGTTATACAGATTACCGTATGTTACACCACATTCTACAGTAACACATAATCCTATAATGCTCTATTGGTCTAAATGTGTTATCTAACATATCAGTAATAAGGTTTTAAGTAAATCTATGTGTAAACTGTATAAATGGGTTAGGCTGGTGTATACTTGTCATATTCCCATAAAAAAAAAAAAAAAAAAAAAAAACAGCAAACAGTTAGTCTGTCTCTCGCAACTTTGTAATTTTCCTATCTTACTCTCTACCTCAAGACCGCTGGTTCTTACTGATACTGACTATTTCAAAACATCTGTGGTTAAATAAATATCTAATACAGCGAGGCACGTAAGGGATTATTTTCGGCTGTGGACGGATACATAGTTGGCGTTCAGAGGAGTATTTCTGGTGGCTGTTTGTTTTGATGTTTCTATGGCACTTGTTGATGATTTGTGTCACAATTCAATGAATCCAAGTTCCAAGAGTCTGGTATTGCCACTATAATTTAAAAGACATCACAAAACGCTATTGTTTGTGAGAAAAGCCATCCATGTGATGATGATGATTTATTACCTAAAATTGCAATAACAACGTGATTAGTTACAGAATGCACTGGATTTCCGTTGTGTTTAGAAATGGTGTGTCTGCACAGATAATTTATTATTATGAGAATAACCCTCATTCAGAACGACTGAGCGGCGGCTCTTCCAAATGAACAGGTGAATAACTGGTAGGCTTTTAACTCCAAGATTAATTGACCCTCAGATTATATCATTTATTGACACACGTAGGTTTGGCTTGAGCCAACACTGATGATGTAGTGTGTTTACTCCTGTGGTGATTAGATCATGATGACGTAGAGATTTGGTAAAGATGTTCGCAGAGTTCTCAATGGTTTTCACATCTTTAAATCTTTACAGTGATGAGTTTCCGTTTGTTACTTGACACAAACATACAGTAGATGACTATTAATAAAAACCTACGCACACAAGTGCACTAAAGCTTTAGAAAGTGTTGAATTAATGGACATTAATGTGGAACAGCGCATGAAATGGTAAAACCTTTGAGTCACTATGAGTCATTTGCGAGATATGGTTTGTTTAGTGTGACCCCCTTCCTTGAAAAGCTTCCCTGTGCTTTCACTTCACTGTGTCAGCAGAGAACCACTGGTACACCGTGTCCTCGTTAATCACAAAACATCTGAGTCCTCTTACAGAAGACTGAACAGTGGGAAGTGACAACACGAGATCTGTTGACTGTAATTCAGGAAATTACAAACGTCAGCGTTCGACTAAGAGGTGAACTCTCGAGAGTCCCCATCAATATTTGTGATTACAAAGTGTTCTGAGCGCAGGAAATTAAGCGAAACTGAGTTGTTATCAAACCTCAAAATATGTATATGTGAGTGTCACAGATACATCGATCTGTACTTTTGACCAATTATTTAAAGAAATGCTGCTGAAATGCTGCCTTGCAGATATTTTTAATACATTTCACTGGAATTAAATGAAATTGTAGATGTTGTGTTTATAATCTGAAATATATATTTTTATATAAGTATGATTTATTCCACGAAAAATGTGATTATTAATAGTTTTATTGACACTGAATTGTAGTGTTTTAAATACACACCATGGTGAGTATTTTAAATGTCACTTTAAAGTGAATAACCCTGAAAGTTTGTTATCAGACTTATTACAGTAATACACTTGTAATGCAACTAACGTACGAGATGTCATCGTTGTCAGTTCAACTCATGGTTCTGTGAGAGATGAATGAGTTTACACATTAATCTGGCTGCTTTTTTTTTTTTTTTTACGTCCTGACATTATGGAAATTGTGAGGTGTCATGTGAAGTGTTGAAAGGGCGTGTAACACTCCGTGTGTGTGTGTTTGCATGTGATCTCTTGCCATATTTTTAAAAAGCGGATAACATGGTTACGTGGTTTTACTTTTAGACCGCTGGGCCAGGATGTTGCTGTGTCATGTGATTTTTAAAACTTCAGTAAACATCACGTCAGTATCAAGATAGCGCCGGGTTGCCATAGTATTAATTTAGTCTCTCTCCCTCAGCCTTGAAGTGTTATTCAAACCCTGCGTTCAGATATATCCGGCCGTCTGAGACTATTTTCTACGGTGCAGACACAGGATCAGGTTCACTCTGAAGTTCTCAAGTCGCCACTTGCTCACGTTCGATTTTAGCAGAGGGGGGAAAAAAAAGATCTAGAAATCCTGACTGCTTTCCAGAGACAAGTGAACTTCATTTAACTGTGACTTAGTGAGGTGTGTCTTGTTGTATTCACACTGTAAAGCTGCCCTCAATTACAGCCAGTGGTGACATGGCGTTGTCATGTTAAAGTGTATATTTAAGTAAGTAATAATCAGTGGCTTTTTACAACCTTTCTATGGCACTTCATATATTTGCCACTGTGTAAATACGTCACATCTCATGGCATAGCAACCTCACAACAAATAAACACGTTTCTATGCTGACCACTTTGACCACAAATGTGGTTTTAGAGCATAAACGAACATGGGTCGGGTATTTTCTTCACAAGGGGAAACAACATGGTGAGGGAGTTTCAAGGTTTTCACATGACAGCATGGTACATCACCGTGCGCCACCTGTGTGGTTTGTCTGAGGAGGTCAGAGCCCCATGGCTGGGTGGAGGGGGACGTCGAGGAAAGACACTCGGCCTTTTGCACATTAAAGCTTGACATACAGGAAGCGTGTTAGTGTAGAAGTTATTCTGATCGTGATACGGGTGACCCCCTCCCTGAGCTCCACACCCAGCTCTCTGTCTATGCTGCCGGCTGTTTTTATATATGTATATTTAGCTTGCCAGGTCAGCTATTAGCACACAGTGATCTAATACTAATGGGACATGAGAGCAGGAAGTTATAGATGGATGTGGATCAGAGAGAAATGGGGATGAAAGGAAGCTGGCTGAGGTGTTTAGGATCCAGTGTTGTTGTGCAGTAGATAAAAACAAAGGAGCGAGAGCAGGAACTGTGGTTAAACAAGAGAAGGCAGCGGGGTTTGGAGCTGGACAGGAAGCCCTCCCTCCTGCTTCCTCCTCCCCACCACCAACCCAACTCACCCCACCCCACTCCACCCTGCATTGCATCAGCTGTGATTATTTCTCTGGCAGTTCTTGGTGGAAGAAATGTGAAGAGATGTGAGTGTTTTTGGAAGGAGATGAGGAAGCAGAGAGAGAGAGTTGGTGTATGTGTGTGTGTGTGTAGAGGAGATGAGAAGAGAAAGTAGGTGGAGTTTTATGCAGTCAACTGTGGAGTTTGGGGCTGAAAATGTTTCACTGCCCAAAAAGGACATGCGCAAGAACTCATGAACCTAAATAGTTTTGGTGTTGAGTAGTTTTTCCCCCTTCTCAGCTCCCCAAATAGGCAACAACAGTATTTCACAAGAGGAGAGTTGGTTGTGTCAGGTTGAAATGATCCTCCCCCGCTTCTGATTCAGAGATTTTTGCATAGTCTCATTTTATTTTGTTTACACCTTTTAAAAATATCCAAAAAATATTTATGAAAGGTTAAGTCGATATAAATCTAACAGTCGGATGCTATCAGACTAAATCTGCTGCTGATGTTACCGTATGCAATTGTGCAGCTCCATTTACTGCTAAGAGAATTAAACCATATAATTTAATAATTTAAAGTTATTGCCGCAGTCGTGTTTATATTCCTCTGTGTCTTTTCATTGGTGAGTCTGTGTGTATGTTTGTGTTTTTGTGCTTTGTTTTTCTGTGTGTACGCAGCGTGAGAGACCTTTTGTTGGGGTCAGGTCAGAATTACAGAGCACACATTCAAAGGAAGAGGTGTAACACTGTAAAAAAAGTGTGTGTGTGTGTGTGTGTGTGTGTGTTGCGGCTAGCTGTCTGGACCTGTTATGTGTGATGGCGGTGGTCCACAGCTAACATTCCACCACTCTTCTGTAATATCACACAGCCCGTTGGGTACAGAATGTGCTTCTTTTCTCAGCACGTAGTGTTTACATTTGCTGTTTTTTTTCTCACTACTCCTTTCCTTTTTTTTTTGTTTCTTTTTCTTCCTTTCTCTTTTCAGATTCGATATCTACAGGAAAGTGCCAAAAGATCTCACCCAGCCCACATACACAGGAGCTTTCAGTGAGTAGCTCTTCACACACAACAGGCCAAAAAGCATGTCACTCTTTTTTTTTTTTTTTTTTTTACCTCAATATGTTAAGTAATAAAGTTTGAGTTGTCCAATTGCTTACATCTATCTTTGGAATCCTTGAATGTTGCTTCTGTAAAGAGTATTAGGCATTAAATGCACAGTAATCGGCAATGTGTATTTTCTTAAATCATCCCAGAGGTTTCCCGCATGCAGTGCTACACTTTTGGACAATGAAAGTGATTTCTTCTTCAACAGTGAAATGTTCTTGCCCCAATTAATATATTTGTCACAACAATTTGAATCAAATTTGAGCGATTATTGTAAAAAAAAATGTGTGTTCATCTCTCATAAAGAATGACCATCGATTATCAGCATCGGCATGGAGTTCTCATGGGTCGGGCTCTAGTTAAAATAAGCATGTTTACTTTATTGCTGAAAGTTTTCAGAGAAGATTGATACCATTGATATTTATACCTGTACACAAAATATGAAACTACTACCAGTAGACATTTAGCTTAGCTTAAAACTGTCTGGAAGCTAACAGTTAGCCTCATGTCATCTACATGTGGGAAAGAAAGAACTTTTTTTAGTTAGTTAGTTTCTCTTAACTCTATATTTATATTTATATTTAAATTTATTTCTTAGCAATATCTCTCATTTAGCCCCTTGGTGACTAACTGAACTAGCATTTTAAGATAGCATTTTGATCACAGCAGCGTTTTGTGTTAATGGTTTAATATTATTAATGTTTGATTTATTGTGTGATATGCAAACAGCCAAAATCACAACAAACAATAACAGATTTTAATCAAAAATAATATATTTTAAGAATATTAGTAAAGAACCATCTGTCTTCATCTCAGCTGATCAACGTTTGATTTACTCCCTGATTTACTCCCTTTACTGTCTAGTAAAGGGAGGAGTTGACAGCTTTACTTAAGTACCTGTCTGTCTTTGTGCTGAGGTGGGTTACATCCTAACAACAGTCAAGTCTGAGCAGCACCGTTTTTAGCACAACCAGTATGACAAGAATGTTAATGATTAAACTCACTCATCGCTCCAGGCACCTGAAAGGTGAAATCTGAGTGTCTTGTCACCAACATGTGATTGCGTAATCAATCGGTTAGTATTGATTAGTCATTGCTTAGTCAACATCAGAAACTACGATGACACATTTTTGGCACCTGAGTCTTTTTTTCATGGTATTGATTATTCATTGGTCAGCTGATGACAACTTAGACTAGAATGAAACAACAACCCCAGATGATGACAGAATGGAGAAACAGCTCTGTCTCTGAATAGCGAACTGTTTAAAACGCACTATAAACACCTTCATAGATGACAGAGAAAAGAAAGAATTGGCTAAAGATACACACATGGTTTCCACCCAGGAGGAAATGGATGGAAGTTCTTCCTGTACACAGTTGACTCCCTTCCTGTCTCCATCCTCTGTCTAGGGCTGAGGGCATTTGGTTGATGTGGATATTAGACAACTGTTATTGCTTCACCTCCGGCAGCTCAACTTACATTTTGGTTTGTGTGGTTCAGAGGGAACCAGAAACTGACTCCCCGCTTTTCACAAAAGGCCAAATATTTGACCCCGTCTGCTTTTGTTATTCCCTTTTAGTGCCACATTCCTTTGTGTTCAATTTGTACGGTATTTACTTTGAACAATACCACTGTTTTGGTCACAGTGGTTTCCCGGAGCCGCTGTTTTTTTTTTTCTTGGCTTTTGGATATAATGTATCAGTCTGTAATATTTTTGATATTTGTGTGTCCAACTTGTGCTGACAGAGCTTTTTCCCCTTGTCCATCAAGCTGTGTGAAGAACAACAGCTTTGTCCAGAACAAAAATAAATAGAACATCAGATTACGGAAACTGGAGTGTTAGTTTCACATGTCACCAAATGATTCATAGTGACCGTATCTGATTCTTTGTGTCACAGCTTCCTTTCTGTGAGAATGAAGCAACTTTTTGAATCTCATGTCTGAACAGGGAGACTGTCAGTAAAAAAAAAACACTTGTGTGTAAATCAGTTGCCTTGTCAGTATCATTGTAGAGCTACTGAAGATCAAATCAGTAGCAGCCCATTAGACTAATCTCAACTAATCCTCTTCCAGTATTACACCCTTTGAAACCCAGGAAGAAATAAGTCTTTTGATGAATCTGAATTGGTGACTTGTGTGTCATAGCGTTCCTCCCTTTTGTTTGTTGGTTAAACATCACCTTATGTAAAGTCTCTGCCAACCGCAGGTTTGGATATGACGCCCTGTTAACCACAAGGTCATGTGACTTGTGTCATCCTGGGAGACTGTTGTCACGTAAACATGCCTCACCTGCTGAGTGAGAGCTTCCTGACTGAAACTCTCGCCATACCAGATAGACCACAGTTGCGCAGACACAGATCAGCTCCTTCCATATTTATCTTAGTAAACACATGACAGCGTTTTATATGACCCCTTTGGCTGATTAGTTTGACATATGAAAGGAAACAGACATCCTCGCTTCTTCTCCTTTTAAGCTCAGACTTTATTTTGGCTCAGACCGATCACAAATATTTAATATTGTTAAGGTTAATATTCCTAATCTGGTTGAGCTTTTTTTGTCAAATACTTCAGTGTAAATCTCTCAAGAAGAGCTGTTTGTGAGACTTATAGCATGAGCTCACTTCCCTCAAAGCAGATATGTTGTAATGGCTGCCTGTTGTGCTGGTATTTAATATGCAATTAGTGTAGGAGAACCTTTTTTTAAAAAAAAAAAAAAAAAAAAAAAACTTGCGTAATGGCAGACTTAGTAAAATGGCTATTTGGGGAAAGTTTTATTTCATCGCCGCTGTGATTTCATTAATGTCAATAGCTTAGGTCAGCTGTTCCTGAAGGCTAGAAGAGCCCGGCTCATTTGGTTTGTGAAATTTGAGATCAATGTGAAAAGAAGCGCCTCAGGAAAACGCAGCAGTGACTTGAAGTTCAAACAAGGTACTCATTGTAACTTTCTTCCTCTTTGCCCACAGTTTCCATTCTCTGCTGTGTCTTCATACTTTTCCTGTTCCTGTCTGAGCTGACGGGATTCATAGCCACTGAAATGTACGTATCACACCATCAGAATCCTCCCAAAAGGGCCACGTTGTTCATAATATCCTTTTTTCCACTTTGTTGCCACACCGGTAACATCACCTGCTGTTTGAAATATACACATACATGAACGTAATCATGAATGTCCCAGGTCCTCGTTATGATGTGTTCTGTTGTAACTGACGGATGAAGTAAATGTTCGTACAGGAAATTGTCTTTGTGCATGCGTCAGCCTCTTGGCGATGTGTAATGAGTGATGACTTGAGGAGGGTGTGACAAAGGAGGAAATTACAGCAGCAGAGATTCACAAAATCTATTTTCTTTGCAAACTGGCAAAAGATGAGTCTTTGCCTATCTAAGAACATGTTACTACTGGAGAAAACTCTTTTGTTTTTACTTTAATAGACTCATTTTTATATCTTATTAAATGTTTGGTTTCACCTTATTTAACCAATTATTCTCTTTTCTTCCCCGTTCCAGTGTAAATGAATTGTATGTGGATGATCCTGATAAAGACAGTGGTGGGAAGATAGAAGTGAGTTTAAACATCAGTTTGCCAAACTTACACTGTGATTGTGAGTATATACATATATATACATATATACACAAATATACAACTCTCACTTTTTCTCTGCATTACACTTTCTTTTTGAATGTTATCTTTTGTTATTTGTATCATACCTCCACCGCCTTATCATTTAACACAGCTTACTGGCAAAGGATAAAAGATGCCCTAGATAAAGAGCAGACTCAAAGTTATTTAATGGTTTGTTTACCCTGCTGTGTTGTGGCGTGCTTCTAGATAACACTAGACTTTAGCCGAACCTCCCCGTCTGTGTCGCTTGTGTTTGTCTCGTGCTGCCAAACAGCCACGATCGGGGGTGTGTGGGGGTGGTTGACATAAAGGGGCTCGCCGTCGTCTCATCTACTGTACCTCGATGTCAGAAGAGTGGGCAGGGCGTCTGAAGCGTGCCAGGACCGAGAGAGCAAGTCACTGGTTATTTGCTCCTCATGACTCCCCTCAGAAACTATGCCCAGTGACACATAAACACGCACCACATTCGTACACACACACGAGAAGAGTCACGGTACAGCAGCACTGAAAAACACACACATTCATTCAGTTCAAGCGATCTCCAAAAATGGCAAAGCTAATAAATGCTTGTGTGAAAAATTAAGTCCAGATTTCGGCGAGCGAAGCTTTGGCATGCTGACGCACAGCTGTCGGCCATGTGTTTGGACAAGTTCGCTCATGGCATGCCTAAACAAAAGCCGCCGCGCCCCTCCGCCCCCCAAACCTCCCCCTGCCGCTTCCAATTAAAGCTCTTGATGATTGTACGCATGGTGGTTTTGTTTATTTGCAGAATTTCAGCCTTTTTTTTCCCTGCAGAAATGTGGGGCCCTCTTAAATACCAACTCAAACGCATTGGTGTAACTACAGCGCAGCTGCATGTAATGAGCAGCCGAAAATGTTCCTCAGCCCTTCGCTCCTACGAGTTAATATTGTACATCAGTTTATTTTCCAGGCCTCCAAACAGGTTGTCATCCATTACAAATTGACTTGAAGAGAGAAATCATTTTCTTCACGGAAAAGCTGGTGTTTCCATCTCTTTTTATTATTTATCTGCTCTGCTGCTCCAGAGTTAAACACTGTCTCCCTCCACTGACCTTTACGAGTTGCCAGGTCCTGATTTGTGACTTCACGGAAAAGCCGAACCATGTGTTTAATAATCCCCCCTCCACCCCTCACCCTCCCACCCACCCACCCACTTTACATGAACACACTTCCACTTCCAAATGTCTTAAAAAGGAGAAACAACCGGCTCCGACACTCACGCTGGCAGACTTCACTTACGTTTGTGCGCTGTATTTTGAGATCGGGGATAGACGAGCGAGATCGAATTTATCTTGAATGTCAAAGGTCAGACTAGACAGCACGTGGAGGGGTTTTTTAGCACAGATCCGGCAGACATCCCTCTCTGCGCTGATGGCCAACGCACAGCGCAGGCAGCCTCTGAAAATAGGCCACTGCCAGTGTGCCAGTGCACGGTGGGTTGCCAGAGGGTGGGGGATGGTGAAATCTAGATGGAAAAACACAGGCATGGAGAGGGCAACAGGCAGAGGAGGTGGTCTATTTGGACTTTGTGTGTTTACTTTGTGGGTCACGCTCTGCGGGGATATTGACAGTTTCTCTTTTTACTCTTTTTCTCTATTAATAAAAAAAGTTTGATTTTATCATCAGTGAATACATCATTCATTTTGTCACTAACCAGTAATTAGTATCATTTGTAAAGAGTAAAAAAAACAGTCAGGGAAAATTCCTGTCACATCTTCAAATAACTTGTTTTGTCTGTTTTAATGGTTTGACCTTTGCTTTAGAGAATTGTGGCTGTGTGGACACTTTGATAAGTGTATTATTGTATTTAATCTTATGTAACTTCAGGACTTAATTATTAATGCTTAAGTAATAAGTTGATAAGTCAGACAACAGAAAAAAGTCCATTTGCAGCAGCGTTGATTGAATTGATTCCTAAGAATGTTTCCACATTACTGTGTTGTATAATTATAAATTGAGTATGTTTGGATTTTGAGCTGTTGAAAGGACAAAACAAGAGTTATAATCAACATTGTTCATTTTGTTCTGACATTTTGCAGAATAAACAACTCACTGAAACTAATGAGTTTATTTAAAATGAAGAATGGATTAATCAGTAATGAGTGATTAATTATTAATGTTGATGGTCGATTAATTTGTTTTATTACTTGATTCCTTCTTTCTTAGCTCTGAGTGAGTCATATTTTGGTTCATTTTTCTTCTCGTTTATTCTGTATTTTAATTCTCGTCATCGTCTCTGTGTTTTTTTTTTTTTTATTCAGTGGTGGGTTTGGACATCCAGGATGAAATGGGCCGCCATGAAGTCGGTCACATAGACAACTCGATGAAAGTTCCTCTCAACCAGGGGGACGGTTGTCGCTTCGAAGGAGAGTTCACCATTAACAAAGTAAGGTCTCATCAACCGAGTGGAGCCCAGAAGAAAAAAAATAACCCATTCGCTGTGAGACTGATGTGTTTTGTGCACCTGATCCCCTTCAGAGAAGAATGTGCTGTGCTTGTTTGTGTCCAGTAATTACATTTTGATGGATCAGACTGTGGGGCATATAAGCTTGCTCGGACTATATGTTGTATATTTGTCTTTGACTGGAGTTAAACATAGATGCAGAGACAAATGAGGCCGGCCTGCTTCCTGTGTCTAAATCGAGTCATTTTAAATGGAAGAACTCAAGGATTTAGTTACATCTAACAGTAAACTATAGTCTGGGTCCCTGTGAAACCTTGTTTATCCCACCATCATTTTGTGCGTCAGTCTTTCCACTGCATTTAAAATGATTAACCCAGCAAGTGTACATTTAACACTCTGCGCGTGGAATAATTGAATATATGCAAGGCGTGATAAAATGGGTAGATTTGTCTTCCGGAGGCAAAAACCATTTAGTTTCCAACTTAGAGTGTGTGTGTTCAGACTTGGTCATTAGTTAACTAAATGTCTTGCAGGTGCTCATGCTGTTACAGAGTCAAACTGACCCAGCTGTGTGTGTGTGTGCGTGTGTGCGTGTGTGCGTGTGTGCGCGTGTGCGTGTGTGCGTGTGTGTGTGCGTGCGTGCGTGCGTGTCTCTTTTTCAGGTACCTGGAAACTTTCACGTTTCAACACACAGTGCTACAGCGCAGCCCCAAAATCCTGACATGACCCACATTATCCATAAGCTGGCATTTGGGGAAAAGCTTCAGGTCTGTACAAATGCACACACACACACACACACACACACACACATACACACGGATAAGATCTGCAGCATCGAAGTTAAACATCTTTTTTTCCCCTCTTTTGTCACACAGGTACAAAAAGTACAAGGAGCTTTCAATGCGTTAGGAGGAGCTGACAGACTCTCATCTAATCGTACGTATTCACACTGCTCATGTGCGCAACATAACAGTGATGTGAGTTTTATGTAAGGCTGCTCTCGTGATGCAATGAAACGAGACACCTAGCGGACGGCGAACTGAATCCAAAACCAAGTGGAAACTTGATTCACACAGCTGACACTGCATCTCAGAGGCTCCGGCCTCTTGCGTCACGATCACGACTATATCCATTTTTGGACAGAAGATGCATTTTGTTATTGAAATAACTTCTTTTTCCCCCTGCAGCTCTGGCCTCACATGACTACATACTGAAGATTGTTCCAACAGTGTATGAAGACCTCTCAGGCAGACAGAGGTTTTCCTACCAGTACACAGTAGCCAACAAGGTGCTGTATCCTTCTTCTTTTCACTTATTTTCCTTTTCATGTATCCAAGTAAATTATAACTAGTTATAATATGTCGTGTTGGGTTTTTTTGTGCTTGTCATGGAAGCAGCGTGACCATCCCATCTCATCCCATCCCCAACATATGGCCTGAGCATGTTTTGCCATGTTAACTTGTGCAGTCACCCGGAAGTCAAAGCTCACCCTTTAGTCACTGGAAAAGCTCCCTAGATGTCAACAAACCATAAACACACTTCCTAGCACCGTGTTGACGGACAGCTGGGTTTGGAGTTTGAAGTCATAACAGTGCAGGTCAGCTGTGAAGCGAGGAGGATGAGTGCCTGAGTAAAATATTCCAAAATCTCATCGCCAGTAGATGATAAATAAAAGTCCAGCTGAGGCATTCATCAGCGCTCGAGTCTTCTCCTTTTTTCCATGAATATATTTTTATTATCAAATTTATTGTAGCTAAGTCAGGAATAATTTATAGAAACTCACTGATAGCCTTAAACATAACTTGTAACACATTGTAGCCTCCTCCCGCTTACTTCATCAGAGTTCTAGTCAGCCAAGATTTTTTATTGAGTAGTCATTTGTAATTAAGAATTTATGATTTTTACGTGTTTTTAACCCAAAACAAAATCAAATCTGTCAAAAATTCTTCACTGACTCACTAAACACCACTGTCATCAGCAGATAAGGAGGGTGTTATAGATTTCTCTCAGCTGATTTCTAAGCAAAATGGGATTAACCGCCTCAGTGTTGATTAAATCACATCGTGTAACCAGGCGAAGTTCCAAAACACTCAAAATTGTGACGTTCTCTTTTTTCTCATCCCACACAGGAATACGTCGCTTACAGCCACACAGGCCGGATCATCCCGGCCATCTGGTTCAGATATGACCTGAGTCCAATTACAGTCAAGTACACTGAGAGGAGACAACCCTTCTACCGCTTCATCACTACAGTGAGTGAATTCACCTCTGGGGTTTAACACAAACTAAAACCTGTGTCCAGAAATATTTCAATTTAAGATCTTTCAACCCTTTAAAAAGACTGAAAGTTTCTAATAACACTGTTTTGATCAGTAATGTGTATTCAGCTTCGCTATGGCTTGTGTTTGTCAGTTAGTTAGTTAATTAGTTTTCCCACCACTTGGGTCCAGGCTGAAATGCTTGGTAGAGAATCCTGTTTGTCTTCTCGTGTCACAATCAGGTTAAAAATATGTGACTTATACTTTTGGTCTGAGTCATTCTTCACCCTCGCTTCAGTCTGACATACCCACAACACCTACAAGACAAAGTTAGCGATTAGCTTGTTGACATAGCAAACAATTAACAGGGAAAGAGCCAGACGCCACCATCACCACCACAGGAAACAGTAGAGATAAGAAAAACCTGAGCCAAAAGGAGAATGAATATTGAACCACTTTCATCAGGTGGCAGGAAACACAACCGAAATTTTATTCTAATGTGGCTCAGTGTCATTTAGATGTGTAAATGATTATGTCTCACAATCCTAAATTAGGACCTTTTTTCGCTTTTCACATTTATTTCTAGGTTTTTTATCTAGATTTTTTGCTCTTTGTTGGTCTCATGAGAAGCCTTTAGAGGCCTTAAATTTAAAGAAATAAGTCGACACTTTGGAGAAATCTGCTCATCAGTGATTATAACACCTGGTATGTCGGGTTAAAAACCATTAGCCTGGCTCTGTCTCTTCTAAAGCTTGAAAGCCAGTAAAGATTTAATATTTGGTTGTTGTTTTTTTATTTAAAAAACAATTCCTAATTCCTAAAAATTCCTAAAAGATTCCTAATACCGTCTTAATTCCTTTTATCTTGCTTCATTCATCGTCACCCAACTTCAGTGGAGAAATAACAATGAAGTCTTTGCCACCTCATCAGGGCAGTTTCCTGTTGACTGATAATGCGGTCAGGATTACATCGACTGCTTAGCTGAGGAGCTACACTATTATCTGCCTTTGGTGTTGTTTAGGTTCATCATGACTTGAGGCATGTGTAGGAGATGACTGTGATTACACTTGTGATCGTGAGTCACGGCTTAAGATTGTGAGTCAAGCGGCGGCAGAGTTTTGCCGAGTTCCAGCGCATACTGAGGTATCAGTGTAACGTATCGTTGTGATTTAACGTAATCAAAGCCAGGTGATGCTGAGCAACTTCCAAAGGTCAAAGCTTTTCAGACTAACAGAAGGACTTGTTACTGTGTAGATCTGTGCCATCGTTGGAGGGACGTTCACCGTCGCAGGCATCATCGACTCCTGTATATTCACCGCTTCAGAGGCCTGGAAGAAGATCCAGATAGGAAAAATGTCATGAGGATCGCTCTTCACACCCGAACCCCCCACTTCCCCCACCCCCTAAACACATCTTATTTATAAGTGCAAAGTTGCTAGCCTGTTAGCTAAATCCAATTCCGCTCGAGCCGACTTCCTTGTGGAGATCGTATCGCAACCAATGAAGTGGTTCTGGCACTCGATCTAACTACCAGGCTACACGCCACTACTGCATCTCAGTTACTGAAGCTCCTCTCAGGCTCCATCTACATCTGCTGACGTGTGGACGCAGACTATCACATGTCCGCTTCCTGCATCTTCAGTGTCAGGAAAGGAGAGGGACGCTCTTTTGTTACTGTGGAGTGTGTCAGGGTTCTACCAGTATTGGTTCTTGTTTTGTTTTTTTTTGTTTTTTTTGTTTTTGAAGACATTTTTTTAGAATGAAGTTAAAAAGAAGAAGAAAAATGCGCGAGCTGAGATTTGTGCTGAAATTCAATATTTTAAATATGATCAAGCACTAAGTGACGCAAATCTCTGCACTCTACATGTATTCAATCATAGGGACATTTTCAATTAGTTGATGGGTTATTTACAGATTTAAGAAAAAAAGGAGGGTTAAATCAAAATGGTTTGTTTACTATTTTTCTATTTTCTGTTCAATCTGTTGGTGAACCTGGAAATCACTGTAACTTTACTGTGTTTGTTTCCCCCAATACTGCAAAAGGGACTTTTTTGTATCATTTGACAACTGTGTTCTTTTTTTTGTTTCTTTTTAATCCAATCTGTCATTTTATCTCCAGTATTCAAACTTTGTGCCTTTTGAGTTTACTGTTCCAACATTCAGGATCATCACCAGCTTTTCGTCTTTTTTTTTTTTCCGTGTCTGTCACTAAAACCAGTCATCTCACATACCACTTGTTACCGTTTTTTTTTTTTTTTTTTTATTTCATGCATGTTTCAGGTGCTGTTTTTGTCATATTTTAATTATACCAAATATTTCATCTTAACACTGTCGCAGCTCAGTTTTGAGTTTTGGCTTCTTTTGATTCCATTAATGGCAAAAAAAAAACATATATAGTGAATGTATTGTTTTTGTTGTTGTTGTTGTTTTTCCTTAGGAGATAAATCACTGTTTTTTTTCCTTAAAGCAAACAAAAAACAAACATAAAAAACTTGGTTCATTAGTTTGTTTACTGATTGTTATTCCATGAAGGTTTGATTACAATGAGGGTTTGGTATCGTAAGGGGAGAACTTGTGGGCCAAGGTGTTTTTTTTTTTTTTTTTTTTTTGTCTTTTAAGTATTTTTGTTCCTTTTATGCTATAATTTCCACAGTTTCTCTGATCAGGGACCGTGATAATCACAAGCCCCTTAAACCTGCTCTTTCTTCTGTAAAGGTCATCCATTTCCTGTTTCTGTCTCAAATTTCTTGTAACGCTATGTGTTCCTCTAGTAAAGGTACCGTAGAAGACAAGGATTGTTGTAGATTTTAATACTTAAGTTGCTCTAAATTTCTCCTACTTGCTTTACCAACTTCTATTTTGGTTTATTTAAATCTAATCTGGCAGTTTTTCTGCAGCATGAATCTGTTTTAAAGGTCTCAAACGGATAGTTTCTTAAGTTTTATCAAGGTCCCCTTATCAGTATTATTGTTATTGTTAATAGAAACTGACAATGAAACTTTGAACCTGTGATTACATAACAATAACAAAGCTGTAGAGGCCTTAAATGAAGCGGACTGAACTCAAAAAGACGCTTCTCATTTCCCTCAGCCGCCATCAACTCGCCGCAGGTCGTCCTTGTGATGTCAGCATGTAATCGAGTGTCTCGCTGTCACGGTTGTCATTGTGCTTACGTCCACCTACTGATAAGAGGTGTATAGTATGACTCACTCCTTTTTGTCCCACATCTCTTTGTTTACCTCTTGTCACTTGTTCCTTGTTCACGGCATTATGTATCCAAACGTCTCCACCTCCACCTAAATGACACATGCACCACACGTAGCTACTCCTTTACGTGGATCATCACAGAGCCTGTGGCTCCAGCTTAATACAGACCTGTAATTTATCACAGCATGACCGCTGCAAAATTACACTTAAAACCTGTACTTCAGTGTGACATAATCACAGACGAGGCTTCAATTTCACTTCGATCTCAAAAGAAAAGAGCGAGAAGAAGAAGATAAATTTCTTTATTTCTTCCTGTATGAGTCATATTTTGTACAAATAAAGGAAGAATACTCTGTATATAAAAGATAAAAAATATAAATGTATGAATAGAAAATACTTAGGGTTTGTTTTTGTTTTTGTTCTTTTGTCATAATGCTGCCACCCAGTGGCTGGTTAGAGGAACTTCACATACATACAGCTCAGTCTGTTGAGGCAGCAGCCCGAGTTGAGAAGAAAAGAACTATGAGATGAATGGAGGTCAACTCTAGACTTAAGGCTCTGTAACGTGATCTACATTAATAATCCATCAACACAGAGATGTTACTTGTGATTATACTACACACTTCCTGTAATCTGAGCTGCCCGCTTTGTTTTAATTTTAACCCCTCATGTTTTTTTAGGCTGCATCTTTGGTTTTAGAGATTACACATTAGATGAAGCCAGGCACAGAGGGTCCGGCGAGGAGAAGAAGTCGCAGAAGCCCTCCTCGGACAGATGTCCGTACTCGTTGTTGTAGAAGGTCTGTCCCGACAGCTGGCTGAAGAAGTTGGGATGGTGCCTGGAGCCGCTGCTTGGACTCAGGGAACCGTGGGAGGCCGTCAGAGGCTCCGTGCTGCTGCTGCTGCCCATACGACTGAGGACAGATGAAAAAACAAAAAGAACCATATGTGAATGTTGATAAGAAAAGACAAAACAAAACAAAAAATGCATTCAGGGTTAGTAGAGTGAAGAACTTGACAGTTTTGACAGCTGCTTTGTTGTAAGCTGTAATCTCAAAGCTGTTACATACAGGACCTAGATTGTTACAACACACTGTTGCTTACTCCCACGTACTTGTGCATACATCAACGCATCGAAACTCTGCTGATGCTTACTTCCTTTACAAATCAACTTTAGTTTCGCTCCAAACATAGCGGAGTAAGTAAATGACTCTAGTTTTACTAAGAAAAACTGACAGACTGACAGTTTTCTCATCTTGACCATGAAACATGAGGGACGTCTAAAAAAAAAAAAAACACACTTTTACAGTGATTAACACTTGACTGGATAAAACGACTGCATATTTCCTCCTCGTTAGTTTCACCATGTGTCAGTGAATATGGGTCACTGCAATTGCAAGATTTTTTTTTTTTTTTTTTTTACCTTTTTAAGACGGCTCCCCTGTGCTTGTGTTCAATTCTCTCAAATTCTTCAGAGGCCAGCACCATCCCGCTGTCCGTCTGGTTGTCCTGGGAGGAGAAGCAGACATCAGACATCATGTAAACTGAAAGACTTTTCATTGACCTTACAGTTATGTCATGACGCCGTGACTATTTCTGGTAATTGTTGGTTGGAGAATATTTCCAGAGTCCCTTGCCAATTAGAACATATGTAGAGAGCTGACCTGAGGAGTTTTCTGTGGGTGCATCTCTAGAGGAAACTCATCAAATGTCTTCACTCTGGGCTGGCATATTTTGGAGGGTCCCACAAACACACAGCCGGCAAAGGGCACGCAGTTATAATACCTGGTGAGGAAGGAGAGAAATAATATCATCAGAACCACATAAAACAGCCCAAGCCCACTCAATATGATGTTGAAGCTCAGCTTAAAGGGTTCCTGAGCCTCAGTTTAGCAATCACTGACAGGAACATTAAGTCAGTGTCATTTTTAACAACTGTTTCAAGCAACTTTATTGTCTTAAAATGTAACACTAATTCTTTATGTGATGTAATTCCAATAGCGCATTGAGAAACCTTTTACGAGCTAGAAACCAGTGGGAGAGGAAACAGCGGGGGTTAGGTTTGATTGTAGGGGAGACCAAGTGAGAATTCTTTAGAAAAACAAAACAAAACAAAATAAAACCTTGACGGATTTACAAGGTGAATAACGAGATTCAATCACCTCACCATGAGTTATATTGAGTGGCTTTTCCGAAAGCTAAAAGATTATTTTCTCACAAACATACCACTCAGTGTGGATTGAAATATTGCTGTAACCTTGAGAAAATATTCAATAGATGGATGTATAGATGTATGTATGACAACAATGTACAGTCAGTTGGATTAATCTAGATGGTTTTGTGGAGGTGATTTCCTGAACTGTTCTTTGTGACAGCAGAGCTGGATGAGCTTGTTAAAGTTGAGAGTACAGTAGTATATTTGTACCTGGTGGGTAAAGTGTTGCAGGCAAGTCTCAGCTCCTCTTCAGACGGAGGCCGTGATGAAGCCTGTGAGAAACCATCGTCTTCTGAGCTCTGTGAGTGATTCAGAGGGATGTAGTCTTTACCATCCTGAAGCAAAATGTAAAGAATGTTTAAAAGATCTGAAACCTTTTCACAAAACTAAAAACCAGAAAAAGAAAAGTTGCTAGAATTCATTTTCAGTGATAAACTTGCAGGTGGGCTGTTGTCTTGCAGCAGGTCTCCCAGGATCTGCACCAGAGCAGGGAAGGTCGGCCTTTCCTTTGGTTCACCCTGCCAGCAGGCCAACATGATGCCATATCTACCAGCAGAGGGCAGCACCATCACAACAAGGACAGAACAGAGGTCTTTAACCACAATGACTCACTGTAACTGTAAATTCAATCCTGTATTTTCTCCTCAAGTTAGCCAGAATAATGTTTATGAGCACATTCTTATTTGCCCGCAAGAATGGCTCAAACACCGAAAGAGATCTGGGGCTTTAAATCCTAAATGACAGCCAAAAATGAGAAGGAATAAATTTAAAGCTTGAGGTTACATTTCAGGGGAGGCAGTCTCTGGTGCTCTCATTCTGACGCCGTCTTTCAATTGTTTGCAGAATTGCTCGTCAATCTGTACCCCTGGATATGGAGACGCACCTGAGGGCGGAGAACAGACAGAACAGGGATTAATTAACATTTACAAGGTGTGAGAAACAAGTTAATGTGTTTCTGGATAACAGTGATTAACATCAATTTCTAATAAAATTCGGTTTCACTAGTTTTGTGTGATGATTATCTTTATTAAAGATTAAATGAGAATGCTTTGATTTTTCTGTTTTTACCCAGCGAAAAGATTTCCCAGAGGAGAACTCCGAACGACCACACGTCACTCTGGCTGGTGTACACTTTATCAAAGATGCTCTCTGGGGCCATCCACTTTAAAGGCAGACGAGCCTGAAAGAACATTAAAACAAAACACAAGAGTCACATAAATAGAAATGACTACTGCCTGTAAATTTGATCATTATGTGGGTGGGTTAAAAAACAAAACAGATTGAGTTCAATGTTTCCCAGCAGTAAGCGCAGAAGGATAATAAACCAGAAAGCTTAACTCTAACTCTAAAGTGTGGTCTAGTGAGTGTGAGGATGCCGTACATTGCCTTTTCTGACATAGTCAGGGTCTTTGTATATGTCTCGGGCCAGACCAAAGTCACAGATCTTCACAATGTTGTTCTCTGACAGGAGAATGTTCCGGGCTGCCAGGTCTCTGTGGATACACTGCAGATACACACACACACACGCACACGCACACACACACAGACACAGGACCACACATACATCACAACACTGCAGACATGTGTATGTGAACTCGTTCGTTTGCAAATATGTTAGCGAACATTGTTTCCACCTCCTGAGTAAATTACAGATATGAGCAGCAAATGGAAAACAGCTTTTTAAATCACCTGTTGCCATTAAATTTGGGAGTGTTTGTGTGTGTGTGTGTGTGTGTGTGTGTGTGTGTGTGTGTGTGTGTGTGCCAGTTTGTGACTGGGACTGGACTGTGTCTAAGCTCTGTGGAGACCAATATCATTCGCAGCATTGTCAGGTCAATATGCAAACATATATAGTCTGTATATAGTCTGTCTCAGGTCCGGTCAGTGATTTAATGTCCATCATCACATATTTATACTTTTGTTGTCACCATTTTCTTTTCATTCAGCGTCACATTTTAAGTTGAACAATACTTGGAGCGATTAACAGACCAATACTGTCATCCATGTGGTGGTGTGTTTTTGGCCCCTGCCAACTCCGGAGGCAAATGTCAGGCTTTTAATCTGTTAAACGCTCCACTATGTTCAACAGCAAGTTGTCAACTGTCTGCTGACTGTTTGAAGTTGGGCACGTAGTGTACTGAAGTTTTATTAAAAACTTAAATCAGCTGCTTGCGGCATATTCGGGTCTTAATTCTCACTGTTTTCTGATAAATGTTTACTATAAAAAATGCATATTTTAATTCAGTTCAATTCTTCAATTTAATCTATCTCATCTAGATTCTTTTCATGCTTGTTAATTATTTGTGAATATGTCCTAGCAAATACTAGGACACATTTAACATTATGGATGGTTTATGTAAATGTACTGTAATGTGTAATGGAATTTAAAACATTAAAAAACACTGACAGGGCTGTAATATACAGTAACTACATTTACTTTTGACAGTACTTCCTAATCTACTTAAAGGACCTTTACTTCTGAGGGAATATGGAAATGTTATTACATATGTGTCCCATAACCACGAGTGATGCTGCCATATATGTTACATATAGGCAGTTGCGTTATGATCACGCGTGTCTGCTAGATATAAGAAGGTACATGTTTATAACATATTTGAGATGATAAAACCCATGATAAAAAATGCATGTGTGCATATATTGAAACAATATATCTACACTGATCATTAATGGGATTTATGTTATTTATATTAATGGGACACACAGGGCGGCTGTGGACGGTCAGATGTTCGATTCATGACCACCGGTCACAAAAACTAAAACCACTAAAAATAAAATCAATGCTAAGACTATATAACATGCATATACATATGCATGTCTATGTAATGTGTGTATTGTAAATAAATGTTATATGTATAAATAATGATATTCATTACATATAGATCCATTTCTGAGTTTTATGTATAATACTTGTCTACTTATATATGTGCATGTATGTCTTTATGGAATATGTACATATATTTTCAGAGTCGAAGGTCTATACATGTAAATATTTAACAGATTTGTATGGGAATATTACAGAATTGCCTTGGACACTATTCAATTGTGTCTATATTCAATGCAAATTGTTATTTTATATAATGCATACAGGCATGAAATGTTTTGATGCTACTTACAGAGCTGAAGGCTGTTGAATTATCACTGTCACTTTTCCTGTGTGAGCACACTATTATTGCAGTATGGAGTAAAAAGTATAAATAGTCTTGTGGTTAATTAAAAAAAAGCACGAAGGACTGAAAACCTGAACGATTCCAGTCACGGCCTGCTGCCTCTGAAGCTGACCTCTGGTAGTAATTCAACCTCCTAAAAAACAATTGTCTTGTAGTTTTGGCAATTAACCTTTCTGGAAGCCAAGAAGTCCATCCCACGGGCCACTTGGAAACTGTAGCAAATTAGATCTTCTATTGTCAGAGGAGTTTTCCACAGGTCCTCCACTGGAGAGAAAAACAGTCAGTCATAGAGAGAGAGAGAGGTGGATTAAAACTGTTAAACTGTTAGTTTACAATGGGCTGAATGGTTTATTTTTGCATATTAAAACAGACTCACGTTTCTCCACAGCAGGACTCTGACTGGACGTGTTGGATGACGGACTCTGAGGACTGGTGAGTGGGGAGGAGGATGGAGACGGAGGGTGACGAGCTCTTTGATCCATTTGACCCGCTTCAATCATCCGTCTCACTTGGCTCTGGGTTTTTGGAGAACGATCCTAAGTGTGGAGGGAAAAAATGAAATGCATGATCTCCAAAATACACAAAAATCAAATGGGTAAATAGATATGCGTCATAGTTTTATTGAGTTTGTAAATGTTTGTTTCTGAAGATTATTGTTTCAGTTATTGAAATGTTTTGATACCCTGTACGGGAGGAAGAATTCTCTCTTGGCTCGTAGGAAGTTGGACAGATTCCCGTATTTGCAGTATTCCACTATCACCATCAGTGGACCTGTTGATTCAGACAGTTTGAACGTTTTCTTTTTTTTCCATTTTCTTGCATGATAAATAAAAAAATAACATGTATCTGCCTCTTGTTTAGGAGCTCCCTGTTCTTTCACAACATTTTCTAGATGTTCAACGGCTGCATTCTTTAAGCATTTCCTGCCTTAAATTATCTGTCAGTCTGGTTTTGTTTGGGGTGAACGCGGTAAACATTTTCATATGTACAACCCTCAAAAATGTGCTCTATAGGTCAAATTGATATATGGAAAGAGAGAGAGGGAGAAAAAAAAAGCTGCTGCGTTGGTTTGCTGTTGAAAAAAAAGTTGTGTGAAAGCCGCAGGGGGTCGACAACATAATGTAAACACTCAAGGAAAAAAGAATTTCACTTCTAAAGCAACAGTTTTTGCTTGGACTTATCTTTATGAGGTAAGTGCTGCTTGCACAGTGTAATGGCTGAGGAATAATCACACCATCTGCATTTAGATTGGTTCCTTCTGAGCCTCCATTTCACTGCGCAATTCTGGCCGCCACCAGGCATGAAGTTTTATAAATAGAGCAGAGAGAAGACAGTGCTTTTGAATGGTTTTCTCCACGTAGTGAAACGTGCAGATGGTAGTAGAACAGCTAGAGTAGCTGTTCGAACTCTACCTGGCAAAACAACAAGAGCTGCATAGTCAGAGGAGATAGAGCGTGACAGAAACCAGATTGAACCTTAGACAGGTTTTGACTGGAAAGACGGTGTCCTAAACCCTGATCAGACTGGGACAGAAATGAATCCCCGGACCTATCAACTGAAACTGACATGATGGATTTTTGTTTTGTTTCTGTCTTTATGATCCACTCGCTTACCATATGGCACCGTGCCAGGATTTGTTCAATGTCCAAACTGTCATTTATTTGGCTTGATTCCCAATAATGTCAGTATATAACAAAAACCTGTTCAGTTATTAATAAAAACCAAGTGTTTTACTCTTTTTTTGTCTTTTGTCACAGCTCTGAGATCAGGGTTTTTTGTTGTTTCTCATTTACAACCATTTTGCTAAAACTAACAGTAGCATCCAGAAACAAACAACTATGATTCATTGCACAGTTTATAATCCGAATTAACAGCTTTTTTGGTGTTGGCCTTTAGCTAATAAGCAGCAGTGAAAGTTACTAAATTTTGTTGTGAAATAGAAGTTGATGAAATGGAAAGACATTAAGTCTTTGTGACAGTTTGTGATGCCATAATTAACAAAATGTGGTAATTTAAGATATGAAAAATTGTCTACTGCCATTTTCAAGAAACAAAAAGATAAATAAGGAATATAATTGTTACATAGTGACAGTGTCATTTCTCATGAGGCGTTTGTCTGGGACATTAAAATTCCCTCAATCCATTCATACTGATTATCACAAACAAATAATTAAAATAGATCACACATATAACATAATTCATGTAAATCTGTGTACTCACCATTTGGTTTGGTACAGGCTCCCACCAGGTTTACTACATTCAGATGATTACCAATGTGAATCAGTATCTTTAACTCCGACATCAAGGCCTTATGCTCGCTGGCAGTGGCACCATCTGAAGCATATTCCAGAGTAAGTCCAACATTATGCATAAAACATATCTCACTGTTTCTGCATGTGTTTATTATACATGCACATCTGTCAAATAATATGTTACGCGTACTATGCTGCATGTACTCATATCAGAGCCACTTCTGTTCATCAACACAAAGACAAATCTCACCCTTCAGCATCTTGACAGCCACCGTGTCCAAACTGTTGCTCTTGCTGATGCCGTAGATTGATGCCTCAATTACTTTCCCAAAGGCGCCATGGCCTAATACCTTCCCTGCGTCAGTAGAAAGAATAGAATAATGTCACAATAGTCACAGTCATTGATCTTCAAAGACTTGCTTTGAGTCTCATTTGAACACACAAACAGCTGTGGTCGGAAGCAGTTGCAAAATGTAAATGCATCTGGCATCCATAGAGACAAGGGGGATGAATTAGAACCTTAATTGCAGCTTTTGGACAAAAAAAAAAAAAAACATGTTCCCATAAGTTGCTGTCATGGAACAGATGCTTCTCCTCAGGGCTTTTTTAAAAAGCTATGCTGGAAATGAGCACATATTTAACATTAGCACTTTACTTGGCAGCACTTTGCCCAAACTGGCTACAATCCAAACTCACACCATTATGGATCCTGGAAATGGAAAAGTAATTTGGTTTCATCAATCTATTCCCTCTCATCCACACTTCTGTATGTCTTCACAAATGTCTACTCCCTCCCCATGTGCTCCTTCACCCAACCATCCATCAATCCATTCACTCTTTTCACCCACTTGTCCCCGTGTCTCACCCAATCGGAGTTTATCTCTGGAGATTTCCCACTGCGACGAGTCATAGGGCAGGTATTCACACTGCTCATCCAGTGGAACTTCCCCTGGGTCCATGATGATTGACAGATAGCCGGTCTTTATGTCTGCAGGGTTAACCTGAAGTACACGGAAAGAGAGGAGAGAGGTAATAGCGTGAGGTGAGGTGAAAGTTCAGGTTGGGCTGAAATGGTGTGAGCTGGAACTGAAGTGATGATAAAACAGCACAAAAACACAAAGACACAAATGATTTCAGCAAAGAATGAAGAAGGTTAAAGGGAAGTCAATTGAATTTCAATTGGACTTTAGCTGAAGTGTTTCCATTTTTGTTTAAGAGATGTATTGTGTTTTTAACACACTAGACAAGTAAAAAAAAAAAAAGAAATGTTTTCCTGCTTGAGGCAATTTAATTTCAGTATGAAAATTGGCTATTTAGTACAAACTCTTGATTCACTATTGATTATTCACTGTGTAGGTGATCAGCGTCCAAAATACAGTACATAATAATCTATCTGGCTTTGCTCAGAGGCATGAGAAAAATATGAGTTTTCACTTACAAAATCTAAATGTGCTGCAATGAAGAAGCAGAAATAGAAAACAGACAGAGGGAAGCAGCGGCCACCTGTATAAATGAATGTGGTAATGACAGTACCACCCCGTGAATTTTGTTTGTGTCGATCCAGTAATTGAGTGACATGACAAGTGAGGGAAAATAAAAAGCAATTTGAGCCTCATTATAGACGTACTCATTGTTGGAGCCAATAGCGATAATAGCAACTAATTGGACTCCCTCTCTGGAGAAACCGGCGGCTCTATTTGCTGTAAATTACAGACTCCATCTGATAATCAAACAGGTTCCGCTCACACAAACACAAAAGACACACGGAGAAGTCTGACCCGTTTCACGTTGCAGAAAATGAGGATGAGCAAGGCCCAGAAGAAAATGGCGATGACTCCAGTCCCGATGAGGATTACAATCTCCACATTGGCTTTATCACTTGAACCTTAGCAGAAAACAAAAAAACAAGTGAAACAACAAAAGGAACTTGCTTTTATATGCTAATATTTTGAACAATCAGCATCAGAAACCTACCCTACTTATGATGGTACTTGTTACCAACTGTAGGGGGTGCTGTATTACAAACTATTGATACAGGCTTTCTCCATTCAGTTACATCGATGCACTAAAAAGACATTTACTCAATTCAGCCATTCATCATGAAACCATTTCCAGTAAACTCATTCAATTATTCATATGTGCATATGAAATGTCCCAGCAGTCAATGACTTTGTTCGGCTGCTGAGAAAAGCGTGAGAGGTGACTGAAAAATCCAGACCCGTACATTTTGTATGTGTGAGGAAGTGTGAGCTTCAGGGCAACTGTGATTTCAGGCCTGAGTGCACTTGAAAAAGCACGTCAGCAGGGGAGCATGTGAGTAGATTCAGGTGTGTGTGTGTGTGTGTGTGGCCATCTCACCGATGACCCTGACAGCAGCTGAGGAGTGGACACATCCACGCTGGTTGCAGGCTTTGCAGGTGTAAAGCCCAGCGTCCTCTTCTCTCACCCGCTGTATACTCAGAGTGCGGTTTGAATCCTGCAGCTGGACCCCTGTAGAGGAGGCGTGGGATTAGAGAGAGAGAGAAACCCACACACTCAGACACTCACACACAAACACACACTACATCTGTCAGGGGCGACGAAACAGTGTGCTGTGACTTGCTGTGAGTCTTTTACCTCTCACATCATAAATTCAGCCACATTTTCAGCAGTATTTCTTCAATTTTTGTCACACCTCTGGATTTCCAAGGACTCATTTATAATCCTGTCCTCCTGCGCTTGGGGCCCCGTGTCCCAGAAGCCCCTCTGAGTGAACCCAGAGCAACAGCTGTCACTCAGACCTGTCCTGACCATCCCCTCCCGCCCCCTCTCACTCCCTCTTCTTCTTCAGATGTTAAGAAGAGACACACACTGAGAAAGCTAATGAGCCGTGTCTGTCAGCCTGCAGGGTCTGTGTGTGTGATCACATGTGCACAAGTATTCTTGTCACTGATTGTGTATGGCACATTTGTTTAACAGTATGAGTGTGTGGGTGGTTGAGTGGGTGGTGGTGTATCTGTGTGTTTCTGTGTGCACATTTGTCTTTGACTTTGACTATTTCTGGGGTCCACAGACCAGTAACTGGAGGCCGTTTTCCAACTGGGGACGAAAACCACGTTCATAGTCATGAAAACAGATTTTTGAGTCAGTGATTAAGATTAGACAGGTTGTGAGTTAGTTAAATCTCTGTGAAATGCATTATATTATTATGTCTCTGACTTTGACTACTTTTGGGCTCCAAAAACGAGTGACTGGGGACATCTTGTCCAACTATGGACAAAACCTGTTTTCAGTTGTTAAACAGTTTTTTTGGCTCAGTGATTCAGGTGGAGTCAAACATTCAGAAAACTAAATGTGGTCCTACATCACCTATGATATCATGTTGGCTTTTAATAGTTGGGATGACTTTCACCAACAGTTATCAATATTTAAGTAAATATCAACAAAACTTAGATAGTTTTGGTAAACATCAATTATTTCATCTAATATCTAATATTTTATCTAATTATTCGTGTGAAATCACCTGAACAAAATGAATTTAAAGTAAAGCTTTTAGACTTTTGAATACAGCCAATATTTTGTACATGTTGTGATATTTCCCTGTGTGTGTCTTACTGCATTACTTCTTGGCAGCTGGTAAAACAACCATAAGTCTTTGGTTATAGAAACTCATCACTTTAGGCTACTGGCAAAATGCAACCTACTCAGCTTCGAGAATTTTTTTTCTTAGTTTCAAACTTGTGCCTTTTTTGTTTGAAAAAGTTTTAAGTGGTTTGGCCTCCACTGATAATGAAATGACGTGACATTGTGTACACTCACTCTGTAAACTCTATTGGAACTGCTATACAGGAACTGACATATATTGGAACTGCCAGATATTTTTCACTATAGGAAACTGTGCCACACCATTTTTGCTGCACTGCACATAGGGAATCAGCATTCTCAGTACCAGCCACAAATCAATGGAACAGCCTGGCAACGTGAGAGGCTGCGGTTATATCAGCACTTTCAAAACCAACTTAAAAATTCTGCTAAAAGCTGCTCAGCTCCACTCTTGTTCTCATTTACTTGACAAGCATTCATTTGTGATGAGCTTTTGTGTGTAATTCTGTAATGCCTGCCTCTTGTGTTCATTCATCTAAATTATTTTATCTGTTGTCTACTCCATGCTCTTTGTCATTGTGTTGTTAATTTATTCTGACCTGCCACAGGACTACAAATGTAAATTAGCTTGAAGCTATAGTGCTGCACAATGCACCAGAGGGTGACAATTATGTTTGAGCTGTGCACTGTCCCTTTTAAATAAATAAACGTTATGATGGGAATATGAATCCTGCTAAATTAAGATTCAGAGATCCAAACTTTATCAGGAGCTGCTGAGAGTGTGTGTGGCTGCTGGGTTGCCAAGTGGGCGGCTGCACTGTTGTGTAAATGTGTGTTTCACCTGTGTAGGTGTATTCACCCACCTGACATTTGGTGGAGAGGCTGGTTATCTTTGAACCAGGAGAGGCGGGGCAGAGGTCTACCGTCTACGTCGCATTCCATCCGTAGAGACTCGGTCACATTCACTGTCTGGTTGGTGAGGCTGCCCTTGTACTGAGGCGCTTCCAGCGCTACGAAGGGTGAAGATAGGAAGGTGGAAGGGGGGCAAAGAGATAGAAAGTGAGCCGGAGAAGGAAAGGGAAATCAATAATAAGACTTGTCTGCAGAGATGTAAATGGTGCAATATCAGCTCAGGACTGTAAATGTACATGTTATTTACTGAAAGGTCTTGCCGGATAAAAGTAAGAGCAGACAAGAGGAAAAACAAAATCCATTAAAATGTACATCTATCCTGCAGGCGCTGGGCGCAAGGTTATGGCACAAAATATGACTGAAGCATAGATTTGTTTGTGTGTTTCAGCCCTGCAGCGTCTCTGCTGTGTTTTTTGTCATTATGTATCGATGCTGTGCAAACACTGGGTACTCTCTCCATTATGTATGGATGTGGGTTCGAAGTGCATAGGCACTCTGTTGGGAGTGTGGGTGTCTTTAACCCTGCAGTGTCTCAGCATCAGCTCGACTGTGACCTGTGTGTATTTCCACTGCCCAAGGTGAAGCCTTTCTCTGTAATAATCTGTAGTTAAAATGACTATACTCTACTGTGGCCAAGGTGTTTATGGCTGCGACTGGAGCTTTCATCTCTTTAATCTCTCACCTTTGACGGAGATGTATCTGAACAGGCACTGTTTCTCGCCACTGCGCCTGCTCTGAGCCTCACACACGTAATGACCCTCATCTTGCAGCTGAATGGAAGTGATGGTGAAGTCCAGGACCCAGCTGTTGGTGTGCTCTTGGAAGAAGAGACGTCCATCGAGCGTGTTGGCGTAGAGGTGGACGCTCCTGCAGTCCAGCTCCCGGGGTTTTCCGTGTTCGTCCCGCAGGGCCTTGGGGTCAAGCCGATACCACTGCAGCTGCTCGTATGTGTAATTGTCAGCACTGCAACACAAGGACACTTTCTCCTGCTCCAGGGGATTCTCTGAAGGCTGGACGTCCACACTGAAACCCTCAGGGATGGCTTTTAAGATACAGAGAGTAGCAGATGAAGTGGTTAGGTAAGCTCGCAAAACAAACCCTACATAGTGGACATTCATGAAAAGCAAAGGCTTGAGGTTAGTGCACCCTTCTATTCTGATTAAACATATGAGCTTTCTATTTTTTACACAGTACTATAAACTCAGTATAATCTCAGACTCTGACATTCAATATTAAAGGATCAAGAAAAGAAACAACAAAACAACATGATCTGAACTTTGGAAGAAAAAAAAAAAGTCACAAAACAGAGGCTCTTGCTTTGGGCTTTGGCCTCCTGGCTTGTGCTCAGGAGCCCCATTCAATAATCCATCTATGTTCTTTGGTGAAGAGAAATGGTGGTACTGAATTTTTTAAATCTAATTTATCAGTGCTGTGAGTACTGCAGATTAAATTTTTCTCTATTTACCTCCATTGTAGAAAGAAATCTCAAACATATATCTCACACCTTGACAAATAACAGCGTCAGAGGGAGCACCCTGGAGGGAGCCGGCCCATTCTACGTTTTGTAGCTTTAATCAAACACGGGGTGAAACTGAAGGCAACACACTCACTGGTTACATAGAAGTAGATCAGCCGCTCATCTTTGCCCACTTTGTTTTCAGCAGCACACTTGTACACGACGGAAACACTGGCGTTGCGAATCTGAAGCCTGCTCACTATCTGTGATGCGAAAGAAGGGAGGATGAGACTTTAATTCATCGGGAGAGAGACATGCATATTTTAAAAAGAAAGCTCAGTCTGCTGTCATGTAATTCTCCATGAGCTGACGCAAAGCAGATTTTGTTCTGACAGGCCAACAAGAAGCAAGTTCAGTCAGGTGTGACTGAAAAAACTTAAGGATGTTTGCTTGTGTGTGTCTACGAGTGATAATTTTCCTCCTATGGTTGTGATTTGCACCAATGTGTGTATGTGCACATCAGCCCGTTTGCGTGTGTCTGGATGTGTTTATAACCAGTCCCTACAGGAAGTCTGCAGAGGAAGACTGTTCTAAATATTTCGACTGTGGAAATGGTTCTTGATTGATACATTTTGTTATGGAGCTCAGGATTTGGGATGCTTACATAAAAACATCACAGTTCATGGATAAGTCCACTTACATAAATATCTTATTTTCTATGTCTTAATTGTAGTTTTTCATTCTTTTAGAGAAACGTTACAATATTATTATAGAATTCTTTATCAAAAATGACAAAGACAAGCCTTTTTAAAGAGTAACATGCATAATGAACCTTTTGTTGACCGTCCACCACTTCTTCTGACGTTTCATAGGGCTCGATTTCATTTATGGCGTTTTCTAAGTTAATGTCCTGCCAGTTCTGACAGTCAGCGATCCGGTCGCTTCGGCCTTTCCTGTCTCGTCGAACCCTGGGGAGAAATGCAGACGCATTCATGACATTTCTGCTCATTCACATGCAAGGCGGATTGTGGCCAGTGGGGGAGAATTCAGAAGCACATCAAACCAGACATCCTGACGTTTTATGAGATTTTTTTTTTTTGCCCACATGCTGGATTGCATTTCATATCCGAACATTAGCTTGCATCCCAAAACCAAGGCAATTAAGTTAAGTGTCCTGGCTACTAATGGAAAAAACTATGATATCAATTGCTATTATGAAGATCCATAGTGTGAACATCATAGCAGGACTAATGAAACATGAAATGAAATGTTGCTGCGTTTTCTCCTGAAAACACCGCTCCACTTTGTTAGGTTAGGTAGGTTAGGGTCACTTTCATTTTATCATCTTCACAGACAGTATGTATACCATACAGTCCTTTTAAAAATTACTTCTTTTGTACACATGTATACCCAAATTTAATTATTTATGATGGGATAAAATAGCTTTTTAGCTTTATTTATCAGGTTATGACCATGTTTTATAAGATCACAAGTGGTCAGGCCTTTTGTAACATGTTTTCGATGCAAACTCTGACATGTTTTAGCCACAGTAACAGTGTATTTCTAAGAACAGCACTCAAGGTCAAATTTTTAATTATTAGAAAGATTAGATTAGATTATATTAGATTATAAAGAAAAAGTTAACTCACTAACACGCTAAACTCAGGAAGTGAAGAACCTGGTATGTATTGTCAGCATGTTAGCATGGTAATTAGCATGCTAGCCACACAAACACTGTTAGTCTTGTGAGAATAGTCTTTCTACTTTTTTTACACAAAGACTTAACAAAACAAAATAAATAAATCCCATTTCCTATATGAATAATGTGCGCATGCTAAATATGAGGCCACAGCCAGCAGTCAATTAGTCTAGCATACCAGACATTATATCTTGTTTGTTTAATCTTAACAGAAACCACAACATAAATACAGCTTTTGGTTTCATGAGGCCTTCTGTGCCAATATTTTTATGGCGTCTCAGGTGGTTGACTGATGACTTCTGTCAAAAACTAGTCCCATATATTAACCCTTCTACACTTTTGTACAGTGTGGTAGAAAAGTGTAGTTTGTGTTTGCTTTTGTAACCCAACACAGATTTATTTCAAAGTCCTACACTATATTTTTGAGAAACCATTTTAACCTTTACGACGGAAAAGGTCAACATGTCTAAGAAAACATCCATAAAATTTTATGTTAGTTGAACATAAGACAGAACCTGATCCGGACAACTAGATGTGAAGTTCAACCAAACCTGCCACAATAGTGTATTTCAGTGTATACTGTCTATAGGAATAGGCCAAGTCCCTGACATCTCCATTCATGTTGCACATGGAAAGGTCAAGAAAAAAAGCAATAAGTTAAAAAGTTAAACCTTGGAGGAAGATAGAGGAGGTAGTTAAATATTCATTGTTATATTCAGTGCAAGGGGCCATAAGAAATGGGAAATAACTTAAATCCACAGTATATGGCTGTCCAGAGAATCCATTATATCAAGTTGTGCAATTCAGCAGAGATGGAAAAGGGGAGAAAAAGCCCAGGGCCAAACCTGGCAATAAGATACTATATGTGCGTCAGATTTGTGTGTGTTTGAGTATGTGGGTATGTGCATTTCACTGTGTGTGTGTGTGTGTGTGTGTGTGTGAGAGAGAGAGAGAGAGAGAGAGAGAGAGATATCACCTAGATGAGTTCAAACACACCTTGGTGTTTTTTTTTCTGACACATGAATGAGCATGTGAGTCTCTGTTTGTGTATGTGTGAGCATGTGAGTGTATGTGTGCATGAGTGTGAGTGTGTGTGAGCACACTGTGTGTTTACCTACGCATGTAAGAAAGTTAGACTGCTGTGTGTGAGCTGAACCATGGCAGCCTCATACTGACAGGAACATCATAACTGCATGTAGGAGGAAACAGATTCGACATCGAGCAGCCGCACTTTTCTTCTTCTTCTCCTTCTGTTTACTTTTTCTCCACCTTCTCCTTTATCTCTGCCCTTTTCATCCACCTCCCCTTATCTTTGTCCTCCCTCTCTTCTTCACTATGAGCTGATAATTTCACGCTGACCTCTCCTTATTTGGTCCTCACATCACACTTCATGCACCACAACCCACTCCTGTCCTCTGTTCTGTCCTGTTGGATCAAAACTTATCTACTCCCACACTGGTTACACAGAATTTTCCAAAAAAACCATCACTTCAGTGTGTGAGTGTGTGTAATTTTTCTTACAGTCCGATTCGGGTGCTGTTGACCACACATGGGCCCCAGGCCCTCCACTGCCAGCTGATGTTAGGAGCCGGGAGACCATAGGTGGTGCATGTTAGAGTCTGACTGCTGCCACTGGGGTAAGGACTGGAGTCTGCCACTTCTTTCTCATGAATCTGTGGGGGAACTGGGAAAGAGGAGAGACAATTAATCCAACCAACCGTGCTGCCAACTGTAATGTTAAGGGTCATAGAATATCACCCTTCACTGGTTGCCTGTCTGTCAGAGACTTGATTTACTGCTTTTGATCTCTATCAGACAAGTGATTTCTTTGTGGTTTTTTTTTAAGTTCAGAATAATTGAAAACACTATTTTTCTATTAATTTGAATAGTTATGATGTCTCAGTAGGTAAATCTGGTTGATTTTAGATTTCATTTGCTGCCATTTGGTCTGTCATTCACAATGGGTATTTGTGATGTGATACAGGTGATTGTGATATCATAATAGGTCATAATAGATCATTATGTTTAATGCTTTAACAACTCCACCAAGAAAAAAGCAATGAAAAATAATAATAATAATAATTGTAATAATAATAACAATAACATAACAATAACAATTCAAAGTACCGAATTTGAGCTCAACTATATGGTTGAGCAATTCAATTCAATTCAATTTTATTTGTGTAGCTTTCGACAATGAGCAAGCACTTGGTGACAATGAAGAGGAAAAACTCCCTTTTAACAGGAAGAAACCTCAAGCAGAACCAGGCTCAGAGTGGACGTCATCCGCCTTGACAGGCCGGGGTGAAATGACAAAGAGAAAGAGAAGAGACAAAGAAAAGGGAGGGGAGGAGGACGGGGGAGAAAGAAAAGATGGAGGCAGTTAAAGGGTTAATAATTAATAACTGATGTCTGATGACCCCTGTTGGTCAAGGTTCAGTAATTTGATCTGATTTGATTTGCTTCTAAAACGTTACCATGAATGGCAACCTATTGCAGCAGTGTGGGCTCACCTACAAGATTTTCTTCATTTTCTCCCTCTTTTTCATTACAACTTTTTACTACTACTTGCTACTATTTTAATAACCACTTTGGGTCACAAAAAAAAAGCTCCTACTGACTCTGGAGTTGCAGTCAGCTATAGCTGCTATATTTTACTCTGGGGAGCAGCTGTTAGTGCTCCGTGGCCCGATGTTGCCTGCGAGTTGAGGAAAAGGTGTCGAAGGTGCCATGCTGGAGTTCAACGCTGTGAGAGAAAAAGGACACATGAACATGTCCTTCCGTCCATCATCACTGGGAATGTAAACCTTCAATCCAACAAAATAGACAACCCAGCACCAGAGGACCTGCCAACGCTGCAGCATTATGGCCAACATCTCCATGGATATATTTGATTTAGAATAAAATTCATTTGATTTGATTCTAATTCGTCAGTTATTTACTTGGTCCGTACGTTTATGATATAATAATAGATAATTGTAACATCACAACAGGTCATTATGATGTAATAAATAGTGATTGAATGGTGAACACATGTTATAATGTCACTTATGACGAGCATCCAGTGATTTGATTTGATGTGGCATTTGTCATTCAGTAATAATTACATAATTGTGATCCAATAATTGGTGATTGGTAACATCTTGTAATGGTCATTGAGGACTTCAGTATATTTGAACTGTGGAAGGACATTAGACTGTAACTACAACACTTTACAGCAAATGACAGGAAATACTTTGAAGTCTGTATAAGCAAAAAGTTCATAAGTTTGCGAAAACAACTGTTGTTTTGGCAGTGTTTGATGAAGGAACAACAGTAAACTAAAAACTGTGACTACTTTATGATTCATCATCTATGATACCTTCATGACCTACTTTTGTTTGCACTTTGTAATTTGTGTTGATAAGTGGCAGCATTAAGCAGATGCCTCTACTGGAAGTTTAACAAGCACATGAAGGAGTGAAAGGAGGCCCATCACCCGCATCTTTTGTTTACTGCTTTTGCAGTATTTAAGCTTTCTCATATCTAAGCCAAAGCCAAGCACTTACCATAATACTTCCATTGTTGTATCTGAAACAAAAGGCACTTCACTGCATGTGCCTTTCTTAGGCTCTAGAGTTTTGAAACATGGAAGTTGAAAGCAACACATCAACTGGTTTATACATAAAACACCTGATGTAATTCTAACCAACAGACTAGTTACCATTGACAACAAGTGTGATGTTGAGTCTCTTCTCCAGCGCAGCAGCTCTATTTTTCAGCACCACTGTGTAATGCCCAGAATCCTCCTGACAGACATCTCTAATTTCCAAAGCGTGGTTAACGTGCATCTTCATCCTTTTCATCTTGAACTCTGGGCGCTGGTTTATCAGTTTTCCGTCTTTATACCTGGGTACACACACACACACACACACACACATACACACACACACACACAGTTGGGTTGCTACACTGCAGAATACACTCTCCAGCTGATGTGTTGCCCTAAATTAATTTGTAAATCTCAGCCTTCTGAGGCCTAATTATGCTTTTGGAAGTTGCCCATTACAGTTAATGAATACACCAGAGAGTCTTATCTTACCATTGTGTTTCAGGTGTGGGGAACGCTGACACATTTACTTGTAGTTTGAACGACTTCTGACCAGCAGTTACTTCCACCACTGGCCCAGTTCTGTAGTCGAGACTGATAAATGGCCTTTCTGGAAGAAAAAAAAGGACACTCACTTCTTTATATAAAATAACTATCGCTTTATGTCTGAGCTATCCAAGCTTAAAGGAAGGCACCACCAAAAATCTTTTATTTTAGTGTCAAACACTGGTGACTTGCAAACTTTAAAAGCTAAAAGACAGCTCCTATGCAGGAGGTGGAAAAAATAGTGGCCCACTGTCACGGCATGAAAACATCAGTTGAAATGTCCACAAAAACTTCTCACATCACACCTGTGTTGTTTATCCCTTCCAGTAACTTCACTTTGTTTGGACATTTCGTCATGTTTTAATGCTGTGAGTCTGTGTGAGTCTCCTCTTTGAATTCGGAACCATGATCGCAGCCTACACCACTGAATATTTCATTCAGTTTTTGATGGTGCAAGTTTAAGCAATAGAATAGACCACTGCTCAGTATAGGTAGTATTTCTGGTAGTGATAACCAGTGTAAGGCAATGATAACAAAACATAACAAACATTAATCAGTTAATATGTTTTTAGCTGCATTGGCTGTAGAGATGATAATGTCAGTCAGTTTGGTCCAGATGGAAACATCTTCACAACAGTTTGATGGATTACCATGAAATTCACTTCAGACAGTCAGTGTGCCCCAAAGGACAAATCTGAATGACTTTGTTGATCTTTTAACCTTTCCCTGGGGCCATCAAAAGGTGAACGTTTCACTTACCAAGTGAATATGTCTACATCAACAAACTCAGCTGGCAAAAAAATGTACTCAGATGTTCACAGAGCCCATTTTATGATCCCTGCTAATGTGGGTGATTCCTTGACTTTCCCCCAAGCTCCACCTTGAGGTTGACATGTATTTTGGACTGAAATTCCACCAATTATGAGTTGTAGTGGCTCTGCCATTTCACCTTTATCAATGAATTACCTGCAAAATCAGTAACATTTCCATCATTTTCAGGTGTATTTTGTGTCTTGTTTGCGTTGTTGTTACCCATGACTAATGTGGTATTGGGCTAACGCACTGATGGAAGATCAAGTAGTAGATGCGGACTGATCTGAGCTTGTTCTTACCATGAACTAAGACCTGAGTTTGTTTGATTAGTATTTTATCCATGCTGGTCACGTTGCAGATGTATGAGCCGGAGTCTGTAATGTTGACACTGTGGATGGTCAGGATGCTGACAGCCTCTGTGGTGTGAGACAGAGCTTCACGATAGGGCTTAGTTTCCACCCAACTGTTCGTCTGGGGAAATGAAACAGACAGAAAAATTGTGAAACAAGTCTGAAATATTCAGCTTTTTGTCAACCTTAGGTAACTAGCTGTTGTTGCTATGTACCTCTTTCCCTGGGTAAGCCCACTGAAAATCTACCCCGGTGTCGAACTCCACCACGGCTGTGCAGTTCAGGGTGAGGGCCTCCCCCACTATCAGCTCTACTGGGTCCTCAGGAAACAGCTTGACATCGTAAACCTGACTTCCTGTCCGGGAAAACAGAAAAGGGTGGGGGTGGAGGGTGGGGTACAGGGGGAGGGAGACAGTGAAAGAGGTCATGGTGACATCGTCAGCAGTTTTTCCTTCCTTACTGGACCAGAGGAAATGACTTTCCTTTGGACCAGAGGAGCCATCCTACTATAAAAAGGCCTTTCTGTCACAAGCTTACACTGTTTCCATTCATGTACCAACCTATATATCAGTGAAGGAAATTAAAGGTTTAATACAGTGAAGCCTCTAGTCAAGATAAGAGAGAAAAATGTAAGAAGCTTTGGACACAGGACAAAGTCTCTGATATTCAAGCTACCTCTCTGCAGACACATGAGACAACTCGTGGCACGACAAACTGTGCGTTTGCTTGGTGATGTCTGTGCAACGGACTGTGATCCCCCGATTGTTGAAACACTCCATTAGTGCACCAAGTGAAGACTCGTTCTCTGTTTCTCATCTGACTGATGCGGCTGTTACTCTTGGCCAGCAGCAGTGGCTTTGCCCTCTGAAGTGAGAGGCGAATGATCTCACACAAAAAAGCAAAGAGCCTGCAGGTCTCTCAGAGTTTAGTCCTGATGAGAGGGAAACTCGATGTGAAATCTTGTCTCTGCATCTTAGTTTTCTAAAATTTCATTACAACCTCTCCCTTCTCTTCTTTTTTATTTCTTTTCTTTTGATTGTGCTGGCATGCACACACTTTAAAAAAGGGAGTTTTTTTAAGGAACCTACATAGAGAAACAAAGGCGTAATTGGCTGCCATTCAAAATTATAATGACAAACCAATCAGCTTAGCGCCATCGTTGATTTCCAAGCTGCTCTCTCTTTCAATAAGAGCACAGCCGCAAATCTATTTTAAATGTTTGTATTGGTTTGTTTCTGTTGCTATTAAAACTACAGACTGGGTGATCCACAACATTTAAATTCTAAACTTATGGAGTTGGCACAGTTATGAAGTCTTTTTACCTGTAGTGTGGATTAGGTAGTTGATAGATTGGTACTGTTTGTTGCCCAGTGTGGCAGTGCAGAAAACCATAAGTATCGGCACGGTGTCTATCATTTCTCTGGGAATGGACCAGCCTTTTTTGTTGTCCCATGTCTCCAAGCTTATCTCCAGAGGTGTAGGCAACTGGAATGATGCATGTAAAAAATATGTATGTATTAATAATAGTAAAAGCACTTCAACTAGAGACAGATAGTATGAAATCTGTGGTGAGTACAAACCGTGTGGAGAGTGACGTTCAAATCAGGCACTGTGACCAAACATGGCACAGTGACATCAGTGAGGTGACGTGTGATGAAAATGGTTTCCAGGTTCTCTCTGCCGTGGCCATTGCCTCTCTTGAGGAAGGGATTCTCTGGGTCTGGAGGCACACAGAAATAGGAAACTGTTAAAGGCTAACCTTGATAACAGCCAGGATAATGGCAGCTATTACTGAGGTAACTTCATGAAGTGACAGACAGATATCTCACAGCCTGATAATGACCCACGTCCCCCACCAAAGACACGCCATACGTAGACTTTATCACGATAACCATTGAACACAAAGGCCCACTCTGTTCTCACACAGTAAATAGCATTAAGAACTGCTATTACATGTCACCTGAGAAACAGACAGTTAAGGGGATTAATGCTCTTCTAAATAGTTTTACAATTTCACCCCAAGGTGCCTTTTAGTGGAAAACATCCCTCCTACCTTTAATCCTTGATACTTCCAATTATATAGAACAGGATTCACAGTTGCTGTTGCAATGACATGCTTTTTGGAAGACATTATAGAAAAAGTCTCTGATTATACATTACATCCATTATTACTACACAACCTCACATTCCCACAGCAGGAACACTCATCATTATAAAAATACTTATCTCTCCGGTGTTCCTGCCAATGGCAGCGACTATGGCAGTCAAAGATGTGGAGTGACTACTTTTTTCTTTTTTTTTTTGTCATGATAAGCCTTCTATTATTTTCTCTTTGCTTATTCTCTGTTTTTTTTCAGCAGTACTGCAAGGGGGAATGTACAAAGGGTTCCGTCAAGGGGCTTATATTTCTGGCCTGCGGTGGTCTAAACACACACAGGTAACAGAAATAATACACATCTCCTCATGGTTTAACTTCCTCACAATAAATCGCTGTAGGTGTTAGACTGCAATTGGTTTTTGAAAGAATAAATGTCCTACCCGAGGCGAGAGGAGTTTGCAAAGCATGAAAGGTATGTGTGTGTGTGTGTGTTTAGATAAGAGAAAATGTGTTTCTGAGGAAGTTTTTGTATATTTAGCATGTACCTGTTCGTGTTTGTGTTTGCAATACGATGCACTTACAGTGCATCCATGCTTTGAGGTCATACATTCATGCATGTTTTTGTGTGTTTAGAGGACAGTGGGCAGCGCAGACAGGGCAAAGATGTCGACGTCTGCTTTTCTAACTGAATCCACATGCAGTCCTTCTCATCTCCCCACACACTGGGTCTAATTTATGGCTGCGATTTCATCTGCTTCCGATCAGCCCCCTGGTTACATCTGTGGAAACTGTTTTGGCACCTTGTCAGAGGGAATAAACAAGGGTTTTACATGAGTGGACCGGTCAGCAGGATTCCCCTACATGACAATCATCTGTCTCTCGATCCGCTTCTCCTCCTCCACCTCCTACTTTCTCTCCCACACCACATGGAGCAAGGACGTAAAAAAGAGGCAACCCCACGGCCAAACTCAGATCTTTAAATTCTGTCATAAAGTAGGTAAAATAGGAGCGATGGTTCTGAATTTTAATATATGCGAGATACTGTGAAACCTGGAGAGAAAAGATTTGTAGAAAAATCGATTTGACTGTGCAGCTCTAATCAGATTTGACGCTCTTGCAAATCATGTGAAAAGCCTCCCGAGAAGGTGAATTACAAGAAAGCCACTGCTATATTTCAATATTAATATATTAATACCATATCCTCTCTCTAATTAGAAAAGAACTGTTCAGTCCCACCTTTATCACATGCCACGCATCTCTAATTTCCGTAACACTAATCCTGCCAGCTTCCAGGGTGTCACTGAGGCAAAGTCAACAACTTCCACTTCTCTAATGCACAGATCACTTTGATACTGAATTCATATTCAAGCAGGAGATCTTTTACAGAAGGACAGTTGGGGTTTTCTTGTGAAAACTCCCTCCCAAAGAAAAGAGAAACAAAAGACAAAAAGGTCTAAGTAGCCAAGCTAAAGAGCTGCAGACCAGGACAGGAAGGCAGGAGATGAAACATATCAGGCAAAACAGCCCCCACAAACTCCAGATTCACCGCTACATCAAATATCCTCTAAATAAAAAAAATAAGTCATGGTTGGAAATAAGATATTCCATATTTATTGTGCACAAGACTGTGAAGATTTCTCTTTAATGGAAAAAAGACAAGAAAGACTGAAACTGTGCTTCATAATGAATATTCTGCGCTGAGCCAGCAAAATGAGTGAGTCATTTAAATATTTCCAAATGTAATTGTGTCAGCATTAGTGTATGAGGGGGTGTGGATATGTAGGAGTGTGTGTGTAGGTGGCTCACCCCTGATGAAAACATAAACGCTGACGGCAGTGGTGCCGTCAATGACGTTCTTGACTTCCTTGTAATTGCAGCGATAGTAGCCCGTGTCTGTGGCCTGTGCCCTGGTCAGGACCAGCCTCTTACAGTATTGCCTCCCCGACTGCCCCGGACACTCGCTGACTAAGACGTCCCTCTGCCCGGATGCCGCAGGGGTCGACTGCAGGGCCTGGCGATTGCTTACCTCCTGTCCCTTCCGAGTCGTATCAGGCCAGACCCAGGCCAGAGTGTGCTGTCCCCTGAAGACACATCCACACAAAAGACATGGAAAATATTTTTATTGTAAAATAAATAAATAAATACATAAACAACCATCCACATGTTGTATTATCAATTAAATGATGGCTCTGCATTTTTTTTTTTCACATCCGTCTCTGCTAATTACATCAAGCTAAAATGGTTTTGGTGTAAATATAGAACAAGCTTTGGCATCTGCATTACTCATATTCTACTGTTAAGTGGTTTATTTCAACTGTAAAACAAAGTGTTTGTGTATGTGACGTTATGAACTCCTCTGGGTATCCACACACCCCTGTTTGTTTTGTGCCTTGTCACGGAAATTCAGTTAGCTGTGGACACATTAACCTGGAGGCATTATGAGTGAGATTGAGTGGAATCATAATGGATGTCTGAAAACTGATAGCTACGCTTTCACCACCTGCCTCCGTCAACTACAAATATTACATATTTGCAGACGGTGCCAAAATGTGATGACTGGAAATCACTGAGAGCAATGGAAGTATTCTGTTGTTATTTTACAGCCTGAGCGAATAGCGTCTATCTGTCTAGGTTCAAGCAAATTGTACATTGTGAAGATTAAATTGGGTAAAATGAAAATGACTTCCATTCCCAGGAGATTCTTACGTTTGGAAAAAATGTGAGGTTAACACACTAAGACCTGTGTTGGAAAAAGTCCAAAAGTATCACCAGCTTTCCAAATACAGCATTCTTTTTTTTGTGGTGCACAAACAAAATGGTTAATGGAGTGACGGCTTGGCAGCGAACAGCACAGCAGTGATTTCATAAGGATAAAGGACTGTTATTATTGAGTGGATTCATATCTCACATTGAATTGGTTTGTATCAGCATCAGCGTTGTTTAAGAACAAAGAGTCTCTTTGTGTCCTATATGGCCTTTTGTTCATATGGTTTAGAAAATGTAGATCACTTTTTTTTTTCTTTTACTTTTTACTGTTTGGTTTTGTTGTGTATGTGATTTTTCTTGTATGAACTGAATTTCTAAGATTTTAGGCTGTCTTAAGAAAACCTGTAATTTTGGGCTTCATGAATAGAATTCACTTGGCTATTTTCCACCAGAAACACAAAGCACAAAAGATACTATGAAAAGTGAACAGAATTACCTTACTAGTAACAACCAATTATTGTTAGATGTTACTTAAAGGATCAATCTGTGGTATTTAGTGGCATCTGGTGGTGAGGTTGCAGATTGCAAACAATGGAAAACTTTTTTTTTTTTTTTTCAATCGTAAACCTGACAGAAATGTGGAAGGCAATCTTTAAAGGCAGTGTGTGGTTTGTCCATTCTGAGCTACTGTACATAGATGACAGGTCAACATGGCCGACACAATGAGAGCCTGCTGCCAGTGTAAATATGACAAACTCATTCTACTGTAATGAAAACAGGATTTCTTCATTTCAAGGGATTATGAGATAATGAAAATGTAATTAGGGATATTACCGTCAATTTCTGACAATAGATTCCACTAAATACATTTGGGCTTTGAACAAGCCCACATGTGCTTGAAGGTCCCTTCTGCAGGATTTATGGAATCCACTGGTAGAAACTGAATATTTGCTATTATATTTTCATTGATGTGTAATCACTGGAAATTGAGGATCATTGTGTTTTTGTTATGTTAGAATGGGCCCTTCATAGCTACATAGGGATTAGGTCCTCCATGTTGCACCAAAATGTTTCTACTGTTGCCCAGAATGGACAAACCAAACACTCATTTTAGAGAGAGCCTTTCATGGTTGTATGCCACCTGAAGGGCACTGTACATTCACTGAAATAGGGAGGATGAAGCCAGGAAAATTCAATTGACTGCGATCTGCAACTTCTCCACTAGAAGTCACTAAATCATACACACTGTTTAAGTAAAGTACTTGGCCAGATGTACTTAAGTACATGCCACCATAACAACCTACTACTGCTCACAATGGATTTGTTGGCTTCTTATTAGGAGAAAGGATCTTGATTTTTGTTTTTCATTTCAGCCAGTATTGATCTTTTCGCTTACTAAAATTACAAAAAACAGGCATGCACAAGTGCATGCAAACAAAACACAACAGAGAAGCACATACATACATACCTGCATGTAATAGTGAGTGTATCGTGGACTGGAATCACTATGTCGCCTCTGGAGCTATCGAGGATAGGTGGAGTCATAGAAAAGCCAATCACCAGACCTGAGGGAGCGAACACAACAACTGCATTAGATGCATGTTTTATATATGGGCCAGTCAGGACTGGGTGGTTTTGATAGAGCTGCTGCTCAGGCTGTCAAATCTCTCCAACACATCACGAATCTGAAATCTGACACGACAGAAACTCAGATAACACGTTGTTCATTACATTTATAAGCTGTAAGGCAATCTGCTGGTAAAGCACTCAGTCCCACAGCCTGAGAACACCCAGACAGAGAAATCATGGCCCACTCGTGAGGTGTTGCTGCTCCTCTGAAATAGCTACAGAACATTTTCCCCTGATTCATTACCAATACTTGCATTTCATTGACTTCTGCCGCTTGGTTAATATGGCCGGTCTAGAATGCCATTACTGTCCCAGAGCCCCCTCAGGGTGCTATTAGTGCTTAGTCAGACTCCACACCTACAGTCTATCATATATAAAGGTGCCACTATGACTTATGCCCCAACAGGATATTATTAGAGATTAACACACACACACACACACACACACACAGACCTACAGCACAAACAGAGGAGGGTGTACAAAGGTGCAGAGGCTTTCACAGCATTTATGAAAGCAAATGATGACAATTTTTCACACTGACTCAGTATCTAACGCACAATATGTTTCCCAGCATAAAGAACAAAGCAGGGAAAACTGCTCAAGGACAAACAGAGGCAGCAACATTAACACCTGAAAACCGACATTCAATACTTAAATCAATATTCTTACTTCCACAAAGAAAAGTATTTGTGCTCATGTGGCTTGTGTAACAGAGCATCTTTTCTTTCTTTCTTAATTTCTTTCTTTTTTACTTCTGTGACACGTCTTTAAGCATGTGAGCTCTCTTTTGTTCAACTTTATTTTATCTCAGATATAAAATTGCCACTGCACAACAGATTTCAGCACCAGCAGCAGAAAGACATCAAGAACTGTTTCACAACAGTCAGTCATGACCTGCTGCCAATCACAACCAAAAGATCTGGAAAGCTCTGATAATTGTACACAAACCACATTCCTCCAACACATCCTGCTGCCTGTGGAGCACAATAGAGCAAAATTATTTTTATGTAAATATTTTTTTAATCATGTTTACAGTAAAGGCTGGTCCCAGTGGAAGCAGACTTATCAGCCTGAGTTCCCTTCAATACTGAAAGTAGACCGGAATTGAACAATACCAGTAAATCTTAGTCATCTTAAGTGATAGTATACTTGATTAATATTGCTTAAGTGTTTAAACCTTCAGCTACAGATTTCCTGCATATGATATAATGGCGTTAAACACTATCTAAGGCCAAAGAGGAAACTTATTAGGCTACTTTTATTGAATAATAAGGGGGTGGGTGAAGATATGCGTCAACCCTTTTTCACACTGTGGCATAACAGTGCTTAAGGCCACTTTTCTGCTGCCCTACATTCTTCTATATTGATCCCACTTTCTAATGAAATGCATCCCCACATTTTGTTTTGAACAGAAGCTCTATTATCTACACGAGAGAATTCATAAAAAATCAGGACAGATAAGTCTCCTAGTCTTGCCACTGTCAATGTCATTTTTACAATAATTTTTTGTGTTTATTGTATGTCTTATTTAAGTTTATGTCAAGGAATAAGTTAGCTCTTTCTGTTAAACTAAACCATCCAATTGCTGACTGTATCTTGTGGTACAATATCATCATTTAATTTTTGTCCAGAAAGCTAATATTTCCCAAAATGTTGAACAACTGTTATGTATTTTTATATTGCTGATGTTGGCCCCATAACTCTCTTTCATACTAACAAAATATTGATTCCCCTTTTTATTTTTTAAATATTCATGGTGGAGATTACTGCTGAGACAACAAATCCATTAAGCGACATCTGGTTCTATCATTTGGATATTAAAAAAGACATAATGCTAATTTGAAACCACATACAACTCGCAAAGTAACACTTGAATGATTGTGTAATAGGATAGCTAATACTGCCACACCGACTGAAAACAAACACACGGAGGAGTTGAAGTGGGAAGTGGTGGCAGTCCATGGATGGTTCCCAGCTTGGTTCACAGCAGGGTATTCCTTCCCTCAACTTCCAAAGATCTTTAACTCTGCCCCAGAGGAGAAGCAAAGCTTCCCTAGCATATTGTCTAAACTCAGATGTGAATCTGCCACCAGCTTCTGTCCCATCACCACCCCACCGCAACGCAACACAGCTTTGTCTACTCTTCCTCACACCTGAAATACTGTGAAACCAAACAGTGGGGAGTGTCTGAGAAACATACACAGGGGTCAGCACAGCCTGCCCCCACTCCAAGAGATGTTTTTCCTGTCAAAACAACTCAGATCTTCACTATTTTAGGAATAACAGTTTTTCTTTACATACAGTAAGGGAGAGAAGCAGCTCAATTTTGAAGGTAATCAAACAGAAGAGAACTGGACTTCCCTGGAAAAAGTCTTCTTAAGATGAAAAATTTTAGACCTTCCTGTGTCCACTAAGGACATCAGATCAGGATGTTCCACTTGATTCAACAACTCTGGAGCTTTTTAGGGTCTTTTAGCTCATTGTTTTGGTTATCTTACTACTACCGTTTTGGTTGACTCGCAGCTAAAACCTCAGATGCTGCTGTGGCTCAGGAGGTAGAAGGAGTTATTGCCCCTTACGGCTGGGACTTAAGGAACTTAAAATAATGTAAAACCGTGGTACGATCCAAGGATCGAACCCAGGATTAATGTTAACATGCTGGTGAACACAGTGGAGCAACAGCTAAAGAGAATTTTTTTCAGGCCTTGAGACATAAAAGAGAAGTGAAAGGTAGGTAAATAATAGACTTACACTTATCAGGAAAAAATAAACACATCTACAGATAATTGCTGTGTATGTGTAAGGCAAAAGTTTGCTCAACGCTTTATAAGGTGATTATGTCAGTGTTGTGTTTTACACGTGTTGCATTGCTCACAAAAGAAAATATGCATCAGCACTGCCGCAGAAAATGGGTCCTGCATTATGGGTCATATGTTCAAACACTTAACAAAATGCATATTTACACAAGCAACCTCTGTGGCTGTTGGAATATGGATTTTTCCTCCAAACCGCAACAATGGAAGTAATGTGGCTTTGTTATATGGCCTCTAAACATCTTCAAAACGAAGTCAGTGTCAGGTTTTAACCATGTTTGCATAGAGTTCCCTACTAAGAGTCTTCAAATAGTTTTAGTTGCTGAAACTCAGTTGTTTTAGCTAGAACTCAGACAAATGACAGTTTTGCTGTGTTGAATTTAAAACTATCCAACTCTGGCGCCTTCCAGTGATACTATAAAACATGGATCCGACTGATATGCCTATCTCCATTTTTCTACAAACAAATACTTGACATAGCACAGTAAGTACTCTGAAGAATAACTGAAGGAAAATGATGAGAAAATGTAACAGGGTACCCATGTGGATGTGTGGTGACATGACTTTTCTTCCTTTTCTTCCTCCTTCCAAATGCACAGACTGAGTGATGCGCTCTGACCTAAATCCCTACTGTAGCAGAGTCTCAGTGATGGATGTTTCCCTCGCAATCTGTAGGGAGATTGCACGCTGACAGACAGAAAGCAAATTGTAAAGCTTTTTCAAATGTCACGAGTGAATGGTGCGCTCGGAAAGACAAGACTTCAAGATGTTAGGAGGTGTATTTTTGGCAGCAAAACCTAGAAGAGGAGTATTTACTATAAAAAGGAGACTTAAATTTTTCCTTTATGAAATGTTACAGTGTACAGAAAGATAGACTGATATGTCGATCACAGTGCAGCAGTGGCAGTGTCACACACCAGAGGGCAAAGAAGACATTACACCCACACGGAGTCAAGCTAAGCGCCCTTTGAAGTCAGGAAAAACATTTCACAGATCATTCAAACTGATACAGTTCATGACAAATATGTTGATGTACCCTGAGCTCACTGCTCCTGACACGGTCTGTTTCCAAGGTGAGTTTGAGGCTAATGTGCACCACATCATGTGTCAGAGGTTTGGATCTCTCATATATTACTTCTCATCCTAAGTGGTTCTCTCATAACTGCTGCAGGAGGTGCCGAAATCATAACTTAATGTCTTCTGGGCTGTGCATGGCTGCCGGCCAAAACAGCCACCGACCTCTCTGCTGTTTGGACACTTCAGATTGATGACAGGTGGGAAGAATATTTCTGCACCTTAAATACTGTGGGTGACTCTAAGCCCACATGCTCTGGGAGCTACTAGCTCCTTCCCCGTTTTTAAAATGATGAAGATGTTTGGTGCCAGATGTCTGCAGTGCATGTATATAATGTATACACTATGTTTCCAAACTGCAAGACAACAGACATAGAGGCCAGTCAGCTATATAAATGGTTAGAGAAAATACATAATCCTATTAGTAATTGTTTGCATTCTGTCATATCTAATTCAAAGCATACATTGCTCTTCACATAGCTGCATACGTACAGCTATGTGAAGCAAATGCCAAAGAAAACCAAACACATCGATTCATTCAAGTTCACAGCCGATAGCATATCTTGTCATGATAATAAACACATTTTCCTGCTGTGACCTTTTATGCTGCATTTCATGACAGATTGTTATGGCTCTTATCACTCAGTTCGCTGGTTTCGTACACAAGGCTGCAGCTTCAGCCCCAAAAATAGTTGGTTCAACAGTGATCTGAGTAGATTTGAGAATATTTTAGCCCCTTAACTTACCATATAGCCACTGCTCTCAATATTAAAACCAATCCATTAGTAAACTCTTGCAGCACCCTTGAGTTGTTTAATCTAACCGTTTTTGCAATGCAACATGGGTTTAAGTGGAGATATGAAAAGTCAAAATGCATGAACCCATAATGATAAGCAGAATTAATGTTTATAGTTACATCAGTGGCGAAGAGTTTGCTAATTGATTTTCAAACTCAGCAGGAATGAATGGGAGCCTGTTGCTGCCCGGAGGACACGAAAAATACATTTGAAAGAGTAAAACACAGCAGCACAGTGTACAAAATGTCCATGAGTAATGTCAAGTATGTGTGTGTATTTTTTTTTTTTTGTAAATGTGATAAGAAATGTAACATCACTGCTGCAGGGTATTATTCAGCTCATGCTTACAGATATTTTTCTGTAGCCAACAACATCTGATTGATCACCATCTATTTGCTCAGAATGATTGTCTGGCCTAAAAATGCAACTGGGTGGTGATTGGCTCATGGACAACCACCTTTCAAATGGGAGCACGGGGCAGTGAGCCAAAAAAATATTTGAGCTTGGTTCCCCTTCTTTTCCCATGCATTCCAGCTGGTGGTGCAGAGATAAGCAGCAGCTTTGGGTGATTAACTTCTACCAACAAAAAACACAGCAACATTACATTTCAACCTACAAAGATAAAACAAAAGTATTTCCAAAAGATGATTTACTCCCTCTGTTACCATGTGATTACACTGTGCATAAACACACAGGTTTAGATCCTTCAGACACATAAACCCTGCTCTAACAGTCTCTGAAAGTCAAATATTAATCTTGCAGGCAATTTTCTCTGCTTCAGAAACTTGAAATTACAATGACTCCAATGACATTAAAACCTTATGATTCAGCTCATTGCATTCACAGTATCTGACACTGATTGCTGGGTTTCTCAAAAAACTAATTAAAGTCAGACTTTAGCAATTACCAAAAGATACAAAAAAGATCTCTTTATTGGGGTTTTGTCTCAGTGAAACGGCTCATTGAACGCGTCCTTGTAAAAACCTGACATTGCTCTTGAGAAATGTGATTTCTCTGTTGTTGAGATAACCCATTCTCACTGTGGGAGTCATGTGTGTGTATCCTGCACCAGCTCCAGCTCGATGTGCCAAGCAAACATGAGGGTTTGAGTGGCCTAAAACAACTTTTCAGGCTGACATTTGTTTAAAACAATATTAAAAGATATAAAATGATAAATGCCTGGAAGGTAAATTGCAATTCACGCAAGAGTGAGGCAGCAAACACAATTTCATTTAAATCTTGTTCCCAGACAGGCTAACTATGTGATCATATAGAGATGACTACATTAGACATACGGCTTCAGACAGCTGGTGTTTCTTTTTTCCCTATGCTGCATGCCTCTGTCATGATGGAAGTGCCAGATGTACGTATATGTGAGCCAAGTGCCAGAAGTCTGAATCTTTCAAGGACAATATTGCCTCTTCAGTCAGCCTGTTCACCAGGCAGCACTTTGATGTGTCAGCTCCACATACCTGGTTGACAGAGACAAAAAATGTATGAGTGGCTACATGTCATCCGAACTAAGTAAACAGCATGCCAGAGGAGTGTTTTCAGTAGCTCTATACTTTGAATGCCGAATGGTGCAGAGGATTTCTGCACACAGCAGTTATGTAACAAGTCAACCTTATGAAATATGCTAGAAATGTGAAATTAATGACTTTTAATGGTGTTATTAATGATGTTTAGATTAATGATGACAAAATGTAATCCCAACTTATTTTGAGAGCTCATGGGCTTCCAGTAAAACAACTACAGAAACACAATAAAACATATTGAGGTCCCTGGCTGGATTTGAATGGAGAACTTCTTTTACATGTCATCCAGTCTTTCTCTGCCCTCACATTTCCTGTCTGATTCTCTGCTGTACCCTATCAAAATAAGGCAAACCTCCTACAAAGTAATAAAAGAAAAACTGCAAAATATATTGCAGCCCACTCTCACATACATAAATCAGACAAATGTGCATCTCAAATAACTTGTTTCCACTCCTGCTGTCCCTACTGATGGCTGGATGTGTGCAGCAACAGGCAGCGTAAGAATTTAGAAAAACACCAATCCAGTGTGGCATTATCTATCCCAAGCTGTAAACGGGAAATAATGACAAATTCCAACTAGAAGTAGCCAGGGAGAGTCACAAGAGGCATTAATAATTTTAACCCAGATGCATTATGGTCTTGTGTTATGAGGGGATCAGGCAAAATGAAATGTGGGCTTGTTCAAAAAAGTGGGAATACAGTGGTATACAGGGTAGGGTTCATCCATTTAAATGCCTCTCTTCATGGCACATATTGATGGCTTTACCACAGTCAGGGAAAACTGAAACTGGACTTCCAATCTTATGGAGGACACCTGGTGCCTCAAGATAAACCATATAAACTCACTAGGAAAGAGCAATGCTGCCATAAGGCACTCTAAGCCAGATAAAAATGTAAAGCTTCTCTGACAAGTAGACAGATTCAAGGCAGGCGAAAGTTGGGAGCATCAAAGGTGCACATGGAGACGTGAGCTCCTCTCTCCCGTACGTAAGACGCGCCTGAAGCACTGAAGCTCGTGTGAAAGGCAGCGTGATGTTTTTCATTGGGCGCAAATTTCCTGTTTTCTTTATCATGTTCACGCTTCTCCCACTTCCCTTTTTCATGGACAGTGGAGGAGATGTTGCCGTTAGTGTTTCCTTGCTTCTCTGCAGTTTTGTCTCTGATCGGTCATGTGACAGGAACAGGAAAAGAGGAACCTTGTGTAAACAAACAAAAGCTTTTTAAAGATTCTGGGTTTGGCTGAAAGGATGCAACATGGGAGTCGTACAAAAATACAAAGGTTTTCACAGATACAGAAATTATAATTAGATGTGTTCTGGTGCTGTGTGGTGTTATGCTGAATGATGAGTGAAATGCCTGGGAAGCTGTTTAAATGTTTCCATGTATGCAGCTGTGACTTTCCTTCAGCTGACACTCAAAGGGTTAAGCAGACTTGAAGGAGACAGCAAATGTAAAAAGTGGAAGTGAACTGTGATCATACAAATATCCATTTTGGGATTTATGTTTCTGCCCTTGTCTGTTGGCCCTGATAGATTTAACAGTATAACGCATGCAGTACTACAATTGCACCATATCGTCACCTATATCACTGTACAGTTCTCTCTCTCCTGTACAATGTTATCAGAGTTAACAGAATTGCTGTATCAGCAACAAATTGTGAACCCTAACCCTAACGCTGAATCTATTTAACAAAGCTTTCTGTAGGACCTGACTATGACTATGGATCTTCTCAGTTGAACACCATACAACCACCTAGGGGAAATTTCATTTTGATATCCAGTAGTTTGATTTTTTACCCTATTCACCTATAGGGTATGTGTTGGTGACACTACAGCTACACAGTTATTTCAGCGAAACAACATCTTGCAAAAGGCCAAGGTTGGGGCACTCTGCATGTCCGGCAGGGGCCTGGAGGCCAGGCAGGCCACAGAGCAGACTTGCTCTCTGGATGCAGAGTCAGCCAGCCTCAGGCTACAACTCACTCTCTTTTACTCTCTCTCTGAAAGAAATAAAGTCCACTTCCTTTGTCATCTGGAGACAAGGCCAGGCCAAAGCCAGGCGACATACTGACTGCCAGTCCGGCTTTGATTTCATTGTTACTGCAGAGGAGCTTGACATCCCTGTGCTCTCCTCCAGTGGAGGAGTTAGGCCTTTCCAACATCCTGCCAGAGGAGGGGTGAAAAATTAAGGATGCAGCAACAAGCCATCTGGGCCTGCTTCCTATGTTCCTGTGTCCCTGACTAAATCTTCCTGTACCTGCCTCACAGGCACACCGGACAACTCAATCTCTTCCTCTGTGGTGAACAAATTTTTTGCATGTCATCGTTTTTATCATTGAGAAGTGGTTTCCCTTGCTGAGAAAGGAACCAAGTATATTCTGATAAATGTTTTGTCCTTAGCTCCTGGTGATAATATTTGTGTTAGGAAACATGTAAGATGTCTTTGTGCCAATTATTTGCACGATCCAGGCCTGCCGTGATGGCTTGCACACTCCTAAAACTCACACTGCGACTGTTCAGAGGCCAAAATCTGAGGAGCCCTATTACAATGCTTGTTACCTAATTCCTGCAGATTTGGGCTATAAACAAGTCTCTGCTGCCATTTCAGATGTCCCACTGAAATCACTGCGACAGCTGCTATCACAATAAGGCAAAAGAGTGCCAGGTCAACAATTATGGTGCTAAATGCCTATAAGAGGGAAACTGGCAATTTCCTTGGGTTTTTAAACTGACTCGTTCCCATGAATCTAAATTGACCTCCAATCGCAAAACAACAAACATGAGTGACCAATGAAATGCTACCCAGACTTCCAACACATGGCGGCCTAAGATTGAGCAGCAATTTGAAGGTAATAGGGATGGTGGCTCTCGTTAATTTGATAAGTGCTCTAAATGATGCTTGTTTCTAAGCAACACAAGCTCTTTGGTGTTTTGTAATATCCTCGTAACAGCCACCATGTCCCAGGATCAAGTTTCGGTTTAGTGAACATGTGTGGAGCAATCAAATAATAAAGGCAATGGATGCTGCAATACAATTTCCCTGTGGTACCTGACAACACTACTTACAATAAATGTATTTTCACTGGCTATTACAGCTGCTGAATTTCATGTAATGAGCCCTGCTTTAGCATGTCCAAAGACAACACCAAGATACGTTTTTGTAGCTGTGAATTCCAAACCTCTAATTATTCTAGACTCTCTAATTTGTTGATGATCCCATTTGCCAAATGAGATTCAAATCATAGCAGCTGGTCAATATTTAACTGTGCAGACTCATATCCCTTCATGGGTGGGCTAATACACTCAGAGAGTCATAGTTCAAGTACTCTAAAATGAATCTCTGACTGTCTTTGGGCTCTGATGACTGCAATGTGAAACCCAGGCTGTGTGAACTTGATGGGATGGACAGAGAAAGCGAAGGAAAGAAGAAAATCAATGGGCTAGACCACCTCTGAATAGACACACTTGAAAAGTCACTTTCTTCGTGAAAGTCATTCTTTAACAGGCAAAAGACACTTGGTGTGAAAGACAGTCTTACTGACACTGAAATTACTCTTAAGCTGTTAAGTATCATAATGAAGGGGCAATAATTGTACAAACATCCTTTGTGGTGGTTAGTCAAGTAATGAGAGGACCATTTAGAGAGCTCTGCGATAGACTAAAGCCAGTGTGGTTCATCAGGACTGCTTTGGATCACCCTCCCCCTACACTTTTACAAGATCGGAATTGGGGGAAGGCTGTGTCCGACAATTTCTGTAACTTTCCGACATCCGACAATCTGACATTCTCATCCATTTCACACCACAATTGTCCAGCTGTGCGGAGGTGAGAAACAAGCCAGGGTTTGAACTTCTCTCTCAGCTAGTTTTTCATTCTTTACATAACTTCTTTATTCCTGTATTTAAAAGATGTTGCGTCTCCCCCTTCTCTTTGAAACAAGAACACTACTACACGGCAGGACAATTCAACAAGTGTGCAGCCAAATGGCATGTTTGAAGCAATTCATAGACTTCATAGACGAAAATCCACACAATAATAGTGCTAACATGCTGATTTAATGTAAGCACACCAACATTCTCTTATTAGTCTGAAACACCGAATCCAGCTAAGACTAATGGGAATGTTATCATCAGTTTTTTCTGATTATAGTCATAAAACAAGTGGACAAATGTTAACCACAGAATAGTTCTAGAGGAAATAAGTCACCATTTGATCCCGAGAGGGACATAAATGACTACAAAACATCCACCAGCAATTTTACTAAAAGTCAGCAATGTAGAGAAAGTCCAAATTTGTCAAAAGTAGTTTGTTGAATACTGATTTGGCTCACAAATATATATACAAATTTATTGGCAATCCATCCAGCAGTAATTGAGATATTTGAGTCAATACAGTGGACCAGCTGACTGACATTGCCATACACGGAGCCATGCTTCAAGTATGGCTAAAAACTGGGCACAGAGAACATGTAGGGGTCAAAATTCTCAAAACAAAAATACCACAGATGGTTTTCATCAACTATCCAACACCAACTCGGACACTTATTTGGCTTATGCAGCAGATTCCTGGTGTTGAAAGAGCTTATCTCTCAGCTCTTGCCATATTTGGGGTGTTGGTTCTTTAACATGATGAGGAAGTGAGTGACCAGACATCAAAATGCTCGAGGGGCCTTGGTGCTCCATGCCAGTGATGAGTGAGGCACCGGACTCCCTATTTATTTGGTCTTTACTGCAGAGAACTTCCCACATAGAACAGCGGCAGCAACAGCAGCAGCAGCATTCCTCCCTCTCCTCCGAGCTGCTCTCCAGCTGATAGAACAAGATACCCAAGGACAGACACCGTGGGTCCGCTCCTTGGAGTCCTGAGGTTAAATCCCAAGATCAGTCGTGAGAATAGGAGGCTATTGTTGGCTAAAACAACTCAACCTCTATAAGTGGACGACAAAATAATACCCAGAGTTCAGAGTCAGATTTCTGGGATGATCTGATCAAGCAGAGGTATGCGTACAGAAAACACTCTGCTAAAAGCAATATCAACATTATTCACCCAAGATTCAGAGTAAGCCAAAGATCATTTGGCTCAAGAGCCAAGCTTTAGAAGAAGAAGATTTCATATGAGGTCTTTTAGACTGGGGGTATTTTTAACAGCTCATTATGATGCAATAAAACAAGGAAATTAATACGAGATAAATCAATCAGTGATTCACAATTCATTTCCAAAGTCTCTCATATCCCTGAAGCTGCACCGATATGACTTTTTTAAACAAGATGAAGGATCTGTAACAGGGTAATAAATATTTTGGAACCACCGTAATTCAAACCAGAAACCAAAGTGTGACAGGAAGATGGTAGAAAATGGCTTGGGGTGAAATCTTTGAAGCTCCGTAAGAGCAGCTGCTGTGCTCTCATCATGTTTGCATCAGTCTCCAACTCAGAAGTCTGTGTAAGGTCACACATTTGTATTTTGTTGAAAGAACAAATTAGTGGTTTTCTTATCTTATTTGAGGGAGGATTTACTGTATCTTCTACTAACAGTTCTACCTAAATGGTCCAACGTAGATTTTTAGAGTCAAGACGGCCGATAAAAAGTAAACTGCTGCATTCATGATCCAGCTTTTCTATCATGTTCTAAATGTTACACACACACAGTTTCGATACCAAGTCAGCACATGGCCCTTTTCTATCACGCCCCTACATTAATGTGGCACTCAGTCTCACAGGTACAAACTGAGAGGCTTTTATTGAAAAAAGTGAGTTGAGGCTAATGGTTCTTTCTGCCTCAGGGATATTGTGCTTCTGCTTCGTGTTTTCAGAATCAACTGAAAAGGATGGGGGCCCCATATGGTTGAATTAACAGCGTTGCAAATAAGTCTTTCAACAGATAACACCACATGTAACCTAACAGGCACGTCAGGTTTGTGTGATGACAGAAATGTCATGCAGAAGTTTACGATTCCAAGCTACACATGCTGGATGAATGAAGAAAAAACTTTTATGTGTACTTCTTTTGTTTTGTGGTCTGTAAAAAGTTTGGATAGAGCCTCAATAAAACTGGGTGAGAAGAGGAAAAGAGGCAAGATTTTAAAATCTATATCATCACAGACACTCAATAGTGTTTACTGTTACTGAGTTCAGTGAGTCCCCTGAAATGGGTTTTGTGATCCCATTACTCCCCACTTCTCTGTACAGAAAACAGAGTCACTTTTTGTGTGTTTCTCTAAAAGTATGTAACCCACCCAGGCGCAGCTCGGCCATATTTATTAAAGAAGCGAAACGTCTTCCCTACGCCCCAAAGTTGTGATTTTTGGAGGAGCCATATGGTCAGTGGTCCTCTCAAAGGTATTCCATGATGTTTATAAACAGCTGTTCAACACAAATCAGCATTGAACAACTGAATCACACAGACTCTGTCACTGGGCAAAATTGCAAACAATCTTGATCATATTATCTAGGAATACTCCCACATAATATGATCGATCGGAGGGCCCTGTGTCAAGTACAGTATAAGATATACAACAGCAACAGCAACAATGTGTTTTAAATTATGCAGCCTGATTAGTTGTACTTATTCCACAAATTTTCTTGGCACACAAATGGCTAACAAAGCACATTATAGAGGTAATTTACGTTACAAAAAAATGACAGTCCACTCTGACCTCCTCTACCTCTCCTTCTCTGTTTCTCACTATCCTGCACAGATCACATGTCCAGTCAAGATGAGTCAGCTCTCCTCTCACTCTGCCTCTAAACATTTGGACCTACATAGACCTACACACACTGTCATGCCAAATCACATAAACTCAATGTGACAAAATATACTCCCTTTATTTCTTGTCCTTGTGTTAAGCATCACCAATTAACAGCTGCATCTTTAGCAAACACAACAACAGCATGCCTCCCCCTAGTGCCAATCTACATGTAGACTTCTATGGAGATTCCCACTTGAGTTATTGATTCAGTTCTCAACTTTATTTAAAGGAAAATGAAAGAGAATTCATTATTGTGACTGCAGAATAAAGAGATTTGAGGTAGGATGAGTATGGATGTTGTGTTTCTTTATTGAAAGTGGTACATTAGTTGTAAAAAGCAATCAAAAATTATTTGGAAACAAGTGGGTAAAATTCTGAAAAGTTTTAACTTCAGGATCCACCCCTCTTCATTTTAAACCTTCAGTTTAACATGAATGACAGTGTGAGCTATAAAATAAAAACTCATTCAGCCAAGGATCAATTGTTTACTCAAAGTCAGTGTAAGGACTCAGCTCGACCTCCTAAAACATCTATAAAAAAAAAGTTGCGAAAACTTTTTAGACTCACTATAAATGTCTCCTCACCTGAGGCGTACGCTATTCCAATCCAAGTCCGACAGAAAAGCGTAAAATCTGTCTTCATCTCCAGATCTCCGGTCCAGAAGTGCAGAAAGCTTGAGCGATGTTTGTGATTTAATTAAAAAAATTTTGGAAGTGACAAAATTGAAGTAAACTCCAGTCCAGAGACAGTGGAGGGGTGTTTTTGAATGAATATCCACGGATGGGCAATGGAAAAAAAAAACTCAGGTGACTCTCGGTCAACCGATGCCTGTCTGTACTGAGGGCACTGGGAGGAGGACGGAGCCGAAATGGTGAAGAGGAAAAGGTGAAAAAAACCTCTTTTTTCCCACCCCCGATTTGTCAAAAAGGATGCATAAGGCACTGAATGGGATTTACAACGATTTCCCTTTCCCTTGCTCGTGACTGGCGCGCATGTACACCCCATCTATCCACTTCATAAAACAAGCTGAATTGGAGAGGGATGTGGGGTGTGTGTGTGTGTGTGTGTGTGTGTGTGTGTGTGTGTGTGTGTGTGTGTGTGTGTGTGTGTGTGTGTGTGTGTGTGAAGGGGGGGTCTCACTAATATCCATGACAAATTTCTTTACTGCAAGATCCCATTCGTTTCATCCTCTATATATATATATATATATATATATATATATATATATATATATATATATATATATATATATATATATATCATATATATAATGTTGTGGGGCGATAGTGGTAAAAGTGCAATGAGCACTGCATAAACCATGATGATGATGATAAGCATTTTTAAAGCTGTGACTTTTCTATTTGTTGCTTGCACTGCAAACCTGTTTGATATTGATTTTTAATATTTATATACCCCTTGACATTCAAATCCCTCAGCAGGTAACCTTAATACCTTTAGAAATCCCTCTAAAGCCACCACAGGAACACAGCGGAGAGAGCAACACACACACACACACACACACACAGCCTCTGAAGGAATGTTTGAAAAAAAATTATATTTAGGCTTAAATCTATAATACTACAATATACAGCATCATCTGGGTGCAATTTTGTCTGTTCAGACCAAAAGTTTGCTTTTAATTAAAAGCAGAAAAGTTAACTTTTGTGCTTATGATCACATATTCTGCTCGATGTTCGATGAGCTGAGCAGAGGTCCCCTGGGAGAAGCTTCTCTGACGAGTCTGTAATGACTCTGGTGAGGGGTCAGTTGCAGCGATGACACCAAAATTATGTACTCTGAAAGTAAAGTGTGCAGAGTTCTCGTTCGATTCGTCCACCGCCTCCCTCATCCGCAACATTCATCCTCTTTAGGGAGTCTTCAGTGTGCGACTGAAAACCGTGTACTAAGAGCACGACATGCCCGTGGTGAGCTGCCACCAGCCTCTTGTTTTATTTTACAGATGGGGCTTTTGAAAATTGAAAACTCATGTACCATTAACACCCAGAAATGAAAAATCCAAGGGGGTACAAGGTGTTTGCACTGGGGTGATCACACACAGATACACACACACACCCAACCACACACCTATTCACATAAATAAAGGCAAACAGAGGTTTGGATGCAGGTTTGTGTTTTATTAATTACTATTGAATACTTTGACTGGTCTGGTCAGAGCCTGAGGTGAAGCCGCAGTAGAACTAGCGTGTCCATCATTCACATCAGTATAATCAGTCCCAGATTGCTCTGCTTTCTACCACCAGACGTCTGCTGTGTTGTGAAATCAATATCACACTGTATCTCCATTTGGAAATCTATTGCAGCGAAAATAAATCCCTCATAACTGTCCCTTCAGAAGTGTTGAAAACCAGTCCACCCATCAAACTGCAGCCGCCAACAAGATGAATGAGAAAAAATATTTTTGATGCTGTTGTTATTGTCTGTGATTTCCTGAGCTGTGAGGAACATCAGATGTGTGTATGTGTGTGTGAATAACAGGGAGTCGGAAGATCATTTTGTGTTATTGTGGGCATGTGTTTCCCCACACAGATCCCTTACGGCAAAGCACCTCTCTGACCTTAAACACAATATTGTGATTGAATGGTTGTAATTAAAATGTGCCCCCGGTTTCAGCCCCATAGCGCCCTCAGCTTCAGAGGAAAATAAACACTCTAAATCGTGCTGATAGTCTAACAAAGCTTTATGTAGGGAATTACCAAATCTCATTATGAATATAAAACACATAATATCATAAACCAGTGAAAACACTTGAGTGGCCAATATGATAATAATAAACTGCACACATAAGCATTCAGACATCAGTGATAACAAACAATAGCTATCATGAAAGATAGCGCAGTTGCCTCTGCTGCGTCAGATGAAAAAAATTGTAATTTTAGAGTTTTTAATCCTGCTCGGTCCTGAGAGACAACTGAGGATTCAAGGACGTGTCCTTGAAGTGCCAACAAATCTATCCGGCCCATCCGCAAGTCAGGAAACACATTACAGATCCATGGGTACTGTCATCGGAAGGATGTTGAGCACTCATGCAGCATGCTCACACACTGTTGTCGAGGTTCACATCCACGGGCCCATGGCGCTACAACAAACTCTGCCAAGCTACTTTGAAGTAACTGTCGCCGTTCAAGAGGGCTTCGTTGTTTTTGTTTTGATCTTGACAGCCAGCATTTACCATCAGATGTAGGTCAATGGTTACGGCTGTCTCCATGGGTAGAAGAAGGAACAAAACAGCATGAAAAACACAAATGAAGTATTTACATAATTGAACTAATTAGCGACTGATGCTACTGTGTTGAGTAACCTCACACACCTTTGCAGCTAAAAAAGAAAAAAGCTTTTTCATAGAGTCAAATTAAATTAAAGTTGCTTTCATTTATTATTTCATAACTTCAGAACTTTATCTGCAGTTTGGAACAGAACAATTGGCTTTGTTGGAACTTTTTCCACTGGAAAGAGCTGCCATTTATTTAAATTTAATCTGTTCTTAATTTATGTTTTTGGTTACTTTGGTACTTAAGCTGCACTTTGGGACAGAGAAGGTAGGTTTATTGGAACTGCTGCCTGAAAAGAGGAAGCTAATGAGAAATCTTTAAAGTTGAGGGTGATAGCTTTGTGAGTCATCACTAGAAATAACTCCTTTTAAATTTCAGGAGTTAAAGTATCAATGTAGCTTTAGCAACTACAAGGGGAAAAAAAAAAAGCGCAATCTATTAATTTTTTTTCTTCTAATCTCATTAAAATAAAAAAGAGAAAAGTAATGTTAAGGCATAAAAATGGAAACTTCGTATAAGCTCTTCTTATTCAGCACTGAGGATCTGTTGGATTCGGTGGGTTTGAGCTGATTTCAATGCATTAATAAATCAAAGTGATCGTTGTGTCATTTGCCAGTCGTAAAAGCACCCATACCCCTGTGGCCGCTGTGCAGGAAAAGCATGGTCCCCCCCCTGTGGTGCGGTTCATTGTGCCACTTTTCCAATCAGCAGAGGAGTCAGCGGCATCCTGCTCCGACGTGCCCTCGAGACTCGTCGAGCAGCCCGGAGGCTTCACCACTGTCATTCTGTTTATCTGACCTTTCACCTGACAGCAGGAAACAGGACGTGGGTGCTCTTGTGTGTTTGTGAAGATAACTGCAAGCCCGCCTATTCTTTGCTGTTAAAATGTCAAGAGATGTCTCATGTATTCAAAAGTTCCAGTCCAGGTGCAGGAGAGTCAACAACCCCTCCACTGTCGGTTTTGTTTCAATGGCATTTTTGGATTCCCATCAACAACTGCATTCATGGTGGTGCCGTTCTGCTTTGATGATACTTAATAACATCCTTGATTATTTCAAGTGAGGTCATGAAAGTGAGCGGTGTCACAGCTGCAGCAAAGAATCAAAGACGCTGTTTATTTTACGAAGAAAAAAAGTGATTTTTCTTTATTAGGGACATCAGCATTTTTTTTTTTTTTTACAGTAATCGTGTTTGGGTTATTAATCATAAAACAATAGAACATGTAAAACAGACTAAACACATATGCATCATATCATATAGTCTAGTTCTATATATAAAGTATATAAATGAACAGACAAGTAAAGACAAGAACAACTGAGATCATAAAGTGCTGTAAACTACGTCTGTGATCAGGAAACAATGAGGCAAATCATGACTCTTATGTACAGCACGAGAAACCATTTAATCAAAATCTCGTAGTGAAGTAAAATTGAATGCGATTTTCTCATCCCGGTTAAACTCAAGTGTGATCAAAAACCCCTTTCAGAAGTGAGCCCAGACAGCCTGACTTGATGAGAGATAATTATTCATATCATCATTTGAAAGGTCAATTTTCTACATCTATAGCACATATTTGGTTGAAGAGTATAAAAACCATTAAATGCATCAGAGTATCAGTAGATTCAACTTGTAATGGTTGAATGCAGAGTTTTGTGTGTGTGTGTTTAATGCTTTTCTGTTGATTGCGCCAGCAAGCTGAACGATCCTCTTCAGAATGATTACAGCACAGTGGATTTTTATTATTATATGGTGAATGTAGCAATTTTCATTCAAGGCTTTAAGGTTCATTTCAGATAGAAAATAGAAGCATCTGGTGATGTTCAGGCACTAAAGCATGAAAAAAACAGTGTTAACAGTTTGAATTTTTTGAAATATGTGGCTATGGTGTGTTAACGTGATGCAAACAATGGCAACACTGTCCTTTATGGCTGAGTGATAAAAGTCTTTGGTCGATAAGGGAATGGACAGTGCTCACATACTGAAAAGCTTCTATTGATTGAGGCCAATTTAGTCACACAGAGCGACAGGTGGGTAGTGGAGCAGTTTGATAGGCTGTGCTGCCTGACCGCTGCCACTGATGCACGGGCTGAAGAAGGGGAACGCCTTGCCCCTCGGCCCGTTGGTGAACGAGTAGAGCAGGCTCATGTCGTCGGCGTTGTAGAAAGACACTCTCCGCTCCTCGCAGTCTAAGAAAACACCGACCCTCCGAGGGGAAGACGCGAGCTGCAGCCTCGTCCAGGGCTGCGTACCGGCTGAGTACTCGTTCCTGTTACGGAGCCGCACAGTCCAGTAGCCGGTTTCCGGACTCAGCTTGATGCGCGAGCGCCTGTCTACGGCCTCTGAGGCCACGCCCACGTCCCATTTGGGTTTGGATCCCACCTCTACCTCCCAGTAGTGTCGTCCAGACTGGAAACCCTGGGAAGCCAGAATGTTAACGCACTGGAGGAACCGCTTGCTGTGGTCTGTTTGCAGTATGATGCTGTCGGACTCCACGGCCGCAGTTTTATCAGTCGAGACTTTGATGCTCGGGTGTGCTGTGTCCGCATCAAACGTTAATGGAAAAGGACCTTTGGGATGAAACAATTCACTGAATTAAATGAAGCAGTGATAATATTTTCAGTAGAAGAATTCAAATGAGTGTCACACTGAAAAGCTGAAAACACATCTATTATAATATCCAATCAGCAGAACAATGTTGTCACTCTGATACCACTATAACATCTTTATGCGATTTCTCCATAATTACTCCCACTCTTGAGGCAGAACCAATTTTAAATGACACATTGTTTTATATTTAATGACGCACATCAGATGGGAAATTACCTGGCTTCAAAGACTTGAACATCTTTCTCCATGTGATGTATTGTAACGGGGCCGTGTATTTGATGCTGAAAGTGTTTACATCAAACTCTGGAGCAGTGCCCACTGGTGTACATTGTCTGTTGAGAAAAAAAAACAATTAAAAAAGAGAAACCCAAATTTAGTTAGGGTCATTTATTTACAGAATAAATGACACTGAGTGGAGATAGGAATCAAATAAGCATAAGACAGGTGCGAAAATGCCAAAGGCGATCTATCAGTCATGGTACTGAAATGAACACTTACCTCAGCTGCAGGGGCTACAGGAGGAAATGAAAGAAAAATTGCATTAAAAGTTTTGTTTGATGCTGATGAAAAAGTCAGAAGTCAGGACAGATGACGTGCTGTCTTTGTATGTGATCAACATATTCAAGAACTTGGCTGCCTCACCTCAACCAGTGCGCTGCTCTCAGTGGAAGCAATAACCTGCTGAAGTGTTAGCAGATTCTCCTCCAGCTCCCTCAAGCCCAGCTCAGTTGTCTTCAGGTGGCGCTGGAATTTCTCCAGCTCCTCGTCCTGCTCCCTCTTCAGCTGCTCCAACATGCGCGTCTCCTCATCGTGGAGGATCTGATGGAGAACTCTGTATTCACCTTTGACACGAGCCTCCAAATCTGCTCCAATTCTCTGAAAGGAGAATTGATTGAGGTCAAAACCACACGAGTCGATGCGATACTTCCTATATGTAGTACCACACGTTTCATTGGCCAGTTAGCAAATTACTATCTAGCTAAGATGCCAAGTGGCTCATTCCATTAAAGCTCCAAATAACTTCCGCCCAAGTATGCAGCTCTAGAGAGAAACAAACGAGGGTAATGATGCTACACTAAGCATTAATGATTTAAGTGTCAAACACCAAGAGGCTGTTCAAACATGACAGGATTTCCTATTCACCATCACCCCACTACATACAAGATCTTATCTTCCATCTGTTTGCTTCCGTCCCTTCTGACTCATGTATGTAAAAGTCTTGTGAAGTGTTTAAGTAACTTAAGGTAAAATGACAAATGTTTAGTAAATATGACAGAATCATTACCATGTAAGTATTAGACTAGACAGTTGAGCAAAGGCTTCCATTGAATGGTTGAACCACAGTTAAGTCAAAAGGTTAAAGGTTAAAAAGGCATTATTCACCCAAGCATAGGACCATTATGTTTTACATATGAAAGCACAAACTGTCACCTACAACATCTGCAAACACCATTACATATGCACAGCAACATACTGCAAATAGCCATTAGGGAGAAGGGACAAGTGATTCTTATCTGTTAAGTGGGGCCATCCCTCAAGTTCCCTGGAGAAGTGTACCTTTATTATATCCATCTTGTCTTTGTCTCTGCGAATATTGTTGATGTAGTCTTCTCGCCGCTGGCGATGGCTCTTGTAGGTCTCTTTCAGTTGTTTCTGTACGATAATAACCAAAACAAATCAGCAGGGGGGACACAAACAAGGACAGACAGAGCGAGTGGGCAGAAAAAGAACTCTAAAAGTATCTACGGTGCCAAAAGTATTACTAAAGCCTTAAAGGATGTGTTGATGTTTTTTGTTGAATTTGAGGTGAATGTATATTAAAATGCTTGGATCTGCTCTGAAGGCTTCATTTCAAATGTCTGTTCAACTTTTCTGACACTCTGACATAAGAAGGACATGGACGTCCATAAATGGACTTCCACCTCCATTCTAGGCCTCAGCACCTACTGCAGGCTGCAGGGACTGAAAAACTGACTACTGCACTGTCTGGTTGCTGCCGTCGAACAAAAGCAACACAACCACTGCCTCAGGCTTTTCACCAAGGCAACATGGCTCAGCAAACCTCAGCCTGACAGCTGGTTGGCTGGGGTTGTCAGTTCAGCTGCAAATGGAGGACAGACAGTTTGAGTTTACCGTGTTCCCTCTACACATAATGAGTTATTTCACTGATCAACTGTGGTGGTAGTGGTTGTTTGTTTGCTAACTTGGCAGTGAATTTGTACTCTTCAACTTGGCATGTGGTTACTGCTCAGAGCTGTGAGAGCTGATGAATCAGAGCAGACTGGGTTTAGTGAGTCTTAAAGAGACCAGACTACCTCAGAGGGTGACAACAGGTGCTTCACGAATAGACAGTATTAGAAAGATTAACTGCTATATGAACATTTAAGTATCTAATAATTTTCTTGTAGATCCAAATAGGAAGCCAAAAATGATCATGATATGGGACCCTCTAATGAGTCCAGTCAGCACTATAGCACGTTCAGAAGAAGCATTTTGAGCTGTTGTTCAGTTAAACAGTACAGATGTTACTAATTTAGCATTTTAATATGAGTGTTTTTTTGCTTCGTCATCTTGTCATGACAATGAGGTTAACCCACATCTAGTGGAGACAACAGGAAGTGACAGTGTTGTACCATGACACTTAACGCTCCATAAAACTGCCACTCGCTGTTTTTACACCTCTGTTTTTTCCTTGGATTAAAAAAACCCCTAACATAAAACATGTTAATTATTGAACTTGAAGACGTGCTTGAAGGTGGATTTTACTACCTTTGCTTGGCTGTTTCTCCCGTTTCCAGTCTTTGAGCTAAGTTAATCAGCTGCTGAACTTCACCTTGTATTTAATGTGAAGTTTTAAAGGTGGGATCAGTGTGACACATTGTGTGTACACAAACATAACAAGAATTACAAAGGTCAGATTTATAGCAGGAAATTTGGATTCGATTGCATTATATAAAAGTAAATGTTTTTTTCGTTTCCCCACATATCCTGTCATGTAAAGTAATATAAAAGGGTATAATGATTGACCTTTGTCCTGGGTAATTTAACAGGGATATATTCAGGGTGGAGCAAAGTGAAATAACACAGATGTGGAATGAAACATATAATGCAACTGTTTTCAATCCCTATAGCTCAAAGGTTACAGAACATTCATAACTAATCGACTGAAGTTTACTTTGGAGCTGAACTTATTTGTTTTAGATTTCCCAAGAGTTAAAAAACACTTCCCAGATGACCATGAGTGGCATGGAAAGGAGCCAACAGGATCACGGGTAAAACAAGCTGTGGAGGCGAGAATGAACGCATTTAACTCACCTCCATGTTTTTAATGTGTGTGTCCGAGGTGGTGGCCCTGACTTTCTCCACCATGGCCGCCACTATGTAGTCGGTCTGAAACTGCCGGGAGTTGAACACCTTCCGGCACTGAGGGCAGGTTACAGGCCCCCGTATGGTTCTCCAGTACGTGGAGATGCAGTGTTTGCAGAAGCGGTGCATGCAGTCCAACATGACAGGGTCCCGAAACAATTCAAAGCATATGGCACATGTCAGATCCTCTCTCAGGCTGCCTTTGGTAGACGGGTGGACAGGAGCGCTAGCTGCAGAGGAGGCAGCCATGGTCATGGAAGAGTCTGTCCACACTTGTGGGAAGTGAGAGCAGCCTGGAGGAAGAGAGAAAAAACGGTTTGAAAACATTTTACAAGCTGTCAAATCTGTCAACAAGTCAGCTGTAATTATATAAACTCAAACTCTTCAACACCTGCTGTATTATTGACTAAATGTAAACCTCGTAGAACAGGTCCAGCACCCCTGCTGAACTGTCAGTGCCAACAAATAGGTTCAAATTACTCTGTACTTGTACTAGTACTTGTTCACTGTAATGTACTTAACAGCAGCTTTAAGTGTGAACGTCAGAAAAGCAGGTGATTTATCACGGGGCGCAGTAAGCTAGCTTATTATTTCTATTGTGAAATCAACGGTTGGTCAGAGTTTGTGTTGTGTTTGGTTTTCCCCTCCTGACAGCGTTGACTTTCCGTGCAGCAGACATTAAACGCCATTCCCCCCCCAGCAACATGAAGGCAAAGCAATTTAAAAAATATATGGTGCTATACTGTACTGTATTAAACGTTTACACGACCGTTTCTTTTATGAACTTACGGCGTTTGTTGTCTGCGGAGACGTTTCCTTTCTTGAGCTCCGGTCCCGTCGGCTGCCGTTGGGAGAACGAGACGTACACCACGTACTGCGCATGTGCAAACAAAAAGCTCGCTTCTGATTGGTCCGTTCGTGCCACAGAAAATAGCAGTGTGGATCGATGCTTATTTGTCTGCAGCTGTTTTTTTTTTCCTCTGCCCCACGTTACTGTTTCTGTTTCGATTTACTATAAATGCAATTAAAAGAATAAAATAAACAAAAATATAAATTTGCAGAAGGAGCTAAATAACAGCGACTAAGCATTTTTCACTTCCTTTTAATGTCTAAACCAAAGGGCAGAGCAGCAACTGGAGCTTGTGGTTTAGAAACATTTGAGTCCCACTTGTCCAAAACTATCCTCCTTTTTTACGTTAATGCTTTCACATGATTACATAAATGTTCTTTGGAGGTAATGTCTACAATTACACATTACCAGGATACAATTTTATTGAAGAAATACTAAATCCTTTAATTTTAATATGATTTAAAGAGCCACTCTAGTAATTTAGTACTGCACTTCAGTAAAGTTGTCAGTTGTAGAAGAGGCATATATTTAAAAGAAAAGTAAAAAATAAAGGATATAAGAGAGACAGATTTCTATGAAGCTTGATTTGATAATTTAATGTTAGAATTCCCATCATGCATCTCAGTGATGTCTTTATTAGATCCTCAGGTGCTTCTGTCACAAACACACCCACACACTCCCCTCAGAATCACACAAGACTTGAGGCTGTACAGCTGTTTTCACAGGCTGTAGGTTAATGACTGTCACGAACCAACTGAAGGTATGTATAAAACTGACAAGGCCACCCTGTAGTTAAAATATATGTATCTAAATAGCCAGTAACTAATTTCGAGTTTAAGTTAAAACGTTATCAAGGATGATGTGAAACTATAAAATGTAAAGTTCATGGAAGATTATATCTAATTTGACTGGGTTACACCTATTAGACTAATTTGATTGTCTCTGGCACAATATTTTGCATATACCAAAACGACATATATGGACATATAACTTGATCAAAGACACATGACCAGTCCTTTTCAGCCTAGTTTTGACCTTCTCCTAGCTTAAAAGAAAAGTCCTCCATGTTGTATAAATAGATCATCCTACACATATGTTTACCCCAGGAATCCAGTTTGCGGACTTCACAGACTGTCCATCATTTTCAATCAATATTTTTAATCGCAGAAGAATTAAAGGCTATCATCTGCATTAACTGTCAGGTTTGACCTCTGTGAGAAACACACAGAGCAAAAAGGGAAACGGGGGAGTTGCATGGGATTTCTCAGGGTTTTTTTTCTTCTGTCCTCCGCTCCCACGTTCAATAATTCACACAACCCACAGACAGTCAGACACACACACACACACACACACACAGAGAGAGAGAGAGAGAGAGAGAGAGAGAGAGAGAGAGAGAAAAGAGAGAGAGAGTGAAGAACAACAGTCCAAATGAAAGCTGCAGCGACGTGAGGACGCCACAGTCCCTGATCGTGTCAACAGATCATTGGCACCAGTGCTCTCAGAGGAGCTGGACAGCATGATCACATTGAGGACAGCACTATAAATACAGGATCCCCAGCCATATGGAGGGGAGTCCAACAGAGCTCACTAATTAGGTGCATGTTGCTTGATATAAAGCTAGGTAAATCCATGATACTGCAAAGCTACACTGCTTACAGGAGTTTTACCAAGTCTGAGAAAAATAAGAGTTCTCAACAAGGCTGCTCTGTAAAACCTCTTGACCACTTTACATAACGTGTTGTCACTTGCTTTGTGGCAGTTTGTGGCAAGGTCAGAAATCCTTTGTCATCCTCGTATGCAAGGCTGAGAGAACCTGAGCCCTGACTGGCGAGTGACCCAGTGAAAGTGGAAGCTTGAAACCGACTCATAATTGAAAGAATAAATTGAGGCAGAGAGGCGTCCTGCCCTAATCAATAGGAGTAATCTCTACTGCTGAGTCAATCAGTGCACCAATTATTGCATCATCAAATAAAAACCCATCAAGAGGATTCAAGGATCTCATTCAACGTTACTCCCTGAATGACAAATCTTAGCTGTGAAAGAGAAGTTTTAACAGCTGTGGGGAAACAAGGCCTGAGGGAAATACGATCTCCTGTTCTGTTGTCAAATTTACAAAACACTCTTGTTGAGGGTGGAAATGGTTTTCAACCCGGCTAGAGCTCCTTTGTTTATGTCTAATTTCAAGTGATAGTGTGTTACAAGTTGTTCCCTAGATTATGTTGCCATTCCTATTACATTTGTGTGTTACAGGTCTGAAAAGGAGAACTCATTCTGAACAGTGTCAAGGGAGTAGTAAGTTCGTGGCACCTTTTGTTGTACCAATATTTTTCTACAATTCAAATCCCATTCATTTCAAGGTAAGCTGCTTAAATTTTTTCATTCTGTGTTGCACTGCGTTGTGTAGCAAGTTTGGTTTTAATGTGAATCTTCCATTCTTCTTCCTTGCTCCTCCTCCTCATTATTTAGTTTGGAAACCTACAGTCATTTCTTAGAGAAATTAGAAATTCCTTGGAGAAATTTTCCTCTCATATTTCGTTTGCTACAATATAGCAAATGAAAGAAAATTGCTCTGGGCAGAGTAAAATATAACCTCATTCATTAAAACCCCGCACGAGCTGAAATCATTCAGGCACATCACACTCTCTGAATACTAAAACAAAAGATTAAAATTTGCAAGCAAGCCATATTCAAATGCACCAGGATTTTTCCCTACTTATCCATCATCTATATCTGCTTTTGAATATGTGTGTGTCTACAGCTCAAACTAAAAATAACGACGCACTGAACAAGAACTTTAATCTATTTTTATAAATCATTGAAGTGTATTTTAGAGTGAAGACTTGTGTCCTCGTTTGCTTCAGTTACATCTGTAGCTTGTTGTGCAACAATATGAATTTATGTCACATGCTATGTGATTATCTGATTCCAGAGGAGATATGAGGATATATGTGGATTTGTTTTACAGCCTACAATTGTTCCAAAGTTCACTCAAAATTGTTCACATGAATAAGAGAATAAGAGAGAAATGTCAGACTTTAGGTGATAAAGTGGACATAAAGTGAATGATCAAACTACAAAATGTAATAAAATCAGTAAGGTGAGGCTGCTTTGGCACTTTAAAGAACTGTGTCTGTGATACTTCACGACATTTCTTTGCTGACTGATACGTTGGAGCTGAAAATTATAAGGATGCATATGTTCAAAATGTGATCCACAAATCCACAATCCATCCTCTCCCTCCTCTCTCTCGCTCTCCCTTTCTTTCTCCCTCTCTCTTCCCCCTTCTCTCTTTGCGCAGATCTCCCAGCGACGGTCCCTGGCGCTGATGTGGACGCTCACACTGAATCCTGCAGACTCGCCTCAGGAACGCACAGTCCAGCCACAAGATGCGCACTAGACGCCACAGCTTGGGAGGAGCTTCGGGATTTTCCCCCTTGTTTCACGCCACTCTCGAGTGAAGACTCGTTTGCCAAAGGATATAAAGGGAGTAAAGGTGAGTCCATTAATATGTAGATCGCGTTTATTTGGACTTTAAACTGATATTGATTAGCTGGATTAGAGTCAAAAATAGTGTACCTGAGGCGCAAGGTATTAATTTCTCTGCGCCTTGGTGGCAGCGTAACCTGTAGTTACTGGAAGTACATGTGCGTAATTTGGATTTGAGTGAACCCAATGAAAAGAAGGATGAACACGTGTAGAAATTATGAGACCACTAGTGTTATTTGTGCACCTGTCTAGTCGGATGAGAGCTCACATGGCGGTATTTTGAATGCGCACTATTCAGCAAGTTGAACAAACGGCGACAAATTACGCACGAGTGAAGCATCAATGCAAATCTGATTGGGTATGAAGTGTCTCCTCATAATTTGATATGTCAGCGTACATGAGGCGCATGGAGTTGAGTGGGATCCGGTTGTGTATTTGTGGGCTCTGTGGCTTCAGCAGCAGGTGTATTGTAACAGATTCCTCGCTGGCACGAGCTTTTGTGATTTGCCATCATTCATCAGAAAGGGGTGCTTTGACAAATTACTGATGATTTACAAAAGTGCACATGTCGCCTGCAGCCCGACTGATAAATCCCGGCTGCGTGCCCCGGTGAGGCTGCGTGCACAGAGTACAGACTCACCGTATCTCCATGGGGTTTGGGGTTTATTAGCAGTGTAACACTGTTATTGTCATAGCCAGGGGTCCTAATCTGTCCTACAAGTCATTTAATTTGCTTTTAGTGTGATGTTACATATCCTTGTTCCTTTCAGGCCTCGCACCTGAACGTTTTATGTTGTGTACTTAAAGCTTAAGGAAACCTGTATGAATGCTTTTTTTCTGCAGCCTAGAGACACATCAAACCTTTTTGTACCCTTCAATTCGTCAAGAACAATATCATTCGAGTTGAAAATGGCAATAAAGCAAGACAACTGTACCACAAAATAACATCTACTCCATATTGATTTTTAATAAACAAATGAAAAACCATTGGTGTCACTAAACTATTGTCTGATAAATGGTCTGTCAGGGAAGATCAGTCTGTCACCAAAGAGATGACCTCACACTAAAATGATCTTCTGTTTGCTGCAGTAGATTCATAAAGAAAAATGTTAGGATCTGAATTCAGGTCCTGGACAACAAATGTGTCTGGTTTTTAAGCAGCCTAAACAACATCCTTTAAAATTAGAATATTATGGATTTGTTGTGAGCCACTCTCTGCATCTACTGTGACTTAATGGAATTAGAATCTGCTTAATGATAATTCAGAGACTTAAGAGTGAACACTGACATTTGTCCTCATATGTGGTATGATGAAATTACTCTCTTTTTAGACTGCAGGAGCTCTCAGTCTCTTGCAGAGAAATTCACAGGACTGACAGGATAATAACCTACACAAAAAACTCTGTAAAGACAGGTTTTTGTTTTAAAAAAAAAATGAAATACAGTTGTGTAACATAGGCCAACACCAGTCTATATGGTAAGAAATTAGACTTTCCACACACAATATTCCCTTTATGAGCTGCAGGTTTTTGAAAGAAGCAAGCAGCTGTGGTGATATGATGTGGCTTTAAAATGACTGACTCTTTCCTCCTGAACACACTGTTTTCCTCATCATTTTCTTTTAACTGTTCTTATCACATAGGTGCCCATGTTCCTTGGAAACACTGTATGCTGTAACCATGTGAATACTTTCACCTAGGCTGTAGACGATGCAATTTTCATCGTGATTAGAATGAGGTAGATGTTCTAGCTCTATTTTAGGCGCACTTTGGAACAAGTGTGGACAAAGACAGCTGATTTTCTATTGATCATCATCTCGAGAAAATCCATATTTCATTTTCATATCGTTCCAGAACTTTCCCTCCTTTTCTCAATGAAATCTCAGCCAATTGTTCTAATAATTATGTTGCGTGATTAGAGAACTCTTATCTTCAAAATTGCACCGTCTCATTACTCTAAAGTTAAATACTAGACGGCTTTAATAACAGTATGACCTTTACAATACGAAACACTCTTTCCAAATGATAGGAGCAAAATGATGAAATAGTTGTATATTGGTTCTGTTTTAGTCAGATTTCATTAGAGGTTGGATGTGACTAAAGTGCCTGCAGTTTATTCAGTGTTGATGATGAAATTAATGACATATTTTTAGGTACTAGGGAGACCCAGGGTTCATATCCACCTCAGCAGTGCCTCTAGCTAAATAAGGGATGTGTGCAAACACAATTGGCAATATTTGCCAATGTTCTCTGGATATTTCTAAGATTTGTTGGTTAGATGTGGATTGGAAAGTAAGCATATGTTTCTACTCTTCTAGTGAAAAGAAGAAACTGGTGACACTGTATCCCACAGCCGAGTTGGCAGGGACACTAACTTAGATCAGTGGTGCTATAAAGTTCCTAATTGGAGCAAAAATGTTGAAATAATGAAACCTGAAACTCCTGTATTATTTTTTTTCTCTTACACGGTCTACCTTTGTCATGTCCATTTCATAGCTTGTGTGAATAATATTCTTCCTGCCCCGTCTGAAACAGAGATTTCATTTTATGTGTTTTCTCTCCTCAGGAGTCGGCCACAGCCTCGATCTGGAATCCTCCGATAAAATGAGCCCACCAGACACATCCAACAGCACAGAGGAAGGGGAGGCTGGTGAAACCAATCCCTCGAGTCAGCTTAACGACAGCATGGGCTTACACCCACCTGGTTTCCACACTGACATCACCAAGCACCTTGGAGTCCAGATCACTCTAATAACAGCTTACTCCCTCATCATATTGCTGGGCCTGCTGGGAAACTCTCTTGTCATCTATATGATTATTCGTTATAGAAACATGCGAACGGTGACTAACTTCTTCATAGCTAACCTGGCCCTGGCAGACCTCTTGGTGAACACTCTCTGCTTGCCCTTCACTTTGGTCTACACTCTTTTAGATGAATGGAAATTTGGAGCTGTGTTGTGCCACATGGTTCCCTTTGCCCAGGCTCTGAGTGTACACGTATCCATCCTCACCATGACTGTTATTGCTCTGGAGCGTTACCGCTGCATCGTCTTTCACCTTGGCAGGCGTCTCACATGGCGCTCCAGCTTCTTTATCATGGCCTTTACCTGGACTATGTCTGCAGTCTTGGCAGCACCCCTGGCCATCTTTAGAGAGTACCGCAACGAAGAGATACCCTCCATCAACCTGCATATCGCTGTTTGCTCTGAGAAATGGCCCCACGGTACCAGCAGGGATGGAGTCATCTATAGCCTCTCAATGCTGCTCCTACAGTACATTATTCCCTTAGCTATCATAAGCTACGCCTACATCTGCATCTGGGTCAAACTGAAGAATCACATCAGCCCGTCCAATCGCAACGACAGCATCAACCGCCGTAAAAAGACCACCAAGATGTTGGCGCTGGTGGTGGTGGTGTTTGCTATCTGCTGGCTGCCGTTCCATGTGTTTCAGCTGGCCAGTGATCTGGATCTGGTGCTTAGGTTTAAGGAGTACAAACTGATATACACGGTGTTCCATATCGTGGCTATGTGTTCGACTTTTACCAACCCTCTCCTGTATGGGTGGATGAATAAAAACTACCGGAATGGCTTCCTTATGGTCTTCCGTTGCGAGGATAAACCAGATTCTTTCCACCCTGATGGCTCGTTCAGGACGCGCTCCACCAGGGGGCTGACTCTGAACGGTCGTAATGGTGGACACCCTCCCACTGCTGTGTGAGACAGAGAGAACAGAAATAGGAAAAAAAAGCCTGTAGAATATGATTGAACATATATGTGCGCACCTCTGGTTTGTGGTGCTTGCAGTTCAAAAGGAACCTTTTGACTTGAAAGGTCTGATCTTGAGTATCTGTGTCACTGGAGAGGGTTCAAAGCTTTGCATGTAAATTGCTTTATGTATGGCTCTTCTTTGCTTTGTGAACGGTACTAGTGAAAATACATTTGTTGACCCTATTCAAATATGTGTTGAAGATGTTTACTAAGGATGTTAAGTATCTTGGTACAATGTTTAATGTGTTTCTTGTACATGCAGAGCAATTGTTGGTAAGTAATGTCCAGTTAATTATGCATCTGCACTGCATACGTTCCTTATCTGAGGCTTTTCGTGTACGTACATACTGAAGGGAAAACGGTGAATATTGCGACAGTGAGAACAAGTTTAATTTTTCCCATTTGTTATTCTGTTTGCTGGCTTGTCAAAAAATTTGGATCATTTTCACTTAATTAATCCAAATGCCATGCTTTGGATTAATTACAACATTTCCAGGCTACCGCTGATTTTCTGTCAAACCAGGCAGTTAATTGTGTTCACCTGGCAACCAGCTGTTCCACCCTGGACAGCAGGACTTCTGTGTCCAAAAGGAGGAGATTTCAAACCACTGAAGTGAGAACAATTTCTTCATGTGTTCATCACAGAATAAGTCCAGCTATTTTCAGGATTATTTTTTTTAAAGGGGAATTGGTAAAAAAAAACATACCACACAGTTCTATATTACCTACATCTAGGTGATAAAGTGTCCATTGTTGGTGGTCTTTTAATAATGGAAACATGAACATTAGTCAAAGTTAGGGGCCCCAGGGATACATACAACCTTCATACTGATACTGAAGTTGATTTGACATTGAGAAATTATGGTTTCAGCATTTCAAGCATTTCAGCATTTCAAATAAAGAGACCTGTAAAGTAAGGTACGGTAAAGTATTGCCTGTCAGATTTTGTCTGGGACTGTGAATGTATAATAAAACTGAGAAATTTTGGCACATTATAAAATGTATGGAACACTGTGATTACTTGAGACAACTAAAAAGCTCATGGGGGTAGTACTTAGTACATACTGTATATTCTGCATACTTAGTATCATACAGGGAAAATAAACTTAAACTCCCTGAACTTGTCAGCTGGAAAAATCATCTTTAGATGATGTAAACAGAGAGAAAAACAGAGGCAATCAATTTTTGTTGGTTATACAAAGGTTAGGTTAAACAAAGTCCTACTCAGACCTACTTTCAGACCTGATTTTGAACAAAAACAGACGTTTCAAATAACATTCAATAAAGCATTTAATGAACAAGCAATGAGCATGCAGTCTGATTCATTTCACATCTGAGAGAATACATATCACGTTTGTGTGTTCTGGTTTCTGTTTCCTCTTGACACCCACATTACTGATTTCATAGCCTATATTTTGTGTGCTGTAGATTATTATAGGAGCTTGAAGCCTTTATCAGGACAGCCAGCACACAAACATTAAGCCTAGACCAGTGAGTTAGACCCATTAGGCATTGCAGTTAATGTGCAAAGATATTGCCTTAAATGCTTTCAAGGTTGATTTTAGCTATGCAGAATAAATGTTCTATCTGTCCTCCTCCACTGTATATGCACCCAAGGGCATGTATCTCCAAAAATAAGAACACAAGGACAGAACTACTGTCCTTGTATTACTACTACAGACATAACTATTGTTATGTTAAACCTGTTGAGTTGAGCAGATCTTTTAATTTTATATATTCAAAGCAGCTTGCGTTCGTTTTAAACAGCATTAGACGGCTTTTGACACAAAACTTTCCTATAAAAATTCACTCATTTAACAACAGCAGCTGTAAATGCGTTTTATACAGTCATTTGGTGCCCCCTAGTGTTCAAAAAGAGCCGTACAGCTGCGCCGCCTACCGGATGTGACGTCACGTTTGACCTTCCCTCTAGTTCCACTCTCGGTGTGACATGATTTGTGGTTGGCAGCACGGTGAAGTTAATCTGGACAGGAGTGTCAAAAAAATGCGAATAGTGATCTTTTGAATTTTGTCATCACACAGGTAAACATTTTTACATCTGACCCGAGCTTACTTGTTGAATGTTAGTCAAAGAAATTTCTCGTTTCCTGTCCACCATTCATTCATCCGGTCTGCTTTATAGGCTAGGCTAGGCTAGGCTAAGCTAAGCTAAGCTAAGCTAACTAGGAAGCAAGGCGGCGTGTGTACGTGACAAATGTGACGGCAACTTTATACCTGCTGTTATTCACTCAGTGGTTAAATATTCATCAGCGGTTGTCTGTAATTGAAAGCTGGGTGCAGTATTCATGAGGTGTCTTTATGTGTGCATTAAACCGACAGCTGTTAATGTAGCGGTTAGCATAGAAGTCCATAAAAAAAAGTGTCATTTAATAACGGTAGTGACGTAATGTATGTGTCGACATATCCGAAAACGAGATAAATCCAGTCGGATAGTATGCTGGGTTTTTACTGGTGCACAAAATGCACTTAAATTTACTCAACTATTCAATATACTGTGGAATACATCCTGGATTCGGTGTGTTTACCAGCTGCTGTCCTCGGGGTCGTTCTGAGAAGTTTTTGCACCAACACAGCAAACTAACACGTTCTTCTGTTTGTTCTGTATCTACACAGAGTAAACAGAGGGAACAATGGTGAAATATTTCTGCTGCCCGGGTTTGCTCAAAAACAGCTGGGACCAAGTTTGCATTGCCTTCTGGCAACGATATCCCAACCCCTACAGGTCAGTGCAGTGTCTTTATTTATACACCTTTCATTTCTGATCATTGCATGTTTGCATTCTAAGTGCACCGTGGAAACAACTGGGATTATGACCTTGAACACAGAGAAGGATCAGTGGTGATGGAAAGCAACAAAACATATTATTCAGACTGTGTTTTAAATTGAAGCTGCATGTCAGCTAATACCTCTGTATTTTATATGCATGTGGATTTTATTGCGTTGTTTGTTAGATTGTTCCTTTTCAGATCACAGGATAACATATAAAACATATGAACAACTGTAATCTAACAGACTGAGCCATCCAACAGTTTACAAGGCAGCTAAAAATGGGGCCTGACCAAATAATCAGCTGAGCACTGTCTCAGATATTAATTATCATCCACTTATTACATGTGTTGATTAAAATTGTCGTGGTGTGTCAGTTTGTGTCTCAAACTCATTTATGTAAGCTTGTCCTATTTTATTCATAATTATTCAATTATGTCTCAGAAGTTACCTACAGTGCTGTAATTGTATTATAATGCAGTCTTTCTGTTTTTACTCAAAACCATAGTGGTGCTCACCAGAGAACATGCGTCCCCTAAGGGCAACCATCCAAGCTTTTTTGGCTCTGTACCACACTGTGTAAACTCATAGATTTCTGACATTATAAATGATATATGTCCCTAAAATATATATATATAGAAATGTGAGAATATTCTGGCCTTTTTCAATGTAATATTAAGAAAAAGTTCCAGGATCTGCTATTTCTAACAAGATCAGCACCCAAACTGATGCGACCACAGTAACACAAAATTATTTCAGTGTAATTGCATGGACCAAAACAAAATGACACAAATGAGAACATTACCTTTAAACTATCTCAATACCACATCCGCCACTGAGGTTTAGTTGGGTATTGTGGTCAGACAGTGGTGAGTTGGTAAACATCACACAGTACAGGAATCAAAACGATGAGTTGACTGATAAATCAGCGACTGATTAATAAACTCATTTTTAAGTCTTTTTGTAAGATAAAATGCTGAAAAGTCATTTAAGCCAGCTACTTATTTGTGTATATTTACTAACTTTCTTGTACAATCATTAAATAAACACTCAGTATGATCAGTGCACAGAGTATTTAAACAAGCAGTTTGAATCCAAGCAGTGAGGCTTTGGGTAATTGTGATGGGAGACATGGTTAACCCCTGGCTATTTGGTTAATTAAGAAAGTCATTTGCACAATAATTAATAATGAACAACCTTTATTTGCAGCCCTAATTACTATTTGATGACTATTTGTTATTGTCAAATGAATATTTGATAGCTGATTGGACAAAAACAAACTTATGATTATTAAATTTTACAGCTTTTGAAAAACATAATGGGCTTGTTTTCCTATTTACTGATTCTCATTTCGGTGGTAAAATAATTAACACAAGCACATAGAATGAAAACGGTCATTAGTTGCAGCTCGACCCAGAGGATTTGAAATTTCTTGATCCATTGCGTTTCCTTCTTTCTTACAGTAATCATGTTTTGACGGAGGATATCATTTTCCGAGAGGTTACCCCAACCAACTGCCTCATTTCCAGACGTTTGTTGACCAAAACTAGTCGAGCGCCTCGCTGGATGGAGCGGTACCTTCCAAAACACATGGCCAGCTCTGCCTACATCATCGAGGACTCCATAGTGGATCCTCAGAAAAGGACCATGACCACATTCACATGGAACATCAGCCACGCTCGCCTCATGGTACCTTAACGTTTCCCTCTATGCACATGCTCAACATTGATCAGAATAGTAACGTGAGCTCATGGTGCTTTTGTTTGTTTTCCGCTCTTGGCCTCAGTCTGTGGAAGAACGGTGCGAGTACAGCATTAACTCTGAGAATGGCAGCTGGACAGAGATGAAAAGAGAAGCATGGATTTCCTCCAATGTGTTTGGGCTCTCCAGAGCTATTCAGGTTAGTGGGTTAAAGTGGAGCTCCACACTAGTCAAATAGCGTGTCGGCAAATAGCGTGGGGTAATTAAAAAGCAGACCCCCCTGCCTCTCTGTCATTATGTAACTGGTAATACAATGTATAGTGTTACAATGCAACAGCTAAGTGCTTGTCTGTCCACCAAGACTCAAGGTTGTTGAATGATTTATGACCTCTGAGTGATTTACTGCATTTATTTATTGTTGTTGAGGTATGAGAGCGCGTGGAAGTCAAGTGATGATGTGAGTTATAGGTTGATGACACACTGTCTGTGTCTTCTCTTTCTAGGAATTTGGCCTGGCAAGGTTCAAGACCAGCGTCACAAAGACCATGAAAGGTTTTGAGTATGTACTGGCAAAAATGCAAGGTAAGTTGTCTTTAAATTACAGAATCCTTATTTGTCAGTATTATTATTATTATTTTTTATATCTGATCTAGTTACAACTAGTCTATAAGTGGTCTACAAAAAGGTTGTGGTGTCACTGATCAATACAGTGGAACATTAAAGGGAAATATAAGGAACACAAGTGCTGTGATGTTAACAGATGTAAAGTACCAGTGTTCGACAGCTTGATGTATTGCACATTACTCAGAGCCAAAACATGAAGAAGCCTGTTTTTGTTGAGTTCACTGTCGGTGAGAGCCCTTTGTTTGTAGTGTGGGATGACTGGTGATTCAGGCAACAGCTTCTAAAGATAGGGATAGCAGAAGAGGTGGTGAAACCACTACTCCATGGGTATAAAATGCAAGGATTTTGATTTTGAGGCATTTAATACCCGAGAACAAAATGTTTAACTGTATTAACTACAATAGCATAGATATTCATGACCAACATGAATAGATAGATCTGCCAAGTTAAGTTTAATATTTCACTTTTTCCGTAGGTGAGACTCCGTCAAGAACATTAGCAGAAACAGCTACGGAGCGGGCAAGAGAGACAGCACTGGCAGCTAAAGAGAAAGCTAAAGACCTCGCCTCACATGCCCAGAAGAAACAATATGTATGAAGAGCTTTATAAATCACTGGTTCTGTAGCCACTGATACTGGGACAGATTTATCTTAATCCCCATCTCATTGCTGGAGTCGATCATCCGGGTAAGACATCTGATCCCAGTCATGGGAAGACACCTCTGTGAGGAAGCATCCAAATGAACTGGTGGGTGGACCATAAAAGGCCTGAGCTGGGTTCAAGAGTCTGTTCTAGCCTCCCTGTTCATGCCACGCTGAATTTATTCTATCTGTGACACCACATCATCTCAGCATAAAACGGAGATCTTAGAAAGGAATGATCACATATGGCTCCCCATGCCATAAAACGATTAAAGAACTTTGCCGGCCTTGATGCTCTTTTCCGGACCTTTGCTCAGCCTCTGTGCCCATCAATGTTTGCTTTTTACTCTGTTCCTTTAATAGTATATGTTGCTGTTGCTCATAAAAGCAGTGTGTTATAAATAGCTTCCTGTCCAGAAGTTATGATTAACAATATGATCAATGCAAATTCATCTAATTTACTTTACCGTTATTGTTCAGTTGTAATCATGTTTTGTTTTAGTTTAATTTACCCACCAGGCCTTCATCAACCAAGACTGACTGCTTCAGGTTGATGCTTCATTGTTCAGTCATAAGCTTGAAAATGAATATTCAATTAGCACTCCTGATATTGTGATACAATCCTGTTGCGATGGATATAAGTATCTTCTCTAAAATATAAGTGTACAAAGGCATTGACACTTTGTACTGCATATTCAACTTAGGTCTGATACAACCCATGCAACAATGTGCTCTTACTGTATCAATTAAATATCAGCTTGTCAATAAACAGAGTTTATTTGTAACCATTGTGCTGTGATGATTTCGTACAATTAATTCCATCTTTGCATTTACACCTTGTGGTCTTTAAAATAAACAAAAAAGCAAACAAACACATAAATATAGAAAATATTTATTCATAAAAAAAAAAAAAAAAAGATTACACCAGTACAAAATGCTACATAATATTACTGGGCGGAGAGACAGATGAATGCATACATACTATTAAAAAATAATAAGGCATCTTGCATATACAAAAGTGAAGGGAAAAAAAGCACCTTCTGTTATTAAATATAGAGTAAGGAGTAATGTAATACTTGTAATACTGCATTAATTGCATAATCATTACAAGTACCAGCCTGACTGATGAATTTGTTGCATGCATAATTAACATTTTAATTGACAAATGCACAAGCTGTAAAGTGTACAGCCATGATAATGGATTCTGCTAAGAAACATATCACATAATATTAGTGGATAAAACTGTAACTCGTGATCTGTGCAAGGGGCCCGTGTAATGTTCACAATGTGTTAGACATCACACGGGTGTTAGAAAATCTTGCACATAATCACGAGACTTAATTTTGTACAAATAACACACCAAATGAATATTTGGCACTGTTATGTATTTTGCTAGACACCATACACACAGATGTGCAAATATGACCAGTTGATTTCACTGTTTTCATTTTTGATATACTCACCATCTTTTTTTTTTTCTGAAATAAAAACAAGTGCAATGTGTGGTTGTTTTGTGCAACAGAGGAAAAACGACAAAATACACAACTGACCTTATATAAGTGGACAATAATACGAAACATAGCACGGATTAATGTTTAAGTGCATGCTATTACATCGACATGACATTATCAAAGTATTAACTTAGTGCTAAAGAGAAGCTGTATAGATTACAAGAGCAAATCTGATTTAAGGCAGAATTCAGTATAGACGTACTGTAATAAAGAATAAGTTAAGAGTTTTGAAGAAAAAAAGCCCTTATTTGGATTCAGAAAAGCCCTTAAAGATGAATGAATGATTTTAATCTGTAAGTTCCACACACCTCATGGCTTTAGGAAAAAAAATGCCATTGATGGTTGATGCTTAAAAATATATATGTATATATATGTATATATATGCGTAATGTTACATCCATCCCAGCCCAGTGATTTTAACTGCTATTCAGTGCAAATGGACATAGCTCATTCATTACCAACATTATAGTTTAGCTTGCAGTCTGACGTGATTTGAAAGGAGGACGTCAAAAGGTACTCCGTCTGTTAATAAAAACAAAGTGTTCAGTTGTACAGTAACATCTTTCTTCCGTGTCTCTCATCCTCCATTTGCTTATTTTTTTTTTGTTTTGTTTTTGGAATGTTTTCTCCTCTTCCTTTCCATCCACTGATATTAAGTTAAGTTACTGTAGGTTTACTGACGTCATAACCAGGCTTTATCCATGCTGGAGTAACAGTGGTCTGCGTCAGTGTGCGTAATGTTCAGTCCGTCAGTGTCCACACAGTCAAACACAATGCTCTCCACATCAACTTCCACGTCCTCTGCAATGCAAACAAAGTGATCATATGTATTAGCAGAAGGAAATGTGAAGAAATTCAGTCATAATAAACCAGAGCTGGGTCCCATGATTGAAATGTACAGCATTCATTACCATTATGGTTTTAATATTGATGTTTGATGACTTTCTATTGATTTTTAATTTTAATTATTTATTTAAACAGAATTTGATAGGCTGTAACACCTTATGATCATATCATCACATGCTAAATAATCATTTTTAATTGTGTAGCTGAGATAAAGGCAGATAAATGTAAAAAATAATGGTGGATTTTCCACAATAATTAGCAAAAACTACATTTTTTCTTTTTCAACCAGTGTAATTTCCAGTAAATAGGAAGCTGCTGTTGTCTGCCAGTTAATTTAACCGCGCACAAAGGCTGTTTTCAGCCTGTATAATGAGGCCACCTGACAATTTGTTATCACACAAATTTGAAAAATTGTCAATCTATCCGTCTTTGCTCTGGCTTGCCATTATAATGACCAAATGGCGACTCTTGTGTCTGAGACACCCACCTCTGTCGGAGTCCGACCTCTCGGAGGACATGGTTGACCCCTGGCTATTGTTCCTCATTCTCTCTGTGCCTCTCTGCAGCTGCTCGAGCCGAACCCGCAGCTCCCTCTGCTCCCAGCGCAGGCGGCCTTTCAGCTGCTCTGCGCGCTCATCTTGCTCCTGCAGCTTCTGAAATGACAAAGTAGAGAGAAAAGGGGGAAAGAAATGAATGAGATGTGGACCTGAAACCTTTGTGATGTGGTAAAATAGAAAAAGTAAATATTGAAGTCACTGTCTGTGCTGTAAATTAAAAAAAGAGAAATGCTTCTCGATGTAATGTCTACCTTTATGTGAAGCTGAGCTCGTCTCAGCAGGTTGAGGGTGGTGTTTCTCATTGAGTCAGACGACAGAGGCACTTGTTTCTTGAGCTGCTCCAGGCAGTGTCTCAGCTGAGCTCGTCTGCAAAACAGCAAAAAGCGGGAACCGATGTGGTTAGAGTATGCACACGCCAGCAGTTTGTTAAAAATCGTGATCAGACTGACCTTGGCCACCTTTTGGTCTTTATTTATTATATAAGACAAAACATTAATTACCTGTTTTTTTCCAACTCGTTGTGAACTGACCTGCAATTAGAAGAAGAGGAAGGTTTTAGGTCAGAAATACATTCACACCACAGACGGTAAATGCTGCTCAGCAGTGACAGTCTGTGAGGTATTTGTGTCTGAAACAGTGCTTTATCAAAACTGAAAGTCAGGCCACACCCTCTTGTCAGTTGTGTGTTATGTGATGTATTCACCTATTGCCACCAGCAGATATTTTCTTGCTCTTCTGTTTACTCCTCTTATCTGACTGACCTGGACTGAGAGGCAGGACTGAGGCATATCCATGTTCTGCCTCTGTGCAGGAAAATAAATAATAACATCACAGCTGTGTCCAGAAAATAGTAACAGGCATGAATCATATTGCAGCTTTGAAAATAAAAAGAGCAGAGCAATGTTATATAAAACGTAATAAAAGTAACACTAGTGTGCTAGAAATGTAACATTTACTATCACCATCAACATCAAGGTTGAAGTGAAACGAAGACAAAGACTGTGCTGCTGTCATCAGCATCATCTGCTGGACGGTTTGTTTTTGGTTTTGGCGCCATCACCCACCACTTATCGCTATAATAAGAACATGTTTCACAGTCACACTGATTGATATAGGAAATGTAATGCCCATAGTGTATAAAAATGAATGTAACCGGTAGTATCGTTTTATTTCTGCCTCACTTTCATTCAGAGTAAAGAGCGCCCGGCGCCGCTCAGATTCATTTTCAAATTGGATCAGATTGGCGCCTTTGAGTACAATGATGCGACCGATATGTAGGTCACTGAGTCAAAAAGGAAACACCGCCTAAAATCATATTCTAGCGAGAATCTCGATGGATATTCGAGCAAATTTTGGTGTGTTACGTCTCTGTGTTTTATTTTGCGCATATAGTTGCAGTCGCTTCATTGTATATTTTGTTGTTTACACAATAAGCAACTTCCTCTCCTAGAGACTGACAGACGTCAAAAAACACATACCTCGCTCTCTCCTCTCCAGAAACTCCGCAGCCCGGAGAAGCACCTGGATGTTGCAAATGTTTCCTTCCATTTTTTTCTTTTTGGGGAGAAAAAAAATAAAATAAAGCAAAGCAGAGTAAATAACCCTCTGTGTCTGAGGCAGCAGCTTTAAGTAGATGAAGCCGTGTCTGTGCTACGTCGTCAAACGACAGGACACCAGTACCGACGCGGCGTTCAGGTGCTTCACGTAAACTCGAATATTTGAAACATCGGTAAAAAAAACATAAAACGACCCGCCGGGCGCCACATCTGTCAACATAATATCAACATCATGTGCAACATTTCTTCTTGTTGGTTTATCTAAATGTAAAAATACAAACAGAATATTTATATGATTCATCTATGTTAGCTATTGTAGTTATAAAAAAGTAACAATTACATATATGATTTATACTGGTCGATACTACATTAAAGTAGCGGTTATATGTGTAAAGGTGTAAATATATACTAATTATTACGTTTTAAACTACTTACTTTTACCATATGAACTGGCACAAATACTGTCAATATACACAGCATGATTTTGATGGCAACATTTCCGAAAGCACTTGAAGGCATCAAGAGATGACGTAAAGGCGTCGGCCAAGCCCCCGTCCCCTCCCTCCCGCAGTAACTTTATTTTTAAAACATCTTACAGCGGTTAACGTCGATGTTGACATGAGCGAATGTATATGTGCTTCTGTAAAATCAAAAACAAAAACCTCATTGTGAGAGCTTGTCCTCTGTTGGCTTGTTTTAATAGGTTGTACATTGTTGTTTGTTATTATAGCTAGTATGTTCCCCCACAATTTTCCCTTTGTTATTTCATCGTATCTCACTTATTGGGATCGATTGTTTATCATCGTGACAACCTTAATTTAAACTGATTAACAGTCTTTAGCAGCTTTTCTGGTCTCTGCTGTTTACATACACTAGCCTTAACATTTCTTGTTTCTTGTTCACAGGGTAGACAAAATAACAAAAACATCAACACAGTTTAGCACGAGTCTTCACGTGATTTGTACAAATATGAGCCAGCAAGTCACTCTGACCTTTTATCGCCACATAGACCATGCATACATAGACATAGTTACATAGAAAGTGATACATGGAAACAATAGACAAAGAACAGCAATCCCATCGTAATTTCTCCATGTATTACATAGTTACGTTTTACCCTGTCCCTCTACAATTAAAAAAAATCCCTACTGTATTTACGTAAACTCGAACCCATAGCCATTTTATTTCCTTCATATATATGATTTTACGCCATACAGTAAAGAAAACATTATTTTATATAAACAATACATCAATCAGCAATAATGCTATTCTCAATAAATATGGTAAAATCCCTAAACAGTCGTTTAAGAGGCAAATATAAGCAAAGGAAGCCGTTTTAATTGTCTTTAAACTGAAGAAAGTGGGCGGAGAGGCTTGCCCTCACTAAATATGGTAGCGTGCGGCTTCACTGCCTGTGTACCGTTTCAGTTGTATTCTCTGTATGGGAGTGAAGCCGCTTTGCCAGCAGTATCTTTAACCTATGAACTCCTGAGTGTGCCAGTCCTCCGCCATATTGACTGTTGTCTTGACTGGAGGAGATAGAGAACATTTTGAGGTCCGAGAAGAAACGAAAGTGTGCTCCTAAAATCATCGAAACTGGTGCAAACTTGGCCAAAGCGTATTATAAACACCGTCGTAATGGCAAGGAAGAAAAGCAAGCAGCAAGGGGTCGCCCAGAAGGAGCTTGTGCCTGGACAGCAGACCGTACCGAAGAGCCCAGTCTCTCCCGGCGATGCAGCTGGCGGTGGCGGTGGAGATGCTGGGCTGGATAGGCTGGCCACTACCAGGGCGAACCAGGTAGCTAGCAGCAAACCAATCGCTGCTTTTAAAACAGGCTAGCTAGTCTCTGTGCTAGCACCTCTCTGCTAATCTAAGCATCCTCCATTGTGCTTTTATTTTATATAGCTATATCCTGCAGATGAGAAGTTACACGCACTCGCTGCTTAGCGGAAAGCTATTTTAGTCTTAACGTAGAAGTCTTTGATGTGGAGATTTACGTCGTTTTATGTGTAATTAAATAAATAATACGCTCAACTTAGCGGGCAGAATCACCCCTGTCTGGTGGCTTTTACTCTGTGTAACTAGCGTTGCAGCCCATCTCCTGTGCCGGACAGGTGACATTGTGTCTCGGACAGGTCGTCCCATTTCCAGCGTTTACAACTCCTCATCCGCCCTGCTAACATTAGCCGAGATGCTAGCCGGGCTATCATCTCCAGCTAGCGTGCTGCAAACGTGCTTGCTGCCGAGCTACACTCGATCACATCCACAGGAACCACTCAGCCAGCAGCGGCTAACCAGCTAGTTAGCTAATCAGCTAGTTAGCTAACACAGATAATGGGTTCGTAATTAGGCTAGCGGACACTCAGACGTGGTTTGGCTTGTTTATTCAAGTTTGCTTTAATATTTAAATGTTTTTGGTTAAACTCCGGTCCTCTTTGAGTGCGTGTGACAGGAGCTTATGTCAAAAGTTTCATTGCATGGCATGGTGTTATCCTTAGCTAATGATGTTTATCGCTGGCTATATAGGAGTTAGTAACATTAGCTGTCTTAAGTTGAAGGGTGACCACTAATCTCAGAAAGAGAAGATGTTACGCTTCAGTCTGGGTCTCAGCCAACCTCACGTCTGAACTTACAACCTGACTGACTGCTGTCTGCACGGAGTAATGACACTTTATACCGCATGTGTAAGATACACATGCGGTGCCAAACGTAGACACGCCTCATAACAAGATATAAAATATTTATTTATTTCCTCAAAGATGTGTCCAAATAGATTTAGATTTAATTTGATTCTTTATATATATATATATATATAGATAGATATAGAAATGAGTGGGAAATGTCAGTGTGTTTTAGTAAAACTTCCATTTAAGAGCCCTGCAATAGATGCTACCACCAAAAGCTGTAGTGTTTAGTTGTGGTATTAACTGTTATAAAGAGGTGAACTTTTTAAAGTGATCTTGTTTTTTAATATCACGCTTATATCAAATAAGATGTCGACTGACTGTTTTTGCCCTTTCATATAAGTGTGACACACTAACACACCTGTTTGATTGCTTGCTATGTTCAGCTGGTATTGCTATGATTTATAGAAGACCATATATTTTTTTTTAGTGTTAATTAACCTTCACAATTATATGTCACTTGTCACAGTTTGGCTGATGGTCACAATATTTGATCTAATTATTCTCTTTTTCTCCGTGTAGCCTATGCACACCTGCTGCCTCCTGTGCCATCGTGAATTTAAGGACTGGGGAGCAAGCTCTGTGAACGGACTCCCTGGGGGCCATGGGACCAAGCTTGCTGATGCTGTGCCCGCGCTCTCCCAGGCCTTATTGCGGGAGGCGCCAGGGCGTAAGCTTGCTGACGCGGTGCCCTCTCTGTCTCAGTCCCTGCTGGGAGAGGTGCCTCTGTGGATCTGTCAGAGCTGCTGTAAGAGTGTGGAGGAGGAAGAGAGGCGGAGCAATCAGGAGCAGCCGACACCGGTAAATGAAAGGGGACTGATTCGGGTCACGTGTTTTGGTTCTTTTCACAACTTTTTTTAGCTAATCTGTCTATGTTGACTGTCATAATATCATCTTTATTCATGATACAGAGCACTGCATTTGTATATGTATCTGCACTAAATCTGTCAGGCTGACATTCATCTTGGACTCGATATGTTTCAACATGTAGTTCAATCGTTGTCTCTGCAGAAGTACTATAATTTATTTTGTAATTATGTCCTTGACATTTGTAAGGCAGTGACCACAATTTCCTTTGCCTTTTTGAGACTTATGCTATCATCAGTCACTTCAGGTGAACATAGTGATCAAGATGTTTTGCTAATATTTGGTCAGAGGTTGTACAGGGTAAACGGAAACAAAAACAGAAGGATTGCTGAGTATAGTGTTTTTTAAACATTATGTTAGTATATGATTGTTTTTTCACTTTATATAGAGTCAATCGAGGGGTGTAACTATCTACTGATCCGTATTGATGCATCCATTCAATGACTAACAAACAATTATTGAGTCAAATGCAAAACACGATCCTGTCTCATCGTATTTGAATCACAACATATGAGTAAAGACTTAACTAAAATCCTGCCTTCATTTATAAAAATGAGAGCTTAAAGTTGTCCCAGTTGTGTTTCATAGGATGATCATTTTTAAAGCTCAGTAGTTGTTTTTCTGTGATTCATGTTAATACTTGAAAGGTTATCAAAGGCTCTTTGAATTAACTGATAAAAAAACACTTGCACTTAAAGATGAGAAATGTGGAGCTTAACTGAACAAAAGAATGTCTTTTCATTAAAAAAGAATAGATTTTCAGTCCATTATCTCTGAGACAAAATAGTCAAATAAGTTGCTTTTTGTGAGTGGATATGAACTGATTGTGTAAACTGGATATTCAGTTGATTGCAGGACCATGAATTGAATCAAATCAAAATGGGATTGTGACAGTAAATATTATATCATTGTCCAAAGAATTGATACAACATCAGGAAGCGATAAAACTTGCTATTCACACCTCACATTAATGCATCTGTAAAGTTGTTTCCTTTGTCTTGTTGCTCTCCATTATTGAGCTGCCAGATGATTAACTAATCATTGTTGGTGTTTTTTTGGGGGGGGGTTTTCAGGTACCATTGTCGCATTCTTCCTCCTGTAAGTCCCAGAGCTGTGGGAATGGTTACCCAGAGCAAAGTAGTGTCGACTGGGACCCGAGTTCCTTCCTGTCAGCCCACAAACTGTCAGGTCTCTGGAACTCTGCCCACACCAACGGAGGGGAACACTGCAACCACAACACTTCTTCACACTCACAACAAGGTCTGTCATCGCAGGGTAAAAGATGGCTACAGAAAACGATGAATGACAGTGACTGTAATTGCTGAAAAACATCACAAACCTAAATTTCAGGCTGTGTTGTGAGCATAAATCTTGTGAAGTGTACACAAATTTTGTGAGATTCAACTCTGCAACTGGCTTTTTAGCGTACTTACTTAGCAATAAATGTGTGATACATTTTCGCTTCTGTTCAGGTGTTACTCGACTATGCCTTAGAAGAACAAAGAGACATGCAGACTTATGAGGTGCTTAGAGCTCAGAATTATGAAAGGTGTGATTATTTTTTAGGCTTGTTATCGCAGCTGCCAAGTGCATTTGGATTTTGGAGATAAAAATAACTGAATTTTAAATGAAGATGATTTAACAAAATCGCAGACTATAGTTTAGGTTGTCATTTATAAAATATTCTGAACCATTTTCATATTCCTTTCACTTATTGAATTTCAACCAAGTCTTCAAAGCCACATGAGCAACAGAAAGAGACATGGTTTACATGCCTGGGCTTGCTGCTTTTAAAAATAATGAAGATTTAAAAATTGTCCCTCAAAAACACTTTCTTCTTGGGGGTGAGGCAGCTGAATGATATTCAAGCAGAATACAAGCTGTGTCACTTAAAGATAAGAAAAATAAATCTGTAATACAAGTCAGAAAAGGAAATTACACATAAGAAGTGTCAAAAGATAAAACAGACAAACGTCAGACAAATGTCTCTTGTTTTTTTTTTTTTTTTTTGGCAAATTTGCATATGTGTGAGCCAAACTACAACATATCGACAAGGTCACACTGTAGTAAAACAGCAATAGCCATGTATGCAGAAAATTTGATAACATTTTGCCTATTTTGAAAGATTTTTGCTCTGTCCTTTGACTGTTGAGAAGTTTAGCTGTTCTGTATTAGGAAGATATCTTCCCCCAAGCTCGAAAATGCATTTGGTCATAACAGAGAGAATAACTGAAAGACGTATCATGAGAAGAGAATCGGGTGTGAAACTGATACCGGTTTGTGATTGGCAAGGGAAACATAATTGTTTATAAAATGGGACAGCTGTCATCTGTTTTCTTCCTGTTTCTTGGAGCTCATTAAACCACTGGTGCATGAATAGCTGTAGCTGTTTTGTTAGTTTAGCAACCATGTATCCTCTGAGAGTGCACCTGTGCTTATTTGTAATTAACTTAAATGTAGAAAAATTGTTGAAAATTGTTTTGACTGAATAGATGGATGCTAAGCTGTGTTAGTATTGTATTTATATTTATGTATATGTCTTTAATGGGATATGAACATGGCAATAATGTATGATTGTTATGATAAATAATTCAAATACTGTAGCACCTTATCTCACAATACAGATCTTTTTCTCTCTCTAGTAGGGATAAATGATCACAACTGAACAGTTAAACATGTCTAAACATATGTTCAATGTGTGCTCTTATACATTTATTGACCCATTTTATTCTCCCTCCAGGTGTAACGCAGGGATCAGCCTGTCATGAGAAAAGAGGACTTCATGAAGCGCCTGGGAAATCTGCTAAAATGTCAGGGACTAAAGTTTGTCCCTACAGTCACCCATCATCCCAGAATTCCAGTGGATCTTCTGCTGGGAACCCCCTGTCTACCTCAGCAGACCTTTGTAAAACCACTCCCAAGCACTTCAAGACCATGTGCCGTCGGCCAACGCCACCAGGTAATTCTCTTTTGACCGTTAGGGTTTGGGAACCGTTCTATTAAATCAGAATGCACTGATCACTTTCTTTGAAATGTCAGTTTAAAATACACTATTCACTCTAAAGTGTTAAAAGTTTAGGGATATGGTATGTTGGAGAACAAAAAATAAAATCTGTCCAAATGTTTTAGTAGCAGTTGATAGAAAATGCAGCGAAATGATCTGTGTGAAAAAACAGCTAATGCACCATGTTTAGATAATTATTATAAATGGTTTTCTTTGTTTAGGTGAAGCCTTCCACCCCAGTGACCACCATCAACACACAGACTTGTCGGTACCCCCCAACAGTCCCACCGGCCTGTCGTCCCAGCATTCCTCCCTCCTGCCCCCGAAGCCCAACTCTGGGCAGCACGGCCACATAACCTCCTCGCCTGGCACTGGTGTGGCAGGCCACGCAGCCCACGCTCCTTTCTCTCCGCTGGTACCAAATATTCACGGCCCCACAGCCAAACTCAACTCTCCCAGTCCAGATAGTCCAACATCTGTCCACAAGCCCAGCTCGTGCAAAAACTCCCACATTCCTGCCGTGAACACACAACACAGCAAACTGGGCTCATCCCTCATAGGCTGTAACCACCCATGTAATGGACACAGTCAGAGCACAGTGGCCACTTCTAATGTAGGTCATCTGACAGCTGGGGCCTGCAGGTTAGTTCTGATACCAGAACTTTTTGATTATTTAAAATCTGTGTTGAATCACAAAATGCATAAATATCCTCAGAGGATTAATGCCATTTTGTCATTCCTCTCTTGTTTGTAGGGACCAGGCGTGTAAGGGGCACAAAATGACAAACGGGACATTATGTCATCCGTCATCTGAGCTGGAGGAAGGGGAAGATGAAGACAGCAGCTCTGAGAGGAGCTCATGCGCCTCTTCGTCCACCAACCAGAAGGATGGGAAGTACTGCGACTGCTGCTACTGCGAGTTCTTTGGACACAATGCGGTACTGAAACTTTTTCACCTTGTTTGAAGTTATCAGAATCAGAATCAGCTTTATTGGCCAAGTATGTGAACACATACAAGGAGTTTGGCTACGGTTCTTTTCCTTTGCTCCAATGTAATTTAAACATACAACCATAAAACACAGAATAAACATTATATACACAAAATATATAAACATTATATAAACATTATATGGACATTGAGCTGGAGGACTGCAGTACAGAATAAATATGAATGAATGTGAATAGAAGTGTGTTGATCTGTCTAGTCTATTTAGATATTAAATATATATTTATGTATATAAATATTAAATATTATTTACAGTGTGTTGTTTAAAATAAAAAAAAAAAAAAAAAAGCTATAAGTTAGGCCTGATTCAGATTTGGGGTTTCGTGGTTTCTGTCCGGTTTCATTTAGAATGCATGTTAACAGATTAAACCATTCACATTGCTCATGTGTGTTCCACCTGGTTCGACCGGGCAGACATTGTGCTGTGACTAAGAAGTGAATAAAGGCTAATTTACTAACATTTACATGTTTTGGAACAATGTCAAAAATTCTGTCGGCCATATCAAAGCGATCAATTTGTCCTATGTGCAACTATACTTTCTAATCATTGTTTAAAATAAGAAAAGACTGTGTTTATTGAAGCGTTATCAACAGGAAACAAGGCACGCGCACTTTTATAAAGACAGAGCTACATTGGGCCGTGTTCATTTAATGACAGGGCTGACAGCTGATAAGCTGAGCACATAGACATGCCTGGTGTGAATTACACACACGCTCCCGCGCCGTTCACAGACAGCTTCCGCCCCACACTGCTCACGCTCTGTACAGTGTGAATCAGGCCTTAGAGTTCACTTTACCATTACTAACCCATTGAATACTTATAGCTGACATTACGTTAAGTTACTAATATTGTACTATATGTACTATTTTACAGCCTCCTGCTGCACCGACTAGTCGAAACTACGCCGAGATCAGAGAGAAACTCCGTTCACGTCTGACCCGACGTAAAGAGGAGCTGCCTCAGCGTCAAGATTCAGAACTGACAGTGGCCGGCGCCATTGACAACCGAGACGTGGACGAGCTGCTAGACTTCATAAACAGTTCTGAGCCCAAACCTGTAAACAGTGCCAAGGCTGCCAAAAGGGCTCGACACAAACAAAAGAAGAAGGTATGATAACTTTATCTGTTTTACCTGTTTGCATTGGAGGGATTTAGATATAATGGTTAAGCCTGGTCAAATGAAAGATACTGATACTTGTGCATGACAGTGTAGTAATTTTGATGATACTTTGATGAATATTTTTATGGGATGGCAACTTTCAGTAGTTAAATATCTAAACACAAGCACCAGCCTGAATAGGAAAATGCTTAAAATGTTCCAAGTCATAATCTGTAAGTATTTGGTTGTAGCAGCAGCAGCAGCGAGTATTTGGTTTGCACGTGTGTAACTTAATACAGCTCTGATTCAGCATTAAGAGAATGGACAGTAAACAGAGAGGCTGACATCAATGAGATAAAATTACAAACAGGATCACTGGATTACATTTATACATTGTCTCCTGTGAACCCTTGTGTGTAGCTATGCAATCTGATTCCTACAGACGGTTCTGAGAAAGTACAGAGGTTCGATACATAGCACTAGTAACTTTCATTTTCATTTCACTTTGTTGGTGCTCGTCCACGCTCTCATGTCTGCACAATGTCTGTTTCAGGAAAAAGCTCAGCAGGGCAACATGGGCGCTGCAGGCAGTGACCCCCACTCCAATCCATCTGAGCCTGGTGACGAGCCCATCCCCGATGGTTCTGAAGCCAGTCGCTTGCTGGACTGGCCTCAGCTGGAGCTTGAACGCGTCAACAGTTTTCTCACCAGTCGGCTTGAAGAGATTAAGAACACCATCAAAGACTCAATCCGGGCCTCATTTAGCATGTATGACCTCAATCTGGATGTCAATGACTTCCCAAAGAAGGCAGCAACGTTGGAGGGAAACCATTTACTGTCCCATCTCAATGGTTCCTCTGATCTGCAGCAGATAGACCTTGACCTAGCCCCTCTTTCACTGGGATCCTTTAAGAACCACCTGGATCTGGTTAATGGATGGGAGGACACAACTTCTGTCTCATCCCCCAGTACCAACACCACCACCACGTCCACCACAGTGTCAGGAGTCACTGCTGGGTCAAAGGACATCCAGAGGTTGCATACTACTCCAAGTCTCTCAAAACTCATTAGAGTCCGCTCCCCAGAAAGATGCACTTCTACTGGATCTGACAATTTGCAGCAGGTGCCCGCCCAAGCAACGGCTAAATCAAAGGACGACGCCTTGGATCCCAAAAGCACAGCAGTTGGGAACGGTGGCACAAAGTCAAAGAAGAATAAAAAACAGCAGCAAAAACAGGAGCAATCTGTGTCAGAGCAAAACTCCAGCAAACCAACCAAAGCTGCCTCCGGTAATGAAACGCAGAAAACCAATGAGTCTAAAGAAATGGCTTTTAACGGCTCAAAAGCCGGGAACAAACAGCCGCAGCACTCCGCAGACAACCAGAAAAATGGGCCTAAGAAAGCCGAGGAAGGCAGATCGTCCAAACATGCAGCAAATGGAGCGAACGGTGGTCTCTCGAATGCACAAAGGGGGAAAGGCGACACAGAGACAAGAGTGGGTCGATCTGATCAGGATTTAGACTGCAAAGCTCATCTCACGGTTCCAGCAAATGGACAACAACAACAACAGCAGCAGCAGCAGCAGCAATCCAAGGGGAAAAATAAGAAGAACAAGAACAAGGGTGAAAAGTCCAGCAGTGCTATCGGTACAGAAGATCATGTGTTTACAATACTGTGTGATGTTTACAGATATTGTAATCTCTCTAATTGTTAACCTTTTCATTTCCTCTCTGTAGATGATGTATTTCTCCCTAAAGATGTGGATCCAACAGAAATGGATGAGATTGATAGGGAAGTGGAATACTTCAAAAGGTAAATGCAGCGCTTTATTTTTAAGTGTCAATTAATCTATTATTATGATGTTGATGAATATTAAATGCATCACTAAAACTGTGTTGTTTTTTTTTTTTTCTGGCTGTTTTCTGCCTTTGTTTCCTGTAGGTTTTGCCTTGATTCTGCAAAACAAACTCGCCAGAAGGTAGCAGTGAATTGGTCCAACTTCAGCCTCAAAAAGGTTCCTTCCAATGCAGCTCAATAACTTGGACGAGTGCCAGAAAAAAAAAAAAAAAAACTTCACACCACAAACTCTTTCAGTAGAGCCCTGTTTGGCCTGAGGCCTTCTCTCATTCCCTGTTTTCTTCTCTTCCTTACTAAGCCAAGGGACCCTGGTTCAAAATCATACTCCATTCAGAAGACTGAAACATAACTTGTGGCTAACAAGCCAGGGATCATTCTCAAGGCCAACTCTCTACCCTTTGCTATTATTGCAATGTTCACTAAATGAGAGATGCAAAAATGGAAAAAAGTCTGAATCCACTGCATCCTTGTGCTTACGTATGTAGTATGTAAACAATTACCTTACATGAAATAAATGTTTTTATCACAAATCTGAGACATTTTAACGTTGTTAAACTTCTGAATTTCAATCAGTTCAATTTGGTGCTCATCATCGATAACATTCTACACCGCTAGTTTACCACTGACTACACCAGCCTCTACAGGGCGCTAGAGACCGTTCGTCTTAAACCGTACAACTGACAAAAAGGAGCACAACACGACATTTTGACCTAATTTTAGGGGAAAAAAACCCAAAACGTTTCTCTGCAGGGAGCAATGGTGACAACAATTGCATTGATTTTACTCATGAGCAGACCGCTGTGCATTTAGTTGAGTTTTTTTTTTTTTTTTAAATCAAATTTTAACTGTAACGATCAAATTATTGAAGAATCTGACAGAAAAAATGAACTGACAGATACTTGATTACCTACCTGCAACACTGTTATCTTTTTGTATGACATTATGTTAAAAATACATGAATGTTTGACAGTTTTCAATACACCAACAACACTACTATAACCTTGTGGTGAAATATCAATTTACTGTTTATAACACTTGGCTCACAGGATGCATCTTTAAAAAAAAAAAAAAAAAAAAAAAAAAAAAGAGTATAAATCCAATTAGGTATCCATGCATGACATGTAGAACAGAAAAATCTAAAATCTGTCCCTTAGATCTGTATTCGGCAAAGTTCAATGTGTCTGTTGCTTCAATATTAATCCTCCCTTGGTGTTGATCTTGAACCAATTATCTCTTTTATTGTGCTGTCCACTATACACTCTACCATCTGTAGAAAAAAAAAAACACAGAAAATGTCCTTTACCACCGTTCTCTCACTCTTAAACTGTTATTTCATCCCCTATATCCCAGCAGTGACAGGTATGTTAATGTTGGAACCATCACACCCTTATTTGACAGTTAATTTTAATGCTTGTACATACTGAGTGATTTATTTTTTGGGCCCTTTTGAGCCTTTGTCATGCGTTTCTGGAGGATCTGTGTGTTAAATATATTTTCAACCATACTACTCCTTTTTTTTTCTCTCCTGTACTGTGACCTAGGTGGCACCCTCCACCTCAGCTAGCCTATCTGAAGTCCAACTCTTGATTATCTTTTGATGAGAAATATCACAGAAGAGTTGAAAGTTTTGGGACAAAGGCCTCGGGATTTACACCAGTAACCATGTTTTAGCTGATGGCTTTCATTGAGATGGATTATTTCTTTCCTGAATCTGTGCTGAGATTTTGTTTTCATATAACATCTCTGATGCTTTTCAGGTTATATTCAGTTAGAGAAGAATATCTTAATGTTTCGAATGTAGATTTATACTCTACCAATAATAGCCAAGTGTATGTTGGCTTGTTTTTTTTTTTTTTTTTAAATTCACTTTTGATACTGTGAAAAATCTTTCGTTCAGAAAGATTAAAAACAATACAGTTTTGACAAAAAATAAAGTGTGGCGTTTGCTTTCTAATTTTTATTTTTTGGGGGGGGTTTAGTTGCCATGACACTGCATCAGCAGGATCTGCTCCTCCAGCACCAGAGGGAATCGCGGTGATATGACGCGTCTTCGCGATGAGGTTTGACCCTTCCCGCTTTCCGTTGAGCTGCTAAGCTTTCCGTGTTGTGTAAACATGTGGATTAAGTGAGTTTGTGGAACTGCATAAAGAGTAACTGGTCATTAACCCTGCCCTGTCGTTAATATAGAAGGTTACCATATTCATAAATAAAATGGAGACCGAAAATCGACCCAAAAAGGTAAGTTAAACATGACCTATCGTTCGCATTACAAAGGGGTTGTACTGGCTAACGCTAGCTAAAGGCTAGCTAGCTAGCTAGCTAAGCATTAGTGTATTGTGGCTTTTAGACAATGTGTTCTGCTTATATTATACAACAGTAACCATTACGAAATAAAACGTTAAAACAGAATATTGACCAACGTTAAACTGAAGTGTTGTGATAGTATTTAAATTGTTAACTCAAAGAACATGTAAATGTCCAGAATGAACTAGCCACGACGTAGTGCTAAAGCTTCCACGGCCAATACGTAGCCGTGACGTTTAAAGACCGACTGTAAAGTAACTTGTAAATATAATAAACGTAGTTTTTGTTTAACAAAACAGTACTTAAGATATTAGTTCGTCATTGATGGAAGAGTAACAGCACAGTTTCTTTGCTATTGTGAGCCCATCAAGTGTGGACCAGTTGATGAATGGGTTGATCTGAGGACATGATGCTGCTACTACCGACTGAAGACTGATCTGTTTAACTATGTAACTTTGTTCACATAATTAGACTTTGTAAGAAGTTCGATGTCTATACTGGGTACGTTTTTTGTTTCAGGTACTAAAATAAAGAATAGCCAGTAAAGAGGACCTAATAAAATCTACCAACTGCAATTAAGATAAGCATGAAGTGTAAAACAAATTAAAGAAAGAAGGTGGTTATGTACAATTTGTCTGAGCAACAGTTGTTTGGCAAGTTTAAACACAGGCAGCTTAAATATACAAGTTTAATACACATTTATGTGATTAGGTGTATTATACCAATGGCCAATTTTTAATAAAAGTTAAGTTTTCCGCCAGTCAAAGTAAATCGCTTGCGATCATGCGATGTGGTTCCTTCAACTGGCGTGAAAAAAACAAAACAAAAAAAACAACCTGTGTGTACTGCTGCTGTGTGCTTCGTGGTGCTGTATAACAGTTGTCGTTTTCTTTCTACAAAGGACTTGTTGGACTGGAGAAAGGATAGACTTACATGCTAATATATTTTTACAGAGATCCCATGGGGAGGATGAAAAGTCCGGCTCTGAGGGATCAGAGGATGACGATTATGTTCCGTACGTTCCAGTCAAAATAAGAAAACAACAAATGGTAAGTTACTGAGCACTATCCTGTTTGGACAGTTAAGAATTGAATAGGGATGGATCGATTCAACCTCCTGGTTTGGTTTGACCTTATTAAGTGGAACAGAGATCAAGCAATCTGTAGAAAATATAATTTCATTATATCATTATAAAATCTGGTGCATTTCTTCCGCTATGGCACAGTAAAAGCTATATATTTTATTAAAAACATTGTATTTTAGTTTTTCACATGTACATCAATACACCATACAGTGACCTCATACTGAGAATTATTGTATTTTTAACACATTTACCTCATAGCTACAGAAGATGTTACGTCTGCGAGGAAAAGCGGTGGACGAGGAGCAAAAGGACAGCGGGGAGGAGCAGAGAGACGAGGATGAGGGTCTCGGTCCACGTTCTAACGTCAGTCTCCTTGATCAGCATCAGCACCTCAAGGAAAAAGCAGAAGGTATCCAGTTTTAAACAAGCCACACAATGGATTTATGCCACTTGTTTCGATTCTAGTCGTTCTGTTTACCAAGATTATATTGGTTGTGATGTGTTTTTGTATCTACAGCCCGAAAAGAGTCAGCCAAGGAGAAGCAGCTTAAAGAGGAGGAGAAGATTCTTGAGAGTGTTGCTGAAGGCAGAGGTAAAAATTAAAATGTTGTCAAGTTCCTTTGAAGTGTGAGACTGTGCTGAGTTATTAATTTCATGTACTTGAATAAAGAAGTCAGCTCACAGTGTTTTAAACTGGCAAAACTAAATCTGGGGACTTTCATTTCTTCTTCTGTCAGCTCTGATGTCTGTAAAGGAAATGGCTAAAGGTATCATATATGATGATCCAATAAAAACAAGGTCAGTTCTTTGTCAGTGAATTCTATAAAGCAAGTGTCTGTAACTTTGCATGTGTGTTTAACTTCTCATTTAACATCATTTTTTTTTTCAGTTGGAAAGCACCACGTTACATCCTGAACATGCCAGACACCAGAAATGAGCGTGTAAGGAAGAAGTTTCACATCCTGGTTGATGGAGATGGTATCCCTCCTCCAATCAAAAGCTTCAGGGAGATGAAGTTTCCACCAGGTTATAACACACAAAGACACAAAAACATCCTCCCACACAATATGTAAAGGTACATTTTGTCCTTCTGTGGTGACACATAATTAACAACTGGCAACAAACAAATCTGCTTATATGTTTTTCAGCAATTCTAAAAGGTTTGAAAAAGAAGGGTATTGTTCATCCCACACCAATTCAAATTCAAGGAATCCCCACAGTGTAAGTATCACATGGAACTAAAACTGTAGTTGTTGTTAATTACATTGAAACTGTTTATTTGCTTATTTACTTGTTTGTCTGTAGTCTGTCAGGTCGGGACATGATTGGCATCGCTTTCACTGGATCAGGAAAGACTTTGGTTTTCACTCTGCCCATCATCATGTTTGCCCTGGAACAAGAAAAAAGGCTGCCCTTCTTTAAGAGAGAGGGACCATATGGACTCATCATCTGTCCCTCGGTAAGAAATGCAGTCTGATGCACAATACAGCCACAAAAAAATACAGTATCAGAAATCTCGGTGGTGAACATCAGCATATTTTGGAGCCAAGATTAAATGCAATTTGATTTACACATACTGCAAATAGAAACAGTGAATGATCATCAGAAACTCAAATAATTATACAGCGTTCCTGAGCAGTTGTGCTCCAGGAAACATAGTTTTTTCTGCAGTTAAGCATATTTGATTTTTAATACCATTGCCGTTGCTCCAGAGAGAGTTGGCGAGGCAGACTCACGGCATCATCGAATATTACTGCAAACTGCTGGAGGAAGAGGGAGCTCCTCAGCTGCGCTCTGCTCTCTGCATCGGAGGAATGTCTGTCAAGGAGCAGATGGAGGTCGTAAAACAGTAAGTAATAGAGGAAAACTTGTGTGAAATCTTTGTTTTATTCAGAATTTGCTGTGGGTGATAAATGAGAAAAATGATTTATCAGACTTTTTGAATCCGTGTGTCTTCTTTATTATAGTGGTGTTCACATGATGGTCGCGACGCCTGGCAGACTGATGGACTTGCTGCAGAAGAAGATGGTGAGTCTGGACATCTGTCGCTACTTGGCTCTGGATGAAGCTGATAGGATGATCGACATGGGCTTTGAGGAAGACATCAGGACCATCTTCTCCTATTTCAAGGTGAGCTCATGGACATGCACATCTTTTGATTTTAACACCAGATGGTTAAAAATGCTGGGCTCAGCCAATTTTTCGGATCAAAATATTGCCGTGAAAACAAAGTTGAGATGAATCCTGGCTTTATGAGGTCACTTAGCAACAATAATCTGTAAATGTGTTTTTCTTTATCTAGGGTCAAAGGCAAACCCTGCTTTTCAGTGCTACTATGCCCAAGAAGATCCAGAACTTTGCCAAGAGTGCACTGGTCAAACCTATTACTATTAATGTGGGCAGGGCTGGAGCTGCCAGCTTGGATGTCATCCAGGTATTTTCATCTTCCCTGGATCTTCCCTGAAAAGCCTATTGAACCAGTGTCAAATTGACTTAAAAGTCTTTCATTTTGTGCAGGAAGTGGAATATGTCAAAGAGGAAGCCAAGATGGTTTACCTGCTCGAGTGTCTGCAGAAAACACCACCTCCTGTTAGTACATCCACACATTATGACACTGATATATACCTAAAATGCAAAACTCAAACATGTAAAAACGTATAAGTGCTCCGTTTCGTGTGACAGGTGCTGATATTTGCAGAGAAGAAGGCTGATGTAGACGCCATCCATGAGTATCTCCTTCTGAAGGGAGTGGAGGCAGTGGCCATTCATGGAGGAAAAGGTACATAGAACTCTATTCTGATCATTAACATACATGATTGTCATGTGTACTGTCCATAGCAGCAGAGGATTAATGAATCTGTAGGTTTGTCCAACCAAGCATCAAGCCAAGCTCAGACATGCTTCTCAGCTTTGATGTAGTTTTTCATTTTTACCACTAGATGTCATCCTGTCTGCAAATGTCACAAGTTTATTTTGTAGTTTGTCTAATACTTCCACGACACAGACAGCACTGCAGACACGTGACACATTTACCTTCTGTCATTGTCTCTTAAAAATTGTCTCTTTTTTGTTAACATGATATTTGGTCATTGTTTTTCAGATCAAGAGGAAAGAACAAAAGCCATAGAGGCTTTCAAAGAAGAAAAGAAAGACGTCTTAGTTGCCACAGACGTTGCCTCTAAAGGTCTGGATTTCCCGGCTATACAGCATGTTGTGAACTATGACATGCCTGAGGAGATAGAAAACTACGGTAAGAGGATATGTCTGGTCTTCTTAAAAGCACTACACTAAGTTACCTTTAGTTCTCCTGAGATCGATTTGAGCTGGTTTGTTGAATTTTTCTCATTTCAGTCCACAGAATTGGAAGAACTGGACGATCGGGCAAAACTGGTATCGCCACCACGTTCATCAACAAAGGCTGTGGTGAGTTAAAATACCAATCAAGACAACAGTTACATTAATTAAGTACAGGAATAGTGATTTCAGTGTTTGTGCAGTGTGTTGTAGTGGGTTTATTTGATGACAGTGACTGTAAGACTTAAAGTTTCTGCTTTTCTTTTCTCCATAGATGAGTCAGTATTGATGGACCTGAAAGCATTGCTGGTTGAAGCCAAGCAGAAGGTTCCACCTGTCCTACAGGTGCTCCATACGGGAGACGAGACCATGCTGGACATCGGAGGTGAGTCTTTTGAATTAAATATTTTTCTCAGTATATATATATATATATATATATATATATCTCAGTATAAGAACTTAAACATGTTTCTCTCATTTGCTCTGATAATCTCAGGTCAGATTAACACAGGGAAATATGTTGTGAGTGTTTGCAAACCTTGTTCTAACATACTTGATTACTGTGTTTTCACAGGAGAGAGGGGCTGTACATTCTGTGGTGGTCTTGGCCATCGTATCACAGACTGTCCGAAGTTGGAGGCCATGCAGACCAAGCAGGTCACAAACATTGGAAGGAAAGATTACCTGGCTCATAGCTCAATGGACTTCTAAGAGGTGTTATTTTTTTAACCAGGGGAAAGATTCCCCAAAGCTACACGGAACTAAGAACCATTTCTGAGGAAATATTACAGTCATGTGTCATGTTACAGAAGTAAGGAAGTGCATTGTTATCAGCTGCCATTGGTAACAGCTACCATTGTTTTAAAGTCTGTTAGATAAAGTGATGCACCTTTTTTCCCCCCCAGTTGTTTTCATACTTGTTCTGTGTGTGCAGCCTTTGTAACATACGTTTTTGATACTCTGATTCTGATAATTGTAAATAAAAAACACTGTATAATAGAGAGGTGTGGTACAGGTTTTGTATGGTGGTGAGGAAGTTGCTAAAACAAGCAGAATAATGCAAAGGGAAGTTTGACTCAAGAAAACAGCAACACACAACTTGTGTATCCTTTCTTTTGCAACAGTTAAATTGCAGATCAGAGATACCTTGACTTGTAGCGCTGATATACATAAAAGGATGAAAGCTGCTTGTGACGTAAAGGAAACAATTATTTTAGTGGTGTAGGAAACCTAATTTTAACATCATTCATCTACAGAGTAACTTTAGAGTACTTTAGTGTTAGGTTTTTCAGACAGAGCTAGCAGGCATGGAAGTCATCTACAAAGAAGGAATGCTCTACCTTCAGGGAGCCAAGTTTGGAAAGGTAAGTTTTGTTATTTTGCATTCGTGTTTTTTTGGGGGGGTTTTTTTTGTCAAAAAGTGAGAATATTCATTCCACTCATGTTGTTTTTACGTAAATTGCTGTTTGGCAACTGAACATCTTGCCATGTATTTTCATGAGCTGCTCCGTTAATGCAAGCTCAGCCGGCGGTATAAATGTTTTTATCAGATTGTGCAGAATTGTCTGGAATCTTGTCAGAGTCAAAAGTACATGCTGACATTCACAGCACAGAATGTCCATCTTCAATGAATCATACAGTAACGTCCAAAGAAGTCAAGTGATGCACAGCGTTAGATATTTTAAAGTCAAAAACATCCTTTAGTATTCAACTAAAGTATAAATTTCCCTACATGTGTCTTCACTTTAGATACAGATGTTGAATAAGGTTTTACATATTTAAAAAATATGTAAATATAAGTTTTAAGATTTTAAATGATTCTGTTTAACTAAATCCATCATGTTCAACTTCAGCAAATGGTATATCTCTTATTCTACCGCTAATGAGTTTCATCAGACCTTTTAATATAATCTCACTTTAAGTGTAAAGTCACATTGACTCAAGTCATATGATGTGGTGTTATGCTGTTGATTGAGCCACACTACATATGGCCCAACTCTTTTAAACGTGTTATATATTTATTTAATCTTATATGATCAGTTAACACCCTGCATTGTGGTGGCTGTTTTGATCACCAGTCACCAATTTGATAGTGTCCATCTCTTTTTTTTTTTTTTTTTTTTACAAATGTGTGAACTTCCTGATTTTTTATTTTTTTTTTGATTTTATTTTAATTCTGATCCGTGTTGTATAAAGTACCTGAAATTCATACTTAGACTAGAACGATACTCAAGTAAAAGCCTTTAAGTATCTGGTATTGGCTGTACTTAAGTATGATAAGCAATCTATTATCAAATGCGCTTAAGTAATGGAAGTATATGTTAATAAAAACAGAAGGCAGTCAGAACTTTGAATATTATGAAGTTTCTCCATCCATCCACCCTTTAAGACGATGGCCTACATCAATCCTCAAACATGGTTTAAATACACGGTTTCTATACAGTTTGATGCACCAGAGTAAAAGTATGTCATTAAGTTAGGCAATGTAGTGAAGTAAAAGTGAAACTTTACAGAATTAAAAAGAAAAAATCAACTAAAGTACATATACTCCCAAAACATAACGTACAGTAGTGAAGTATTACTACTTTGTTACTATACGACGCAGATTCTGATTCGCTAGTATTGTATTTATTGTACTTAATAATATTTCAAAAATATCTTCCTACATGGTTTGTGCTCCCACCTTGGAAACTTTCAATTTAGTCACACGATGGCATAGGGCTTGTATGATAGATGTTTTTTTTATTTTCTAAACTGATAAATTGACAAATGTGTCAACACTAAGAATAACCAAAATAAATGATAATATAAGGAAAAAACAAGAAAAAAAAAAGTTTTCCGAAAGTTTCTACAGGCGAAGAGAGTGAGAACTAAAGATACAGAGTGAGGTGTATTAACCAACACACACACACACACACACACCCCTGTGACCTTTGATAGCTTTAGATGGTATGGACTGTAGTAGTGCTCTAAATGTGAACGCCAAAATTAAATCCACTGTATTATGTAAGTCTCTTAAATAGAAATGTGATGCTCACAAAACAGGCTGTGGAATATGAATTAAGTTGTAGGTTTAAATCATCGTGTGTGGTAGAAATGTGGTAAAGATGTGTATTACCTGTTTCAAATGAAAGAAGACACACTGGCTTAATGATGTGACATCTTACATACATACAGAAACAAACAGGAAAGACTAAACCATGGGGCACATGGTGACCTGAAAAAACATTATCAAATTCAAAGTATCTGTTTGTGTATGTGCATGTGTAACCTAACTTTTTCAAGAACTGTCACTTTTTCACATACAACCCATCCCCCACCCCTCAACCTCTCATCTGCAACAGAAAACATGGCGGAAAGTATGGGTGATGCTCTTTAAACCCAGTTCCACAGGGGTTGGCCGTCTGGAGCTCTATACTATAATTGACAACAACGCTGACCTGAAGAAAGCCACACGTCAGAAAACACCAGACAGGAAAGTTGTGCGTCTGAGTGATTGCCTCAGCATCACCCCTGCTCCAAAGGAGTCCTGCCCACAAGGCTGCACAGCCTTCTATTTAAACACCACACAGAGCAACTACACCCTGGCCTCTACGACAAGCCAGGACTGGCTAAGTGCTCTCTGTCTCCTAGCCTTTCAGGTATCACACATCTCTCTTCTTAAGCAGTACAACATACATGTAATAATTTTGGGAAAGGTGGAGATAACGCCTTATCCATAGTCAGAGGTAGATAACACAATGAGGAAGTTAAGGTAGTATCTGCAACTTCTGTCACTTCACTTCTCTAATTTTTATGCTTGCACAAGCTATGCTCATTCTTGCGTCTTAGCACTTTGAAGTCATAAAACGGTGATAAGAAAGTGGTTTGCGCTCTGTTTAATAATTACCATGCCATTTAATTTACCATGCCACTGTGTTTACAGAAGGATCCTGGAGAATCAGACAAAGAGAGTTTGGAAAGTGGAAATGGCTTGACCATGGAGGACAATGACCTCTACTCATCTTGGAAAACTGGTAATATGGACAGCTGACAAGTCAACAAGCAATGAAAACGGTCCACAGCGGGTTAGCTGCTTGGACCACAGCACCATTTGTAAGGGACTGTACAAAAATGACATGGGAAGTCTGAGGGGCAGGCAAACCTTTCATTTGCACCTAGTATCTAGTCCATATGTAGAGAACTACACCTCTGTTTACAAGGTGTTTTGTTATACATTGCTGATACACATTGGGGGGGTTGCAGTTTCTTTATTAGTCAGGAACAAGGTTAAAGATATCATCAATAACCCCGAGAAAGCTGAGAAATAAAGTGCCACCCTCACCTCTTCAATAACTTTTTACAGTCCCTAAAACAAAGTCACACTGGGCAAGAAACAAAAATAAGTCTTTTAATAACAGTAAGTTGTAGATGATGTTATAAAAAAGGAAATAGGTTGGTGAAAAAGGTCATGGAACTGATCAGCAAAAACCGTTAATGTGTGCGAGCAGTAGCTATTGCCTCTAATATATTCAAACATGAACACCAGGATGTATTAGCATCAGCAAACTGTGGCTTATACAAATGTATTTATTTCTGTATGAGAATATATTTGGTGTACATTTATTCCCTTTGCTGATGTATTGCTTCTCAGACCTCATAATATTATCTTGTGCTTTCATGCGTAGTCGTGCAGTACTTTTCCCTCTGTGTTGTAATGTTTAAGTGGCAAATGCTTTCATATCTTCTCATGTTTTTAGATGTGACCCTCCCTCCAAACCAGTACCAAGTGACTATCCAGAGCACAGACGCATCGAGGAGGTGTAAGCTGGCCGGGGAGTATCTGGTTTCTGCTGAAAAAGAAGCTGTGGTTCTGCTGGCATGTAATTCTGGCCACATCCTTTACCGCTGGCCATATCAACTGTTGCGCAAATTTGGACAGGCTGAGGTAAAATACTTGAATCCTCCAAGGTCACTGACTTTGCATGGTCTGATGTATATGCCATGACCTCATACAGACAGGGCAAACAAACAAACAAACAAACAGGGCCCAAGACTGAACCATGGGGAACTCTCAAAACAGTATCTGCTTGTTATGTGTAATTTAACTAAATAAAGATAAAATAATCAAACGTACATACAATATTTACATTTATTGCCAGTGTGTATAGGTGGATATATAACCAGTACTCCCAGTTCAGTGTGTGTGAATGGTGAATACACTATTATATTGTGAATGATAGGAATGATTGAAGTTGTGTGTAAATGGTCATTACAGGGAGAATTCAGCATTGAAGCAGGCCGCCGCTGTGAGTCAGGAGAGGGAGTGTTCATCTTCCTGTCCAGGCACAGTACCGAGATCTTCCAGACGATATTAGAGCAGTGCTCGGTGAAGAAGAACTCCTCCGTCGAGTCACTCAAACCAGTTCACAAGCAATCTCCAGCCACAAAGAGACATCCTGTCTGCAATACTGGTGACGCTTCTGTTGATACAGAAGACGAGTCTGAAGACCATTATTCTACTGTTACTGACATCTCTTTACTTAATTTAAAACAGCTATCTTACTTTTCTAACAGCAAGGAGGCTGTGGGAGAGGAAGGTGAGGATAAGGATATGGAGGAACAGTGTCATTCCCTGGAGTCACTAAAGCTGGACGACAGCATGGATGACTGCATTTATTACAACCTAAGGAGATCCACTCCTCCGCCGATCAGAAAAGATCACCTCAAACCTGAGGCAGACAGTTCAGAGTGCATCTATTCAGATTTGAGACTAAACCATTCTCCCTCAAACTCCCAGCTGCAGCTTTACTCCTCACCCGTCCCTCAACCTGATTCCCAGTCTACTCCATGTGCCCTTCCCCTGGTTGCACCCTCCACCCCGCCCAAGCCCAGATACCAGCGTCAACCCCCTGTGAATATCTTCAACCAGCCAGGCTTCAGTGCTCAGGCACAGGCAGCGGCTGACACCACTGAGATGGAGGAGGCCATCAGCTCCTCTAGCCTTATCGCCCCCACAGAGGCCCCTGGCAGTTTTAAACACAGGCTGGCAGAAATCATTTCTAAGGACCTGGCAAAGTTACAGCCACCTCTTCCCCCTGGAATGGGCAGCCCCACATTTTCTCAGTAGGCTATTAGTTAACAGACAGACTAGAAGAAGCAATTTTAAACATGATAGACTTCTGTGGGGCCCAATTGGTTTCTTTATTTCTCTAAAATCTCCTCCACTGGGAACATGAGGCATCTGATTTTTGCCTCGGAGATGTTCATATTTTTATCTGTGTAGCCTGTCATTTAATTCTGTGGATTATTATATTATTATTATTATTATTATTATTTTATTATTATTATTATTATTGTTATTGTTATTGTTATTGTTATTGTTATTGTTATTATTATTGTTATTATTATCACTATTATTAATATTGTTGTTATTGTTGTTGTTATTATTATTATTACATGGAAAAAGAGGATTCGGTTGGTGTTTGTCTTCACTGCTGAAATGTTAGCATACCTGTGCTTCAGTATGTTTAGTGCAACACTGCTGTTAGCTGATCAGCTTAAAGAACACCTGATTGTTGAGACTGGTTAAGATCTGTAAGATCATCTCGGAAAAAAGCTTGTGACAGCCAATGAGTTGCACAACATTTTTGAGCCTCCCTTCCTCTAGATTATGGTTGTTCTTCTATTTTCTTTTTCTCAAAGAGAATAAAGATGGATGTTGCATGTCAAGAGGTTTGCAGTGAAGTATGGAAAAAAAAAAACAAGAGCACAAGTTGCGTTTCAGTCTGAATATTACTTTTTTGTACATGGATGTTTCAGTCTGCTTAATGTAGTAGAAATACTAAAATATAACATATTTAGTATAAAACAATGTGTTGCTGACAATAAGATGAAAACACAAAAACAACTTAAAAAGCACTCTCATTTTTCAACTATATCTTTATTGTAGCAAAAACAATCTTCATAAAATACCCCATAGCTAAACATAAATAGCAAAATAATGTTTTTTAATTTAGACAAATGTCACTAGAAATTTCATTAGTGATGTTCAGGGCATGTAAAGTGCATTAAAAGGCCTGTGGGAGTTTGTTGTGGCCTTATAGGAAGTAAAAACTGTAGTTTGTGTGTTCTACATGTACTTTTTTCATTTGGCAGTGCAACTAAGCTATTAATCATGAGAAGAAAATATATGTCGTACTATCATTTGATCAATATTTCTACATGCTGTAATATTTGGTTCTCCTGGTACAGACACTGTGGTGGGAAGAGTCAGAGGTCAGTGATAAATGTCTGTTACTGTTTCCCAGTCTGACTTTCCTCCATGTCACTGAGATGTGACGATTCTCCATCACTGCTGTGAGAAGACCCCAGATCAGTTGTAGGTCCGAGTATGATAAGGTGGCTCATGGAAGCACTTTGGTCCAGCTGCTCACCGGTCAACTGGTCGTGCGCAGGGGTCGCAGGCCGCAGAGAGTGAATTAAACTCCTCCTGCTTGTTTTGTCCGCTGAGCCCTGCCGAGGGCTTATGCACTCCGACTGAACCACCCCGGCCAGAAGCTCCGACAGTTCAGTGATGTAAATCTGCGCCATTTGAAGAGTGTCATATTTTGATAACTTCTTTTCATTCTCCAGTGAGGGGATGACGCTCCTCAGCTCGTCAAACGCTTTGTTCAAGCCGTGCATCCTTCTCCTCTCCCTGGCGTTGGCTGCGACTCTCCGGTGTCTCTGGGGGCCAAAGTGGTTCGTCTTGCCTCCTCCTCCAGCTGCTTTCTCACAGTCTGTCTCTGCCATGCCCGCAGTGGACACGCAGTCAGGCAGTTTACTTGTTGGCACAAGTTTCTCCAGTGAGATCCCTGCTTCCGTAGCTCCGTGCATGTCCCCTCTCCTTGAGAACGCACGGATTGAATTTGAAGAAATCCAGCTTTTGGAGTTGATGTGGGCCAGGTTGCGCTGCTGCAGCAGGCTGAAATCCTCTGGGTACTCCGGCCAGCTCGAGTGCTCTGCCTTCGCAGTCATCACTGTATTGGCCTGTGGTTGCGCACGGCAGGGGAAAAAAAAAGGTCACGCTGAAGTTTCTGGCTGATGCCCTTCGTCTCTGGAATGAGTTTGCACCGCGCCAGCAATTTATACATCCTCCCCTCCGTCACCTTGGTGTCACTCCCAACTTCACAGCTCTGACAGCCCTGCAGCCTCAGGAGGCAGCAGCCAATCGCGCAATCCCCTCTGACCCTGTCAAAGAACAATTAGACAAAGCTCGACTTTTTTTCTCCCATTGTGCATTGTAACTCAATCACGACATTGTTATTATCCACACACAGAGGGGTGCCCAGAGTATTAATCATTTAAGAGCGTGGCATATAAGTTTCTTGAGCGTAAAGACGATCTAATGAGCTTATTCAGTATGTCTACTGGCTTCAACTATTTATAGGTTTCCAGAAATAAATCATTTAACAAATGCGCACGCAAAAAATGCCGAAAAAGGGAAATTAAACAGCTTTTAAGCTTGGACTTGAAAAGTTTTCTTATACTTTTCTTCCTAAATCAATTTTTACGCACGTCATCATTATTATACTCCATATAGTCTGCTCCCAGACTATGGAAAATGAATTTGGCAATCTTTCTCATGCGCAAAGGAGCAGAGTTCCTAATTAGGTCTAACCCTTAAAGGATGTGGCAGGGTTTGAGGTTTGTCCTCAAACAAACAGTAAAATGACCGGGCAATCACTGGAGTATTTGCAGAATAATAATAAAACGAACAGGTGGGAGACAAGACCTGAGACACACCTGTCAGTAGAGGAGCCATGATAACTGATAAGTTGTCTGACGGCGATTTTTTTTGCATCCTTTAGCGAGAATGAAAACATGCATGATAGTATTGGGTTATTACAATTGTTATTATTATTATCATCTGAGACAAAATAAAGGAGGATAATTTTTTCGGTTATGGTCACGTGGCTCTGTGCCTATCAGCTGGTGTCCCCTGGCACCCCATACAAACTACACACCTCTGTCACAGCCAGTGTCGCCCACGTCTCCCATATGCTGCGCGCAGCGACACTAAAGCTTTCACAGTGACGCGCACTGGCTTGACACACAGCTAATCACTCATTAGGTCGTCAATTACGGCAGAGGAGAACCTGCTCGGCACCAGCAGACCTGTCCGGTGGGAGATCAGTAGATGTTGTAGTGATGGTGGCTGGGACAAATTTTGCATTCACTGCCTCTCTTTCTTTCTCTTTGGTTTGTATGTGTGTGTGTGTGACAGTCGGGGTCCAACTCTGGTAAAGAAAATCACCGTGACCTGCCTCGCCGCCAGCAGTTTAATGAGGCCTGGTCTTAGTTGAATAAATCGGCACGCTCTCCGTCCCGGGGTGTCCATTCATTTTTTTTTTTTTTTTTTTTTTTTTGGAGAATACATGAATATTTCATTCCTTCAGCCCCACTGCCAGCGCAACAGCCTGTAACCCTGCGTGCAGGCTTTAAAAATGCGGCTACACTTCCCATCTGGTGTGGGGCGTGAGCGGGGGGAGTGGCAGCGGAGGCCGTGGAGGTGTGAGGAACATTTCTAAGGTCAACTTCTACTGACCTTCTGAGAGGGAGAGACTGATGTGTCCCACCAAGCAGAGAGGGAGGGAGGGAAAAGGGGGTGATGGCTGTCAACTGGCGAGTTATGGCAACTTTCACTACTTGTCCATGCTCTGGTGGGAGCCATATATGCAAAATTACCCCCTCCAAGTCAGAGAGTTGACTGTAAGTGCCATAGTTATTGGAGGGATGTTCCTCCTTCCATCCTCTAGTTTAACAGGCTCATCAATCATTTAGTATGTCATGTTAAATCTTCAATGAAACTATTAACTGTTGTCTTACACAGAAAACTGCATACAAAGTGCAATGTTTCCCCTTAGAAGTAGGAGGATATAACGTTGCATAAAATAGAATTACTAAAGTTCAAGTAGTGAGTAAATGGACTTGTAGTTACTTTCCTTCATTGTTCAGCAAACAAGAAATGCGCTGCTCAGTAAGAATCCAGCTTTACTCCAAGACTAATGTTTAACAGTCATAAACTTTGCAATGTGAAAATATGCAAAAGTTACAGCTAAACCCCTTGAAAAAAATAGATATGCAGCAGCTGGATCCCAGCTGTTTTATTAACATGCAATCAAATGCAGCTTTTCATATTTGTTCCTCCAAAAATTACAAGCAGCCATATCACTACCTGCAGCTGTGGTGGAAATGTCTGCCACCTCCACTAGTAACAACACATTTGCCTCATCAGGTCTTGCTTAAGTCCACAGGAATCTTTTAGATATTTGTGTAACAAGCTGAGTATTTGCTGCTGCCTCCGAGTTTACTGAATTATATGCTGAATAAAACCCAAAACTGAGCGCAAACTGATTTCTGCATCTTGGTCTTGAAACAGACTCCCTCACTCTGTTTTTTGATCAATGTGTTTGCAGTGATGATCTGTAAAACTGTAACACTTCACAGTACATTAGCAATATTACATGACATGTTGCAATACACTATCTTAACTGTGTGCACAAAATGCCATAACAATTTCTCAACTCTGTTTATAGCTAATAGTGTCACAATATGTCGCTAACTTGGCAACCAGAGTGCTACAGACGACTGCAGCTGCCACATGACATTGGCTACTGTCCCAACTGCTTATCCGCTTATCTTGACCCTGAACCATTCAAACACTAAAACCCAACCATCCAACCACAGCCACGACTATGTCAACAAAACTTCCATAGCTGCTATTCAACTGTTAATAGCCATCAAAGTTGTAACACTTCATATAATACGCATGATTACAACCGGAAAGTACAAATGCTTCTCAACCAATCATAATGTTTGGCTGCAACGGAACATTGTAAAATACATTTATTTTGGCGGGGTCTTCCCATTTCTGGTTTCCTCAATGCTTGAGCTGATAATAGATAGAGTGAGAGCAGCTCCAATAATAATAATACACTGTGTCATTGTAGTAATTTCTAGTAAATGAAGCAGACCTAATGGTGAAATTAAACCAGTCCTCTTTGCACAGGGGACGCCTTAAAACCTCCTCAATTATCCCTAAGGGGGGAAACTACACTTGGGGGAACCACAGCTTAAAGCAATCTATAATTAATTCAACACTATTTTTTCAAAAAGGCTTTTCTTTGTAGTATTGTGTCTCTGTTTCATTGTCCACCTGTTAGAGACATCGTGACACCTTCCTGGAACTTGGATGTATCCGTGCAAAACACACACGTATGCAAAGTTAGTGCAACGCTGTATTTGCATAGTCGCTTCTCAGCTTTTTGATTAAAATCTAGTATCTGTTCTTATAAGTTTAATATCTGATACATCCTACATGAGGGGGATGTAATACGCACACGTATTTTTAGTTTCATGAAATTGACAGTGTGGAACATTTAAAGCAATTCTAATTAAGTTTTCTGTTTTAAAAAAAGGAAGTTCCCTTAAAATTTCTCAAAATAACCAAACATTATCTAGATTATATATCCCAATATTTATATTTATGTTTGGATTGTGTGTTCATATATATATATATATATATATATATATATATATATATATATATATATATATGTGTGTGTGTGTGTGTGTGATGAGATATATATGTATATATATATATATATATATATATATATATATATATATATATATATATATATATATATATATATATATATGATGTACAGTAATGTAACAACAATAACACATAGGCTTTACTAGTGTATAGTATATATATATATATATATATATATATATATATATATATATACCAGGACAGTCAGAGTGAGGCTTCCCTCCTCACCTGGCCTACTTACTTTCATGCTGAATGGTTTACACAAGGAGACGTCGCTCCTCTTGTGTTTTAATTAAAGACTCGTTCGTCTCTTAACAATAGAGCGTTTCCATGTTTTTTGTCACAGCCGAGCACCACGAACAGTGAACCTCTTGATGTCGTGGATCAGTCCACTCTGTAATTATCCCCACACACCCGAAGCTACGGAGGTGGTTGTAGAGAAAGAGAGAGATCCTTAATGCCGGGGTTTCAGCCGCAAATTAGGACAATTAGCAGCCTCATTAATTTGAGAAAAGGGAAGTAATATTCTAGTTAAAGGAACGGTTCATTAAGTCAATGTTATCTGTGGTAGCAGTCTAATTGATGAACTCCTGGAGAGAGACAATAAGAAGGGAACACTTCTTTCTTACAGTAGCTGACTGAGCCGGACTCACTGAAGACTTTACAACTTATAAATAATGACTTCAGCCTTGGACATGTTCATTTACAACACTTTTTTTTCTCCTTCTTCTCCTTCTTTCATCGCGAGAATAACTGCGCATAGCGCTCCACTGAAGCGGAAGGAAATGTCGCGATGCTTAAAGTCAACTCCCGGCAGGGTGCCGTCTTTGAACAGCATCAATGCAGGCGATAGACGCCTCCCCACCCACCAGGGTTTACACAGCATGAAGGAGACAATAAAGCGGGGTCTTTAAAGTCAGACCTGCACCACTGATCACAAGTGTCGGTGTCACCAGACACCTACTGTAAACAGACTGTCTCTGAGACACGTGTCTTACAAAATATATGAGGGAAAAGTATAATATGCGCAAAATGTAAGGTTCATTTTTTTTTACATAGATAGAAGTAACATTTCTACTCCAATAAAAGTTCACATTATTTATATTTTTATTTTTAGTTGTGTATTTTCAGTATGGGAATTTTTGCCTTTTTTTCTTTAGTACAGTTTGGCACAGCTTCACTAAAGTAACATATTTTGATCTTTTACACAGCTTTACATTTAATATAAAACATATAGCAACGGGAATGGAGTCGTTATACTTCTCACTTCTCATAGGCTACTTATGCTGATAGCACTTTTATGCACGTTTGCATTTTGATTGCAAGACTTTTACAGAGTAAATTCATACTTAAGTGTTTAAATTTCTACTTAAACTGAGGGATCTGAATATACTGAAGTCTCCAGTGTTCCTGTGCATAAGTACCCTTTTTTTAAAGATATTTTTTGGCCATTTTGCTGTTATTGATAGGTAAGTGAAGGTAGACTAGAAGATGGGGAGATGAGTGGGGGAATGACATGCAGCAAATGATTGTCACAGCCAGGATTTAAACTCTGCACAGCTTATGTGCCAAAGTGATGTGCCCCAACCACTCGGCTATGCAGCTATCTTTTTGTAAAATGAGTCTATTTCTCATCCGTCCTGAGACCGTCAAGTAAACTTTCAGAGTGCCTAATCAATCTTGAAAGAGAAATGTTTTTTTTAGTTAGCTTTGTTTTTTAAATGGACGTCCATGGGCTTCCTTCATGTATGACAGGCTGAAAATGCTGTTTTGAGTGCACTCTCTCCTTGTACCAGCACACCATATGGCAGATAGTGGAGTAGGCTGTAAAGACCCAGTCCATCAAAAGAAGAAAAAAGGCTTCCAGACACTTGAGCATCAGGGCCTCTGAGAGCTGTCAGAGGTGGATAAACACTTACAATGTGTAATGGATGTTCAGGCTATTGTGTCTGTAAAAACGTCTAACATGATGTTCTCGATGCACCAAAAATCACATACAAGGGAACTAAAAATATTCACAATCACAATCCACTTTTACTTTAAATGATGATGTAGTTTGTGAAACTTAAACTCAATCAGCCCTATTGTCTTTACGAAAGTTCTCAACACATTAAAAAAGTAATAGAACCTTAAAATAGCAACGTGTCTCTATTGGGTTGCGACACTTCTCTATTAAACAATTAAAAAAAAAAGAAAAAAAAAAAAGAAGTAAAACTTTTGTGACACTTTGTGGTGGTGATGATGATGACTTTGGAGCTGTAATTTCTGGTGTTGTTGTCTTTGAAAGCTGATGTTCTGATGTGTTTAGTATATTTTTCTCCGTCACAGAAGTAAATTAAGTTGAAAAAAAATATTCTAAACGCATCTGACGTTCAATACAACACCATTATGAACCGCAGCATCAAAATGCACTGAGCCAACACACAAACAAAGAAGCACTTTCCTCCACACAAACTTGACATTATAAGTAAGGTATTATAGTATGAATAAATAATAATTATTTATTGACAAGTATATACTTTACAAGCCTCGAATTGCATTATATTGCATCATATAGATGTTTTTGTTTCTCTGGCTGCTCATGGGTTTGAATTTTTCATCACGTATTGTTACAGTTGACGTCTGATTTAATGTTACAGTTTGAAAGAGAATAACCTTTGTGAACACAGATGTCTCCCCCGTGAGTTTTGTTTATTTTCTTTTGAGGTTTGGGTGATGTGTTTTTCTTCCTGAAACTGATTCACTGACCTCTGGTTGCAAACATGAACATAGCTGAAAAGTGTGGTGCTCTTAAGGTGACACAGTTATTCAGTAGCGAGTAAAATATTTAAATATGACAGCAAAATATTTAAGAGCCTATACCTGACTAAAAACTTAAAAATAAATAAAAATAAAATAATATCACGTAAATAAAATGATGTAGTATTACCACATGCCACCAGATGGAGACAACACAGTGCACTTTCCAGTCATGGTGCTTCTAAAGCGACCAGGGTGGTTTCACTCCTCAGTCACAGAACCAAATCATACATAATGATAATACAAATACCACCAAAACACACTCCACGAGCTAAATCATCCTTTAAGAGCTGATAGATTTATTTATTTATTAACCATCTGCCAGACAGAGATCCTGCAGCAGATAGACAGCTGTTTGAGAAGGTGGTGTCTCTGGAGGCGTCAGTGATGGTCAGCAATCACAAGGCTATATACCGTGAGGATGATGTGTATCTTATCATAATAAGGCCTTGCTCTGCTCGGTGGGGATTACATCCCTCATGATACGGGCAATGACAAGATGCGATCGTATCCTCAGCACAGCAGCTGCTGCGCTGAACCTTTTTTCTCTTAAGAGGAAAAAACAAACAAACAGATGATTCCTCCGCAAACTTCCTCCAGTGTGAAACGCAGGAAGGAAACATGGTCTCTGCAGTCATTTCCCATCATTTTCATCATGGATGATAAAGTAAGCGTCGATAAGAGAGCATCATTTCCTCTGGCCAGTGTGGTGCAGCTGTCAGTAGAGAGCAGTAGCGCTCTGTGTGTGTGGAGGCGAGCTGCATGTAGAGCAGCATGTGGCTGTTTAGTCAGATGGGATGAGCAACACCTTGTCCACTGACCTTTTTGACCTTGCGGGCTGAATTAAACGTGCCGCAGCAAAACGAGGAGCTGTCATGAAGTCGTGTGGACGACTCGTGCGAGGATGTTTTCGATAAGCGATCCTCTGAAAAGCTCATGACCTTCATTGTCTTTCGAGCCTGTGAAGTCAGCGAACTGTCTTGGAAAAATCAACGTGCACCACTTGTGTCCTCCTCTTGTCATCCTCACTGACTTGATCTCTAACCCTGACTTTCATACGCAAAACTATTTTGAAACCAAGTGAGTTTCACGCTGACAGGATGATGGGGGGGGAATCTAGGGAATAAATCAAAAATATTTAGAAGAAAAAAGATTATTATGTCTGTCATGATCACGGTCAGAGGGTTAGTTCAACAAGATTATTTCATTAGGGTGATAGTGACAGCCACAGCCAGCTTCAATTATAATCATGCTATCCCTGTAATTTAGCAGTAAAGATTGTTCATCAACCTTCAGTATGGATTTTCTATGGTCGATTAATGTAATTGGATTGGGAATCAGTGATGTCTCAGTCTGAAGTGACATCTGAGCTCATGTCAGATTTTGCAGCAACAGGCTTCATCTTTATATTTGTGGCTTTGAATTATGGGTGACTGTGAGCGTTTGTGATGGATATGTGTGCGTGTGTGTGTGTATGTGTGTGTGGTGAACAAGATAAAAGAAGGAAGTGAGAAGAAGAAAGAGAATGAGCCTTCGGTGTTTACTAGGTGGCAACGAGACAGCATGTCCAGCTCTGTGTGGGGCCATGTATAAATAACCTTCATTATGAAAGGAGCAATTTTCTGCACCTGCCTGCTAATTGTTCCCATGCTGGCACTCTGGATTGGTGTGATCTCTCCTTTTAAATGCACTAACTCCTGATGGAAGGTGTGTGTGTGTGATGTAAGGGTGGTAAGAGATTGAGAAATGAAAAGCGGTAGAGTGAGGGTGAGATTGCCAGTGGCGAGGCACATCTTAAACTGCTGTTATCATCGGTCAGTGATTTCCAGCAGTAATTTGAGTTGGTAGGGGTGCCAGAGGATTAGTAAAGCTGGCCATGGTTGCTGCACGGCACTGCCCACCCGCCACCACCCACCCCTCGTCCGTCCTTACTCAGTCCTCATCTCTGTTGTCTCGCATGTAAAAGAAGAAGAAGAAGATAAAATGTTGATGTCATAAATCTTAGGGTTTATCCAGGACATATATTCCCAAGCCCCTGGGGCGAAGCTGAATGGAAATCATTAGCACCTTGTCCTTCATTGTGATCCTCAGTCTGCAAAGTGCAAGTGAGGGTGCCAAGGGAGAGTGCCATAGGTGAGCTTCTTGGCTATGGGAACAGAGTGAACAGAGATGGATGAGACCAGAGAGGCAAAGGTGAGAGGTGAAAGAGGGAGAAAGAAAAGAAAGAAGGAGCAGTGAGTGTATAGTCTGGAGGTGGAAGTTGTGGTATAGGATGTGAGGTGTAAGGGATCTGTTATTCCTGTGATAGCTCAGTCATTTGCAAATATAAGCTCAAAGTCTGAGTGGCAGCCTAAAAGCATGTGTGAATCAGACCATTTTCCAGCCCAGAGCTTAGTGATTTTTACCATGTTGCAGAGACCACATTGTTTTTTTGTTTTTTTTTTTTGTGCTGTTGTTGTTCTTTTCAAAAGAAAAATTCTGAGTCAGAGCCCTGCCGCATCCACGTTTGTGGTCGGAGATAGAAACTAACTAACAGACGGGTGACACCAGAGTTAAGTGCTGACTAACATGGCTGTGAGCGGATTGACCTCACTTACATGAATCAAGCTACTTCCTGGAAATTTCCTCTCTGCCAGAATCATTGAGAAAGAGCTAAAATGTTGTAAACATAGGAAAATTGGTGCAAGGGCACATACATTTGCTTCCTTCTTGTCTTTGTTTTAGCACAAACACTGGAAACAGAGGGTGAAACAGCTAGCGCTGTGTCAGTTTTTCCAAAATTGATAATAAAAAACAGTTTAGCTGTAGAAATATACCGTAAGTGGCAACACAAAGACTTTTACAGTCTCAGTTTTTCACAGAAGCGCTTTTATTACTTCAGAGCCTAAACGCATCATATCATAGGGTTATATTGTCCCCACGGTGGAAAATTGATTTTGCATCTTATTGTTTAATGTACAGCACAAAGTAGTGGCCCATGCCAGGCCTGTCACCAATATGAGGAATCACACACAACCCAAACACAACGCAGGACATGACACACACAAAAAAAACCTCACACAAGATGCAGCACTTAAGATATAAAAAGTGGGATGGGACATCTGCAGGGCATCAGTAAACCAGGAGGGTGGAAAAATACAGAGTGAAATCATGGCTCTTTTGTTTTCTCGCTTTGGGCAAGGCTTGTTTTCTCTCACACTCACTCATTCTTACACACACACACACACACACACACACACACACACAAGTCTCCGACAAAGCGCCCACAATCAAAAACATAAATGAATTCTGTTTGACAGTGAGTTTTCGCTCGACTTTGACAACCACTGTCAGGCTGTAAGCTCATCTGGGATGGGTAGCATCCCTGCAAAGAATAAAGGATAGCCGTTAAAAAAAAAAAAGACCAGGGAGGTGTCGCTGAAAGGAGGTGGGGTGCCCAACATGCCTGGCATCCCAAGGTCAGGAGCAATGCCCTCTGGCGGGAAGTGCTGTGAAGGATGGCAATGTCTGTCAGAAACCTCCCTCACCTCCTTGGACCTGTCAATTTGGCTGCGATAATTAATCTCTCTCTGGTTAAATATAAATATTGTAAATCACAGCAGGATCCTGTACCATTAGGGGGCCTTCATCTGTCAGCTACAGACCTTGGCTAATGGCCCTTTGTAAGTGGAGCACTGGTGGAGGCAGCACACCAGCCACCTACTGGTCCTCCTCATCATTTGTTTCTCGCAGAGGCATCCCGCCTCCAACCTGCAGAACAGCGGATCATCAAGCTGCAGGCAGGAAGACCACAGGTTTAGACCACCAAAATTAATAATTGCTACTTTATCTCACGCTCACTCCGACATGATGCAGCATTTTACTCAATCATACATTATATGATGTTAAAATGTTGTTTTTATTAATAGTTAATAAATAATTTATGTGCGCTTTACACTAAAGTACATGGACACTAATGAGGACATGGGATGTCATGTTGTAAAAATATCTCTTTGGCAGGTATATAATATTATGTTCCAGTATGACCTGTCTTTTATATCTTTATATTTTATATATATGATGGAACAACCTTTTATTAAAAACATAACAGCATTTCTAACTCTAGACCTATAAAATGAGACAAGCATAAAACTTTATTAAAGACTTGTTTTTTAATAAGTTATTACACATACTTAAGACTTAGTTGATTCTCACTTTATAATAAGCTATAAAGTTTGCAGTTTCTCTACTGTAAAGTTGTTAATGGATGAATTTTGGTTCTGATGCACTGAAGCAATTTCCGAGAGGCTAAGTTATTAGGGTTAGGGTTAAGAGAACTATCTCATTTAGTGGTTCTCGTGATATATTAATGAGACAATCCAAGTTATGCAGGGAGACAAGTAGCCTAATGGATATTTTTATTTTTTTATACAACCTGCCAACCCGAAGGTTTAACATAACATATACATGGTTTAGCTCTTTATATGTTTTGAATAATAAAATAATCAGTCAGAGTAATGAGCAGTAGGCTAATGAACAGCAATGGCAGCAAGACGGTAAACACACAGTTTGTTGTTTCTCAAGGTTCACATCAGTCTCTTCATTCTCTATTCTCACTAACTGCTGTCCTCATAAAAAAGGAAGGAGGAACTAAGGGGCTCAAATGCTACTTAAATGTTACAATTCAGTAATGTTATTAATATCGCTCTGCAATAATATTAAATGCTGCAGTAATAATGATAAAATAAAATTCATTTCAATGTAAATAATGTGGCATAGTTACTTCACCTGAGCAAATTTACCACAGCAGATCCTGTAACTTAATTATGCAACATAAGAAAGAGGTGTAAACCTAAGAAATTAAAGCAAAGCATACACACACACACACACACACACACACACACACACATATATATATATATATATATATATATATATATATATATATATATATATGTGTGTGTGTGTGTATATATATATATATATATATATATATATATATATATATATATATGTGTATATATATATATATATATATATATATATATATATATATATATATATATATATGTATGTATATACACACTTGTTGTTTTTAAACAACTCATTTCTACAAGTGTTATATATATGGATGACAGAAAACTCCCGATAAGCATCGACATTCATTCACAAGCATTCATCACTCTTCATTTTATGAAGACGAAGCAGACGCTCTGATGCCACAGTTTGGCGACTGTCACATACTGAGGCCTGGAAAAATGAACCGAATGGCTAATATGTAATCTGTGATCGGTCACGGCATTAAAATAGAACTATTCAAGCTGTTACACGGGCTGTTCATGGTCAGCATTCATGGTTAATGGGTATACAATGTATTCAATGAGCAGACTAATGTGTATGTGTATGTGTATTTGTGTTTGTGTGTATGTCCTTTACATTTATACACCTAAGTTGTGTTGTCGCAAAGCAAATTCCTTTATGAGTCTTTTCTATTCTGCGTTATCCAACTCTGGTCCAATTCAATAACAGCGAGGCATACATACGTATGGCATACAGTTGAACCTTTAATTACTTGTATACAGCTCTGTGACCCATTTCACGGTGATAATTATATCTGTGCTCTGCACAAAGCAACAGCTTTCGCCAGAGCACCTCTGTTTTTTCATTTTTTTTTTTTTTCTAAAAAAAAAAAAACTTCCCTCACATCCCTTTGGACTCAGCATTACATCAGCCATAATAAAGTTGTTTGTTTTCGTGCTTGTAGGGGGTAAAGTCAGCGATAGTCTTTGAACGAGCTGTTAGCACAGTGCACTGTTGTGCTTGTTAAATGCTTTGTTGGAAGTTTGACACTCAGCTTCTCAGGCTGCACTTGCCGCCGCCGATGGTATCCTTAAGTCATGAGGCTGTTTCATGCTGGGCCCCCACGGGTGAGGGAGGGATGACAGGATAGCAGAAGAGGCAAACAACTAATGTGGGCACACACACACACACAAACATAGAGTCACCTTTAAAGTATATGAGGGCTCCCTGATGCCATTGCTGGCATACTGCATGACTAATGCAGCCTGCGAGTCACTGTTTCTCTGCTCTGAGTCCCCAAGAGCAGAATTAATTGGCTGTCATCATTGTAGCTTTCACTCTCCCTCCCTCTCTCTCTCTCTCTCTCTCACACACACACACGCACACACACAAACACACACACACGTGCATGAAATGATTAAGATATAAATAAACCAAGTCAACATGACATTTAAGTGACAGGCAACCATAAACATTCGTTGGGGCCTCGATCGAACATATGGACCTGCTCTCTAAAATACACATTAACAGAACTATCAAGTAGCAGAGTAGCAGAGAGTAGCTATAGGTCAGGTTGTTTAAAAGAAATTTTTGCGAAAAACTCCTCTGGCTTAGAGATAAATGAAACAATCCACCATCTCTAAAGTTTGTTTTTGCAGATAGTGACTATAGATTTCCTCATATACATTTTGAAGGAAACATAATTGCTGTTGGTTTTACTTCTCGGTAAAGACACTACAGGTGAACAGAAAAAAATGTTATTGTTCTCATCAGTACTTAACATCTGATTGATTACATTGAGAGAGTATTGTTTATATTACATTTATCTGAAATGTGTATACAGAAATATGTATACAAGGCATTATCTAACTGAACATGTGACAATTTGTCTACACATCCACAACAGAAATCTGAAGATTAAATAAGGTGCAAAATAAAATATATTTCTTACTGGTAACCACTATTCACATATACAACAATACAAAGGTAATGGCACACTTAGATACAGTATATTGCTGTTTATGAGAGAGCTTTGACGATGAGTTACAGTTACAGAAGTTACAGGAGACAGCCACGGTGCTGGGTGTTGTGTAACAATAACAACTGTCAGAGAAATCTACAGATGAAAATAGAAAAGTGCAGTAAAATAAACTTAAATTAAAATTTATTTTAGATTTGTTTGAAAAGAAGACAAGTTGTCTGTCGTACCAGAGACTGGCAGTCTAGTAATTTGGTCAGGTTTAGTAAAAGACTGTGGAGACCTTTGGGTAAAGTGTGTTAATTATAGAGATTCGGAGTTGCTTCCAGTCGTCATGCTAAGCTAAATAATTGGCACTTATTTTTCGGACAGGAAACCCTCCTGTTATTTGGTCTTTAGAGTGTTCACTCATTATTCCAGGATTGCTGCCTCCCACTGCAAGCCTCGCACTGACACCAGTGACTTCCAATTTTGTTTTTTGTACTTACAAGAACAAGAATTACAGCCCCCAAAATGTCAAACTATTCCTTTAAATCTGTATATGATAATTTCTTGTCACATAATATTAGATGCATTTGGCTCGCACAGGGAATCCAGTCTAGTTAGATACAGCAGATAAGACAGACATTTTCAGTGCTGCCTCTTTGTTTACAACACAGTTCTGAGACAAACTCTATAATGACCCTTTCATTTGAACAGCTTTGAATTCTAATTGTAATACACTTAAAAGACAAAAAGATCTGTCTCCTCTATTTGCCTGTGCCTCGAACCATAAACAACATTTGTTTTTCTCAAGTGTTTGCTCAGACCTAAAGAATAATGGAGTGTCATTTCCGCCTTCCTTTGCATAATACGACCTGAGCAGTCATGCAGTATATCCTGTCTGTCTGAAAATGATTGTGCTGTTGTTCTAAAAAACCAATCATCAGTTTAGCAGAAATCTTTCTCTCCGGACAGTGACAGGGATGTGCTGCGATGTGTAGGTGGGCTTCACATTTTTTTAATGATCACAAACATGTTGTGCCCCTGTATGTGTGTGTGAACATGTGTGTGTGCAGAAGAGGGTTATGTTCTACCTTCCCATTTGTCCTCAGAGCTTTTACTTTTCGTAAAACTCCAGATGTTCCTGTCTACTCATTTGGGATGAGACAAAGCAGTCAGGTGCGAGGGAGACCTTCAACAACAAAAATTAAGTTTTGCCATGTGTTGATACATGCTCATGAATTTACAGCTTTTTAGCAAAAGGCATCATTTATTGGCAAAGTTGTGCCAATGCTTTGTAAAAATCGACTGCAATAGCTGCAATAGCTTGAGTGAGTCTTGCGTTTTGTTGTTGAATAGAGTTTTGAATCACGTTTACTGGCACCTATAAAAACATTTGAAACACTAAAACATGCAGTAAAACTATCACGGCATAAACAGAAGCTGTAAATTAGATTTAAAAGTTTTTTGATTCTAAGTAATTTTGTTTGTTAATCAGCGTTTGGCCAGCACACAAGAACAGAATTAAAGTTCTCAAGACATCAGCCAAAAGAAATTACCCTCTGACATAAGACAAGTGTCTGCATATTGAAGAGTCCCTGGCCAGGGTGGCAACACTAAAAATTTTAACATGCTGAAAACAAAAATTAGGCCTAAGGATGAATGCCATTAATGTAGGTAACACCATCACAGTGAAGCCTAAGAGAGACAGGAATGTCTTGAGATTTTTCAGCCCACTAGCACGGCTAAAAACCAAACAAAAAAAGAGGCTCTTCAGTAAAGAAAATCAGCATGTAAAGTGCCTCTTCAAGTCTGTTACGCAGGCAGAGATGTTTAAGGACAAAACACAAAATAATCACGTGTTATTGTGGTTGTCTAGTAACAGTTCAAACAGCCTCGCCATGGTTACTCTTAAAAAAAAACAAAAAAAAAACAAAAACTCATTGACATTAAGGAGAGTAGGCTAAAGAATTACACATCTCCTTGCAACACCACCAACTTCTAATCTTTCTAAAACAGTTTTGATTAAAAAACTGCGCTGAAGTGAATTATGAGCTTTGCAAAGGTTAATTTAACTGCATTTGTCACAGGTATGTGTACCTAACAATCTGCAAACGGGTTATTTCAGTCCCAGTCTTGTTTACCTCTCTTAGAAGGATACTTAGTTACCAGATCACATTTGCAGAGAAGTTTGGTGCCGTGCTCAAGCACCTTTCAGCTGCCGTGATGGGGTGAGTTGCACCGTAGCTACAGATTTGACTCCAGCTAACCTCCAGTAACTGACTGGCAACTGGAGCACACCCAGCTCTGGGTGGCAGAGTTCAAACTGACAACAGCGGTAATTGGGTGGACCCTTTACCTCTCGGTCAACTCGCCACCTCTCCAGAGTTTGAATGTGCTAATCCACTTATTTTTCATTATGATCATGGAAGCAGTTGACGCCACTTGAGAAAAATCCAATCATAAAACATAATCTTGTTATCGTTGGAGGTGACAAATGTAAATCCTTCTTCTGCCTCACAAACAAAGAAAATCATCACTCTCGCCTCCATTTTTCTGACCTAGCATAAGATTCAAGGTGCTGCACAGATGAGGATGATGTATTGCTATATCTTTTGCTTGTGAGAGGCAGAGAAATATTATCACATTAACACTTGATTTCCATTTTCTGTGAATAATTTCTTCTCTGTTCCATTCCTGGGAACATATTTCATCCTTCAGCACAACTGAAGAAAACTATATAATACCGGTGATGCTGCTTAGCACTAAATTATGATTTACTATTGAAATAAAACAAGAAACATGTCTGAGATCTACCCCTGTGTAAATGTTCTTACCAACGGTCCACTGTAATCACACCGCCTGACAAGCGGCTCTTTCTATTCTGTTATCAGCCACAACACAAATAATGACAACAGTCCAAAGTGTCTGTTGAATGCCCTTTAATATTTATTTATTTGTCTGCCATATGCATAGACACAGCTCTGCAATGTGAAAATCACTGTGGTTGTCACAGTGTATTATATTTAAAACCAGTTCCAGTGAAATGAATTCAAAGAAAACAGTGTATGGGTGGGTGATAAAGCCACCTTTCTGTTGACAGGGTTTTCACGCAGATCAAAACTTAATAGGCTTCATAATTAACAGTGATGATTCCTCTCCTATCTGCTTAGCCTTTGTTGGGGCAAAACAAAATAGGAGGTTGACATTTCTCAGATTATTTCCAATTGATCTTGCCTGTCCTACTGTGAGCGGTAGATGAGAAAGGCTAACTAGCTGCGCCTTTGAACCTGTGGACATCCGCAGTCGTTGCCATTCAGTAAAGACCGAGCTGACAAGAAAAACAGCTCATTAAATGTGTGTGTGCTCCATATCATACCAGGCATACCGTTAAGCTCGTTATTGACAGCAAGGAGAGAGAGAGAGAGAGAGAAAAGTTATGAAACAGTTATTGCTTGTTTTGATTTAATGAATTGCTCCCTGAGTGCAGTGTTACACTTCTGTTACTGTCACAAAATTGGCAGTGAGGGGCTTCTCCATAAAACTGGACTCAACTTTTGAGAGACAGTTTCAAAGCAGCAGTGAAAACCAGTACAGCAAAAAAAAAAAAAAAAAAACAAAAAACAATGAACAAACAAACAAAACAAAACAAAAACAGTAAAACACAATGACTTCCAGGAAGTCCAACTGCATTTCTGATTATGATCAGGATGTGTTCTAATAGCTATTCAATTCACTTTCATTCTGTAATTATCGTCCAATATAGTAGTTTTCATTGTTAATGGTAAGAGTTTGTCATTATAATCCAGTAAGAGATTCAAATTACCGACCTACACATGAGGGATTAACAAAAAAATGATAGATGTATGTAATCCAGCTTTACTGTTTTTAATTTTATCTCACTGATGCCAGCCTCTCTTGTTTATGCTCCTAATACTATCTCAGAACTGTATTAAATCACTGCTAATGCAAACTGAATGTTTGCTACTCCACATATTGGTCATATTAAAAGGGCTCAGGTGGTGAAACACGGGGGTGGCTTTTATTCTGAAGCAATCAAATGCAATATAATTGTCAGTGCAGTTAAAACAAAACACACTCGTTCATCAACAGCACTTTTATGTAACATGATGTGTTCAGTTTTTTTGTTTTTTTTTTTTTAATGCTTTTCGATGTAATATCCCTTTAAAATTTGCACAATGTATGTAAGCAGCCTTAAAGGGGACCTCCACTGATTTTACATATCAGTATGACTCAGTAAATCTGTTTAAAGAGCTGTTTACAGGTGCTACTATGCAAAATCTAATAAACTGAAGTGAACCTTGTGACGCTAAGCTGCATTAGCCTCTTCTAGCATAACACAAGCAAACCTTCAGCTGTCAGCAGTAATGCCGCATTGTGGTAATGCACGTGCCAGGTTTTGACAAGGAGGAGAAATATGTGGAATAAAGAAGATGAGAGGAATATCAATTTAGATAATTACAAGAAAAACTGTCCATCACAAGTCTGACAAAGTTATAGGAGCAGGCCGCTTAATCAGGGGGAGAGCTTTTACTTCATAAATTCAGAAGAATGGAAATATCCCCACCCCCCACCCCAAGAGACAGTAAACTTTTTCTTTTTTTGAACTTCTTTTTTTTTTTTGCACATATCATTCTTCTCAGGTTTCTTCATGTGTGGAAAATGAAGGTGACAGGAGTGAAACATTGTGGTATTTCATCACACGTGTGCTATTTGATGAAGGGGAGAAGATACAATGAGATCAACGTTATTAAAAAATCCAACTAGCTATTTATTACATGGCTCGATCCCAGAAGCACAATACAGAATGTAAACCTGGCTGCTTTTTTGTTGACTTTAAATTTACTATGAACAAACATCAGCAACTCAGTTATTTATTACAGCTTGTTGCTAGATATAGAAACAGACAACCACTTGATATGTTTTTTGTTTTTTTGTTTTTTTCGGCTCTCTTGTTGTGTGAAAGCTTCATTCTCTGTGGATCTATCCAACTTTTAAAAAGACGCATTTGCCCACTAACCTTCCTTGACCATCTTGTTATTTACCCCCACAGTGTATTAAAATGCCAAGCAAGGATATCGTAATGAGTTTTTGAATCACGGTTGCTGACCAAATGTGGGAGGCTGCAACTGCAATTTCCATTTTCATTTTCAGAGACTCAGAGAAATGCCTTCTCTTCTATACACCAATATGCAGTGTGTCTTTATGTGTGTGTGTGTGTATCTAAGATGTTGTTGTACAGTAATTAGACTGAACGCTTGAGTGATTCCTTGTTTTAATTACGTGAAACTCAGACTGAACAAATGTGCCAAAAGTGTATTTTCAAGAAAAAGAGGGTTACTGCAGAAATAAAATAGGATCTCAGGTATTGATTTGTCTGGAAAGTGTTGGAGACAGCTCTCCTGGCTATCCATCTGAGGTGACTTTTGACCCAAACAATGACAGGGTGAGAACCTGTGGCGGAGACGACAAGCATCGAGCAGCGAGTAATGAGCTGCACGTTGGCTGTCTCTGTGTTTCTCAAAGAATAACTTTGTTTTTCTCACACACATACACACATCCTTGTTTCGCTCTTGTCCCTTTTTGATGTTACTCTTAAGAAAATTGCCCTCATATGAACGTAGCATGCTATTCTTTTGTTCCTCCAATAAAAGATGTAACAGCTGCTTCTCAGGGAGTGAATTCTAAATGAGGCTTGGCATTGCCCTCCACTGTCAGCTCCCACAATGACCTGGACTTCTCCTCCAGCTTCACGCCTCCTCCTTCCCTCTGTCATCCTCCACCTCTTTCCTCTGTCTCCTTAAGACGAGCCCCTTGTGTTGGGCGTGTTGACAGAGCTTTCTCACACGAATGCAACCAGAGAGAAGCTGATGTGTCCCAGGCCGCGCCGAGGCATCACGGCATGTGAAGGCACCTCAGCCTCTGCTCTTAACAGAAACCACAGGAGTGATAAGAAAACAAAAATAAAGGAGCCGGGAGGCTCGTCAAAGAATACCTGAACGTTTATTGCTGCGATGTTTATAAGCAGTGATGTGTTTGACGCAGAGCGCTGGAGTTAAGTCTAAGGTCCTTGGAGTGCGGGTTTTCCCACTTCTGATTGCTGCTGTCAGTCCTGATTGCCACAGAGGTCAACATCGGATGACAACAGGAGACAAAAGCAGAGCCTGATCCCTAAGCATGAACTTTGCAACCATGCCTGAACTTTGCTGAATAAATGATTCATCTTTTGTTAAAAAAAAAAAAAAAAAACTTGTGATGTGTCAGAAGGAGATGGGGAAATTGTATTTGCGAGGTTTATCAGCATGTGGGTAACAGGAGGATATGATTATTCAATGACTGCATCATACATTACTGCACATACAATGTGAAACGGGCAGATATGGGAGCAAGGGAGGGGAAGCAGTGGAGTAGAACAGTGAAGATGTGACAGAATCAGGGGGATGTGTGAAAAGGAAGGAGGAAACCAGGCTGCGGGAGGATATTTAGGCCATTTTTTTTTTTAATCGCTTGCACAATATGCAGCATGTCTACTACCTTAGATGTCCAGCTGCTGCTGCTGTTCTCCTGGGTAACGCCACTGCAATGAAATTATGCTGTGACTCCATATGCAGAGCATGCTATTATTCTCCCAAAGCAGCAATCTGATCGCTCAGCGTCCCTAACGAGCAGCATCGCAAATTCCCCAGTTATTGTTGTATTTGCTTGGATTTTGTAGCAAACTGGGCCGAGGGATTGAATCAGCTTAACCTCTCACTGGTAATCATAGGTGATTATAAGCTTTTGGACATCCTGTTATTCAGAATTATAGAGAGGGGTGGTCGTGAAGTGGTAATTATCCTGCAGAGGGTTATACCTGACTTGTACGGTGGGTTTTTGTCGCAAAACAATTTTCAGCTCAATAGGTAAAAGCTTCGGCTGAGCTTCTGCCACATTTTTATATTAATAAAACAGTAGCAAAATCAATAAAACCCCCTTCCCCCTTGGGAAGATATATTTTATTGGAAGGACTCATCCAGCTAGGTTCCAGCGTTACTTTTGCTGTGTTCCAACCTAGCAGATGGATTTTCTAAAAATTTCAGCGAACAGCTTTTTTTTCTTTTTTTGTTCCATCTTTGTTTCCTTGACAACACATCTAAACAAGGAACGGTCTCCCAGGCAACAGGTCTGAAAGTACCGCAAATATCTCACTGTGTGTGTGTGTGTGTGTGTGTGTGTGAGAGAGAGAGAGAGAGAGAGAGAGAGAGAGAGAGAGAGAGAGAGAGAGCAATGAGGTGAGAGAAAAGAAGAGAGACTGTTTTGTGTATGGGTTATTTATTCATTTATTTTTTTGGTAAAATTTCCTTCTGCGTGACCATGGCTGCCTGTATTGATTGATCTATTTGCTGCTCGCATGCTCACACTCCTCGGTGATGGAGATGTAATATAATAATAAGGTTTTCTGTTTAGTCAGGGTTCCACTCGCTCTAAACTGTTAACCATGATCCTTTCCAAGAAGAGGAACATGCCACGGCATTCCAGCTGGATCCTTTTCATTGCTAAAACAATACTCTCTGTGTGAAACAAATGGTGTTTTGTTAGATATGGACTGAATTTGTTACCCTTGCTGAGAATGCTCATCCCCCCATCTCAAATCCACTTAGGGCTAACAGGGCTAAACAATTCATCCCTTCGTGTGTTATTGACCCATCCTCACTCCTGTAGATGGGTACATCAACCTATGAGGTCTCTTTGTTTTGGCAAAAATGTCTTTATCTCCCTCTGCTCACTCTACTGTAACAGTAGTTATTACAAAGGATTGTTAATACCACTGAGTCAATGGAAGTAAAAAAAAAAAAAAAAGACAAGAAAACTATTAAAGCCCTGGTTGTGAGTGTTGTTGCATTGAGGAATCATCTCTCCTCTCAGCAGACTTGCATGTACAGCTATAAAGCCATCTGCCAGACTGAGAGGTCAACAGAGAGGCTGAATGCCTTTGCACTTTCATTAAGAGGACATGATACTCAGACAGATCAAGCTCTTGGTGACCTCTGAGAATCAACACTACATTTTTCCCACAGCAAAAAATAACTAACAAAAGAAATGGATGGGGCTAATCAAATCAGGGCACAGACCTTAATGTCGTTTCCATTGTCAGCTGAAATTTTTCTGCAAGAAATAGCTATTTTCTTCATTGCAGCATAATAAGTACATCCCACATACTAAGAACGAACCTTGCACTCCTGGCAGGGAACGGACTGGAAGAAGCCGAGTTAATGTTGTACTTCCTTCCTGTAGAGCTTCATCTGTCAGTATGGATTAGAAACTAGTGAACTAGAAGACTTCAGAAACAGAGCAACATCTCCAAAAGTCTCCAAACTCACCACTTGTCTGCAGCCAACAGATAAAACCCTATTTCCAGTATTAGTTATACATATTTAATGACAGGTAAGGTGCGCATTGACATGAATTCAAAGGCACATTGTTCAGTCTAAGGTCTCCTTTAGACTGAACTGGAGAGTTGATTCAAGACAAATACTTTAATTGGATTTGTCAACCTTTAAGGTGGTATGTGGAATAAATCCTTGAATAAAAATACTCCAAGGTGGCAAAGGAAATACCACAATGTCATAAAATACTTTTAAAAAGTAAAATAAGAGATGGAAAACCTTAGTTGAGAAAAAAATGGTGCGAAAACCAAAAGTATTCTGGAAGAACCGAAGAATTAAATTAAAACAGAGATACCAGATTAACTGGTAATGTCTTGTTATTGATGTGTTAGATTTAACAGGTATTTTAGTGGTCGTTTCACAGCAAAAGGTTCAAACCTGAATCAGGTGGGATTGGCTCAAATCTCCCTGTGACCCTCAGAAGGATCAACAGTGCAGATAATAGATGGATGTTTTAGTGTTGAGTTCAATTGTATGTTACAATCTTATAATCAGATCAAATGATTTACTTAATTTACCCCACCAGGGAAATTATACAGAATTGTCATACTGTATAATTTCATATAAGATCTTCAAACATTATTGGCATCACATGAATGTAGCTAAATAAAAAATATAGCATCCAAGAGAAAAAAAGAGAGGGAAATTAAGCTCTTAATCTAAAACTAAACAAATTTGAGGCATCAGTTAAATTTAATATATTCAGTTTAATTTAACATATTTATTTTGAAATTAAAAACTAGTGAAAACTATCCAGTTTAACTTGCCATGAAAACCAAAATGCTTATTTTGATTTTTCTGCTGTGTGAGTAAAAATGTCTTGAGAGCAATGTAAAGATGTGAAGTCAGCAGCTTTATGTGGATATGAAATGTCATTTACTATTGTTATATTTTACAATAAGCTAAAAGCTAAGCTAAAACAACACTTTTTTATTATATACATTTATTATTATTTCTGTTGTTGTTGTTGTATATTTTATTAATACTTTTTGTATTAGGAGGAGGTTGCTATAGATGGATTGATAAAACACAGGGCTGCCACACAGGAGACATGACCATGACCGTTTCATTATTGTCTCTAGCTGCATGTTCATTATTGTAACCATGACAATGAAGGTCATTTAACCTGAAGGAGCACTTGTTTGTAAGTGCCTTTCATACAGCACCACAACCATAACCATAGCTGTGTCCCAATTTGAAGTCTGCATCCTTTGGAGCACCTTGTTGCCAAAGATCGTAAAATGTAGATTATGGCAATCGGACGGCGTTGGCCAAAGTTGAACAAAATGAGACCAAAAGTTTTTATATTAGAAGAAAAAAAAATCACTGCACATTCTATGTATTACAGATAAATTATAACTCAGTCTAGAGCCTGCTCCTACTCTGGTCATGTTGTCAAACTTTAACTACAATTCCACATCACAAATGTCACCTGTGTGCAATGAATCTTGGGATGGGCTGGGATACAATCATTGTAGCTTTTAGTGCTCAGGAAAAGTCAGCTGAATTTGTTGGCTGCATTTCAAGGAAAGAAAAAAAATTACCTTTCATAATGGGATAGTCTAGTTGCAAACCAGTGGCATATGTGGATGCAGCCCATTAAGGATGCAGCCCTGGATTGGGACACAGAGCGTGTGTTTATTATTGTTGACGATGGTGATACTATACACTCCTATATGAGTGCGACAATTGACCCATATAGTTGTTTTGCTTGTATGACTGGTAAAGTTTTGGATTGCCTGCTTTTGGAGACAGACTGTTACATTCTTTATAAATAATGTAAATGATCATTTTCCAGACTTAAGTATAATCTACCATAATGTTTTTCTTTCTACAACTGAAACTCAAACTTGTCATTGTTGTCACCACTGTGTAAAGTAGTTGTGAGCAGAGTCTTTAATTGCCTTCTAGCAGCCTTTACAGTAAGACGCTGCATCAACTGAGATTAGTAAACCAGCTGCTGACCATCTCCTCCATTTACCATTCTTCTTTGCTTGTATAAGTTTGATTTTCTGACAACTCAGACGTTTTTGGCAGCCGATCATTGATTTGTGTTTTTCCTTAGAGTATCACCGGGAAGAGTTGTCGAAAATATTTCCATCTTGCGTCTACAGATAACATCGCCTTAACGAAAGGTGTTAAGGTGAGCCATTGTTTACCATGATAGCTAGGGATAGGGATAATAACAGAAAGTTTCAATAGGCTAATTTTCAAAATAAACAGAAATAAATAGAGAACAAATAGTTACCAAACAGATAGAAATAAGTCTAACAAGTTAATTAATGCCTTAGAATATGGTTAGAAGCAATGTTAAGTGTTTTCAATTTGTGGTTAATGAGGTAAATGATCGAAAACCCTTGGTGTGCTCTATGTTTTCTACCAGGAGTTTGCTAGTCTGCACAAATAAGAGCAGACTCTAATGTGAACTGGTGGAACCACATCACTACAGGGAATCAACAAAATACGTGAAACTAGATTTTTCACAAAGTTTTATTCATAAGTTTTCAGCCAATCCCCCACTGAGCACAATGAATTATCAATGTTACATTTTCAAAAACTGCTAGCATCCCCTATATCCAAAACGATGGGGCAGAATATGTTCAACTGTGGAAGCCGTGTTTTAGCCGACACTCCAGAATTCAGTAAATATTCATATGGCCATACAGGTGGTAATCTGAACAGAGAAATATCTGTGACCACTACATCTGTCAGTTCAATTTGCTGTGCATCTGGCCTGTGTTGTACCGAAGCCAGTTCCTCTAAATAAAGACAGACTTTTTGCATCCCCCATCTCCCACCCTCTGTTACACATACACAACACTTCCCCTCGCCAGTGCCAAGCTGCCCAAATTAAATCAGGCTTAAATAAGATATATCTCCATCTCTGTATGCAAAGATAGACTGATCCTCACAGCAGCGCTCTGACATTTCTCCCAGGCCGCGGGATGCCTCTGAAGGATTACCACAGTGGGAGTGGGCTGTATTAGCTAGCCCATGACGACTCACTCTGTTGATAGCCGTGGCAGGTATACCTCAGCAAGGAGCCCTTGTGCGGCCTGTGGAGAGAAGTGAAATGAGTATAAATTATGGGTGTCAATTCTAAAGGGAAAACTGGTCATCTGTAAAAGAAAAGATGTATGGGCACATAAGGACGGGTAATTTCACTCCTCTGCCAGGAGAGGACGTGGAGATGACATTCCCTCCCTTGGCCTGTGACGGGACTCTAGAGTTTTTTTTCTTTTTCTGACTTTTTGTTTCACTCGCTTCCTTTTTCTCATTTGCTCTGTGGATTTAATTCACACTCACAAACATCAACTACACACACAAACACATACCTTCTTATTGACTGGGCCTCTGATTCGTGAGTCACAGACTCACTTTGTTCCTCCGTGTTAGAAAGTGAAGGGAGCAATGACCCAAACTATCAATCAAGAGTAAAACAAAAGCAACACCTTCTTCCTCAACGGGCAATGCACGCTATTTGTCAGACGACGCATCGCATTCTCAAGGTCGCATCAAACTGACAGCTGTGCCAAAGTAAATGTTGGACACCCTTTGATGCAGCTTTTACAAATTTGTTTAATGAGAAATTGATTTTCACTCCTCGTCTCTCTCTCTCTCTCTCTCTCTCTCTCTCTCTCTCTCTCCCTTTCTCTTGTTTTTTTTTATTTATTTTTTTTTTGTTTTGTGGATGTGGCAGGCTGTCCCTCAGGCCTGGTAACAGCAGGCGGTTCAGCTCCACAGGAGCAACAATCAGACAGAGAAAGAGAGCTGCTCACCCTGAGAACAGGCAGTAAGAAGCAGCTCACTGGGCGGAATGACTCACAGACAAGGCCATTCAGAAGCACATGATGATGGCTGCAGCCTGCCTCTTTCATAGCCGCACCGGGCTGCTTGGCTCGAACTGATAGACCCCTCTGATGCTAATGTGTTGTAGCCTAATGTTGTGGAAAAAGATGGAGCTCAGTCATCGGGGTTGAATGAAACAGTAGACAGAAAAGAGGAAAACATGCTTCGGTGTGTGAGTGATCTCATCAGAACATCAGAGAGATCAATTACATCAGGTCTGCTGCTTTTAAGTTTGGCCGCCTGGACGGAAGAAATATGAATAAAACATGGAGGAGGTCTGAAGTAACATGGACGCCAACCAAATGGGAGCTTTGGAATTTCTAAGCAAAACATTTATTCATGACCAGTGCAGTGAATACAAAATATTGTTTAAAGGAGGAGAGTGGCTCTGACAGGAATAGTGAAATACAATTGATGGATCGCAGCGATATTGATTGGTTAAACACAGGGATTTATCTGCCATTGATGTAAATGCACATAAATCATCATCATCATCATCATTTCTATTCTTATTCTGTAGGCTAACAGCCAATGGGGGAAAAAAATAATAATAATGCCAAGCTGAGAGGATGTCATCTCTGTTAAAGAATGTGCTCGGCCTTCATCCCCTTTTACAATAACTCACAAAAGATGGTCAAGTCTTTCTAAAAGGGTTAATGAAATCTTGGGCTTTACACGGCTAAGGAAGAAGCTATTGATCCCACTCTAGGGAGGAAATCCTATATCACGGTGCCAGTTCAGATTAATCATTGGACGCGCAGTATGACACCGCTTTGCATAATGGCAACGATCACACCCTGTCCGAGAAAAGTTTGGAATAACGATGAGGGGAATGATTACTCAAAGTCAAAAAACAAGTGCAACAAATATAAATGAAACCATGTTAACTGGTCACTTCAAAGACGAGAACTCTAATCAAATTATTTCAAAAGTTTCTTGCCTCGATTTCATTTCTCTATTTGTCTGGTGAATAATGGGCAATTCATGTCAATGGTGGCTGGAATAATACGTAATGTGTTCCAGCGAATGCGGTGAGGGGCTTGATTATTTTCATTTAGAGAAAATGACCCTTTTTCCTGTGTGACAAACACCTCTGATTGACCTGCCCGCTCAGCTGGGTCGTCCAGCAAATCAATGGCTTGCAGCATTCATGCAAGAAAATTTGTTGGATATTGCCCCGACTGAAAGAAAGAGAGACTCACAGACAGACAGAGAAAGAGAGAGAGAGAGAGAGAGAGAGAGAGAGAGAGAGAAAGGAGGAAAAAAAAGTCATTTTTGTTTCACGAGGAAGTGTCCCTGAACAGTCATGATTGACACGTCTTCAGACGCGAACAACTCGAGGTGCAGATCTGTCAGCGGTGATCCACGCTAAAACCCTGGCAGAATAAGCTGAGGATTGGAGCAACTAGAAGTCCAGCTGGGGTGGATGTCTCGGCTGTGACATTGTAGACTATGACAGGTTCCTGTTCTCCCGCAGACGATGGAGAATTTATGGAAATGGAAGGCGAACGTTGAGACGGATGGGAGCTGATCATTGTCTGTCCCGTGCACCAATCAGGTGAAACCCTGCAGGGGTGGATTTAAAGCAAATGTGTGCTATAAATCTCCAGGTTTCCCTGGGCTGCCTAATGAAAACTAATAGACAGGCTGTAGAAGAGTCATCCATCCTGCTAGTTTCTCTGCCCAATAACGGGTTACTCTCCTGTTGGTGGCGAGGTAAAGATATAAAGTGTCTACATGAAAGTTTCTTGGGGGGGTTGGGTCATGTTAAAAGTAAACAAGCTCAAAATAAAGCTCTTTAAACTATTAATGTCACCTAAATATAGACATAGATCACAGCCACTGTTAAAAATTGGGTTTATTATCTATTTAACATATTGTGGCAAGACAGCCTGAGGAGTAGGAAATGATATACTTTAACAACACAGTGTGTGTCCTGCAGTCAAATGACATTGTTTTTCCCGCATTTTCAGCACCGTAGCTAGAAAAACAATTTCAACAGGAATTGAAAAAATTGATGTATTTCCACACATTGAGTATCTAGGTGTAAGAGCAGACGAATGTGTACATGTTGGATGTTTATGTGTGCTCAGTAATAACATCTTATTTCAGAAAGCAGGGGCTGGGGCCCATCCTGTGTGGAATCAGGGGGAAAGAGTCAAAGAGAGACAGAGAGGAGGGGGATAGAGTTGAGGAGGGGGAGTGGGCAGGGAGGCGGTCGGTGATCTCAGCCTGCAGATAGGCACCGCAGAGACGTTCCCAAATAGAATGTGACTTTGATTTCTCACCTCATTTCACTCTCAGCTGTCAGATAGGTTTCTGCTCAGATGACATCTCCTTCACAACGACGTGCAAAAATGTGGAACGGCTCAGAAATGAGGCAGCTGCTGCCCTACATGCCAGGCGGTCTCCGTGACATCATCACCTCCGCCGCTCTCCTGTGACTCAACAACACTGACAACAACAGTTACAACAACCCAACTTAAGCTACAGCAAATGCAAATGATGCACTGCACCTTTTCTAACGCCTCCTCCCCATCGACTGTTCGTTCACCACCTCTGCATCTTTTGTCTGCCTCTCTGTCTCTCAGCCCCTCCCCGCCCCCCCACAGCAGCCCTGACCCATTTATCTCTGATGTATCAGCATCTCGGTTTTACCTGTGCAGACATGTTGATGTTCAGCCGTCTCACACAGAAGCCCCATTAGCACTGCAGTAACTTTTTTTGTCGAGATTGTTGAGATTTTTGTGGAGATTGTTGAGATCACAATGCCTGCAAAAATATTATTATTTTTTGTTCTCATTTAATTCTAATAATAAAAATCACACCTTTTATTAAGACAACCTTTTATAAAGGGCTTGCGACTAATAGCTTCATTCCGTTACTGTTGAATAATTTATAGAAAATAAACCAAATTTGGGGCTGTCAGGTTGTGAAAGAGCCCAATTTGATTTTTTTCTACCACTGCACCTCTTAAGTGTCATATGTCCAATGAAAACCAAGAGTTTGGTGATTTAAATAGGTCAGAAAAACTTCTCTTTTATGTTTTGACAAATATCGGCCACTAAAGTTAGCTCACTAAGAGTTGACGTTCTAGACATATAATTTCCATAGGGATGAAATGTTCATAATCCACTAATAATAACTCATAAAACTCTGTAGTTATAAATGCTAAGATGTTAAAGAAGAAATATGGTTTGTTTTCAAGAAATAGACACATCACCAGTCAAAGAAAGAGTTCACAACCCACATGTCGTCCTATTTATAACATAACTGAGATATAAATAAGGGCTGTAGAATAAATCCTTATGTTACACCTTATGAACACTACAAGAGGTGCCTTATTAGAGAGTAGTCCCCCCTGGCTCCTCACTTTGACATCACACATCAAATTTCACTTTGTGCTACAAGGAAATGTTTCCATGTAACATGGAGAACTCGTGTAACAAGGAGCATAGGATGTCCAGACACCCTTCTCTGTGTTATAGGTGTATAATTCACATCAAAATGTGTTTACAGTGTCTCAGATGGTGTCAGCTGAAGGTGTCCCTTGTGGAAAATGATGAAAAACAACAGCAACAAATGGCTATTTCCAGCTAAGCCCAAACCTCCCATGCAGTCTGACCACAAACAATAAATAAGATTTGTGTCTTGCTCTGTAACTTCATCCTGTCTCCGCTCTTGACCATGTTCTCATCTTGAATCCCACGGGGGCACGGGACAGGATTGAGAGAGGGGGTGGGAGTATAATCCAAAGTCACGGACAAGCTGACCGGTGCAGAGGATAGACTCAGCTCAAACTGCAGTAGCCGGCCATAGATTTTTTTTAGCCATCAGGGACAGCTGTGCAACTGTATCTTCTGGAAGCGTCCAGTGAGAGAATATCTGACTCGTATCTGTGATCGGCCGGCTCAGTCTGTGTAAGAGACACCGGCAAACTGCCTCTGTCCTTGTGATGGATTATTAGGGAAATAGAGACACTGAAACAATCTGCCTGTTGTTGCCGGACCAGGTCATTTTCAAACCTGTTAGCAGTCACCCCCACGGTGTCATGAGGCTTACATACCACCTGCTTGGCTTGTATTCTGACCAGATCTGCTTCACTTGGCGATGAATACTATCTCAATGAGACAGCTGGGTACTGGTAACTACTCTCCAATGTTTCATCAACAGGGATTCATGTGTTATTCATTTGCCTGAGCTGCTGGCTGGTGGCCATGTAATGACTGTTGATCACTGCTGTTGTATACTGGATTGAGATTTTTGCCCTGGTAAATTCTGCTGTTCATTATTCCTCAGACATCCCTGAGCGAGGCACAGGCAACCATATGAATAACCTAATCAAGTCGACATCCTCAGGAACTATAGCTGCCTTATAATCACATTATTATCAAATTCTCATGGAGTTTAAAAAGCATCATAAAACTCTGTTCAATAATTCACTGGGAAAATATGATATTACAAGGAATTGTTTATAAATTTGCCAGACTGCCACCCATCAGTGCACACTTTTTGCCCCAGAGCAACTTTGGCTGGTCCTTCAGCTGCAAAAGTCAGAGAAAGCTGGCAGCCACAATATTAAGGAGGGAAAAGCCACTTGCTGGTTTTGCAATATAAGTGTAAATATGGGCACCTTAGAACAGCTGGGTGATGAATAATGGAAGCTGGTTGCCCTTGGTATTCATGGGAGTGGGAACATTCTGCCACTCAAAAACAGAAAGAGAAAGTTCACAACCCTGTGCTGTACCTCCCTTTTCCTAGGTGCCTATTTGCACACACGGCCATCAGAAGCCAGTCAGAAGTGAGACAGCAGCGGTAGCGCTGCCGGATGCTGCGGTCCTTTGGATGAATTCACTTGTCTCTTTTATCCAACCCTCCCCTCCCATCCACACACATTTTTTTTCTCCTTAAGCGGTGCATCTAAAATGCTGCCGGAGATGGATCTGTTGCCGTCTGTGACAATAAATAAATAGATGACGCGTTGCTTTTGCCGGCGAGTACTGAGAATAGAAAGGGAGGTCAGCCGCTTGAGGGTGTCAGACAATACAGAGGGGTAATTTTGCAATGACACTGCTGATCATTTCACAAGTGAAAAGTAAAACACTCCCTCCAGCAACCGCAATCAAACTTAGAGGCACCCAGGAAGAAAAAAAAAAATGTTTTCTTCATACTCTTGTTTCTTAAAGCCTTCTAAACTGTCCATATTGATTTCTTTCCCCCCATTAACTGATTACTGTCTCAGCTCTGAATTAAAGTTTGTGCTCTCCTGGGTGGGCCGCCTGCAGCCAGAGGGGTCAGCTGTCTCATTAGATGGCAGTTAGTGAGACTGAGGCGAGGAGTAAAGACAGGATGAGCGGAGCTGCTGAGAAGTTGCTGTTGACAGTGGATTTTAAGACGCCGGGTTTATTTGAACAACATCAGCAACATACTGTATAATGCTTTCAACACACACACACACACACACACACACACACACACACACACCCCAAAAAAAGCAACTAAGTCCTCTTCAAACACAGCTACAGCAGATCAGCGCTCAGTGTATCTAAAGCTAAAAGTCATCCGCTTCTGAAAACCACAGACTTTACCCTTAAAAAAAAAAAAAAGTATTGACTTGGCGTGTAAAGAAAATACATTAGAGCAAACAACCAGAGATATTCTCACTGCTACATATCTGAAGTGTTGTAATTTACTTCTGTGGCGTACCCACTTCCCTTCAAGCCTTCCTCATTTGTTTCTGCCTCAGCAATGACATGTGACAGAGAAAAGGCACAGAGTGTCTTTATTTTCAGCCACGAGTCGGTGAAGGAGGCAGTAAATTGAACGATGGTGAAGACAGATAAACCTTAAATTTTGTTACTTTCAGAATTGCCCCAGATATGTGATACACACACACACACATTGTCATAAATGTGGCGGCAATGCTTTTTCACAGTATATCTGATCTTTAACATCAACAACACAGCTGCTATATTTACACAGTAAAACACAAGTTTGACATCGCTGAAGTTTTGAGAGAGAGGAAGTGTCCTGTGTTTGTAGTCGTCTACTGGGATTAACACTGTATATCAGGAGGTTTTGCGGGTGGGACTTTTTGGTGTCCTGTCACATATATATATCATGTGATTTATAAACATGATGTGGGCCCCTGTAGCTCTAACATTTTCCTATAGGGATCAATTATCATGGTGAAAAAAAAAACTGGATGACATTAACATTTTATTGAAGCTCTTATTACACTGACTCAAGGGTGTCATTTTCTCTTGGGGGGTGGAGGGGAGACGCATCGTATCACCCTCACTTCTCAAAAAAAAAAAAAAAAAAAAAAAAAAAATCCAGTTTTACTGTTTCACTTTGATTGATTTGCTCATAACAAGTGTCTTTAAACAGTGTCCCCTGACTGCACAGCTGCCAAACGTCAAGATGAGAAGAAGAGAGCCGGTGAATACTTAATGACCCCTGGTTTCACCTCTTATTGGTGATGTTTGTTGGAGGTTTACGTAGCCTGAGGAATACTGCAGATGCTATTCTGAATATTTTTTTCCTTTGAAATAAAATCATATATTTATATTTTTATTTACAGGTATCCTCCTAAAAAGATGAAGATGACAGTTGATCCTAAGGCTAATGCACGTTAAATAGATTTGATTATAGGGTTTGTGCAAGTGGCTGTAGAAATAACTGCAATAAGGAATTGATTGTACACTTCTAATTATTATAGAAAAACTACCAATTAATGATAATGTGTCATTTACCAGATTGATGTAAAAAGAGGAAATAACATTCACTTCTTCTTGTTTCTCCTTGTGTCCCTCTTTTATCTGAGCCCCTGTTTGAATACATTTATCACATTGTAACTCAGTGTGTGTGTGTGTGTGTGTGTGTCTGGGTTTTTGTGCATGCATCCAACAAGGTGAAAGGAAACAGCCAGAAATTCCTTATTTCCCTCAAGCCACAAAAAAACTGAACTCAGACCCGAGCAATGCTCAAATAAGCTTCTGCAATCTGAACATTCATTGATCTCTTAATAACTTTTGTCTCATCATGCATCCATCAGCAAACTGAGACGTCATTTTAGTCCAATTACTTTGTGAATGTCACGGTACTTAGCGGGTACTTTGTTTCTTCCACAGGTAGATGAATAGTTTCTGTTCTTTATTTTATCCATAAACATTAAGACTTGTCTTTAATATTGGACTCCATGGGCCAAAAATAATGCTCTTAATGCTTTTTTTTTTTTTTTTTTTTTTTTTTTGCAGTGACTGCATTTGCTGGCTCTGTACAAACCGTAGCTGCTAATATGATTTGTAAGATGAGCATAAGATGTAACATCCCATTGCAACTGACACACTGGAATACAGAGTCAAGAGATTAACAAAGAAATCATGCATGGGTGAGCTTTCTCACCAATCTGCTTTGTGTATTAGCCAAAACATCCATATATTAAAGCTTGCTGAGCCTAATGAACATCCTGCTCTTATTGATGATCCCATTGTTGTGTGGAAAAGAAATTTACATAATCACTACTTTCCTCCGACTAAATTTAGTCTGCATTAAAACATACCTCTCTTCCTCACCATCACTTTAGCTGAGATAGTAATATCGTCTCATATACGTGTTTGTATTTTGAGAATAGTTGAAAACCAGCAGTGTTTCTTTAAATCATTTTTTTTAAACAAATTGCACGCAGCGGAGTACTTTTTGCTCCCTGTGTCGCATCATCATTATATCTCACAATATTTTCTGCTGAGACAGGGACTTGCAGAGAATGTTTTTATGTTCTGGTGGGGTGGGAAGCAGAGGAGAGAGGGGTTGAAGAAGAAGGAAACAGAAAGATAATAATTTGAAGGCTGTGTCAGTGGTAGGCAGGCTTCAGAAAACATCAGGGCAGCATTCGGAGATAAAAACAGGTATACCACCCTATCATGTCCTCAGAGCAACTGTGCTTTGATATATATATATTTTTTTAATCCATTGATGTCCCTGACTGCACTTTCTCCTATTTTTCCTTCCTCTTATAATGAAGATGTGGAAGGAAAGTTACCTTTAAAACTTAACTAAAACTTCAAGATAATTTTGTTTTTAGAAAAAAAAAAAAAAAAAAAAAGAATATGATCACTCGTTTAACAACACGTGCACGGCATATGGAGAAATAAAAGAGGGTGAAATTTAAAAAAAAAGATGTCTGAAAACACAATGTGAACTATAAATAACAGATGAGCAGTGATGAAAAAATATAACACTACAACAAGAAACAACATAAAAAAAAAATATGTGCGAACGAAATGAGCTGCAAATACTGAAAGACGACAAAACAAAGTGCTCTGAAGTTGACTGGTTGTTGGAAAAAGATGGATTTTGAATTACTCACAGTTTAGTTCAGACTTTCTTCACCGGCGCAACTGCATGACTCATATATTAGCTCAGACACCTGTTATATCTCAAATGTTTACAGTGTGTATACAGTGGTGTGCAGGCCTAACATGGCCTTGATCATCAAGTAACTCCACGAGCCACAAACTGTAGCAGCAGCAGCAGCAGAAGCTCAATGCTCTGGAGTGTTCATTAGTTTTTAGTTTGCTGTGGAAACTTTTTTTTTTGTGCTTTGTAACTCACTTTTGTTTTCCTTGTGTGTTTGCGCGTGTGTCTCCAATATTTGGTTCTATTTTCTCCAAACATGTTGTCATTTAGCTGAGAATCACGTTTTTGTTCATTTGCTGCTGTTTTGATTGATTGAAATGTGTTCAACACACCAGATAAAATGCTGAAAATGGTCAATTTATTTAATTGTGATTGTGAAGATTGTATTATAATTATAAATTGTAATTATAAAGGTTAATTTGTTCAACAATAACAATTGTTGAACTATATTTCTCTTATATGCCATATACTGTTTATTGTTATATGTAGTGAGAGAGGACACTTCTGAACACATCACATGTATGGGATTATTATTTTTTATTTTTGCTGAGGGATAATTTTTGTGATGTTACTGTCGGTGAACTCAGCTTGTCATGTTTCTAGACAGGGTCAACCAGCCAAGCACATCATTATAAAAGCATACGTGTTTCACAACACACACACACACACACACACACACACACAATGGCAACATTCCTAGCATAGAGACCCATTTGCCAGTTCTTGATAAATTTGTTTGTCCGTTTACCCAAACGCATGAGGAATTCAATTAATTTCATAAAGTGGAACAATACTGGACCTAATCAGAATAAATGAATCCACAAAACCACATCATTGCTATTTATTACAAAAACACATTTCTCCAATTTGGTGTGATGCTTTCCAATATGCATGGGTTGACCTGTTATTCCCAGCTAATTAAAAGACAAACCTAGTTGTGCTCAACTTAGCTCCTCCATCGGCTCTGACGTGTCACAGTCGAGCTGCTGCTCCAGCAGCACATTAAGCAGGCGTGACGTAGATCTGGTCACACTTACTTTACACCTCATGTTAGACGTTATACAGTAGAAGGTCATGGTGACCTTCCACTGTTCATTCATGTGTATAAATGAACATGAAACCAGTTCATTTACATGTATTAATCAGATCTCTAAAGCATTTCATGCAGGGACAGAATATTTGAATAAGAAGGTAAGAAAACAAATTCACGTTGAAATGAGAGAGAGAAATAAAATCATCTCTCAAAGCCAAAGTCTTGTTCTTTTCTTTAAAGGCAACACTCTTTTAGTAGAACAGGTAACCAGTGGAAGAGGTAAATTGTTAACTTTGCTGTGAAATCCATAGATGCCCTATTACCAAGAAGTAGAACAAAGACCAGTAGAGAGGAAGGATATCTAGTCTGATGAATCGTGTTTTCTTTAACGTCATGTGGATAGGAAAGTGCGTTTGTGTTGTTTACTCAGCAGCAAGATCCACTGGAAAGAAAGCAAACTGGAGGAGGTGACGTGAAAACCTTGGGTCCTGCCATTCATGTGGATGTTACTTTGACACGTACCACCTACTTAAAAAAAAAAAACAAAACAAAACAGGAAAAAAAAAAACATTTGTTGCAGACCAGGTACACCTCTTCATGGCAACAAAATTCCCGTATGGCAGTGGCCTCTTTCAGAAGGATAATACACCCTCTGCTACACCGCAGGGAAGCTGCTCAGGAGTGTTTTGAGAAACATGACAGAGCTCAAGGTATTGACTCGGCCTCAAAACTCCCCTGATCTCAATCCGATCAAGCTTCTGTTGACGTGCTGAAAAAAAAACAAAAAACAAAGCAGATCCTCAGAGGTACCACCTCGCAATTTACAGGACTCTAAGGATCTGCTGTTAATGTGTTGTCTGATTTGTTTCATTTCACATGGTAATTACAGTGACTCACTGTATTTGTACTAAGTAAAAGAAGTGAGTACAATTAAAAAAAAAACCTCCATGATGTTAGGGTTGAATGTCTTGCAATCAAAATCAAAACTTGCTTTAAAATAAAAAATGGTATCATTATGATTACGACGTTTAAAGAACTTTATAAACTTTTGACTACTTTACTATCTGCAACAATAAAACTTCTTAAAATCACATAAAATCATAGAATCAAACAATAGTCAAAATCTGCCTCTGGTCATGTAGCGATTATTATTTTGATAGACAGTTACTCAACTAATGTGCAGGTATTGGGCAATATAATGATAATGATATAAAATATGATATATATCACATATCATATAATACTTATATAATTTATTTTCATTGATTCAAGAGGAAATAAACCACGACATGAGGTTCATCCATAACTTCATTACAGTCCCTAAGAAGTAGCTGTTACTAACCAAGCCAATATAATTATTGCATAAACATTTAAATTTTTATTAGCATTAATAAATAAAGTACAAGTATACCACAATGCTGTACATGCATTGCATGCTTAGGTAATTTCAAACAATGGAAAATTTCTTCTGTTTCATTGCACATAGGTTGAGTTTTTACTTTTTTTCCTTGTGTTATATCCATTTGAGTATTGTTTGTATTCTTATTCTAGTGTAGTTATTGTGCGTTATTGTTTCAGTGTAGTGTGTTATTTGGCGTCTGATGTGTTAAATCCTCACGGCTCAGCTTCTGCAGCCCTGCTCCACAGTTACAGACTGAGATCGACTTGTTTTGCCTTCGCCTTTCCTGTGCTATAGACCCACTGAGACTTGCTCTGCTGTGCCATCAGTAACCTATACAGCACCGCATGTCATCTCACAAGTGACTGCCACAAATATCAGACAACCCGGATGAGACACTTTATCACATTTCATTGCTTTTCAAACGTATTCTAAGACAAGGACAATGTGATTTATTATTTATACCCCCAAAGCCACCTTATCCTTCTCTGCCAATGGGCAGGCTAAAAATAAACAACTCATTTAAGATCTCTAAGTACATATAATGGATGCCTTTTTGCTTTATTCAGTCTGACACTGTCATTTTAGACATAATGTGCTTTGAAGTACAGTGCATATAAACCAAATCTTCTTTATTATCAGTGATTAAGATTTGCTTATCTATTCCACTTAGGGGAAAACACACATTTTTGCACACCACTATAATTTAGTTTCTGTTTGAAACAAAAATGCAACATTAACAAAGAATCTAGTGAAATGAAATCACACGCAATCTTGAACTGTGTGTGTTGTCTGTGGCGTAATTTGAAGTAATTACAGGTCTCAGAAGGCAATAGGAGTCTGGCTTACAGGACAAGGTTACCTTGCCAGACTGCTTATCATGGAGAAAGTGGCCTACTAGGACAAAGCAATTCAGAATTTTATTATCATTCAAATTAGAACATATAGAGGGGCTTCTATCCGATTGGTGAAATAATGGGAGTCATTTATCTAGGTCTCACCGACCTTTCATTTCCCATTCATGTCTTATTAGTGCAGCATACATCATCATCCTGCCATAATTAAAAAGAGAAAATCAAATTGATTGTGGGGGAAAAAGGTGCATGCAGGTAGAGATTGAATAGAACTGTATGTTCTTCATAGCCTTGTTTCTGTGATGGACTTTTACTGGCCTTTTCTGTGTTGATTTTCTTTTGTTATTTGGCTTCTTGGTCACACAGAAAGCCCAGGAGGGACACTAACCACACGTCATAGGTGTTTATCAGCTCTGGGCTAGCCACTGCCATAATCAGAACAAAAGCATATTAGAGCTGCAGTGATTAATGCACCATGAGACTGAAGAAAAGGTTTCTCACGCATATTAGTCTTTATAATGGATTTATAAAAAAAAAGAGAAGAAACACAAATAGCAAAGCTGATGACTGAGATATAAAACCGAATTTATAATATTAAAGTGGGCCTTTTTTGCGCTTTGGAGGGTCTTGTTTTTTATGCCTGTGCAATACTGTGAGAAAACTAAGGAAAGAGTCAGGCATTCCTTCGGTTGTGTGACTAATAAGAGGACACATATGGTTCACTTTAGGTAAAACTGGTATGTTTTCTAGTGTGCATAAAAAAACTCTCTGAGTATATGCATGTGTGTGTGTGTGCACGCCCGTGTGCGTATGAGGTGCTACGCACTCGTGGCAGACCACAGACCTTCTGCTGTCATCCTCTGTTGAGGAGGCGCGACTGAGGTGACATTCACGTCCCCGGTAATTATCAGGACTATGATGTGGGAACATTAATGATGTATGAGGGCCCAGTGAGGGGTGAGAGCCGCTGCTTCACAGGGCCTCATTACTAAGAGATACCAGCGAGCAGCGAGACTGCACTGCCACACCCAGTGCAGATTCATCTAAGCATTCTCATGCACCTCACTCTCAGTTTTGCCATGATTTTTTTCTTTTTGTCACTTTTGTCGCTGTTGTCGCACATTAATTTAGTTTCCAAAAACACTGACACCAACATTATTCTGTAAACACATCCCACTTCCTCCGTTTGAGGAGTTTGTCAATACCAGCTTATCTGCTCTGTACAGGCTAAAAATCTTCGGATTAACAATGTTGTCAAATTAAAGAAATTGGAGTCAGAATGTCAAATGAAGAACTTTGATCCTAACAGACCTCGATTTTGCCCTCTTGTAACTAGAATGGACAAGATGTCTGATTATCTCTAATTAAAAATGATTAAGCACCTACTTGCAGCAGTCAATGACCATTGATTGAGGGGAATGCTGATGTGGGGAGTGTGGCCCTGTTTTGGGCTAATTCCAATAGACCTTCAAATTTCTCATTTCAAATCAGAGAAGGTGCTCATTGACAAGATTTAAATCATTAAAGCCATCCACTTCTCTCCTGTAGGGGGATTATGGATCTCTGCGCTCCCCATGCTGTCCGCTTCATGCATGCTGAGCAGGGGGAATAGGGAACGGAGCTAGCGAATAAAGGATTTAAAATGAGAATAAAGACAATGAGAGTGGGGGGGAGTTGATTACATCTCTAGATTGTCAAATATTTGATCATTATCCAAAGTTGAAAGCCAGCAGAAAAGAAAGAAAAGTCAACATTTCTGTGCATTTCTGGGTGATCGAGAGAATTAAAGTGGATAAAAGACGATTACATGTTCAGCTGGTAAACAGAAATGATGTGTTGTTTTCCGAGTTATACAGGTTCTTGAGGACATGTCATCCGACTCATTTTGCTGTCACAATCCAGAGGGCACGTGCATGACTTCATGTCTAATCAGGTGCTGTATCCATGGAAACTGAGGTAGCGGAATATCATGTACAGCATCTCGTGTCATAACACTGTCGGCAAACGGTGAAGCTGCGGGGCTCGTGTACCACACAGAGAATGTTAGCTATGTTCAGAACAACACATCACATCTCAAACACCAAAACCCTCAGAACACACTTCTCATAAAACCCTGGAGGCCTCTATAGCCCAGATTTTGGTAGCATTTGGTTGCATCAATTTATCTGACACCGTTTTCAATTTAGACTCAATAATTACACCAAACAAAAGACTTTAAATGCAACAGTCTTTTTCTTAATGCTTTTACTCCTGGCAGTGTGAGGAGCAAGCTACCATACAAATGTTTTCTAACAGGCAAAAATCACAGCGTAGAGGTGATGCTGATGGGAGTGTCTACGTGTCAGTTTCAGGCAACCTGAAACTTTGACCGGATCACCAATGTCTTTAGGATTCACTGTCAGGGGAGTATGACAAGTCTGTAACAAATTTTGTGGCAACTCATCCAAGACATGTTGAGATATTTTGCAGAATAAATAAAAACAAATACTGATTGCCCTACAGGAAAAATCAAGGGATTATCTCAATCAGTGGTCACCATTCGTCCTCTGTGGGAAATTAATAACTGTAACATCACTTCGGTATGGATCAAAGCAGCATGTTATTTCCAGAACCATTACACCAGAAAACAACAGAAGATATCAGTTAAAGGTTAAATTATATGATATGTAAATATTTGTCTTTAACAACCATTATACCACACCAGCCACCACAACCCACGGCTAGTTAAATGTTTTCGGAAACGTACCTGGAAGTCGTGCTACTTAGTACAGAAGAATTCTTAGTAACATCAGTCAAAGCTCAACGCTCAATGAGCAATATTCAAGCTACTGCGACAAAACATCTGTATTATAAATTATAAATATTTGTATATGTATTAAATATGTATTAAATTGTAAATATGTATTATAAATAAAGCTGCATTGTACATGAAAATGATACTTGAAATTGATACTAAACCATTATTCCACACGATTAACCCCACAGCAGTTGATGAAATTAAAAATATGGATGACAAATTTTTAACTTTCATCTGAATCTCAACTCTACGGGTGCTTTTGACAGTTGAGTGAGGAATGCACTGTTTCCTTGACAATTCTATTTTAAACCTGTTTCCACTGCACACCTTGCACAAACTCACAAACGTGACATTTTACTGCTTTTAGTAAGCAGCCTCTTGCAAGAAAAAGGAAAAAAAGTTAGTAAAACATGTAAAAGGATGTGATCATTGTTCAAAGTACAGACATTAAAGGAGCAGCAACTCTCTGCTGGAACAGCTTTAATCAGATTACAAACAATGACCACAACAAATTTACTCCCAGCAAAGTTTCAATTGCTTCACTCCAAAAGTGAATGCAATTGTTTTGTGGTTGCTCTTATGTGCCCAAATGAGCCAAACTAAGGTTAAAACCACTGCAGGAAAAAAACAGCACTAAACATATTCACTCTTAACACAAAACAACACAGTTTCACAGTTGGCACAACCAAGAAACAACCATTTTCACAACACAAAGTAGTGCTAAAAAAAAAGAAAATGGTTGAATGTAAATTTGTAAACAAGTTTATTGCATTTTATATCAGATGTCCATCTTCATCAGTCACTAAAATTTTCATTTTCATCCAAAATAAATGTGATCTACTCAGAAAATATATAGAAAAAGTCTCTATCCTCTGACTTTGCCCAAATGATAAGATGAAAAAGATTCTGTAAAATTAATTCAAATGAACTGCATGCTGGGAAGTACGCCAGTGAGCATAATTAAGATGTTCTATCGGCTTACAAGTTAAACTCACAGGAGTTCTGAAGCTGATAAGCAGCAAGGTGAAACTGACAAAGGCATGAATAAGAAGTGAGTCGCTGATTAAAGATGAATTATTTTCTGTCTGTCTGTTGTTGAATGCCACATGTTCAGGCTCGGCAAGAACATGTGTCAGTTATCGTTAACTGTTCACATTATCTTCGACAAAACTGCACATAGTACACTGAGACATTTGAACTTAAATATGTAAGCAATTTATCTATTGCGACTACATGGTAACCATCTGAAAATAATGCGCCAACACTTTCAAGTTGAAATAGGGACAGTGTTCCAGTTCCTCTTCCTGTTCGGCCAACATTGTGTGAATGCTGTATGAGATATGACAGTGACTGAAACTGAGGAGCTAAATGGAATTTAGCCATCATTGATTTTATTATTTCCATCTGTACTTTTCTTACAGTGACATGTCAAAATGTCTTTCTTGGGAAAAGGATTATCTCTGTATGTCATATGACTTTATCTATCAATCAGGTGTTATTTGCTCCGGTCCACAATGTTCTGCCACACTGATACACTTTCCTGTTAGCAATCTGTGTGGATACTGTATACTCGGTGTCCTACACAGAGATGAAAATGTAAACCTCTTGTTTGTTACCCTTATGTGAGAAGATTTGTTTTTATTGTTTTTTTTTTTCTTTTGTAAAATTGGTGGGAAAAATGTTAAAATGGCTAATAGCTTTAAATGCTTCTATCCTGTAATCATCTTTTTCTATTCATCCTTCAATAAGTGGACATGACTTCAGATGTGAGTAATTCTGATTTACACTTTCCCTTAATACTTCATGTGGGCATAATTTGTAGTAATTATGCTCACAGGCTTCTTCAGAGGTATCTGTTGTTGCCTCCAACCCACTGATTGTCGTTTTGCTTCACCACCATCATAACCCCTCCTCTCCCCTCTGCAGGTAAGGACCCTGTGGTTAAATATCCCCCACTGGAGCTTCAAAATATCAAATGTGAAATCGCCAAGACATGAGCGTGAAGAGAGAGGAAGATTGAACTAAATGAGTTTCATACCACATCTTTTCTTAATTATATCTGTATGGACAGTATGTAAAGCCTAAGGCTGGTAATGTGCCCAGTGCTAATATCAATTAGCATGCAATATCAATTAGCTACCAATCTCACAGCACATTAGTAGGGATAATGGGCTGACCCCTACTACCACCCATTCACTTCACTTCAGTGGGTCTTTCTAGAATAACTTCTGTAAACACTGAATGCTCGGATGTTCAGAAAGCAAAGAGCTTTAGCGAAAAACAATGTAGAAAATGATATTAATTATTTAAATCATCTTCTGAGGTGAGAATTTTAAAATTCAGGTAACACAGACCAGCACCACAACGAGGAATAACGCTATTTTTTTCATCCCCTGCTTACTGTGGGATCTGGCCTGTGTAGCGACTGAAGGGTCTATAAATGTTCTATGCTCTGCGTCCCGTGAGTTACAATGCTCAGGGCAGGCAATAACTCACACCATTAAACATAACGAGGGCTTAGACGGGGCTTAGGCATCATCAACAACGAAAAATGTCTAATCCTACAATGACGTGGTGTAATATTCCTGTCCTCTGTGTTATCAACCAGCAACAAATCCAGACAAAAACCAGGAGATAGTTGTGTTATGCGGTGATTGACGTGTACGCTGTGAGCAGGATCCATCTTACAAGGTCAATTAATCTGATTTGTATTAAAAACAAACACCATTATCTTAAGTGATCTGCATTAGTCTATCACCATACGGTGCCACTTCTGTGGAAAAGAGTGCCTATGCATCATAAACACAACAATAAAAGTTTTCAGATGTGGAGGCTGTATAGTTAGTTAGCCGTTTTGATTTGTTTTAGACAACAACAATCCTTGGAAACCAAAGTCTTCTGCACAATCAACTATTTTGATGACCAGAGGAACAAAAGGAAATCAATGTTCAACTAGAAAATAACTCCAGCTACAACAGAAATAGTTGAGAATCTTTCAGGTGAAGAGCCGTGTAATGCAGAAATGTCTCCAAAAGTCTGCAAGGTCAAATTCTTTGATGTATTGCAACACGCGGTGTGATTGTGTTTTTTAAATCTCTGAGTCATATTTCAGAGTGGGTGCTTTAAATCCCACTAGCTCAGGGATATCGGAGCTGGTTTAAATTTAACATCATGAGATGAGGATGATGCAGTTCATTGACATATACAGCAGATGCAGAGTATTTGTTCAGCCAGAAAGAGTTCATCTATTATTTTTACTCATCCATGATATGTAGATTTATGTCATTACATACCTCTGTGATTAAAATTTCCTCACTCTGACACCATTATGCCACACCAGACTGCTGCGAGCAAAGCACTAGCGATCTGTTATCTATCTGTTAACGCCATACTTTTCTCCTCCGCGTACATCTGTTACAGCATGACAATCAAAATTCAGCAATTACCCTGCTCTGTCACCCCACACTGAGAGGGACTGCTGGACTGAAGCTGAACTTCAGAGGTGGCAAATGAATTTAAAAGGGACGGGGGGGGCGGGTGAGGCAGCAAATGAAAGCTGACATGCTGTGCTCAACAGAGACGGTACATATTTTATCGGTAAGTAAAAGATATTTCAAAGACGCTATTAGATAACCAACATCCCTTTTGTTTCCGACACAGAACACTCACTGCATGTGTCAGTATTGAACATAATATTAATTATCATGGGCAAACAAGGCATTTATTGATTACTAAATATTTCATTTAATGGGATCTGTCTGTCTGCCTGTTTGATTAATAGGCTAAAGTTGCTGCTGGTGTTATTAATCATAAAAATGAAAAGCAATAACTGTAGCAGCAGCCCAAGCTTTGAACTCAACTTCTGTGGTCTCATTATACTAGTTACATGTCGGGACATGGAGTGTTAAAATGTTTTCGTTTTGGCTTCCTGTTGTCACCTTTTAAATTAAAAGAACATAATGTTCATACACAGTCTATCTTTTGCTTAAAGAGCAATCAATCAAGAAATGATTCATAGATTAGATGCTCAATTTAGTTATTCAAAGTAACAAATATGTTTTTGGTTCCATATTATCAATATATACAACGTAAATTGTGAAAATTTTGAAGATCTGAGTGACACAGCAAGATTTCTTCAATTATTTGGAGTCAGGTTTCTGTCTCTCTCTCTGTTTAGGTCTCCACCTATTCCATAGGGAAATATCTGGTTCTTTAGTTAATAAATTGTGCATGATATTCAGCAGCTTATCAGAGTGTCTGTTTGCTGTTTGGCGCTGGACAGACAAGCTACATTTGGGCTTATCGGGTCATGTTCACTGAAAACATCAGGATGACGAGAGCCCTGATGATCTGCAGGGTCGTTAAACCAAAACGATGACCTCAAAGACTGTAAAATTCACACAGAGGATACACTACACGGCAGTATAGTCACTTGATCTTTGAGTAAAATGTAAATTTTGATTGGTGCAGTTTGAGGTTTGATGGTCTTTTTAGCATATTCATTCATCCAACTACAGCAGGTAAACCTTTGACTTCTAATCTATTTTACATTTTTCCAGAGACACTGCATGCAGCTGTGATGTTAAACACAGTGGATCAGCTTCTGTCTCTGTCAGAGCAGGGTTGTGGCCTCTTCATAACCCTGCCGGGTGGAGAGCAGTCAAGGAGGAACCTGAGACTCCGGCTTGTTCTCCAAGCAGTGTTTGAATTACATAATGTGGGTGAAATCAAATTGTCTCCAATCATCTCAGGCTCCCATGTTATCCATCATTTTTATTAGTGCAGCAGTGAGATAAGACTTTGTTATGTTTCTCGGGGAATCCATTTTCAGTGACAAAGGATGGAGATTAAATATGTTTTAACTGCGAGGTTACTTGAATCACAAAGCTGCGGGACCTCTGTCCAGGCTGGTACTTCTAAAGCACAGACATATATCAAACAGAAAAGACGATAATGCTGATTTCACAAAGTTTTTATATTCTAGTAACAAATCTCCCTGCAAGAGAGGAATCAGGATGACTTAAAGAGTAGAGCAGGCCTGGCAAAGAGGCTGTTGTACAGCACAGGGATTTATGAAATTGAATTTCAATGGCACATTGAGCAGTTCATTGAGAGCGTGCCAAAAGTGAGAATCCTATGACGGATTGAGACAAATCACTGCCCAAATGAGCTGACAACAAGATGCCTGAGGCATTGCATTACTATTCAATTAGCATTTAAGAGGGCTTTGGGGAGAATTGTTTTGTTCTATTTTGCAGATAAAATATGAGCATCTCCCACAGATTTCTCATTAGGGCCACTTTGAGGGTAACTCTCTCCCCATTTATCTTCTCCAATGTGGACCCCTGGTGAATTGCAAGCTTCAGATGGAGAAGAGACACACTATTGAGTTATGCTCATTGAACTGCAGTGGTATGAGTAGTTAACTACTTCCCTTTCAGTTCTTATCTGTATTGGTTCATGTTGACTGTGTGTTTTCAATGTGGGTAAACATGATTGTGAAGATAACAACATCCTTCCGCATTCAATTGGTTTAGGGGTTTTTTTGATGACTAATCTCTTGTCTTTTACTTTCTACTGAAACCCTCTCTGACTGCTCATCTCATCATACTATCACTTTCAATTTGGACGACCGTCTATTGCTATATTGTCTATATTCCAGCAGGCTGCTCAGCTTGTCCTCATGGATACTAGGAAGTTGTTAAGTAGGAGCTGCAATTGTTCGGTAACAGCATTTTTATGTGGTAATGGGATCGGTTGTTTATATAACTGGGGAAAAAAAATATAAGGACAAGTAACAGTTTCCCATAGAACACACTGCCAGCAGGTTTTATAAGAATTCCTTTGTAGAAAGTATTATGTGGTGGAATTACTGAATAATATAGTCTATCCTGTGAACACCGCAAATTACATTAAACTCCATTGTATTAGGGTGAGGAAAGTGATGCTATCTGCGGGAGTAGACATAAATTTGGGTGAGTGAAAAATTGTGTTTCTCCATCATTGATCTGAAGTGGTAAAATGGCATTTCAGGTTCCCCGTTTTACAATTACATTGCAAAGCCGTGATAAAGACATTCAGGAAGCGGATCATTACAGAGCTGCACTAATAATATACTGTGTGACAGATGAGCATTATACACAGAGGCAGGTTTAGCAAAACAACAGATGAATAAAGAAAAGAATTCTGGTAAAACATTAACTGCTCATTAAATGGCCAATTCATGTTGAAACATTTAAAATCTCCAACATGTTTTGGCATCAGGGAGTGAGACTTATCATCCTCGCTGTCAAATTACCCGTGTGACTGAACAGATGTCTGCACCTACTTCAATTCTTCACCACTTTCCTTTCTCTGCCTCTCTTTCTCTTCCTCTGATACAGACACACATGCGAACATACTCCGTGTTTAGAGCGAAACCCTCATTTGGCCAATTACTCTGACCTTCCAAAGTGTAGACCATCCAAAAGCCTCTTACAGTGAATGTAGCATCCCTTCCTTCCCTGCTCTCTGGAGAGATATTCAGCATGCTCCTCCAACCCCACTGATAGGACAGTTTAGCTTTAAATGAGCCTGTTTTGCCTCAACACATTTCTTCCCGCATATCTTCCAGGGATGTGGGTTTTATTGATCACTGTCCTCCCAGGGGTGTTGGTGCCTGGACTGGGGCATTCAGCAGCAGCTGGTTGGGCTGCTGATGGTTGTTAGCCCTGCTGGCTGCTCTGTTCTGGGCTTTGAGTGGTGCCAGGCTCAGCAGTTACCCTGCTCCCCTACAGCCCTGTCTGAGGACGCTTGTTAGGAAGCTGCCTAAAATAGAGGAGAAATATCTCCAGTGTGACTGCACCACTTCCCTCTCCACATGCCTGGCTGATTTAGCAGGCTGGCTGGCTGGCACGGGGGTTACCTGCTACCCAGAGCACAGGGTTTACGCAGTTGTGTGCGAATGTGCCTGGGCCTGTATGTTTATGATTATGAAATTGGGGCTGATCTTGGTCTTGTCTTGGTTATGTTGTTTACCTACACATGTTTTGATTTGAGGCAGCCTAGTGGGATTTCCCCCAGGAAAGGGCGACCGCAGGGGAGCTGAAGGGGAAGTCAGGGCACGCGCTCTGCCTCTCCGCCTCTCCACCTCCACTCTCCACCAACAAATCCTGCCTGGTTAGAAGCTCTGCGCTCATGCGGTTTAGCTGGATAATGGCCAACGTTGTTTTTAAATTCATCTAGCGCTCTCAGTTTGCCATTTAAGGCAGCACATTTCCATCCAACGCCTCTGTTCAGCTTAGTTTCAGCTGGATTTGTTCTGCTTTGTCTCTGATAACAATGTATTTAATTCTTATTTGAGAAACAGCGTTTTGGGGAACTGAAACAGATTTTACTGTGAAACCCATTTAAATCAATAAACTAATTGAATTAGTAAATTCAATTGTATCGTGGGTCCCTTCCAGTTGTTTGCCTCATTAAACTACAGCTATCATTACATTGGCCAATGCAATAATGGACTCCCAATACAGTAGTTATAGTGTTGTTTCATAGTACCACAGACAGTCCTCCACAAATATCTAGAAACTGTTCGGGAGGGGCGGGGGGGATGCTCTTGGCAACACTGTGGCCAGGTGGTGCACATCAGTACACAGAAACAGGCTGCCAATCGATGTTCATATAACCTGGAAACACACACTGACATAGCAGCTATCAGACAGCAAGCAGTCAATATATTTTCAATTCAGATCATTCAGTAAAGTGTCAAATCCTTCACGGTTCCTCTGCATTTCATCCAGGTTTACTGCTCTCCTGAGAGAGTCATTTTCTGCAAATCATCTCTGATTCATGCTGAGTGGTTTCTCCAGGAAAAAGCAAGTAAAAGCGTTGTTGTTGTTGTTGTCGTTGTTTATGTTTATTTCCTCACACCTTGTTTTTTTTTTTTTTTTTTTTTTTTTTTGCAAAATTTACCATCTCTGAACACACGTCTACCTTTTTCAAAGAACAGCTGCCATGTCGTTTGTCACCTCAGTGGAGCGTCGACAGTAAGTGTTGGCAGGCGGTGATCATATGAATAACACACGATGAGATGCGAGCTCGTTCAAAATAAATAAAAACTATGCATTTAAGAGATAATGATAATGATGCGCGGTCATTTGAGACTCTATAATGCATTCATTGGCCTCTGACTTAAATGGAAATTTAAAGTGAAAAAAAAAATCAAATTGAAAATAAAATAAAAAAAACTGCTTAAATTTTAATGTATGGACCAATTCATCATTTCATGTTGTTTTAAAGCCTGTGCCAACATTGAATGCATTTGCATATATTCCAAATATGAACGCATACATACAAGGTTTGATTTAGGGTGAAGTATGTTGTTTGTGTGGCTTCTTATACCCCTATAAGAAGCCACACAGTGTGTTGTAGATATTTTAAATATTTCCATGGAAACTGGGTATGCTGTAAATGTGTTGAAGTGTATTGGCAGCATCAGGATAGAATAGCACATCACAGCTGTCGTATGTCGGATGTTACGATTTTATTGTATGTGGAATTTAATATTTGATTATGTTCATATTTGTATTAAAACATAATATAAACACAACTCTCCCTTGAATATACTTACACCATTTATGTGTCTACATAAATGAACATTGCTATGAATTCGAGTGTAACAAGGACTGCATGAGCTTAAGTCTGTATAAAGATTTTGGCACTTGAACCAAAGATATATTCACACAGTTACACATTTTCTTCAACATGTTGGAGCAACAGTAATGACTTTTGAAGTCTGCTTTTGACGACCTTACCGTCAATATGCGTAAAAAAAAATCTTACACTTGAAAGCAGCTAATAATTCATCATGAGAATAAATCATACAGGATGAGCCAGAACACTCTGTAATGAAAATAAAAGCCTCAGTAGTTTTTACCCCGACACGAGGTTGGCAGAGAAAGTAACACTGGAGAATTCATTTGATGTAGGATTATCAGTTTTCTTGGCTTCATTTTTTTTTTTTTTTTTTTTTTTTTGGCAAGGGTGTGTGTGTGTGTCGGTCTTTTTTATTTATTTATTTTTTTTTAGCACAGATTTAATTGTCTTTAACCTTGTGCTGTTACATGACTATGATGTGATTATCCCAAAGTTCACAATTTACAACTGTGTGTTTCATGATACACCATTGAAGCCTACTGGTGATCATCCAGAGTTGCCAGCAGCATCTGACATCCGGTGCTTCTGCCAAAATGTCTGACAAAGGCAAAGAAATAACCTGGAAATGTACATACCCACTGCCTGATTGAAGATTTTGTTACTTTTTGGTTTTAGTTTTTTAAACCTGTCTCACCCCTCATCTACAGTATGTCTAATATTTTGTAGCCTTGAGTAGCTGCGCTGAATTTGAAGAAAAACAGAAATAGTTTGAATCAAGAGCACAGATAAAAAAAATCTATTGCTTCTGTTTCTTTTATCCTTTAGTTTTTTTTACTACAATACATGCCAAATCTGTTTCTAAATTTGTATGTACAGTCGTGTTCACAGCTCAAATGTGTCAAATGTGCAGTGTAACTTTATTGTAACTACTCTAACTTTATTGACACTGTCGGTCAGAAAGGATCTGATAACCAGAGGGATACGGGCGATTTATGACAGACAGACAAAGATGTTCAAACATATCAAAGTGAATTCTCACCGTGTGATGTTTAAAAAGAGTCACAGCCTTGTATCTGGATACTAGACTGCAGATTATTGGCTATCTAGACATGATGACCATGTTATAAAGACTTCATGACAGCGGGTTCAGCTCACTCATTAGCCATTATGCCATGAGCACTTAGAGCAATATCTGCTCCAAACTCTCCATTTCCATTTCCACCTTTAACTGGTCACGAAACAGTGATCAAACAATCACTGCTGACTAAATCACACCGCTTCCCAAGGGTTTGACCATAATGTGTTTGAATGTAATATTCACAGACAGCTCAGCGTCTAATTCGATATACAGGACATCATCTAATGTACGGCACATCATCCTCACTTTATCACTTCCAGACAGAAAGCCAATACATCAGACACAGTTTTGTTGAAAGTGTGAAGCTGGAGCTTAGTTTTTTCTTTTTTTCTTTTTCAAATGTAATACTAGTTGTCACAGAGAGTACAAGCCAATTAAGCTAAACAGGCAGAAACAAAAACGAGACCGGTTCAATTAGAATATATTGTCAACTTCAGTGATAATATATACAAATATTATCACCATCCTTTATTATTATATATGGTAATATATACATGACATTACATGTACGAGTATTCCCATGTCGCATTAAATCATTTTACAGTCTGTGCTGTGTCATAACCAAAAGTCTTTATTTCAAAGTAACTGCATGGAGCCATGCTGGTGGAAGGTCTGTAGATTTCTTTTCTGTTCTTTTTTTGTAATTTACTGGTCTCGTCCTTGGCTTCTGGGTGAAAATATGAACTGCTGCCAAAGTTCATAGCTCACAGATATGCTTGAGCGATGGTAGCTGACTCTGTTGTATTGTATATATGTGTCTGATCTCACTGCAATTAGCTGGAAGCGAGATCGTGGCTTTAAAAATGTAACATGTGTTATTAGTTTTGAACTCTGGCTGTTAAAATCTATTTCAGCTCTGCTGCAGATAAACTGTTGCATGTCCAGTGCGTCCCCGTCCCCCCCAGTATGTGGTAAAAATTAAATGAGGCTCATCATATTGACACATTGATTAGTGTCCTTCATTAAAAATAAAAGAAGTCAGGGGATGTGAACAACATTTCAGGGAAGAACCTGTAAATTAGCAGGCAGTAGCATCTGGAGGAAGGTTTTCCTGCACAGTCCCTCAGGTCATGTTAGCAACTCGAAGACGAGCAAGGAGGGAAGAAGGGGAAAAAAAATCCCTCTGCACCTTTTCATTTTGTCTTTCTCAGATAAAAAAAAGAAGGAAAGAAATCTATATGATCCTATGGGATGAGCTATTTTCAAATGAATACCATCACATCTGTCATATTCACCTTTCATGGTTCGAGCTCGAGCCAGTTTATAAACTGCAATGAAGCAGCAGCAGGGTGAAAGCAGACTGATGCACCTCTCCATCACCACTCCACCCGCTCCCAAAAAGGGGTGAAATTAATTAAATTCTGGATGAGACAATGGCTTAGGACATAAAGGGCTGCTGTTAGCATTTTTCTAGCCCATTGATTCCTTGTTACTACTGCACATTATGGCCCCCTGAACCCTCATAAATCAATTCATACCCTATTGTCCTTTTCAGAAAGCTCTCTTCACTGTTGGCTCTAACATGGCCGAGGTGACAATAATCTATTGTTTCAGTTTAAAGCTCAGTGCTGCACCTCAGACCCATGGCCACAGAGGCCAGCAGGATGTATGTGCTGCCTGCAGGGAGAGAGAGAGAGAGCAGGAGAGAGGGTCTGGGGAGGTTGCTGAACAGTGGCTGACACACAGGGGTCGAGCTCTCCAACTAGCAAATCCATCTTTGTCTTAGTGAGGGATATACAAACTCTATGAAGCTCAACTGCACCACAAAACATGAGCTACTTGAAATACCTGTATTTCTAACATTAAAAATGGATTAAAACAAACAGAGAAGAGGGACAAACTTGGTCAATAAATCCTCAGATAAATGCATTAAATGACTCTACTTTGTGCCGTTTGGGAACATTGGACTGTCGATCCAACAAAACTCTTAAAACCTCTTTAACAGAAACATTTAAATGAATCTTGTCTTTGTTTGCTGCAAGTTTTTTTTCCTCCGCTTGCTTTGTTTTTCATGATCGTAGCTTTAAATGTTCCCTCTGGTATCTGTTTGGTTGGTTAAAATTTCTTTTCACAGTTTGTTGCATCAAGCAGTTCTTCACGACTGGAAATTAAACCTGTGCGCCATGCATTCAAAGCTGGTAATAAAAATATCACATAATAGTTATTAAAAATGGAACAAATCCTGGCACGAGACCAGGTACAAACTGCTTAGGTTTGAGAGATATTTGACTGGAAGTATTCTTTAATTAAAGATTTGTTAATGTGCAAAAAAAAAGGTTTTCCTGCCACTTTTACGAATTTCTCACATTGGTATTTTGTGGAAACATGTGTGAAGGTGGTGTTTTGGTTTGTGCGTATGTATTGTGAAGGATTCATTTTAATTAAATCGCAGCAAATCCATTTCAGTCACTTAAACCTTCACTGTCAGTGTGGTTGTGTGTGAAGGAATCACTATTGATTGCCTATTTCAGAAAGTTTAGTGTAGTTTAAAAGCCTTGAAGCGTTTCTGTGTCACAGACTGTGGCTACAGAGGTGGACATGGGAGAAAAACCAAGAAAAGAAAAACAAAAGTCTTTTCTCTGAGCAGAACTGTTTACAGCTGGGTTACACTCACACTCCAGATCAATTCCAACTGGTCGGTGGACTGACATTAAATAGACCAGTGAAGCAGCTAGTTAGACACTGGAGCTTAGCCTGAGACCATTATACAACTAGCTGACTGCACCAACCACATACTGTACTGTCTTCTTTATACTTGTGAAGACATAAATAAGGGTTTTGTCTTTGATACCAGCTTCTAAAGGGCCATTTTTGTGGTTAGTTTGGCATTGTCAAACTTAAATCAAAAACAGAGAAAAGGGCAGAGTCTAACAGATTTATAAAGCACTTTAAACACAATGGGGTGATCAAAAGAGACATGTTGTGCACTGTATGTTGTGTGTTTTCAGGCAGGCAGGCGGTCTACACCAAATTTCAGCCCACCAACCTAAAGCAATTGTGTTTTGGAAGCAGTTGGGAGCCTCTCTGGCCTGATTTGCATGCTGGTTCTTCATCTGTTCGCCAAATTTCAACATAATACCAGTCTTTGATCAATCAATCTGTACAGCTATAATTTCATTTGCAAAATATTGTGTGACCTTTTGTGACATCAAAAAGTTTTTTTTCTATTTTTTTTTTATTTTCTTAAAAACAGGAAGTCTGCCCACTTCTGTGTTCATCCATTCATTTTTCTGTTTCTGTTATATATAAATGCTGACCTGCTGGTGACAATGACAGGCTACCTCAGTGACATTCAGTTTTTTGAAAAAATAAGAACCTTTTTACCTGGAAACAAGCACTTAATTGAGCTCTTCTTCAAAAAGCACCATTCACTGTTCAAAGTGCACCTATAAGAGCACTGCCTGTTCCATTTTACTTACCTCTCAAGCCTCACACACGCTGCACGGTTCGATCTCTCGACGACAGTAATATCTGGTCAGATCTTTGACTTGCAAAGGTGTGACAGCATGGAGATGGCGAGGTCAGTCTGGGCCAGCGGCATCCTGACAACAGCCTGTGGGCACAGCTGTAGGCACTCCTCTAAAGGTCACACAGGTCTGACCACGCACCCATCATACTCCATCACTGAACACTGTGCCCATAAACTGACACATGAAGATTTATTTGTTTATTTATTTATTTATTGTTTGTTTACAGTTATTACCTCTCAAAAAAAAAAAAAAAAAAAAGTCTCCATTTGTGGCACATTTGTCCTTTTTCAAAAACCTGCTGTTGACTTTGCTGCCGTGTTGTTGTTTTTTATCATTGACGCCAAACCAAGGACAAAATGAGGTCACATATTCACAGTGCAGTGGCATTCAAAGATGGATTTTTATTATGTTTTTGACATTGTTTGACAATGACAAAAATATTGTTCTGGAGGTCTAGTTTTTACACCACTCTCCTTAGCAACAATCACTCACAGTTAAAGCTACATAAAGATACTTTTTTGGCAGTGACATATATATATATATATATATGTGTGTGTGTGTGTGTGTGTGTGTGTGTGTGTGTGTGTGTGTGTTTTGAGACGAACATCTGGAGCAAATCTGCACTCAGACATGAACTGAAGCATGAGCTGATCAGAATTTCGTGGGTAAAGGCCAAAAGTTTAGGTCACTGTAACATTACATAACATGTAATGTCTGAAATGGACTCGTGAATTTAAACACTAATTACCTGCAACTGGGATGGTTGACAGAGCCACACTGGTGTCTGTGTTTTTAATTTTACCTCTAATTTTTCACATATTCATTAATTTGCTTATTTGCGCAGCAGGACCCAAGATCTTTGCCTTGTTCTCCCCTTTACGTACTTTTTCTTCTCTCAGCTGCTCATCCACTATACAGCAAAGACAAACTCATCCACCGGGGGATGCCAAAATGCATTCTGGGAAATATACTGAGGTTATAAGTATCTGTACTTAATGCAAATGATGTGCTGAGGGACACAAGGTCAACAGAAAAGTAAATTATGACACTAAATAACCAGAGGAAAGCAGTGAACATTACAGATTAATAATGTCCAATGTTGTAAAAGGAGCTCTGGGGAGGACTGTGTACAGATGAGCCTGCCACCTATAGGACACAGTCCTAACAATGACATACTGTGGCGTAATGCCTGCATGACATTTCTAATGGACCACAAGGTATGCAGACCTTCTGAGGAAATGGTGCTTCACTCTGTGCCTTTATGGTTGATTTAATGCTGATGGTGCACAATAAACCAAATAGTCATAAATTACTTTCTTCAGCAGCAACAAACACCTGTTGTAGCAATAACAACACATCCCACAGAACAGACCGTGAGGTCTCCCGAGACCGTCGTCTCTACCGGAGTCAACAGACAGAAACATGAGCAAGAAGTAATTTGATATTTATACTTACTTTCTTTACTGATGCCATTCTTATACTTTATTTCTTTTCCTTTGTTCTGTGGTATCTAAAGTGTGCAGCTGTATCAGTGACCCCTTAACACTGCAGTGAAAGTGTTATAACAAATCATTTATTGATTTCAGCACCTACAGCTCTTATGATAGTGAGGTTGAACTATACATTTCTGGACATAACATGATATCACTGTGTGTATCGACAGTCAAACCTCTGAGTTCATGAGTTCAAGACTACAGTCATTTAAAATACAAATAAATGAAGGGATCAACCTGTGGGGACTATGAATTTCCATACAGAAAATCTTCTTTTCTATTTTTTAGAAATATGTTTCTCTGCATCGCAAATGTTGCACAAATAATTGGGTGAGTGAACCAACCAGTTGACACCACAACCCCTCAGCCCTGCTGGAAAACTTAATATCTAGAATCATATTAACATATTAGCAAGTGCAGGTCAGTGAATGTCAGTTCCTGCACTAATACAGAGTAAAGTGTGATGGTTTATTATAATACAGGATGCCAATTAAGTGTAGTGGCTCCGTTCTAGTTTTATCCCTCACTGTTCAACTTCGACACAGAGAAAATGATGCTGCTATTGATAAAAGCAACAGGTTTATTAATTTTAACCATTAGGAGAGCTGTCTTCTGGCATGGGACTATGCAGAACTGCCATCACACCTGCTTGATATTCATTTGTGTATTAAAGGTCAAACAAATATCTTTTCAACCCAAAAAGACATTCTTTCATTTCCTGGAAATAAAAAGATAAGATAAAAAAGGAGCAGAAATTATACTTAATATAAGTTACACTACTGTAAGATATTTTGGTCGTATCATTAGCTGTTAGATCACATTATATATTTAAAAATGTGATGAATGTGGGTGTATTTTTAATTTATCCCATTGTACAATAGATTAATCATCGTGGAAAAAAATGCATATTCGATTGGGAATTTTGTACCTCAGTGAGAGTTCCCATTTTAGCAATACCCTCTACCCATTTCCTTGATATTGATTCCACAATGATTTCTATTATAAAAGCGGTAATGTGCTTTTCCATTTGCCTTGTTTCTTGAACAAACAGATTTTCCTAAGCTACATGTCCAACTTGAATGTGTGCGCTCCCCGCTGTTGTCACCACCCCTGCAGACGTTCCATGTAAAAGCAATTTCTATTTCAAGCATCCTAGGAGTCAAGCTAATTCAAGCAGCTGGAGAGAAAGAACCAGCGTGAGGAAAGGACATAAGGTTAAATAGATGATGTGCTTGCAATACCAAGCTGTCATTCCCTGCGTCTCAGAGTTGTGTTGTTTGTTCGTTGTAAGTTTCCTAATGGGCCTTTTCATTCCAGGGCAATTTCCGCACTCTGTGGTGCTGTCGTGGCCGGTCACTGCTCAGGGAGAGGCTGAGATCGCTGTGGCCAAGGGCACGTCCGCCCGCCTGTGTCTCCACTGTCAGCACTAATGCATTCAGGGCAGAGCTACATGCTTTTTCAGGTGTGTCGCAGGCTGCACTGTCAGCAGATTGTAATCAAATCCAATCTGGTATTAAAAGACGATCGTGACACTTGACTCCGTCAAAAGAAAAACAGTGAAAGTTAGGGTGTATAATGTGATTGTGGAAAAGTCCTCGGTGCTCTTCTGGTCTCTGGTCACCTCATGAAACAAATTTAGCCTTTTTTTGAATAGAGTCAATAATGATCCTTCGAACTGCACCACCAGGGCGGTGAACATGCTCTCTGTGAGCTGTTGATCTGTGATTTCCACCGTTGGTTGAACGTGAACAAAATACAACTCAACATGTACCAACACCTCCATTTCATATGGTGTAATATGAATGCCTTAGTGAACAACACATCTTCAAGGGAGGCTTCACTCCTGATTTGGCAACCTGTCTCCATACATATCCCCGCTGCTACATCGACTTCTTACTTAAAAAGCACTTTGAGGAGACTCAGTCATGCAGGTGTAGGTGAAACTGGCCTTAAATCTCAGTCACTGCTCAGCAAGGAAGTGTTAAGTATTCATATATGCTTTTACTCATGTATTCATTCAGATGCACGATGTCACCTTAAGGGAGAAACTGAATTCAGAGGAAAATCAATATGATAAACTGCTACTTGTTTTGTCCCTAAATTGTTTCAGTTTGGAAATCGATACAGGAGCCAGAGCCATTCATCACCGTTTGAGAGAAGTGGGCGCCCCGCGGGAAAATATTAGGGCCTCCATGTGGAGCAAAAGAAAAAAAAAAGGGGGGGGTGTTAGTGTGAGGTGGGTGAAATGGGAGATTAGCTGATAGCAGGCTGGGAGAGAAATAAGGGATAAAGACAAAGGGAAAAAAAACAGAGGGAACAGAAACAGGGAGGAGGAAGAAAACAGACTGGGAAGAGATGTGTCTCTCCATCCTCCCCCACTCCTTCTCTCTGAAGGATGGATGATGCACAAGGGTTTATCAGACTCTGACAGACACAATAAAAAATAACCTTCCCAGCGTGCAGCCTGCTCAAATTAATACAGTGCAGCAGGCGACGTCTGAGCCAGGTCATTAGGGGCCACTGACAGCGTCATTAAGATAATGGGCAGATTATAGCAGTTACATGTGACAAACTGCCGATGTGGACTCTGCCATGTTCCTCACTTGACCTTTGGCGAGCGTCATCATGACTCTGTAAATCAAGATGGAGGGTGAGTGATGAGAGGATACTTTAAGTGGTTATTATGACAACAGTGCACTATTGTCTTTTATTGTCACTTTTGTGCTGTCAGGATTTTTATAGCATATTGCTGTTTTCAAAAGATGTGGAGGATAATTTAGGGATGCCAGAATCTAAATTAAAATGTTGATGTGTTTTTGCCAAACACGTCACATTGTGAATAAAGTATCACAGTGACATTTAAAATCCATAAAAATGCTTATGGCTCTGTCTAAAACATTCAAACTGCATTTTACATTTGAATCCATTACAGGTTGTAGATGCTGTAAAATTAGATTTCACTGCCTGGCTGATTGTCATTACAGTAGCAAAGTTAAGTCTCAGATGGTTAAAGAGAAGAAAGTTAATTTGCGAAACTGTGATTTAAAACTGTGATTTGAATCTAAATCAACTACTGATAAATGAGTACAACTGTTGTGCTTTGAGAGAAAAGTATGACCTTTTGTTTTGGTGCTAATTAGAGCAACTTTTGACAACTAATGCCCCATGGTATTGCATAAGCTGCAAAAATGTTTTTTACTGGCGGTTTTTGCTTGTCATCTGCTTTTAATTTCTCTGGATATCATTATGCATCCATTTTGCATATGTGAATTGCCATAAAATAAGGCATCTCCTGCTCTGAGAGACTCAAATCAATTAGACGCAAAAGTGTTCACAATCTTAACGTGTTTATTAACACGTTCAGGTTACGTTAGGTATCAATTGCAACAAATTGCAGTTGAAAGCTTAAAAACTGATATGTGTGGCTTGTCAAGGCTTAGATTCCCACACAACATAGAGAATAATCACATGCACTTTGTGCGTGTTTGAAATAAACAGATTAAATCCAGTGGAAAGTGAAAGTCTCTGTTGGTTTCTCTTATTAAATCCACCTCTATCCATGTCATGACTTGGAGGGTTAGATGAAGACAGGTCCTGTCAAAGAGGCCGTTATTTTCTAAAAGTAATCCAAGCACGAGTCTGCCAGGCCAGGTGAAATCTGAGCAACGAAAGTATTAGTTATTAAATGCACCGCAGCTTTTGTATACAGAGCGTAACAGCAGAACCGATAGACAGAGGGAAGAGAAATGACTTGGCAGGCAACATTTTCTTTTCTCATTTACTTGGAAAAGAAATGTGCAACATTGCATCTATAGTTCATCTGTCATGAAATTAGATTTCTGGCATTTTGTCAACTTCATGGGAAATCACCAAAACAAGAGCAGTTCATCCTCAGGCCACAATGAATGTCCCAACACTTACACACACACACACACACACACACACACACACACATATATATATATACTAATATGCTAATTTTCAGAGTTTGTGATATTGTATGTGCAGCGTTGTCAGTGCATTAAAGAATGCTGCAAAAGGAAAACCACTTTGTCTTTGTGCTCCGATGTCACCATGTCGGATTCATTCTGCATTTTGTTCTGTGCATCTGTCACTGCGGCTTTGTCTGGCAGGTGAAACAGTAGCGAAATAAATAAAACACCGAGGTGGAGTGTTCACCGCGCTGTAAAGTACTGATCACGGAGTTCATTGCATCACTTTGGAGTGAGAGCAAACATGATTTCTCATCACCCACTCGTCTTCAGAGTTTTTTTTTTTTTTTTTTTTTTGAGCAATGAATGCTGGAAGAGGAAAAAATCCATTTCGTACAGATGTGGTTGCAAAGATTCAAAAGCACACATGAACTCGGACGACATCTATTCTGCAAATATCAACAAATATCAATCAAAACAGCACAGATATTTTGCGATGACATGTTTTAGTAATCTCGTGCTGCTGTGTGAAATTTTAAAAGCAGAGGTATGTTGCTGTTGACTTTGATCAGTGTCAGCCTTGCCTGTCTTCTGCAGCTCTCTTCCTCTGTCAGGCTACATCAAAGCATACAGCAACACGTGTTTCAGACCAGACTTTTCGCCCAGAACTCACATTCACTTTGTTCTGCTTATCTACAACAATGATACAACCTTAAAATTCAGAGTGCTGTGTGGGTTTCATTAATTTATTTATTAGCCTGCCTCATGCCGTGTGTCACTCTGAGGAGGAAGCACCGGTGCACTCATGTTGTCAATGGGACGTGAGCGTTGATTTGCGGCACTGAGCCATTGGACCAATGGAGATGAGGGACTCCACACAGGCAAATGAAGCCATGCATTGTAAGGCAAGCTGTTTTCTCAAAGCTATTTTGTCAGACTGAGAGTCTGACAGGAGGATTTAAATGACACCAGAGCTGAAAAAAAAATAACTCTTTGAACATAAAGTAGCTTGCAGGTTTTATTTGTGAGAAGAAAGGGTTTCAAACGGGTTTCACCCATTTTGTTTTCTGTGCCGCTGACAAATGTCTAAAAAGGCTGGTTCTAAAATTTTATGTTTTTGAAACCACAAAAAAACTGATATGCGCTCTGGAACAAAAGATAAAGCCATAAGATGTATTGTTGAGCAATAACTGTATAAATCTAAACAAACTCATGCTCAATATTTTGGAGCAAGTCTTGTTTTTACAGTAAGTACAAGTGTGTTACACAAGTCCAAACTCCCCTAACAGCATCTCACCCACCAACAAATTCATTTATTTATGTGTTTAATCATTTATGCTTAATGTAACACCTGTAAACATGCTGGCTGGTTCTGACTCATTACTACATTATTACATGAGCGCTCAGAAGTCACAGGTCAGGTCACAGCCATCTTTGAACTCCCTTTTTTGATCTCAGCAGCACACCTGTAAAATTTCATGGCTGAGTCTTGCACGGTGGTGACAGCATCTGTCCACAGACAGACAAGACAGACAGACAGACAGACAGACACCTGCCAAAGAACACTAAACCGCTTCTGTGGTTGTCACGGCGACAGTAGCTGTCTCCAGCACCACGTTTTTTTTCATGATGACACACTCACAGACTGAAACTAAACCAGCCACAGGAGGTAAAGATGTACAGCAAAACTGAGTCATTACATTCCAGTAAAAATTTAAAGTAGTATATGTGGAGTTATTTGGGAGAAATATTGATGAAGAGGTGAGGTTGTCCTCAATAAGCAACAGCTTTAGACTTAGAAAACTGGTTTTAACAACTGTGCCGCATAAAATAATTTAGAAATATTATTCTTGAATTTACCTCATCAAATTTTAATGACTCCTCTAGTTAATGACTCTAACAGATCTTCTTAACAACAACTTTTATTCTTTGTGCCAGTTGTTGCAAATGCTTTTCTCTCCTCTTATGTTGAATGTGCTAACTGTCACTGTGTACAGCTTTCTTTTGAAAAGCAAATTATGAGTTTCTGTTTAAGTAAAAGATCTGAATAAAATTGCAGTGCAAACAAAGACACAAGATGTCTCAAATTGTTTTGTTTTATTTTTTTTTATAAATCTTAGAAGACTTGGAACTACCAGATGTTGAATATCATACTGGAACTCAGCGGGGAACGGTTTCCTTTAACTTCAAAGACACATAAGAGAAAGTGTGGAGGTGGAAAATCAGTTGAGGGTTCAGCCTGGGTTGTTCTCTACCGCTGATGTGTTGAAGACGTGTAATGGCCAGAGTCTCGGCCAAGTGGCTCTGTGTGTCCTGAGCCTGGGAAGTGATTGAGAGGAACAAGGGTCCCTGGAGACGGAGCTCTAAGTAAGAGCGATTCTCTCTGCTCTCTAAAAGTATGGACCACCATCACGCTGACCTTCTGCTTGCGTGGTGATGAAATTGGATGATTTCTTGCTGTGGCTGAAGAGGAGTGACAGGTGGCTGTGCTCCCAAGCCTGAAGGAGACCCAGTCTGCTCAATCCAGTCCCTGACTCCACTTATGTGCCTCCCCCACCCCTCCCACCACTACCACCCTTCTCTGCTGTGATCTAGAAACATCTCACAACATCATCACTTATTTATGGCCAGATATGAAGAGCTATATTTCAATCTTGCTGGACATTTGAGATGTTTCAATATATGCATGCGAGTGCTCTAATTTGCAAGAATGATTTAATATCAATGTAATCATACGTGCCATATGAACTCAGAAAAGTTCTTCATTCAAATATATGTGACACTGACTCGGCACTTCCGGGCATTTTGTTTATTTATGTGTTTATTTCTTTTTTGTAATTACATATCATGTCTGTCCCTGTGGAAATGCTGAAATTTGATCAATTTTACTTGCTAATATTTGAAAACCACTTAAAGGTTGTAATGTGGGAAGTCTTCCACAGTGTAAACATGAGAAATTCTCCTCCAAAGCTAGAAAACCAAAGAACTGAGACTCTAATCTGTGATGACATGCTGATATACAGCTTGGAGCTGCTTCATTGACCATGAATGGGAGGCTGACTTTGTGTACTCGTACAATGTTTGCCTGAAGTTTCACATCTAAGTTTTATATTGATAGTGCTATAACTTCTAAAGTAGAAAATGTGCTCCATTCCCAGCAAAAATTATTCTGAAAAACTTTCACGCACACATTTTCCATCATTTGGAATTCATCTCTATGGAGCTGCACATCACTGAAACATCACAGACACTTTTGTATATGCATGTGCACAGAGGTGTGTATTAAGGCAGACTCACAGGCAGAGACAACTGCACACCTACAGCCGCACACAAACATAAACATACCCGCAGCTTTGACAGTGACTCATTTTTTTCCAGCCAGTCAACCAGGAACAGCTAGTCTGACTCTGCATCCCGGTTGCTGTGGCTTCTCCAGACCTCAGGGGAGATTCAGCCACCTAGGAGGATTAAACACACCACATGGTAAATGTTTCATCACACACACACACACACACACACACCTCTAATGATTCCACTTTTCCTATGTGCTAATGCTCTACAGATGAGTCCTTGGGCATTGTGTTTCTTCAAAGAAACATGAATGAGAAGAACAATTGATCCACCTCTTTCCTCCGTCATCTTTGTTCTTAATTTGCTCAGCATTGTGGGTGTACAACGGCACACAATGATGTTACTTCCTCAGACAAAATAAAGAGAAAAAAAGCTGAAATAATTAATGAATAAAAACCCTCAGGGAGGGCTTTTAAATCTACATAATATCAAACCGTAACTTTTTCTTTCTTAATAACAAGGCGTATTGGGTTCTGTGATGTATTTCTTGCATGCCTAATTACTGAGATACGAATTATCTCTCGTCCTTTGCAATTTAGTAAATAAATCCCGCGGGGGCTCATTTGAAGCAGGAAATAGGCCACATTTCTGAGTGGAGAAACCACCATGTGAACGAAGTTCCATAGGGGAAATATGTAACCAAATCAGTCATGTAATGGAGGAAATCAAAGCACCAAACAACCTTGTTTACTCACAGAATGGTGGTTAGACTGAGCGATAACCAGGCAGTAGCTCTGCTGCTAGAATTCAAAACACATGTAACATTGGTTGTTTGCAAAGTTAAAAGGGGGAGATTAAGATCAATAAAGTAACAACATATTCCAATCGGTGGAGGTTAGGTAGCAAAAAGTTAAGCTTGTGAGTTAGGGCAAAAATGAAAAAAAAAGAAGAAAAAAATGAAGCAGAGGAAGTGAGTGAGAAAGTGCAAAAGAAGCAAGAAGAGATCGACCAGAGATAGGAGAGTCCAAACAGACCTGTAGGTAGGTTGTTCTGGGTTCTTCTGAGCAGGCAGTGGATAGCCCTGCAGGTACTGCTCTCCCTGGGCTGAGACCACTCCAGACAGACTGCAGTAATTTACATTGACAAAGCTGTCAGAGGAGAGGTGGCCTCCCGCGTGGTGATGGATGCCAACCTGGGAGGAAGAAGAGAAAGAGAAAAAGAAAGAGAGGAGAGGATTCAGGAAATGAGCAAAAAGGCAGACATCTGATTTTTGGACGTAATGCTTGAATAATACTGAGCACACACACACCCCCCCACACACACACACACCCACACACACAGTAAGAAGATGGTGAGTAATACAATAAGAGGATTTTCACTTTCTACAAGATATCAAAAGCGCACCTCTACGTCCAAAACTTCTATCCTTGTGTCTCCAAAGGCTATCGATGAAAGCTCCCTGGCACTTACACTTCTTACTGAAAAAATGCAATATGAGACACACTGGATTGTATCAATATTTTATGCCTCTGTCTGTCTTTCACATAAGGGGGTTAGTGAAATAACAAACTAAAGTAACAGAACAGTGAGCAAGGAAGCAGATAACTTCTTACCCTCCCTGATTTTCCATTCCTACTTCCTGTGGAGAGATGTGCTGACGCTGCATCTCCTGGGGCAGGTGCTGTGCAGTGCCAGGGGCCCCCGGTGAGCTGCTCCTCGCTCCTGTCACCTCCACTAACGCCAGCGCTCATCAGCAGGGGCTGGCCTGGGCGCCACAGCCTCCCACTCCTCCTGTCACCTGTCCTCACATAGGCCAAGGTGACTTTGTTCCCTCCTGATGGAAAAATGACAGCTACCGCAGCTGCAACGTCCAAAAAAGTCAAGAAGCAACCGGTTGGCTTCTCTCTGTGTCCTTTTCTCTCCTTTCATTATGGTTCCTTTGCCCTCCTTTCCCATCTCTTGATGTCTCAATCATTCTGTGCAATATGTCCCTACATTTTTATGTCTACTCACATGAAAATTCCTTTTTTTCAACTTAACTCAATTTTCGTCTTTTTTCCAGCACAGTGTAAATTACATGCATACTGCCCTTGAGAAATAAAAATCATTAAATGTAAAAATGTATAGTCATTTTTTTCATGCGATTCCTTGCAATAACTACATGAGCCAGTGAAAAACACTATTGGTTCTCTGTCTGCATAATGTAAATGGAAAGCTATTATAATTATAAATTTAATTATTTAAAATCATTGTTATTTATTAATTTATTTTGCAAAAGCTATTATCTCACTGTTCTCTCATTGTCTGTTAAACACACAAAACAATCTACATCTAACGTGGCTACCACCAGTACCCTGCACTGTCTGGCTATGTTTGCAGGCTAGCTAGCTTATCTACTTGTTAGTTGTAATTAGCTTAAAAACATGTGTATGTGCCAGTTTTTAGCTAAATGCTATTGGTAATTTTCTTCAATAGCAAACATCAACATTGTCTGTCCATTGCTAGTTTAGATGCCAATTAAACACAAAAGCATTTGTAATGGATAGAAATCAACAAAAACATTGAAAATAAGTGTTTACATAATGTTGCAAACAAGTATGGCTAATTGTGATTTCAGTTACTTTGTTCAGTTATTCTGTTAGACAAGCTTAGAGGGACAAGTGGGCAAACTTGAAAAAAAAAAAAAAAAACATCTTGTCTACTCTATTAGTCCTTTATTTCTATTCAAATCAAATTAAACCTCCTTTGTCCCAGCTCTCTTACATTGCTGTGTTGTCACTGTTACTTGAATATGGAACCCGTTCAACAGATCTCAGCTCAGGGACACTGAGATTTTCAGTCTGGCATAATTTGCATCTAGCTATTTTCATACAGTGAATGGCAGTTACACACTGTTAGATACATGAATTTCTTCTATCAATGTGTAATAACAATCCTGATTCATATTTACATTTTACTGCTTTTTTTAAACACTCTTGGAAATACCAGAAGGAATTTACTCAGGCGCTTTAGTCTGAATCTTCTCACTTGACATGTTAGCTCTGAATTAGGCATTGATATACTGGCTCAGGAATCTTGGGAGTAAATAGAGAGATTTTCATGTGTAGGGTGATAGTGTTGAGAATGTTTCATTTGAATTACAGATGGCTCTGGGAGCATCGTGGCATGACTGAAGTGAAAGTAATTGCTGAAATGTAGATGACACACAATGCTGCACGCATTAGTGCTGCAACACATCCTGAAATTGGAGCTGCTTATTTCATTTTTTTGAATTATTCTTGTTGTTTTCATTGTGGACTGATTTGACTACTCTTCTCCTGTTGCATCGTAGATTGCACCGGAGCTTTTGAAGGGCTCACATGAAAAATGTTTGCTGTCAGCGCAGTGTGTCTCCTGGACAATGGCAGTTGAAATCCTGTTTGAGTACACACACACACACACACACACACACACACACACACACACACACACATATATATATATATATATATATATATATATATATATATATATATATAGTAGTGGAGACTAGGTAGTGGAGACTAAAACCTGATGAAATGGAACACTAGTGTTGAGTGTGCACATATGCAAGCTAAAGGGTGATACTGAGAGAAAGATACTGTGGTGAAAGTCAGAAAAGATTTCCGTGCTTTCCATTCCCTCGAGTACTGGAACGATGTTGTGCTAGGGATTCATGCTGTGATAAAAGGGGAGAAACGAGATATCAAACTATGCTGTCCACCTGCTGTCTTCTCTCACATTCATCACTAGGATGAACCTGTCATATAGGCCGTGCTTCGGTCAATTATCACCATCATCCATTTCCAGCTAGAGACAACATACGGTGAGTGGCCATCTGCTGCAACGTAGCTGGAATTATGGGTCACGCATGTGGTTGCTGTCCTACAGCACTGGAAGCCTCTTGAAAAGTTGACTTGGTCATGGCTTGACACAAACTTTGAAGCCTCCAACTCAGATATAGGAAACAAACTAATATATCTGGTGCTATTATGTAAAATTTAACACAAGTCAGGCTGTTCGGCTCTCTCGGAGCAGATTGAGAATTCATCTGGACAACATCGCTGTCCTCTCGCACATTCTACTTCACACAGACTCATGTGAGGCACTGTTGTGTGAGAAATATCTATAACAGCCTTGTGTTGACTCATTCAGCATCTGGCGGTCTTTGCCACTGTGCTCCATATCCTGGCACGTATAGCAAGGACTGCAAGTACATATTTTCATCTCATTTTCAAGATTGTTCACACCATGGCTGATGATGGCAAGTTATGACATCATAATGCAGCGATGTGAGGGGAAGTAAATAACTGGTAAGCGTTCCTTCCCAAGCTCTTACCAAAAGTGTCACTGACTTTCATTTACGAACAGCAATTCTGACTTGAAAATGTTATTCGGCAGATATCATTTTCTCAATTTTAACGCTTTTCTTTTGGTCAGACCTATATCATTTTTTTTCTCCTGTGGCAATAATATAACTGTGCTGAAAGATAAACATTATGCTCTACTGTGTCATTTTCTATTTGAACGTGTAACATGGCTTTTCCAATCTCAGGAGAACATTTATAAGCATCCAGCTGTAAGACAGACATTGCTACCTTACCCCTGTTTTTACCTCTTGTTGTGTTTGTCTACCATGGCAACATTTTCTCTCAGACAATAGCATGCAATTAGTCAGCAATCTCCTGATTGCAAAGCTCTCACCAAGATCGTATTCTCATTTAAAATGGATGTCCCTTCGCTTAACCGTCTCTAAAATAAAAATTCTGAGAGAAATGTTTTTAATTAGTTTTGGAAACAAACAGTTTTTCTCTTTTTCTCTTTCTCTCTCTTTTTGCTAACAATGTAAGAGCTGTTCTGACACTGCTGTTCTGTGATTGTGAAACTGCAAATTAGGGTATAAGGCCTTTGAAGATTAAATGCCAATTCGTCTACCTTGAATTGTGTTCATTTTACCCATAACAAAATGTCTATTCTTATAGGTTGTTCTTCATTGCAGTTTTATCATGTATTATGTTCATTATTCCTGAGCACTGATAAGTACATTTCTTTTGCTTTGCTCCCTTTCTGTCTCATCTGTGGGTTTAAAACCCAGAGCTGAAAATCAAGCATTTCTTTGTTCACTGTTCATTTGGAAGACAGACTTTGCCGGCTTGTCCCTCCAAGCAGTGATATTGTGGAAGCAGCTCATGGCAAGCATCCTCGGAAAAGATATTCTGCTCCGCTTAGCAGGTTCATGAATACCGAGCAGCATTGTAAAGATCAAACAGAATGAACGTGGTGTTCCAGCGTACGTGGTGGAGAGTGTGGTTGACACTTTGACACCTGCAATTGTGTCATTATTACCACGGGTGATAGTCGAAGTAAACTATTATTGAAATGAAAATCTGCCATGAGCTATTTACAGTGGTTAGACATTTTGTAATGGTTATGTTCACATTTACATTTTGATGTGAAGAAGAACTTTATTTAATGTGTCATCTCTGTAAATGTGCTAAAGTCTGTCCAACTATCCCTCTGGTGTTTAAGCGTCTAATATAATATTCTGAACCTTACTCCTGAGTCACTCCATCTTGGTTTCTTCTAAGTTTTGAATAACTTCCAGACAGCAGAAGATAAAACCTTATTCCATATTTTTTACTCCCCCCTGCTCCTGTTGTGATGGATTCAGTAGTCAAAGCCTCCTTTAGAGGGAGCACTGTGGCTGTCATATTCCTCCTTTATAAAAATGGGCTGTTTGAAGCAACCAGCAACAAGCAATGCAAGGGCTCATGCACCTGTCTGGCGCCTGTCTCGCCTTGTGAATAGCCGTTGCCTTTTCTTGTCCTTCATCTTTGTTTGGAATCCTCGGGTCCTGCTTTGGGAAAATGAGGTTCATGATCCTGACTTTCTGCATCACCAAACTCTCACACTGTTTCCTCATGGTCGAGGGGGTGAGGCTGGCTCTCAGATGGAAAGCACTTTCAGCAGACGTTTTAGTAATTACACACTGGAAACCAATCAGCCTGAACACTGCTTCTTAATTAGCAGAACAAAACAATAGTGCATGGATTGGAGGACCCTGGAGGTCACACGTTCCCCCTCAGGTATCCCACCGAGGCACACTTTACAGAGGTTTGATCCTCTTCGGCCACTCCTTGCCTTCCTGATCAGACCAACAGAACAGGCTCCCAGTGATTACAGACTCTTCTCTGCAGGTAAAAAAAATGACAGTGTATTGTAGATGAAAGGGCCAGATCCCATTGGATGTGGTAAAGATACAATTTAAAGGTGTGACTGCTTGATAGCTAGAATGGATGAGCATCTGTGCCTCTTCTCGTGGATGCAAGAGGAAAAGAAGAGAGGTCACCTAATCCATTCTAATCAAGGCTACAGCAGCAACACACATGGTATTCATTAGTAAACAAGAGAAGGAGCTGCTCCACGACAAACAACTTGGCCATAATTAGCATGTAGAGGATCTTGCAGTGGACAAAGCCTCTGATAGGAGTCAGGACAAACAAACCTTTAGTGTGGTGCAGAATCAAAGCACTGTGTTTAATTCTTACAATCGAAACTCTTCACATCAGATTACAACGGCTCTAAATCCATACAGTTTGATGAATGCCCCAACTATAAATGGACACTGTGCATTTCTCTTGCACATCTGATATTTACAAGGATATTCATAATGTCTCGTAATGGACTATGTATGCTTGCAATAATTCACTCTGTAACACTATCCAGTCTAAATTACTACCATGAGAGGACTGCCTCCAATTTCCTGCAAGGAAACATCTTAGATGCCCACAGTCTCTTCATAAAGCTTCATGAAATGACAGTAAAAGCATTTCAGATAAAGAAAAACTGAAACCTGTAGATAATAAGCACAGGAGTGAAAGTGTAACAGAAGGATCTGCTGGTGCTTGACATGGTGCCAGGGAGCATTTCTCTTCTATGCTATTAACAGTTTGGTAGAGCAGGATTGTAATAGTTTTTTCATGTCTATTAATGTCTCTCTCCAGAGCCAGCAGTTACATGCTGTGTCATTAAAGGTCAGAGCAAATTGGATCCTCAAATGAAGACGGTGTTGAAAAAAACAGGGCTTCTTAATAGCTTGAGTAAGGATGCCAATAAATGCTCTGATTATTATTAATGATTTTTCTCAGTATTGATTTGGCCCAATCTTGTTGTCAAGGTCTTGGGTAATTTCCTGCCGTCATCCTATAAATGTGAAGCCAAGGATTATTTTACAGATATTTCTTCAATTTGTTTGGACATTAATATGTAAGTGTACTGCACATAGTTCTGGCCAGCATTGTTTTTCCTGGACAAAGAAATGGAAAAACCAGGGTGAGTCATATGCGTAGTTATAGAAGTTTACAAGCACAGCACTACACTATGAATGACAGTAGTTCCTCAATTCCTGGAGGGCAGTAAATATTTTAAATAAATGTTATTTTTCCATTTCCTGATGTCAACCATACGCAGACTCTGAGAGGATATGATGTTATCCACTTGTAGATTGATATTAATGATGTGGACAATAGAACTGGTTTTCTTCAGCATAAAGATGATATATTATTAGTGCAGACAAGTGTGGAGCTCATTAGGGACTATATAAAAAACATCATAGTTGAAGCTTATAGTTCAGTTTTTCAGAAAGCAAGATCTATCTCAATGTTATAATTTTTTTCATTGCAGTTTCCCCATAATTTGAAAAGAAAAACTGCAACATACTCCCCCTAAGGTTATATCTCAAAATATAGTTGGTAAAACAAAATGTAGTTGGTACAACTTGTTTCACCAATGGTAGCTAGGAGAGCCAGAGAAGTGATTCAGGAACCAACTATTGATAGAGCTGACAATTACAATTTCCTCTATTATTCTTTGTATTACAGAAGTAACATTAGCTACCATCTATATCTGTATCTTCATGTCATGATGCCAGTATTTGTATATTCAGATTCTATTGAAAGATATATTGAATATAATAATATATATCAAATATTATTTATACTCCTCATTGTACACTGATCAACCAGTCAATGATGAAACTACCTAATAACGTGTACAATACCAAAGCAACTCTGACCTGTCAGACCTGTGGGGCAGATATGTCCTATGGTGTCACTAGCAGCAGATCCTTTGAGTCCTGTGGGCTGTGGTCCATAGACCTGGCTTGTTCCAGCACATTCCCACAGATGCTCAATTGGAATGTGATCTGAAGAGTTTGAAGGGTTCGGTCAACACCTAGGGCTCTTTGTCCTCAAGTCATTTCTTAGCAGCACTTGCAAGAATAAGCCCGTTGTTTTTTGCTGGGGGAGGTCACTGCCATGGGAGAGTGCCAATACCATGGTGGTATGGGTGGTGTAGGAGCTAGAGTTAGTCTTTGTTTTTGATTTTTGTTGTAAATTTAATTTGCTAATTATGAGTAACTTTGTTTGATTAATTTAAGAGTTTGTTTTATTTAGATTAGAGTTTTGATATTCTTTGTTGATTATTTGTTTAGGATATTTAGATTTGTATAGTTAATATTTTTTGTTTATTTGTTGGTAATTGGGTCACACTGTGGGCACCTGAAGTTACTTAGGTAGGCAGGCACCTTGAGGGCCAGCATGCACCTGGGTGGGCACATGGTTTTTTACCAGTGCAAGGGAGGAACCAGCAGCCATGATTTTCTTTGTTCTTTTCTTTGTTTTATTAATTTGGAAATAAATCATAACAAAACGCAAGAATCAGGATTGGACATTTATCTTCTTTTGCCTGCGTCAAACCACATCACCATGGTGCATCAGTGGCCTGTTGATTATGTTTGGTTTAAAGTTTAATTTGTTTTTTCCGGACAAATGGCCACTACAGGTGGTATGTGTCAAAGTAACTTCTGTCTGAATGCCATGACCTAACGTTTCTCCCAGCAGATGAACCACCTGTCAGTGGTTTTAATGGTGTTGCTAATCTGTGTAAAAACTAATAAAAATAACATTTTAACTATGTGCCAGAATTTGTGAAGTAATAAAACATTTCTATTTGAAGTCACTGTTGGAATAGACAAGTCCTAAGTGAAAACTGTATTAAATAAAAACTAGTAAAAGTGTGGGTGGAAATCAATACAGAAAGTAGAATGGGAGGTAGGAGGAATAGTCAAAATTGAATTGGGTGATATTCAATGCTTTTCTTTGAGACCTGGATGGTTGGAGACTCAAATGAAGACGAAGTTAGTCTTAAGTATTTATGATTTAAAAAATCAGATGGTCCTTAACAGAAAAAAAAACATGAGAACTGATGGAACTTTACAGCAAAATTTACTATGAAAAATAGGTAATGCCCCAGGTTGGAGAAGGACCGGGGCTTTGATCCTTGTTCTGTGATGTGACATATACACAATAAAATTTTGGTTGGACCTGTAATACCTCATAAGCTTTATGAAAACCTCTCTCAGACAGCTATTTTCGGGTGGGGGATTTTAAATGTGTGGTTTTGCATCTATTTGGTATCTTTTTGGGCTTAAATGGCAACCTTGTTATGAAATGAAAGCACCTGACACTGATTGGCTGCTTTCACTGTCACTCAAAAGGAAAAGGACAGACTGTCTTTTTACAGCTAATCCCCTTTGAAGGGGAGGGAATGGAGTCAGAGTGGGGAAGCAGTGAGATATTTTACGTCACAAACAACTGTTTTTGAAATTGACCCATTTTCTAGCGGACATTTCTAAAAGAGGAATTTCACAGGAATTTCCACATTTTGTGGGTGGACGACCGTTCTTCAACAAAGACAAGGTAAAAATGTTTTTTTGATTCTCGGTCACCTTTAACAGTTTCCCAACGTCCATCAAATGGGGAACGGTGCCAGTCGTTAACGTCCAATCATAAAGTAAAAATGTCCCTCAGACAAGCTTCATTCCACACTCGACAAATGATGGAAAGTTACTGAGGATCCTAATATTAGCTGCTATGTTTGATTGCATTGTGGTACATCTTCATCATGAGAAACCCTGCAACCACACGGATTACTTTTGATACAGAAGAAAACGTGAATATTACTGAAAAAAAAATTGGATGTATTCTGTAATATGTTCATTACACATTTACTGTGCAAGTCTATATAATGTATTGTTCCAATTAGGTTGTAGGGATTGGAGAAAAAATTGCTCTTAAACAAAGTCTGGCTGAAGTCCTTATATATATATATATATATATATACATATATATATATATATTAATTCTTCTCCTTAAGCTAAGTATTAAATATAAATTTGGAGTGAGTAGAAATAAAAGATAAAGAATAAAATTCACCCTACCCTCACTTCAGGATAACCTCAGCCCTTTTCTGACCTCAAGCAGAACAAGAAAAGATCTTCACTTAGTAGCTAGGACATTTCAATTCAGTATTACAGAGAAACAAAGCAAGAGACTCACCACTACAAAGGGTCTCTATCTGCTTTTCCACCCAGCCGGTCTCCTGTCATCACTACACCAGCTGAGCTGACTCCAATACTTGGTAACACTCACAGCACCTTTAAGGACAACAAGACAGAACCGCCTTCCCCCCTCCCCATCATTTCTCTGCCATATTGACTGCCAAGTTGATATTTCAGTTTCTGTTATGTGACATTTGGCTGACTGAACAGGGGTGTCGAGGACAGCCATCACCAGGAGAGGAGACAGAACGGGTGGAGGGAGAAAGGAAGAGATAGAAAGAGTAAAAAAAAACACACGGAGGAGAGGTGTTGAAAGAGACATAGGGAGAGAACCAGTGGAGAGCGAGTGAACTGGAAGGATTTAAGGAAAGGAGGAAAGGAAGGCAACTGTCATATCCACCCTTATCACAGCAGTCTGCAGTTTGTTCCAAATGTCTCTTTTCAAGTGGTGGCGGAGGGTGCATATTAACTGTAATTGTGTGTCTTTGTCCAGACTCCTGCTAGGCCATTCACATCCCGTACACTCTCTGCAGGAGAACGCCACCACACGCTCAGCCAAGCCGTGAAGTCTCTCCATCACTACAAATAGACATCTCCTCCATCTCCGAAGGCTTTCTTTCTTTCTTTCTTTCTTTCTTTTTTAAACTCTTTCCGGGGAAAGAAATGTGGTCATGGTTTTTGAACAGAAAGTAAGAAGGATAACAAATAAAGTCAGAGAGATTGCAGATGCTGATAGATTAAAGCAGCACCACTAATCAAGCAAAGTTCCATTCATTAATTTATCATAGGGAAATGTTTCAAGACTCCCTCGACTGGTGTCATGTGTCATCGTTGTTAAGTGCAAGTCCTTTCATTGGATGAATCGTCCAGATGTAGTGTCCCTAGCCTACATTAAGTAGCTCGTCTGAAAGCTGTTATGCAATGATAACCTTGAAATGCAACTCGCTGAGAGCTCGATCTGTGCACGCAGCACCACGGAAACGTGAGGCACATAATGAAACACTTATATGGGACATGTTTTAGAGTCTGCGGTGTGTTAGGCAGACACACTGACTCATGAGAGGTTGTGTGATGTATGCATGATATGAATAGGGGTTAATCCCAGTCTAGTATTTTTTTTTTCCAGAAATACAAGCAAAGTAAGATACATACTACTCAACACTAACAGGTCTGAAACAAAGCAGACAATGCAGGTTGTACATGCACAGTCATGTTTGAGTTTATGGTACTGCAAACAAACTGGAAATTGTTGGAAGAAGAAATTCACTTTTGTTTTGTACATTTTGATCTCAAGAATCTTGTTCAAGAAAATCTGAAATTGAAAAACATTGCTATTCTGTGCCAAACCTGTAGATATTCAGATTATACTCATGAATCAAACAGGATGGATCTAATGTCTTCCAGCCAACTGCCATACTTTCAGTTGGTTTGAGAGCACAAGTAACAAAAAACTATTATACAAACCCAAAAGCACATTGTCACCAACATGAAAGATCGCTTTCTTAAGGAGTCTGGGTTGTGTTTTCTTAAATATGAGGTGTCTCTACACCTTGGCTTATTGTCATCACTTGGAGAAGTTTGTGGTGGTTGTTTTTTTTATCATAGACTTTCATCAACTTTTCAAAAAAAAAAAAAAAAATCACTGTAGTTACTTGAAGGCAGCAGAGTTGTGTGGTATGATAAGAAGCAAAAAATCTATAACCAAAATATTTTTTACTCAGGAGAACATAAATACAGCAGAGACTCTTAAATATTCCAAGCTTCCTATTTTAATCTTACTTCTGACAGGATGTACAGTTACTTTTTTTACTGTGATGATAACGATATGGAGTTCACCTTGTGTAATCACTTCATTAAAATAGTGAACTTTCAAACTTCAATTCAAATTTAAAGTCATGGTTGAAAAAGAGAAGCGCAGTGTTTCAAAAACTGAACCAAACTTGCAGAAGAATAATGTATTTTAACTTTAAATGGTTAAAAACTTTCAACTTTAATTTTTGAGACCTCAGTGTTGGGTGTCACGATCCTCATCACAGAGTCTGTGCGTGCTATGCTCCCTCTGGAAGTTCCTGCAACAACCCTCCTGATTGTTTTCAACCATATGGTTCTAGGGATGGCAACATTGCTCAGCGGGTCCACTTTAATCCAAATGGAAATGTCTCACCTTTTATTGGTGCATACGCTGACAGTCCCTGGATGACGTATCTCGAGACTTGAGATGCTCTGACTTTTCTTCCGTCGGTACCATGAGTTGGACTTATATGGTTTGGAGTGAAATACCACAGACACTGCTACCTGTGACTGAGTCAGACTTACCTTGAGTTACAAAATGAAGGATAGAGCTTTGATATAGACGGACAGCTGTGAGACTTGACTTAGCTGAGACTTGACACAATAACTGAAGGCGAAAACATAAAAAAAAAAAAAAAGTCTAAAGATTTCTGGGGGAAAAAATGACAGTGCAGACAGGCTGTGCATTCACTTGACTGACTTGAATATTAGGCCTATGGCAGGCTACTGTCTCATCAAAAGAGGGTTGTGGGCTCAAACCTGGCTTTGAATATTCTCCCCATGTTAGCGTAGGTTTTCTCTGTGTACTTCATCCCTTTCCACAGCCCAAAGACATGCAAATGTTGATAACTGGTGCCTCTTAATTTCCTGTAGTTGTAAATAGCCGTTTGTTTCTGGATTTGAGCCCTGTGCTGCACTGGCAACCTATCCGGACTGTGTGTACCCCGTTGCTTCAGCCTCCCCACAACCTTAATGGACGGATGTATACACTGTAGGAACCAGCCATCTATCATAAATCATGACTTCAAAATACATTAAAGTCCCACTGATTGAATCGACTTGACTGTAAATCCCATCACACTGTGTTAAGGCTGTACATTCGCTTTCTGTGCTGCAGGAGAGATTCTTGAGAATGTTTGTTGCATTACACAGTAGTGGGTAAGTTAATATGCTCGTTTGATAGGCAGGTGTCACGGCTGATCAGACTTTTGTTTGTCCCAGTCTGCCTGAGCTTGTGTTTTTATTTTTTTTTTTTGAGGCTCTTGTTGAGAGTGAAATCAACTCAAGTACTGACAACAACTGACTGTACACCTGACAAGTGGTGCAATATTATAGACCTTTAGAAACGGTGGCATCAGTGACTAGCACTATGTGTCTTATGGGTCTCTGCAGACGGGAGCTAAAGATAGAGCTTATTTTACCATGAGATTTTCTGTGAATGCAATCCTTTGAGTCTAGACACAGAAATCATAAGAATTAGATGTCTGTTCAATTTACAGCGTGGATTTGGCAACACATCACATGGTGGTGTCTCTTATACAACAGCATCTTGGTTTTTGCACAGATGATGATGAACACAGCGTAAAGTCACAGCAACACAGAAGTCAGATTTGAACGAGCCTTCACAGTGAAAAGAGCTGCACTGTAAAGATACATATTTTCTATCCCACGCCAACCAACCAGGAACTAAATAAAAGACGAACAAAAGCAAAACGCCTCTTCAAATGTTCATTTTATGGCCGAAGATGTGCGATTACGTTAACTCATCTTACTGCACATTACATATCTTATTCATTTTGTTTGCAGGTAAAGAACATGTTTAAAAATATTATGTTTGATTTATGATTTTGTTTTGAGTAAGCGTTGTTTCTCTCTATCTATTCACCCAACCCACACACAAATAAGCATTTTTTTTAATTTAAAATAGACGCATGAGAGAGAACGAGAGCGTGGGCGAATGGGAAAGTGAAAATAAACAGAAAATGAAATTTAATTTGGTCCTTGTTTCAGTGCAGTTCCTCACATTTACAACCAGGAAATATACATTTGTAGTAACACCCAAGGTAAAATAAAGACAATGTGACAGATGCTGCTGAAACTTCATAAGTGAGATTCAATCTGCATTGCTTCACTGAGATGTGAGCTGCAGTCCTACATGTTTACAAGGACAATTTATCAAGGCTCAGATTGGTTTAGTTACAACCTGAGGTAAATGTGACAGTAAGAGTAAACTCTCCACAATAGTCTCCATAATTAGAGCATCTTTAATATTGAAGTAAATCTATTCATCATTGTTTATTTCTTAATTATCCTTTTAAACTTTTGTTAGACATTCACAGAAACTGTGTAAGCCTTAAAACTTTATTAATCAAACTCACTTTTTGTATTTCAAAAGGTAAAATTATATGTGTAAAGGTTTGTGATTACATCTAGAGGAACATTCACTGATCCAGCTGATTGTAATGTAAAACAACGATCTGGAAGACTTTTATTTACAGAGCATCTCCTAATTACAGTAACAAAAGCCAGTCTGGCTGCAGTGTACACCCCGATCCTGGAGGTGAGTATATTTCAGGAGTTTGTTTCCACGTCAGCTCTTCCTGTGCACCGCCATGGTAGAGAGATCCTCTGTGACCCTCTTTGTCATCACCTGACACCTGACTCCGGTCGCTACGTGTCTGTCTGTTGGTGCAGCAGGTACGGTGCGACAGATTAGCATGATCAAGGTCAGTCTGAGTGCGTTGACCTGAATGAGTCGCAGCAAAGGTGAGTGGATGCACCTGGTAGCTCCCTGCAGATTGATTTAATTTGATTTAATTAAGAATATGGACACACATTTGTTCATGTGGTATGAGAAGAGAAGAGTAGAAAAGAGTAGAGTAGAGAGAGGAGTAGAGAATAGAAGAGTGAGAAGAGAGAAGAGAGAAGAGAAGAGACGCATAATCAAAAGGAGAATGCAGGGGACTTGATGAATGGGCTTTTAATCTGCATAGAAATAGCTGGGTTACGAAATTGAGCTGTGGTCCTCTCAGCCCGGCCTGATGTATGAGAGTGCTGTGGAATCCTCGTGCAACACACCCCCACTTCATTAAAATATGTTTGTCCTTCCAACACTGACCTTATTCCTGGCCTTAATTAAATGCTCCCTTAATGACTTCCCTGTCTAAGCATAACTTCAATGACTTGTTGGTGCATGCACATACGTGTGCTTACACGAGAGTGCATCTGTGCCTCCGCAGCGAACTTTGTAGCAGTGTACAGATGGTAAGGGAGAACATGTTTGTGTGTGTGTGTGCAAGTGGGAGGTGGTTAGATCTAATACACTCTGTGTATTCAAAACATGGTGATATTTTGTTGTGCGAATTAACCAATATGCGTGTTGGCTTGTGTGTGCGAACATCCCAACCACGCTCGCTTGCTTGTTTTTACACCCTTATTTCATTAACCTGCGTGTCTGTAATTGCATTGCAGATGAGTTAAGGCTCCTAAAGTCACTGTGGAGACTCTTTATATGAACCACCAAAACCACCTGATTAAAAGGTGCAGCGCAAACCTGGGAGTGTTGGGTAGAGGGAGGCTACTTAATGAGATTTTTAACCCACTAATTCAATAGTCAAAAGTAAACAGTAAGGAGCCGGGGAGAGAGAAAAATGCTTGGGGCGAAGCTGGCTAGCATGGGAACATGCACACAATCACTCTTACATTAGCTATTATGCCATTATTCTGCACCACCACCAGAGCAATTGAGGATTAGTGTGCCCATGTTTCATTTCTTTCTTTTCCTCACAGGCCCCTCCTCTCCTTCCCACCTTGCTTTAATCCATCAACCTGAAGACTAATCCTTTTGAACATTCAAAGCAAGAGCCAGCAAGGCTGCAACATGATCAATTACAGACTTTCAGCTGCTGTCCTAGTCTACTGTGTCATGCAAACATCGCTACAAACACATTCATTTTGTTGATGTTGCTCGTCTCATTTTTTTTCCTCCTGCTGCTTTTTTTTTCAATTCACGCCAACCTCTTTCTTAGCATCAATAGCATATTATAATTATACACCACTTAAAAAAATACCTCTGTATAAAAAAAAAAAAAAAAAAAAAAACTTAACCAGCTTAGCTTGCCTGTGCCATATATCTGGGAGTTATTTCTCAAGGAAAAGAAAAACTCTACAGCTTCAAAGTTTACCTTGATTCTCTAGAAAACTAAGCCCAGTCATTTTCTTGCTTTATCTGAACAGAAAAGACAGTGTTATAATGACTTGCAATGTGTTTGTCATGATGGTGTAGCTCTATGAAAGGTGCTGATACACTGATTTGTCACCTCGTGGCTCGCTCACTAACAAACACTCTGACTTTTTGCACATTCTCTCATTATCCTATCTGGTGAAAGTGAGGGTGTGTTGAGGGGGTACAGAGGGTTTGGGGCTCCAGAGTTAATTCCTCTGCTGTGTTACCACAGCCAGACTTTTTTCATGCATTGTTTCTCTGTGGCCTACATAATGGCCAGTGTTCTGTTGAAAAGGATCCTGAGGGGGGACTCTAATAACCCAGATAGATAGTGCTGTTACATTTCTATCTCAAGGCACTCTGTCTTTGCCTGCCAGTGCCCAGGTGCCTTACTCATAGCATTCACAGTGCTTCCTCTGCCATGTAAATAGTATCTATCACCTGGAGAACAGGCTGAAGCATGGAGTATAGGTGTAGGCGAAGGAGGAAGGGGAGACTTGAAAGAGAGAGAGCCAGTCTTTCGTCAGATTGCACTTAAAGATTTCACTTACATGTTTGTCAAATGTTAGCTGGCGTAGTTATTCATGTTTTGCATGAGGCAGCATGAGAATGATTAATAAAGAATGTAAGTGCACACGTGTGTATGTGTGTGTCTGTGTGAATGTGGGTGTGCATCTCGTGTGAGATCAAATATCACACTCATTGTAGAATATCATATTGATGAAAAAAAAAAAAAATGGTTTGCCATTGTCAATGGATGTACTCGTGCGGGTGAAATGGACCGTGAAATGCATTAAGCCTGTGTCACTCTCCACACTGGTCAGCCATTAAATCCTTTATTTTCTCAAGAAGGAAAACAGCTTACTAGATACATCCAATATCTGCTGCCAGAGGCCTGTTCAATCTTGTCCAACCACAAGAGCAACTGCAAACAAATAAATAAAAAATGAGAGTTACTTTCATCACTGGCAATATATCATCATTTACTGGCAGTGGTGAAGTTTATTTCCATAGATTAAGATTTTAAAATACAGAAAAAGCAGATAAATCATCGTAAGAAATGTTCCCAATTTTCATTATTAAATTTTAAAAAGGATTATTATCTCTATTGTAGGAAAGATAGAAACCATACAGAATCATCTGATCCTGGTTTTCTACATGCATTTCTATCAGATGTACATCAGTGGGTATATTGAAACAAATGAGCTTATGGACAGTGCTGCATGGAAGTTGAAAAGAATCAGATCGTTTGCAAACTTAACACGACCAGCTCCATCTGTGAAATCCTGCTCTGCGGTCGGTCTTACTCCTCTGATTCAGGATGGAGAACTGCATATCTAATTAGGCTGCTCTGTGAACCATGAGGGCTCATTTACAGAGTGTTTGCTGGTTTTCACTTAGCAGTAAGCTTTGTTCACCCAAACTAAAATATATCATAATGTAAATCTGAGCTGTAAATTTCCATTTCATGAGTTTTATTCTTATATTAATAGTGTGATTCTTCTGTTTGCAGGTTAGAGGTTAAGATTTTAGAGGTTCAACCACATGTTTTTATGGATTTTAGTTATTATTGACATGTTTTTGCTCAAACCTGCATCTTTAAAGCAGTTGGAATAGTTTTCCAAGTCAGTCATTCTAAAATCCCTCCAAATCCTTCTAACCCTAACCCTAACCTAACCCTATCCTCTGATTGGTTACTTCTGGTTGCTTGGATACTTGATGTGGGTCAGAACAAGGAAGTGTTGATGGGAAGCTGGTCAAGTGAGGAGAACAGTAAAGTCAACTACGGTCTCAATCTCTATCCTGCTGATTCTCCTCATTAAGAGTGATCCAACCTACAACATGCCGGACCTTTGAACTTCACACTGCCTTTGTCTCGGTAGGTAAGATATTCTTCAGTATGAGAATGCACAGGTGTAAATGGCATATCCATGTTAAAAATCAGCAGGTATTCATTTGAAATAGGGCTGGATTTTGGCTGGAAAGTTTTTTTTTTCTTTGAAGGTTAAAAAGAAGTTTGACGAGCTGCTTCTTTTTCTGGTCCAATCTGATGTTCATGCCATCAAAGAATATTTAAGTATACTGCAGCTTTGACTGTAAGGCCAGAGCTGAGACTGAGGGGTTTGAGCAATAGTCTCATCAAGTCTCTTGTGAACAATTAAGACAAGACCACAGGGCCTCTGTTGCTTCACCAGATGATAGAAGGTGACCTGATTAACCTGCAAATAGACATTAAGCATCAAGAGTCCACCTTGGCATTGCACCTAATATGATGTAGAGGTTAATTAAGCAGTTAACACATGAAATTGAATGTAGAACCTGTGTAATATGAAGTTTACTGGAAGGACAGACAAATAGATTGTCACAAAGAAAAAGTAGGGTCACTGATGTTCACATCAAAATCATTGGGTGAGATTGATAATAAAAGCAGATCATATATCTAACTCAAGGTAGACCCCAAAAGACAAAATGTCTTCGATTTAGTAAACACATTTAAACAGGTTTTCAAGGCATCCTGTAGCTATTACTGAGCAGATGAAGGTTTCTTCTCTGTTTGGTGGTGAGCAATAGTCGAAAATGATGAAACTCTGGGGGCTTTGTCTGGCCTGGCATGACGGATGACTCTGCCGTGAAAATAGGGCATTGTCCCCCACTATCATTTATTATGAGTGTTGGCCAGGTTTGATGGAGGGAGTCAGGCAGTTGGGAGCGTAGATCATTCATCCAGAATAAGGTGTACCGAGTGGAGATCTTCTCTTTCACCAACAGCAGGAGGAGAACGCCTTGTAAACGTGGTCTGAACGTCCACGATGATGTTCATCTGTGTAGACTGTAGGTGGGGGAAAAAAAAAACAACAGATGTGTTTGACTTCATTGTGAATAAAAAACAAGTCCACATCTCTCAAGTTAAATCATCTAATGAATTTTCAATGCAAAGATCATGCAAAGAAAAATTCATGACAATGAAAGGCTGCATATGTGTTGTATTTGGTTTTAATGTCAAAACATGTGTCTGCCACTGTAGCAAAATGTCACATCTCAGAAAAAGGCAAGCGAAAGCTGCTATCACAAACTGTTGGTTTTTAAATAGATGCTTGTGTGCTGCTAGCATTGAATTGTGAGCGAATGTGCAAGCCAGAGCTTAGATTTATAGTTAGGTACCCTGATCTGCCAAGGGGATGTATTAGCTGACTGATTGAGTGAAATAGGGCAAGGTACTCCGTCTGGGATGTCACTCGAGGGTACATTCTGCTAATGTATCCAGCTGTCTATCTCTTAACATATCTCAGAGGAAGAATGGTACTCGGTTAGAGGAATCGTTCTACCTATCATCAATCAGGTTTTCCACTGCTGAAACTGGCCACATATTCCCAAATATTAACAACTAAACCCTCTAAACTTGCTTAAAAGTTTTTCAACCACCTTAAAAAAAAAAGAAATCCAACACAACGGTACCTTTATAGCCTACACCAGTGTTGAAGTAAACAGACTCTTATTTTTTTTTTTTTTTTATTTATTTTTTTAGGTTCAGACAGTTTGCCATTTGCAGTGCACCTTAATATTTTATTAGGCTGCATGTTTAATGCACAAATCTCGAAATCTGAGCGTTTCTGTCAGTAAAACAATAACCTAGCCATTTGTGATTACATGGAGCCACTCTGCTCCCAGAACAATGCTGAAGCTTTCGAAAGCTTTTTCATGTGACCTGCTGAGAGAGCACAATCCCTGGCAAGCTACAGTAACTTCAGAAAGCTCTTTGAATCTGGTTACAAACAAATAACCGGTAATGATGGATCGACTGAGCAAGGCAGCCAATTAACTGTAATTAACGCAATCAAAGTGCTCACAGAAAATAGCTATAATGATAACTGTGTGACTTCTCAAATTTACATGAAAGTCTATGATTGTGCACATGTGAACATGCATTTTTTTTTTTCCTGCTGCACTTTTAATGTGTGTGTGTATGAGGAAAAAGCACTTAGAGCTCCCAGACACCTTTTCTAATAAATCCCTTTTTTATGCACACTCTATCTATTGCCTCTCATTTACATGCATCTCCCAGCCAGACGAGCTTGTTTACTTTAATTCAACAATGGTGCAGTAAGCACTTTGTGACGGACATTTATTAAAGCAGCTTTTAGATAGGTCCGTGAGTGCTGCTCTTGACAGAAATAATCCTTGTCAATAGGAAAGATTCTGCCCTCTTTGTGCCACCACTGCTGTACTGCACTCAAAACATCTGTCCGACCTTAAAGTCCACGCTGAGAAGTGTCCGAAACTGCAGCACAATGTTGCTGGATTGAATCTTTTCATTGATGATACTGCCATCATCAGGGAACAACACATTCATTATTAAAACCTGCGTGGGTAGTACTGAGCTGGGAAATCAGGTTGTCTGGACTGTCATTGTTTAAACATGAAAAGCCTTTTAAAATCAATTTCCAATCAAATTAAAATTAGATGATTTTTTTCCAAACCTCTAACTTACTGACTAGAAAGTTATTTGCACTAGTTTATTATCCACACTTATCAATTGTGATGTGATCTTCAATAATATATGATATTCAAATGAGAATTTAACATGATGTAACATGATTGTATATTCACTATATTTGCATCTGTTAAAAATCTATTTCTTCCTTCTTAATGTTAAATAACAAAAAATACAGTAATTATTCTCAAGAAAATAAATATTAGATAATGAATAACAGCCAAGTCTGTGCTATTTAACTCAAACTGCTTTATAGTTTTTATATTATCTGTAGAATGAGAACGGTTTCATTTTTAATAACAATCGAAGTCTTTCATGTGTTCAGCTCCATAGACCTCTTTGAATTCTGATGATAACCCTATGCACAATCCAGTTGGATTTTGTGAGAATAGTAAGTGCAGATAGCACTATTCAATGCAAAAGGAGTTTCAGTTGATTTTTTTTTTTTTTTTTTTAACTGAGTGCTGATTAGCCATCAGAAAGAAACATTTATTCATCAGAAGATTCTATTTCACTTCTTTGCATAAGAAATCAAAATGACTTTATTTTGCAATATCTCCTCTGAAAGGTGTTGTGCAAGTGTTAGACTGTCTCATATAGTGAGATGACAGCCTTTTTTCATGTCTGGTCTATAGCAGGAGATGTAGCATGGGTCAGACAATATGCATTTCATAGCTGTGAGACATTCTGAACCAGTGACTGGCATGTATCTGTTAATAACACACTCAGTGTTTCATGTTACATTGATCCTAATTCATTTCCTGGGCTGAAAACATGAGATACTCCAGTAGATCCACAAGACTGATGAAATCAGTAAAATTGAAATGTATCTGGTAAAAGAGGTTGGAGAACATAATATTCTAATTTCATTCTGTTAAGTTGCCAAATGAAGGAACAAGACCACACCACTCTGTCACTAATTCAATCACATGCACCTCACTAATCTAACCACCTGTGTCTCACTAATCCAATCACCTGTGCAAACCTATATAGGTGCGTCTAAGCCATCCTTCTCTATCCTGCTCATCTCAGTTTTAACAACCCTCCTCCTCTAGCTCTATTCCTCTGTCCTCTCCCAACAGGGCTGCAGTGTGGCTTCGTTGCCTCACAGCAAAAAGGTCCTGGATCAAACTCCAGTCACCTGGATCGAACCCGCGTAGTAACCACAGGATATGATGGACGTTATGACCTTATCTAGAAGTGAGCCTACCCTTTCAGTTCCTTGGTTCCCATATGCTCAAGCCACAGCTCAGCTCTGCTCATCCACATGCACTCAACCTCCTGTCATCCATTTCCTCGACCCCAATCATCCTATGGAATGAGACCCTCATCTTGAACCCTCTAGACAATCCAAATAAAATGACTTTTGTTCCCTTGTAAAAAATTATATTGTCTTGTTAGTAAATGAGTTTCATGCCTCTGCACTGGTGACACCCATGGCCAGGGGCATTATTATTTCAACTTAGGGTTAGTTCATCCCTCCGTCTGTATAGTTACATGTCTGTCCATCACATGAAAATGATACCTCAACTGCACCTTGAGGGAAATTTTTCAAATTTGGTACAGATGTTGACTTTGACTCAAAAATAAACTGATTACAATTTCCTGGTCAAAGGTCAAAGTTCAGTGTGATCTCCCCAAATATCTTTTTGGCCTTATGAACACAATATTAAAGAATGCCTTAGGCAATCCTTACAAATTTGGCACAAATGTTTGCTTGGACTCAAAGATGAACTGAACCGGTTGGTTGGTGGAGTCGAACAACTGCCGAGGGGGTAATTCTACTTTAATATAAATATTAACAATGCTTTGCAAATTCATCTGAAATTGTGTAAATATTTCTTCAGAAAACTAAATCCCACTTGGTCCACCAGTGCCACTCACGGGCTAATTAGTCTTCTTCCAGACCATCTTTGGCGTTTGGTGCATGAGAGCTCAGAGGAGAAGTAGTCAGAAAAAGGCAAGCAAGACTGCCGCTGGGCATGTGGGGAGGCACACACTGAAAGCACATTGTTAAAAAGTAATTATTCTCTCATATAAACCAAAAGTATGAAAGTATGAGCAGTTCTCATATTGAGAAAAAGGTATAATCCAGGAAACATGTTCAAAATTTAAGACTTCAGTGTAAAAATCAGCCTAATAATGTAGTAAATTCACAACAAACTAAGATGTTAAATTTATGTGGAGCAATAAGGACTGTGCAGCATTAAAGGTCAAAGTGCAATTAAAATTAATTTACCTTGACAAAAAGTAATTTAGACCATAGGTTGATAAATGAGTGCTGAATGATTAAGGTAATTAAGTAGATATGTTAATTCTCAGTTATCTTTGGTTTAGTTTAAGGAATCGATGATTCCTGTGGGCTAGGCTGCAGGCTGTGACTGTCAGTCTCAATGTTAAGAGACCTTATGTAACCAAAGCTGCTGCACATGCATTAAAATAGAAATGTCCATTAAATTACTTGTACCTTGGTCTTTCGCAACCTCGAGTGTTGGCTGCAGATTACAACACATTGCTATCAACACCATTAAGGAAGACAGGATATCCTCAGGGTCTCATACACCAGATTATTAAGGAGCTTCTAAAACTGGGCAGTAACCATATTTTTAAGGGACCAATCAAACAATGCAGGATCACTTCAGGTTGACAAGGCATCATTTGACACATTGTGTATTCACCCCAGGACCTTATTTTCAAATTTAGTAGTGTCTATTCACTAAACCTACATTAGTACTTTTACATTTTAACAAGATCGATAAGGATGAAACTGCAGTGATGTGTGCTATATAAATTTTATCCAATAATATGTACAATTTTCAAAGCTTTACCATGAGTGAAACTAGCTGGGAGGAAGATTAATAAAGCAAGAGGACAGACTGCAGGGCAGCTGAAGGAGAGATGGGACTCCATTATGAAGCCCCTATAGAGCTCTAACAGGTAACACTGCCACCCATATGTCAGGTGCTGGTGAATCCACACGTTCATGTTGTCTAGAAACCCTAATTATAAAATTTCTTCTGGCGTAAGGGACACATGCCATTGCCGTGGTGTTGTTATAGAGGCAACACAGTAGCATTGGTATGCCAAGCTGCCATACAAGCTTGAAAAGCACGCGTCCAGGAGCCGCAATGCATGACTGACATTTGAGCATGATGCACAAAAGCCATATACTAAAGTCACAATAGCCAGTAGTCTGATAAAGAATCTGTGACACAAGCCCGGACAGTGAGCTGCTGAAATCCTAAAATCCCAATCTATTGGATTTTTTATCTGCTGTGGATCAGCCGCAACCCCATCATTTTGAAACTCCATCCGTCCTGCCTGCTCAGAATGTTTGAGGACTGATTGATCGTATTTGATGGAGTGTGTGCTAAAAGCTACCTTCTGCGTGCATAACCACTCAGATTCTTCCAGGGAAAGGGATCCAAGGACAGTTAACTTCACAATCACCAATGAAAGCAAGAAAAGAAATATAAACAATGCGTCACTCTTTTATCGCTCTATAGATTTCTGTCTCTTCTGGTGTAATCCAATCTGCATGGATGTTCCCTGAACTCTTCTTTCATCTCATTCAAAGACAAGATACACTCAGAGACCTTTAAAGGGTAGAAAAGAGCAGTAAAAGAATCAGACGTGACAGGTAAAACAGCAAATCCTCATTTTGCGTGTGTGTGTGTGTTTGCGTGTGTGTGTGCATGTATATTAGATTTGTTTTTTCTTTTAACACTTTGTTTAAATGCTTATCAGCGTGTAGAATCGATAGTTGTCCTCAGAGGCAAAATGGCAGCTAAGGCTTCACTGATGCAAGACAGAGGTGTGAGTCTTGTTTAAAGTGGCAATAGACAACTTTTCACCTTTCATATTTCAAAGTGGTATTAATGTTCACATCAGTTTCACCATTTAATAAAATCCTTGACTGTGACCTGAGTTTTACCACTGCTTATTTTTGAAAGGTCACTGCCAGAAAACATGTGGTTTATGATTTTTCATAAGAGACAATGAATCATAGATGTTTGGTTGAGAACACTAGGGTTAGTATTAGCATTAATGCTAGTGGCTACTGATGCTTTCTTGTCTGAAATAGAGCTTGCTGAACAAATCCTGGTGGAGCACCACAACTGGTGACCTGGCTGAACAATAAAAATCCAGTAAAGTCAAGTCTCAGCTGATGAGTCCAGGGCTGAATTTCAGCCTGATTGTGACTCTCTCCATCCAGCGAGCGCCCGTCCAAAGGTTCACTCTTGTTTTACTTTGGCTACTGTCACTCTCCATCTTCACCTTCTTTGCTTTCTCTGACATCGGGGCTCATTTTCTTTTTCCGGGTAGAGTTTCCACAATTACACCAACTGTTCCACCATCCGCCATCATTTCCACTACCTGGGGAAAACTACCCATAGCTACCGGGGAAAACAAAAGCGCTATCCTCTTTCTGTTGTGGTCACAGTGGCGGCCGCTCTTCCTTTGTGCAGTTAATTGAGCCTTTATTTTTCCCCACAAAAAAGAAAAAAACATGACAGGCCGCAGCTAAAAATGCACAATAAAAATGGAGCTCACAAGGAACTAAAATCACTAAATACTGATAAAATAAATTTAAGAAAAATTATCTATTGTCACTTTAAACAAATATTCATGGTGTAAAAATGTTTGTTTCTCCCACTGTTACCACATACTTCCAACAAGCATCTGTGTGTTTGTAATTGGCAGATAACAAATCATATCAGCCTTTTTTTAAAAAGAAAAAATATAATTAACCTCTTAACAACAGCAGAAGCACTACATGAGAGAAAAAACACCCAAACAGTATCTTCCTTAATAAGATTCTTTTAAGGTCTTATACAACAAAGTAGACGCAGTCAATTACTGGTGTGGATTATATTCCGCCACATTATTTGTTATGTTATTATATAGCTGCTCTTCACTACTTCACATCATTCTTTGAAGCAGTGGCCTCCACGGAGCCTGTTTTAATCTTATTAATCTTATTTGGTATTTGAAATGAACAGATCGATGCAGTTGCCCTCATTCATAGCTGGTGTATCAGCATGTTGAAGAGCATCCTTATCTAATTCATGCCTCTCAGGCATGAAAAATCCTTAGTTCTAATCTGAGTTCAAATGTTAACATGTGCACCTACACAGGTCTAAAACCTCGACGGCTACAAATTCTGAAAGGGAAGTGAAATTATCTCAGTACTCGAGGTGCAAAGACAGACAGACAGACAGCACATGAGAACAAATGTGCTGCTCTCCTGTGTCGTGTTCAGATAACAGAACCTACAGTATCTGCAATACACAATGCTCTGATAAGATTTCACTGTGATTACCTCCTATCAGTCACCGGTGATCAGCTGTTTGGGCTGTCCAAGCAGACAGAACACGTATAATAATCATTCCTGAACCCGCTGGCTCTTCACAACATTGTACCTTTTGCAGAACAACTTGCTGCTTTATGGGCGATGAAATTACTGCTGTTGCATCAGTTATGTTGACATGCTTGGCTAGCAAAGACACTTGCAGGTTTCTAATACAGCACTTATTCAGCTGAGTAGATTAATTTACACATGGATTCCTGTGTAGAAATGCTGAATGGAGAAAAATAACAGACTTTATCCAGCGCGAGGTAGTTCCCCTCGCTCAGGTTTGGTTGCAACTTCTTTTCAATCAATAGCAATGTAAAATGGCTATTTAAACATTGATCAAAACACATAGAGTGTTAAACGTAAATGAATACACACAGTGCATTTCTAAAAGGAATCTTATCCAGAAGCACATTATCATTTGACCCATTTGGAGTGTTTTTCTGACCTACTTATCAGGTTGATCCACCAGGGTCTGGCCTTTTTGCACTTGTTAACTGTGTACAATGGCATACTCTTTTGATGTGCAAGTATCGATTGTACTGATACAAGACTCTGGGCAGGCCTATAGCATATTGATTGGAGAAAGCTGTCTGCATTCTACCTCATCTCCAAGTTGATAAAAACTAATTTTGCAATGAGCCCACACAGTGAAGCTGACACTCAGAGATTTAAATGGAAAATAATCAGCTTTTCTGTCAAGCATCGGTTATATGAGCAGAGTCATTATATTAATAAATCATATTAATATGGCATCAATACTGCTGATGTTTTTTTTTTTGTTTGTTTGTTTGTTTTTTTTGTTTTTTTTCCTCGCTACTCTGAAGGCTGCCGTTTCCTTCCCCAACAGGTTTTTACAGTGATATGCTGGATTTAAACCTGTCTGTTTATTCAAAGGTCATTAGGTCGTTTCACATCAGCTGGTAATGGAGTTGACAGGGTTCATCTGAGCTGTGTTCGTACAGCCTGAGGGGCCCCGAGTGCATCCGCATCGTCTGCAGCCAGCAGCCAAAAACATCCTTACAGCTCGGTGATTTGGCGATAAGTAGGACGACTGCTGGGTGAAATTCAATTGTTTATGCACACAGGGAAAGGAAGATGTGGGTGTGGGCATGCTGTTTGTTTGTGCATCAGATTACAAATCTGCTACTACTGCTATGGGAAAGCTAATGTAACAAAATGGTACAATTCATACGGCAAAATTGTGGCAAATACATTGTTAAAAGCTCTTTTTAACCTGTTAGAAGAAGTGAAAAAGCGTGTGCAAACTGCATTAGGAATGAATAAAGCTGAGTCTTATAATTTAAATATGAAACACTCTCCTCAAAAATCAGTTTTACTATTATCTTTAAAAAAATAAATTTAAAAAAAGACAAGATTTAAGCCGACTGCCTGCACTTTCAAGTATATGGAGCACAGTGGGGAGTGGGCATTCAGGGTTCAAATTAGAACCTGATGAGAGATTATAATGATGCTGCTCCATGGTTCAGTCCACATCCAGAGGGGCCAAATATCCAATTAAAACAGTCTATCTCTCTCTCGCTCACTCTGTCTCGCTCTCCCTCGCTCAGTGAGGTAATTACTGGAGACCCTGCATGTAAATTCAATTCACAACAGCTCACCAAACGCCATCTCTGCTCTATGATTGTCATTTTACTAGACATAATCCATCAGACATCGGGTACGATATTGCAGACTCCACCTGTAACTCTACACTATATGGTATCCCCCCACCAAGAGACAAGATGGTGTTTAATCGCATGTGATTCCGATTTTTTGTTCCGCTCCATTAACCCGGCTCTCACACGATTATAATTTGTTGCTAATTGCCACTGTGTCCACCTTTACCCAAAGTGTATGTGTAACTTGTGACATGAAAGGTTGTAAAATCAAAACAAGGCTGGATCATGACAGGCAGGAAAGGGCAGCTGAGCTAAGTTGATTGGTTGTACAGCAAGAGTGAGAGCTCGACTTTATTTCCTGACCTTTAGCGGCTTGCTTTGACGCCCTCTCTCCTCTGTCAGTATCACTGATCAGGTGCACAGCTGTGCACAGACCAGAGTCCCTCTGACAGTCCGAATGATCTCAATCTGTCTCTATAATATTCCCAACCCCTGGCCCTGCCTTTTCATCTTCACACTAAGATAATGCATTAGATGTGGCAGAGCAGCCGAGCAGTGGACACTTCCTTTTCGTGAATGTACAGTATTGTAGCTTTTACGGTGCACGCTGTCGCAGCAAAATAGGTTGGGACAGTGTTCCATTTGTTTTCCATTTTACAGTATTTCGTTTGCTTGTGGTCACAGACGGGTAAATCACAGAGCAATAATCCATGTCTCAATATTCATCTAATTTAATCGGGTCAGATCGCCCCTCAAATCGTCTTATTGTTATGTATCAGGAATGACTAATTGTTTCAACTATTCCTTATGAACCACTTTCACATGTTATTCTCCCTCACATTAATCATCCTACTCCTCTGGCTCACTCTGTCCAAACAGCATGTCTGTTTGACTGAATGACCTGAAATAACCATATGCACTGATGGGGTGAAGATCAGTTTAACCCATGTTTTACCCACTATAATTATACTTGACACGGTTTTGTTTAATGATTAGTGAGCACACCGAAATTTGTAATTAAATTGCAAAGCGTTACGCTATGATGACACACTGAGCCTTCATGTTGGATGAAACTACCCTCAAGCAGATTTACAGTTGAGGTAGAAGAAAAAAAGACAGATAAACTTAAAAAGAAGAAGACAAGTTCAGCAGACTGCTGGAAGTCTGCTTTTTTTTTTTTTTTTTTTTTTGGATGTGAAAATGGCACAAAACCACCTGCTGAAAGTCAATTAACATAACCCTGACATAGTCCATCACAACACAGAGATACAAACAGCAAATTTAAATTCAGGGAACCTGCAGGCATTCAGATAACACTGGCATCAGAAGCTGCACAATTTACCTGCAAATAGAAAAAGTATGGATCCATGTGAGACTTTAAAAAAAAAAAAAAAAAAACTTTAGGTAAGGCAGAAGCTGATCTTTATTCAAAATAATTTTAAAAAATCTTCTACTTCTAGGGAACAACAGTTATGTATGCCTGTAAAAGTGTTAGGATCCATGATGTTCGTATGTTTTGGGAAGAAAATAGATACAAAAGCATCTAGTGTTGTCATGAAGTCTGATAATAATCAATCTCTCATTTTTCTATCTAAACCATACTGTTTGAAGCTTTTCACTATCTCTCCCAGAGATAACACCTTTAATGGCTGCCATCACTGTGTTCATGCAGTGAAAGAGACGGGCACTTTGACTTTATCACACTTAAATGACTAGCTGGACAGCAGAATGGGCTACCTTTCAAGCCTTGATTGCAGCTGTACGACCCTCACTGTGTTTTCATTGTGTGCAGCCACTATTATAAGACCGGAGCCCTCGTAATAGTGAGCCATTGTGTCCTTGGGAGGTCGTTTCAGCTCCAGCAGGAATGGATTTGAGCAGTAGATCCTAGAAATAACTTTTTTTTTTCATTTGATCAAGATTTAGCATATTTGTGATTCTATCGTCTCTGATCAAGAAATGACGTGTGCCAGTTGGAGAAATTATCGCGCTGCGTTTGTCTTCAAAAATGTTTGTAACCCTGATGCTTTCAGAGCACTACCTCCAGAACTTGCCAGATGATCTTAACACATCGGCTAATTGATTCTTACCAAGTAGGAGGGAGGTAAAAATGTATCTATACTTAAAAGTCTAACAGCATTAGACTTTAGCAGAGCTGTCCAAATGTAGTAGTTTGGGCCTCAGCATCTATTCATTCTCTTTAAAATTTGAGAATGGAGGATTGGGATTTAGAAATCCCAGAGCTCTCTTGTCAGAAAAAAGTAACACTATCTAAACAAATTGTGATGTCTTCCTATACATTTGCAGTTTAAGGGAAAAGGCCACTGTATGGTAAATGTGGGTCAAGAATGTAAATGTGTTTCAACTAAGCATGCGGCAAACTTTGCAATCACTGTAAAAGGAAGCGTTAGGCGCATTCTAGAAAGGTCACAAAATCATAGGAGCGTGGGCTCGCAGGGATGAGCTTCTTCACAATATCCACTTTGACAAGTGTTACCGTCCCATGAGTAACACATCATGGCATGATAAAGTAACTAAGCAGATATGCTGTGTGCCTGACTATCCTGTCCAGCAGACTGTGTGAAAAGCCTGTATGTGACATGTGCTCCCTGCTGGGGCCAAGAGGCAAGGCTGTGGATTCACCACGAATTTATGTTCGCACACATGATCCGTGTCAGGGACAGAGCTGGGATCCTATATACTGCTGCTGCTGCGGCTGTTAATGCCTCTGCGGCTGCTTCCTTTTTTTTTTTTGTTGGAAAGCAACTGATTGATATTTTTTGTATTTAATATTCTGTTAATTATGTAAACGTTGTGGAACTGCATCACATCACATCTGGATTTTGACAACCTCAGTGCCTGAAAAAAAAAAAAAAGCTCAAATACTAACACTTTAAATGTTACGACTTTGATCAAGTTTACCCCCTCCTCCTCCTTCTGACCAGACCTGAAGGGTAATACTGGTGTTATCCATGTTTGGATGCACTGTGCAGAAAAAAAAAAAGAAAAAAAATGAAGGTGACTACAGCGATGGAAGAGCAACAGCAGCAGCAACAGCAATAGCATCTGAGCAGGAGGAAGAAGTGACCTGAACTTTAACAGGATGGAGCCAATTCCCTGAGGAGTAAACATTCAGTAAAAGCTGAGCAGCCCATATCTGCGGAGTAAATGGGCAGTAGAGTGGAGCATGTTCTTCCCTAACAGGGCCAAGGTACACTGCCAGGGGATCTGAACTTGTAATTCTCTTTCGCTGTTGCTTGACTCATCAGCAAGTGCACTGGCAACTTTCTGGTTTTTTTTTTTTTTTTTTTTTTCAGAAAATACGGCCATGACTCTTGGTCGGATCTACCATTATCAATATAAGAAGTGTGAGAGTAATTCTACATAAATATGACAATATGGGGGCACCTGGGTAGCCTGGATAAAGGCAAAAAATATGAGAATATAGAAAGTTCCTCAGCTCTGGCATCCATGTTGAGGGATACCACCACTGAGTACAAGTGAAATTGGACTGAAATAAAGTCAGATTCACTTAATATCACTTAAATGTTGCAGCTAGAGGCTATTTACTACTAAGTCATACACTTATACTCATTACCAACTTGGCATTATAACATTTATACTTTACTCTTTCTGATATGTTACAAATTTGCTCCAGTGGAGCTAAAATAAACTTTTTATTGAGCAACTTGATTGAATATTAAGCCACTTTCTTAGTTGTACGTCAGGGAGCTGCCTTGTTGTTGCTGTTATTCTTATCTGACACGTTTGAGATTTTGCCCTGCGCTAATTCTTCCACAGAATGTGAATATAAATCTATGGCACCGCTTAATAATTGCACTCGTCTCAGGGAAGGCAGCCATCTGTGAATGGATGAAGAAATAATAGCACACCGTGTTGAGGAAAGCGTGTTTTGAAAGGCCACCAGTGATTCAGGGACCTATCATATGTTTGCCTTTGTTTGGCATAATAAAGCTGAGGTGTTTTGTTTAAAATACAGTAAATGATGTGTTTCCAAGGGTTAAATACAGTCACTGGAAGCAGCAGGATGTGATGGTCTCTGTGAGTAATGGTGAATCTGTCCACAGTCACATGGTGTGGGGGCGACTCTGTGTTTTGGAAGCAGGAGAATTTCCACCTGCCGTCTGTGTGACACTCTGACAGTAACAATCCCACCTTATCTGTCCCCTCTTCTCTGCTTCCCCCGCTCACCTTTTTTTTCCTTCTTTTCCCTTCTTTTTTTTCATCTTCCCTCCTTCCCCTCTCCTCCTTCTCCTCCACTTCCATCACCTATGTCTGCGGCAGTTTCAAAAACCAGCTGTGATAAGCGCCTTGAATTGAAATGATTTCTTTTTAATTACTTTCCATATTAAGTGCAATGCAGCACATGCATTATATATGTATATTTCACTCCACTCTGTATGATGATTAAACCGTTGTGGGGTGAACCTTGCCGGAGGGCAAAAATACACAAATGCAATTAAATTAATTTCAATGGGGAGAGAGAGAGCGATAGAGAGAGAGAGAAAACAGTTTCTCACAGTAGACAGTTTTAGAGAAAGAACAAAATAAAGAAAATAATCCTGTCCTCTGTATGTGAGGATGTGAAATTCATTATTCTACAAATAATGAGAAAAACACAAGTCTTCACTTTAATTAGGGTGAAGCTTGTTTTGTACCTGTACTTACAAGTGTCCTAAATGGGATATAAGCCAGATGAGAATAGCTATACACTGTGATGGTTCTACAGTTACTGCAGCGGCATATGGAAACATTTGGCCATCGTGTTTCATATTTCATTTTATGACAAATTAGCATGCAGGTCGTTTTCTCTGTTTCCTCTGAGGAATGAGCCAACTGAGGTACTTAACAAGAATCAGCTGTATGGCTTACAGTGTTGACTGCACATCCAAGCTTATGCTGTGTGCTGAATTTCTGTTGCTAAATTACGTGTCCTTTATATCCTGAAAGAGCAGATCAATAATTTGTCTTTTGGCTGTCAAGAGACTGGCAGACAAATAGATAAGAAAAGTAAATGGAACAGAGACCAATTACAGCAGGCAGATCTTGTATCTGTTGAGAGGTCAGTATAAGCTCACCTACACACACCTGCCACTCCAGGCCAGCACCGTCTTACCACCGCAAATGCTGCACATCAAAAGCGTACCACTTGAACTTGAAACTTGATTTCCCGATCTTCAATGCAGGAGACGTTTGCGTCTTTCAAAACCGGAAAGGTAAGCAAGTCAATCCACACACAGGAACCTTGACGACCCACAAGACACAACATGAATTTACCCTCCCTCTGTCTGTCGTTTTCGGTTTAGAGAGCAAAGACACAAAGAGAACCTGAAGTGTATGGATTTTCTTTTAATGGTAATAAGACTATCAGGGGGGCTGTACGGCTTGTGTAAGGATTTGGAGCCACAGACAGTGGTAATTGAAACTGACAGCAGGTTGAACACAATGACTCCGTGGATAACAACAATCATAACCTCCATAATCATTGCAGCAGCGCTGCATGTGCACAAAGTTCTCAGGTAAACAAAATTACCCAACTGACACCAGCCACCTTATTTCCCCATCCTCGCTGACTGTTAGAGCTTTCCTGATGTGTGGCCCTTGTCATGTTGAGGCGTCTGACGAAGGTATCCTAATACTTAGAGCTGTTAACTCTCCTGAGCTCTTCCACCAGCAGCGGTGACACATAAGTATTCCTCTGTGTTGCAAGTGGGTGTGGACAAATTCCTCACCTATGGTTCAGTCACAGAAGTTGTTAAAAAAATCTGTAAACATCACAACTTTTTACTTTATATCTTAAAAAAATAAAGAAATTAAAAAAAAAAAATGTTTTTTTTTTTCAAGCCAATGAGAAAGATAAACATAGCTCTTGTCCAAAGCCAGCAACACATATCAACACAGGTGACATAAATTGCAGTTTATTTCTGACATTTAAAAATAAGTGCAGTAATTATATTTTCTGTTGTGTGCACAAGATCTAGTTATACTTGCATTGAATTTTATTATTACTATTTTTTTTTTTTTTTTTTTTACTTTTTGTTCAAACTAATTCCTGACCTTGGAATTACAAAGCGACTCAGCCAAGAGGGTGGTTTTGAAACATTTTGAGATCTTGTTTTTAGAATAGATGGATTTCAGATCGAGCTTTCCACTTTAAATTGCAAAAATAAATAAATATACAAATGAATTGTCTTGCCCACTTAGGTTTGCAGATAAAAGCAATGGTTTTCTTAGAAAAAGCAGACATGTTTATTTCATTTTAATATAAACATTTTTTTTTTTTTTTTTGCTATTAGCATCTTCCCATTGTGCACTATTCTTCACCTTCCTTTTGCCTTTTTTGTCTTTTTCCCTGCAAGGACAAGCTGCATCATGAGGTCAGTGGTAGAGCTCTGAATGTAATCACTATCATTAAGGTGTGTCTGTGGCATATAGGTCACAAGATAATCAAACAAAAAACAAAACAATTTAGCATCAGTTCACAGAGGGGTTTCAATGGAGGACCAGGTCTGTGAACCACAAGGAGAAGGAGTTGGGTCCTGATGTATGAGCTGTGTCATTCTCAGAGACAGTCACACTTGTCTGTTCTCTGCTTATTGTGAAGCATGTATAAGCCATAGCATCAGGTTATGTCACCGGACGATGCTTTATTTCAAAATGTACAACGGACAAGAAGAGAAAACAAAATCACTACCACCTTCCACTTCCTACTCCACACGTAACTACCTCAGTGTGATAAAGTTCACTGAGGATATGTCACATCATTTCAAAATGGAAGGTATCAGTCATTCTTGTTATCCGAGTTCAGAGCTGGTGTCTACTTCTTTTACCAGAACAGGATGAGAAGTTTCTTTGCACAAAGAAAAGAAAGACGACCATAGGAGACAAGACGATGTAATGTGCTCTTTACGTTTTTAGAGCCTTTTGATATATCCAGTTTAATCAAGAGAGGCTCGGGTCTTATTTGCATTTTAGAAAGAAATAAAATATTGCAACCTAGATTTCCTGTAATTTAGGCCATATGACATAACTCTGGAGCAGATCTGCCTGTGCTTGTTACAGATTGTCACACATTTCTCAGAATGTTTCATACATCCTGTACATGGGACTTTAAATTGTATCAATCAATACCTAGCCTAGATGTATATTAACATCATTCAAAGCCTTGTTCTACATGCTACCTGCTATTTCTATCCACAGTTCTTTTTTATGCTCTTTCTTATTTATGTGTCCCAATTCTTGTAACACATCACATATTTCTGCTCAATGTTGACGTCAGGTTAAGAAAACACAGCTGTGTATTCTGTCTAGTTTTTGTGCAAAGTGTTCGAGCAATAATGAACTTGGAAATTTAATTAAAAGAGAAAACGAAAAAACCTGTTTTGTTATTAGCGTCAGTGATTGATTCTAGTAAATTAATGTTACGTGTGACAGAACTTAACGCTCATATTGCTTTGAAATGGAAACACAATCTAAAAAGAGATGGAAATAGAAAGATATTTCCAGTATTTTCAGACTTATTTGGTTAAGTTACTTCACTGACAAAAAGAGACTGTTGTTTACTTAGATCCTGCAGCTTTTTCTCCCAATTTTTTACGGCACTTAAAAGTCAAAATAAACCTGATGTTGATAATTATAGTAGTTACATCTTGGTTTGTTGAAAACAAATGCAATATCACTTCTGCGACTTTTTACACCACATGAACTCATGTGAAAGATGTACAGTGTGAATGTGTCATTCGTGCCTACCGACCATGTCATCAAAAACAACACACACACAAGAAGAAAACAATCTTTTTTTATATATGTATTTCACTTCCAATTAATTTCTCGTTTTCATAAAGTCAAAGCCTAATTGCAATAAGTCAGAGCAAACATCTGTCCTCATCATTTTCAATAAGTGCAAGCTGTCAGGCATGTAATCAGAAAATCATGTGCTGTCAGTCATATTCAATTACAGTCGGTGCAGCTCATTTTTTGTCAAGATGTGAGTCTTTGAAATTCTGATGTTCACTTCCTTTATGTGAGAAGACAAAAAAAAAACTTCCTGACTTCTGTCTGTGGTATCAACAGCTGTTTGTGTGCTTGAGCCAATGACACAATGGATGGAAACATTTGAGCTTAAGGTCATGTCAATTTTAGAGATGTTTTTCAGTCCGTTATAAAAGGTCTACCTTATTTTTTCTCAAGATGTGAAAGTCCAATAGAAACAAATGTTTTGAATTGTGAATATTTCTCTAACTAGCGAGTATACCCAGCAGGGAATAAAGTTAGCAACCTCACAGCTTGGTGCTGCTAGATGATGAAAGAGGTGGTGTTATTATGGTTGAAGTGTACTCAAAGGAATGCAATGGATGGCCACTCTGGGGTCAATTCTGCTTACTCCACCCTGGGGGTAGAAATCTCCAGCTGAAGTATCACCTGCTTTGATATTAGGATGACTGTGGAGCTTCTGCCTTTTGCTTGAAACACACACACAAAATCTCTCTCTCTCTCTCTCTCTCTCTCTCTCACACACACACACACATCAAAAACATGGTGGACCGTGTGCACACCCACACCACATGCAAACACTGTACAGTCTTGCACAAGTTTTCATATAGTTATTATGTGTATATGTGTATGTGTGGCCTGAGTTTTACATACATACATTACTACAACATAATGAAGTCCTCAAAAATTAGTCTTCTTCTTTCACACAATTAATATCACATATGCACACAAACACCTATAAACCCAGCATTAATATTCAACACACCATTGTGCCACGCATTTAATCCGCATGATTACTGCAGCGAATTATGCAGATGAAAACGCAATAAAAGAATAAAATCCTGAAGAAATGAGACAGTTTTCAAATTACCAGAGCTGGTGAAGTTGACTTCAGGGCAAAAATCAAACCAGTAAGTAATTCCAGGTTATTCTAGTTTCTTACCTCTGTGGTTGGTGACAGTCTTCCAGCCTCCAAACAGGCCCCCTCCAGTTCTGTCTGGCTCTCATTAGCCAGAGCAGGAGTGTAGACAAATGGTGAGAAACGAAATGGATATGCTTTAAAGTCTTCGTAATAGGTTCATGCGATGCCATGAACACAGCTAATTAAGGTCAGGGGAGTTCTCATCACAAGCAGTTGTACTGTTGTGTATGTTTTCATCAAGGGCATTTATTATACAGCACTGACGAGGGCTGGGCTGTCTCGCTTCAACACAGTGAGGAAAAGGGTAAGCGCCCCATAGATGTCCAGAATGATTAACATCTACCTGCAGTGTTACTATATATCTCCAGTTGTTCTGACTGTCCAAGGATGGCTAAACATCAATTATGCATTATTGCAATTATCCGTATTGTGAAGTTTTTATTTTGCTGGAAAAAAAAGGTAGTAATTTTAAGCACATCAGAACATGAACAAGGCTACAGTTTGTGCTGGAGAATAACTGTTGTCCTCATGATAACCTGTGAGCTCATTTCCAATTTGTATTTGTTGAGACAAAGATTTTGGTTGCAATTAGTCTAACAAATGGCTCAGCACTCATTAAGGAAAAAGGCAACTTTAAATTGCTTTATAATTCAGGTGACAAACATTAAAGTGTTCATCTGTAACTCCTCGCTGCTTTAATAACACATAGATGAGACTTGAAGACCGGCGCAATTACTGCAGCAGCGCTTATTTAGACGCATCTCAACAATAGTGACGTTAATAAATGTTATAAAAGTTCACAGTGAAAACAAGAGAAGGTTAACGCCATCACTAGAGATACTGCAGTTATTTACATGGTTTTAATTATTGAAAATAGTTTTTTTTAAAAATGACTTGCTGACACCGCAATAAAAATATTGAACTGTACCTCTTAAAAAACTGCAGTTAATGATGTTGGGGGTGTCCAAATAAAAAGGGAGCGTGTTAAATTACTTGAGTATAATTTGCACATAAAACATGATTCAAACCAAAGTTAAAACTGGTACATGGTTATGTGTCATGTACATGTTCATGTTTGGGAGATGAATCTTTGGAAATGCATTATATTTTTCAGTTTTTAATGATGTTTTTTATAGTTCATGGTCACATTGAAGTGTTCCAGTTTGGGTGTTTTCCTTATTATTTACATGATTAAATCAGCCCATATCTGGGCGGGTAAAAGACATAATGTGCACAGTTGGAGCTTTTTTACATCTGTTCCAGCAGTAAGGTGTAAATTAATTGTTTCGCTATGAATTTCTGGGGCCCCTTTACGTTTGTACACACACATATAAGCAGGAAACAACAAAGCACATTGATGTGAGTCTTAAAACAATGAGCAGATGGTGAAAGTTAGAGGAAAAGATCAATATCACTCTCATGTCTGTGGGGTAAATTTGTAGCTGGAGCCTGGAGCTGGTTGACTTAAAGGATAATTCTGTGTTATTTCACCCCAATGTATTTGGCATAAATGTGGCTATTTTAGCTCTGTGGTTTGTGCCACCTCTGCTCAGAGACTCAGGGAAAATGGAGACATTCTCAAAGCAGCATACTGTATATCAGCGCAACCAGCGGCTTTACAAATAAAGATAATTTTTACATGACTCATCTCAAACACTTGTCTGACTGAAAGTAAACACAGACTGTAGCCTCTAGGAAGAGCCATTACACTAACTCATAGGGATCTGCATCTGGTGCGGCTTGCTGGCTGACCTAATCACCCTTCATTACACTGATCTGAGATGTCACATTCTTTTTATTTCAGGACAGAGTAACTACCTGAGGCTGTTTGTTCAACGCAGTTGTGACTTTTTCCTCTCAGCTTCAGTTGTAATTTCAGCTCATACTGAGTCAAGGGACATAACCAGAAGTGCATATTTATTGCAGGTGGGATATTCATATTCTAATCCCTCACACAATGTTTTACGTGATTTTCCTGTGTTGCCATATGGAGAGGGGAAGATTTGTTCGGCATGTCTCGTTCTTTTCTTCAGTCAATTTCAACGAGGTGAAATAAAGGTCACGTGGACAACAATGTTGATGAGCCCCACAAAATCCTGCACGTCTGCAATTATTATCACTTATTGACACAGATGATTATCTGAGTCTAGAATCAACTTCTCCAGCAAAAGTTTTTCTTCTACTTTGGCTCTAGAGACCACAGATGCATCACCAGTTTTCTGGGGTATGATGTCTTGTTTTCTTTTTGCCCATTTGATTTAGCTCCTCGTCTGTTTACTCTATTTTGGAGAAACACAATAAGCTGCCACAGCAGGGTCGAACTGGGAACAAAAGCTCTGTTAACCTTAGCTCCAGCTAACCTTATTATTTCCACCAGCTCCATTAACACTATCACTGTCATTACATGCAGTAGTACCGGCAAGGTTGTCCTGTGATGGCCCCTCTCTCCAGCAGAGGCTTTCCTCCTGTTCATTTGGTGCTGGTGGATAGTTAATGTCTCTGCATCCAGTGTTAATGCTAATAACGGCATTGGTAAGTATTATTTTTTAATAAATTAGACAACTTGAAACATTTTGCCGCATCGTCCTTGGGCTTTTTTTCTCTCCTTTTTTCTCTGCCCTTTTCTGCTCCACCTGTTCTTTTTTCAATTTCAGTTGTCTTTTGATTATTTTCCTACTGACCTCTTGACATTACAGACTCATTCACTTCAAGGGGTGGGAGAGATGATGATGGTCCTGCATCTGCCTTGCAGTATATGTAGCTTATACGGGGCCATATAACTCTGGGCTGTACTGACATCAAGAAGCCTGCAGTCGACAGGTTGATTTTTCTTTTCCTACAGTGATGGTGGCATTTGTTTTTGTTTTTGTTGTTGTTTTTTTGCTTCTTGTTTTTTTTTTTTTTTTTTTTACCAGAATGACCTTCCAAGTTTGCACCACAGAACAATGACTTGTTCATGGATTAATCAGCTATTCTGTTTCACTTTGAGAAATTACTTTGTATTACTTTAAATTATCATAATCAATCAAGTCTTTCCAAATTCCATGTTCAGCTGCGAATCATCAGGTCCTAGCATTCATATGGATGTTACTTTGACACATCAACATCAGTCCAGATCAAAAATATTTCCCTATGGTAAAAAGGACTTGCCAACAGCCTCCCTCAGAAGGACAATGAACCTGAACACATTCACTGCTAAGCAATAACTGGAAGATCATTACAAAGAGCCCATAGTGTTGACCTAGCCTCCAAACTCCCCAGATCCCCAATCTGATGGAGCATCTATGGGATGGTCAGGTCTAATGAGATTCCAAATCTGCAACACACAGGACCCAGAGGATCTGTGGTAAATGGTCAATGTCCTGGTTCCAAACACCACAGGACATTCACCCCCAGAGGTCCCTCGTCCATGCCCCAATGGATCAGAACTGCTTTAGTGTTATCAAGGGGATCTAGAGAATATTAATCAGGTGGTTATAATGTCAGTTATAATGGCTGATCGGTGTAGAGCCACAATAGCCACATTTATAGGACACACTTGAGGTTGAAATAAAGTTGTCCTTTAAGAGAGCATATGAACTGAAACTGTCAGTACTACATTATCCCACAAAAAACATGGAATCCTAATTACAAAAACAAATGGCTGTTTTATGCTTAAACACTTATCTTTGGACGGACCTCACTGCATTACACAGAGTCATTATCTTTCTAACCATTACACTGCTGGTATTCATTGCCACCAGAATACAGATATCTAAAACATCTATTCAATAAAGGAAGGTTATTAATGGATCACATGAGGAAGTCTTAATTCATCATTGATGGACTGTCATGTCAGGATGGAAACATTTAAAACAGATTAAGAAACACATCATATCATCCCTCTAGATTTGATCAAAAACTTCACTTCAGTTATTGGATTTATCAGTTTAACATAGATTATCACAAATGCAATTTCTGTTGTTGCAAATCTCACTTTTAGTTGCCTGGTGATAAATATCACAGTGACTTGTTTTCATGTTCACAATCAAGGATGGCATCACTGTCTGATTTCACGCTTTAAGAGGCAAAGCCAGATGAAGATCTGGGAAATTTCCACTTGTAGACTGCTTTCAAATCAACCGTTAAGATCTCCATCTTCAGTAATCCTTTGAATGTCATTCACTCTTGATTTTTAACACTACTCTGTGCACTGGGAGAGTGCAGCAGGAAGTCCTGGGCTCTGTGTGTGCATTAGTTCATTTTCAGTCAATCAGTTATAATAAGGGATAATACAGAATGAACTCATACATCAGGCAGTATAGTGGTGTAGCTCGTGTTCAGCAGATTCACATCAGGAAGTAGCTTTGTGATATTCTAACTGAACCAACTGAATCAACACATGAATTAAATATTTTGCTTAGCAATTCTCTTGGTTACAGCAACACTCTGCTACCACAGCACTTTAAAACCTCTCTTCTTTGTTACAAAGGTGAAGTCAGCACAGATTCACTCCCTCTAAGCTGCTAGACAGCACATTGTTCTTGGGGGAGACTTGAGTTAACCTGACAAGCATTATTTTTTAGAAGTTTTTAGTACATTTCTCATTTTACCTTTACGATAAACCCTCCATCACTTCACTCTTATTCATTAAGAGGAAGCTGCCTGAAGATATATAAGTTTTTGGCATTTCACACCATCCAGTTATTTTCTATAATCATCTTAACTGGTCTGTTTTTCTAATCATTATTTTAATTATCCTTAGTGCGGTGGGCTCAGGATGAAGGTAAAATATTTTGAGGAATGTTTCATTTCTGATTTCTGTACTAAAGCATTTTATATAAATATAAAGAAAAGTCTATCTATCAGAGAAATGTTGAACATAAACATCTCCACCCACAGATTTTGTAAAGGAAGCCAGTTCACATGAGCTCCTTCATGTTTCCCTTAACAAAGATGCTCAGCTTCATGCCAGAGGCTTCATCCCACTCGTTTGGACTCAGTTAATGACAGAATTTGAGTTTGCTTTGGTTTATTTGATAGTTTAATTATTATAATTCTCATTTACTATAAAAGGGAAAAAACCATCCTTAATATCCGACTTAATATTACTCACCATGGATCTCATTAAACCTACAGTTATTGACTTTTGGCCTCTTGGTGGTGTCAAGGCACAAACACAACAATTATGATCATTATAGGATGTGTTGTTGTTGTTGTTGTTGTGGTTTTCTTAATGTAATACATTTTTTGGCCACTGGTAGGCAGCAGAATCAGCAGCGAACATAACATTGACATAACATTTTTGAGAAATGTTGAAACGACACATTCAGCAGTTATGAGGCAACATTATTATTATTCCCTTGGAGTCGTATTTTTGGCCACATGGTGAATGTAAGACCCAGCCAGCTCCTCGGGGAGATGTATGTGTCTCTTTAGCTGTTAAATGTTCCCACTATCTTCAACAGTTAGTTACTAAGAGTGTCTGTCTGCCATTTGTTGCTGAGCAGGTCGGGCACAGTGAATTTTTAAAAACAGGAAAAAGCTGACTGGTGCAGAAAACAATACTATGTGAGAGATGACAGTGAAACGAAACAATAAAGTTTCTGCCAGACAAGTAAAACAAAGAGTTGAAATTCACTAAAGTCAACGGGAAACTGCAAAGTCCAGGAAAAATTCTGTGTAGACAAATCTCTATGAGTGACTTCTTTCACATTGGTAAGCTCATTATCTCTATTCTAAAACTGACAGACATGAAAGGTTTGCTCAACAATACTTTTGACATTAATGTCAATGAAAATGATGTTTTAAATAGAAATGGTCTGCTTTATTAAAATATATGATCACAAATCAGTTTTCAGTTCAGAGTCAGTGAACCAATGAATCAACTTCATGTTTGAAGATCCTTCAGTTCAACTTGGCCACACAGTCGTCCATGTGTACGATATTAAATGATGTAATACAATTCATGTGAGTTCAGTTGGACGCTTGTGCTTTAACACAGCCTACTGTGCTCTGAAGCTCTTGTGGCAATAAAAAAGATGAACAGACAGGATGTAATCATTTCATGAAAATTCACTGGCATGCAGCAGTTCAAGATTAAATAGATGGAGGGCCGCCCACTGATAATGCCAAAATAAACTTTATTCTAATGGAATATAACAGGAAATAGCCAAGAGGAACGGACCAGGAGAGTAAACAAAAGATAAGGAATAAACAAAATATCACTTATTCCAGCAAGAGGTACAAAAACATCAGTAGTTTAGTGTGATGTTGTTGCTAGAAGTCTTGATTAGAAACAATGGTGAGCCAATTATAGTTGAGTTCTCATCCAAAATATGGTAAGAACTCAGACAAGAGGGTAAATGCTGTTTTTTCCTTAGGTTTTGGATGAATAGAGCTTATACAACAGTTAAATCAACATGAACAAATAGTTTAAGACTGAACAGACTGAGCCTGTATAACCTGACATTAGAAAGTAAATTCTGGAGAGATGTGCCTTCGGTAAAATCATTTAACATGCAAGAGGTGTGTGTACATACATACACACATACACACAGGAATTGTGTGAACAAGATTTACAGGTTAAACTCAACTGTAACCAAAAAAAAAAAAAAAAATGCTGGTTTGATTTGAAACGTGTGTAAATTTTGAATATTGTACTTAAATTCAGTGGTTTTCTATCTAAACCAATTTACATCCACTGTCCCAGACTATAGCACTACTAATATTTCAAAGTAAATGATTTGTGTCAGTGATCTCCATATATAAATGATGCTTTCTTCATCAAAGCTTCTGTACACCCCATGCTCATCCGTAGCAATGACCATGAGAGTTCACACAGTGAGGAAAAATCTGGGCATGTTTGGGAACTCCACTGTCAGTGTTGAAAGGTATCTTACCAGGGGGTATTTCTAATTAAACTGGTGCTCAAACTAAGGCTGTGGGAGACAGTGCATCTGCTATGCAAAGTGGCTTGAAATCCTCCAGCTGCCCATCTGCAAAACATTTCATCTGGCCTCCATCGAAAGAGGAGGTTTGGGAAAATGCCTTTATTTTTCATAATCCCCCTCTCTCTCTTCTACCTTATCCATATTTCATGAAGAGCTCTGGAGGTATGAAATTGTCTGAAACTAATCCACTACTGGATATTTAGTCCCAGATTAAAATCACTCGCTTCACTGCCTCATAATTCTGTTCCTATTGATTGCCTAGGTCCAAATATAAGTCAAAGATGTACAGAACATTTTTCCCAGGACTCTCTGAAATTGTATCAGTATGGCTTCTGTGCACTGAATCCATGCAAATGGTGCCATCCACAGTGAGCGTTTGTCGGGACTTTTTGCACTAAGTCAGCACTGTGCACGGTTTACTCTGCTAATGTTTATATCTCCGAGATATTCTAAACTTGTCATAACCCTTCATGGCACAAACAGAAAAACAAAAATACAGAAAAACAGAATGAAAATAAACCTGCAAACCAGTTCCCAATGATCACGAAGACAGACAGCTGAAGACACTTGGAGTGTTCACTCTTGTTTAAAGATTGCAAGGGGATTGTGTGAGTATTGTTCCATGTTGGACACAACGTGACGCTGAGCAATCCATTATTTACTAATAAAAATATAGGTCTCTTCATACTCAACCATGAAAGGAGCCTGACTGTCAACTATGCAATATAACACAAAGGGCTTCAGATCCTACATGAAATGTAAAGAGTTTTAAAAAGGGCACAAATCGCAACAGTATCAACATATATTGAAATTCAATGTATCCATGTGCATTTCCCATGATACTAGTGCTTTGTGTTGCTATCTTTGGTTCAATTGCCAAATCACGAAGCAAATTCAATAAAAGCTAAAAGAGAGGAGCACAGAGAAAACAAACAAGAGAATGAGGAATTTTAGCTTTGATTTTTTTTTTTTAAACAAACCCAATTAAAGTGTTTCTTTCTGACTTCTCTGTAGTTTTTTTTTATTATTTTTTATGAGGAGGTTACTTAAACAGGAGAAAATATATTTCATTTGCTGGGAACTGTTTTTTTCCCACTAGATTATACACATTTGGTGCCCAAGGGAGTATTCACAGGAATTAGCAGCAGTGAAAATAAACTGCAGTGTTCTTAGTGTTTGTAGGTTAAAAAAGGTTTCAATAGACCATAGTCTTGTCGTGAGCCAGAAACCTTCCCACTGTGTGCAATGAAATAGTTCTTCCCTCAGTATTTTGCATTTAACCCCTCAGCCAGTACATAATGTAATTGTTCAAATGTTCAACACAGGCATGTGATCATTAACCTGCAATGATATAAGTATGATCATGTTCACATTGCTAACATTAGCCACACTTGTCAAACCAACATGATATTATTTCTCCACAAACACTGAGATTTACCCTCTGTTTGAAAAAGATTCTACACTTGACTGTTTTTTGAGTGTTTTCTCTGAGTCTGGTTGAATAGTCTCATATTCCTACTACAGACAAAGTCAAATTCACTTGGAAAGAACCTTGCTGTAGTGAAAAAAGAAAGTGGGCCAGTCATCAAAAATAATCAAACAGTTTTCTGACTGCTTGGAATTGGATCACAAGCAGCATTTTGTTAGGTCTAATTGAACTCTATTATGCATCAATGATAATTGATGAGTGTAATCAACAGTAAAATTCCCTCTTCTTGTAATATTGCTGCGATAACTACAAGTACACTATGCTGCTCATGAATGCTCATATTTGGAGATTTTTCTCCAACCGCTTCAAATATTATGAAAATTCTAATCTCAGAGGATGTTTTTATTTTTTCAATGATGTCAGTAACATGAGCATGAGGAGGGCCCACTCAAGGCAAGCTTCATCCGTATAGGCCCCTACAGATTAAGCTTGGTGTTGTTTTCCTGCAGGGCGCTCTCCAGTACTCGATCGACACAAAGCTAAAGATGGAGATGTGTTGATGCATGCCTGCCAGAAAATCACAGCCCAACTGTTCAGTGCCAAAAGCCATATAGGCATGGCAGGTGAGAAACCAAATGAAAGTCTGAAACTCTGCAGGAGAAAGAGAGGAGGGTGAGAGAGGAATAAGCACCCGGCTGCCACTGAGCTGCTGCCCATATTTCCAAGATGTTTGGAAGAAAATTAAAAATGTTCAAGTTTGCACTGAAAATAGTAGAGCAAGAATTGAATGAAATGTGATTTACAAAAGCTAGTCCAATATGTTACTTACTCATTACAAATGTTGCATAATATACAAGCCAAAATTTAAATCTCTACAACAACAACAACCAGCAGTTTACATGGGAAAAGGCAAGGCAGTTCCATGTGCACTTGATTAATTATGGTAATAAGTATTTATTTTTCCTGACTCTTCAGTGCAATAATCTGGCTGCAGATTGCTTTTCAGCAGGCACTTGCTGGAGTATCATGTCTGGTCTAGTACAAGCCTTCTTGTCTCAAAAGATTATTCCATCTATGAGGAGTCTGGCAAGTAAACAAAGGAACAGGTGGTTGGCTCCAAAATAGGCAAAGGAATACACATCCACAGTACATGAAGCCATGTTCTGTTTGTTGTTCTGAGCAACCAAGCTCTCTAACCGTGAAGCTTTGTCATTGTGCTGTTACTGTCGTCATAAACTTTTATTTTCTTGTTTTTTAAGTCCAGTGTCAGTTGCATGGTCACTTAGCAGCTGTCTATAACAAATTTATTTGGAGTACAATAACCATCTAAATTGTGCTAAGGAACTGTATCTCATTTTAGAAAATGCTGAATGAGAATTTAAATATCATTCTTATTTCTGTCTAGGAGACTTAGCTAATTTAAACTGGCATAAAAAACAGTTCTCTAGTGCATAAAGCCCTATTAAACCACAAACATGCAGTTTTTTATGGTTTACTTTGGACAGATTAAAAAATATATTGAGCTTTAGAGTTGCTGGTATATGGATTTTAGCCAAATATAACTCCTGCGTAGTTGTGCCAGACTTAAAATGTCCATAGCAGTATTAGCTGTGATTCTAGGGTCACATTGATCAACTGACTGTGTCACTTTAAGAACATAATTTGTCTACAGACTTCTACAGTAGTCATCAAGGTGTAAAGGTATATGTCTGCAGTATCAACAACTATGTTATGAACAATAATTGGACTGTTGGACTATTATTGGATTATTAGAATGTATTATTGGACAGATTGGAGAAGTGTTCACTTATGTGGCCTTTAACTGGTTTGGTTTCTTCTTTTTAATACTTGTTCCTTTCTATCTATTTCATAACTTCCAATTTTATTCTCCGGTGTCCCTCAAGGTTCAATTCTGGGTTCATGTCTTCCATATGCCCACTCTTTGTGACAAAATCTGAAAATATAATGTCCAGTTTTACTAGTCTCCCTGTGACTAGTCAAAAGAATATTGCTAAAATAAAACACTGGAAGTCAGACAATTTCCACCAATCCCTCCACTACACAAAATATCTGAGGTCATTATATACAGTATCCCTCATAGAAAGAGCTCGAATCTCAAATCACCTAGGTGAACAAGCAAATTAAATTAAGTCTTCAGCCTTGGTATAATTTTTAATCAGGAGTAGGTTTTTCAACCCCAGGTAAAGAAAGTTGTCCTTTTTTATCATTTGAGAAATATAACCAAGGTTAAGACTTTTACTTTAACAGCAGATTCAGAGAAACTCATCCATGCTTTTATTTCCTCCCGCCACAACTGCTGAAATTCCCTATTTCCCCATCTCAGTCAGAAATCAATCCACTGCCTACAGATCTTTTCAAAACACTACAGCTCTCCTTCTAACTCAGTCCACAAAGTATGTTTATATCACCCCTGTTTTAACATCCTTGCACTGGCTGCCCATGTATTTTAACATTGATTTAAAAAATCTTACAATTATGTTTAAAGAAAGGTGTAGGCTGGCTCCTCTTTATATTTCTGAGCTGTTATCCTGAGTCAGGATGCAGGCTGACTTTCACTGCTAGTGCGTGGCTGGACATACCAAGGTTACATGTTGAAAACTAAAGGAGACGGGCCCTTTTTTTTTTCAAGGAACCTAAACTTTGAAGCAACACTACAGGAGATCAGTCTTTTTAAAAGACACATAATAAAGCTGTAATGTTTTAAATTCATACATTATAGTTTGATCTTCTCTTTAGTATTGTCCTACAGCCTACAACTACAGCACTCAGTCATGAGAAGAGCCATGAGACTCTGTGTGCACTGCTGTAATCCAAGACAGAAATATGACTTCTCATTTTGTGTCAAGTTTGTGGATCATCCGTTTATATAACTCACAGCAAAACACACCCGAGCCAAGACTCCTCGACAAAAAAAAAAAAAAAAAAAAAACAATAGATAAAGCATAGCATACCTGATTAGCAGGCCCACATGAACTTCATGCCCATGTACTTCTGGTGACACCTCCACAGATTTTACACCGATCTTAAAGGAGTGGAGATGCTGCTTTTAAAACTCAATACATTAACACATCTCCACCCCCATTTGCATGGGTGGGACAATTGTGTGGTGTTAGCATTTAAGACTCACTGAAAAATGAAAAGTTTTTCAAAATAATGCATGTTTTAAAAAAAGATCCCTCTCGATCCTCTTACTGTAAAGTGCTTTAGATGCTTTATGATTCATCCTGCATTCAGAGGCAATTACAAAAGTTCATCCAGTGAAATGTGACTTTGGGCAGTTAGGTAGCCACACAGGTCAAATAATACAATTGAGTGTTTTTGGTCAGAGTAGCTAACACAGTCATATGTAAAGATTTTTGCCATTTTTAGAAGCTTTCAAAAGTTATTTGAGGTTAAAGTCAAGCAGTTATTTATTTATGTATTAGTTTATGCACTGAAGTGGAAGTTGTTGGGTTGAATGGTTTCACAAATTAATATCTGCCATTTCAGCTCCAGGTTGGATCTTACATTTAGTAGTCATCCTACATTTTTAGATGGCTGTGTTTTTCTAAAACACAGCCATAAAGTAAAATCTAAAAGATTCTGCTAAAATCTGCTGAATATTTCTTTCTGCCATCATGAGATATTTTTCAGTTGTTTCAATGGATTCTGTTTGTTCATTTGATGAATATTGTCTATTACAAGCAAAATTCCAGTCCTATTTCCAGTCCAAATTGCTGACTGGACTGGAAAGAGATCTGCATATTCTGTTTGGACCTGCTTATTAGCCTAATAAGCATTATAGAGTGCATTGCTTGACCAGACCCAGCTGTAAAAACCTGAATATTCCAGAGGCTCCAAGCTGTTGCAGCACAGCTGAATTCAGAATAGAGAACAAATCCCAGGAGTTTGCATCCAGTAATATAACTTGGTGTAAAAATGCCTTTGCGATGTTGTAGTAAGCTAGCATATAGTTTGCTGTACGTTCTTGTTGAGTCCCAGAAGAGGAATGTTTTTAATGAGCCCCCCAGTGATGACAGTCTCAAGACCCTTGTGAACAGGGATCCTGGATTTTTTTTTTCTTTCCTTTTTTTTTCCTTTTTTGAGGACAATCATTGTACCTTCATGTTGTGAATTCCCCAGACAACTGTGACTCTTCCTGAACCCATACTTCGCTGAAAACATTACACTTCCCCTGCCACCAGATTTCATGGGCGAAGGGAGGGGAGGGTTGGACTCATCTGAATTTGAAAAACCGTGTCTTTTGAGAACAGAATTCCCAGGTGTAGTGGGCTTGCCCTGGAATTCAGATTTATCAAGTTCTGCTCTGAGTACAAGTTGTATCAAAAAGGAAGTGGGGATCATTTGGCAAGTGGCAAGAAGATGAGATAATTCCATAGAGTTGTAACGCATCTCTAAAGTCTTACAAAATGAAAAATGAAAAAAAAAAGAGAGAGAGAGACTAAAACAAGGTCAGACATCTCTTAAAATATTCAATTTCTTCCATGTTTGCTGGCACAATCCAGTGTCATTCATTATACACACAAGTGATAAAACAGGGAAACCTACCCATTGACCATGACTTTCTTTTGTTTCTCTTTGTACATTGTCAGCCCTAAATTGACAGTAACATTAAACCACATAAGCATAAAACCTCAGTTGCTTAGGAACTTTCCAGTAATGTTGGCAGCTGTCTATACTGCATTGCTTCTCTTTCATATTCCTTTGATAGAAAAGTCTGAGGATGCACAAAATAATGCACACCCAGAACAATATACCAAGACAGGAATTATTGTATACAGTTAAAGATATTTTCATCATCAATCATCATTTGATCATTTTATGACATATGTTTCCATAATGTTACTGTTTTTTACAAATTCTAGGAAAATGTATTCCAATGTAATCACTTTGTGGACACTTTTAATCGAGTTCTAATGAGTGTGGATGTGAACAGGAAATGTATGGTGGCTCCAGCTAAACAAACAGAACCATTTTCCTGTTTTGTTTTGAAATATGTAATACGAAATATATTGAATTGAAAAAATTGGTCAGTTGCTGGAACCTCTTGGTTTATATCATAGAGCAGTTCTGCCCAAAAACTAGAGGCAAACTTGTATTTTATGTTTCATACCAAAGAGACTATAGCATTTGCATCATAAAAGGTCCATTTTGATTTTTTGATTTTGTGTAATTTTGCCATTTGACTGGCCTAGATAACATCATCTGGGACTGACTGGAAATGAAAACTGGCTCTGTACTTTAGACTCACCTGCCAACTCCTCCAAATCCAACCAAATTTTAATAGTTTCATCAATATGCTGCTATGACAAAATTAAGAAAATAAAGAGAGATTTCACTTATCTGCGCATAAGCACTCGAACTGTGCTCTCAGAACTTATGATCGTGACAGACGTGTTATTTTGTTACGATCGCTTCTGAGCGTGAAAGCTTACTCTCCTGGGCCAGCTGTCAGAGCTACAGCCCACTGTCTCTGTTTGTGTGATTCTTCTGTCCATCCGGATCAGCCAGCCAGTGGCACAGTTATATTGCAGTGTTCAGGAATCCTCCACATTGTCCAGATGGCCAATCCAACTCTGGGTGACATGATGCCAGGATGGAATATTTTTAGTACAACCACAGTGTGTTTCAATGCAGAAATATTCTCAGCTGTAGGAAATCAAATGTGAAGCTTTTGTTTGGCTTTTTTTTTTTTTTTTTTTATCTGATGTTTGTTCTGAGCTGGTGGTAGCTCAGACCTCTGTTCACCTTGGATTTTGAACTTCACACATCTTGGCTCCGAGCTTATTAAAGCTATGTCTAAAGCCTGGTTATTTATGATTTGTCAGGGTTATCCCACAGACACAATTTTTTTTGTCAAATATGTGACTACTAAAACAAATACAGTGGATGAGCTGTGTGCTGTTGGGGTCTTGACAGTGTTAATCCTGAGCTGTGAATCCTTAACTCTCGACTTTGGAGAGTCATAGGTTCGGGTTTTCCCAGAGCTAAGACATGGAAGAGTCAAAGGCCTTAGACCCACAGGAAACTCAGAGACATTTGAGCTTTCTGAGATTTTGTGGATTTGTTGGTTGTACTTAAAGTGACAGCAGTTGAGTATTTTTTTTCTTTTTTAACTTTAACTTATCATTCTGGAATAACTGCTGACTGCAGGAGGTAATAACTAAATAATGACTACATCACTGGTGTTTGTTCTCTAATAGATTCACTTTTATTATGCAGTTTTGGCTGAAATTTCATCAAAAATTGAAGGCATGATTTTCTTGGCACACAGGAAATGGAGTTGTGCAACTAAAAGAGAAAGAGGATTACATGTTTGATTTGCTTTGATTAACTGTTGACTCCTCCTGGTGAAAGAAAATTAGCACTGTTGTCAGAGGAGTGAAAGAAGGTGAAGACAGATTGTGACAGAAATGGATAAACAAGAGAAAACCATGATCAGACAGTGACAAAAATTCATTTGTGGAATTTTCTGCTGGGACCGATTTTATTGATTTATTCTTTCATGATCCACTGGTTCACAGATGTAGCACCCCAACGGGATTTGCCCTGATTTTCTAGACTATCATTAGTAAACGGTCATTATTGGCATTATTTCTACTGGATCAGTAAATAACACGACCTGCTTAGTTATTGATAATAAAAACAAGTGCTTTACTCAACCTTTCCTGCCTCCTATCATAGCACTGGGATTGGGTCAACAATAGCTGTGTTGCTACCACTACCACCACTACCGCTCAGATCCAGGAACAAACCTCTATGTTGTCCATTATGCTAATGGGTTTCTCTGTCTTATTCTCTCACGATAAAGTACTAAATAAAATGCAAAGCAATTTGACACAAACATTTGTACCACATTGAAACTCAACAGAGGGAAGTTATCCATTGCCGCTGTCAGCTACTAGTTAGAGAATTGGAGATTGTGGACAAAATCTGGTCCAGCACCTAAATAAAAGTCAACATTTTCAAGCGGAATCAAAACTGAATTTTGCATACATTTTTGGTGACAATATAACCATAAGACTCAGGATAAGTCAGATGAAATTGAGCTGAATATATCGTCTTGTACTAATATTCAATGCCATTATAGTGGAAATCCATGTCAAACAAACCTGAGCCGCATCCGTCACCAGACTAAACAGGTCACACCAAGGAGAACAGTAATGATGCCTTTCAAACACTATAAATGAAACCGACATGAATAACCACTTTATTAAATAAAACTGTGCCAGATATCTAACTTTATTTTATCAAACAAAGTTTTAATTTAACAGCTTTATGTCACAAGAAAGCATAACTGTGAAACACTATACTTTTATAAGGCAAGGCAAAGCAAGTTTATTTGTATAGCACAATTCGCACAAAAGGCAATTCATAGTGCTTTACAGAGGCAAGGAAAGACATTGGAAATTAAAACAATCAATAAAAACAAAAAAGAGAAAAGAAATGTAACTAAAAATATTTAGAAATTAAAAAAATAGTTACAAAAACAATTTAAAACATTAAACAATAGATAGATTTTTGTTAAAACAATTAGAGTTACGGTGAAAATCTCAGAATTTTTTAAAAGGCTGTTTTGGTGACTGATTTTATATGACTGTTGAAGGTCAGATCTGAGTCTATCAGCACGCCAAGGTTTCGGACTTGGTCTTTAGTTTCTAGAGACAGTAACTCAAGGTGTTTACTGACAGCAGCCCTTTTCTCTTTATTGCCAAAAACAATGACCTCAGTTTTTTCCTGACTTAATTGAAGAAAATTTTGGTTCATCCAGTTTTTGACTTGCACTCGCCAGTTACACAATGACTCTATCGGACTGCAGTCATCTGGGGACAGTGCAAGATATTTGTGTGTCATCTGCATAACTATAATAGTTGACATTAGAATTCTGCAGAATTTAACCCAAAGGCAGCATACATAGGCTGAACAAAAGGGATCCAAGATCTGACCCCTGAGGAACCCCACATGTCACAGCCACTCGATCGGATTGATTACTTCCAATGGTCACAAAATAACTCTGCTCCTCCAAGTAGGGCCTGAACCATTCTAGGACAATTCCACGGGGTCCTGCCCAGGTTTCCAACCTGTTCAGCAGTATGCTGTGATCCACAGTGTCAAATGCAGCACTGAGATCCAGCAGGACCAGAACTGATATCTTGCCTGAGTCAGTGTTTAACCTTATGTCATTTAACACTTTAATAAGAGCTGTTTTAATACTGTACTGAGGTCGAAAACCTGAAATTTGTCGACTGGAGTTCAAGAAATTGATTAAAAACCACTTTCTCAACATTTTTGGCTATAAAAGGAAGATTTGAGACAGGTCTGTAGTTGGTTAACATGGAAGTAGCCAGCGTTTGCTTTTTTAAGAGTGGCTTGATGGCAGCTTGCCTGATTGAAGTGAGCAATTTATTATTTGCTGCAGATCTATTTGGACAGATTTTACAATAGATTTAAAAAAAAAAAAAAAAAAAAAAAAGTCAAATGGCATTGTGTCAAGATGGTTTAAGATGCTGAACTGTTTCTTCCAAGTTTTTTTTGTTTGTTTGTTTGTTTGTTTTTGTTTTGTTTTGTTTTGTTTTTTGATCAACTGTATTAAATTCTGACATCACAGTTGATTCATTCCTAGGCAGTTTTAGGGATTGCATCATTTTATTATTTTGCAGATTTGTGTTTATATTTAACCTTATAGATTTGATTTTTTCATTGAAAAAAAAAGCAAATTCATTGCATTTTTCTTTTGAAGAGAGTTCTGAAACTATCTCTTTTGAGGGGCTTGTAAGCTTATCAACCATAGCAAAGAGAGTGCGAGTGTTGTTGATGTTCTTATTAATAATTTCAGAGAAGTGTAGCTGTCTAGCCTTGATTAACTCATGGTTTAAATTACAGAGACTTTGTTTGTAGAGGTCATGGTGAATTTGAAGTTTAGTTTTTCTCCATTTACACTCTGCTTTCCTGCATTCTGCCTTCAAGGCCTTTACCATCATAGTGTTCCTCCATGGTGATCTCTGTCTACTCAAGGTCATCTTAGTATTAATAGGTGCAACAGCATCCATGACATTTGAGATTTTCCAGCTGAAATTATCCAGGAGTTCATCAACTCCTGTCTCTGCACTCACAGTTGGTGACATAGCTATAGCCTCTATAAACTTGGCACTAGTATTCTCATTTATATACTTTTTCCTAACACACACAGAGGTTATTTGGATATTTGGAATTATCTGTAAGTCAAAGAACACACAGAAATGATCAGAAAGAGTCAAGTCCTTAACATCAACAAAAGAAATGTCAACACCTTTAGAGATAACCAGATCTAGAGTGTATCCCTGAGTGTGTGTGGGCACAGAAGTCTTTGGCATTAGTGTCCATGATATTGTCTATGTCAATGTTAAAATCCCCAGTTACAATAAAAAAGTTGTAATCAGTGCAACTGACAGCAGATCAGCAAACTCATCAATGAATTTTCCTGAGTACCTTGGTGGTCTATAAATGATTAGAAAAAGAACTTTTGGATCACCCTTCATTAAAAACAGAGACATTCAAAAGAGCTAAAATCACCAAATGTAGTTTCCTTGCACTGAAATACTGATTTAAAAATGGCAGCAACACCCTCACCCTTCTTGCCAATTCGACACTTATTCATAAAACTGTAATTTGTTGGTGCTGCCTCATTAAGAATGGTAACACAGCTACATTCAGTCAACCATGTTTCACTAAGAAGTAAAAAGTCTAGATTATAGGTCATAATCATGTCATTTACTATCAGTGGTTTGTTGGCTAGTGATCTGATATTGAGTAAGGCTATCCTTGTGGGGATAACAGGAGACACTGGTAAGTTTCGCAGTTGACATGCCGTACTCAATAGATTGGCCGATTCAAATGAACTCCTTTCTATTTCTCACCAGTTTAACCACTTTTCTGTTACCTGTCATCACAGGGATTGAGAAGGGTATCTGAACTCCATAGGGCCCTGACTTTTCCTGGTGAAGAACATTATTTATATCAGTAATGCAGCCTGGACCCGGCACATATCAGTCAGACTCACAGATATGATTCAAAGGAGGTGAGGGGGTTCGGTGACTTTTGGTCAAGGGTTGTTTCCGAGGTGGTGGAATAAGAGGAGCTGGACGATGTGGTAGATTAAGGGGAAAATTAGGGATTTTGGTGTGGTGTTAATGCTATAATGTTAGTACAGATATAACTAATTACTATAGCTTTGTTGGTAAATGGTAGCCATCTATACACTGACGTAAATGCAATAAGATGTTTACTATGTGACACGTGCTGTAAGTCATTTAAAGGAAGAGGGAAGGGAAAAAAGGAAGTGCAGTGATGCTGTATTGTCAAAAAAGACACATATTTTCATTATCTACTTTTCAATTTTCTGAGGGACCAGGAATATTTTTAGATGCTGGGTATGACAGTAGCCGAGCTTAACATTAGATTTGATGATTCGATCACAAGGATCATATGATCCTGTCTGATCCCTCTACGGCCATCACTTATTGGGATGTTATATGTCCAAGCCAGCCAAGACAGCTTACTGCAGAGGCTCCAATACTGAGGGGAAAAAAGAAATCAAAAACCCACCTACTGGTATTACAAGTTACTTAATTTATATCAAAGAATATTTTTTTCAAATTCATTCGAAGAGATATGTCTCCATTGTAGATGTCAAAGCTTATTGGCCCCACAGAAACAATGGCAAATCCTGACTTATTCAGAGGAAACATAATAGGAAGAGGTGTCAATTTTATATTTTATCCTCAATTGTCACAGTGTAATAATAGTACTATAAAAGAGGGAAGAAATTTGTTTTAAAATATCATCCGAATGGAATCCGAGCTTTAGTTTTTTAAGACTTGTCACCAAAGTGAATGTGTGTGAATGTGCAATAAAGTAAAACACAATCATATTGAGTTAAATAGAAATATGCACATATCCTCTGCTAATTGACGAAAGCAGTTAATTTCAAATTGCCTGTAATTTATGTAATTCATCTCATAATCATCAGGTTAGGCTCAGTATAATTGCCACAGGTTATTTAAAAACTGAATAAAAGAAAACACAGAAGTGACTAGCAAATACACAACTGTACTGAGCTATAATGTTAATACAGGTATGGTCTTTTTGGGCTGTTTGTAAATATTGATTTAATTGCAACACATCAAATCTGGTCCAATCTGCACTAACTACCTTGCCATGATAACTGACTAATGTTTGTTCAGTGTTTTAGTTCAAACTAATTACTATAGCTTTGTTACACTGACATAAACACAAGATGTTTACTATGTGACACGTGCTGTAAGTCATGCTCAAACGCTTTCAGTCAGCACTGTAATATTTAGATTATCCTCTGTGTGATGTACGACAGGCGCTAAAACAGAACTATCCTATTATACACACAGTGTGGCTCTGCTATTCCTGGCTGGTTTGGGGGTTAACAGGGTTAATGCAAGACGTGATGACTTATGTCCTGAAGGGAAAATGAGCTTTTCTGGTGTAATATCTCACAAAAAGCTGAAACGATCAAGTAATACTCATTTGACCATACAGCTCCGCAACCTGATCTCCACAACCACATATGACATTTTAGCTTAATCATGTTATTTATTTGTGAAGGTGTCACACCCGTGACGGGTCAAACAAATCCTTTAATGTGAGGCATCACATTGTGAATTCTAAAAAGCAGTTTACCTCCGGGAGCTTTAAGTGAGGTGTGCTTAACAACGCACTGATGGATGTCTGCCTTTGCTGATGGCCTGAAAAAGCTAACCTGAGTTTGTCCTAATGGCACTACGGTCTGATGAATACATATTCAGTCACAGAATGTGTGTGTATGCGTGCGCACGCGTGTGGGGTGTGTATGAGTGTGTGATCACATGGCTCATGAGAAATCCTCCATTGGGACAGGTTCCAGCAGATTGGGCCGGCATTAGGGAAAGCGCCGCTACATCCAAGAATTTAACTCAGAGCCTCCATTTCCTCTCTGGGCTTGTGGTGGTGTTTGTTTTTCCTAAACATTGTTTACTTTGTGCATTGTGTGTGTGTGTGTGTGTGTGTGCACATTTGTGTTTATATTAGTTTTTCATAGATCTGACGTTAAAACTGGGCGCCTGGCAGTAATAAAAATTTAATCCCTGTCGGCCTCCGTTCCATGGAAAATCGATTATTCTCACAGTGGCTACCTGACAAGGTTTGTGTCAGGTCTTTTTATTTCAGTAACGGTTGCCATGACACAACTGTCACTGTCCACTATAAAAAGCATGACTACCAAGGCAGATACTACTACATGTTTCCCTAATTTTTATTAATAAACTTCAACATCCTACCATTTCATATCATGTCATATTAGGTGATGCTGGGCAACCAGTTAAAGCCAATTAGGCCAAGGTCAGGAGGCCATTTGTGGTTATTTATGTATGTGGTTGCTAAGCAGGTTGTGCCCAGCTCTGTTTATACAGTTATTTGTTTTTCGAAGACTAGTCTCCTTCCCTGCACTCAGTGCGACTTTCTTCTTTGGCCTCATCAGCAAATATGAAAAAAAACATAAAAAATCAGCCCCACTGGGTCTGAAGTAGGTCAAACTGTTAGTAGTTAATTTGGGCTTGGCTCAGACGGGCTTGAAACAGCACTTATTTTTCTGTTCACTTAACTCCCTCTCTCTGGATAATAGATGATGCTGTCCAAAGCCCTTAATCTTATAGTTTTTGCAATATTCCAAACTTGTAATTTTCAGAACCATAATTTCATGCTCCTGGTTAATGTGAAGAGCAATTATTTGTATATATTGTGTAGTATGATAAAATAATAATAGTTAAGAAAAACACTTTCCTGTCTGCATCATTAACTCTAGATGGTGTAATCTGGGGTATAAAATGATGTGTCAGACACTAAGGGCTTACAGTGTTGTCACTGTCATTAAGTATGCATTGTTGATGTTGATTCCAAGCAGCTCTGCTGTGTGTGCAGCATGTCACTCACTTGTCGCGGCATTTCAGACTCAATATCCAATCACGTCTACCACAAGGAGCCCTCAATCATACCGTCTCCTCTCTGACACGCTACGAACTTCATTCGGTATCTCAAATTTAAAACGTATGATAAGAGACAGTGTAAGACACTGGGCTTACACTATGCAAATGTTAAGAGACAACGTGAACAAGTTAAATAGGGTTTTTAAAAGCTTACATCCATCCAGCGCACGCTGATGTTGACCTCTCTGCACCCTCACTGATAACAATACAGCTAATAAAAGGATTTTGCTCTGCATATGATTTGACAGCTTGATATCAATTAAAATAAAGATAATTGCAATCCTTATATATTATGATGTACATGACAAAGTTGTTATATTTTAAAATTGGCACTTTAGAACAGTCTCACCATGTTATTACCACCACACTACTCTTAGTTACTTAACAAAGAGTTAAGTAACTGTCCAAGCTGAATGTGACTCAACGTGCAGAGTTTCAGTACATTTGCTCTTGAGATGAAACATTAAAAGACACATTTTAACTATGATTCAGTTGGTTGATAAAACAACATTGAGTGTCGTTCAACTGTTATTTTGCCAGGTTAAATAAGAGACTCTAATTAAAATGTGTTACATGATATATTGTTGAAAAAGTAATTACAGTCATTTGATAGACCTCATTCAAAACAATTTGACTCCAGAGCAAAGATTACTTGTTTCCTGGATGTAGTTTTAATTGGACATTCATACATGATATCATAGACACCATCTGTATATTTCCGTCATTACCAGTTTAATATTTAAACTTAAACAGTCAGTGGTATTTTTGTAGCGTGTGTCCTGCAGACTGAATTTTTGCTTTTGATGAAGCAAAATGTTTTTTGGGTTTTTTTTTCTTTCTAAAATATGGGGAAATAGAATCACTGTGAGTCACTGGAATTAAAAGTCACACAGGTGAGAGCCTTTGAGGTGATAAATGACCTCACTCAGAGATGATTCAGAAATAAAAAGCCTGGAAAAGGAGATGAACCAGAGGCCATATGAATACAAATAAAACCATTAGGTTTCAAGTCTTTGAATCAAGACCAAATAGAATATTTCTCACCATCCCCTTTGGGTTTTGTATTGTCAGTGTTTGATCAACTCTTTAAGTAACACCGCTGGGTTTTCCTAACATTAATATTCTTGTGCGCATGCATGCAGCCTGTTACAGTGTAACTAAATTCCCTCTGGGATCAATAATATATTCTGATTCTGATACATCAAATGTCACGTACATTTTTTATTCATTATGTAACCATATGGCTGAAGGTTCCATCCATCCTTACAAAAGCTTTATGTAAAATCAAAGTCACTTGGTAGCATTATTAGCTACCATATTATGGAAAACATTTCAGTCAGTTGTGTATAGATATATCAATATATATCTATATCTTTTAACTTAATATGCAGACAAACACATATTGGATTCAGTGTCACTGGAACGAGTGGTGGTGATATACAGCGCATACAATAAAGATCGAATCAGCTCTAAAGTTTGTCAGTTACATTAAAGTCTGAACAGTATAGATGTGATTTATGAGTTCCTAAGTTAAAGCAGGCAACATGAATGCAACACAGATGGGCTGTAACTTACACAGTAAGTGGCATATATTGGTTTTAATTGACTGAGAATTGTCTCTAACGGTTGATTCTTTTGATTTAGGGGCTTTTACTGCTCCAGGTCTCAGGTGCTGCTTTGCACGCAGTCAACATTACTGTGAATGAATTAGACTTTAATGTCTTCTTTATTCTGACATGAAGGATAATGTGTAAATACATTTCTATCTATTTGTTGAAGGCAGAGAGGTGATTTTTTTTTCTTTCTTCCAGTTTTCTATAGTATATATGCAGTGAAACACTCTGCATGTGTTCTTGTGCTTTTAGCCATGGCAGCATTCCAACAGAAAAATGGGACGCTGCCTCGCGTAACATGAAATGAACCACTAAATTGGCTGCATAGATACTGAAAAAAAATACTGAAAAAATGTGTCATCATCCAACGTATTATTATTATGGAGACACTTGACAATTTGTACATTTTACATACAGTATATGAAGAAGAAAAACACAGACTTAATAGAACAAAAACTCAAATGTTTGGCTAATGATCTTTTTTTTGCAGTTGGTTTAATAAATCATGGAAAATGTTTGGAGTCTTTGTCCTGTCCTGTCATTTTTAGTCATTTGTTAAAGGCAGTGAGACACTGTAGACACAGTTATATTCTGTATTCTGTCAATAAATCTGTGTTGCTTTCTGTGCCAGTGGCAAAAGTTAACAATTATAAATGTTAATAGGCAATTCATTAAATAATCAAACTCTAATTGTAATATTAATAAGTGTATTTTAGTCCAAATCCTCTGAAGCAGTTATTATAACCAACTGTGCTGAGTGATTAATCTGATTACCAAAAAAAAACGAATCAAGTTTCCTGCTAGAAGTGGGATAAATGCCACACTTGGCAAAAAAAAATTAAATAAATAAATAAAATAAAATAAATGAAAGTGGTTCTTTTCAATGGCTTTTGACTGATATATTTAGCATTAGTGAATTATTTAATAGCCATTATGAAGCCATTAGTCACAAACGCTGTATTATTGAAAAATGGTACTGAAACATCTTTTACCATATTCCAGCACGACAACACTCAAACGACAACTATAGATCAGTTTTAAGTTTTATTTTCTTCTGCACCAAGAATCTGGGGCAAGAAACTCTTCAAACCCGTAATGTAAAACACTGTAACACGATCACAATATAGGATTTTGTTTAATTTCATAATTAGTCTAATATTGTGGCTGAATGTTGCATTGTAGTTCAGTTCACACCTCCACACACAGACACGCACCAGCCTGGCCCCTGTTTGCTCATAAGCCGTATAAAATACCTGTAACTTTTGTCCTGATATGTCATCTGCTCTCATAAATTCCCCCGTCCTATAAAGGGGGTGTGGGGCAGAGGCATGAAGGAGAAAAATGAACTCCATCAGGAAGCTGGATAAAATTTCTCTGACACACACAACCTTGGTCCAGTAAGAATATCTCTGTATCCTGCTGACATGTGATCTTCTGAATCTATTTGGGACAGCTTGTCTCGCTGAACTCTAAACAAGTCCTTTCAAGCTGCATCATTCATCAATTTCAGTCCTGTTTGTGGGCTACAGATGATACCCCACAAGCTCAATAACTGGCAGACATTTAACAATATGTCACAAAGGCAGACTCAGACTCAGACAACCCCCACTTAAAGCTTCCGCTAATCCAACGCTTCAGGTGTTGACGAAATGCTTAAGGTGTCGCACAAAGCTTATCACACACTATTGTTACCATGACAGCATTTAATCAACATCCGTCGCCGGTGAGCTTTGCACAATTGGCATTACTGTTGCTGGCAGGTGAGCACTGGTGAACTGAACTCCACAAGCATAGGCACACTTTCTCTTTCTTTCTTTTTTTTTTTTTTTTTTTTGCTAAATCGCTCTTTGTTTGTGATGATGGTACAGTACCAGCAAAGCACTTTCTGCTGATGGAGAGGTTCAGCAGATAAATGATGAAAGGGATTCTCTGAGAACTGTTGTTATGGCTCTTTGAACTATTTTTACTGCCTTGTTTTCCACGATCGCTTGGATGTCCTACACTTCCAAGACAACCTCTCTCTGTACAGTCTTACCAAAATTGTGTCTTCTCTACAACTGGGATGTCATTATAGTGTGATGTAGTGGTGTGTACTGAAAGACTGAATTGAGCCTGTATTCTCGAATGCATATTAAACTAATCTGATGAGGGAGCTCCAGTTTTACAAACAAACAAACAAAAAAAAAAAAGATTTTCATGTAATGAGAACTAATGAGGCAGGTTGTAAAAAAAATTGTAGTGGTGAGCTGTTGTGATTGTTTTCCTACCTTAATAAACGCAGTCCATTTATTATGTGTTGAATTAGATCTTAATTTATGTTTTGATTAAACAATGTAACATTTACCTCAATACATCTGTTCACTAACTAGATTTTATTTTCAGACAGATTATATGGCTGTAACATGATAAATGTTCTGGGAATATTCTCAGACACCATTTCTATTAGTACCACATTTTTAAACAATGTGAACATTAACATTAAAATAAATACAACAGTATTTGTTTGTCAGAACCTCATTTTATTTTTTTTTTAAAAACATCATGGTTTATTCTTCTATTACCTCTTTGATTCTTCTGATGGTTTCTTCTTGAAAACCCAAATATGCAGAAAATTATTGAATTTAACCCTTTCCCTTGCTTTATTAAGTAAAACTTATTTACAGGAACCATTATTAAAAAGCTATCATTCTTACACCACATAAGACATTATTACAAGACTTTTAAGCTTTTTTTTCTGACTTCAGTAATATAATAACAAATACACAAGGGTAAGAACTGCCAATTTTAATTGTCAAATAACAAGATTAATGTGGTATTTGTTTAATGTACTGGACCGTATTCATTAAAGGATTTTTATTTTTAACTAGTTTGGGAAGAGCAATGCTGTACAAAAAAGTATATCCACACCAATCACATTAAGAGTCAGTCCAGAGTATTTACACACATTCTTTACAATAGAAGTAATACATCATTTTCTGTCACCATGAAAATTAGGTTTTATTGTATTTAGCAGTTCTCATTAAATTAGGAAAAATAAGATTCATTTTGTTGTTTTCCAACTTTTCTGTTTACTTTTTACAAAACATTTTACCCTGTGTCCTTTAGCAAAACATCAAAACTTCCATTTCTGTTCCAAAAATAATCTGTAATTTAGAGCTCTTTTGTGTGAATGCGCTAACATATGACGACATGTACAAGAGCGGAAATATTATCCCTCATCTTACCCAGTAATGCACCTTTGAAACGGCTTAATCAGTAGAGCTGCCATCTATTATGGTGACATGCACAGGACTCGTGGGTTGAGCCTCGCCCCAAGAGGAGGCTCAAGTATTTCCTTTAAAGAATGAGGCCTGTATCATCGATGCCTGTTGACCCTGACCACGCGGGTTAAGCTCCTCACATGAGGTCGGTGTTTCCGATTTCCATTAATATTCTAATATGATAGTTTTAAGAGTTGTGCAGTGGTAGTTTAAGACTTGTGTTATTGAGTTTGTAATGGCTCGGATGAACTCATTATCTCTGTTAGAAATCCACCAGCGTCTGTATTAAGTGGGATGAGATGCATTTTAAGCTGTAGTTTACCTCCTGTGATAATGTTCAGCATAATTTATTTCACATGTTCACGCACATCTGGGAGCCGAGGATGCAAACTGTAATAGCTTCTTCAAGAAGATAGGGACTACTATCTATAGGTTCTCAGTATGTGTGTGTGTGTGTGTATACCTGCATAGATAATGGACGAAGAAGCAAGGTAAGCCACCCTTCACCACTATCGTGCATCACATTCAAGGCTGTATTTTTTTTTTTTTTTTTTTTTTTCTTTTTTTTTTTTGAATTGGCTTGATTACTAACGCAGCCATCTGTCATTCTGGCAGGTACAGTACAGGACTCATGAACACTGCACTCAAAAGGAATCTGCAGTTGTTTTTATGAAAGACGTCATCCATAAAGAGTTAATAGCCCCTGTAAAACTTGCCACCTAAGATAAAAAATACTCACATGGCCTTGAGAACATCCTACAGTCTCTGGCTTTTGTTAAAATGCCCCAGCAGTGCAATGAAAAAGTGGTTTTGTGTGAGAAAAGGAAGTACTAGAGATAATTTTATTAAAGAGATCAAATGACTGTAATGTTCACCTTAAAGCGTGAAACATTTCATTCTCCGCTGATGAAAATTCAGTGTTTATTTAAAGTGTGTAAACACTTCAGTTAAAATTTAAGTGGAGTTGGAGTCATTTTCTTGACTCAAGAGGAATTACGGCACATTTATCATATTATAGATACTATTTTGTTTTCTCCTGTGCCAACACTTCTTTTTTTTTCCCCTTCAATTCAAAACATGACTTCATATTTCCTCCTTGGTGTTTCTGTTAGCTGGTGAGGTTATTTGCTGTAAATGTCACCTGGGACGCTGAGTGACAAAATAATGACAACCTTTTTTTTTTTTTTTTTTTTTTTTTTTTTTTTTTTTTTGAGGGAGAGCAATTTCCCAGAATTGAATGAGCAGGATGTGTGGAGAGTGAACAATGTGCGCGCTCGCCTTTCCGATTGGTCTCAGTCAATACCGTTCTGACATCTCTCCAAGAATGTGTTCAGACAAATAGATTGGATGGTTCACAAACAGACCCTGAGAAGCAAAATAAAGATTTAAACACATACTGTACATGGGTCGTCTTAGTGGCCCCTGTTTATGTCAAAATCACCCCCACACATCCTTCCTTCCTCCTCCTCAAACTATGATTATAGTTTAAGGGCGGAGATGGATCACATTAAGGGACAATCAAAATATGCAGAACCCGTTCTGTTCCGAGAAATGCTTCTCCTGCTGGAATATACAGGACCATACCTACGACATAAATCTAACTAAGAGCTCGCCCGTAGCCACACATTCAGAAAATATTAGTTCATTTAAGTGTGACTGAACACGGTGGGTTGAGTGACACAAAAATCCATTCGTCCCATTAACATAGTAACTGTATCTATTTGCATGTCAAATGTTGAAGAGAATATTGAGTTGTGGTTTGACAAATACACATCTCCTTTATTGTTGTTATGTGACACTTTTATGGCGGTGTAATGGTTAGTCTCTGTGTTTTTGTAATTAGTTTTGAATTCGAAGCAAAATTCATATTTTTCATATGTTTGCCCAGTTGTTCTTTTATTTTTTGTGTGTGTGGTTCTTTTTTTGTTTTATTTAACACGTGACTTTTCAAAGTGTCGTCTCTCGTGTCTCGTATGAACGATATTTTCGGAGGGTTGAACATGTGCCGGTGAAGGCAGTTGTGGTGGTACATCTCTGGTGTTAATTAAATGGTTCATTGGATTTGAAAATGAATTTAAAAAGTGACACTTTGGATTTAAGGAGGGAAGAAAAAAAAAAAAAAACGTGTAAAATGTTACAAAATGATTACTGGTGTGAAAACAGAACAAATTACTAGATATCACTGAAGCAATCTGGAGATGTTTCTGTAATACCAACAGAGCTGTGGCAGTAATGGCCTGTATGTAAAACCACATGTGTTCGACATGTTAAAATGAAAGTTTCAAAAGCAAGTATCACCCAAGGAGGATGACTGACCTCTTGCCAGTGTCATTACATTTTTATTTGAGCACATCATTATTTTATTCTCATTGGTTCATTATAAAAAGGTTGCAGCTGGAGGGAGATGCAACTAATTGTAAACGTCCTTTTTTATTATTTTATTTATAGATCTGAAATGATTAGCTTAGAATGATTTGTCAAATAACTTGTGGAAACTAGCAAAGTACTTTTACAGAAGTTCTGTCCCTCACTTGAATATAGAGAAGGTTGCACCTCATTTAAATAATTCAATTTTCGGTTGCGTCATACTTCGTTGCATTTTGGAGGAAAATTTTTACTTTTTTTTTGCTTCACTACATTTATTTCACATCTTGAGTTACTTGTTACTTTGCAGATTCTGAACCGTAATGTATTATCATATATCAAGATGACACTTTATTGATCGGCCAGGATCAGCTCCACCTTTAGCAGCTGCAACGTTAAAGTGATGTATACATTATTCCATCGATAATTATAATCCACGAATATATAAACTATTAATCTGCTTAATGAGCACTTTGACATTTAGTACTTTAAGTGCATTTTCGTGTTACTACTTCTCCTAAAGTACAAGACTGAAAAATGCTGTTTTACATCATTGTAAGCTACGTATTTTTTGGTTTTGAGCTTTTCCTCTGGACTTTTTCTGGCTATTTGTCAAATTTAATAGACAAAATGATTAATTGATGACAGATGACAATCATCAGATCAATAAACATTTTCTTAATTATTATTTGAAGCACTCGTTTTTGAGACTGTATCATATTTGGATATAAAACCTAAAAAAAACAGAATAAATAAGAAAAGTTAGATCAGATAAACGTAGCAGAATAAAAAGTTCCATATTTGCTTTGAATTAATGTCCTATTACTTTCCATGATTGGTTATTGGTATTATGGGGGCAGATTAGATGAGGTTAGCTGATTGGATATTGGTAAAAATGTCAAGTATATTAGAATAATAAATAAGAAAAAATAGTACAAGAAAACATCTTATAGTACTTTAATAGAATCAATATGGAAAAAAAAAGAAAAGAGAAAAAAACCTCTTTTTCCATTGCCCCCCCCCTTTTTTTTTTTTTTTTTTTTTTTTACAGATTGATCTTCAGTAATAAATTTCAGGTAACATTTTCCTGGGGTTGATTCATGGCATTTGAAACGAAGCTCCTCAAATGTTAAGTGTGGCTAGGTTACATGTTCCTCCTACGCTGTCAGATCCTGCCGCGGTAGATGAGGTTCGCCTATCACAGTCTCAGAGCAGCACCGGGGAAGGACTGACACAAAAGCAGGGAGTCATAAAACATTCAACATCATTCAAAGTCTTCTCTCCCATGCACGCTTAGACAATGTGTCATTCAAAACAACAAGAGAATGTCGGCCCAGGATGCAGATCCAGGAAACTTTTTGGGAGAATAATGAGATTTAAAGGAGGGGGTAAAACTTGTGGGAAAAATGTTTCTGCTTAACACATTTTTTTTTCCTCTATCCATTGTCTGCTGTAGCAGTATATCAAACATACTTACAATGGCATATTCCCATTTCCAAGCTACTTCTAATAAAGTCATAATATTATTCTTTGTCAGATGTATAGGATTTAGAATTAATAGGAAACCATTTTAAGAGGAAGTAATGTTATACTGAATCTTGACTGAGCACCACATCACACCTTATTTAGACATGATTACACACCCAAAGCATTACTCTTTCTTTACGTTTTCTTAACATTTACATTGAGAATGGGAAACAAAATGTATTCCTTATGCAAATGTGTCTAACCACAATTAAAGTCTGCCTGGAAATGTGCCATTCATTTGAGTTCGTTTCTCGCCTTTATTTTATTGTTTTATGAGGTCTTTAAAATGTAAGTGCTCCTTTTTCTTTCCCTCACCTAGAGCACACAGCTGTGAGCCAGTGCTGTGAAAAAGAAAAAAAAAATCAGGTTACCGTGTGTTGAACTGTTTAAGCGCTAAGCAGCAGGTTTGATGAATTACAAGTCAGTTAGTCCATTTTGCTGACAGAATGTAAATTTATTTATGATCCCAAGACTGGGAGAAAATGAAATCATCATATATTTCCAAACGCTCACACAGTGTTTTAGATTAAGGGAATCTACTTGGGATGGAAACACATTCTATGAATAAATTGCTCGAAACAACTCTTGAAGCACTACACTCAAAAATTGCCCGAGCGTCTTTCAACCATCGGGCTCTTGAAACTTACAAAGAATCTCCATGAAGGAGAGACTTATTTTTTTTGAAAGGGTGTACGACGGGACGCTCCTGTTCTTCCTCCAAGTCAGGAGAGTTGTACTTTGAATTAAAAACACAACCTCAACTTTAATTTTTTGGAGTGTCCCCTTATGATTTATAGTCGAGGAATAAAATGCAGCCCATTTCATATGATTTGGTGGTTATCCCATTTTACATTTTCATCAAATCACATTCTCGGGCCATATCTGTAAAATTGAGAAATCATCAGAGCTGAAGTAGTGGGATATTGGAAGTTCAGCTTCATCAGCAGTCTGTGCTGCTGAAATGAGAGACCTTCAGTAGGGCTCCTTCATCCCCCTCCTCATCCTCTACCCTCCATTTCCATCCCCACCACCCCCACCCCCCATCCTCTTCACTTCCTTCCTCTGTTTTTTTTTCTTCCTTAAACTCCATTTCTCACTGTGATTTAGTTTTCCTCCTCACCCAACAGCGCAAGATGTGGCGAGATCACACGGAGGCTATTTTATCTCCGCTTGTGTGAAATAATTTAATTAAACCACGTCACAGCTACGCTTAGCATATCCCAATCATAACATTTTTACTAGTGTATCGAGAGCTGCAGCGGATACAGTAATTATGAACACAGTAAAAGTCTGATGGCTTTTGTAGTGCTTGTAGATAACATGTGCTTTCACGTCTTTATCGTGATTTCAGAGTGAGGAATTGAAATATATTCTGTGTCATTTCACATAGAGAGAGAGACAGACAGAGAGAGAGAGACAGAGAGAGAGAAAGAAAGTGGGTGACTTGGGTCCCCCATCTATTATAATGTACAACAGAGCCTGAAGGACCCACTGGAGATGTTATGATATTACTGTAATACCTTCTGTTCCAACATAACTGGGATTTATTTAATCAGTCAATCAATCAAAAACTTTAATACAGACTCAAAATCCAGGAAAAAGACAAGAAATTACATGGGATAAAGTTCTAAGTAATAATTAATTTCCCTAACCTCATATCAATAATATTTAATTAAATTGATCCACCATTGACCATCAGTCATTTTGTATGCTAATTAATGGCTAAAATGCTGTGCCATGCAAATCTGAACCTCAATTTCATTCTCATCGGACTGCATCCTCATAAGTGGTTTGCAATGTAATATGCAATCTGCTGATGGCTTATTAAGATCTTTACAGTCATTTAATCTGAGACTGTGGTCAATTATATCTCTCTAGAGCAGCGTTGCAGTTTAATTTGATATAAACAAAACAAGAGGCTGTGAAGCTGTGGTCATGATGGAAGCTGATACACCCCTCTCTCCACACATCTGTGCTGGAACGCAGACAGTCAGAGCCTGCACTGCATCCTCCTCAAGGGACACTCGGTGTTGTTTGTAAACAATAAATAATATTAATTTCACACTGGACACCTTTGGTGGATCGATGCCTATCGACCAGGCGAATCAGTTGTCTTTATAGGTTGCATATGTTGTGAGTGTAATTGCTCAGTTTATGGAGGGGACCCAGGGACACAAACACTGAGGCAATCTGTAACATACAGATCAGCCTCATGTTTTCTTAACACTTATTGGTCACCAGGTCTGTTGTCTTTTGGATTATAGTTGCTGCAAGATGATACAAGAGGAATGGTGGCTGCTGTCTTGGGTTTGTGATTGATTGCAGCAGAACAAGCTGCTTCAAGTCTCGGGATATTGTAACTCAAGCTAGTGACGGAGCGAAAATTAATTACAACACCACAAATCGATGGACAACTGAATGTGTCATCTCCCCAAAGAGCTGTGATTGTTCATTGTAGTCTCAATGAGGGAGCACAGGGGCCAGGATGCTGGATCGGAAAGAATCAGTAAAAAAAAAAAAAAAAGGTGGTGGAAGAGGTCGTGCCCTGCTTTGACTCAGCAAATCCACATCACAGCAGGAAAACACACTCTAATCATTTCTCTTTAAAAACAGCCAGTGCTTAAGTCCTTCTCTGTGAAAGGGCGTTATGAATTTATATTACATATATATATATATGTATATAGATATTCTCAAATCCTCATTTGAAATGCATGTAGCCTGCGCTCTTTTTCATTTTTTGCCAGTAAAAAGGTACATACTGTGACTGGAAGAGACATACTCTGGTCTGCTCTGCCTGATAGGACACAGAACAGATTAGCAGAATGAGAGAGATCATTACGAGCAAACCTCACAAGTGACCACGGCTGAGTCATTCTCATCCATTTAGCTGCTGTGCGTCTGCCTGCTTTACCCCTCACTCACACTCACATACAGTGCCCGTCAGGGTTTGTTGGTGCACTAGAAGGCTGTGGAGATGTGCATTTTCAGCATGTATGCATTGTGTGTGCATGTGTCTGTGCTTTGTACTGTCATTCTGACTCTGACTTTGACCTTTAGCAAGGGATGCTGGATGGAGAGGAGGCTTAATGAGTTTGTATAATAGCTGAGCTCTATCTGAGGAACCATCCATCTACATGAGTCCCATTATTAGCTGGTGAGACAGAGGTCCAGCACTGTTCTTCTGCTTATTATTCTGCTGACTGGTATGTGGGTGTGGAAGAATGAATAAACAAAGACACAAACCCCCCCTCCTCTAAAGTGTATTAATAATCTGCTGTCGATTCTGGAAGAGTTGTAAAAGGCATGGATGAACAGTTTGATAATCACTCCACCAACACCCCTAAAAAGTCAGGAAATGTTATCTGAAACATAAGTCAAATCCTGGTCTGAGTTTGCTGACAGGTGTACACTCTCACGGGATCACTAATCCACATGCTTCTTCATCTGTGATTGTCCATACTACAGATACACACACACAAACCTTAAGACAAAGCATGGGCACATTAAAACTGAAACTCACTCTCATGCAGATGTGATCTGTATGAATTTGCATGCAAAGCACCGATGTGATTCCTATCATGCAGGGTCTGGATGTCATATCCATCATTTTCATGTAAGGCAGAGGATATGAAAAGTGCACATGCAACGGATACGGATGGAATAATTTCCATTCTGTCTCACATTGCCTATATGTGGTAAATTATGCTTATTCAAGACATGTAAATGTTTGCTTTAGGGAGTTAAAAGAAAAAAATAGAAGAAGGATACAACAGTAGGGCGCGCTCAGGACGCTCCATTCCCAGTCAGTACGAAGAATCCGCTCCTGGTTTTGCTCCTCCGCTCATCGCAACGTATACCTTCCCTGACTCTCAACACTCCAGCATTGCTGTGCAAGCAGATGTTCCTCCTCTCTGGTGCCAATTCTTACCCGTTTTTCGCATTCGGAGAACGTGCCCCTTTCCGCGCGAAGGCTGCAAAGTGACAAGAAACAACACAAACTGGCTTTAGTGCTCGAGTCAGAAAAGAGAGGAGAGTTGTGAACGGATAGCGGCTTTTTTTTTTCCTGGAAAAAATACACACACACACACACACACACACACACACAGTGCAACCAGCGGCGAGCGAGGGAGAGAGAGGCAGCACTTTATTTACCACACCTGTGATGCGTTGTTCTGAGCAACGAAGACGCAAGACCGGGAGACTGATGGCCACGGTACGACAGGAGGATATGTGTTGAGGAAAAAAAAAAAAAGGACTTGGGCGTTGTGAGAATTTCAAGAGAAAAAGAGGCGTTTACTGCTACAAGAGGACACTTACAGGAGCTGCTGAAAAAAAAAAAAAAGCTCAGTGTGCCTGCGTTTCTTCTCTTCTCCTTTTTACCCTGTTAAAACTTAGGTGATTAAAAAAAGAGAGAGAAAAAAAAAAACAACAACAACACGAAGATGCCCTTACTTCTGGGCCCCTTTGTCCGCTGTAGGTTCAGCACCACGCTCTCTCTGCTCTGGCTCGTCTTCGTTGGCTTCACCTGCACTGGTGAGTTATACGTTTTCCTCCTTTTTTTATTGGTCAGTTGTGTTGTTTGTTTGTTTGTTTGTTTTTTTTAATGTGTCGTGGAAACAAACACAGTAAGTATACACACACACACACACAGAGGAAAAACTGCACGTGACAACTTATGTGTTTTTTTAAATCTTGCCGAAATGCAGCCGCGCGTGACAGAGCACGTTGTTGGCACTCGTTATTGTTCTGTAATTTGCTAGCACTAACTCATCAATTAGCCTGCATCCTCAAGGTTACGCGACAGAGAGGTAGTCTTGTCTGCTTCCTGACGTGTCTGGCGATGGTTAAAACTTGAAGCGGCTTTCTAATGTCTGCTAATATATTTATTCGAAGCAGCGCCGTCAAGTCCGTAGCGTGTATTTTAACCGTACGACTGTCGTGACTGTAGCGAAGTTAGAGCTGCACCTGCTTGAGAGGAGTAAAGAGCCGAGCCGCACTATACACGAGGTGTTTTAACAAACGGGCCCGTGAACAATAAAAGGCATGGCTCAGTAACACTGAGCTCTCTCTCTTTTTTAAATGATGTCACATAAACAACCCTCACTTCATTTTTTAAACGAGTCTAATTCCATTATAAGCAGAGTATCACCTCGCTAATCATTGTGTTATTAAATGTGTCGCGCTGTGAACCGGGCAGACCGTATATATCCTCAGCCTGTATCCATCCATCTGGGCTTTTTTTTTCTGGCTGCAAACAGGATCGTTCAACTCCACGTTTCTCTCCGGCCAGGACTCATTCCTGCTGCATTTGCAGTATGGTGACAGCTTTACGGAGTTGGTAGACGACCTACTCGCACTGATGAGTTACATTTTATGATGTAGCCTCTTGGCCAGACACCGCCGATTGCATGCAAATGTGCTTTGATGTACAAAAACAATCAGCGACAGTGGAGGCAGAGTCGAAGTACTTAGACTGGAGATAAGTTTCCACCAGTAGCAGCAAATAAGCCATTTGTGAAATAGCCTATAATGCAGTCTCAGATTTCTTTTCTGCTCGGCTGGATTTTTCATTTCAATAATCAAATATAATCACAATAATATTATTAATAACAATGCCACTGAAAGCTATTTTTTTTATTTCTATTACTTCTATTGCTTGTCATTGATTTACAATGGTAGAGGTTGTAAAGTGCACACTCAAGTCAGTACTCTTAACATTCAAATCCCTGATCTGATCAATGCAATCAATCGCCCCCTTGACCATAATGCACCATTTCACAGTTCAGCATTTAGGCCATTTAAAAAGAAAAAACACTTTTATTTACTCAGTCTTCCCTAATGCAAAATATCACTCTCACATTTCCTCACAGCTGGAAGCTGCTGGTGAGTATCCAAAACAGGAGAATTTCACACATCATTTGCCTTGTGCTTGTTTCCGAACTGTTAACCTTGCTTTGGACAGAAGGCAAACATGTTAAAGTTGGTGTAATCGTGTCTCTTGCTTCAGGACACTGAGATGATGAATTAAGAGGGCTTTTCTCTTGCATTAATTAGTGTATAATTGTGAATATATTAGGATTAGATAAACAGTTGTGCTCCAGGGACGTAATATATCAAACTAAATAAGTGGCGGTGCAGTGGTATTTACAAGTCATTTTATGATGCATGTTGGAAGTGATGTATTTTGATAAGGTTGCTGGGTGATATAGGTGGCACTGTGTTTCGGTGGTAAAGCGATGTTGTCTCGCAGCAATAAGTTATTCCGTGTTCCTGCCTTGTGCATTAGCTTTCCTGTGAATGCTCTGGTTTCCTTTCACAGGCCAAACATCTCCAGCTATAGGGAGTTTTTTTTAAGACTATAAATTCCCATAAGTGTAATTCTCATTATGTGTTTCTTTGTTTTCCCTGTGATAGTATGGCGATCTAGCTAGGGTGTTTCCCTGATTTTCACTCAGTGCATGCTGGGATGTGACCCAGCCCTTTTGCAACCCTGAATAATAATAAGCCAGTTCAAAAAAAAAATATGATTACAGGGTTATAGGTAAGATGTTTTATTATTTTCTGACTGCTTTGATCATATTTCTGAGTAGAGCCTTCTCTTCTCGTCTCACTCTGTCTCTCTCTATCATATATTAGGTCAGTACAAGCATTCTTATAAGCTCCCATCACGGCTTACAGGCTACTTTTATAGGACAGAGTGAGTTCCAGAAATGGATCGGAAAGTAATTTGGTAGCCAATTCTTTCTACATCAGGGCTAGGACAGTCTCAGCTGAGATCATTCAAGTTATCCTCTGTAGGGAGGCAAAGTGCTGATTCTGCATTCGTCGGTATCAAAAGCCGACTTGTCTTTTTTGCTGGGAAACATAACTCAGTCAGTAATAAAGGTAGGCCTGTCAATCTAGATTTGAGCTAGCCGAGCACTTTTCCTTTCAGCGTGTTGTGTACGCGATCTGATGAACTGGACAGAGGGGATGGGGGCGCTTTCAGCCTCAGGAACAAAGAACTGTACTGCACAGTGTGCACACACAGGCAAAGCAGGACAAGAATTTGCATACGTGAATTTCTGCTGTGTGTATTTGTGCGTCTGCAGATTATTCCAGCTCCTGTTGCTTCTGTTTGCTCCCGTTTATTTAAACTTGCACAACTGTTTGTATGTTGAATGCTATTTGTCCTCTGTTAATTCCTCAAGAAAAAAATAACCAGTAAATAACAAAAACGCAGTTCTCATTGCTGAGAGAATTAAAAAAAAAATAAATAAAAAATCTAGAACTTTTCTTTGTTTTTCCCTCTGCCCAGTGAGGGTGTTGCCAAGCAATTGTTGTCTGGTTCAGTGAGGGAACAAGGGATTTGGTATCAGGCACCTGCCTCCTTGTGTGAACAGTCACCTCAGAGCTTTTTCCACGGGGTGTAAACCTTGTGATGATGCAAGGAGATGGTCATTAAATGACAACAAGCAGAAATCTATTGCATAATACAGTGATGGTGACTTCCTGTTTCTGAGTACAGTAATATAAAGGATTCTGTTGCAAGATGTCTCTCATCACTCCGACGTGAATCATGCCAGAGTTGTCTCTCTTGCATCCAGTTTTGTCTCTCCTCATTGACTCACTAAAGAATGTGATAAGGCGAGCGAAAGCTGAAATTAACATAATTTATTGGGGGAAATTGCCTTCTGGTCAAAGGAATTTAAAACCACTTTGTTTCCGTCCCATAGCTAATGCATGGCAAATGATCGCTATGCATTTGCAGGGATATGGTCTTTTACAGGCAAGCGATAATTTACCACCAGAAAGAGTTTTTGTTCCCTCTAGTCATGGGAGATGAATTCAAATGACACAGACAGTGGGAAGAATGTTGTCCACTGGGGGAGGCAAATTTTATATAAAATGATTTATTTTCTCAACTCCTGATACCCAGTAAATTAGCATGATGTACAAATGCAGAATATATCATGCAAAGAGGCAATTAGAAAAAAAATGTAGGGTAAAATCATTAAAATGATATCACTCCTCCAGAGAACAAACTCTTGTTATGAATTTTGTGGTGCGTACAGAATTTGCATTCGACAATATCGCAGTGATATTGCTTATTCTTAGGACAGAGCTGATCAAATATATTGCATTTTTCAAAATTCACATTACATCATGTTAATTCGTCAGGAAAAAAAAACAGTACAGATGAATTAAATGAGCATTTTCCCTGTTCACACTTTTCTAAATGTAATTTCTTCAGTTGGAGTTGCTGTGATTAATGGAGCCGGAGATAATAGTTCAGCATAAATGAATAAAAGGTAAACAGTGCATGTCAACACAGGTCAGCTTTAAACTACGGAGGGGCACGCTCAATTTGGTGACAAATGCTCGGGCGCCTTATCTTTCAGAAGGCTATGTCCCTGCGCTTATCATTTGCAAATGGCAATCTTGAGGAGTAAAGGAAGGACACAGCCGTTGCCGAGGACACATGGAGGATGAACCTTGCAGAGAGGAGGAGTTAGGTGTTATTTTCTGCAGTCTGCGCAGAGGCCTCTGCAAAGGCACTACATCTCTGTCAAACTCGGCCCTTTTGTTTCAATTACCCCATTTCTATGATTCAGGTCTATGTGAGAGCGCTTAGGGGTTGAAGTTGGGCTGTTTTCCTGCTGAAATTCAGTGCACCGTAATTACCATCAGTGCTTTTCTATCTAGGTAGCATAAAGGTGACCTTTCACCCCTGATGTGGGATGAGATTAGCCTATGTCTCAATGGGAACCTGGACCATAATTCAGAGAGGGGCACAGGTTATGACATTGTATGAGCAGGCGGGATATTGTCCTCAGTCTCGGCCTGTTGTGTGTCTGTTGCTGCTAACTGTACCCATGCCAGCAAACAGCCTCATATATCCAATGCCCGCCAATGAGAAGTCACAATGAGCTTGTTCCCAAGCTAAGCCCTCAGTCTTCCCCTGGAGGGTCTAATCAAATTCTTCTTTTCCTGTTCCTGTTCTTTTCCCTGGGTCATCTCTTTCTCTCACAGTATTGTGGTGGGAAAAAGCATGCAATGTTGACCTTGAACCTTGGATGCAACCGTGTTCCCTCAGTGGGAAAAAAATCACTTTACCACAGAATGTGGGTCACGCTGAGGTTATGGTTGTTGTCCAGAAGTCAATCGCAGTAGAGGATCCTAATGTCATTAAAATAAACCTTATCCCAGGCTAGCTTGTGCTGAATGGAAACAGATGTGGTGGACAGTTGACATGCGCTAGCCTTAGGTGCAGTGTTTAAGTGAAAGTACTTATGTTTGTTTGTAGCATCCATGATTTGCTGTGCACCTGCTGACTTTGTACAGAGATATTAGTGGCATGCTAGGAGATGTTGCCAGGTCCTTCCTGTTCTCGAGGTGATCAATACTCTTCTCAAAATGGTTAATTGGCCATCAGTCACTGTCAGAGGAAGTGCTTAGAAACCCAGAGGTGTCTTGGTGCAGCTCATAATAAGAGAGTGTCCAGTCCTCTGGGTCCTCTCTTGGCCTTTACTTCAGGCCAGGTGCTGGTGGCTGGGGAAGGCGTTTCTGAATGCAATATGGAGAGCCATAGATTAATAGTTCCTTAGTGAGGCCACCAGGGAGCGATGTGAAAGCCACTTCCACTTCATCATAGAGTGGACTGGATGGAAAGAGTGCCGAGCACATGGTGGGAAAGGAACTTTGAAACGCTGTGAAGGTCATTTGTTGTGAACTGATATTTGGCAGTTATCAGTTTAATTTTATTGTATAAAATCTTTATTTTCGTTGAAGGTAAATTAACTCTGCCCATTTGTATGTGTATGTATCTGAGGACAGATTTATACGAGAGCGTTTTGTTGTAGTTTTAAAAAGAAGTGAGATCATTTTCACAAGGCCATTTTGCAGTGGCTTGTAGCTTGGATTTATAAGATAATGATGCTTTTTATCTGCTACCTCAACCATGAAGGGAAAATGCACTCCCAATCAAATGTATAGCTCATTATTATGCTTAGCCCTGCTTAGCATGGCATGTAAAAGACATAATTAGAAATCACCTAAGGCTACCCAGACAGCCCTGCTGGCGCTTGATTGGCAAGGGTATCTGAGGGAGGTCTGGCTCAGCCTCAGCCAGAATTTGTCATCTTGAAGTGATTTTGTTGACAAGACAGGAGGCACAGTGACCTTTCCTAATTATGTGTATGTGTCCAGGCACCGATGCCTTAGGCAAGCAATTCAACTGAGTCAACAGAGCGCTGGCTCTCGGAGCACATTCGAACCCAGACAGCACGATGTGTGATGTAAGGTTAGAATATGCTGGGTTTAGCAGTAAGCTTGTTAATAATTCAGTATTGATACAACATTACTGATGGCGTTTGTGTCACCTTTAGGTCTGTCTCTTTGCTCATAGACACGAGGAGGAACAAACAGATTTTTTTTGTTTCCTCCATTTTGCCACTTGTACCTGAGCTCATCTCTAAAAATCATTGTGATGTGACGCTATGCGCATTGATTCCCACAAACCATGAACCATTTATCATCCACCCTAAATGTGTAGCAGTGAGAGTACAGCCTCTCTGATCTATGTAGGTTCCTCTGTTATTGTTTTTTTCCCAAACAAACCACTTCCCGATGTGAAATGAGGTCTGAACATTAGAGATTCAAAGCTTAAAGCTAAGCAGCAGATTTTCTTGGCAAAGCCATCAGGAACGCTCGGCTCATGGAAAACACATTCAAGTCCTTACTCCAGTAGAATTAATCATGACAACAACAGCCACCATTGAGGCTAGACGCTCCCTTTTCACAGCAGGCCTTACACTTGATTATGGCTTCTACAGATTTAATTGTCCAGTGACAATGGATTCATGTTGAGTATATGTGAGTTGTCATACCTGCTGTCTTCTGTCATGAGTGTTTGGATACACACCAGCTCCGTTCTGGCTTCGTTTTAATTAGCTGCTGATTTAGCTACTATCCTGGTTTTTCAAAATGAATTCACATTGAGGGTTTTTGTGTTATCATTTAGATATCATTCTGCCACATAGTGAATATGAATTCAGAAAACAAAAACAGAACAAGCAGAACTAAACAATTTCAAAATCACACACCATTATACTCACATGAATGTATAAAGTTATTCTTTTACTTCTTTTTTTTTCTTCTTGGTTTCCAGAAGGGCTACGTTTGCTCGAGTATTGAACTTTTGTAAGCACTGTTTACTGTACTATTAGAAACACGTATTGGATTTGCTTTGCTAAAAGCTGGCAGGCAACTAGATCCAATATGTACCATTGTCTTGGAGAGAACATCTCACTGTAATCCATTTTAAAAACTGACAGTGGTGAATGTTTGATCAAGCGTACGTGAGAAACCAACTGCCCAGTAACCATCTCTGCCCAGTTTTCTACTGGGCATCCCACTGTGGTTTTCTAATGGTTATCTGCAATAACTGGCAGCATTTTCTGATGTATCAACACTTGATTTATTTTCTTTAGGAATAAAGTTGGAAAAGAAAAACAGACAAATGAAATAAAATCAAATAAAAGTAAAACCGACGGGCAGACCTGTTTACTCCCACGCATCCATATCTTCACAGTCATTAAACTATTCTTAGTTATTTACAGTGTGTGTTTTTCTGAATATGTTCACAGTTCAGAAGCTGTAACTGCATAGTGAGGTCTTCATGACAGGATAGAGTTTGCTCAGTTTTGTTCAGATGATCTAAGTATGGCAGCTCTGTCACATTACAACATTTGGTCTTGTTTGGTTAGGTGATTATAATTCTTATCTGCTCAGTGGTGGTCTTTGGCACCGAGTATCACTGTGGAATATTTTTATGTGTGTGTACAGTTCTAACATGCACGGCCATATCTGTCAGCATGCAGGCAGATCTTCTGGTGATGGCTCATACAAAGCGCTGCTCATTAGGAAAGGCATTCACATGTTCAGGCAAAAAAGTGTGTACACTTTGTGCCTCATTTCTTTTAATTAAAAAGCTCCGGGCCTGTGCGCAGTATGTTGATATACCTTTCATTAGTGCACAACAGGTCTCGGGTTCAGTCTGCCGGGTGCAGTCAATTGACAGTTATAAACTGACATCAGCATGAATTTTTGTGTGGGTGGAATCGAGGATATATTGCTGTTCTAGTTAGTGTTCAAGCCTTCTCCGTCAAAAAGATAGTGTGATGTCACTAAACTGTAGTACGTTCACTCTGTTCTAGCAGATGCTGCTTTATCTTAATTGGACATTGAATAATGTGTATTGCTGCTATACTGTTTATAGACTTCAAAGTGCTTTTACAGGTTATTGATTACAATTTTGCCAGTGCTTCTTTAGGGAGTTGGCACTGTTCAACTCCTTCAGTAAAGACAACAAAGCTTAGTTCAGTTTGCTCATTTAATTAATTTGCCTAACATGCAGTTGGGGCGGGTGGACATCTGGTGACCAATAAACAAGAATTCAAGGAGTTATTTGTTCAATGTGCCCGGCATTTAATGAATGAGAGTTGGTGTCCAATTTCAAGCAGTGATTGAATGTACGTTGGCCTCTGACCGAGCTCAGTTCATACGATATTGTTAACAGCTCCTCTAATGACTTCATCCATCCTTTATTTCTTAGTCACCGTAGAAGATTTTTACTCCCAGTACAGAACATCCCATCATTAATAAGACGAAGACGCTATAGAGAATTATTCATCTCAATTATTTCGGATTTGACAATCTAATTGGAGCTGAAAAGTCAATTGGGACACACCAGGTACGAAACACAGCGAGAGATTGTTTGTTGAATCAAGGGGTTCATACATTTGGTTTTAAATAAACTAATTTATCTATGATTGCAGCTATTTTGGTGTTTGCAGTGTGCCTTGACATCTGCACATGCCCCGAACTGCTCCTGTGGGATGTGGGGATCACAGAGAAGCTCCCAAGAGTGGTCACAAATGTCGCCAAATGTCTGTCTTCACTTGCCTTCGATTATGTTGCTTTCAGTCACGAAAAGCGATCAGCATTTTTAAGTCACGTTGGGTAAAAGTGCCTGTAAAATTTTTGAAAGTGTAATTTCAGCAACAAAAGCCAGGAGGAGTTTACAGCGAGGTGGAGCAAACTGAGTCGAACCGAGCGGTTGACATGTCGAGTCAGCGAGGTCCAGTAGTTTTCCATTGTATTACATACAGCTTCATGTAAATGCATCTGTCTGTCCTTGTTTGTTAAAACCTAATGTGTGGACATTGTTTTTGTCTTTTTTTTTTTTGACTGACCCAAGAGTTTGGATTTCAGTTTCAGTTTCAGAGTATTTCTTTCTACTGTACTGTAATCAAAGGAGAACATATCAACTTTATCCTGCATAGTCAGAGAGTGAGAGACCACAATACAAAAAATCCTTGATATTCACTGGAGTATTTCTATCAGACAAAATCACTGTCACACACTGAGGTCTCAGTAAATACAACATGTTGACTTTTGTGTGGGCTGAGGTACGCTGTGTCCTCTTGTGTTTATTTAATCTATTGTCTGTACCACCATTAATGTGTTTATTGTGCTGTAGGGCTCCCAGTGTCTCGATCTCATTGAAAATTCGGCATGACATGATCCACTGGTCCAGCTGTCATGGCACCAGGGGGCTCCACTGGGCCAGACTGATGTGGTACTGATGTGGTGCGGTCTGGGGAGCGAGGGAGGACCAGATCTCCTTAATCTCCAGCAGATATGACAGCTTCATAAAAGCACATTAATCCACAATGACCAGTTCTCTGTGGAGAGTTATATGTTTTTTTTAATACATATCAAACTTACATTAGGCAGCACCCTCCTGAGGGTCTGAAGAAGGTGATCCCCCCTTCTTCTTTCTTTATTGGAATTTTAATGAGGGTACAGAAAGAAGGAAATTAATAAATTACAATATCTGGGGAAGTTTTAAATAGGGAACAGAGAAAGGAAAAGAGAAAATTGTATGTTGTATTTCTTCCCCCTTTTTTTTTCTCTCTCCGTTTTTAGGTCGATATGATTATTCACCAGAAATTACTCAAAAATAATTCAGCGACTATTTGTTATTTATCAGTTTGTCACTTTTAACAAAGTGCAGCATTGAAAGTAAAGACCCAAAATCAGATCAATAATCTCAATGACCCTATGGCTGTGAAAGGGTATGTGTTTTCCTTTCTACACCTGCGCTCTGTTTTTCAAGCTACTTGGCAGGTAGCTTGTTCTAAGTGTCTTGGAGAACTTCCCACAGTCCTCCTGTGGATTTAGGCTTCCTCAGTGTCCCCCGTCTCCTCAGACTGACTCTTTAATATTGAGATCAGGCCTCTGTGGGGTCCATACCATCTGTTGCAGGACTCTTTGTTCTTGTTGACTCTGAAGGTAGTTGTTTCTAACTCCGGCTGTGTGTTTGTGGTTGTTGTCATGCTGCTCAGTGAATATGGGACCGAAAACACATGTCCTGATTCTATAGTATAAGAACTGAAGCACCACTGTGAGTGCACAGTCCTGTGCACTCACCCAACAATGTGTGTACACTGTATACTTCTGTGATGCAGAAACTGTACACTGTTGTCATGATTACCTCTGCATACAAAGTCACCTCAATGCCTCACTAAAGAATAATAGCTACGCTGTTTTAGACTCTGTCTTTGACTGAATAACATTTCCATTGTTGCTGCTGCTTCTCAGCTGAAATCTCAAGTGGTCTTCTGAATCACCTTATTTTCTGTCTTTCATAATCATAGAGGCAGACTTAAGGCCTGAATCACCCCCATAGTGTGATTGAAGTGCTGCTGTGAGAACTGCGACATTGAACAGTCCATACTGAAATTAAAACTTACCCAACTGAAAATTTGGATCAAAGCAAATGCAATTTGGCTTATTTTCTAATTTCTTGGTCTGCATCGTACTCTGCACACGGCTTCACTCGGGTATTTTCAATTAGCAATTTCTAAATAATTACTTTTCTGGCTCACTCATATTGTTGTTGAAAATGTCTTTGTAAAACTGTTTATTGTCATATTTTATTTTATTTTTTTAAATCTATATATCTGCAGAAATGTTATATAGCTCATAGATTTTTACACACAAGAGCAGTGAGAGTTATCATTTTAAGAGGATCATTTGCTGCACAAAACGTTTTTTTTTCCCCCTTATCTTTATACTCTTTGTCACACAAGTTTTCAAGCTCTTTTCCAGATTTGTAAGAAAAGATTTGTCGCATGTGTGTTCAAAGGATCAAGACGAAATTGTGAAACAAACCTTTCACATGTATGAAACAGGACTTCCTTACTTGGATAACAGTTCTAAGAACTCACAAAGGCGCTTTTCTCTGCCTTGACAGTCTCCAGCTTTTCTTTTTATCAAACTTGTCTTACCTTTCAGATTCTATTATATTCATCAATGCCATGCCTTAGCTGTCTTAATTTATTAAAGGAGGCTGAGAAGCTGACACATCATTTGGAAATATGAAATTTGTCTTCTCCTCCATGTCATTTTTATCTATGTAAAACTACATCCTGTCAGTTAAAAAAAAAAAACATCACCAGCATTGAGATAACTAGCACACTTTGAGTGTTGAAATTCGTGTGTCAATTTTCTGCTAAGAGAAATCCCGGTATATCTGTGCCCATCTTCTGTAACAGGCTGCCATTCTGTGTTAAACCAGCACTAATGCATCATGCCTCCACAGCTTGGTGGAAATTGCCAGCGCCTAAAGCAAACAGTAGGGCCCCCAAGTCCCACAAGTATGAAGCAGCCAAGTAAACCCATTAACAGCCTATAGAGTGGTTTGTGGTATTGTCTCCACATGACTGTATCCACAGATGAACTGCAAGCTGATTTTACTGTTTGCACAGCGAAGTTGGATAACTGAAGACGAGTCAACACAACACTTCAGTCATTGTGTAACTAATCTTGGAGGAAATAAAATTGTTCCCATTTGTTTTTTTACATTTTTTTTTTAACGATGGAAGTAGTCACAGAGGGCGAAAAAGTTGACGACTCTGCAGTTGGCGCTTAATTTATAGTTTAAAAATAGAGTTGTATATTATACAGTAAAAGCTGGTAAATCACAGCATAAGCATTTCACTTGGAAGATATAATTTGACAAGTCTGCAGCATTTCATTTTGGGGCACTGAGGCATGATACTTTCCTACTCTGAATTCTTCTGTGCCCTCTCAACGTATGATGCCCAACTGTACAAATTATTTGAATCGCCAGAAGGTGTTTGATTTATGCTGAGTCTGAGTTATCAGCTCCAAACAGGCCATGTAGCTCCGCTCTTATCATCCTACCCAGCCGCTTGCAGAATTTCGGCATGTTTTCGAGCCCGGCCGTAAATGTGATGACAATAGTCATGAGCAGAACACAAAGACAAAAACTGCCACTTGCAGCAAAATGAGAGCCTCCCCCCTCTCGCCTAATTTTTTGTGTCGGATTTTTCCTTTCCTGCAGTATGTTTGACAAGAAGGGCTGGCAGCTCTACGCAGTGGCACAACTCAGGCTGTCGTGGGTGCTGCCCACACCGACCCCTGTCACACAATTAGCTTTCTGCTTTTCAGATGGCTAGAACAAAGGTGAACTCGGGGGGGCCGTAGCTGTATTCATTCAGAGTAGAGGGGTGTGTGTGACTCTGGGGCACTTTCTTGACCAGAGGAGTCGTTGGCTGTCACTAAACATCACTGTCTCCTTCCCCACTAATGGCATCTCCAGATTGCGCTATGAGGAACAAAGGCTGGTTGTACCAGATACTGAAGGGGAGGGGTGAGGGAGGGGATGTGGGGGGGTATAGAGCGACCCCATTAGAGCTGCAGGCTGTGGTTTGTGACAGTGGCTGCAGACCTATAGAAGTGTCCTGACAGATATGAACCACGGAACAATTATAGGGTGATGTGCTTGAAGCTAAGCTGCTGGTTCCATCATCAAAAAGCAGGAAAAAAGTGTCGAATGAATAGCACAGCAGACACGTGATTACACACACTCTCTGTCTCTCACACACACACACACACATTCACATGCACATCCTTTTTGTATTTTTTGCTTGTTATAACCCATTAACCCACCCCCACCCAAAAAAAAAATAGATAAAATAAAAACAATGATAAGCAGAAAAATGAAAAAGGTTGGTCTGTTCTTTCTACGTCTTTTCCCGTGTTGTTTTATTCATGAGGTTACATTCAAAAGGTGAGCATGTTAACAAAACACAATCATATGCAGAATACCAACAAAATGAAATGTTATGAGGAATAATTTGTAATTTTCCCATGGCTGAGGAAATAAATTTAATCGACTGAGCAGACTATTTTCACTCGGCAATCACTTTCACTACAGAATTAATTTTTATTATATGCAAATTTTCATTATCCTTCCAGTAATCAATCTAAAACGACAATGTGATTTTTTTGTCTTACTGACAATAGTAAAATATGAGTTAAGCAGCGGGAGTGATCTTCATTCAATTTCGGGAGCTGTCAGAGTACTGGGAGGCAAACTAAACAGACTGCATATTTTTCTGGTGTGGGCACTAAATACTTTAAGACTGTGATCAAGCATAGCAGCATTAAGTAGGTTTTAAACTACAGTAGGTAATTATGAATGCATAAACTAAAATGTTTTCAAAAACAGCTTTCTGTTATCTCGTTGGTCCTCAGTCTTTCTGCCAGCAGTCCTAATATACGGGATTGTTACTGGCTGTTTCACAGCTAATTGGATTAAAAGACGAGCTCACTTACCAAAACTGTTTTATGGCTCTTTATTGTCTTTATTTTAAATTGTACATATTGCAGCAGATGTAACAGGAGAGAAGTGAGTGGCAGTGAAGCTCCAATTTTGCTGTCACTATACCTGAAGTAGTTGAACTCTGTGTCCTACTCGTTTTGTATCACTGTATCACTTGTTTTTGTTGGTGGTTGACTCTTAAAACAAAAAGTGCTCTCTCTCGCTCTCTTTCTCTTTGAGAAATGCCAGTTCTCACTTTCTGCTATATTTTCATCTGAATTGTTTTTTTTTTTTTTTTTTTTTTCTCCCCCTTCTCTTCCACATTGTTAATTCAAGTCACAGGGAATATTGTGTGCAAAGTCAGAATGTTGAACGTGCCATGTTTCTGCAAAGCGTTGCAGGAGTACAACGGCTGGCATCAGCGTTGTCACACTAAATCTCTGTCTCCATGACACTCGGAGTCAAAACATGAGCCTGGAAATGCAAGCCTCCCCATCTTCAGGAAATCGTTCTGCTTCTGTGCCGCAGACGCCAACGACTGCGACGGAATTAAAAGTATTAAACAAAGTTATTTAATCATGTAATTATATCTCATTTAAAAAAAAAAAAAAAAACTTCACTAGAGATATTTCGAATTGCAAGATTTGATCTTTTTTTTCCCCATCCCCAAAAGCAAAATGGTATTATCCCCTCACCCTCCCTATTTCCTAGGTCACAGCGTGTATGCCGGTCCATGTGTCTAATTTTCCCTACGGTAGCTGCAGAGTCCCACAGGTTTAGCTGTAATACCCCAGTTAATTTCCCTGCATGTCGGGTTATTGCCGTCAAAGCTCCTGTGTCACTTTATCCTCAATTCTGGCTTATTCTTTCATTTTTACTGATGGTTGTATTACTCTGTGTTACCATGGAAAGCTCCACCCATAAACACACACATATGAAAGAGATACAGACACAGATAAACATATATTAGACAATATGGTGTGAGTTTTAAATAATTATTTTAACTTGTACATTCTGTATATACGCGAGGATTACGTCACTCTCAGAACCCATCTGCTCTGTATTCTACTGCCCGTTTCTTTTGCTCCTTTGTGGCTCCGTGTTTATTCAGTTCTTTCCGTATCTAGAAAGACCAAAAGTTTTAATGACCCGTCTGCATTTTTCAGTTCAAAGTTGTGCGCGTGATGTGTTTATAGACGCAGGATTGTTCACACCATCCACACCCACACAACATATTCTGGTATTCACCATGAACAGTTGGTAACGCAGCGGTACAAAATGAGGTTTGTGCGTTAAAAATTTCACCCCAGTTGGCAGAGTTGGTCATAGAGTTTGTGGGTTTAAATAGCAACTGACAAACTGTCTCATGTCGAATTTCCACAATATTCCTTCAATAAAAGTTTAAACTAGTTAGTTTAACTTTAAGTTTAAAACTTATGATAATCAGTTTATATGATATTTATCACATTATATGTTATATAAAATTACAGGTCTTTTATCTACGTGACATTGGGGATGAACAGTGTCATTTGTAACGGCAGTTGTTATTTACATGAACGTCATCACCGCCTCTCCTTCATAAACGTCACACTGTGATAACTGAAAGAAGCAGACATCACTGATATGACTTCATTAAATAAACCCTTGACCCCTGAGATGCTGGGTTGATCTATTTCCGCCAAGTCCCTTTACTTGAACAGAGAATGGAGATCCCACGAAGAGATTGTGACCGCGCCTATCTTCTATCTTTAATTTAAAAAATTCAGGAGGACTGCACACAGCTAAGATGGTTATCTGTACTCAGTGTCTGCCTTGTCACTTCATGCATGTTAGCTCCACAAAAGCGCCCTTTGAGACCACATAACCGGCTGTGTTGCAGCACTTTAAAATAGTTTTCTTTGTCTCTCCCCTCCCTAATGATCACCGACGGGGCCAATGATGTCACAGATGTTCCGTCGTGATGCTTCTGAGGTCTGTGAGACGAGATATATCGGTGGAAGGCTTCGATGATGGTGAACAGGATTCAGTGCGCTCACATGAGCACTGCTGCTTTGAAATGAGGACTTTTTTTATTTTTTATTTGCTCTTTCCTCAGAGGGCGGCGTGTTTGCTTTGCAGTGAAGGGGTGGACACACAGGGGCAGCCAGGAGCAGCTCCCCTGTAGCTGTGTCTCGATCAAGGACACTTTCGCAGGGGGTGCCGGAAGATTAAAGCAGAAATGGTCTCTAACCACGAGGCCTCGTCTGCCTCCAGAATTATTTAGGTGGGTTTATGTCATGAGAGGGGGTTGGGTCATTCTTAGTGACTGAACATTAACTCAAACAGACAAAACTGCTGCAGGTTTAGAGAGAAAAAAGACGCTTCACAATGTGTTTGGCGTCTGCGGGAAATTTATTCTTGATGGCGATTAATGTCTTTAAATATTTGTGTTTTCGGTTCCACAGAAGGCTCTATCTGTAGCTAAAGTTGACACAGTGTCTGGCTGTCATGATGGAGCATTGACCCTGATGTCTGTGAGGCTTTCATCTTTGCTCTTTACATTTGCCTTCCAAGCAATTGAAAGAAAACAGCGCAATTTGTCTAAAAGGAAGCGACTGCGATCGATATGATTTTCATTACGGTTATGTTTTTATACTGCAGCAGAGGCAGGGTGCCGAGCTCAGATGAATGATACATTAATGTTTCCACCCCCTCTCCCTCCTCTGTCAGTCCTCGGCTCCCGAGGCTTGTCATTGTAATGATGCGGGAGCGCTAGGATGAGTTTGTGCACCGGGACCTGATTCTCCTCAATGCCACGTCCCCCAGTCAGCGGCTGTCCCTTTTGTCATTGTAGATTTCAGGCAGTGTCAGGGCTTTGCAGGGGGTGGGGTGGTGGGGGGGCACCAGAAGGCATGATCTCTCTGAGAGCTGCGTTTTATTGAATTATCCCTCACTCTCTAGTCCCACTTCAAGAGGTGGAGTTAAGCAGCTTACTTGTGGCCCTGAAAAATACAGGATTCCAGTGTTTCTGGTCCAGCGAGAAATCAAGTAGCTCCTGTTGGAGTAAAAGTATTCCTGTTCCTGACTTAGTAAACTACAGGTGCTATACGGCTGAAAGAATATGGAGGCTTTCCATATATGCTTGTGTACTTTATCTGTGAGTTTTGGCCAAGCCCCAACTTCCAGTTAAATTGTAATACTACAGCGAGCAGTGATACTTTAGATGATTGGTCCCCAAACAGAGTTTTTCCCGACCATTATAAGAGTTGATGGTAGCGCCTAAGTGCTTTTGTGCAGCACATAATCTAAATGAAGGAAAGAAAAAAAAAAACTACACTGAGTTCTCTGCCAGAGCAGACAGGAAGAATATACACCTGCTCTGGCTCAAATGTAAGATGGTGTGTTTTTTTGTGGAAATTGGCTGTGAAAAATTTGAGGATGAATTATTAAGTGGTTCATTACATTCTTTTAAGTGGGTAAGATTACAAATGTAATTAGTCTTTTACAGTGTTTTGGTTGGTCAGTGAGTGATTTTTTTTTTTAATGAAATCTGGTTTTAAAATTTGAACAAAAAAAAAAAAAAAAAATTTTATTGCATATTGTGATGTCTCCTCTGTAGAAAAAAGTACCAGCGAGGAAATGTGTCAAACAGCTAAGAATAGCAACAGAGATGAGAAGTTCAAAAAAGATAAAAGTCCAAAAATTTACTGTAAAACTTTAAGAAAAAAGTGTATTTTCAGAGAGAAATGAGGGTCAGAGAGAAATCCACTCGCTGCAGTAACTCTAGTTATCTTTCCGTGAGAGTGATCCGCCTGCAGACATGCGGCTGTGCAGAAATTTTGGTAAGTATCCAAACACTGTTATGTTGTCGAATGAATACGGGAAGACAACATGTTTTTTTTTTTCTCGATTCCAAGCTTTGTTTTACCAGTGGTATTTCGTTGGTCATACAAAATGTGAAGGATTACTTCAGGACACGGCGGTTACTTCATCCATGAGTGCGTTTGTGTCACATTATCTCTTGTCTTCTTGCTCTTGTTGCTTTTATATTTTCATTATAGTGTTGGAAAGTAAAACGTGAATGATGTGAAAGTGAAATTTCGAGTCGACGATAACACTAGTAGTCTGTTATTTCAATGTATTCGAATAAGTTTTGCGGCGCGCACACACACACAAAAATGATTTTGTAAATTATAGGTTTTTTGTTTTTGTTTCCATCATCTTGTTACATGTCTCAAAAACCCCTGAGATTTATGTTTGTCACAACCTTTTGTGAAGTTCTGACACTCGCTGTAAAGCCTGGACCTTAACCATGCTTTACACCTTTGGGATGAACTGGAACAGCGACTGCTAGCCAGACCTTATCACCCAACATCAGTGGCTGACCTCACTAAAGCTCTTGTGGCCGAATGAGAGCAAATCCCTCCAGCCAGGTTCCTGTTGTCCTGCTGTAAGCCTTAACGTGAGCTTTTTTAGCAACATATTAATTCCCCTAGTTTAGGGATGAAATATTCAGTAGTTATGATTGGTTATCTACTTAGTTTTGCCACCAGGCACCGGTTTATTCCTCCGTGTTTACCCACTCATTTCCGGCATTCATGTGTTAATTTCCACACATCTTGTATTATCACATTAACATTAGCGTCCTCTGTCACAGGAGACGGGTTTTAAAATGAGACACTGGAGAGGAAGCTGTGGTAACTCGTGCACGCGCCGCACAGGAAATGCTGATCAGCGCCCATGATGGCAGAAGGTGTAGGTGTAAACCACAACAGCCCGGTCTCTAAATCCAATAAACCTGCCTGTGACACAGATGTGACAGGTCAGCCAGATAATGCAACACAAAGGGCGAAACAAATCAGGCTTACTCACACTGGGTGCCTATTGCTCATTACACCCTTAGCAGTCACAAAACAAATGACCACAGGCCTGCAGGCGTAACCGATTCACTCTCTTTCGTATACTCATTTACATTATCATCATTTATCACATGGTGTTGTGCCATTGGTCAGTGTTTGCTCTGTGTCCGTTTGTCTGGAAATAAGGGGAATTATTTTATTGCGTTCTCCCAGTTTATGGACCCGCTACTGTAGCTTTGTTTCTGTCAGTGCTACCAAGCAACAGTTGTGAAAATCCGTCCACTTTAGAGAATTCCTCGTCTCCTCCTCCTCCTCCTCCCATTTTTGTTCTCTACTGTTGTGCATCTGTGTTTTAATTTAGTTTTAAGCCTAATTTAAGTCTTATTATTTTCCAAACAGCTGTATGTGTCTGTCTAGCCAGTGTTTAACAATCAATCTTTGAACCTGCACACCTCAGACTAAAATTCAAGTGGACTGATTGGATTGATTTTTTTTTTTTTTTCCCCAGAAAGCAATAGCAAGAAACACTTACCACTGAAACCTGCGGAAAAATATAAGAAATGTATTCATCTGCTTTTCTGATCCATTTTAGTGACTGAACTAGTTGTAGGTTCATTTTAGTGACTAGAAAGACAATGGCAAATCTCCAAATGAGTCATTGTGTATTACACGGTGATTAGGTGTGAGGACACAGAGGAGAGTTCAGAGTATCGAGAACCTGGTCTGAATTGAATTTGGCTCCAAATGTATAAAAACAGAAAGACCTTCTGCGTATTGATTTCTGTAAGCAAAGTTTTGACCCACAGTGCTTCGCTCTACATCACTGGTTACATCACATCACGCAATCGATGAGTGAAATCAACATCTGAATTGATTAAATCTAAAGGGTACCAAACCCTAACACCGCCGCTGTGTTCAGTCCCGACAACAAATGTAAACATTAATCATCAAATGACACATTTTATAAGGTCAAATATAAGGATTGTCAGACTTTTTTTTTTTTTTTTTTTTTTTGAATCCTGGAGTTCGAGTCTGCTGCTCAGCGTCATCCTGCTGTTTCGGAGCTAGATCTAAATTTAGATTAGAAAATGGGCAATACGAGCGGGGTGGAGCTGAGGTGGCAGCAGCAACCACAGCCAAGCGTGATTACCTGAGAGAAATGCCAAACAGGCAACACCACACCTCCAGAATATGAAGACAGCATGGACAGGTTCTCCACTAACTGTGCTCATTTATACTCTTAGTCATGTCATGTTAGCTAGAGCCATCAGTCATCTATCAATCTGGAGCAGCGAGGAAGCGGCCCACACAAACATACAGCTACAAAACTCGTAGTATTTGTGGTATTTTTCCATTTAAAAATAGGTTCATTTTTTTTGCGAAGTTATAGTAAGGGTAATGAGTTTGATCCCTCTTTTCAGGTATTTTAAAGAGCAGAGTAGAGCAGTAATTATTAGTTGGAGCCCTGATCATGTCAACATCGGTGTTAAGTATGAATCCTTGAGTGAGCCATCTAATTGTCAGGATGCAGTAAACCTGCACAGCTGCTGACAGGAGCAGATAGTACCAGAAATAGGGCAATTTCCCGTAAAATAGATTTTTTTGCATTATACTTTTACTGCCAAAAGGCAATCACTTTCACTTCCCACCTCATATTTCCCCATGTCAATAATTCAAGCAGCTGTCATCTTCAGCGATTTATCAAAAAAAAAAAAAAAAAAGGGAGAAAAAAACTTCGAAACCGAGAAAGTCTTGTGATCTACCATTGTCTTCTGAATGGTATCCTGCTCTAATGCGTTGTAGTTCATATGTGATAGACAGTTCTGTTGCAGTAATCTTTCATTCCTCCCTTCATCTGGAGGCAGGTGAAGCCGTTAGCTGATGGAAACACTTTTTTTTCATTACCGCAGAACGTTGCAGTTTCTCCGCCGTGTCTCATTGCCGGTAGGACATGAACCCAACTTCTATAAGAGCCGAGGCGTCTCGTCTGTAGGCTCTCGCTGTCCTTTTCTTGACATCATTCATCAAATAGTTTGATCGCAAGTTTTTAAAGTTGCTTGTTTGTTTCTTTGCCGCTGATATTACAGCGGGATACTGCAGCTGAAGATATTTCCAGCTCGTTTCCCTCTCCCTACCGCTACAAACACAAATGCGCTCGGTGTTCCTGATAAATTTGGAAAGCAACAATTGCCTGCCATGGAAGAGATTACACCAAGTACAGTATGTTAACATTTAATCTGTGATGATTTATGATTCATGTTTATTATCTCCATTGAAGTCCAGTTTTCTTATCACCGAGTAGAAATTTGGCTGTTTTTTTTTTTTTTTTGTTTTCCCGATAAGCCCAACTTCTGCATTTCCTTTTTATTGCTCTCATCAGTTATTTATTTACCTTTTATTGTAGTGACTCATGTTGTCCTCACTTGAGGTAAGTGGCAATAAGAGCATAACCACATCTACAAGGATCCGGAGCATAACTCATTTTCAGAAGGGTTACGGGGTTTGTTTTCGCTTTTCCACCACAATCTTATCACAGTTTGTGTGACTGTTTTCTTTTTTGACCTTATTTGAATTCAGAGATAAGCATCCCTCCAGCAAAATTGGACTAAATTAGTCTTTTATCTGGCGTGATTTTAAGGGAATGCTTTGTCACCGTGCCTGTCTGCCGAGTGCAGGCTCATACAATGTAGATGTGCCCAGCTGCTGGCTCGTCTGATTTGCCCAAATTCGTTTCAGAGGCCGTCCGTGCTTATTCAGGTCACACAAGCGAGCTGACCTCGGTCTAAAAAAAACCCTTTAATGCTTTATCAGATCGCACAGTGAAACACCAACAAAGAATTGAAAGAGATTCCAGCACATTACAATGTGAAAACAAACAGTAGGATTTGTTGCAAAGTGTGTAAAAGCTTATCACGCTCCAGCATTACATTATCTCATTTATCCAAATCTGTAAGGAATTTGTTTTTCCTTGGCTACATAAAATATTCAGAAGCCTGTAAAACGTATTGAAATTATGAGCGGATGCTCAAAAGGAATGACTTTCAGTACATATCATTTAAATTCTCTCAGATGCATAAATATGGAATTTCATTACAATTATGCACATAATCAGAGAATATTTTGACGTTGTCATGTCTCATTTTTAAGCTTCTGATCGATTCAGATTGAATTAATTTATGAGGTGCAACTCCCCTTAATTTAGCAAATGTAAATCTTTTGACATTAAAAAAAAATGTTTCTGCAGTCTTTAATAGAGTTATGTGGTAAAATTAAAATGTCAAGCGAAGTGTTAGATTTTGAGTTTGTCAAAGCAAAAGTGAATCGATCTTGTTTATTTATTTATTTATTTTTTTTGACAAATTGGTTCGACGCCAACATTTCAACGTTTCCATCAAGAATCAGGCCAGAACTGAAATCATTTAGTCAGATACCTCGAGAAAATAACAACTAGCCTATTTCAATAATTGATTTTAGTCTCATGTCAATGGGATTTTTTAGTTTTGCATTTATCTTGTGTAATAATGAATTTTAGTTTTTAACTTAGTTTGAAAAAACTCAAAAATTCACACCATTTCAGTATAAGTTGCATTTTTTTCTACATATCGCTGACCTAATGATTAATTGATTAATTGTCAAACCAATAGCAGTTGATTACGAAAATAATTATTGAGTTGCAGCTCTGTTTCCATCAATTATTAGTCTTTGCAAGTTTTAATGGGATTTAACATCATCCCGCTGTCAACAGGCCTGTGACACCAGTGTCAGACAAGTGTGAGGCGAACTGCCACCTTGTGCCAAGAAGTATTCAACTTATCTGGTGCTGAGGCATGAAAGGAACAGATAAAACAATTCTAAAGGGGAAATGATTCCGTCCGTAATCAGATTTATTTACGCAGCCCACTGAGGAAGATTGATGTCTTATCTGTGGCTGCGGATTTCAGTTCTCTATGCTACGATGCAGATAAACAATCAGTCTACTGTCTCCGGAGCGTTTTAATTGTGTGTGATTGTGCGCGCGCTGGCACGCACGAACACGCAGGCATGTGTGCAGTTAGCATGTTGTGTCTATCAGCATGTTTTTGACAACTGGGACGAGGATGTTTAAATAAAGTCACCGTCTGTCTCTCCCCAAATTTCTTCCATGACTATTTTTCACGGCTGTTAAATGCCAGACGTATGCTCTCACATCTTTGTGACTCGCGGTCGAAAAGTGGAGCTCAAGCCGGGATCAAACTGCGGCTGTTGCTCGTGGGAGACATGTCTTCTCCTCGTGCTCGTGAAAGCGAGCCACCATTTTGACTGAGGAGTACGTCGCATGTCAAAATCCATGTCTGTACTTTTCCTCACTGTTCCTTTCATTCACCATGTTGAGCCTGTGTGCCTCTATTGGCTAGAGCAACATATTAAAATGCATCCAATGCAGTGACTAAGTGATCTGCTAATATAGTTTGTCAGTGAACAATATGGAACACAGTACATCTGTTCACTAAGGGATGAAGAACTCATTACTTGTGTGTTGTCCTATTATTCATGTGGCACATTATGTTAATGACTGTGTGTGCAAGGGATATAGACTGTTTTAGTTTTTTTTTTACTATCATCTAGTTATGTGTGATACAGACTCTAAAGTTCACTGTAGTTTCCATGGTAGCCACTATATTTGATGGCAGTGGCTGCAGTCTGTCGCATTGGGATTTACTATGTTGTATTGGGAATTAGGAGGGGAAAACTCTTCATATCTTAAAATAGGACAGTCAAGGAAGGTGTGAAAGCAGAAACTTGGTTGTACCTGCACAGTCTGTTGCTCAGACTCAAACAAACCGCAGCCTTTTCATTCTCTTACTCAAAGCTTTCACGCTGATAGACAGCTCTCACATTTTTTTCCGGGAATAAAAGAGTTTGTTACTCGTTATCAAGCTGAATTCTCATTCCCGAGGAATAAACGACAACAGAACGGTAACCGAGATCTGAGAAAGATTACCCCAACCCCCGCCCCACCAGCTCAGACAGCTCGTCTTATTATCTCCTGAAATGGCAAGGTTACAGTACCTACAGGTGCAGAGGAAGGTGAGTGTGTTAGCTTTTTATCTTTAAACCAGTCAACCCTAACAGAGCAGCACAGCCACTGAAGTCTCATCAGACTGGGTGAGGAATAAACATTCTCTTATGTACAAGTTTTGCAATTCAGCTGAGCTACTTAGACGGGGAAATGGGAGAATGTTGAAATATATTAGGTGTGTTTAATGGAACTGGAGAAATACTGGGGAAAACAACCTTGGTTACCTCTGGCATTAATATAAAATTTATGAGAAGGATTTAGACCTATCTCCTGCAGAGCCTTGAGAAGACGTTGCTTTGTCAGTCAGCACACGTTTAGCATAAATCTCTCACTTCTCCTTTTTTCTGCAGCCACTTCAAATCTCCCAGCACTCGTTCCTGCTCATGTACTACGGTTGGATCATCTCCATTTTCTTTTCTGTTGTGGATTTGGAAACATTTTGGTCAGATAAAAGAGGAACATGTCTCTCTTTAACTGGTTAAAAATATCACATTTTTGTTGATGATTGCCCAATAACCACCCAGGAAAAGAGAGGAGAGGAAAGTGATTTAAATTTTCACTTGGTGTCATTTTATTTGCGTGGTGTCGATGCGTTGTCGGTTTGTTTGACACATTTTTTTTCAGCAGTGTGGCTGGAATGTTCTTTCTCCTACTTAGTAGGATATATATAATTGCTATCTATTTACACAATCACCCATTTTGCTCATTTACGTCTTTAATAATTGCAGGCGTCATATTAATGTTGGTGTTACTTTCTTTGGCCACTTGTTATTAATGACGTGTCAGAATTGGGACTTATTGATCGAGACTCATTTGCATTCATATGACGGCAGTAATAAATTGAGCCATTTTGCTTAGTACAATTGTTATGCTATCTGCCTGTTAATAGGAGGGACCTTTTTACAGGTGAGCCGGCTGTCGTCTGTCTTACTGTGATTCATGAATTTTCTGAATGGACTCTAATGAGCAGCATTTTTCAATCAGCTTAAGGATCAGCAGCGTGGCCTTCTCCTCCTCCTGCTGCTTTTGATGGTAATGGAAATTATCAAGCAAAATGGCGTGGTACATTTTCTTTTCTTAAACTTTACAAAGCCACTTATCCAGCTATCAAAGAAGAGCCTTTCTGTGTGATTACCATTAGTGACCTCCTATAAATTACAGATAGAGGGAAGCTTTCATGTGTGTCCCTGGCTTTTGTTGCCATACTTCACTTTGTCAAAAAACAGAAGAGCTGTGGTGTAACATCATCATTTATTCCCAGTCATGTTAAATTTTTCTTGTTTATTTGACACAATGCGGCATACATCTTCAGTGAGGCACAGATGCTTTGAATTGACACAAAGCATAATTAAATCAGAAGAATTGTACCTCATACACTGTAGTAATGTATTGATTTGTTAATTCGTCTTCACAGAGCTGTGTCTCTGCTAATGCCAGGGCTTGAAAGGACAAATCAGATGATATTTAACAGAAAAACGAAGTAATGAGTTCATTGTGCTATTTTTTTTAAATTTGCGACATCACTTTCACTCCCATTCTACTAGCTTTATCACTACTAGGTCACATTATCTAGAGCACAAAATGGCTGCTGTCTGAGGCTTTGTTTGCATGCGTCCTGCTGTACGTAATTGCGCTCAATAGGTAGTAAATCCAACCTCATAAATCAGAGAAACCTGTCCGCAGTTATGAGTACGATCCAACTCACCTTCTGTGCACAAACATTTACCCAGGTCTTGTGGACCGTGTTGCTCCGGTCCCAGAGAGACGAACCACGGATCAGGACCCTCCGTGGGGTTGCTCTGTGCTGCTGGAACTGGTTCAAGGGTTTTGAGCTTAAAACTATTATTAGGAAAAAGTATGCTGGGTGAACTTACTTTACATGGCCTCTCAAATAATCACTCACACCCACTAATCACTGTGGTAGGTGAAAATGTGTTTGTCATCAGACTGGACGACTACATTTTCTAGCATTAATATAAAACAGTAAGTTTTGTAAAAAGAAATTCACTAATTCTTAAAAAGAAAAACAAAAAAGATAACCAGCTAAGAAGCGAAGCTCTTCCCTGACTTTTGTTTTTAAGTCACCACTCAAGTGGCTCAAAAGCTATTCTTTTTCAAATATGTTAACTCTTTCCCTGATCAATATGCATGTATTGCTACCACCAACTCATAATGTTTACTATCTCTGATAATGCTTTTTAATTTAATTAGACAAATTGCAGTCAGTCAGTTGGAGAAAGCAAATGGCATACAACCAAAATAAAGTTAATTGGTTCAGAATAAAGCCAAGTCTTTTAATTAACCTCTTAATGAAAGCAGTCGCATTAGAGTTGGAGATACATGTCAAGAACAAATCATCAGGTTAAGAACAAAAAGGCGGAAAAAAAAAACTGATTTGATACCACGAGCTGCTTGATATTAAAAGCTTTCACCCACTTCTGTGTAATGCTGTTATTCATTATAACCATCGAGCAGGCATCCGAGAGATGCAGCTATGATTAATTCACATCTGTTAGAGATGGAAAGAACCAACAAACACCAAGTAAGAGCATTTCCTTTTGCACTGAGGAATGATTTCCTAATGCCTCTTAATGCACATAGGTCAGCCGCGGAAAAGAAAATATCATAAATCAAAATTGGCCCATATATCTTATATTGAGGCCTCGGGGTAAATGCCGTGCATCATAATCTTCTCATGGCTGCACTTTTGCCTGAAGGATGCTGCCTCCAGAAGTCATATCACACTCTTTGTTGAATTCACTTCAGAATTTACAGCTTGTGATAACAGTCCACTTCCCTGGTTTGCAAGAAATTTATACTCAAGATGATTGTTGATGTAAAATGTACAATGATGGGCACTAGTGTTACCTCCATAATACAACACTGTTGTAATAAGGTGTAGGGATAGATAGATGTAGGGATTATTAACTTTTTTTTCCGTCTCATCAACTAATAATTTGGACAGAACATGTGACCATAAAAGAAGCGTTACAAATTTTTTATTTTTCTTTTTTTCTAACAAAAAAAACAAACAAATACTCTGCAGTGATGTTTATCAGTGAAATACGCTCACTTTGATTAAATGAATGAATTTGTAGTCACTGGTGATGTGCCTAAATCCACCATAGCCCTGTGGAAATCGACCAGATCCAGGAGTGAATGCACAGATTCTGCCAATTCTACTGAAACGATCCTGGATTGACCCTACTGACTGACGCCTGAAGGACTAATGACATGGACAAGACTGAAACCATAATGAAGTCTATAGATCTTTTATGTAGTCAGTGATACAGCTGACATGTAATCCCTTCAAAGTCAGCAGATGAATATTCTATATGCTGTGTTCATCTCTCTGTGGAACCTCCTGAATTCCCAAGAGAAAGGTTAAACATGGTTACACAGCTACAACCTTCTACGTAGGTTATCAAATAGTGCATGAACACAATAAATTGAGTCTTGCCCAGGAGGAAAAATCACACGGGGCCTCTCTGTGTTACTAAAAAAGTAATTTTTTACAATTCACAAGTCAAAGTTTCTAGAGGTTAAAGCGAGTGAAATGAGATTGACTTGTCTTTTTCTGCAGATTTCATGGAAGAATAGTTAGAAGAGATAAAACCATTGCCGGCCTTCGAAATAACCATCTGTTCAATCCAATAGTTGTTTGGTTGGAATGCAGACAATGAACTAACAACATGAAAACAGAGAGAATCCCACTAAAGACTATTTCAACGATGACACTACTCGGTGCACACATTTCCTGAGGATTGAAGAGAATATTGATTCTGGTTTAATGTGCTTTGAGATGAAGTTGTCACAATGTACCTCCAGTGAATTATACTGTTATTCAGAAACATGTTCATAAGAAATGCTTTTTGTTTTCTGTAGCTGACGTTTAATAAGAGTTCCTTCAGAATGTTTTTTTTTTTTTTTTTTTTGTGTTGCCTGATTGGGAGTATCAACTTTTTGTTATTGTTTGTGTGATTTTTTTTTTTCCCTTTTTTATCTCAAGAAACCTAAATCTAACAGTATATGTAAGAAACACTGAAAGAGATTTGGTTTCCCAGCATGGAAAGATTTTAAGAGGAGTATGTCAAAGAAAAACATGGCAATACATGCTGTGGTCAGGATAGTGTATTGCTATTTAATTTCGAGGTTAAGTAACAGTAATATGCTTCAGTGCATCAGAGCTTTAATCTTAGAGATATTTAGAGCCATGCTAAAACTTCTGGGTATTTATTGTCACTCTATCTACATCATAACCTTTTCTATCGAGTTTTTGATATCAGCAACAATGCGACAAAATATTTTTTAACCAAAATATAGAATTTTGGCTCAACCAAGTCAGCTACATTTTCAAATGTCTAAAGAGAAAGCAAACTTTTAGGATGCTATTTATGAGCTTCGTTCCTCCCCCATGAACATCCCACAGAGTTGTGTCACAGGCTGACTAGACGAAGACATTGATTCACAATGGATAAAAATAAATGCCTCAAGAATCACTGAGCAAGAGCATATTTGTGAAGTTCATCACATCTAGTTTCATTCAGTGGACCCAATCTGTCCCCCTACAGATGGTTTGAGCAGAGGTGTGCCCGTGTGAATGGGTGCACAGGGCAGGTGGGTTCAATCAAGCTGTCTAATGGAATGTAAATCTAAAAGGCACCAGGACCCGTGGATCACATCCTGCATTTAGTTACGACCTGCACACGGTGGCTAAGTGCAGGTGCATGTCAGATGACACCCCAGTGACACGATGAGGTAGATAAGTTCATCTGCATGCAGAATTGAACAATTGAACCAGAGAAATGTGAGGGACATGAGATCATAGTGAGGCTCATTCAAAGCTTGAGTGAGATGGTGCATGGAGGAAAAACTGGTTGTGACTTTAGTCTGATACCTCCTGCCGAACTTTGGATTCGGGGCCCGATGTTGTACTTAAGGTGAAATGTAATTATCCTCCCTTTGGCATTGGGGCTTCAAGTGATCCAGAGGTGGAAGTAAGCCAGCTCGATGTGGATCAGTCACACCAGCTCCAAGGAGGCCTTTGCCGACTTCAGCCTTTATGTGCTGCTGAATATTCCTGCCCACTTCAATACCCCAGGGGTGTATCTGTTTATCTTGCAAAGCTGATAGCACAGTTTTGGAAGGAGTGAGTGCCCGATAGAATGGATGTCGCTCTGATGTCGAAATGTCTTCTCTGAAATGTCTACGTTTAAGGTGGTGTATCTGTGGCGCAGAGCACCTAATGTGGCACGGATGGAGCGCTTAGCCGCATTGCTAAGTACACATATCAAATTGGGTAAGAGGCGGAAGCTGAGCCTGCAAGACATTTACAAGATAAATATTACATTCAAGACAAGAACTCTGCATTTCTAAGACGTAGGCGGCACAGAATGTTTTCATAGTGGCATTTCTGTCAGAAGAATGCCGGCAATGTTGTGCATCTCCACAACCATGCTGACATGACATGTCCTGTTTCAGGAAGCAGTGGAAGATTTGCTGTTTGGGAGATCTTAAGTTCTGACTAAATCTCAACCACAATGAAGTGATGGAGAGACATTATTATCCAGCAGCAAGCGTTTGTGGATTTTTCCCCATCGGACTGTGCTGCAATAACATCTCCACCCAGCCATTTGACTGAGCTTACATTTTAAAAATTAAGGGTTTATATATGTATATTGGGCAAGATTTCAACAAATCCATATCAAAATGACTTGAATTATATTATTACACCTGGTGAACAATCCTGTAAAAAATATTCCATTGAAAGTCATTGGTGTATTATTCCCCAGTGCACATAAGAATTCACACACTTCAAGTTATAATTGATCTTCCCTTGTTAATGTTTGTTGTTCAGAGCATCCATTGAACAAATGCAGCACTACAAGTTAGAGTTTGGGGCTCAAAAGATATCAGTGTCACTTGCTCACTTCTCTGCTCAGTCAGCTTGTATCAGATTTGGTTTGGTCTAGAGGCCTTCACAGGCTTTTACTTTGTGTGTATGTGTGAGTTTTAAAATTAGATTTTTAACAGCCTCAGGTGTAATCTCTCCTCAGCAAGTTAATATAGTAATACTAGAGTAATGAAGTTTAGGTTAAAAAAAGTCACCTTCATACTAAGAACTGGTCTAACATTTACCATCTCTTAGTAATTGCTACAGTAATGGTTTACTAATAATGAGAGAATGGTTTACTTCAAGTTAAAAGTTAGTTTTGTTGCATTGAATCCCACAACAGTTATCAGCACATGTTACTTGTTCCTCGAGTATTGTATCTTTTGTATGTGTGCATGTGGTGCATGAGATCCTCACATCACTACAGTGATGTGCCTCCACCGGTCAAAAACTTCAAACGATCGCTTTAAAGGTGCGATGCCGCTGAGGAATATGGAGGGTATAAGTAGGAGGAAGACTCTTGTGTTGTCAAGGTTTTGATGGCAGCTGTAATCTGTTATACTGAATGCTGTCCTTCTTAAGCTTGTTCATTTATTTTTAGTTAAGTGTGCTGTCTCTCTCCACTATATGTCAATTAACTGGAGTGTCCACAAATGACCTTGGCCAACATCCAGCTTCTTAGCTGTCCAGTCAGATCTGGAAGCACGCCAGCCTACTGCGCTTGTTGATCAACCAGAACCAGGCACAGCGTCAGGTAGGCCAGTCCCAGAGCACAGTCTGAGAGCCAGCAGGCTGCCGACAGCCTATGCTAATGTCCATATGTTCACGATTGCACTGGGCTCTGGGCTTCCCTGGACACAGACCTGCTATTCAGTCATGTGTCATTCAGTTGCCATCAAAACTTAGCAGGGCCTCTTGGGAGCGTGATAACACCCCACAGGATGTGTACGGTCATTTTCAGGTTTGAAACTTGGAAGTATATTCATTATAGTACATCGAATCAGCCAATTAAAGTTTTGTGATAGTGCATGTTCTTTCCCCCCCTAAATTATGTACTTTTTGTTCATTGCCTCCATTTTCTCTTCCTCTATTTACTCACTGTCCCAGGTTCAGCAGCTCCTCGGTCTTCACTCCAGAAGCTAATTTTAGAAACGTTAATTGCATCTTGTGTAGTACTGTAAAACTCCGAAGACCCTGAAAAGATAATCAGGTCCAATGAAAATGTGAAGTGTAGCTGGCAGTTTATCCGCTGTGCCATGAAAAAGCGTGGATAGAAGAATGAATGTCTGTGCCCGCAGCTGCCTTATCCACTTTGACTGTCATTTACTCTCCATAAATTTCTGATGTTGCATTTTTTTCACATCAACTGTCCTTAAAATAGGATTGTATTATTCATTTTATCATTGAACTAAATGAAAATAAGCAATTTCACAAGTGTCCTATGTTGATGTCTGTGTGTCTGCTCAGCAGCCTGGCTAATAGAGCAGTGTTGGAGTTGAATGGATGCCTGTTTGGCTGATTGCGGAACTATTATGATTTGATACATCTGAGTGTGTCATGTTCCAAGTTATTTAACTGATTGCCTCCTCTTGGTCTTTGTACAACTTCGATACAGATGCAATTTATGATTTGCCAGTTTCTGGCACAATGATTTTGGAGAGCTAACAAACCTGGATGTGCTTTGAAATACAGAAAGGTGTGTTTTGTGATGAAGTATTATGTGTAATTACGCATAAAAGCTACTCAGTTGCCATAATGCCCATAAAAATGATTTGTTTCTTCTACTCCTGTTTGGGTGTCTTTGCTGTGTGTACAAATAACATCACATATGTGCAGCCTTCCACAGGTTAGTGAATAGCCCTCAAGAGAAAATGTTTCATTTCTTGGAGAAAGAGCCACATTACTCTTTTCACATATGGCTTGTCTCTATGTATTACTCCCACAGGCCCAATCAAAGTAGGTTTGCACATTCAGACCAGTAAGCTCACAATGTTGGTTTCAAGGCTTGATCGCAGCACCACACACTGATTTTCTATTTTTTCCATCAGATCAGGCTTATTGCCACTATACTTAACTCAGTTGTAGACCAGTGTCCTTAAAGATCACAAATACACCCACATGGTGTCCATCCTCAGGTGATAAACGCCTATCATTGATCTCCATCACAGTGTAACTCGGTGCCCACTGGAGCTGATCTTTTACTGTTATTCTTACGGCAGCAGCCATATGGTTAGCTCTCAGTGCCACCTGCCTCTGGTGCTAAGCAGGGGAGATGAGAAATATGATGCCGGGAGGGGGGAGCGGGATTGGCAGGTTCGGCTGTCATGGGAGCAGGAACTCACAAAGTCTCCAAACTGACTTAATGGACTTCCTCTGGTTGGTTGTGTGAGGACAGAGGCTGAAACACATGAGGTTTTCAGTTGGAACAGAAGCCTTTCAGCAGTGGAGTACAGGGTCTACAACAACATTAGCAGGGTTATGTTTATTCTCTGTACATCTGCACACACTGTTATTATTTAGTTCACCTTTGGCTCTCATTTACTCCATCTTTGCCCCTAGCCCTGTGAAAAGCAAACAATTATAATACCCTTAAAGTACTGTATAAACACTTGCACTTAAAATGAATCATACTTATTTGCACTTCAGCTTCTTAGCATACAATTATTTCTACCAAAGAGACATCTGGTGTAAAAGTCATCTCTTATCTTGGAATATTAAATCCTCACTTGCAGCAGGTGTATTGTTTTTTTTCCCCCTGTATTTTTATTTCAAAACATCAGACAGCATTACATATGTTAAAAAAATGTTTTTGCTTTTATTATGTAATCAGATAAGCTACAGGATAGAGGCATACGTTTTCATATCTATAAACATGCCTATTGTATTTTTCATCATTATTTTAATAAAGATAAATCATGCTGTCTGCGCACAATGTGACTTTTACCGCAAAGTAGTAATATCAGCTCTTCTGTTTGTGTTGCATTTAATACTCCTCTCTTCTAACTTCATTCTGTACACTTTAATTATCAGACTCGTTACAGTACAGGTCCACCTCTGGCTTTCTGAATCTATTAGAACTGGATTTTGACCTCGTACTACAGCGTCACATCCCGAAATGTGAATTAAATCAATATTGGATGCAGCAAGCTGTCAGTCAAAAGACAATATCACTTTCGTTGCATTAGTGTGTGTCGGGTCCTTCATCGGTTATCAACATCATATTGACAAATCGCATCTGAAAAGACGATGTTGAATGTCAAATCAAAGACGCTTTCTATTCACACACACGAGAGAGAAAAAAAAAACAAAACTTCCCTTTGTTCATCAAGTGTTGACGTTACCGCAGTAACATTGTCATTAAAGCAGCGATTGCAGGACAATCTCTCTTTTATTCTGATTGAATGATATAAAACAACATTTAATAGGCGTCTCTGGAATCTTATGGCTGAAGATGTGTGTTACTCGGGACAATGCTTGATAGTCTGCAGCAGTAATGAGCAGAGACTCCTAGCCCTCCTAATTGCTTGCCGGGCCTCTGCGCAGCTCATCAGAGAGCTGCTTAATTGGCCATCACTATCCAGGCAAGCATGAGGCTAAGGCTAGCCCTCTTCCTGCCTGCTCACTTTCACCACGATGCTTGCAGAATAAGTAAGCAGCTCCATTCATTCTGCATTGCTGCCACTAATGAACAGAGTTTAGCCCGGAGGTCTTGATCATTGTGTCGTACTCCATCTTGGTGTTACTGTGTTTGGCGTGTTTGTAACTGCAGTTTGCTGGTGTTGTTTCTGTGTTTGGTCTTTTTTTTTTTTTTTTTTACTGTTAAGCATCAATGTAATGAAGTGCTTCCTGGTTTTGGTATTGGGGTCTCTAGTGCAAAGCTGACATGCTGGGAGATAAGTGTCTTCAGCTGCTGGCAATCAATTTATTTGCCCTCTAATGTTGAATACGTGTGCGGAATGAATACTGAAAGACATGGAAAGATGGAAGAGGGAAAAGGATTGAAATTGCTGTCTGTGTGCATTCCTGTTCTCACTGAGAAATGATCCTTTCAGTGGGACTACACAACTCTTCATGGACCATTACATTGTTCTGAAATATACAATCACACTTGAACACAGAGGAGAGTGTTGTCTATTCCAACTCACAGCCAGTTAATGTTAAAACATCAACGAAAAAATGACTTTTTTTTTTTTTTTTTTTTTTTTCATTTCCACGCTCCAGTAATTACTCATTATTAGTGACAAAATGCAGTTTGTGTGTTTCATCGTGTTTCAGGGTGGTTTTAGAGGTGAGACATCAGTGAACCTGTCCTTGGAAAAGTTGCCCTAACCCTGAAAGAAAAAAGACACTCACACATAATGCAGTATTGATTGGTGCTTAAATCAGTTTGATAACAGCTTTGTCAAATCAGCTCTTTTAACAATCAGATTAGAGCTTTTAGTACGATCGATCGGGGAGGGATTTCAAATCTACAAGATGACAGTTACAGAGGAGCACATAGCTAAAGCCTGGCCACCCATGAAAGGGATCCAGAGCCTGCATCCACTGTTCACAATCACTTTTCTTATACAGCGCTGCCGCTATACAGAGACAATCTAAGAGCAATTGTTTGGAACAGAAAGAATACAGCAAGGAATTGATAACCAGCCTCATGACCTGAACCTCTGCCTTGGTAACAAACTCCAAAGATTTTTGTGCTGTACATCACACGGTTGTGGCAGCTTCATCTGCACATTTCTGAAGATAACATAAACATTATTCTACTGTATGTACCCGAACCGTAGAGGACGTGCAGCAGAGATCGACTTGTCAGTTTACTGCATGTCTCTCCCGAACAATGTCGTGACATCGATTCTTGCAGCTGAATCTGAAATAGTCTCACGCGGTATGACATCCAGATGAAACAAATGCCACCTGAAATGCCACGTACAGTAAATAATCACAACCCCCACGTCGGCAAAATCATTACTGAATGAAACGCACTTCATAGAGGTTAGTACCTTTTCTGCTTTAAAACATGAGGTGCTATACTGTTGCATCCATTATTTCTGTGCTTTGGCTTAGCATGCATCTGGGATAAATTAAAAGTGGCTTTATGACTCACCGCATCAGTTGGTGAGAAATGGAGTTAGAGAATGGAGGTATTCACCGGTAATTGCTGGTATTGTCTATATTCGATGTTGAAAGGTACTCTCTTGAGCTATAATTCTGGTTGCCAAGTCAGCGAGAGGTGACTGTGAGACCGCACTAACTTCTCTCTTGGGCTTCTTAATTGGCTTTGTTATTGCAGACCTGCGCAGGGTGAAGGCAGCGAGAAAGAATCTGGGCTTTGGTATATAAGATACAGAGCTTTCGACTGTGACCCTCCTCCCAGGGGCAGAGTGTTCACAGCTGCTCTCTCTGGAGAAGGTGACCTGGCTTTGGATCCCTCCGTGCTTCTCCCAGCGGACCGCTCCCCCACCCTCAACACCCCTCCCCCACTGTCACCATCACTACCAGCCATCCGCTCCCACTCCACTTGTTCACTCATCTTCTCTCAGAGGTCATTCTCTACACCATCATGGAGTTTTCTCCTTCGCCTCCCTGTTTTTTTTTCCCCTCCTTCTCTTTCTCAGCACCCATCCGTTTGGCTCGGCAGGGAGTCGCTAATTTTCTCCGCTCTGCAAATTTCCACACTTTTCCGGCGTGGGATGCCAGCACCTCTTCAATGCCTCGCTCTGGCATCATCACCTTCCACCCCCCTCCCCCCCTTTACACACATGCAGATAAGAAAAAATCCTCCACGCTGCGTCGACCCCACACTGGGCTTTTAGCGGTGAGAAAACAAGGCTGGCATACGTGACAGTTATAACAGAATAGGCCTGTATTATTTTCTGGGTCTTTCCACCAAGACGTCTGGCATATTTACCAACAGGGATGTTCACTGAACAATTCTTCTGCTGACCACTCTTTTCAAAAGCTTAAGAATAAATGACTCTCTGGCACTGGCAGCAAGCTCTCAGTGAATGATGAAGGAGCATGTATCAGAGTGTTTGTTGCTGTGCGATGTGTTAAAAACGCCAGAATCACAAAGCGGGTGGTTTACTATGTCAGAGCAACTTAATAACATTTGCAGTAAACTGAATATTGTAAGTTCTTGACCTATTTTTGACCGCAGCTTATTATCATTAGCAGACGTGAAGCTTTCATGTCACTGTGTGTACCACTTTGTGTCCCAGTGTATGACACATACAACATTTGTAGGAGTGGAAAAACAAATCACACAAGATACATTTTTAATACAACTTTGCAATGACATGGACTTGGTAAGAGCTTTCAAGTAGACATTAGTGTACATGCGGCTTGATTATGCAGCTTTAGTCTATTTATTGCCAGGAAACTGCTTTTGAGCTGTCACAGCTAAGGCTGTCTTGCTCCTTGTAAACATGGCTTTGGAGTCCATTTGTAGAATTATAGTTGCAAGTGAGTGCTATAAGAACAGACCGAGAGATCGGTGTCACAAAAAGATAATCAATTCACCCTATATTAATACATTTAGTCAGATGTAGCCTTCCAAAGGATCTTGATGCCTTGTTCAGAGTTCAAGCTACTCTGTTTAATATATAGAATACTGTAGACAAATAATTGATAAACTTATTTTAGAAAGATACAGTTAACAAATAAAAGAAAAAGAAAATACATGTGCGCTATGAGTATGATTAAACAAACAGTATAGTGTACATATATAGCATGCTGTGTGTGTATGTATGTGTGTACATATATATACACTCCACGTATTATGTGTTGGCTTCAGAGGTGCTGATGCACAGATTTTCAAATCCTGGACAGAACCAGGCTAGCTGTCTTCCTCTGCTTTTTGCTGATGCTAAACTAATTGCGTATATGACCATATCTCAAAGCATAAAACAGACACAGACACACACACACACTCACAAGCATAAGGTAGTACCAGTTCTTTTAAATACTGTAACAAAGGATTATCATGTTTTCTTGAAAGAAGAAGAAGAAAAAAACACAAACACAAAGAAAACCACCATGAAAACTGAAGAAAAGACTAAAATCACCAGTGGTTTGAGCTCTAATTAGTCTACATGCTGATGAGGGTAAACTCAAATTGATGGGCATGGGGATTATGGCTGCAAATGGATGTCAGCATTGATATCCTGGCTCCAGTGAATACTGCTGATGTGCATCAACAGTCACATCTGCAGAGTCTGAATACAGCTAGATTTTGACTGAAAGGCGTCGCTGAATTTGTCTTTTCAGCCGTTTAAGGCTCTTGTTGCAAGCTGATAAAGAATCAGGGCCTATTTTATAAGGTGGAGTTTGGGTACAAGCTGCTGAGGTTACAAAATATCAAAGCTTGATAAACAGGCATTAAAGACATTTATGCATATTTCCAGGTTTTAACTACATAGTTGTTTACTTGCAAATTTAAAGTGAAATATCAAAATATTCAATATTTCTAAAACATCCAGTACATGTAAAAATGTAAAGTGTACGTTTTCCTCTTGTAATTGGGCTCCTGCACTCAAATTCCCTTTTGTTCTCTGTTTCCAATGCAGCTTCCTCCTGCCACACTAGTGAAACCAACCACAGAGGTGAAAGCAATCATCTGAAAAGCATTCACTGAGGCCAGAAACTTGATCATGTTTCAACTAGGACACATTCATTATAAATGCCCCATAAGTCTTCATTAATGAGCTGGAAAATAGCAAGTAATCAAATCTCTGCAACGTATGGAAAGAGGAGTAAGGTAGCGCTGATTAGCCGAGTATAGCACAAGAGAAGAGGAGCGGGGGGGGGGTTCTGATAGAGGAGAGCAGTGGGTTAAAGCTTCTAACGTCGATCGTGACCCCACATTAGCACATTGTAATTCCCTTTCACAGCATCTCAATACAAGAGAAGCCCTTCCATTGGACGTGCGTATGACTGGACAAGCAACAATAGGCCTGTTGAATAGCTTTTAGAATTACACCAAAAGTTCCTTCAAATTTTTTCGAGCGGTGGTCCACACAGTTATTGAATGCCATGCTCTTATCCAGAGAATAGCCTTTATGCCGAGTCTATTGTACGAGGACGATATTTAGAGCAGGCCGGTCTAAAAATCAATACCCACTGTCATCAGAAGAATGACGTCTTTACTGAATATGCCAAATAGAGCAGGGCCAGATAACAATTTGAGCCCTATTGTTCCATTAAGAGGGCCAGTCGATGTGTTTGGTGTAGGGTTTTAGCATTTGACTCCTTAACACAGAGATATTGAGTTATGTGTGGCTGAAACTGAAGGACGTGCATTAGTGTGTGTGTGTGTGTTTTTCTTTTTCCTTTTGTATTTAATTGGACCACATCAATAGGTGTACTACTAAAGGTGTCATCAAAAAATGTGACTATGGGGTTTTAGGACATTTTATATCATTGATAAAATGTTTGGCCAAATTAATTTACAATGAGCTTCACAATTATTTTGTTACAGTCTTTTATTTAAAGTTGATCTAAAGTGTCAAACTTGTTCTTGTATGAAGTTAATTACAGTTGTTTCATCCCAAATAAAAAAGCAATTATAGAGATCAAGTAACATTTTAAGTGCCATCTTTGACACAAACACTTGAGGCAAAAGTGATTGGACCTTGTTTTGCTACTGTACTCATCGTGCACAGCGACACCCTCGTCATTAATAATCAAGAGGACTTTTACATGGGGCTTGGTAATCCACTCAAATGAGAAATTAAATATTCCATTTGCTTTGAGAATCTCCTGCATATATTTGTTGTGCTGGAAGTAAATTGGTGTGCACATCAGCTCCCAGCTGTGTTGTTGTCCAATGTCTGCTCAGAGAAATCACAGCAGGAGACCCCCCCATCAACATCATGAAGCTAATTTGATTTATAGCATGATGTATGCTAATACATTGTTTGAGTGGGGGGGTGGGTGTATTTTTCAGCCAAAAAGACAAAACTGAATTTATTTAGCTTTTTTTTTTTTGAAAACAACAAGGATGATTATGCATTTTAGCTCAATTATAAATGTGTTCTCTTCATGACACACACACACATTCACGCACACAGACACACACTTAAACATCATCAGACGGCGTCAAAACACAACGCTGCTGATGTTTGACCATCCTGGCCTGCAGTAATCACCTCTGTAGGGATGGAGGTTAGTATGCACAACATGCAACCACTGATTGCATTCTTATTCAGTGAGGCACATTAGCCAACCTTTGCCTTTCCCTCAGAAACTGTTCACCTCCCTGTTTTGATTGTTAAATTCTTGTCAGGGTTTTTTTTTTCTCACAATGCTGAAGCAATTTCCTCTCAATAAGATAATAATTTTTTCGCCTTTAGCTGAGGCTACACATAAAAAACCGTGAAGCCTCAAGGTGCCTTCATCAGACGCTTCTTTTCCAGCGTCTCCATCTCTTTGCCAGTTTGAGTGGAGAGATGTAGCCCTTCTAACAATTTTTATTTTATTTTTTTTTTTTTGTGCATTTGCTTTTCTTTAGAAATGTTGCTTTTCGACATGTTAGGCTCGAGCAAAATTTCCACAGATGTTAGAAGGTTTGTGTACACACTGCGTTCGAAATTTATTCGAGTGCATTGAAGTAATCAATAATATGTCAGCTAAAGTGCATTCTCACAGTTTTATAAAAGTGTTATTTTTTTTGTATTAAATTACTTTTCTCAGTGATATTCTCCCATAGAAGTCATGATCAAAGTTCTGGGTCCTGTGCTTTTAATGATACATGGTTTTAATGCACAGTCAAACTGGAGGAAAGAGTCTTTTGAACTTTTACCGAAGTACGCATAGTCATTTTTATTTAATGAACTATAGTGTGCAGAGGAGGTTTTTGGCCTGTATATCTAGACTAAAACAAACATGATCAAATCATTTGTAGCTTCGTTATAGATCAGTAGTGAGCACAAAGTAGCATGTGATGTTAAGTCCAAAATGTAAAGTAGGTGGACCTGAATTAGTTAGAAACTCATCTCACTCATACACTGACCTTTTTTATAGGTTACCCAAAAGAGGAAAGGAATTACTTTTGTCCTACATTTAGTCTCCATACAGGAATAATCTCCTAATTTGAATTTGTCTATAAATACAGTATGAGTCTACTGAAGGAGATTAGTCGATTGTATCAAGATCACAACCTGCAGTTTGAAATTCTCGAATTATTCTGTATGCAGTTTAGTTAGAGTTGCAAATCTTAACTGTTGGCAAACTTCAGTTCTCTCCAACCTTTGCACGTTCACTGATTTCAGCTTTTCCCAATACGCTTCCCACACATCAGTTTTCTCCACACTATCATCACAATCCCATCATTTCTTGTGCAACAGTTCACAGCTCCGACATCACAAAGTGTACCGCAAAATACACTGCACATCTGGCGAAGCTTTGTTTCTTTTACTAAACACTGTGTTAATTTGATTTCTTTTCATTTAAACGGTGTACACTTCATAGATTTTTATCACAGGCTCAAGGGAAGTTCCATGAAGGCAAGTCGCTGCGCATTTTATTTGGGGCATCGACTTTGCAGCAGGTAAAGATTGCAACATGAAAGCACAATCCTTCTGAGTTATCGTACCAATACAAAGACGGCCTCAGTTGTGTCCTGTCGATAGCGTTGTGCTTAGCTGAAAGATAAGTTCCATCATGATGGAGTTGCATGCTCTGCGCTGCACCGCTCGCTGGGCGGTGAGGCTGTTTCAGGACAGAATCGGTGAGTAATACCGCATGCTGGCTCTCTTTGCAGCCGATTACTTATCTATTGATTGAAGCCAGCGTTGTGCAGATGGATGCCTTTGGAGTGTGACAAGTGCTTTAACAACCCCGGAACCTAATGCTCCTTAACGTCACTTTGGGCCCATGTTAAATAATGTCCCGTCGCTAAGTCACCAGGATTCACTCACGGTCAATCCCAGCAACGGAAAAGGAATCCATCTTGATTGGTTGTCTTCAGGGCAAAAGATCTATGGCCGCAATTACATGTAGCCACTCCTCGCTGCAGCTGGTGAGATGTAATAAATAGCATTAAGGACTGTGAAAATCCTTTAAATACACTTTCCTCCTTCTCTTCCTGCTTGACAGTTAGAAAGAGCAATGAATTCCCAGCGATCGTTGGAAGCAGCCTGTGAGAAGCAGAACGGCGTTTCTACTGCTTATCACTTTCACTTAAGCTGCTCGTGAGATTCAGTCACACATCCACCCAGATGTGTACACGCACACCCCCTCCCACACACACACACACACACAAACCCTATAACACGGTGCCAACCTATTTATTGTTCAGACCAGGCAAGGGATAAACCACAGTGCAGAGTGGCACTCTTTGTCCTGATGATGGCTTCTTTCACACAAAAATATACCTCAAGGTACCAAGTATTTTACTCACTGACGTGTTCCCGCATATGAGCATTTAAACTAAAAGTATCCTTTGCTTCTTCCTGTCAGGTTCTGGCACAGGTCCATTACAGCTTCCCTAACAAGTAGCTTTAGGCTATCCAAATCAATCAGTCGTGAAATCTTAAAATATTAGAGGCTGACGCAGCTGAATGAATGTATCAGATGAGTTGCAACTCATCAGAAACTTCAGGCTTAATATGTTTTATACCTAATGCACTGGCAGTTCGAACATTTTATTTGTTAGCTCAAGCCATTACTGACGCTTGCACAGTTTATACAAACAGAGCTTTCATCAAGTTTATTTTAAAGCTACTGGCTGAATTATGTTTGAATTTCAAACATAATTATCAAAGAGAGGCGAATCCTACCGCCTGCAGTTATCATACATTGTCCAAGCATCAAAAAATAATAATAGTTTTCTATATTTTAGCTTTCAGCTGACCTTTTCCCCCTCATGATGCTTTACATAGATAGATGAAAACAGACCCAATGACAAAGCAGAAGCCGACATCAGAACATTTCATGGGAGAAAATAGCCTAAAACCCGTTATCTCCCTGGATGCTTTAACGCCTTAAAAAACATTTCCATACCAAGGGCATCCACACCCAGACCAAGGAGGTTTTTCTGCCTTAATCTTTATCTCTTGCTGTCAGCAGCACCACAGCCAGACACCTACCTCTCAACTCTGCAGCTTCTGTCATTTCTTAATGTGTTTTTGCTCCCTAATGTGCAGAATTTGACATCTGACAAAGAAATGTTTTGATTAATTGGAGTTCGTCGACACAAAATTCCTGTGCAACCTCAGTCTAGGTGTGTTTTGACTGGCCATGACAAAAAGATGTTTTTACATGACCAAAGTGCAAACAAACAAACAGTTAGAGTGTTTGTATTTGAATAAATATTAGTGAGCTACACTTAATACTGTTTTCATAATGGTTCTTTATTTTTGCAATGAAGATGTCAAATCTGTTGCAAAGAATGTACAGTGTTGCATATTTTTACCGAACTGGCTTTGAGCTGCCTTTTATTACATCTTCTAATTCAAATATTATTAATTTTCAAACAATTCTTACAGGATTTCAAAGAAGGAAGGTAGTTTTTTTTTTTTCAATCATCAAAGCAGCTCATTTTCATAGAGCAACCCCTTGGCGTACTACCCACAGTAGGATTTCTTTGTTGGTTCAGGATGTTATTGCTTTCTTGTCTGGTTTTTATTTCTGGAAAGATTACTCTTTCATTCAAATTGTTTCTTTTCAAATTTTTTGCTCAATCGAGGTTGCTTTCCATTTGCACTTTTACCAAAGCGCCGGAACAAACTCGTCAGTCTGTGAGAGTGACTGGTCTTCACTTAACCACAAGCTTGAAAATAGCCGAACACCCTGGCCTGTCTATAAAAGAATACAGCGATAACTGAATATCCCGCTGAACTTCACCATTTGCCATCTCTGCTCTCTCATTTACCATAGATTCGCCTTGATGATTTCCTGCTGAAAATCAATGATTCACTCACTTTCAGAATAGCAGCTCCTCTGAGGGTGTTGGCTAGGTTCTCCCAGTGGCAATGATTTCAATCAAGAGGCATTTGAATTCTCAGGCCTTTCACAATAGAATGGAACATTCTGTAATAAATTGGACAAATAAGTAATTTCTGTGTGGAGGATGGATTTAAATGGATTCACGTTGCGACCTCTCGACACACGTGAATTCCCGGACACATGCTGCATGCACACAGATGCAAAAAAACACACCTTACACACGTTTTCTCGCCGGCTCTGCAGGTGTAATTGCTGACAAAAATTTCTTTTCTTGTTACATTAGTTCCAAACAGGACAACGCTGTGCCTCTCAGCTGCAGAGTAAGGGCTGGATGGCGATAAAGGCTGTATTCACACATACGTACAGGTACTTAACAATCTTGACCTTTATCAGTTGCAGACCTGTATTTGCAATATTTGCAGCTTATATCATCACAGCGAGAGGAATGAAAGTGAAGTGAGCATCGGCAAGAAAAGCAGCAATCTTAAGAGACTGGCGGTGAAGGTCATTTATGTAGAAACTGCCAAAACTGTCTAAGAATAGTTTTCAGTATTGACGAATTGTTTTACTTTCACCAAATATTCTAATTCTCAATTCTCTGGCATCAGATCACGTCACATAACGTCATCACAGTGAAGTTGCAGCAGTCTTTAACAAAAGGCCAAGAGCTTCTGTTTCTTGTGTTATTTAGATTTCGGACAATTTGTAGCATTAATGTGTTTGAGACGATTCAACTTGTCAGAGGCGTCGGTATTGTCTTTTTTTTAAAGGGCAAATTTGTGCAATTACTTTGACAGCTCAAGGATCGGCACGTCGTGGTGCTCTAATCCTGCAGAACCACTACAGAGTGATTGCCGTTTTTTAATCCCACATTTCCATTCAAATAAGAATGCGTTAGTCTTTAGGACTAATCTTCACTCATACCCAACAACATCTCCCATATGTGCGTCTACAAGCTAAAGCCTTGATGTGTCTTGATTTGGGCTGTTGCTTTTCCTTCCCTGCTGAGATGACAGAAATATGACAAGTCAAGGCAAGTGGTCTTAAGTCTTAAATAGACTTACTTAAGAACCGACGGGAACTCTATATCATGTGTTATAGGCAAAGTGGGAGCCGTCCATGACTCCCATTTTCACCAATTAGGTCATACAGTCATAACAGTGGATCTCAGCTCATAGTCCTTGGCTGTGCAGAAATCTTGTTGCAGGCTTGCGTTTTTTTATTAATGGAGGACTTGCTGCTCCTAGCCAGGTGGAAGCGGAGCAGTAATAAATGTGGTCCAATATATCATTCGCAGCACATTACAGCGGTGCTGGGGGGGTGATTATTCATGCCGGCAGGGGCATGAACAGACCTTTCAGGGGTTCATGGGCTCAAACTTTGAAAAGGGCGTCTCCCTTATCTTTCTCAACAGGGTAGGTAGAGTCTCACCATGTCTCTGATGTTGTTGGCTAAACTCACCAGTAATGAATGCCGAGAAGTCCACATGATCTGACTTTTCCAATGGGAAACATGCAGTTTTTTTTTTTTTTTTTTTTTTCTGGCTGATGATTACTTGATGAGTCTGGATTGGTTTTTAACATGTATCTACCCAGGTCCCTTGTTTGTTTTCATGCACTTGCTGCAATCATCATTCTTTAACCTTAATCATCAGTGTCAACATGGCAGCACACAGTCCGTGTATGCATGGTATTGTTAACTATTCAAACAGCGATCATACACTTTTGTATTAGCCTCATTGATTCTTAAATCATAGAATTAGCTCCTCAGACGAGGCGTAATCAGACTGCAATTATCATACTTACAGTAAATCAACTTTTTTCCCCCCATCAGCCATATTTTTGGACTAAGTTACAGCGACACTTCTATAGTCATTTAGTCAGAGGCCAGGGAGATGATGGTATTGCGAGCAGCGGGACGCAGGTTGAAGGTAGATGGGGCGTTATGTTTGGAGCAGCCTGTGTTTACTGTCTGTTCCCGGCTATCAGGGCACACACAGAGACAGATGAGACACAACAGCTGGCCCTAATGCGTGTTGGGTAGGATCAGCCCGGCCCAGTCACAGCACATCAATAGACCCATACGTTAGCTGACAGGGAGAGCACTAAAATGCGCTCATCTAGCAGGTGTCATGGGCCTAGCCCCTGCGCAGGTGATGGGAAAATAGGCAATCTGTCTTTTCACTGGAGAGGTACGGTGAGAGGTGTCGGGTTGCCACCGGACATCAGAACTTTGATCCTTCACAAGAAAGAACAAAAGGGCTGTTTTACACAATGACAAACATTCATAACCTCGACCAGCATCACTTTGCCACAAATAACTGCGGGGACAAGGCAGGTGGTGTCTGGGCTGATGTTCAGCGTCAGTGTGAGACTGGAAATGTCACTTACAATCAGCCCACATAGTATAAGTGTTGATTTGTACCGCATCTAACAGAGTAAATATTTTAACAGTTTCATTACTCACACTTGTGCATCAGTGATTTTTATGTCTTCATTTAGTACAGACCCTTCTTCTTTATCCTGTTTATCATTACACCCAGTGACAGGCTATACGTTTATCAACATTAAGTATATTTTAAAAGCTACATTGTACTGAAAATTAAAGTCTGTCTGAATTAATATTAATACATATATATATTAAAACTTGTTAACAAGGAGAGAATTAATCATTTTTATTCTACAAAAGTGAACTGAAACACACGACAGTTTTTAAACAGTTATGTTTTCCTAATTAGTAGTTTAATAATTATGATAAAGATAATAATTATAATAAAAAATACTCTGATATTTGCTTCTTCTACTGTTTTACAGGTGCAGCAGATAAAATGACTTTTGCCATTTACCCTGAAAACTGAAATTATGCAGCTCAGACAGGATCATAACCCACAGTACATTTATTACAAATGTGAATTTAATTACAGAACTACAGCAGCAAAGTATTGAATAGATAATACCCCACTATTTTTTTTTTTTTTTTTTTAGTGAGGTTTCATCATTACATTTTTGGAGAAAGGAAAAAAAAAAAAAAAAAAAGAAAGAAGCAGCTTCTGGTTCTAAATCTGAGAACAGCGGGTACAATCATCTTTTATCTGCTGAAACACGGTGACAAGTGCTTTAACAATTCAGTCACTTGTCCAGAGGATCTTAGAAACAGTGAAAATAACATGACAGCGCTGTCTGTGAAATATAATTCCGTCTGAAAATATCTTTAGTTTGCACTTTGTTGTTTCCCCACTCCGCCTTTCCTGTGTATTAAACAGCTACCGGGGCTGATATTTATCCATAGAACAGGCCATTGTTGTTGTCAGATGAGTTCATTGTAGATCACATTAGGATCAAAATGATTTTATTCACTCCGCACAATAAAAGCAGGAGTTTGTCATGATCACATTAGGCAGCTTCAGGCGTAAAAATGATTATGGGTAAATGAGTTGGCACAATATATATCACTCTATACATACAGTATATCTTCCAATTGACTGTGATAAGGTTCATAGCATCACATCATATCAGGGTTATCTGCTGTAAGCATTGTTGAATTTTAAAATCTACGAGGTGTTGAATCAGCAGTTTTAGATAAAGGCATTTTTTTTTCAGTTCGTACGAACACAAGCTCTTGAATGCGCCATCGAGATCTCTGTTAGTCAGGATCTGGTCTCAGCTGCATTAAACACACATGGGATTAAAAAAAAAAATCCTGATAAAAATACAGTGATGGATGTATGTGTGAAATAAAATGTCCAATTTTTTACAAGTTGTCATAATAACATGAATGGGATGTGGTAAAGCTGCCTAAATGGTGTAAGAAAAGATCTTGAAGGAGATGGAAGAAGATTGGTGGAAAAATACACAACACCACCACCGCCGATGTAGAAACAAGTGTTTTTACTGTTTCGATTAGAGTAGAGTTACACACTCCTCACTAGCAGTTGTAATAGCTTCAAACGTTTCTTTTTAGTGTACACAATAAAATCAATTAATTTGCACTCACTGTAGTTTGGCAGCAGGGCTCCAGCCCAGCGGTACAGACCCCTTTTGCTGCCGTTTATGTTCTTTTTTTTTTTTTTTTTTCTTCACTAGTTTTTAGTGCTGTTTGTTTTAGTGCTTAGCTCTAGTGCTTTTATTTGCTTATACTTGTTTTAGCTTATTGTTACTTTTTATTGATTTGTGGCTAGTTCTTAATCTATACATTGTCTCCCTGTCTGTTTTTTTTTTTTTTTTATGTATTTTTCACTATGTTGGAAAATCAGATTCCCATAGGCAACAACACAGAACTGAATTGGAAAAAAAGGAAAAAAAAAAAGATAAATGTAAACTCTGGATTTGTTGCCAAAAGATGCACGTAAAAAAAAGTTAGTTTTTTTTTTCCAGAGATCAGCTGACAGTTTCCCTACCTACAGTCACTACAGTTAAGCTGAGAAGATAAACATTCTGTATCTTTAATATTTCAAGCAAAACCATTAAAGGTTATGTAACTTTAAAAAAAGGAAAAAAATGCATCAACGGATGCTTAAATGCATTTAAACATTTATTTTAGACAGATGGGAGATGATGATTTTAATTATCACATTTGGGTGGGCAGAGCTCCACAGGCAAAACTTAGATTTTATTACAACATTTGTGACAGTGATGTATGTGTGTGTGTGTGTGTGTGTGTATATATATATATATATATATATATATATATATATATATATATATATATATATATATGGGTGTGTATATATATGGGTGTGTGTGTGTGTGTGTGTGTGTGTGTGTGTGTGTGTGTGTGTGTGTGTGTGTGTACTTTTTCCTGCTGTCCTTCTGTCCTCACTCCCATTCCTCTGAGAGGACCTGGCAGTGGTCCGCCCACATCCCTCTAATGTGTGGGAAGGCGGTTACCTGGAAGCCAAACTGTGCCCCTGTTCTAGGAGGAAGTGGCCCATCATCCAGACAGTGACTGTCTTCAAGTGAAATAAGGCCTGTCTGGCTAAATTTAGTCGACCTATGACGAACATTCACCTTTTTTTTTTTTTTTTAAACTCCGGATTGTCGTTAAAACCAAATTCACCAGGTGCTTCGTTCATACACACGTTGTCAGGGTTATCGCCTGCCTTCAATTTCAAGCAGTTTCACCCTGTCGTGCCCCCTCCCAAAAAAAAAAAAAAAAAAAAAGCCACTCCATTATCCAAATGACATTCAAATGCTTTCAGGGTGAGCCTATAGTTTAAGACTCACATTTTCCTGGTACTTTCACAGTCAAACAAGAACGGACCTAATTGCAGTTAGTCAGCATGACTCTCGTTTCTTTGCCTGATAGAATAACGAACAGGCAACACACTGACTTACTGATTTATAAAAAATGTTCTTATTAATTTGGATTAAAATGATCTATCTGGCCATTAAAGCACTTCCCTCTATTCCTCACATTTTTATACGCATTGGTTGACAGCTGTGATGCGATGTCTCCGTGAGACTCATAGGCTGATTTCTGCTGTTATACTTTGGTGGAGCAAAGTGCCTCTTTTTAGATATTTATTACCAGTCAACTAATGCTTTTCTATTGTTCATGCACATTATTGGGTTCGATGTGGAAGCCATTTCTGTCTCTATAATGTCGTCCATGGCCATTGAGGCTCTTTATGGATTTGGGAAACAGGAAGAAGGAAAAAACCCAGACCAGCTATTGTTGTCAGGAGGAGGAACCACTGTGTGCACACCATGCATGTTGTAATAACAAAAGACGGTGAATTTTTCATCGTGTTTTTTACTATTCACAATACACTGATGATAGATTGAAAGGTATGAGTCTCAATGGGAGGATCTCAAGGACAGCTTGAAGAATTGCTGTACTGGGCTTGAGGCTGTAACCTCTGCAGATGTGAGCGAGGGGAGAAAAAAAAAAAGAATCTGGCCATTGTGTTGTATTCAATTTCCCTCAGCATCAGTTGAGCCTGTTGTAGCTTGGCCTCTGTGTTATAGCTCCACTGAAGACTTTATTTTGGTGACAGCAGCTTGAAAACAATGCATTTACTATCAATGCAAAAGAAGTAAAACTGTTTCTCTTTCAGAAAAAAAAACAAAACAAACATTTATGGTAATTGTTTTTTTCCAGGTAGATTTTAAAGACTGTAGCAAAAGGACACAACCTATAAAGCAGATATAACTGTGGGTGGCATCAAAAATCATCTGCTTTACACTGGTGCAGTTTGTCTATTTCTAGTTAACTAAGCTTTGGAGGTGTTATTACATCCTGCTATTTCTGGCGTGCTGAACAGTAAACGATTTTCAGTTTCAATATGTCGAAAAACAGCCACCGCACGAGTTCAGCACGATAAATTTTTCAATTTTAGTTAACTATGCAACTGAAAAATTGAGTTTTAAACATCTTCAGTTAGGCCACAAAAGGTAGACGTGCATAGATAGTATATGTTTTTATAAACTTAACCTGCCGTTTTACATTTCCACTGCTCACAGATTCATTTAGATGCATTTTTTTTTAAAGAAAAAAAATCACATAAAATTATAGATGAGTGCAGATTAAAAAAAAACTAAGCAGGTTTGCATACATTCCCAGCAGCCTGTGCACAATGAGAGCAGCTCCCTTGTTATCAGACGGTGCGTGTCTTCAGCCCTTATTTGCAGCGAGGTGTTATTAGCAGTGTAGCAGAGCTGTCCCACCTCATCACATCATCTGTCAGAAAATCATCAGTTGCTGTAGCGACCCAGGAGGAAGATCTCTGTGTGCAGCTTATCTGGTTCAGACACAAACATGCTTTTTATCCTCGGTAGAGGACGAAAGTGACAAAGTACTTTTACTTGACCACTTGCAAGGTTTTTTTTTTTTTTTTTTTTTTACACGTGATATATTTGAAAAAAGCCATAAAAAACAGACACTTTGCCAGAGTTTAAATCATCCAGTGGTGTCGGAGGCAGTTGGAGCTAATATCTCCTGCACCAGCTACTGCATTAAAATGCTGCTTACATGTTCACACATAAATAATTTACAATGAGAAGGTCTGTTCTTCAGATGAAGTATTGTAAATTAGTAACTGAAATACTGCAGGCTACAAAATGCTGATCCTGGTAACTAGTATTGTCTATACATACATATCTGATGTGCTTTAGTCTTCTATTGTAGTCTGAGAAGTATTTTTTTCATAACAATGGTCAAGGTCAGTGTATTTTGTCTTGAGTCGATCTCAAACACATTGTTCATACTGACCAAATGTATCACATGTGTATTAATCCACAACTGAAAATAGTACCCAACAAATAAACAAGTGCAATGCTCAGCTGCTTTTGATGATTATTTAGAAAATAAAAAGAAAAAAGCTGTTGATGTGTTTCACTGAACCACCTCAGGCATGAAGTAATGAGAGATTTATATACACTGTTTTGTCTTTGGGATCCATTCACAATAACCAAATTAGAAAATATCATCATGCTCACCCTTTAAATTCTATACCTCTACCACAGGGAAATAAAAGAGTATATCTGTGACTGTTTAAATTTAATTGCTCCTCCTGCTTGTGCTAATCATAATTCCTCATTGTCCTTAATTTCCCTACAGATTTTTCTGCTTTAAAACATTATAACCCGCTGACACGCTATTCATTCTTTAACATTCAATTTAGTATCTCTTTAAAAGTGAATTGATGAGGAAAAATAATACGTTTATTTTCTCAGCACAAAAGAGTCTGTTCGTTTTTTTTTTTTTTTGGTGTCGAAGGTGTGGTGGAATTAAATTGTGTAGGCATCAGCAGTCGCAGCCTAAAGTAGCGTAAAGCCTATAACATTACGTCTGATCTGCAGGGTTAAGGAAGAACAAGGCGCTGAGCTCAAGTGCATCACCATCGCTTCTCCTTTGCTCTTTTGTATCAGCTTCAGTGTCATGAGAGCAAAGGAAATTAGGGTATCAAGGAAAAAAAAACTGCAGAAACATCAGATAGGGTATTTTATTTAAATTCCTAGGTGAGCAGTTTGTCCTCCTCTTCCCCATTACCATTTTTTTTTTTAAATCTTATGTGCAGTTTATTTCGTTTTCACTTCAGTCACGTCTACAGTGACTGCACACTGCCTTGCATCATTATTGTTCATTATTCAGCTCATCAGCACACGCGGTTATATGTTCAAAGGATACCATTTAATTTTCATCACTCTTAATGCACATGGCTCGGTGAGGGGAGATGAGATTACATGTAGAGATTACAGCAGTGATTACCAATGCACAGATAAAGGCCAACTAACATGACTTATTCTCATAGAGGAAATATTTATTAAAGTGAGGAGGCTACGCTGCTGAACCAGCTGCCATCACTGGGATTTTGACGGGACATTATCCGGATCAGTGTTGTGTTTTCTACATTAGCTGGTGTGAATGTTACTGCTGTAGACTCGGGACTTAATATTATTCCACAAAGTTAGGATTTCATATGTAATTTTCTTTCTTAAACTGGCTATGAAAACTCAAATTCATTTTTTTTTAGGTAGATTAACCTGAAACGGAGGAGGAGGAGGTGTGTCTTGAGTAATGAAAGCAGCGCTTCTTCCAAAACCGATTTGTATTCATGCATTCCTAAATCACAGACACCGGTGTGTCTTTGCATTTGATTGTGATGTCAGTAGGACTGGAGGGAGCTTGGGGGGAGGAGGTGGGGGGTGTGAAATAAATAAATAAGAACGGTGAGAATAATCAGCAAAGCTGTTCGGGTTGAAATGAGTTTCCCCCTCTGTTCGCTGTGTCTGCTTTAGACTGATACCCTAAACACACGTGGAGTTCAGATGTGCTTCGGTTTGCTTTGGAGGAAAAGTCATATCAGATAACCAGCGCAGTCTTTCATTTCTAGACAGGTTCACACTTATCAACATAATTTCCAGTTATATTTCTTTCAGGTCCGGAGCCTCTGGATCTGAGTCTCTGCCACTTGTGAACATGTGACATTGTGGTAAAAGCATTTGTCTTTTGATAGCGCCACTGCCACATGTCTGCTACGTTCATTATTCTCCACATATTCATGCGTTAGATCGTCGTGACATTACGTTACGTTTCTGAGAGGATAATCTAGTCGTCTTTCAATACAACCATTTTTTATTTGATTTATTGTCTATTTTTTTTTCAGTTTAAAGCATATTATCTTCCCAAAACCTACGTCTATACTCAACCGGACATTTTAAATAAAATAGTTAACTATTGACTGAGCTTGACTGAGCTGGAATTGACATGTGACCCATATGTGAATAAATTATCTGAATATTGACATCCAATCCACGAACCTTTTTGTTTACACCTAGTATTAATAAGCTTCTTAGACAGCTCAGATCTGCCTGCATGTGTTGGATCTTGATTCATAAATTTATTAGGTGTCAGTCATTTTGAAACAGTTCCTTGTGAGGAAAGAAATGCTAATCTACACCTCGCTGAGACAGTTTGAGAATATGTGTGTATACATTTTACAACCTCTAGCCTCTTCTTCAACACACTGCAGCCATGATGACGACGATGATGATAAAGAAACATGTCTCTCTGTCTGTATCAGTCTCGCCTCCACATGTTCCATAGAAATATGTGTGTCAGAAACCATAGCGGCGTCTTCAGAGTTTGACAAATATTATAAAAATAATGCATGACAAAACATAATAAGAATTTCATTGATTGCACGGACAGAGACATCCCGTTTAGATTGACTGCTCCTGAAAACACTGTTGGCAGCAAGTTGATGATTATACCATCAAATATATCATCCATACCAAACTGACATTCGTGGACTTAATCAATTATATTTATTGACATCAGTCATTCTGTGCCAGGGTGACACACACAAAAGCAAAACATACCTGACAATGTTGAGTCTATGTCAACTGGACTGTTGTGGATTCTTGAAGACATTTCACTTCTTCGGGAGAACATAGACTATGACTCAAGCTTGAACTGTAATTATACAAAATGTCCAGTAACACAGGATAAACATTCAGATGTACAAAATCATGTTCACCAGAACCTTTTAAGTGAAGGTGTCAGTGAGTGAATAGAAATAATGATTAAATAATCAATTTAAAACAGTTGATGATTAAAGAATAGATATGGTTTGAAACATTCATAAGCAACATAGGCTAATAGACACATTACAGTAATTCACTGCATGTTTACAGTAAGGTCACTAAATCACATTTGGGTTTTTACAGACACTTTTTCCACCGACGTAGATGTTCCTACATCGGACAATTAACGCGTCTTATTTAAGCAGATAGGATGTGTAGAAAATGATCACGTGATAATCACAGTTTAATTCTCACCCAGTATTACCTGCATCATCACCGTGAACTGGAAGTGAGCCCAGTGTCACAGTGTGTCGCAGCTACAGTAAGTGGCGATGGCTTGTGAAATCACTAAGTTGGAGGCGGTATAGTGGTACAGTAATTAGAGTTGAACAGGTGATGCTTTATCTCAGCCTTGTTATGGATCATATCTTCATGTTGTGTTCTAATTCTCTGTCTGATGCCGAGGAGCCTCCATGCTCCGTCACACTAATTAGATGGCACGAGTCATCCCCCATTTCTGTCTGCCCGAGTCTTTGCTGGGAGGAGGGTAAATTATGAGACGAGGAAGAGGAGGAGGAGGAGGAGGAGGAAGAAGAAGAAAGGAAAAGGAAAAGGTAGTCTGACGTGGCTGACAAGTGTCGCGGGGGGGCCTCACGTTTACAACAGTTTGTGTCAAATGCTTTTGGAACACATGCACACGCACCTACACGTGCACACATACACACACACTTTAAGAGGCTTTTGCCGACATCAGCACTTATATTGTCTCCCTTTGCCAGTTTGTCATTTGGCCAAATTGAACCTGTGTTTTTTTTTTTTTTTTTTTTTGGACGGTCCTGAAACTGGTAGATTATTTTCTGTGAGGACATGTACTGCTGCGAGGCTGGTTGAAAGAAAACGCGTTTTATCTAATTGTAAAGCTCTCACTGTAGCAAAGTTGAGAAATAGGATGTGGAGCGAGCTGCGTTTCAACTCTAAATTGCTATTTGTAGTGTTTTGTTCTCAATTTTTTTTCCGGCATCTTAAACAATATAGATTACCAACCGTTCTGACATTCCATTATTTTAAGGTTTATGGCTCTTGATCATTTATGGCACTGTGCCTCACTTTCTGCAGTTTGAATTGCACTACAGTTGTAAAATGCAGTGTGTGAAACATCTCATTTTAGCCGTAGGCATATCCAGTAATTAAAGGATTAACTTGGTAATCTAAATTGTCTCTTGTCTTTTCCTTCCTCCTTCCTCCCATTATTTCCTAACATCCATTTCAGAGATTTAAGAATGCTTCCTTTCCCTCTCTCTACTCGTTCCTCTTTCTCTCCCATGCTTGCGCAGACCTCTGTAATCAACTTGCTTCTGGATAACCTCGTTTCCGGCTAAGCATAAGGGGACGACAAATCCATGAGCGTGTGCGTGCCTTGGATGGCAAAGACTGCGACTGCGTGTGCCCCTCCTGACAGCTCAGGATATCTTCAGTTCCTTTGAGGATTGCATGTAGTTATTAAGTCAAAATGTGTTTAAATCTCTGTGGCTCTTTTGAAAAAAACATCATGCGCTGAAACGCCAAACAGGTGCAGCTTTGAAGAATCTGAGGCATTTACATCCCGAGTTTTGCTGCAGCAAGGCATTTTGAATCTTCCTCTAAAATGAGCTAAATCTATCAAGTGTTTCTCTTGGCTCTGCAGATTTTGCAAGGCTATAATGTATTTTTTTTCTACTCTGCTTTGTGAATTTCTCAAAATACTCCATAGCCTCTTGAGATGAATTCATTTTAAGAACTTCTGCAGAGGGATCTTTGAGTGAGCTTCGTGTGTATCCAGCTGATCGTTTCCCTTACTTGAAATGACCTTACACCTTATACACTGATAGAGACAGACATTAAATAGCTAACAAACTGAAATCTCAACTTTACAATGTGGAGATGTTACGCACGTTGCTGAATATTTCCTCTTTTACTTATGTTTTTGACACATTCTATTAACCAATAAGGCCACATGGTGTTTTTTTAAGTTGATTCTAATTCTTCATCTCTTGAGAAGATAAAAGTGAATATAAGGCCATGATCAAAATGTTTTTTCCCCCACAAAGCTCACATTTATCATACTTGCAATACCCTACGAGTTATAATTAAAGAGGACAGCTTATACTGTATTTAAGTCAAATCGCCACATTTATGTAGTCGCTGAATTATTCAGTGAAGGGTTCAGAATCTATTGGCGAGCATCAACCAGTGATTAAACCGCTGATATAGGAAACTGATTGTTCGAGGAGCAGATTGAGCCATGAAACTGGTTTGTCGGTGGAAACATCTGGAAGTGAATGGGACAAAGCATCAGCTGTGGCACTTGAGCGATGAATATGAATATTTCTTTCATTCCGAAGAGGCTGCAACACGGTCTTAATGATTCTTCCAAGAATAGGGACGCGGTTTTGGAATAACAGGTCTAACCATGTTAACCGTTTACAATCGGGAAGAATACATTTGTCTTATGCTAGCACTCACTCTGTTATGTACACAAAGATGGGCTCCCGGTTGTTGATCTTGTTAAATGTCGCTTTTGGACGATTAATCACACACATTTGCACAAACATGAACATTTGCACAGATGAATATACACACACACACAGGCTCCCTCACTCGCTCACTACCACTCTGAAAATGTCAGCTGTTTTACGATGACAGGAACTTAAAGGTGTCACAGAATTCAAAACCGCATTTACCTTGTTGTCTCAACTCCATCTCCGTTTGCCCGAGATAACGACGAGGTAACGACTGTGTCAGACGAGAGGAAAACCACAAAACAATGTCAGAGCACACATGTAACGTTCCAGGATGTATTGGGAATGTCAGGACTATGCACTATATGTAGGAAAAGCAGCGTTATAGGGGTGGATTTATGTTTTGCTGCTAGGAATATAGAAAAAGTTATGCTAGCATCTAGATAGTGTTGTCACTAGCACTTAACACTAGTGTTATTACGGCTAACTTTACACATGGTTACTAGAAAATCTGACACATTCATTTCCAGCCCATGGCGACCTGGTTCCTCTACATCTGATCCTTCTTCTGACTCCAGTTCAAACATGTACGGTTGAATACCTGATAAAGCTGTTGTTTGTCAATTCTGAATTGTTTTTCCGGCTACGGTACATAAGGTTTCTAGCTTTGGGATAAACCGACCAATCAGTGCACAGCTCATTTCAATATTAATGAGCTTGTGGAAAGAGAGGGAGTAAATCAATCATTTTATTCTAGTTCGTTATATTGGGGTTGTATTGGGTCCTATAGCAGTGTTCCTGGGCCGCTTTAAGGCCCTCAAAAATTACATATGCTATATAGAGGCTCAAAGAACAGTTTTCAATAAAAAAGGTGTTCTAGGACTCTTTTAAAATGGTCTCATAGGTTTTAAGCCAACTGAGCCTTTCAAGACGGCGTCTCATTGAAAAGCGAAGGTGTCAGCAGAGGTGGCAAAGGTAGACGGCACAAAGTTGCTTCCCTGCTTGGACCCACCCACTGAGGTGTTGCTTCAAATAGACGATGGGCGGGGGGAATTAATAAATAAAAATCAACAAACCAGAATAAGCAGATTGTAAGCTCTTGTTCAAAGGTGTAAGGCTCATTAATGGTGTTGCTGTGCACCATATTTACACAACTAACATCTCTGACGTTTTTTTTTTTTTTTTTTTTTTTTTTGTTGACAAACGGTTTAACGACAGAACTCGGAAAAAGCAGCATTTAATTGTTCAAAGTGCTGCCTGTTTCAGTAGAGATGATTTATGCCGGCGGCTTTTGATGGCAATTCTCAAAGTTGACAATGCGACCCGAGCCTCAGGAGAACATCTATCGAGGAAATATTCTCATCAGGAAACACTGACAGCAGCATGTTATTAGTATCTTGTATTAATATATGCACACAGACGTACAGCTTTGCTTCAGTGTACATGCTTAGCAGCCAATTTTCTATTCATTTAAATAGAAGAAGATTGTAGATTGTAATATCGTCACATGTGGCATGTGTGAGGATAATTTACATATTCCTCCCAGTCTCCTCCTCTCCTTCTGTCTTTCATTTCCTAGCTTTTTTCTTTCCCTCTCTCTCTCTCCATCCTTCCACTGTTGTTGAAAACATTACGCGATCAAGTTTGTATTCCTGCACTTGCCATCTCTCCAACATGTTTATTTAATGCATCACAGCCTTTTTCTATACAAGAGTGTTTTCTGTGCCAGTGATTGATCGTCTTCCAGACCAATCGTAATGACCAGGGATATTGCATGGAATCTGAATTTGTTTGGCTTTTGAGCATTTCTGTGTGTTACCGTGCATTTCGGTTGGCGTGCATAATTCTACGTCTCTCATTGATTGAGGGGAAGACAGAGCTGTTCATGCACAGCTTTTGTTGCTTTTTTGCATTTTTTTTTTTTTTTTTTTTCTGCCTGTGTGCATGTTTTGGAGTGCTTGGTGGAGCACGGTTGTCTCATTGAAAAATTTATTGTGAATACCAGACATGTGGAGGAGTAAATATTTGTCATCTGGGGACAAACATACATCAGTCAGCCATGCTGCAGATTATATATGATGTTGGATGGAGAGTGTTTTTTTGTACCCATTTCTGTTTCTTCGTCTGTGTTGAATCAGTCCCAGTGTTAATATTGTCAGAAGCTTAATGGAAATACTCTAAATATGCACAAACACAGTTCTTGTGGCAGTAACCCTGAGGTACCAACATTATATTTAGAGCATTTACTAAATAAAGACACTCTGGTTGAAAAGCATCTACAGAAAACACTTGAGCAAACCCGAACACTCTGAAGGAAAACATCACCCAACAAAGTGGTTGTGACAAATTTGATCTCGGCTTTGTTGTTAATGGCAGCTAAACATGAAATGGTTTAATATTCTGGATAGTAATTTTAATTGAATTAATTTCAGAGGACATTGTAAGGCACTGATGGTGTCATAAAACACTTGTTATAGCTGCTGTTCATCACTGTGATGTAAATTATGCCCAGTGATTGCTCAATGATGCTTTCCTTCGGGGACATGACGTTATAAAAAAAAAAGAAAAAAAAAAAAAATGTAATTGGCTCCAAAGGGCACACGACGTGTCGGTGCCATGAGGGAGAAACACAAAAGAGGGTTATTTTCTCTCCGGCTATGTTTTTGTCCCCGCTGACATCCTCACACCGCGCCGCATATAGCAATTCTGTTCTCCGTGCAGATAATAAGGAGCAAATTAAAAAATAAATGCTTATTTTAACAAATGGCGATAAGGAAAGTTGACAGCACGTGGCACTGGCGCTGACACGAGCTGAGGAAAAGTGAGGGGTCGTGAGGAATACCATTTCAAAATGTGACCCGAGATTTGTGTGTGTATAAAGAAAGATACCTACTCCAGGAAAGCGATACAGTAAGTGACATTAAAGTAAAAAATCTTTATGAAATATTGAAGTTAGATGGTAACAAAAGACATTTACAAAGCTGCAGCACTTGTGAAAATCTACTCCTCCATGCTTTTAAAATGCACTGGTGAGGACATATTTTGTTACACTTACAGGAATATAACTTATGACAGGAATATAACTTTTTCAGACCTTAAATATATTCTCAAGCGCGTTTGGCTGCATCTTATCGTAATCTCCTCCTCTTGTGGATGCGCTCGGTCCCTGACTTGGTCAGCTGGACAGATGAGGCGCTGGGGTCTGTGTGCAGTAGGAATCCTGCCTTGGACATCATGGCTCAGCACACTGACAGCTGGTGCATCTTTGTTGTGTTTGTGTGTAGGCCTATCTCTCGTACGTATGTTTGTTTGTGCGTACGTGCGTTTCAGGTCGGCTGAGTCGTCTCTCGAGAGGAACAGCAGCTGCAGACAAATATCAGGTCACAACCTGATACGTTTTCTTTTGAGAAGCACGGGAATCAAAATCATTCTCCTAAATTTCTTTTTTGCAGACATTATGTAACGATTATTAGGCCCCAGCATCACATCCAGCTCGTATCAATTAAATCATCTTCATTGGCCGAACGATCAACAAGGGGGCGATTTAGCGGCCTGTGTTTGTTGTTTGTGTGTGTACAAAATGATCCCGCAATGGGCTCAGATGCATTTAACAATTAATGGCAGCTTTAGCCAATCACATCCAGCTGATTCTAATGTAGTGCCCACAGTGCTGCTGTATGTCTATTTGATGTGTGCATTGACCCACAAGAAGTCTGTTAAGTGGCTGATACTCCCCGTGTGTGCACGCATATGTGTGTGCACGCACGTTGACTTTGAAGTACATTGTGTCGTGACAATAATCCGAGCCAATTTACTACGCATCATTCCTCCATTATGGGTTTGATATAAAGCGGTGCGTGACTGGAATGCCCTTCCTATAAAATGACAATTTATTTCTCTAAAGAAATTACGTGTTTAACCTCATTAACCTAAAGTGCATGCACTAAAATGGAAGGCTAACCCCCGCCCCTTTTTGACACACGCAAGTACACACACGCACGCAAACACAAATCAGAAACATCATCAAAAGTTGAGAGGACACGTTGAATGTGACCTCAGCAAATGAGGAGCCAACGGCGAGTTAACAACATCAGGACTTCATCAAAGTGTTCTCACAACTCGTCAGGTGTCTCGGTTGGCTTTGGTTTTCGTTTCTCTGTTACAACATCGTCTGTGCTCTATGAGATGATTAACCTGGCAGGTGTGAGGTGAGTCTCACCCACTGTTTTATACTGAGCTGTCGTCTTCAGTCTGCGGGGAGTACAGAGGGTCAGCCCGGGCAGCTAATAGCCGCGGTCACAAAGCTGGAAGCCAGCCCATTAGAAGAAGCAGCCATCATTAGGACCAACACACTTTCAAACACTCTAACCCACTGGTCCCACGCTGTTTATTAGCAAAGTTTTGGGTCTCCGTTAGAGCAATTACACTCACTATTCACGATGAACTGTGGCCTTTTCCTTGACACCTCGAGATGAGAAACGCGCACTCGCATACATAGTAAATAATGTCAGGCAGTTGTGTTGTCCTGAATAGAGAGCTGCCATATTAATGACATTTCCTTCTCGGCAAATGTGTTGCAATAATAAAGTGTGCTCTGGAAAATGGGGGAAAAGGCAAAGTGTCAGCAAGTGATGTATGTCGTTCATTGGACACAGAACATTTAGTTTTCATTAAGAGTTAAACATGTACACAAAACATTAATGGGGTTCGGCGGCGGCGGCAGTGGCGTGCTTCACTGTATCTCATCCTGATAAATTATCAATTCAGCGAACGGGTGTAAAAAAAAAAAAAAAAAAAAAAGACAAGGAAGGAAAAAAAAAAAGTAGGCGAAAGAGAGACATTAATATAATGTGTAGTGGGGGAGGAACTGACAGATAATGTCTTTATCCAAAGACTGGTGTTTATGATGCAATGTAATATTATCCCTGACCCGGGCATCGGCGAGCTGCAAGGATGAACGAAGGCTTGGTGAGGGAGGAGAGGAAGTGAGGAGAGAAAGGTCAGCACGAGTGCTGCCGTTTCATTATGAGAAATGTGGACTCCCATCTCCTGCTGCTACACAGGGAGTGATGGAGAAGGTTGTTAATGCCTGGTCTGTCTGCCATATTGGATTCAGGGCAGTAAATTAATATTACACTCCTTTTAAGGGGGTTTTATTTTGGGATTTACTGGTCTCCCCTGAGTGCCGGTGGTGTAAAGAGGTTATTTCCCTGTTTCTACTCCGTTCGCTGTCCTCGCGCTATCTCTTGCACAAGGCTAATATGTTTAGAGAGAAAGAGAGAGAGAAGAAGTGTGTTCGTGGAGGAGGGATGTGTGCGCTGTAGGCTCCATTGTGTCATTTGGTGTTTGCGCTGAACATTTTTCAACGAGCGTTAAAGTCTGCCGTAAATCGTTGAATTGTCCCCCTGAAGGACGGCTCCTGTACCTGGAAACGTGTCTTCCCTCCTCTTTCCTCACATCTCCTGTGTGTGCTATTAGATATTATGGCGCTAAAAAAAAAAAAAAAAAAAAAACTCCACCTACTGTATATAATATGTGATCTTTACATTAAGTAGCTGTCTACCTGTCAATCACCTCTAACCTCCTTGCCTATACCCTTTCTCTTGCCTAACGTGCAGAGGTAGAGTCCCGGTTGAAGAGCCATATAACACAGTGAAGAGTGGCCTAGTTGCTGAGATGGGATTTATGGCCGTCGGTCTATCAGAGGTGATGTTAAAGGGTTGTGATTAAGAGCTGGAGTAGACGTGAACTCCAGCTACCCCGCCCCCTTCGACCCAGCCAAGATCACACAAGGCCAAACTCCTTCACTGCCAACTCTCATCCATACAGCCGCTGCCTCTCTTTGTTCACGCTTGTCCGTCCATCTGTCTGTCTTTGTCATCGTATGCATTCGTGGCAGCTGCGATTCACCAAGGACACTGAATATGTGCATTAAATATTTGGCGTCTGTTGCATTTTCGCTCGCTCGTCAAGTAGTCACAGCGGACCGGGAAAAGGTTCAGCTCTCGCTTCTCGTGACAGCTTGAAAACTTGAAAGCTTTTTTTTTTCACTTTTAATATTTTGGTATCCCTCTAAATTCCCTGAACGTCTTTTATTATTATCTTTTTCTCCCATAGGCTCCGAGCACACCGCCACCGCAACACTTCCTGCTGCCTTCTCGGATCTGTTACCTCACTTCCTGGTGGAGCCGGAGGACGAGTTCATTGTGAAGAACAAGCCTGTGACGCTGACCTGCCGCTCCACTCCAGCCACACAGATCTACTTCAAGTGCAATGGAGAGTGGGTTCACCAAGATGACCACTTGATCGAGCGCACGGTGGACCCAGCCACAGGTACACAAAACAAAACAAACTCTCTGTTTCTCATCGGAATACTTAATTTTCATTTTGTCTTGGCACAAACGTGCCTCCTTCTGGGCCTTTTGTTCAGCTGAGACGAGTCCTTCTTTCACCTGTCTTTGGATGTCTGTTGCAGATGTGTGACATGCGCAGCTCCATAGAAACATTATGTAAAGTGTTTGCGTGCTGAAACTAAGGTTTGCAATTTGCCTGTGATTACTGTGTTCCATCAGGCTCTTGGCTCATCCTCCAGCCCATTTAGTCTGCCAGTCTCATAATAAGCACATTGGTTTCAGCCTCAGAAATCTTTTCAATCACCTTGGAGACCTGTTTGTTTTTCTCTCTGTTGTGCTGCAATCCCCCGCCTCCGCCATCAGTGTCATAAACATGTATGACACTGATGTGGTGTGATTCATCAACGATCTGTAAATTCAAACCACCCATTCACAGCCTGACTACCGAACAAGAACAGGGGGAAAATGTGGGACTGACAGGTTTCTTTCTGGGGGAGCGGGAACACATTCACACACATGCCCCTTCAGTTTCGTAACTATTCATCACAGATATAAACCAGAAAAAAAAGGTAACAGACACACCCATCAGTCCTGCACACATTCACACAAACAGAGAGCGCTGACAGCAGGAATATCTGCGGGCTAATTTGAGCAGAAATGTATCAATTCATATGCAGACTCTGCCTGTTTGTTTTCAGATAAAGAGCTCACAGAGCTAACATTTTACCCATCTGGTCTTACAGGGTTTGGTATTAACACACTGAAGCTCAGAAAATGTATGCAGAAACCGAGTAAAACATGTCACGGGTGTAACTAAGAGACGACTCCACCTGGAACATTGGTAGGCGAGGGTTTCTGATCTAAACAAATGATTGAACACACATGCTCTCTCGTACTGAAAGCTTTGATTGGTGTTGGTACTGACTTGTCCTGCCCCTGCCCCTGTTCTTTTTTCCCTAATAAGCCAAAAAAAAAAAAAAATTAAATTAAATATAAAAATAAAACAGCACAAGAGCTGCTTCTTTGTGTTGCAGAAGTTAAAAGAAACGAAAGGGTATCTGTATATCCACAGAGTCAAGTCTCTCACTGTTTTCTTTTCCTTTTCTTTTTCTATTTTTTGGCATATTGACTAAAAGTGGAAAGGAAAAAAAAAACAAAGTACACCCTGCATCTCATGTGTAGTTCATCATGTCACCACCTAGCACACACTCACTTCAGTAGTTTTTTTTTTCATTCCACCTTGTGTATTAGACACAGTTTTGAAGATGCTGGCGTCACCTAGAAGTCAGGCTCTTGTGAATAACGGCAATAAAAAGACTATGAAAAGTTTGTAATTGTAGTTCCTGTTTCGAGAATAGAAAGCAAACACTCGAGGGAGCGCTTGTGGATTTGTATCATTAAGAGGAAATTGTCAGCGAGTCAACACTGATAAAATTTGGTCAATTCCCAATTCTGTCTTCCTGCTTGTGTTGTTTCATTAACAGTTCTACTCTCACAGTTTCTGGCAGTGTTTGAAAGGAAGGGATGCAAATTAAAAGTGTTTTCATTATCAACAATCCCCTGTGGGGGTGAGGGGGTGGTGGGGTGGTTAGGAGGGGGATGTTTTGACTACGGAGATTTCTTTTAAAGAATTGGTCAAAATCTGCCAGACACAAATAAATGTAAAGCCTTAGTGACTCAGGACATGCAGTAAAGGCACATAATTCGTACCTCATTTTTTGCGATATCTGATTTTATTTTCTTTAGTAAGCTGTTTTTTTTTTTTGTTTTGTTTTGTTTTTTAAAGAAAAAAAAAATGCCACGTAAACAAGACACCTGGTTTCTGGAATTGGGGCACGAGATTAGAGAAAGTCTAGTTTCCCCCAGGTACATTTGTCCTGGAGAACACCAATTACTCTGCCCTGCGAAAGAGTAACCTGGTTTCTAATCAGCCTTTTTACATGTACATGTGGGTGAGGATAGGCTGCAGATGTGGGGGGAAATAACAAAGTGACAGGATGAAAGAAGAGACAATTACACAGAGCGATTTGTTCTCATTTTTTAGAATAATTTCATCCAAACTACGACTGAAGCTGAAATTAACAGAAAGTTTAAATGTCCCTGGAAGTTTAAATGAGTCTGTTTCCACTGTTGAAAATGTCCCTTTTTTAAATTTCAGACACACTGGCACTTCCTCACACATACATTTCATTACCATAATGTATATATGTGTACATGTTCTGGGAAACTGCTAGTTTCTCCACGTCATCTGCTCATTTAGGTCTTTGTAAACAAACTGATTTCGTAATGTGTTATTTGTTGTTTTGAATTTTATGCAGCTCACAAACATTGTTGACATTGTGAAATCAGCTGGTTAACTTTGATACGGCATGAACACGAACTGTGTGGTGTCAATACCAAGTTTTGTCAAGAACACGATGTGCTCCATAAACTGCCGAGTTTATGGGAACATCACATTACCAATGCGATGTTGCCCTGCCAACATTTAATGATGATGGACCATTTGCCATGTGGTTACGAGCAGTTATAGTCAGCATTTATTTGTCTACCACACAAATCTATTGTGCGTGGTGCCACGCACCCCTGCAGCAGAGCAGGGCCTCCATCTTTACGAAACCCTGTGAAGTTCCAAGGCTGCCTCGCAGCTTTCACCATCACTCTGTGGTCCCGCTGCCTTTGATGATAAATGTGTCATATGAGAGGGGGCTGGTGCGGTTATGAAGGACACGTGGTTGTCCAGGGGTATGGCTGCTCCAAGGTACCCACATCGATCTCTCAAACACTTGTGCTGTTTAATGTCAGCACTGCCCTGAGGAGTTTACTGATGGTCCCTCTAATCCCCCTTCCTGTGAGAAACATGTGAGATGCACACATCCAACTGTATGTGTGTGTGTGTGTGTGTGGCACAGGCTTGTCAGGCCGTCCTCTCACCTCGGTCGTCACAGTCACGCTGGACTCCAAACTCACATCTGTTGCCAAGCAACCAGGACTTCTGTCACACCAGAAACTGCCCGATATCAACACTGTGCCTTAAGGAGGGAGGAGTGAGGAGTTTGGAGATGTAACCAACTTGAAATTGATTGACAATTTATTTTCAGCGTAACAGTAAAAAAAAAAGTCCACGCTTGTTTCTTTCATTAATAAAGATAGAGAGGTGGGTACTATCAACCCACAGGAACAGGCTGTAACAACAGTCAAAAAGCCTCTGAGACATCATTGGCTGGTGTGTTGAGACTGATTGGGATTCTCATCAAGGATCCTTGTGTTGCTTTGTTATGTAAATGAAGAGTCAAGCTTTGGATCATGCTAATGCTCTTAACTCCAGTACAGAAACAGGCACATAGGCACATCAGAGTCAAGAGTCACTGCTGGAGATGATTTGAACATTTGTTCTGCTGCCCCTTGTTCAACACGATAATCCTTCTTTCACTCTTTCGATGGGTTAATGGTCCATCAAAACTAAAACACGCGTGCATTTTCATTAGGCATAAAGACACCAGACACCATCATGACTATTATTATAATTAGTTTTATTTATACGTAATGAACATCTTTGAAAACTGTAAACAATCTTCTGAGGCTATTTGCAAGAGTTGATTATTTATGAAGAAGGAAAAACAATGTTGTTGTGACACAAGCGGTTGAGTTTGTCTAATTGCTTCTGAAAAGGTTTCACAGCCCCACCCGTAAAGCCCTGTCAAAGTAAAATTAGGGTTAAGATTTATTTATTTATCTTCTGTGGCCAATATTTAAAAACGCCTATTTAACGCCTATTTAAAAATGACTTTTTCCATCTTTTCCTGGCCAAATAAAATATGACGGGTACGACAGATTCAATTATAAAATCATGCATAACATTTCTGACAAAGCTAAATAAAATATTTCACCCTAAAAAAAAAAAAAAAAAACAATCTAAACGACACCTTCAAGCAATCAAAGCGATGTCTGAAACTATTAGAATAACTATGATCAATACAAAACAATACGTTTTGGAGACCAACATATCAAGAATATGAAATGCTCCAAAATATCAACAAGCAGAGAGAGAGGGTGTCCGGTCTGCAGGATTTATTTTGATTTACAAAGAAAAACTCATTTTCCAAATTTGGAGACTACTGCAGAGGTTTCCACACAGACAAGCGGGATGTGTAAAAGCTTTTTACCCACTTCAAGACAATTATATTATGAAGGAGAAGGTTGAATCATAGTCCTGAAATGAAAAAAGAATGAACTAAAATTTCACCAAGGTGAAAAGAAAAGCATTTAGCATCAAAGATACTCATTTCTGTTATTTCAACTGAGCTCTCCTGCTTTTTTTTTTTTTTTTTTTCACCGGTTTTATTTATATCACGGCTGATCTTACTTAAACATCCCTGGTTGTATTAGATTCATGTGGGTAATACCGCAAATCACTAAGCTGTAAAGATGAGAATTGATCAAATTTTATTGCCTCCTCCAAGAAGGTTATGTTTTCACTCATGTCTGGTCGGTTTGTTTGTTTACGTGTAAACAGGATTACATCAAACGTAGTTCACTGATATTTACCAAACCTGAGTTTAGGGATGGTGCATGAACCAGATCAACACTGTTCATCACCACCACTATTCATTTTCGTGTTTAAAGATAGATCCAGGATTTATTTTTTTATTTTTTTTTATCACTTTGCCTTGACAACGTGCCAGGATAGATTCGTGGATCTGGATGTGAAAAGTTAGGCATATTTATGGCATTGTGAGTTTGCACAGTTTGGTTCAGATGATCATCAGGATTTGGTGAAAGAGAATGTTTGGCCTTGGCAGAGTTATGTGCTCCGCTGAGTGCTATTCCAGTTATCTGTGAACACACAATGTTGAAACAGAGTAGGAGAAAAGACACACATGTAACGCAGATGGGAAAATCTCTACGATTTAACCTATGGTTTAATTTAAGTTTATCAGTCAAAGAAAAAGAAAATCAGCGAAGTCTGCCTACGCACAACTAATGTTATCATAACATATATTATGTAACGTATTTACCCTCTGTAATGGACATATGTTCGGTGAAGAAGCAGTGACACTCATACATCAAGGGTCAGACACATTGAATTTCTGGAATTTAAGCCCATGATACATGCAAAGTACTATTTTACTGATATTACAACCAGCATTGTTGTCGTCTTTATTTATGAAATGAAGCCATTGCCTCCTTGTTTTAAAAAATGTCAATCACTCTGATAGTTCAGTCAATTTGGTCCCACTTCTTCATTCCCTCCTGATTAAGTAGAATTTATTATTGCAGTGTCAGATGTTATCAGATTTGCATCGCTGTTGATTAGATTCTCCATTCACTTGACTCAGATGTGCTCAAAACAGATATAGTTGTCTTGTTTTCTAGAAGATATTGATATAACAACATACTGACACCACGGTGTAAAAACATATTTTCAGACACTTCTAACTAGAAAGTATATAAATATAAAGATAAAAATGGTTCGCTGTGGGTTTTCCTTCAGTAACAGTAAAATTGTTTCGTTACATGAATAATTATAACATTCCACATCTGAGAAATTCCTAAGAGGAAAAAGACTTTAGACTTTTGTTTTGCAATATAAGTTGAAAGTCAGACTATGCTGCCTTTTTCCAAAATGCACTTGAAGCAACCTTTCGTTAGCTGCTATGATATTCATGCTACGAACACCGAGGGATTCCCACAGTCCCAATGACTTCTGCACATATTATCATCACTGGAGGATATCAAAAGGAAAAACAGATTGTTAAAAAGGCAAGAAGTTGTAATCGATGATCCCTTCACCTTTATTCAGAAGTAATATCACAAACACAGCTTGTTTGAGAGATAAATTGGTCCTGTCCTGAACAGCAGAGGCAATACTCCGCAAGCTCCTTCCACGTTCTCACCCTACAGACTCAACGTCAGAGTAACTTGAAGAGTTTAAATTAATAACTGACCCAAGACTGGGGAGCGGACATGCTTCAGTCAAACTACTCACTATTCAAAGCTCAGAAAAGAAATGACATATGGATAACCATCCACAGCAGATGTGACCTCTGCCCTCATCAGACAGGTCTGTTTATTGAAACTGATTGAGTGCAAGAAAGACAAAAGAGCTGGTGCAGCTGACTGTGTGTTCTGCACAGTTAAGGTTAGACTTACTGACACCCCTTTGTGTTGTGAGAACACTTTGGACACCCTGACACACACACGTACAGAACAGCCACTTGTCTCAAAATCTCCTTTGAACATGGAAAAGGAAAGGGATGTCACAATTTGTCCTTCCTCTCTTGGTATCAATGTCCGATATCGATCCATCCCCGAGTCTATTGGTTCTCATTACCTGTCCTCAGTAACTTATCTCAATTGTTGTGGCTGTGACTGCTTCCAAAGCCCCAGTCGGCTCTGTGTCTTTCCCAGGTCATCCTTTATAGAAGAGGAGAAATGGAGACGTCTGGCGAGTCCTAATAAAGACATATCCCCTCCGAACAAATCAATGATGACAGTGTGTTTGCATAGATTAGGAGATTCTCGCACACTATGATTTCTCATCAGACACATGATGAGGAGAAGAGAGATTGGCATTTGAGCGGAGGACTGTTGTATAGGCCAGACTGATTTGATTTTGTTTGCATTTCATCTGCCAGCATTGATGGAAACGATTTTGATCCACACGTTGCATTGTCACCAGCAGCAAACCCTCTCAGGTGGAAAATACATGCATTTCACATTCCTATTTCAATAATCCTCTGCAACTCCCATATACAGATGGGGGGAGATTATATTTTCTTTGTTGATTGAACCGGATGTCGACACGGCTTCTACAGTGAGAACAGAAGATGCTGGGGAAAATAATCAAATACTGTACATGTGCGTTTTACTTAATGAAAGTAAATATACAGAGGAAACATATACAAAATACAGATACATTCTTTTTTGATTTTTTTTTCTTTTACAAACCCACATATTATTTCAAATGATTATAAAAGAATATAACCTCCTCATTTTACCCCCAGGTTTATCAGCATCAGCCCTCGTCCTTTAAAGTCTAAATACCGTGTATCACGTAATCACTAAATCTTTTAAAACCGTCTATCATTTTCTGAATAGAACTAATAATGTGTTGCGGCACCACAGGGCTACCCCCTACATCTGCAAACCAGCGAGGATTCATTTGTATAAAATATGTATTTTCTGATTGACTAGATCCTGGATTGTAATGTGATGACATATTTAATTTCTGATCTACGGTTTCAGCTAAGCCAGGCTTAGCTGAAATGATCTGCAACCTTTAGTTTAATACCTCAAAACTTATCCATGGAATTATAGCAGCCAATAACCTCTCTCACACCGATCTTCCTCCCACTCTCCTCTCTGTATTCCTCTCTTTTTCTCCGTCCTGCTATAGGTCAACAGCAGGGATGCAGATACACACCTTTACAGGAGACTTGGACAAGCTTCTGTTACATGAATGACATTTAGTAAAACACGATAGCAGCGGTAGGCTCGCCCCGTCATTTTGTTGTTGTCAAAATTCAGGTTAACTCAGGACAGTTTTCCTAATAGCGCGGAGTCCACACAACAGTGATTAAACATGATCTTTAATGGAATATTGAAGAACAGTCCAGCTGCAATTTAAGCAAAACCTGATAAGTCCGCCAGGCAGGATCTAATGAAGCGAAGGAAATAAGAGAATCAGGGGGGAAGAGGACAATATAGTCCTAAATGAACAAAATGGCCTTGTACCACCTGCTAAGCATCGATCAGTAGCCAAGGGGACTAATTGATAATGCATTATTAGCTGCTACCCTATAATGGGACTTGTATTTCATCCTGTCCTTGATTGCAGGACGGAGGGGGAAAGATTTGGCCATGAAGCACCGAAAAAACAGATGGCAAGGTGAATTGTTCCCGTGACGCATCTGCCAACATGTTCTATTAGGCTTCGCAGGCAGGTCAGCGCGGTGTCTGCATCCGTGTGTCTGTGCACGCGCACGCGCGTGTGTGTGGGTTTGGGTGTGGGTGTATGTTTACGTGTGTTTGTGTGCACAGAGGCAGACCTTTCTCAAAGCAAAGCAAAGTAGCACACCTCAGAGTGAAAAGGGAGTCAGAGTGGATTTAATTGAAGCCTGTGTTTGTCTGGCCTTGAGACAACCGCAAGTGTGTTTGGAGCAGTGAGACAAAAGTGAGGCAGGCAGAATTAAACACCAACCAGCTGTGCTGATTAATCTCACTCATACACACGTATAAAAGCATCAGGGCTCGCCGAGACCTGACTTTGTGTATCTCGGATTTTCATTTGGAAAACGCAGAGTATTCAGGGTCTGTTCCTTTTTCAAGTTGGTCTTGACATGCCGAAATAATGAACATAGAAATTAACTGCAATTAGTGAAACAAAAGTGGCAAAAAACAACAACAACAAAACAAATAAATAAATAATAAGCATTTGTCAAACGACAGCGCCGTCATTCCAGTCTCCCACACACGCAGCCTTTGTCCTCATACCAAAACATATCCTGCGTCAGCCTCGCGCTTTGCTGTTTCTAAAGTAATTTTGTGTTTGTCAGTTTCACAAAAGCTGTGCCCTTGCTGGAAGTTGGAATGCATTCAACGGTCTTAGTGGTGCTTTCTTTCACAACAACTGAAGTTATTTACTTAACCGCATCTGGTAAAGACAGACATGTTATCAATACAGCCTGTGTTTGTAGTGAACGTGTGTGTGTGTGTGTGTGTGTGTGTGTGTGTGTGTGTGTGTGTGTGTGTGTGTGTGTGTGTGTGTGTGTGTGTGTGTGTGTGTGTGTGTGTGTGTGTGTGTGTGTGTGTGTGTGTGTGTGTGTGTGTGTGTGTGTGTGCGCGCGCACGCAGCAAGAGCATTTAGAAATCTGTGTGATTATAGTGTATTCATCATTTTCATATAATGATAAATCACTTGTTTTCTCTCCTACGTAGTGTGGAGCGTTTTAACTTTGCAGTGGGAATAACAATTTCTAAAGTGCTCAAGGAAAGTGCATTTTAAAGTAGATTTCTGACGGCACGCAGTGGCCGTGTGTATCTTTCTGGAAAGCAGCTTGGTCCGCAGAGCTACTTGGAAAATATTTGCTCAGATCCGTCTAACTGCAGTTCTAAGCTTTCTGTGCCCTAACTGTGACATCTGAATAAAATGCAGTCTGTATGCTGCGATGAAATGCAGCACATGCTTTACCCAGGCCGCTTGTACTGCCCTTGTGCTGAGCAAATAGAGGCCAAAGTTGCAAATGTGCTTGGATTCCACAATGTGCCTGAAAATGTACCGTTTTACCACGGTGAGATTCAGAACGGAGCGGAGAGGAACCGCTAAACGTCCTCCCCGCCTTGTTATTTTTGATTATGAGCAATGATATTTTTTCTCATTTCACTTTTTTTTTCCCCACTATGATGTAATTTTATCTTTCAACTTTCAACCACATCCCTCGGAAATGAAAGACGTGCGTGTCATGCTGACAAAGGGAGACAGAGTGGGAGTTTATGGTGTCAGTCAACACCTGCTCTGCTCAAATTTGTTTAAAAATAGTGGAGCTGGAAGATGTCGTGAGGGAGCTGACAGCTAAATAGTCCATGGAGATTTTTGATAGGCAGAGCAACTTGGTGGCTGACAGTTAAGGCTTTGTGTTTTTGGCCCTGAGGAGACTTTCAGTATAGGTATTTTACACACTGCTCGAACAAACATCAACACACCAGTTTCCTCCTTTAAACTAGAAGCTGCAGGGTGTCCTGGGTATAGGGTAGTGATGGTGTAGAGACAAGGCTATTTTATGCAGTAAGGAAAGAAGAATCACTCCAATCTCCTCATGAAGTGCTGTGAAAAATATGGAAAAGGGTACAGAACATTTTCTGTGAAAGTGTCACAAATAAGAGGTTAGATGCAGGTGGGATGCAAATTTTATAACCAGAGGACATCTAAACCTCTACAGTGTGTATTGTACTTTGAATTTGCTGCACAATTGTAAGAAAACCTACAATGGAAGAGAACTGTACATATACGCCGCCTGGTGCACTTTGGGTCAGGTGGGTGACAGAGTGAAAAACAGCCAGGCGAATGTGTTCCGCCTCACGTTTCAAGGAATAAAAGTCCAAGTCAGTCACCAGCATGTTCTTGCCCACATACAATACCTCTGAAAGCAGCATGGTGTGGCCAACGTGTCAACCAGAAACGCACAAAAGAAGAAAACGCAGAGGCGACGCAGCACGTGTTTGAAGAAAACGGAGCGGGCGTTCAATGAGGCATGCTGACAACAACAAGAGCAGCAGTCCGAGTCCGTGAGCCATCAGGAGGCAACCTTGAGGATTTTATGTGATTCAGATTAATAATTCATTCATTCACGTTGTTTTAGACCATGTGTCTGTTTTCTAAATATGTTTCTTATTTTCTTTCTTTTTGTCTTTCAGTAGATGTCACAGCAACATCTATTTAAAGGGCAGACAAAGGGCAACAGTTTTGTCAGTTTTCATTCACTATAAATTCTTGGACATTTCAAAGTATGTACTGGAAAATTGAATGAAAAGCTGCTCTTTGGTAACAAGTATCGGTATTGTTTTAGTTGCAGTTTTGTCCTTTTCCCTTGATATAGTCATCTGTCCTTTGAGATTTGTTTGTGTTAGAAATGAAATGAAGTCACTTTAAATGGAAAACACCAAATATTTATTGAATACAGCTTTATGAATGTAATGATTTGCTGCGTCGCTTTGGTTTTTTGATTGAACAATAGATGTCTTGCAAATTTGTCGTCTTGAGCCTTAGGGCATGTTTCACCAATTTTCCCACATTTTATAAACTAATTGCTTAATCAAGAAAATAAGACAGCAAATTAATTGGTAATGGAAAATGGAATGGAAATGAGTTGCAGCCCTTTTGATTTTCACAAATCTTTGGAGCGTCATCTTAATCATTTTTGAACAATTTATAATATAATGTCTATAAACCACGTCATCATCTCCACCACCAGCACCAGCTCACAAACTGTTGCCTATGCTATCAAAACAAACTCAGAGATCCACTATGTACTTTCACTCCCGTTCTCGCAATTTTCAGGATCTAGTTATTTATAAAGTCCACAACACTCTGTCTTGCATCTACACTATTAATAATTAACGCAGTCACATTTGAACAAAGAAATTAATATTTAAAGGCTCAATCTGTGTTCGGTCTACAGCACTTTATCCCCTCATGCATTACATTGTCATGAACTCAACAGTCCAGTTGGGCTGAAAACCAAGCAGACTTAACATCAGGTGTTTATCTGGGAAAAGACATTGGTTTGAATAGATTACACACTGATAATGTATACATTTTAGAATACAGTTTTCATTACAGAAAAAAGAACGTGTTGGTACATTTATATTCTTGCTTTGACATTCATTGTGTAACTTATGGATTGCTTGGATTGGACGCTGCTGTCTGCTAGAGAGTCAAAGTGTGAGGGTGGTGAATAAGACCTGAGGGTGTTAGTTTGTCTCACACATGTTCAAGAACAATTGACTCAGAGACACACAACCAAGCAGAACATTAACACTGACTATACCGAGGTTTCTCTTAATACTAAAAGTCATTGTTTTCATGCATATATTTAGTAAACTTTGCATAATTAGAAACAGTGAAGTAGTGTGCAATTTAAAACAGTTCATTGACAAACAAACAACATTACATAGTTACAGTATGAATCATTATCAATAAATACTTTATAGGGCTATAAGAATGGATGAATTTCAAGGATGAATTTTATTTTGTCACAGTACCTGAAAAATGTGAACACATTTTTGTTGACTAGAAACAGTTTTGTAGCCTGTGTGTTCCCTCAGGCTGTTTACTGAATGTTGTTTGCTGTTGCGCTGAATATTTACGTTCGCCCACACGCTGTCATTGTATTATTAAAAACCTCTGCCTCCTAACTAAGACAACACTGCCGGCCAAAGGCCCAAGAGGGACCGACCAATCGGGAGCAGCGAGGGGAAAACCCTAACGCAATTTGTATGGCGCACGGCACTCGGCAACCAGATGGGATCCAGGCTGACTTACCTGAAGCAGCTTTCCTTATTTACTTCGGCGCCCAAGGCCATGTCAGACAAGGGGGAGAGAAACATGTTAGCCTGAGCAAATTATCACGGCTTTCATGTGGCTAACGTTCTATCAGATCCTCCCACTCTGCAGAGTGTAATGGAAGCAGAAGCGAAGTGCTCAAGGCCTTCACCTCCGACGTGTTCTCATTCGAGGTGGGACAAGGTGTGTGTGGGAGATAAAGGAGCAAGTCCCAGTCAGTCCCAGCCAGAAGACTGTGGCATCGAGCACATTCTGCTCTTGCCAGTCATCAGGGTCAGGATATTGGATGGAGAGTAATTACAACCAGGGCACTTTGTATAAGGGCACTGTGGTAAATCACAGCACTGCCTGTGTATGTGTGTGTGGACATGTGCTATTAAGAAAAGGTTAGCCAAACTAATTATGGAGGGATGGTGCAAATAGAAAAATCCATTGCTTTGAATTAATGTCAAACTGATGCAATCACTTTTGACTTTTGTATAGTTGCTAACAAATAAATAGAAATGTGAAATGCATAAATGGAAGCCAGAGTTTAATGTCTGCCATGTGATGTAAGCGCTCTGTGACATGGATAAGCTATTCTGAAGTTTTGTACATCAATTCATTATCACTTTCCAAACTCGTGAACACCTGTGCAACTAAAAGCACAATTTGAGCCTTGTTTTATGTATACTACACGATGCGTTGTTGTGAGATCCTGTGTGCACTTAGCAAGCTGTTGTGTCACTGACAAATATGGCAGTGAAATTTCTTGCCGAGTGAAGATCTCACTCTCCTGGGAGATGCAAAGTGTGTACATCATTATTCCTTATTACTAGTGAGCCCAAATGATTTAATCAAAAACCCTTCCCTTTAAACAATACTGTGAATATCTGTGGGCTGAATGTCACTTTGAAACAGAACTCAAAACAGGCATGTTGCACAACATTAGTATTTCTTCTGTCCTGAGCCACTTACTCTTCTCACTCCGCTGTTAAGTCTCCACCTAAGTCTCCTTGAAGTGGCATTGGGCTGAACCTAGCCGGATTGATTGGAGCACTACCTGCTCGCCTGTTTGTCAGCCATGAATAATCTGTAACGACATTCAGAGCATCAGCGGGGGCCTTGCAGTGTGCATTCAACGTGGAAAATGGACAGCTCAATCAAAAGAAGCTCTTGAAAAGCTGGTCATAACCGGAGGCAGAGCCTTGACCTAGAACACTGTCCCACTGACTTGAGTCGCAACCTCGCCACTATCCTAAATGGAAGGCCCAGCTGCTGCATTCTCAGTGAACTGAGTGCTGCTTTTTACCCCCCACCACACACACCCCTCTCTCTTGACGTCGTCTCTTTTGCCATTTAATAGAGCCATGCTTCATTCAGAAGGCCACCTTATCCTTGTTAGGAGACAGACACTTATGGTGCCACCTGCCATTCTTAGCTCTCCCACGTCAAGTAGTGTGGGCCACCCATCATCGCACTGCTTTACATGGTAATGAAAATCTGAAGACTTTGATGATAAAGCAGTTATGCCCTTGGTTTTGTGACCTAGGGTCAACTTTGGATTATTTACACATTGAAATACAGTGCAAGTCGTCATGCACATATTTTTATATTGACTTCAGCAGGTTGTTTAGTTTTGAAGCTGCCTTTTTTTTTTTTTTTTTTTTTTTTTAAGGGCTGGCTCAGTGTCAGGATTTCTTTCATGGAGCAGAGGTAAAGTAATGGGTCCAAGGAAGAATACATTGTTGGTGTGTTGAAAAGAAGCTCCGGACACTGGTGGTGCTGATGATGACATTGATGCCATCCAGTACAAAGAAGAACCACAGGAGGAAATGAAACACTTAGAGGCTGCTTTTGACTGGTTGCCAGGATGTGCAGACAGTGCATTCTTAAAAGCGTTCATCTGTGATGTCTCCCCTCAACCATTGTGAACTCTTTCCCTTGAAATGGTGCATTCTCGTGATGTAGAGTCACCCAACTCTAATCCTCCTATATCCACTGATGAATCCTAGCCCCACACACAGTAGGGATGCCGCCTAATTGAATTTCCTTGGTCACAATGAACACACACTCAGGACCTGCAAGTTCCAGTCCTTGCCTTTGATAAGCAAATGACCCCTATGGAATTGAGGTCACAGCCTGCGAAAACAAGAGCGAGGGAGAGAAAAATAAAGTCCCGCACTCAGACAAGCCCAATATCGACTCACCCAGGATTGAGTCCAATGATGTTTACCCTGTGTGTGTTGAGCCCCTGTTGGCTCAGGGGAACATTCATCCCACACCTCCCCCCACCCCCGTCCCACACATACACCCACTTGTAAGAAAGACATCTGTGCTCATCTCTGATTGTTTGAGTGGACTGGATGTGTCAGAGTGAGAATTGTTGACTCAAAAACCAACCACAACGTTGTGTTATTGTTATTGTACACCGTCTCAACTGAAAATGAAGCAATAAAACACAGGCTTACTTACAAGATCTCTTAAAAAGAATCACTGCAAACTCTGATGTGAATGATCATCATGTGTGAATCATGTGATACTTAATCCTCATCAGTCCAACAAGGAATGATACAGCACCTTCTTATTTAAAACCTGTGAAAATCTGGCATTATTGAAAACAAAGCAAAAATAAATTAAGTGTGTTATGAGTTCTTCTGCCTGTGGGAAGGTTCCACTCACTTTACATTTCAAGAGATTATCTTCATAGCTGCTGTGAGGCCTGTTGTTGCATCCAGTTTTCCAAGAACAAGAGAAAAATGAAAGCTGGCTTGCAGGCTGATTTTTTTTTTCTTTTTCTTTAGAACTGGTGGCCTTGTAAAGTTTAGTCAGTAAAACATCAATATAAATCAAAGCGTGGCAGATAATGAAATTGAAAAAACATTGGAAAAATAAACTACATTGTGCCACGAATTTGAATCATTTAAGGTCACAATGCAGAGAGGGCCATGAGAGAGTCATTGTTGTAGCCAAAACCCCGCATACGGAAAATACTTTAAAATCAAAATAAACTCAATGAAATAATATTTTATGTTGTATAGCCTTGTAAACTCAACTGTGACTCAATTGAACATCTTGCATTTTGTGCAGCGCAGAACCATAGCCCAGGGGTCCAACGTAGACAGGGAAGCCTGAAGCTACAAACCCAAATCTAAATACATTTTCACCATTAGCTTTGTTCCTTCAAAGATGCTACAACAAGCTAACAGTGTGCTCTGCTTCACCACATTGTCACACAGACTGTCTTTTCCCATCTCGTTTGTCCTAATGGGTTTTTTCGGAAGAGAAAAAATATTTCATGAATGGTACTGACATTTTGTAATGGTTTATTTCCACCAATTACTCCTTTCGACCAGACCGCAACAGTGAGGCCAGTGATAGAGTTTAGTTACATAGCCGGTTGGACAAATGCTGCATGACTGGGTGATGAGGAATTTTTCCATTAGCTGTTGCTCTTTCCAAATTAATTACAAAAAGGCTGCTGCATCATCAGAGAAAGATTTGCAATTAGCACATTTTTCACCATATTTCCCAGCTTTTCAGACCCTTTTTGCAACCTTTTTTCTCTAAAAAGGCACCTAGTGACACATCTAAGGTTTTTTCTCTGTGATAAATCATAGCTAGCAGCCAGTATTGGCAATACTTGCTAGCACTGACCCTCGAGTGAGCCTCTTTCAAATGACCACATGGCAGCTGATAAATGTGAATGAGCTAACTTTCTGAGTGATCATTTTGCATGTACAATCACACCACAGCACAGTCGTGGCCTTTCAGTCATGTGTCTGATGTTTTTTTTTTTTTTCAGATGAAGTCACAGTTTAAAAAGTCAGGATTTTAGCAAAGCATCAGCCTGCAAAATATTTCACTATTGCATGTTTGTTCTATTTTCTGTCAGCAGAAACAGAAAAAAACATGTAAATGAGGACATCTTTATATGAAATTTGGCTGTATTAAAATACATGTGAGCAGTGAGAACAGGGGAGAAGCAAACAGATAAAGGGCTATTCCAGCTGAAACTAGGGGAAAAGGGAATACATTTAGATGACATCATGAATATGCTAATTAGCTTATTACAGTTCCACAACTGTGATGTCCTCAGTTTTGCAGGTGGGCTGTCCAGACATGTATTATGACCTCGTCTTTTTTATATTTCGATCTTCATCTTGACTCTCAAACATAGAGGAGGAGCAGCCCTCTCTGCCTTTGTGGACCATCCTCCTCTGAATAACCTTGCTTTGCCACAGATTAGAATAAAGCACAATACAGTACATGGTGATGCTTTCTTTGTATGTGTGTTTGTGCCAGTGGATCTAGTAATAGCCTTACATTGTACTCCATTGCCTGGAGACTTTGCAACAAGCGCCATCGTACAATAGTGAGGTCAGTTAATTCATGAACTCAGCTACTCTACATTTACATGTCTCCAGCTCTCTCCTCCTTTTTTTTCATTCCCCCTGTTTCGTTTGTTAAAACTCAGAAGGTCTTGATGCAGAACAGCGTGTTTCCTTCAGTGTCTAGAAGCACTGGTCCACAGATCGGGTGGGTTTTTTTTAGACACTTCCTCAGATACAGGTTGTACATGCAAAATCTGCTTCGCACAGATTTTTGATTAACATAATTATCACAGCACATCAGCGAGGGCCACATGTCACTCTCACTTTTAAAAATCAACCCCCCACCCCCAAAATTTCAGTTTGACTTACTTTCTAAAATCTCTTTTGATTAAAAACTTGAAACATTGTCCCCTTACAAGCAGCAGCAAGTGATTTGTAGGTTTTTATTTGCCCTGGGTTTCATCTCTTGGGCATATTAATTGCTAGAGGTTGTTAAAGCTGTCTGCTAAAACATGCCATGGACAGGACTGAAAAGACAACTATCACAACTACCATATATGTATTTTAGTCTATTTTTTACTTTACTTTCTATAATATGCTTGATTTTCCCATCAACCAAAGGTAACAGTGATAACGGAGTGTGTTCTTTTATTCTACGTAAAACTGAGATACCATACTATTTATCATCAAGTATCAACTTGATAACAAGGAAACTAAACATGGAGGCTAGAATGACCCGACAGAACTTTGACAAATGAGCTGAACTTAACCTGGAAAGTCTCAACCTGTTGCCAAATAAAGGGAACAATGTAAGGATCTTTATGTGGCACCGTTCCACGGGGAACATGGTTGATTGATGAAGTAAGTAAGAGTATTAATAATGCAGTAGGTTGCATAGCTTGCCTTAGTTTATATTGCATAAAAGCAGTAGTTCACTTTACATATCTTTTTTTTAATGGTTTGAAAGACTTTAGTTTGGCCAGGCCGTCGCTGAAATGTTTTTCACTAAACTTGTCCACAGCTCAAAATTAGTTTTTTCTTTGCTTTGCTTTATTATGAAAGGATGACCACAGACTGCCATTGTTTCTCCTCTGTATATGTGCAAAACTAGTATATTGTTACCATAGAAAAATTACTGCATCACCATAAACCTGTTGTTGATACTGGTAGTGATGATAAACCATATGTTCCTCTTGTTTTAGTCTTCCAGATAATTGAACATGAATGTGGAACACCAGAATTTTCTGTAGCAAAAGAGCAGTTAAAAATGAAACACCTTCCCTCATAGTGTCTACCTTGCTATAAAAGCAGTGAAAACTATTAACATACAGAGAAAATATATTGTATAGAACATTTCTTAAAACAATAACAGATGTAGTTCTGTGTTTTGGAAGTGATGTGAGTTCGGGACTCCAGCTGCAGATCCAGGTCTTATGTGTAGAGCACCAGCAGAAAACAATTTCATAGCAGCAATCTAATAAAACAATTTCATAACGGTGAATGTGTGAAGAAAAAAAAAGTTTGAACGTAAAGTGGTATTAGCTACCAAAACACGGGAGCTGACTAATGGTATTGGCATTGGTATTACTATGTGTAAATGGTAGTGTGTGCATATGTGTGTGTGTGTATGTGCATATGTGTGTGTACATGTGTGCACGCACTCGCTCTCTTGCTTTTGTCTGTTTGTTATTTCATCATCATTGACTGCAAGTTGTCCCTTGCACTCCAGTAAAAAGAAACTCAGCAGAGTTCCTGCTGTAAACCCAATGATTCATGCACTGTCAATCGTATTATCGCCCTTTTAAAATTTTTACAGTAATTTCACTGAGGTTTTGGGATATGAGCTCATTTTTAAATGAGCTGCAGATCAAACCGATGGCTGGGGGAATCATGTCATGTTTTAATTATTGTTTAACAGGAAAGTTAAGTGCACGCTTAGTGTTTCGCACGAAAGCAAAAGGAAGTATAAATTTCCATTTTAGTTCCTGAACACCTTGGAGGCAGCAGAGCATACTATTAGAAATCGATATTAATATAATTGAGTCATAAGTATGTCAGTGCCCTATTTCCAGAAAGAGACAGCTTCCTATGAATCAATAGCGTACTTGTCCTATCAGTCATCTTGGAGAATGTGAATAAAGTTTTCTTTATACTTGACACCATCCCAATGGAATAGACTTTAGAAAACAACAGTAAATAGCAGTCTGTCCAATTATTATTAAGTGCTGTAAAATGACTGTCCTATTTTGTTCACAAAGTGATGAGATTATTTTGTCCTACTCATTAATTGGAGCGAAATTGGTCAGAGTGACTCACAGCAGTGTTACTGGGAGGTGTCAGACACAGAAAGCAGGTAATTATGGAGACAGGAAGAGATAAGGAAACAGAATGCAATTACCCTGGCAAGCAGAGCTTCAAATTGCTCTTCTTAGGATTTCTCACCTCAGGTTGCTATTGTTCATGCTTTGCATCTCCACACTGATCTTTATTTCCTTTACCATCTAGCTCAAAGGAGGAGGAAGGTTTGCATTAATCAAATGAATTTTGAAAGTCAAATGAAAAAAAAAATGAAAGTGAAGCCGTACAAAGTGCACGGTACTGAATTTCAAATGTATGTATTCAAAAATATTTTCTCCAAATGGTTTTGCATATGTAAACTATTATCAGCACAGGCTATATCAGGGCCATCAAATATTTCCACTGCTGCTCACATTCAGGCCTGTGAGGAATTCTCAGAATTAAGTTTCATTTTACTTTCATGTTTGAGGGCAGACTGCACACTGATCTTACTGCTTTTTTATCATCTACACTATGCTATCATTGTTGCGGTCACATATCCAAATATAGACTGAACACACACATACTATATACACACACACACACACATACTATATACACACAAACACACACACACACACACACACACATATATATATATATATATATATATATATATATATATACACACCAATGCAGTGTAAAGCAAATATTACAATTCTCTCTCCCTAGTGCACAAGATAAATTGCACGCTGCTGCACGTACTGTAAATGAAAGTGAATTTTTAACCAAAAGAAACTCAACTCTCTCGATGCATTAGTCTTAATTTTATTATTTTCTGTCAAAGCTGTGGCTGAATCCACAGCAACTATGATATAACTTGCAGTTTGAAATGCATAGGCGGGGAATTCAGGTGCATGTACATTAGAGGTGGGCGATATATATCGTCTGCAATCATATCGTAAAATGTTGTTTTGACAATATGTGATACATTATCAAGTATTTATACTATCTCGAAAAGCAAACAAACGAAAGGTGCTTAGATGTCAGAGAAACGATCTGAGTCCTCATTTGCCAAATTCACACATCAGAAGCAAAACAGTGGGCAGGATTCAGTCATGTGGCTATGACGTGATGTCCCACAAGCATGTTGCATGGATGAAACACTGAGGAAACTCCAGTCTCTCTCAATCTCTCTCTGCAGCAACCTCTTAGTGGTGAGACGAGGGACTACAGTTTCCTGGAAATGGTTTGGTTTTTAACAGAAGTGTTTTAACATCATTTTAAAAAAACATTTTAATCTCTTCTAGTCGAGTCTAGCAAAGTTGGTCACATCTGACCTCACGGTGTGTTTAGTATCCTGAGAAACGTCAGAATCTCTGCTAAAATCTCATATAAAACTAAAGCAACAAACAACTAAAAGAGCAAACAACCTCCACAAAAAGACGTGAACACAAACCGTAACCCCTCCTCCCTCCCACACGGTGCTTTGTAAACAAACAACCGACATCTCCGCTGAGAGTGGAGGTCTAGCCGGTTCTTAAACTACAAGCTTCATCAAGATCAGACTAAAATTGACTGAACCAGCAGCAATATAATGTTCAGTTTCCATAAATACGATCATGAATCCCGTCTTACCTTTGTTGTCTTGTTTACAAAATGTAAATTCACAGCAAAAACGCTGCATTTCCTAAACAACTACATCTCCCAGGGTGCTTGCATTTCCGGCCTTGTAACTGGCGATTGGTTGAATTTACGTAAACCCAGTGACATTGACGTGATTCTACTGGTTCAGACGATTAAAATAATTGATTGGCTATATTGACCTATTTATTAGATGACTGTATTTACTGCACACACACAAGATGCACTGTGAATGGAATGATACTAATAATAAAATAATAATGATAATAATAGTAAATGATGATAATATAATAATAGGATAATATAAGTAATAATATAATAAGTAATAATATAAGTTCTGTTGTTCAGTAACTAAGACATTTTCTAACTTTTACAGATCAATATTTGCATAGACAGCGTTCATGTATTGATATATGCTTTTCTGCAGCATATTTTCAGAGGAGTTATATGCTATAAAACACGCAAAAAAAATTGGTGAGGAAAAAAATTGTTTTTACTGTTTCATCATCGATTACATTGACACAGTAGCAACTATTGTGGTGATTACATCTTTCTTCAAGTCTCACAAGTGTTAGGTTTATTTGGATTGTTTACATAAGAGTTTGTAGTTGCAGAAAAAAAAAAAACTCAATTAATTACGGACATGCATTTTGCCGAGAAGGAACCTCAGAAATACCCTCATTATTATCAGAAAATCAAAAAAAAAGAGAGATTTTTTTTCCCTATATTGCCCTCCCCTAATGTACATGTTTTTATTTGCTGCAAGGAGAAAGCTGAATGTTGCCAAGCTACTGATTTAATAGAAGGCGGCTTCTTCTGCTCCATTTGTTCATTCTCTGTAGTGGCCATTTTGTTACTTTAGCCATTTGTTTTAGCTTTTAGGTGCTCTCTCAAGCCTGTGTTACACACACACTGTGCTAGACACACACACACACACACACACATAATAACAGTTTTTGAGAGAGAAAGAAAGATACTAGATGATGGTGGGATCCTCAAAGATCCAGCCTTGTATGAAAAAGTTAATCACACATTCTCATCTGATTTTGCCAGAATTATTTAAACCAAATAATCATACAAATATCACATTTTCTTTTTTGAATTAGCTTTGAATGAAGCACTCATGAGAGTATGTTAGTGAAATCTCACAGCACAGGATGTCTTAACGCTTCAGGGCTGGATTCACTGCACATACCAGTATACTCACATTTACTATAGCCGCATAGAGCGAGATCTACCACATTTAGACGCCAGATACATGGTGGGGGCCGTCCGTCAGTGACCCTCAGAGCTACTTATCACTGTATGGCTGCTGGCGAAGGAGCCACTTCTCTTTTGTGACAGCTCACGTCATCGCTAGGCAAGCTCACACTCACTTAGGCTCCTGCAAATCCATATGCTGTTTGCCTCAAATTGTTTACAGCAAATCAACCATTTTTGGTTTGATGAATACTCTGTATCAGCGCAAGTGTTTTGTGTAATTGCTGTATAGGTTTGATGGTCTGATAGGTGCCACTTAGTCAAGCTACAGTCAGCTTCAGTCTGGGGCTGGAAATGATCATTTCAGACAGATCAAGTGCGTAAAGGGACTGTAAGAGTGTCACTGAGTGCTTTTATGTAAATTGCCGTTGAAGAGCAGCTCTCCATGGAGACTTAAATATACAGCACTGTATACGCTAGTCCGTCAGTCTTAGGCATGTGTCCTCTGTGACGGTAAAATGCTCTGTGTTCATATGAAAAGTTCAACACCCTCTCTCCGAAAAGACCCCAGAGAGAGAAGATTAGATGGCATGGCAACCTCTTCATCAGAGTGAAAAGAAAGTAGGACACATAGTAGAGATCAAGGATCAAGGTCGAAGCTCTCGCTCTCTTCCTCCCCCTCTCTCTCTCTCTCTCTTTCTCTTTCTCTTTCTTCAGCTCCCTCACTCTATATATCACTCTATGTATTTTTTTTTCCTGAATAATAGGTCATATGTAAAAGGTAAAAGGAAAAGATAGCTTTTCAAATATCCAAAAAGACGAGGCTCTGACACCATATTATTGTGTCTCCAACTGCATTATATAGCAGCTTCACTTACATTAACACCGTTATGAAAATTCTCCTTAGATTACGAGCCTCCTCCCCACCAGATTTAATAACAGGAAAGCAGGTCATTCTGAGTATTTTTGTTTGTGGAAGGGTTTGTTAAACACTTCTCCCTCGTTCCTTCCCAGCTGTGGCTGTTTTAACACGCTCCAAATTACACCAAGTATGGCTGTGAGGCTCACTTCTCATTTTCCTCAGTTAACAAGCACTTCGTTTATATATGATTAAAGCTTTCTGCTTGTTTATTGTGCCTGGATTTTTGAAATTATTTTGCGTGTTTAGTTCAAGGTATAAAATGCACTAAAGGACTCAGTTGTTTGCTCATTTCTTTCTTTGTTTATTTTCCCCCCGTTGAGAAATTCTTCATCATCATCATCAGCTGATGGGGATAAACCTGCGCTCATTTAAGCTCCCTTGTTTACCATTTTTGACGGTTATCTCTGTGTTTGTTTTGCAGCGCTGCCAGTGATGCAGGTAACAATTGACATTACCAGACAGCAGGTGGAGAAGATCTTTGGTCTCGATGTGTACTGGTGTCAGTGTGTCGCCTGGAGCACCACCGGAACCCAGAAGAGCCAAAAAGCCTACATCAGGATTGCTTGTGAGTGCACTTTAAAATGATCACTGTGTTATTACAAAGGCAAACACTGCCTAACAAGGTGCTTACATATTGCATGTCAGTATGTAATAAGAAGATATTAGTGAGATGACTTTTTTTCTCTTTGGGTGGTTGGGGAGAGACTAAGTTTCATTTAAGAATTAGCCTAGAGGCCATTATGATCCAATGCACCACAGTGTATTACTGTGATTACAGTTTAGTTAAATCTTCTTCCTATGATTCAACTTATAAGAAGAAAGTATCAAGAGTATGGCAGAGAGCAATGTGTCTGCTTGAAGGCAGTCTGGACACTAAATTTGAGTATTCATGAACATATTTTTCACTGGGTACAGTATATCAGCAATGATCCCTATGAAAGTAACTAGAATAAAAACAGATCTGGAATTTATTGCTGTGCAGCAATCATAAATCTGCCTAGGGAACACAGACACATCCCTTGCCGCAGCCTCAAAAGCTTTATTAGACGAAGCCATATTACATTTGAGTATTTTAAAGCATTCTGTCTATTAATTCCCACATAAATATGCAGTATTCCAGAGAGAAAGAGAGAGAGAGATGAACACAGCCTTGTCTCCAAACCACCAAATGTTTGGAAAATACACACATTATCTAACTTTGTTTTATTGCTCAACAAAGTCACAAAGATGTAAGATAAGGACACACACATTTCAGTAGTGATGCACTGCATGATATTTACATGCACTTACATACACATAGATTTGAGCCTTGCAGGACTATTATATGTCCAATTTCCTTTCAGTCCCATCGTGTCAGTTTTAATTAAATTGAATGTCGTGAAACTATGTCCTTGTCTTTATGTTTATCTCACTATGATTGGTTAGGACGGAGTCAACATCTGTTTTAAGGATTTTACCGGCGGCTCACAACTGCACCCTCATAATACAATAACACATTGCGCTGTGCTCGAAGTCAAAACCCGGGGTGAGAACATCAAATTTCCGCCAGCCTGTCGGCTATCAGCAGCCTGCCTAGCTCATCAGATACAAATAGACTGGCATTTATGTTCCCTATAAGAAATAAGCATAGCGATAGTTTTACCTGCGTAATTCACAGCCTTGGCTTACAGACAAATATATAGCAGGAGTTGGTACAATAGTAAGAGTATTCAATGAGTCATAATGTGAAGCCCCATGCAGTCAGCCAGGCTTGCAGGAGCTCTTGTCCAGGTGCCTCGGGGCTTTGTTTTCATGTTGCTGCTCCAAGCCCTCATACAGATGGAAGCTGGAGGCTGGCGGGTGCAGGAGAGAGGAAGAATGGGCAGGAGTGAGAGGAGCGAGGGGTAATGCAATTGCTTTTGCTTGATGCCGGGCCCCTCTGGCAGCAGACAAGCATCTCAGAACCAGCCAGGCAGCCTGTAATAAGCAACATGGTTGGTGCCACCGATCTCTGTGTGGCTCTGGGGCCAACTGGAGTGCGACATTCTCCGGGAGGCCATGGGTGGACATTTCAAGAGTGGGAAATTTAGTAACATTACCAGGCCAGTGCTCGTCCAAATATCCTAATTGGATGTGTTTCTTCCCTTAGACCTGAGAAAGAACTTTGAGGAGGAGCCGCAGGGTAAAGAGGTGGCGTTGGACCAGGAGGTGTTACTGCGCTGCCATCCCCCCGAGGGAGTGCCACAAGCTGAGGTGAGACACGGATATAGAAGATATTAATAGGCCTCACATCTACCATCCATTTACCCTTTCCTTACCAGGAGGACAAAGAGCAAAAAGTAGCTCAGGATCAGCTCCCTGGCGTCTCTTGCCGCCCCACCGGGGAACAGATAACCCTGGATGGATAAATTACACCTCTAATTATTCCCTTTTATTGATTTATTATCTCTCTTACATCTCTGAGAAGCCTTATATCACATCATCTCGTCACATCACTCAGGATAGGGTTGGAGGCTTCACTCCTTGTTTGGCATCTCTAAAGGCCTATCCATAATTAATGGCTCTATTTGCCTCACTCTCTGCCTATCTTATTCTCTATCTCTTTGCCATCTCTCCGTGTACTTTATCTCTCATACGCTCTTGTTCTGCTTAAGACTTACGCTCTCTCTCTCTCTTCACATCTCTCTATAGTATGTGTCTGTGTTTAGAGGACCAGACTGAGGCCAGCTGGTTCACTTCATCTGCAGCATCCTCCTGGTACCAGATAGGCACTAACTGCTCTAATAACAACACGAGAAGAGGTTAGGCCAGCCACTCAGACAGCCCAGAGACCAGGAGCGGCAGACTAGCCAATCAGAGTTGTACAGTGCAGGGACAGTTGCAGAGAGATGGGAAGGAAGGTAGCAGCCGTGGCTCGGCAGAAAAAGAACATCAGAGCAGAAGTCACAACAGGGAGAAAACAGGAATAGAGCACAAGAAGAAGAAAGCCCAATTATATGCAACATCGCAATATGGACAACAATGCTCGCTGTACCGCAGCGACTCTCAAGATGGCACAAGGTCAAGTGAGAGCAAGAAAACAAGCCAGCCTATCTGAGAGTACACCCAAAAAAGAAATAACATCACTTTGGGCTTCTTTGAAAGGGGACAGCAACTACACAAAGGATGATCAGTTTCATGCACAGACCACCAACAGCTACAGAGAAATCAAAGCCGCATTTCTTTCACAAAAAGAGAATAAATATCAAAATCAGTACTGTGTATGTATATTACTCTATTCCACCACAGTATCAGTATCACACCAAGCTACATTTGTTCTACTTCCTGTACCTCGTTGCTTTTTTGTCCTTAAAAAAAAAATCTTTCATCCGCAGCATGTCTGGTTGCTGTAGAGCTTCACAGGAGGGGATGGAGTTGGATGGCATCTATTGAGATTCAGTGAATTTTTTTGACCGCTGAAACCTATTTTCAGGTGGAGTGGCAGAGGAATGAGGATGTGATCGACCCCGTGAGCGACCCCAATTTTTTCATCACAGCTGACCATAATCTCGTCATCAAAAAAGCCCGGCTGGCGGACACGGGCAACTACACATGCGTGGCCAAAAACATCGTTGCACGCCGCAAAAGCACCTCTGCCACGGTCCTAGTGTATGGTAGGTGATAACTTCTTTCAGCAGATGTCGAAGCAGTGTAAGCAGAAGCTAAAAAGAGATGTGCAGTCAAAGCTTTAAAATGTACAAATATAAAATCAGCTTAAATGAATTATATTTTGCTTGCATGCTGCTTCTGTTCTCCCACGTTTCCACATAAACCTCTGCATGTTCTTTTGCATGAAATATACTTGAGAGGACTTTGTAATATTGTCAGTCAGATTCAGAAGGTACAGTCGTAATAATGATATGCAGTGTTACGCACGTACGCAACATATGGTGACAAGTTGCAGAAGTTGTCTCTGTTTTTCATTGAGTAATGAATTACATCATCTTAAATAACTACATAAAGATAGTGGTTTATCAGCACATTAATTAGCACAACTTAAATGTTACTGGCAGACATTCTGCCAAAGCTGGCAGTCTCCGATCTCAGGGCTGCCATCTTCCTCCTCCTCTGTAGTGGATCCAATATGAGAGGAATAATTGAATTAACAGCAAACTGTAAATAATGACTTGGCTTGATAAGCAGACTGACCTTTGTTAAAATGCAGATAAATAGCATATTTTTCTATCACAGAGGTCTCCTCGGGTACTGGCACTGCTAAACTTTTGCATACATTACAGCTCGGCTTAATTTGCAGCTAAATGCAAAAAAGGAGATTGAAATTGTGTGGGAAAGCATCATGAAAGCGACTTTGTGCACAAGAAACACAATGTCTGACACATGGTCTATTTCCGTTAAGGCTGCCAGAAAAAGAAAAAGAAAAAAATATGATGTGCTGTAAACTCAGAACAGCAGTTCTTGTTCATGAGCAGATAGATCCACATATCATATGGCACAAATGTGCAGCTGCGCAGCTGTACGAAGACACCTGCGCAGCTCATCAGCTTTGCTTTACCCTAAAATCTATTTTACAATTAAATTATTTCATTTTCATTTTTTTTTTTTTTGGTGAGATTTATGCACATCAATTATAAAATTGTATCAGACTAAATTCATTATAAAATATAAGTTCTTTTGTAAAGTTAATGTATTCAGAATACATGAGAGACGGGGTTTATGCTTAAAGTATTTTCATCAGTATGTCAGTGGGAAATATTTGATCAAAATTCAATATCTTATGCCATTCTCATACTGAGGTTATATCTACTTGAATATTAATTACCACTTAAGATTGCAGTTACTTTGCCTTTTCAGCAAACAAAAGCTCTCCGTGGAGTTGGAGAGGATTTTAGGGTGTACGATGAATTCAAATTCAGAAAACATAAGCAAGTGTGGGACGTGAGGGTCACGTCTGGACGACTTCTGGATTTGAATTGGGTTTTGTATTAAATATATTATCATGCTGTTGCCTTCACCATATGCAAAAATACACACGTGGGTGAACTTAAGATGAACTTGTGAAGTTAAATGGGGAAAACATCAGTATGCATTTACTTTTGTGTTGATTCTTACATTTTATTTTTTACTATTTTTAAATTCTCACTAATAGAAAAATGTAACAGGCAGTAAGAGAGATTACTGTATTTTAGATCTTTGACAAAGCAGTCACATTAATTTTATAGTTCAGCAAACTGTGGAAACCTGAAAGAGGTCCAAAAATGTAAATAGCACCGCATGAGTATAAATTAGTAGTTGAAAACTGAGGCATATGCACCTTCATGATAACCACTTTCAAATGAAATGTGTTCGTTTCGAGCATGCAGTCAAAACACACATTATCATACACTCCTGCGAGGCTTCAGCGTAAAAAAATGAAGGAGCACAATTATTCTTAGCGTTGATTATAATTGATCAGCTTGTTTTTGAAAGACTTGTTCTGCAGATGAAGAAATCTAGAATTGAAATGAAATGTGGAGGCAAGAGCTTTCACTCCCCTATTGTCTGGCCCTTTTTGTTTTGTCGAACGTTTATTTTCGCTCTAAATTCTGCACAGATTGCTGGCGGTGCCTGAATGAGCAGTTTTATTTACTGCCATCACACTTAGTACTGGACAAAATGACAAATGTATCGCTATTAGAGTATTAATTGAGGTTAAATCATTATAGAAGAGGTTATGTCCAAATAAAAACCTATCACGGCCGCTCACTTATGTTTCTCTGTACCTGGAAAGAAAAATCCAGTTAGTCGAAAACATCACAGTCCGGCGTGCTAGCTGATCAAGCTAGCTGTAGCAAGTCATAATAACTGCTACTTTTCAAAAAGGGGTTCAACAGGGGGCCAGAGATGCATTTTAACGAGGCCCGGTTGGTGTGACTGCACTCTGTGCTAAGAGGTAATCAGGGGCCGAGTTGCCTGGCAATTTACCTCGCCGTGGCGGGCAATCAATCGCATAGAGAGGGCAAGGAAATGATTCAGCCACGACAGGCACAGGAGAGAGTTAGGGGGAAATTAGGAAGGGAGTATGTACAGAGAAAGAACGACAGTGCTGTTCTACTCAATAAATCAGGAACCTTGCTATCTTGTAAGCTGAAGCAAACACAGTAGATACAGGAAGGACCTGGTTAGAATTAAATCAGCATGATTTGATGTAATCGCCCGCTGTGATCGAACAACGTCACACCACAGTGTGGCAAAAAAAAAAAGCTTAAAGTTTAGATTGTGGTAGCGGTTCAGCAAATTATAGAAATTCAGCATGTAGACTTTTTGAACTGCCAGGACTTTCAGCCACAAATACACAAGAGGGATAAATTATACAGTGTTGATTTCTACAATTCAAAAACTACTTGAGTTTGAAAAATGACATGTAATAGTGTGAAATCAGTGGTGGAGGTGTGAAGGACACAACCTGAAGTACTGCAACATCCATGATGCATTTATTTTTTAGGAGAGTGTTGGCATTTCCAATGACTGGATTTAGCTTTTTATGTTTTTTTCACCATGAGCACTGGGATTTAAATGGTATTTCTTTACAGTGACTATTTTCTGAGTGTGAGTGATTTTTGTATAATGTCCTTGCATTAACTTGGTGAACTTTGGAGAAATATTGAAAATGTCCAGAAGTTACATTGAAGCGACTGTATGTTCCTCCCAGATGAAGAAGTCAGAGAAGGCACATAATATTATGTTCTGCTCCCTGTTGAAACCATTTTATTTCCACTGCAGTTGGCCTTACCAATTTCCAACTCGGACACAGGAAGCAGCCCCCTTTTGCTCTCGCTCTTCCATTAGTTCACCTTTCAATGCCGAACCAAAGAGTGTAAAAGCAGTCACGATTATTCTAGTGCAACACTGCAGCCCTTTTCTTCAGTGCATGTCGGGTAATCCTGGCTGCTCTGTCCCTTCATCCATCCATCCATCCCTCCCCCAAACCCCCCTTCCCCTCCACCCCACCCTTACCAACCCACCCACCCGCGCTGGTCTGACAGTCAACGGTGGCTGGTCCACGTGGACCACCTGGTCGTCCTGCAGTGCTGTGTGTGGGCGTGGCTGGCAGAAGAGGAGTCGGAGCTGCACCAACCCCACGCCACTCAATGGAGGCACATCGTGTGAGGGGCAGAACGTCCAGAAAAGTGCCTGCGTGGCCACCTGTCCAGGTAACTCCCAGGCAACCCTGTTTGTCCTGTGGCGCTTGGCTTCCTGTGGCTTCCTCTTTGCATTTTTTTGCATCTAGAAGTCATCAATTCATCTTTATGTTGGCTGCCCTTTTCTACTAGCACGTCTAGGTCTTTTTTCTTAGATGTTAGTGCTTCTGTTGTTTCCTGCAATTAGTCTATTAGCGTATTAGTCTTCGTAGTAAGGCCTCATTCTCTAAGTGATTTATTATTGTCTCACTTTGTTCATTTATCCTTTTGTCTTCTGCGCTGTGCGCAGAGCCTGCTTTTCTTTGGGAGGCCTGTCTTCTTTAAGAGACACGGCCCCGGCCCTGGCACTGTGTTAGACCTGCAAGTACATTTGTTATTGTTTGCTGCTCAAGCTATGTAGTAAATATGGGCAATAAAAAGCTGAATTATGGCAGGCTGTGTGCCATGTTTACGTGTGAGGAGTTCAGGGCGTTTCATTTGCCTGCCCGCTCTCCCTTGTGAGAGCGTCAGTGAGGCCTGCCTGATACTGAGCAACTCATATCGATCCCTGGTAGCCTGAGATGGAAGTCAAGCTGCTTCATTTGCAGTCCCACATTAGCCCCCCGATCGAGGGAGAGATAGCAAGAGAGGGAAGGCAGGAATAGGAAAAAGGAGGTGTAAGGTGGAAGCAGGGCAAGAGACAGATGGAATCAGATACAGTGTAAGGAAGGCTGGAACAGAGCACAGAGTGAGATGGAGAAGAGGAAAACTGAGAAAGAGAGAGAAGCAGAGAAAGCCTGAGTGTGTAGAAGAGCTGGCTCTTGGCTGCCAGCAGATCAGTCAGTGGACATATAGCAGGAGCACTGCAGCCGTGCTGACCGCATGAGAAATCTCCCACGCTCGGTAAATAGCAGAAAGGGAAATCGAACACCTCTGGCAGTGGCAGCTTCTCCCTGCCTAAAACAAAGGTTATCTTCCTCAGTGAATCACGGTGTTGTGTTACGCATCTTCCATGTAAAGACATCACTAGATGTCAAGAGTGAGTGTAAGTAACATGGCCCGCTGGAATACAGCAGGAGCAGGAAGACAAAGGAAACACAGAGGTGCACGACGCTCTGTCAGGACACTATCTGGATGGATTTGGACTTATTAGTGCCGGAGCAATGAGTAATGGAATTAGAGGGGTGTCCAGGGATGCTTGACATTCCCCCATAGTAAAGCAGGATACTGACCTCCATGAGCTTAAAGAGATTAATGTCAGTCCAAGCTGCTATTGTTAGACCAAACCCCACCCTCTTCTATTTTCCTCTTGCCCCGCAAGGAGAAAGTGTGTAATTTCAACCCTTGGGGTGCTGTGACAGAAATTGTATTGTGCCACGTGAACACCGTTTGCAGAGACTTTGGGAAAGAAAGAAGTCCTTTTCTTTATCTCTTGATGAGAGACGCTACAGCATCGTGACCCTGCTCACACCTCTTTCAGCTCTATTGTTTGGCAACAGAAGGTAGCCTCTGTCTCTTTTTCACACTCGTTACCGGTTTGAGACAGAACATCAGTGGCACAGACAGCCCCAGCTGTCAGCACCCACAGAGGGTTCCCCTCAAGGCCAGAGTCCACCACGCCAGAGTCTGGGGATGATGGGCTGTTGTTTCCAATCACAAGTGGCACTGTGGCTCTGTTGTGTACTCATAGACAGGCCTCTGAAATCCCCCAAGATGAACTGACTCCTCCCATCGTTTGTCACCCAGCTCACACACAGCCCTGGCAACGACAGCCTCCAAATAAATCTGAATTCTCTCTTTGATTCATCAAATACATGATTAACACATGTATGAATCATCAGCCTGAATAGAAGCTCTCATATAAGAGTCACACACGGTCAGTGAGGGGGAACAGATGAGACCAGCCTGGCAGAGAGCATCCTTACATACTGGATAACAACTTTAATTATTACTGTGCTTATAGCATTCGCGGGTCTAATCCACATGATGCACAGTAGATGGTGATTTCAGCCTCTTTCTGCAAGAAGAGACCCGAGTGGAATGAATTAGCCGTGCAGCTGTAATTCTGCGGATAGACATCGTGTTATTTATTTAGACGTGGCTGACATTTGGATTCAGAAGTAGTTTTCTTTATTTATTTTTTTTCAAGTCGGCCTTGAGAGGCATTTTTCCTCTGCAGCGCCTTTGTTTTTGAACTGTGATATAAAAATTGCATGATTTAATGCCAGTCTTGTTTTAACATGTCATTAATTATCTAGGCTAAGATTCTTTGTTGATTATTAGCTCTCTGGTGCATTTGACTTAACAACACTCAGGATCTGAAGTGGGTTACAGAAAATCTTTTAAAAATATATAGTTTTTGCTCCTTATTTTTTGTAATTTGCACTTGCAGTTTGTTTCTGTTTTGTCGAAAACATGCCGATGGATTTACTGTATTCCTCCTTCAGGGAGAAAAGAGGCTGTTGACTGAATGGATATTCGCTGGAAACAAACCGGTTTAAATTTGGAGCAAACAACATGCAAAGACTGTAATATCTCTCTGCATTGCCCAGCTAAGTCTATATATATTCTTGTTGAAATGCCAATGGCCATGAATTGTTCCAAATTTCAGTATAATTCCTAAGTAGTGCTTAGCTACAGCCAGTGAAGCATTTTTCATAAACATATCTCATACAGACTGACACCATCCATACTGTTCACTAACAGAACTCCACTTCTGCTCACATGTTTCTTGTATCTAAATGTGAGCTCCCACCTCTTATCAGGAAAGTGTGAAGCTAGAGAGGCTCATCTGTATTTTTGCCTAAGTCTCCAAAGTGTTTAATGAGAGTTGGCGGAGGCCTATGTGGCAGATCAGATGGGCTCCATGCTGGGAGAGAGACACAGGGAGCTGTGGAGGTGGAGGAGGAGGAGGAGGAGGCGGTGGCTGCTGAGGCTAAAGCCTGAGGCTCAGAGCAGAGCAGATCAACACTTGAGACAGTGAATAGCCAAACTATGCAAGAGCTTAATCTCCATTTTTCTTTCCTCACTCTGCCCTCTCCTTTTTCTTTGTCTCCATGTCATCATATCCCTCGCTGAAGTATCCCACGTAAATCTGCAGTCCATCCTTCACCCTTCTATCCACTCTCCCCTGAGCGGACTTGTGGTCAAAGCCAACACTCATGACAAAATGTCAAATCACGCCAGCATCCTACCAAACAGACACATCAACTGGGGCCATTCGCAAATAGTCAGTCCCCAGATTTGGAATCGACATGGTTACACCTGGCCCACACAAATGAATTGAATTGTTGCCGGATGTGTTAGAGAACAGCAAACAACCTGAAGAAGTTTCTAACTCAGGTGAATGATTTAAATATTGTGCTCATCCCTCAGGCTTGCCAGAGGAGTCATGAGAATTCTGCAAGATGGAAAATAAACAGACTGAGGGCTGGTGTATTTGTGCATGTGTGCCTGTGTGTACGTTTTGTACACATGCAACTTAGCATCCTACTTTGGAAAGTAAGCTCTTGTGTGTCTCTGGATATCAACAGAGATTGTTCAAGAGACTACATATTTTATGCAAAGAATAAATAAAGGCTATGGCTAATAAATGTGACAGAAAAACACATTAGTTCACTGAGAAAGACGGTGGCCATCTGTTGACAGCCTTGCATCAGCAATGTTTTTAATCATTCAGTGCCATGTGTTTTGGCTCACCCTCTTTATATCTCATTCTGTCTCATTTTAGTTTGTTCTACTGATTTAGTTAACATAAGGAAGTTGACTGGTTTGTAGTCAGTTATAAATTATGTGCTACATGCTATGCTATGTGTAAATATAGAAAATCTGAATTACAGTCAGAATTACAGAATAAGATTTGGTAATTAATTTTTGTTACCTTCTTCTATAGCTAAGTCAACACCCGCTTACCTGGGTCCATGTTTGTGGCTGTGGCTTTTTTTTCTCTGGGTTTTTTTTTTTCATCAGCCTTTGAACACAGGGATTAGAGGTGGTTACTGTGCACGCATGTGTGTTGACAGGTCTGTGGGAGCAGAGGCGCAGCCTGCTGGTCTCAGTGGTACTTGTCTACCTCCTCGTGCTCCCCTCAAGGACACAAAAACCATGGGTGTCCCATGATCTCGGACTGTGTCCGTCAGCAGCCATTGTCATTGCGAACAGCAGAGGCTCACACTGGCCCTCCTACCGACCTGTAAAGAATGGTCGGGCTCCTTTTGCTTCTCGCCTTGACAACATGTCCAAATGGGGGCTTGCCACTTGGCTATTGTATTAACGTCCCTCCACAGAGACCTGGCTGACCTAAAACCTGCGGTGCTGCAAGATTGAAAATCAGCTGTGGTGCCTTTTGCAGCAGCACTAACAATCTCTCTCTGGGGATTTGATAAGGAAAACTGTGGCTGTGGATAACAATTTTCTTATGTGGATTCTGGAAAAAGTTAAAAGGATGAGGTCTGTTTCTGGTTTCATCCTTAAATTTGAAAAAAAAAAAAATGAAGAAAAGTGTCAATTTTCTTGCTTCACTGCATTTATTGTAACCACTTACTGTATTTCCACTTCCTTTCATGCTGCCCAAATAATTCTTTGGTCTCTGCTTTTGTAAAGAAAGAAACCTTCTTCTCTAACTGAAATAGTTACAACACGGGTCTGGAGTCAGACAGGCCATCAAGGAGTGTTTATGCATCTTCATCTTTCTTTTGATTTTCTTCAGCCTCATTGTCACCGTGCTTGTGTCTCATACACATTCTCATGAGCAGCACCCTGTTTCCACTTCAATCTCCTTGTTTGAAAATGTTATTTGCATGGCCATTAGTCTTGCTTTGTGGTGGAAAAGAGAGGTAGAATTTCATCACCTCATCAGCGCAGATGTTGATCTCATCTCTTTATTTCACACTGGTGTGGATAAACTGAGGGGAGACATAATATATTCATTAGGATGTAATTCGCTATTCAATCATTCTCATTTCCAGCCTGGATAATCAGCCCACTGGCCCACGGATGGGTCCACTCAATGCCAAACAAGGACAATTATCTGATTGGTTCTGCTCTCTGTGCCAAATGGATCTGACTGCAAAGAGGCCTGAGCTGTGTCAGAATCCAACCACACACACACACACATACAGAAACCCTCTCATATTCTGTAGGAATGATTTTAGGACACACATGCAGACGAGTGTGAGAGCAGGGTCTAATTCACACACCTGTGCCTCTGGTCTGAAATGCTCGCAGCGGCTCTTAGCCAGCTTTCCAATTGGGGAACTCGCTCTGAACCCAAATGAAATTATGACTTCATACAGTTATGCAATAATACAGTTGGTATCCCACCCTGAATAACATCTCACCAGCTCACTTATGTTTTATTAACCAAAGCCTCAGACCTGTAGGAGGTCAGACCTGCTCTCTGGGGGTCACGCCCCCTACACTCTTTATTGCTAGGATTAATGAGCGCTAAGGTTTCCCTGCCCTTAGGTCAGTCAGGAGGAAGGTTGCTACTGTCATAGAGGAGTGCATATACTCCCTGTGTGTAATCGTGTATGTGTGTGTGTGTGTGAGAGAGAGAGAGAAACTCTGGTAATTCTCGTCTGGTACCGCTCACCCTCACATTTGGGAGAGAGAAAGAGCGAGACGGTGGCGTTTTTCCCCCTTGAGAGCTCATTACTGCTCTTTTTCCCCTTAGCCCTATGGCAACCTTCCCCAGGCCTGGCGTTGTGTCACTCTCAATATCACTCCCCCCCACCCCAGGCCACACTGCCAAATTACCCCCACCTTTGCAAAATGGCCTCTCTGTCCGTCTACGTGAGGTAAAGCCGCAGATATTTCTTTCGGAGGGACACGTTTATAACCATTACTGCCCCATTTCCATTAGTTTCATTTTGCCTGTGCTGATGCTGATGGTGGTGGTGTGTTTGAAGTTATGGTGAGGCTGCAGGTGCAATGTGCATTTATCTCTGTTCAGAGTAATACCGCATGTTTTGTGTCTTGCATTTCAATATACTGCAGGTAATGTGTTCATGTTGCTACAGAAATGGCTTGTGTGACAAAGAAATCAAACCAAGGGAGATTTTCTTTTTCTGTCACAGTCATTCTTTTTTTTTTAAGATTTTTTTTTAAACAAAGATTTTGTGTGTACTTGTATGTGTAACCGCAGACTAGAATACCAAATCCCCAAGAGTCAAATTCTTCTCCCTGTGCAGATGTAGTTTGTTGACAGCTTGGTCTACCAGGCCACAGCACCCCTGCACCAGTGGGGTTTAGCTTAGTTGTATCTAATTTCCATGTTGAAAATAAACAAAGATGAAGAATAGAGACAATATGGCTCTCCTCAGCATTTTTACACGCTTTGGTTTCCCTATGCATCTGCTGGATTTGAGTGTTTGCAAGTGGATTTGCATGTCTTTATAATGCTTTCCCTACTAGGTTTCCATTTTAGTGCAAGTGAATTTGCACACGATGGCAACAGGATATTCTACCAGTTGTTCTCATCTCACACGCAAATACGCCACTGCTTTAAAACCACCACTGCATCTGAGTAAAGTTTTAGCAGTTCACGCTGTTTGTAGAAAGAAGCTACAGCTTGTTTTATTGAAACAGTCAAGCACAGTTTCCGATCAATAGTTTTGCTTTTTTTTTTCCAGTGAACTAAAATCAGTGAGTGAATCTGTTTTTTTGCTGCTGTGTGTTTGTGTGTTCGCTCATGTTTTTATGTTGTGTCTTTGCAGTGGACGGAGGCTGGAGCGAGTGGAGCAAGTGGTCGGCGTGCGGTGCAGATTGTTCGATGTGGAGGAGCAGGGAGTGCACGCAGCCCTCACCTGGCACCGGGGGCAAAGACTGCCAGGGGCTCGACCTCCAGTCCCTTAACTGTACCAGCGAGCAGTGTCCGCAGAGTGAGTCCACTACCACCCACATACTGTAAACCATCCTCTTACTGTTCAACTCAGTGGAACAATAGAAAAGATATAGTATCTTCTCTGCTGTAGGATAATTAGAGTGGTGTTAACTTATATATTCACTTCCTATAACCGCACTGATGAGTGGCAAAGGAACATTCAAAAATCAATAAACATGCTCAAAACAACATTTTTAAGAGCTGTATCCAGAAAATATACTACTGATCTAATAACACAAAGAAGCATGACACTATAAAGACCGAAGTGGAAAATTGATTGGGGAATCAAAAGCATAATGGTTCAGTCTTGTAACTGTCTTCAGATAAAACAACACAAACCATACATGCAGAACAAGTAAACAAGACTAGCATCAATTAGCCCCTGAGCAGAAGCAGGTAAAGAAGAGGCAGAAAAAAGGCTTTTCCTTTATACACTTTCCACTTTGGCAAGACTCCTCTTTTAATCAGATCGAGTAAACGTCTCCTTGTGGTGTCGGCTTCCTTTTGTAGTTGCTGAGTTGATCTAACAAAAGGTTTATCAGGTAAAGATGTCTATCTCATGAGACACAGACCAATAGGCAGCTTGCCCTCCCTTCCCTCCCTCACCTGTGTGACCTTTTTCAACAGTCACTTCTAATTAACAGAGGTATGGCACTTGCTGTTAAGACAATACACAATCTTTTCACCTTCCTGTGTGCCATGATGCTCTCTGACCTATTAATAGAGCTGAGAATGAAACCATCTCTTTTCTGATTAACATATAGTCTGAGAAAGTGCAGCAGGTGAAATCAGCCGTGAAAACATGCATGGGCAGCGTGTGCTGTGATTGTTCTCAACGTGCAATTTTTGTATTTATTTGGAGCATGTGTATAGGTAGCCGCATAATCAGTGTGTTTTTCCTTTTTTGTGTGTGTGAAGCCAGTCAGCGCAGCGTTTGCCACTCCCCATGTGTCATTAATAGGGCATGTGCATACTGTCAGGATTAGAAAGCTCGTACAGCCCAAGCCGGCAGCAGAGTGGAAAGTGGCACTGCAGGGTCCTCTGCCAACCAGATGGACATGAAGGGAGAGCTCTGTCGCTTCCCCACAGATATCAAAGACTGAAAGATATTGCAGCTTCCCATCCAGAGATGATGAGTCTCAGGGTGGCACCTCACAGAGAAAATGTTATAAATAGTGCACTGTTTGGCAGACATGCATGGTAAACAATGAGTTTTAATTTAATGGGAATTCAGTAGATGTGGGCCAGTGCATTAATAAACTGAATTATGTATTTTGCGCTGATAGATGAGATCAGATAGACTGATGCATTGAGAGAGGGGGGTGGGATATGTCTACAGAATATGTGCTTAGAGCGACTGTATGTAAATGATGCTTTGTGTATATGTGCTAGAGCTATGTGTGAATTGTGTGTCTGTGCGTGTGTCGCCCAGTCGCTGAGTTTGGCTGGTGCACTGAACCAGGGAGCTCAGTCGGCCCATCATCAAAGGTCAGCAGCTCCTCCCCAGAGAGGCAAGATATATACACAAAGATGCCAGTCATTGTCCCTCACGTGTACACACTCATACACACGTACACACACGCTGAGACGCACACAGAGTCACTCAGTATTTACACTGACAGGGCAGAGCGGCGTGCTGGTCTCTGAAGAATGCCTGTCCCAATCTGTTCCCAGCAGATGTGTTTCCATAGACAATTGCCGTGTGAAGTATTATAATAAGCAAAATGGCAAGATGGTTTTGGCTTGTCAGCAACTCCCATACTTCAAGCATGTCTGCAAGCTATTAGATGAGATGGAAAACTTCCCCCTCCCTGAAACAAAAGGCACTCGCTTCTTCAAGTGTAATCGAACAGTGCAACTGCAGTGTGAGCCATAGTTACTCTGCAGCGAAACGTCCCGTGTCAGAGGAACTCACGAACATCACTAATCTGCTTCATTAGGACAGAAATGGCATATGTCAGATGAGGTTATTGTTTTGGGTATTGTGTGTATAAGAATCAATGTGCGGCAGCAAGCTTTGTGTTACAGCTCTAAAATAAACACATCTGACCCAGACAGGATCATTTTCATAAACTGAACAAGTGAAGCCTAAGATGATGCAATGCAAAAATCTGTGTAGGGAAATAATAAATACACTGGCAACATGCCAAAACCAAAATGGCAGACAGGTGTTAGAGGGCACAAAAAGGATAGTGGAAAAAAATATAATCATGGTCGTATTCTCAGACACGGAAAATTGGGACAACATAAAAACAATTATTTGGCTTAATGTGTGTAATGAAGGTAATAAACTTAATTTGCAGCAGTATCCCATTTTGGGGGCTATCAGAAATGATCGTGCAAAGCCCATAAAACTATTAATCTGTCTTTACTGTGTTTTTCTATTTGATGGCTAATTTGGTGGTAAAGCAGCTGATGCTTTAGTCATGGGTTTGTTTGTCAGAGTGGGGTCACAGGCTCTGTGAAAAATGATGAACATTTATTTTGGGCCATATTTCATCAGTTCTGGCTGAGGGATGGGACAACTGTATTGTGGAGATAGTAATGGTCACGTTCACTTTGAGAGTTTTAGTAGCCATATTTCCCTGACCTTAAGAACTCCACTGTTATTCATCTTCAGGCAAGTGACTAGGATTGGCCATGGGATGAAATATATTCTCAGGTCTCTTGATAAATGCCTAGGGAAGAGGCGCAGGAGGCTGCGAAGCTTTTATTTATCAATGCAGGAGAGAGAAAGAGTGAGGCAGAGTGAGTTGAGGACTATCAGGTACAGACATTGTGCTGACTGCCAATGCAGCAAGAGTCCAAACTTCAACAGGAGCCAGGTACATCGCCTCAGAGGAGATGAATTATAAGTCCATACCGGCCCATCTCAAGTCAGAAACTGATCCCTAACCAGCCAGCCCTGGAGCGAGTCTGAGGAGGAGAACTGAAAGCTCAGGGAGAGGGGAACAAACAGACATTGGCCCGAGGTCAAATTTGACATCCACAGATTATCCGCAGGCGGATGTCAATCATGCAGAGAGGTCACACACAAAGAGAATCAAAAGTTCTTAGCCAGCAATTACGTCGAGTGGAAATGACCGATGGAGTGACGGCTGACAGAGAGGAAGGAAGGTAAATTGGTAGGGTGCGCAAAGAGAGAGAGAGAGAGAGAGTGTTCGAGAAGGACTAAAGTAAAGCTCATCCAATTATAAAACCTGATTAGCTGTGTCAATTAAAGTGTGATGGATGTCCTTTCAATTATTGGTTGGCATCATGAAAATCAATGAGCGGGGCCAGGAGGAGCTGAGAGCAGTTGTTGGTCGAGGTTGCAGTGAGTGTCAGGATCGTTTCACTGTGACACCTGGTGGGTCAGATAAAACTTCACTCAGTGATGCACCGATAAGCCACCAGAGATTACAGACAGAATAGAGGGTGGGGGGGGTACAGAGCGAGGATGAAAGAGATGGACAGAGTTGTCTGATTAACTGACTTTATTGTCTGGGTGAGTGAATGGTGTGTGCTGAGGAAAAGAAAGAGTCAAGATATGGGATCTTTGCATCTGAAGCTAGCTGGGTGCCTTTGGTTTGCCCTTAGAAAGTAAACAGCAACAGGCCAATCTGAAGCTATGTTTATCCAATCAGCACAACCCAGCTGGCCTGTCTCCTTGCTGACGGGTGTTGTTTTGTCTTTAGTCAGACTGCACATCTCTCAGTAGACTGCAGACTCTAGAAGTCCAAATATCACAGCCTGGCCTGGCCTTTGACTCACCAAGACAATTGGATTTGGGAACTGAGAGGTTCAGCCATTGTCTTTGCTCCTTTTTTGGAGCTCATTGTCAAAGGTGTGAGGTTTAGCCCGGCTGCTTACTTTTAAGCACCTTTATGCCTCCCTGAGGAGAGAGAGACAGAGAGGGAAGCCAGAGGAGAGAGGCCCCAGCCAGGTTAATGTATGTGTTAAGAGGTGGAGGACGGATGTGTGTGTATCACGTATTCATGTATGTAAGTATGTAATGTCGGGTACATCACAAGGGATCTTGTATTTATCTTCAACCAGTCATTCACAATTGATTACATGTCAAGAGACCCCTGGCATTACGAATGGCCACCATAGAGCTTGGCTGCATATAATCCCACTACTTAAGGTATCAGATTGTACTGAGATAATCACCCATGAAATAGATTCTGGCATTTTCTCTTAAGGACTTGGGCATGTCAGGCAGCTTTGTCCAGAGAAATTGATTTTTCAAGACAAAAGGAGAAAGCCCAGATAAATGGATGAAAAGTGAGAAACGAGACACGAGACAGAAAGAAAGAATGAATACCACTTTGACCACTTTCTCTGTTTTTTTCTTTCCTTCAAATTTGATGTTAACACTCTGCTAATTTAATTGTGCTATACTCATGTCACAGATTTACTAACACCAATTAAAACTTGCCAAATCAGTGTTTCCAAGGTTGAACATGGTTCCTGTCAGCGGTAGGATTACACAGTGGTGATAAAACACCATGGCAGTCTGGAGATATTCATCAAAATATGTCGTGTCTGATGATAATCAGGTTGATTTTGACACAAGCCTTTTGGACGTGTTATTGCTGCTCATTGCTAAAATGTAAATCATGCATGCTGTCATAGTCACATGCTGTCTCCCCGTTGGTCTTTTTGTTTTTTTTTCTTTTTTTTGTCCTTCTCTTCTTCTGTCCTCCTCCTTTTTGCCGTCAGCTCACCACCACACTGGAGTACTTTAACCTTTGCTGTTGTTCTCCCTCAAAGCTGCGCCACTCGATGCTTTCCCTCCTTGACTGTGTTCAGTTGACAGCGCTTACGCCCCGTGGCTCCTCGGTACAATGGCCCTCCACAAAGGCCCCGGGAGCATCCTCCACCTCCGCCACCAGATTTCCCCAAGCCCAGGGAGACAGCCGTAGCAAATCCCATTCTCCTGCAAAACATACACACGCAGCCTCACAAATTACACAGAAATTCACGCACGCACACACATTGATGTTTGTCTTAACTTAGCTGTCATCTTCCTACTGTACTTTTTGAGATAAAGACACTCCTGTGTTTTAGAGAAAGGGAGAGAGAAAGAGAGAGAGAGAGAGTGTTTCTTATAAGAGGAGCTAGAATTTTATAACCAAAACCTTCATTTTTTCCACTGTATCTCTTGAGGGTGTTGTGTGCTTAGAGAAGGAGAAAAAGACAGAGGAGAGAAAAGAACATGCTGGCATGAGATATATTTATCCAATCCTGAAATGAAGGTTTAAACAACCTGCCACAGAAAACAGTGCTTTCTCCTTTTTCGATTGTCCACAAGTTGACAATGAAGTTTAAGAATTTCAAAGATCAAGGCAGCTACCTACGATTTGTCTAATGCCGCGGAACTACACATCGGTATTTCCAGCACCTATGGGAATTTTTCTGTCATTACTAATTTCACATCTGTCCTTCTCTTTCCTCCCCCCCTTGCAGCTGTGAATGGAGCTGAAGATGTGGCGCTCTACGTCGGGATGGTGGCGGTGGCCTTATGTCTGACTCTGTTGCTCATCGTTGTGGTCCTGGTTTACCGACGCAAGAAGGAGGGCCTGGACGCCGACGTGGCAGACTCTTCGATCCTCACCACTGGCTTCCAGCCCATGGGCATCAAGCCCAGCAAGCCAGGTGTGTGGGCACCGCGGCCACGCAGGCCTCCCCCCCACAGCAGTAGGACACTGTTCTTTGTACTACCCTCCTCTGTGCGTCCGTCGGTGTGTCCGTGTGCCCACCGTGACCGTGCAGCACTCATCTACATGTACCACTGATCCTGTGTTTGTTTGTGGTTGTGGGGGTGGTGTGAATGTGTTTACAGTGGTTCGCAGTCAAAGCAAGATGTATTATGTTGTGTGTGTGTGTGTGTGTGTGTGTGTGTGTGTGTGTGTGTGTGTGTGTGTGTGTGTGAGTGTGAGTGTGAGTGTGAGTGTAAGCGAGTGTGTGCAGTGCATGTGCTGTTTATTTGCCTGCCTGACACATTATGTTTCGCCACCACCTCATTGTCAGGAAATGTACCCACTCTGTTTACTGCTTGTGCGGAGCCTCTGAGGTTTACCAGCGAGTAATAGAAATACAACTGTCTGAGTTGGATGGAGATGGGGGAGTGGGTGGGGGGGACTGGGTTGCTGTGGATGTGATTTGCCGTGAAAAAAACCCTTTCTACATTCTGGGTGCTAAGCTGTATCTGAGTTCTGTTTGGAATTGATTGTGTGGTTGCTAAAGAGACAGACAGAGATAGAGAGAGAGCGAGGGGAGGGGAATTGACTGGCTTTGGGTGGAATTTGTGTTTGTGTTTTGTCAAGAGTCTGTGCGTGTGAGTGTTCTGTTCTCTTCACCATGTGTCTTTTCCTGTGTTTGTTTCAGTTTGCAGTGTGTGTTGCGACAGCTTTAGAGAGCCGTGAGGTCTGTTTCTGTGATGTATGAACCCCCCCCCAGCCATCGACTTCACATGCCACTCATGGAGATTCACACATTTGCTTTTGTCTGTTTTCTTTTTTTTCATAATTTAAACAGAGAACTCCCATTTGCTCACCATCCAGCCTGATCTAACCACAACCACCACCAGTTACCAAGGCACCTTGCGCTCTCGCCATGATGCCACCGGGAAGTTTTCTATGACCAACGGGCCTCTGCTGGACCCGCTCCCCAACGGCTCACACACTCTGCACAATGGAAAGCTTAACTCGGACCCTGCTGAGTTTGTGAGCAGGTTGTCCACTCAGACCTACTTCAAAACGCTGCCCCGCGACGTGGCCAACACCTCCTATGGGACCTTCAACTTCTTGGGAGGAAGGTTGACAATCCCCAACACAGGTCGGTTCTTCCTTTAGGTTTATTTTTTAGGTTAATTTCTTTTATATCTGTTAATGAGTTCAGTTGTTTTGGACCAAAAACAACAAGAATAACAAGATGTAAGGTTGCCTTTTAGTTTTACGCACACCAATGTACACCTACATAACAGGAGCAGTTGAGGCGTGCCCTTAAGAAGATGTGTTTTGGTATGAGCTCATTCTGGTGAGAATTATTTGATGGTGATCCTGCATCATAATAAGTCAGTGTGGCACAATCAAATGAGAGCAAGTTATGCTCTTTGTAAATGACCTTCTCTGCAAAAAGCTCACAAATAAATGTTGAACAGAACTGATAAAGGTACAAAAACAAGTAATTTATCCAGATAGAGTCACACTGTTTCACTTAATTTTGGTAAGGAACTGCTAAAATGCTACCATTGGATTTTGTTTTTATGGATTGCTTTTTTAATAGGTGAACCTAATTTAATATCACACTAAAAGTACTTGGTCCTTTCTACCTGCACTGAAACAAACAGTTAAAACAAACTGGAACAAACATTAAGTCTGTGAACTATCAGAAGTGACACAAAAGTAATCTGTGCAACATATGTAATTATGCAATATAATGTGGTCACCATGGTAACACCTCAGCTCATTAGAGGAGCAAACACAGGAAGTATCCCCACAACAATATTATACGACACAATTATTACAAAACAAGTCTCTTCTGTCCTTTATTCTATGACTTGCAATTTTAAAAACTAACGTTCACAGAAGCATAAGTGCAGTGAAGTGCAGCTTGAACTGGTGTCAGTCTATGTAGTACCCGTGCTTTCTGTTTATTGCTCTCAGTTTAATTCAGGAAACAGAACTAAAGGGGTGCTCTCTATTGTAATTTGGTCATATGGTATGAAAACTCACAAGCATAGAAGACAATGAATGAAAATATGTATAATATCAGATAAAGTACAGCAGTTTTACTCAGGTATGTTTGCAGTAGATACGGCGTTAGTCAGCGTAAGTCTGTTGTTTAAGGACAAGGAGATTTCAGTAATCCTCCGCAGGATGTTCTGTTTGCTGCAATACTTCACACACAAGAAAAGTTTGAACATCTGCTGCTAAATTGAGAAACACTGTAGGAACAAGCCAGTTTTATTTGTATTGCACATTTCATATATTGTCATTGCTCTTACATAAAAAAGAACATTTACAGAAACTTTATTACACCTGCTTTAATGCCCCTGACTGGACATTAACAAGGAGAATTTATCAGGAACAGCTGAGTCCCATAAACGTCTCACTGTCTTGTTGAAACCGACCCAGACCATTCAGCCTTTAAATCTGGAGCATGTGGGTTTCTTAATAGGTTTGCACCGGGATAACGCACATAAAAGTGTTTCAGCACTTCATATGAAACAGCTAAGTGCACAAGCTTTTTCCTTCTCTTTGGGATACAAATGAGTTTAAACAGTGTTATAATGAACTAGACGTGACAAGATGAGGCCTCAAAAATGTTCAAAAGGCTTTTGGTAAAGGTGGATTGTTTATGAAAGCATCAGTTGTTTATCTCTTGTGAAAAGTAACTCACTTTAAAAAAAAAAAAAAACATCAAGTATCTAAAATTGATGATGGAGTCAATGTTTTTTCAGTAACCTACATCCATGCTGCACAGCATGAAGATTAAAAATAAATACTACTTACTACGAAATGAAGAGTCTGTGCCAAAAACACTCTACGCTGAAAAATCCCTGGAATAAACCAAGTACAAATTATTCCAATTAGGGCTCTCGCTTATGATGGAGCTGGATAAATTTGTAGTCGATGTCCACAAGTATCACTTGTGTGCTAAGAGCACAGATAGAGGAAGAGAACTATTCAATTAAAGATTAGTTTTACAAAAGCTGTAAGAAGTCCACCATCATTAGACCCTTATTTTGTCTCCCCTCTTCACATTAACAGATTAAGTAAGTTTTTATAATTGTACTGGGACACAGTGTTTTCGTTGAGCTCATTGTAGGCTGTCCAGATTAGCCATTGACAGTTTTAGTTCACCAGTATTTTATAAGAGAAAAGGTCTTTTTTTTTCCCTCTGTGATTTCTTTGCCATCACGGTTTCCCTCTTCTGCTCTCTCAGATATTTTCATGTACCGGTATAGATTAACTTTAGCCATGTCGACTATGCTAAACATTGGGACTGAAAAAAAAAATAAATAAATGCTTGCACGCATTCACTTAGAAGTAATATATTGTCATTTAGCACAGTTTCAGAGCGGGACATGGTTTATAGATTCCGACAAGTCGGTGAGCGCTCAGGCACAGTTGCCTTATTCAAACAGATGTTTTTATGATGAACAGATTCAGTTTACAATCCAGACTGTTAAGATTGTGTTACATAGTCACTGTTTGTGCTGCAGTTTAAATAAGACTCTAAGTAGCTGATTTGGCATGAAAAACACAACACACATGCCATAACACTCAGGCTACCTCAGTAGCTCTCTCTAGTCTCCAAGGTACATTCCTACACTGTTTTGGGGATGTGCAATTTTCCTGAAGTAGTCTGTTCCATGATCTCAATTATCTACTTAGTGGCAGACGGAGGACATTTAAACTGCAATGCAGCGTGTGCTTTTGTCTCAGCTAATTGTTGACCGTGGGGACGTGCGTCGCCTCGACTGCCGGTACAGAGATTTGCATTTACTGCACCTGACAGAGGCTGCCTCTGACCTTCAGGATGGATTTGTTTTTTGTTTTTGCAGCCATACAGTTTTGTCGAGTGGCCTGGCTTTCCTTTGTGAAATGACAAAAGCGTTGTTCAGTCAGAACAAATGAGTCTGTCTTTCTCTCGCTCTCTCTCCCCACCACACTCCTCCTTACCCCCCTCTCTCCCTTTGTTGTTATTTGCATTAGGAATCAGTCTGCTCATTCCTCCTGAGGCCATCCCCAGAGGAAAGATCTATGAGATTTATCTCACTGTTCAGAGGAAGGAAGATTTAAGGTGGGTCTCTTTAACACTGCCTAACTGGCAGTCTTCCCTGGATGCCACTAGGCTGTTTGTTTTGATGCTCCACTGTTCCATTAGGAAAGGCTTAAGAGTCTGTGCCAGTACTGTGGAGGAGGGATGTAAATAAATAACGCAGCCTTTTACCAGGATGTGCACTATTTAAGTTAAATGAATTGTTTGGAAAACACTATTTATCTGGCTTGCTGGCTTCACTGTCTGAAGGCATGCACATTGTTGCGTGCTGTGATAGTGTTATGTTGTTACTCAGTCATCACAACCTGATACAGGCAGTCACCAAGCCCAACAGGCTTTATTATCCTCTGTTACAGCTGCTAGATAATTTGCAGAGGTGACAGTATCATATCCTGCTTACTAGAGACCAGTAAATTCTCACCAATAACTCAATGAGGGAAAGCTCTTCATCTCAATTCTCTCTGTCCTCTCTCCCTGGTGTAGGTTACCCCTGGCCGGCTGCCAGACCCTGCTGAGCCCCGTTGTGAGTTGTGGCCCTCCGGGGGTGGTCCTGAGTCGGCCAGTTATCCTCAGCATGGACCACTGCTCTGACGCATGCCTCGATAACTGGGCCGTCCGCCTCAAGAAGCAGAACTACGAGGGCGCCTGGGAGGTGAGATGCGCCATAACTCCTACACAATCCCTCTGCAGAAAGACAAAATTGCAACCCAGTGAATTTGTAAAGTCTTGCAGGACTCATTGAGAGCTCTCTTTGAAAAACTACAAAGTCGCTCAACAGTGACTTGAAACTGAATTGAAAACACTCAGCACTGTATAGCAGATGTAGTTCTGACCCAGCACTCCATAGGGTTTAAATTATATTGACCGTCAGGTGTTTTATCATTGGGCTGGAACAAAAGCCTGGTAGCACTGGCTCTCTCCAGCTCAAGAGTTGCTAGGCAACATGTTTCTCAAAACAGAAATTCTCTAAGCAAATTACTGATCCTCAAAGTACTCTTCTCAGTGCTCCTTGACCAGTTTTGACCACTGCTTCCAATTACAGAGTTCCCTCCCCATTTTTCTGTCCATAAAATTTGAAAGTAACCAGCACTGTCAGACTCAAATAGGATAGAGTTGTGAACAAAAACCTTTGGTGTGTTCACACACACACACAAACAAACATGGTTTAAGGCAGCATACTCGTTTCCACAATCCAGAGAGATTGGAAAGGGTGCTGGTGGGCTTTGGAGTGTTAGTAGGTCTTCTTTCATGTTCGATATTGTGCATAAATTATTCAGCCTTCCCATGTGTGGTGGCGGTGGGGTGTCTGTGGGATGGATTGGCCTGTCTGAGGCAGAGGTTAGACCAGCACTTTTAATCATCAGCTGGACCAAATATAGCACCAACAGCTTTGAGTATGTGGCCACCAAAGGCAAAAGTGGCAGGTGGACGAAAAAAAAGAAGTGAGAGTGGAAACCACCACCGAGCCAGAAGAGGGGAGAAAATGAAAGAAATGAGACAAAGCGAGGAAAAGGCAAAGCGGACAAGCAGGTAATGTAGACGTAGAGGGGTGATTAGAACGAGAGGGAGATTGGAAATATGGCTGAGAAAAAGAAGAGGGTGACATAAAGAGGTGGTGAAAATGGGCACGCAGAAGTAGGAGGAGTAAGAGAAATGAATTGCTCGTGGAGTGAGCACTCAGTGGTGTAATTGAGCCACCTCACTCTCTGCTCCACTTCAAAGAAATATTAAGATGATGAAAAAGTGAAACTCCATTGTGGTTGCATAGCAAATGAATTGTGTCAATACTAATTCTATTGATGTAGGTGGTGTCTAGTTGAATCGATCCTAGAGGGGGCTCGCCGGGCATTTGGCAGGCAAAATGCTCTCTTCAGCTTGATTGGCTAATGGGAAGAGTCAGTCAACTGGCATGATGGGATTTTAGAGAAAATGTTGTCACTTTGGGTCCAATTTGTCCCCATCAAATTAGCCCAGGGAGTAGTGGAATTATCTCATAAAACTATCTCATACTGTGATGGGATGGGGTATTTTGGCGAGTCTGTCATTTTTATTAGAGATGCAGTTATGATACAGCACTTAACGCTATGTACACAGCAAAAAAACAACACAAGATGTTAACTCTGACAGGTTTACATTTGTCTTTTTTTATCCTTAGCAAATTACAACACCAGTTAATTGTTAGCACTTCCTGTTGACATGTTGTTTTCGCCTTTTTTAACAAATTTCAAAGGCTGAAGGAAATTCTGGAAATCCCAATAATCCAATATTTACTGCACCTTCACAGTGTTTTCTTTCTCCAGAACCATCTGTTCTTGCCAGGAATCTATTCGAGTCCCCTTTCACGTCAATTGAGTACCTCGTTCATGCATTATTAAGTAAACTGATGGTGTTCTATAGGATGTATGTCTCTGGATGAGAAAATGTGTGTCTTTATGTCAGTATGGAGTAAGCATACAATGTTGAAAAGGGAATTCGAAGCAAGAACAAAGAATTCCCATTTTTCCTGATATTAACTGTTGCCCAGTATGTAACATTACCTTAAAGACTTTTAGCTTAGATGCTGCTTTGTCACACAGCAGGTGGAATAGAGTTTGAGGCCTCACCACTGCATCAAACTACTTCGCCAACAACCTTTATACGAACACACACCCACACATACACGCATCAGGCACCCAGGCGAACACATTACCCTTCCCTCCTACATAAATTGGGTGCTTGACCTTCCATCCACACCTTGTTTTTTTTTCTCCCCACCTTCCCTCCTCCAGGACGTCCTGCTGATGGGGGAGGAGCTCGTGTCGGAGCCCTATTACTGCCAGCTCGAGGCCGAGACGTGCCGGCTGTTCTCGGAGCAGCTGGGCACCTTCGCCCTGGTGGGAGAGTCCCTGCACATGGGCGCTGCCAAGCGCCTGAGGCTGGTGCTTTTCTCTGACACCTACTGCTCCACACTGGAGTACAACATCAGGGTGTACTGCATGGACGACACGCAGGACGTCTTTAAGGTAAATTGTGACAAATGTAGCGCTGCCTGTTATTCTGTTTTGCTGGCACTTTCTAAGGCCTGAGATTGCACGGATCGAGTAGTTTGGCATCAGCTGAGTGATGGCTAGACTATTATGTGTAATAGCTTTGTCTGTCACATTGGAAGGTAAGTAGGAATCAGTGCAGACATGTTGGAGTTAAGCACAGCCATGGTAAATTTAACAATATTGCAGGCTTGATTACACTTTGTGCAGTTCAAGAATGTGATTTGAGAAGCTGATGTTCAAGTTGTGTGTATTGAAACACTGCATATGTCTGGGTTAATCGTGGTGTACTGCACAATCTCTGTGTGTTTTTGTGTGCATGCTGCACGCCGACAAAGACATTTCACTCCCTTCATGCTGTCAAGTGGTTCTGCTTGGCTGCCGTGGGCCAAGAAGTTTCCCATCACTTTGTTCAACAGCATATTTCGCCTTTCTTTTTTTTCTCTCCACATGGACAGAGTATAATCAAGCGCTAATGCCTTCCCTCCTCCCCTGAGGACTTGCTCTGAGTAGCCTGTTAAGATTTCATTTGCATGGTTAATTAGTAAATTAAAAGGAGAGCCCGTCCCAATCTTTTCCCAGCAACCCCCGTGCTCTCTCTCTCTCTCTAGCTCTCTCTCTCTGTTTCTCGCTGCACCTCGCTTTCTCTCTCCAAGCTGTTCCTCTTCGTCTGACACCACCCACAATCACAAGTGCCACATCCCACTCAAGTCCACTTTTGCTGCCTGTAATGGCTGACCCCATTGTACACAAGTTTGCCGACGGAACAATCTATGGACAGCTGTGAGACATAAACAATGAGAGACAGTGGGGGAACTGAAATTAGCACTCTCACATTCAGGGAGCTGAAGATGAGATGAGAACTGTGCACTGGCTCTGGCTGTGGGGTGGAAATTACAGAAACCTCCTAGCTTACATCTGTCTTTTTGTGGCTGAATCCTGCCGCTGCTGTTATTGTTCTGTTTCTGACAGCTATTGGATGATAGCAGGAGTGCTCGGGGAAATTGCTCGCTGACATTCAGTCGTGTTCTAATGCTGGAATAAATGTAAAATGTTGCGCACATTAGGTTAGACTCCATGATTTTTTGTTTATGTGCCATCAAGCATTAGTTTTATATATTCAGATCATCGGGTGTCCCGGTAATGTTTTTGCTGCAGTGTGATTGTTAAAATGACCTTGTGTGTCCTGTGTTGGATGCAGAAAGACTGCTGGTGCACAAAAACTCTTTCTCTCTCCCCTGGCTAGCTCTTGTTCTGCTAGTCTCTCGCTCTCTTAGCCAGGAAAAGGACATCTGAGCTTGTTGACTCGAGCACTCGTGCTGCCATACTCTGCGTCTCCCTCGACGCCCTTGAGTGCATTAAGCTCGCCATCTCTCGCACAAACCTGGTCCTGTGGTAAGCCACGGTGTCTCCGGGGCTTTGTAGTTTTTAGTGAGTGATTTAGAATGTGGCCCACACTGTTTAGTAATCTCAACTTCACACTGCTCTTGGTGCTATTATAGGGAGCACTTCATTTAGCAAGTACATTAACCACTTTGAGTGGAGATTAAACTTCCCTGGAGAGGTTCAGTCTAATCACTAATCACTATCTTTAAAATGCACCATTTATGATTAGACTTTCACCACGGCCACTGTTAGAGTTAATTGTTGCGTGTAGCTGAGGTGAAGTAGCAGTAGGTGGTACTGAAGCAGCACAGCAGTGTTTTTTTTTTTTTTTTTTCTTGTAGATGTACCTTCAGCACATGTGGATTTTATGACAGCACTTGCAGCCTGCTAAGACACCATGCCTCTTTTTTCAGACAAGGAGTCAACTTTCCATGCATTAAACAGGCTGTATTTTTGATGGGAGATGAAAAAAACAAACAAAAAAGGTGTTTGTGTGTCTTTTCTGTTGGCTGTTTGGTGGCAAGAAGAACTGGAGGTTTTTCCTCTCCTGTCCCAACGCCGGCTGCCAGTCTCTTCTGACAAGCCTCCATCAGCGAGACTGACAGATCCACACTCCCACAAACTCAGGGCGCATACGCATGCACGCCGCCGTACCGTGCAATCTCTTATCTCCCAATTACAGCAGATTAGAACCAATGTTATTGTCTTTGATCCTAAGTGTGCGGGGGCTCTGGGGAAACTGTGACATTTCCGTCTGATGCTTGCCGTATGTTAGCAGGGCTCTGTCGAGACCAATTAAGTTAATATTTAATGTGTGTCCCACTCTTGATGGGCCCAGCCAAGGCTGGCACAGCAGCAGAGGAGACATGATCGGCGTTTGGTAGCGCCCTCACTGTGAACTCGCTTGTTCCCTGCTAGACCTGTAGGAGAACATCATTGATGCTCTGCCATCCCACAACTCACTGAAACACCTGCAGAGAACAGGCTCGGCACAGATACAAACCTAACACCAACGTCTAATTAGTCTTTAACGGTGCCAACAAAGGTGTTTTTTGTTTTTTTTTTTGTTTGTTTGTTTGTTTTTTAGGGGGGTCAGAATATGCTGTTGCTTTGTTTTTGTTTTTTGTTTTTTTGTTTTGTTTTGTTTGGTTTTTTTTTTGGATATTTAGCTTTTGGCACAAGAGATAAACTATTTAATATGTTATTTTGGTCTCTCAGTCTTTGTCCCATGTCAAATAACCTTGTTAATTTCTTTTGTAAATGTTTTATTATTTATTACATAGTTAGTCTACCTCGTTCTGTTTTTTTTTCAAGTTTTAGTAAAGATTTGAAAGCCTTGGATTTTAATTTTTATTTTAATCTTAGTCAAAGAAAACAGTAGCTATCTTTGGCTAGTCTCAGTACAATGAAAACTGTCCAGTCTAGACAAAAACTAATAATTATTTAACTTGTCATTATCTGACTCAAAAATAAGAAGAATACATATTCAGCTTCGCAGAAAATGTCCGGTGTAAATGCGTTGCCTCGTTTTGTTCTCCAAAGATCTGTGGTTGTCACCATTAGCTGCTAGTGTGTTGCCCTGCGTCCTCACAGCGCTCCATGCTGTGAACACTGTGTGCTGCCCCCCGTTGTAATCCTGACACGGTGCCTGCAGCACAGAAAACTGAACTGCTACAATATAGCAAGTTGATTCAGCCGGAGTTAAATGTTAAATGACGATGGTGTGGGAAACATATCTGAAAATTCCAGTTAATAAAACAATAACAAAATATTTTTGCTGAGTAATGACAGAAACTCTGAATTTATTCTCTCCGGTGGCAGATGTGAACATAAGCAAAAGATCATGACTGATTCTTTTCACTTTGTCACAGAAATACGTTTTTAGACCAATTTTTCACAAGCCTCATATCTTCTGAACATTCTGACACTAAAATGAAAATTTTCAGACAGACAAATCAGGAGAAAATTAATTTTGTTTGAGACGTGTCTCTGACTCAGAAACACAGTTCTCCTTCTCTCTGCAGTGCTGCAAACTCACTTTACAACCACATGAACCGAAATATATGAAACCGTGGATTAAAGACCAACACTGTAATAAAACTCTTTGCCATAATACTATTATTGTTTTTATCACTTAGGGGAGGAAAATAATATAATTAGACGTGATATAATCTTGCACTAGTTTGATCTCAGATATTTAAGGTGACAGATAGTTGCACGTTTATACTGTATCTAGTGTTGTATAGTTTAGTTTTGAATGATTCTTTTTTTCTTTCCTTCCTCAAATGATGCAGGCATATAATTAATGAATTAGCTATTTACGTTATCATCTGTCACGTTTCATGTCAGCCGGCCACGCCCTCTGAGGTGACGGCACACACGAACCTTTTCATTTTTTGAAATGCATCAGATCTTTGTTGAAAGTCTAACTAAATGTTCTTCCCACGCAGCCGCGCGTCTGTGTTTCGCAAGTGTAGTGTTATTGTACTGTTAAAAAAAACATGCAGAATGATTTATAAACCACCCACTTTCTGTCAATGATTTATAAACCACCCACTTTCTTTTTCACAGAGGTTGAAATACAAGTCTGCTTTTCTGTACTAAGGGGTAGACGCTTTCAGACTCAGTAATATCAGATATCATTTCTTTTCTTTTTTTCTTTTTTTTTTTTTTGTGGATTAGTCCATCACTTTGGTCCAGACTGAATTATCTCCCCTGACTATTCATTTTTATAAATATCCACAGAGCTCAGGGAGGATGAATTGCAATGTTTTATGGTTAAATGTCTTCAACACTAATGACGTTTCCCATCAAACTCAGCTACTTTGCGTTTAGCGCTAATTAGCAACTCTTCACATGCTAGGTGAACACGGTAAACATTGCACCCGTGTAATACCAGCATATTAGCATTTAGCTCACAGCGATGTTATAGCTGCAAAGAGCTCACAGATCTTCTACTGACGCCGTAGACTTGTTAAATCATCTTAAATCATCAGGTGAAGTTCAAGTGACATTTAAGAGCCACAAAATTTCCCTCAACTCAAATGGCCTAACTTTCTTTGCTGGATTTACGTTTTCATCGATATGCATGTAATAAGGATAATACTTGTAGGTTTTTGTCTCTCGACTGTAAAAATGTATGTTTCTTGTGTTAAATGGCTGTTTAATTGATGCCTCGCCGGTTTAATAGCCGTTCCTGGATTCTTTTGTAGAGCATTTGACCTCAAGCTATTATTCTTATTTGTGTTTAAAAGGACTCATAAACACTTTATGCGCTCTCACCATGACGTTTTCCTCACCAGCTCCCGAGCTGCACTCTACGTTTGAGCAAAAAAAAAAAAGTCTTGCTTTATACATCAAAGGAGACCAGCATGTACACTGTGTAACACAAACTGTTTTTTTGATCCCACCGTCAGAATAGTTACTAGCAAGGAATTCCAAGGGAAAAACAAAAAAACAAAAGAGAAGAGTAAAGCCCAGCTGGCATTAAGTTAAACAGTCAACTTTATCACTTTATCACTGTGCCCAGCTGAGAAATTGTTTCCATATTATATTTCTGTGTTCCTGTGTGCTGTTTTCCCCTGTACAGCTCTGTGATTTATCAGGCAGAATATTGCATCTTTTCCCTAGCAAACACAGTCCCCATTTATAACTGAGCAGACAAGTCCCTTCTATTTGTAGTTATTAATCAGAGTTGACTGTAGCGGGCACGGCCACTGGAGCTCAGACTGATAGACTCTCAGTCAGAGAGGAAAAGCCTGTCACATCCTGCTGACAAATACACAGATTTATGGAGCCCACATAGCCAGGCTACTCTCTATAAACAAATGCATTTGCCTGAAAAGAGCAGCTCTGAAAATGGATCATCACTATGAATGCACATTTTTAAACAACGCTAGGACACAACATTGCTAAGAGTGGAGGGACGGGGATGAGTGTATGAGAATATTAAAGCCCGCACATCGTTCTGTGTTTCACATGACACGTAGCTTGACTAATTAACTGATCAAACGCTGCTTATAATCCCCGTCAGAGCCAGTTAAGTTAATCAGTTTATTTTACACCACACCGCACAATGAAAGACCACATGTAAAAGCTTGACCTTGCTGCGAGGATAGAAGAATATTTTGATCTGAAGCTCTGAACCAGTCTAGTTTTTTTTAATGTGTTCCTCTCCTGCATCTGATGGCTGGCTGTTTTTTGTTTGGTGCAGTCACTAACCTCTTTCTGTCAGCACCAGCCCAAAGAGATTAGCTGTGTGAGTGTCTCTTGTTTCCCGGTGGAGCCCGTCCCCAGTCCATCACAGTCCCAGCTGTGGCCCAAGCTGAGAGGATGAAGGGATGGGTGCGGAGAGGGGGTGGGAGAGATGAGCGAGGGGTGGGGAAAGGGGGTTGAAGTCATAGAAAACTGTGGCCATGATTGCAGTAATCCTGTTATCTCTCCTGCTAAAGCTGGCCACTCTAGTGACCTGGAGACACAAATGTTAAGCTGCCTCTGTCTCTCTTCTCTCTCTCGCTACTGCTCTTTTCACTCCTCCCTGCTCTATCTCACTCTCTTTAGCCAGCCTCATTGAATGTCAGGGGGTGGTCTTGGCTCTGCCCGACTCTAAATTCACAGTCTTCACACACACCACAAGCTATCTCGAATTCCGTCAGAACAAAAGGGGTTTTTCTCCTGCAGTACTTGAACTTCTCGCCTATCTCATGCATCTTAATGTTTCCACAGTTGTACGGGGTCAGGGTGTCTAAAAAGAAACTGCTCTCCTTATCTGTATTGAAAAGAAAACTGCAATTTTTGCCTCCAGTTGATGATTAATATGTGATTTGATAAACTAATTCAAAACCTCACATTGTTTCCCCCCAGAAAGAGTAAATAATATGGTCAAATTTAGCTTCTCATCTATTAGCTCGCTCACACTGTCATTTGTTAACAGGATAATGGGGCGTAAAGAGGGCCATTATTCTCTCAGTTCAGAACATATGCTGAAATCCTGCACAAAGACACACGCGCTAATACACACACTCGCCGGCACTCAGGGACACACAAACAAAATACGAGCGTGACTGTGTCATTTGACACACTGAGGACATGTGCGTACTGGAAAAGGAGCGAGTGCAGTCCCATGTTGTGTATTCTGTCTCTGGTAAGCCCAGCGTCCCTGTCAAGTGGCAGGAGTGTCAGGTCTTCGACCCTGTTTGATTGTAATCCTGCTGTGTCAGCCTTGAACCCTACAAACCGCTAGACAGGCGAGTTAGTATTCACTCTAGTAGCTAGATGTTGATAATAAGATAATTGGCATTCTGCAGCGTTTCTCTCGCTAGCAAGAAGGCCTATAGATCCACTGCTATAGGTCAAAGACCCGATCAAAGTCCACCAGCACCAATTTGCAATGCTAATAGCTCGCATCAAATAATTGTGCTTAAGAACTGTGTTAAGTGAACATTTCTGGAAGCCCTCATAATGTGCCTTTTGTCTGCACAAGAGACATAATAGCAGAGGGCTTTTAATTCTGCAGAGAATGCACTGCCCCCTGTTATTAACTCATTAGACCTCGATGCTTTGATTCAGAGCCATTGTCTGACCTCTCTCTGAGTAAGTGGGCCGGGTAACATCACAAGGCTCCAGCGTGGCAGTTCAGCAGGGAGATTACTCCAGCTAACCAACATGCAGTCAGATCGCTGCGCATCTTTAATGTTTCGTGGCATCGGGGTTGGGGGGATAAAATAAATAAACCAATGTAAATGTAAATGCAGGAAGACGAGATGGATAATCACTTGAGGCTATAATATTCGTGTTAACAAGAAGATAAGCACTAAGCAAACATGAAAATTAGCAACGCGCCAAGCAAACATGGAAATTCAATTCTCTGGCTGAACTGAAAAGTGCTCATTCAGTGATGGAGAGCACCAAATAACAAAAACAGGTAGAGATTCCAAATGGATAATTAACAGCTTCCTTTCCATTATAATTGGAATCAGTCTAGCCCATTCCAGGGAAAGAAGGCAGAAAATTGAATCAGTGTTGTGCAGATAGAAATTACTGACATTCTCCACCTTAATTAGATGTCTTTTCTGAAATCATACCATGGGCAACCGCACTGGCATGCAGCGCTCAACATATGGCTCCTATCTATACACACATCTCTCTCACAGAGCTGCTGTCTCTGAGATATGTCTGCTAGACTCAGAGGCATATTCTGGCTGCCTGTTTTCACTCTGCTGCCATCTTGTTTCCCTCCTCAGACAGATTACAAAAATGTAGCTTTCTTTGCGAGGTCGTTTCACACTACTAATTTCACAAGTCTGTTGTGTCTGTTGTAATGTGGCTATGATTGACGTGTAAGGTAGCACATGTGAACCATCCTCGACACCGGATTCTCTCAAGGACTGGTTCAGCTCACAGCATCCAGCTCAAAACTAAGTGATAGATCAGAGGAAAATGCAGCAGATATTATCATCCCATTCCAGATGGTCATTTGGATGGCAACAAATGGTCCACTGAGCAAGTCCCACAGAGATTAAAATATTAAGCATGCATTTACAAATCTCTTCTGGCACAAAAACAAAAATGAAATTAAGGAGATTCACCATGCGAGAACAATGGGCAGTTGACTAATGGCGCGCTCACCGACTTCATCACAGCCCAGGTAGCCGGCAGACCCGGAATGGCTGCAGTATTTGCATGTTAATGCAGCTGCTGAAAGCTGGACGGGCACACACGGGGGGAGGCGAAGGGGGATCAACCTTGAGGTGACATTAAAGTGCTACGAGGACAAGTTGGTCCAGTCTGCTGAGGACGCACACGTGGGACGCTGTCTTTTTGTCCTGAGAGGTTCTGTACCACAACCTCACGCTGACGCTGTGTTTCTGTCAGCGTGTGAGACAAATTCTTGATTTAAACTTTTCAAACTGAGCAGTTTTGTATGTGAGTGATGCCCTATAAAAAAAGTGTTAACAGGAAACACAGTTATGAATTGTTTTACAATTCGTTTTCACTTACCTCTGTGACTGTGATGTTAAATGTGTTTCCTCTGAGCACTGACACCTCCTCTCTCCTCTTCCTGCCTCTGTCTCTCTTTCATCAGGAGGTGATGCAGATGGAGCGGCAGCTCGGGGGTCGGCTGATTGACGAGCCTCACGTCCTGCTTTTCAAAGACAGCTACCACAACCTGCGCCTGTCCATCCACGATATGCCCCAGGCGCACTGGAGGAGCAAGCTGCTAGCCGGCTACCAGGTGTGTTGGTGGCGGCCGTAAAGGGGGGGAGGTCGCAGGGTCATTGAGTCACTTCAGATCAGAGAACGAGCACAGAAATGTAAAACAAGTGCCGGATTGAATCTGTCAACTTTGTGTATCTGCTCTTTCTAATGCATTTCTGTGTGTATTCACTTTATTTAAAAAAAAATCCATGTTGTCTGGAGCTGTTTTAAATTGGCCATCTAGAGAAGAGTGGACTACGGGTTGGCAAGGGCCATGTTACTGTGTAATCAAGTTTTTCAGGACAAACTTTTTTTTTATTGTTAATGAGGGCTCATGGTCCAGTCGTTTCTCTCTGGAAAGTTGTTTTAACTTTAGTTGGTTCAGAGTTTTAATTAAGTATGTTTTGGTTTGGCTTAAGTTGATCACTTTAAAGATTCACACAAAGGAGTATTTTTCAGTCTGTTACTGCAGGACTCCTCTGTCCAATAACCTTTCTGTTTTTGGCTCTGTGTGCAACTTTTAAGTCATTCGTTGGAGTCGGGGGAACCTTTTCAGGGGTGTGTGTTTGTGCGTGAGTGTGAGTGTGTGTGTGTGTGGGGCGGTGCGCGCACGCCTGTGGATAGAGAGTGCGTGTTTTTTTTTTTTTTTTTTGTGCATTCGTGCAAGAGGTGTATAGATGCGCGTGTCGTCCGCACTAACCCAGAGCTGCGAGCTGATTGATTATCCTAGCTGCCTGCTCTCTCAAAGGGAGCACAGATGAAATATAGAGCAGTATGTAAATATCTGGAACTTAACAACCTGAATCTTGGAACCTCTCCACCTCTTACTGCACTCCTCACACCTGCGTGGCCCACTGCACTGCAGCCCGGCGACTGAGACACAGGGGCTGTTCAAAGAGGACTAGAAAATGTTCCAGCTGTAACTATGTAAGCACTGAGCACCGGATCCCCAAAGACAACACACAGGCTGTGCCAAGCAAGAGGCAGCAGTAGCAGCAGCAACAGTGCACCCAGAACAGAGGCTTATTCCTCTGGACTGTGCCTGTTCATTTGGAAGTGTTATTCCCCTCTCAGCAGTGCAGTCAAAAAAAGGCCTTTAGTCTCCCTGGGGCCCCGTGAGGACCTTTGTGCGTTTCACCCAGATGCCTGCTGCCGTTTATCAGCCTGGGTAACAGTGCCCCCACTCGGTCGACTGGATGAACTACAGCTCAGCTTCACTCTCAAACTGAGTTCTTGACAGCTGTTGAACCGAGGGGTGAAGTGAGGAGCTGGTGTGCTCCGTTTTTTTTTTTTTTTTTTTTTAAAGTTACCTCTCTGCTTCTCCTGGGATATGCAAATAAGACATGAATATGGAGCAAGAGAGAGAAATTGTCAGCCTAAATTCTACCAAACACATATGCTAGCCATTTGCTAGACTGAAGTGGTTCTAGTGCTGTAGCTGCAACTACTATAGATGCATACATGTATAGTAGAGGTACGATGTGTCACTTTTTACTCTATTATCTACATTCAGGGGCTGATTGAACTGAAAATAAATATTTCTCATGCTACATATATTGTAGATGATACACACAGGCAGTTACTCCCTTTATACAAACTGTTTTATCAATAACAAAATATGATCTCCCTCAGACTGACCCAGGTGTTGCAGATATATTTAGCCGTATTCACCTTAATGACGACAGCTTGTGTCAGTGTAATTAATGATGAGCTGGGTGTATTCTGGGCAGGCGGCCTTGTTAAGCGTGTTTCAGACATGCATTTCTGACTGCGTTTGTGTGTACCGCATGTTTTTTTTTTTTCCCGCAGGAGATCCCGTTCTACCACATCTGGAACGGTTCCCAGCGGTACCTGCACTGCACGTTCACTCTGGAGCGGCTCAGCCTCAGCACCTGCGATCTCACCTGCCAGCTGTGTGTGTGGCAGGTGGAGGGGGAGGGACAGAGCTTTAGCCTCGACTTTAACATCGCCAAGGTAACGTTCAGAGCTAACTGCTCACTTAGTAGTTGCGTTTGATATTCCCGCCATTATTATGCAGCATTGTTATTAATCTCAGAGGAGAATTTTTTTTTCTTCCTAAAAGCTAAAAGTGCTTTATGCTGTGCTGTTTTTTCCCCCACAAGGACACCAGAGCTGTGGACTCTGAGTTCCTGTTAATGGACAGTAACGCCACAGCTCTGGCAGGGCCCAGCGCCTTTCAGATCCCGTACCTCATCAGGCAGAAGATCTGCAGCAGCCTGGACGCCCCCTGTCCCAACGGAGCCGACTGGAGAATGCTAGCACAAAGACTCAAACTTGAGAGGTACCAACTGTTCAATACCACGTTGCCTTATCTGATCACTGATTGTTAGAGCACACCACAACAAGCCGCTTACACAGAAGCTCTTAAGAAATTCAGCAGAGCCTTGTTTATCCAAACTCCCATGAGAATAGAGGCAGCAGGCCAGTGTGTTTATATTTACACTTTAACAGCTTGTTTAAAGTATCGAACATAAAAACGCAGTGATACTAATGTAGAACTTAACATGTGACACACTGTTTTAAATAATCAGGATAAGGTTTATCACCACAGTCGAGTGTTTTTTCCTAAAGTTCAAGTAAACAAGGTTGTGGCTTCGCAAACTAATCCCGTGACGCTGACAACATTACAGGATTAATGTGGTCTTGATGGATGCAGCTATCATTTCTGTATGAAAACATGCCCCCTCGACTTTCTTTACTTTCCCCAGGAACAGGTAAGCAGCTTATAGTCTGCGGCAAAACTTGTACCTGCTACATTCGCTTAACAGTTATAATTGGAGAGGTAGCGAGCGAGCTGCCCGTCAGCGGCAAAAAAAAGATGGAATAGGTCTGGATCTGTGCCGACCTCAAACCAATTCATTCTCACAGTAACTGTACTTTATCACCAGTGTACCTGTAACAGAACGGAGCCAGACATTGATCCCTTATCCTCCGATTTAATTTCTACTTTCTACTTTCTACTGTAATGAAATCAAATAGGGTACACTTAATTTGTCCAATCAACTTTATTTACCCCAATTAATCACAAATTGAATTGATGCACTACAGGTTTAATTAGCAATGTTTTGCTCAACATAATCAATTCTCATTTAGGCTTAGGGAAGGAACAACTGCTCTGTTGTTTGATCTGTCCTTAACAACGTGTTTTCCTGGAAAAAAAAAAGACAGAACACCTCCTTGCCGTTCTGTCATGCTGCATTGCTGCGTTTGTTTCTGTGTGGATAAAGTGTTCGGATCGAGCGGAACGGGGACCAATCTATAAAACTTAAAAATGCCAAGAACCTTTTATTTGATCTTTTTTGGGGTTTTTTTCGGCGCTAACATCTACGTCTGAGCCGCACAGGATAAGCTTGTGTTTCACACGGCGGATAGGTGAATAAGCGGCGTTGACACATTAGACACTAAGCTCTATCTTTTTTATCTGAATAATGACACAGAGGTTCATTCCAGGACTTTATTTTTTTTTTTTTTTGTCCAGCGCGTCTGTTTTGTTGTTGCTCTCCTGACGCAGAGGGGAAGGTTGTACACGCCGCAAAATCAAATTGAGTCAAAACAGCAGAGTGACACTGTGTTCCCTGCCACATGTTTATAACCATCACAGAATGCTTCACTAGGCAAACAGAAGACACGACAAAGTAATGGACTCTCTCTGACCTTTCTCAAGGTTAAAAGGACTCGATGGCGTTTCAGGCTTCCTGTCTCAAAAAAAAAAAAAAAAAAACACTCACGCAGCCCAATCCCTCCTCTGCGCCAGGACTTTACACTGCTGTTTTTTTTTCTTAATGTCATGTGTGCTCTACATAACAGTTAAGGCCCCAGGCATTTGAAGAACAGAAAAAGGCCATTAAATCAAACAAGCATCTTCGGATTCTGTGGAGATCAGGTCCCACTCAACATCAAATATACAACCGGCCGGGGCCACTGCTTTGTTGTCATTGATTGGGTTTGATCGTAAAGGTTCTGCTCCTAAAAGGGGAAAAGGTCACTTCCGGCTTAACTCTGAAAGTCCATATAGGATTTACAATATGAGATTTAGGGCCAATTTCAACATCAAATAAAGAGGAATGAAGTCCGTGCTGTAAAGCTTCAAATAAAAACAGCCAGAGATTCTGTATTTGATGGCAGTTTGAAGAGCTAGACTGTGTTCTTTTACCTTTCATCATTTTTTTTTTACTTACTGCTCCGACACAGCATATCAGGAAGTAGCAATATAACACAATAAAACTTGACATTGACAGAGTTACAAGAGGCAGTAGCACAATAAAATACCAGCTGAAAAGGTTTTCTTAAGACTCTGTTGGTGGAGAGAAAATGAGAGACTGTCCGTTTTGATGTGCGTACGTTGCCTGATTTAATAAAAATGTCTTATTGCTCACTCGTTGTTTTGGTGTTCTCTCCTCCTCTTCCTCCTCTCCTTCTCTGCAGACACATGAGTTACTTTGCATCCAAAGCGAGCCCAACCTCTGTGATCCTGGACCTGTGGGAGGCGCAACACTTCCACAGCGGCAACATCAACCAGCTAGCCACAGTCATGGCTGACATCGGCAAACAGGAAGCCATGATATTCCTGGTCTCTGATGGAGAGTGCTAACCCAGAGAAGAGGGGGAGAGACTGGTGGTGTAGAGGGAGGGAGGGGACTACACAACACAACAACAACACAAATACAACAACAAAAAACAACAATAACCACAGCAGGAATGGAAGAGCAGAGCTGTTCTAATATCCATCTTCTTCACTTTAGAAGAGATAGCAAAAGGTTTGTGTAGGATTGAGTCCCTCTTCCTCTTCTAACAGAGTAGAAATCTTTCAGTGACAGACCAAATGAGGGAGAATTGAGAGTTTGGGTGTGTGGGGAAATGTGCTCATGAAGTCAGCGAAGAAAATGTCTTTATTTTCCATCAAAGATTGAAGCGAAATTAGCCCTCGCCCTGGTTCGACTATAAAGATCACATTAAACTTAAACGTCATGCCTTTTTATACAAATCAGCCTGTTTATGGCTAAGAAGGAGCAATATGCAAACATGATGCTACTACTAACGTCCAACACTGCGAAGTCCCGGAATCATCTCTGAGCTACATAAGTTACACATTTAATATTAACTATCAAAAAAGGGAGACGTGACAAAAAGGTGCCAGGTCATTTCAGGTCCCAGAGAACAGGCGACATATGCAACCGACAGGTTCGTTAAAAAGAGAAAAAAAAAACCGTTTCCAACATGGTCATCAGGGTCCGTGAACGTCCCCTATGGTCCAACTCCCGTCCAAGCCCAGCGACGCTGTATAGTTGAAAGTCTCCTCTGTGTCATTATCTGTCTCTTAAAACTCACACTCACACAGGTGGCTTGTAGCACATCTTGGATTTGCAGGTTTTAAACAGATTGTATGTCAGTGCCCCCAAAAAAAAACAAAAAAAAACAAAAAAAAAAACATCATCTCATCTTGTTTGTGTGTGTATTTTTATTTATTTTTTTATTTTTTTCTTCAAGTTCAGCCGGTATCGCTACTGTGAATGTAACATCTTGACATCTTGATTCAGTGAGACGCTTCGCAGCTTTCCTGCCTAAATCAATATATGTGGGGTTTGGATTCTTTGAACTTTTTTTTTTCTTTCTTTCTTTAAAGGGAGGGGAGTGAGTAATATCTTCACTAAAGTCATATTTCAGATGTCTGTTCTATTTAGAGCTTGTGATTTTAATCCGTCCAGTTTGGTTTAAGCCACCACCACCACCACCTTGATTGTCCAATGTCCATTTTTACCTGTTTAAAAATCTGAAAATGAAGGAGCCATAAGGGCCGAAAGGCGTTCCAGCCGCATATATGTGAACACTGAATGTCGCCCGTGTTTGTTTCTAAAATGACGTTTGCCCCCTCGATGACATTAATTCTGTAGCGTGGCAGATTTTAAAGGGTTATTATCCCATGAATAATTCAGAGCATTTTCTCTAAAAGAAGTCTCACAACAAATTCTTCAAACTCTTTCACCAGATTACTCACATGCAAAGAGGGTAATTGTGTGACTGTTTTTTTTTTGTTTGTTTGTTTGGTTTTTTTTTTTTTGTTGTTATTTGTTTGTGTTGTTTTTTTCTTAATAATTCACAAAGCAACGTTGGTGGGAATTCTATAATTGTTATGCGGCAAATAGTATTTCCACATCAGAGAAACGCCTGTCTCTCAGAGAGAGTTAAGAGTGGCTTATTCATTTTGTCACGCCTCTGCTCACTAAAGGCACTTTGACGGAGCTTTTTCTTTTTTCTTTTTCCTTTTCTTCTTTCTTCCCATCATTTCTAGTCAGCATGACAAAAACGATCCTCTAGATTCATGAAACAAACCATAAAGTGCAACTAGGCATCTGCTTATTTTTATATTTTGCTACTTTGCATTCATTTCCATAGTTTATTACTTTTTCTATTTTTTATTTTAGTTGGGTTTTTTCTTTTTTTTTTAAATAAATGGATCTGTCAACTCAGACATTTTAAATAAATTCAGAGTATCTTTGAAGTCCACTGATTCAGTAATTATGCTTTGAAAAGGTGTCAACAATCCCAAATTAGCCATAGTCGTCTCTCTGTCTGCCTCAGGGTTGCATGTGAAGTTGTCTGTTTAAAAGTTGTAAAGAACGCCCTCCTCATTAAATCCCCTCTTTAATCGAGCAGCCCGTCCTACCGAGCTCCCGCGGCTTCGACCTGTAACAACCCGCGGCGGAGCCTCGATTCATGATTGTCAGATATTTGGAATGTACATCTACGTTTCCTCGTAGCGGAGGGGAAAGTTCCTGTCTCTTTCCTTTTTATCACGTCCTGTGTTTTTTATTATAAGACTCTAACGTCTCTTCACACTTTAACACGCCTCCTCTACGACCAACAACAACACTTTTTACAAAACGCTGTATTATCAGACGTCGAGATGCCATGAAATAAAATGTACCTTTTTTTATTGTCAATATAACACAAGAACGACAACACAAAAAAAAACCCTTGAATCAAAAGCCCCTTTCAGATAAAATAGTGATAACAACTTAAATGAACCTTTTCATGTTGAAACGGATCATCGTCACATGTGATATGTAAATACTTTTTCTATACCAGCCGTGTGCTGTCACTTTGCATACTGTAAATCAGCAGAATTGGTAACCAAAGTTTTCTGAGTATCATTTGAGGCCACTACATCCTCACGTCGTATCCGTTCAGATATCGTTTTTTCGTTGGTTGTTTTACTTGCAGCTAGTATAGAGTAAGTGACTTTTCTGTCTCTTGGAAAATGGTGGGTTTTTGAATTCCAAATCATCACTTTTCCCTCATTTCCTTCGCTTCAGTCTTTGAGTCATATTAACGCTGTTTGTTCAAGCAGTGACACGTGTCTGTTTATTTTACCACTTTGTAAAGAAATGTAAATTATATTTTAATATAAAGCCAAAAAAAAAAAATAAATAAAAAAGACACTTAACTGGCGCAGCATTTGTCAAGTCTAAACCGTGACGTGTTTGCCTATATACTGTTCTTTGGCGATCTAGCAGTGAAGACTTTTTGCAGTGTTAAGGGGTTAGAGACTGTTTTACAGGAGTTTCTATACATATTTTGTTTGTCCTTACATTTGCATACGTCTTAACATGATTATTTCTGTGTCGGTGAAGCGTTTAAAATACGAGCTGGAAACAGTCACTAAAGATTAGTGAGTCACTAACAACTACACTGGCGACTGCGTGGAGACTAAACAAGAGAAAGAGGACATCCGTTCTTGGACACTGACAAGCCGTTGTTGACGCAGCATGTTTAGATGAGCCATGACAGTTGTACAGTCAGACTGTGTGTAAAAAAATGTTATCGCCCCCGTCATTGTCTTGGATGTGTCGTCTAAGCACATTTCAGTAATGTAATTCACCAGCCGCCAGGATGTTCAGCATCTATCTTCACATCTAGCCTGTCTGACGAATCTAACAAATTGGCAGTTATTTTGTGTGTGTGTGTGTGTGTGTGTGTGTGTGTGTGCACGCGTGTGTGAGATGAATACAGTTCCTTCATGATCAAGTCTGGGCCTGATAGTTCTGTGTAAGACTTGTGTCGGTAACATACATGTTTCATTCAAGGCTTTATAATTTCACCTGCGTGTTCTGGGAGAAAATCGTTACATTTCACAACTGTACTTTTTGTGTCACTCATTACTATTCAGTGTCAAGAGTGTGTGTGCGTGCGTGCGCGTGTACCTCCCTGTCAATCTGACTGAACTGTTTTCTTTTTTGAACTAAGAACAATAGACTTCTGTACTTGTGAACAGTTTTTCTATTTAGTTCCTTGATTCAATGTTCCTTGCCTTTCTGCAAGTCAAAAATGCTGTATTTATTACATGCCACAGCGCTTATGCAATTGTATAATCCTTTTTATTTTTCTTCGGTTCGTTTGTTTTTTAAACTTCTTTTTTTTTTTTTTTTTTTTGTGTTCCTTATCGTCAGTGTAAATTGTTGTCAAAACTTTTGTGGCAATGGAAAAACTTCTGCTAAGGGAGATTTTGTGTACTTTTTGGACAATGATATGGATTTGTGGGTAGAATTTTGGAAATTCGTTTCTAAGTGCTTTCAAGTATTTACTTGGCCTTATGTATATATATATCTATCTATGACATTTCAGAAAGGTATGTATAGTAATTCAACCTGAAATTGTTGTAAATAAATTATATATTGTTAAATCAAGGACTGGATCTTTTGCTTGAAAAAATGACATTTTGGGAGGTGCATTTATTTTCTATTTTGCAAATAATATTTAAGGTGCCAGAGCAGAACCAGCACATCCACAACAAACTCTCATACCAACATGATGTATTTTACTTTTAAAACGGTTTTTGATTTCAGAGCTTATTGGTTTTATAGTGAAACTGTTTCCTCACAAACACAAGTTTGTCGATCTGCCCGGCGTTTCAGCGCTTCACTGGTTGCGTTGGACGAGATTGTCAACATTACAGGGAAGTGAAGCCTCCGTATAAAAAGTCAAGTTTTCATTTTTATGCATTTTTATGTTGTGTTTTCAGGTTGTCCGTCTGTCACGTTCTGCTTGTGAGCGCAGCGAGGGAAGTCGTTCAGATTTGATACAAATGTTAACTTAGACGCAAAGATGAACCGATTCCATTCTGATGGTCTAATGCCAAAGGTTAAAAGTCAAAGCTACATCATGTTCTCGTAAACACGGTACATGGAAAATGCCCAGAGGGAATATCATGACATCTGGCGCAAACATTCACTTGGACTGGAAGCATGAACAGATTAAAATTTGGTGGTTAAATGTCAAAGACCATGTGATATCTTAAGATCGCCTCGAGGGAGTCGCTACAAATTTGGCAGAAATGTTCACTTAGACTCGAGGATGATTAAATTTTAGTGGCCAAAGGTCAAATATCACACAACATGTTTGTGGCTATAACTCGTTTATTTAAACAGTAATTACCTCTTAACCGGACTGGTTGAGGGTGGTACAGTGGAGCGGTGGTTTGCCCCGTCGCTTCACAGTCAGAAGGTTCCAGGTTTGACCCTGAGCTGGTTTCCTTCTGTGTGATTTAAATGCCTCCAAGCTCAAAGACACGTGCACATTAGGTTAATTAATTACTTTAAATTAACAGTTGGTGTGAAACTGAACAGCCTGTCCAGGGGGTCTCCTGACCTCGTCCACATGAAAAGATAAGTGGTATAGATGATGGATGGACTGGTTGGCAGAGGAATACAGTAGTATCTAACAGGCAGTAATTTTAGTTGTATTTCTGTTTTGTTAAAAAAATTGAACAAATGAAATGCTCGGGTTGACACCTTCACAAGTTTATGTAAATGTGTTTTTTTTTTCTTTTTAAATTGACTTTATGCTAAACTAAGAGTCTCCTGCGATGCCACTTCCCGTCCAGCTAACTGCTGATATGAAAGCAAATAAGTAAAAGACAACACGTATCATTGAATATCATCCAAACCGTTGAATTCATGTGTTCCAATCATCTTCATGGCCACGGGTGTATAAAATCAATCACCTACACATCTTGGATAATGTCATGCTGGAGCTGAAGCTATTATAGCTGCAAAGGGTGGCCCAGCTCCACATTAAGAATGGGATGTTGTATGCAAAAGCAGACATCCCAATACTTTTGTATAATATACTGTATCGAAGTATTTAAGTTCTTAAATGGTTATAGTAATGATTTCATCCTATGTCGATGACAACAACAGGAGTCACTCCTCCAGTCGTTCTTCACAGCTACAAGTTGTTCGACTTCTTGTACTCACATCACAAAAACATTAGAGAACATTGTCCTGTTGTTCAGGGGAGCAGGTGTCACAGAGAGCAAAGATGGCCGAAGCATCATCCAATAGTAAATCTTACAGATGGATTCACCTTCAAAAGACACTTCAACCCAAAGTGTTCAGCCCCAGCACATGGCATCACTAAATAATTTTATTATTTGAAACATCCAGCAACTATATATATAAAAAAACACTTAGAGGCCCATTCTGAAGCAATATAAATACATATTCAACAATGATGATGTGTGAAAGTACTCTAAGGAATAATCACAATGTCATAGTAACAGAAGGGATATAGACACTAATATTTTTTTTTTTTACATTTACATTACAATGTCAAATAAATGATGATCATTTCGAAGACTTGATAAATCTTCTCACTTCAGAAGTGTGAAACATTTCAAACAGTAACAACTGTTACCATCACCCACTTGTGTGAATATTAAAATGGATCAATTATGGATTATTACATAACTTGCGACGACTGCTGTTACACCGTGCAGAACATGCTCTGATTTGTCAGAGCTTAAGTGATGAGTTAAGCAGTTAGTGCTTGTGTGGAGAGGTCCAGTCAAACAGAAACAGGACCCCCGCCCCTTTTTTTCCTGCTTGACTGGATCCCCATTATGTTAATAGGCACTGTGCTGCAAGTCAATGAGTGGGCTGAGGTCCTGAATGGAGCCACCACTTCTCCACACTTAGCGCAGGAGTAGATGGATGGATTACTGCAATATGTGACATCATTAGAGGCTCAATGACTCCTCCATCTTGGGAAGATAGTGACTTGATTTTACTCCACACAGAACAAGGATGAGATTAGGAGAGTTAAGAGGTTTTTTTTTTTTTTTACTTTTTTTTTTTCCACTAGAACTATAATCAAATCTAGATGAGCTGCTGCTGCTGCCGCTGCTTCATTTTTAATGTCTGATCTAAAATAAAATATGAACGTCAACTAGTTAGTGACATGTTATGAAATAATCCCTTGACTACTTCCAGTTACACGACTCAGCATTTTGTATTACAGGCAGTAAACATCTGAACTGTCCCAAGAGAACGGTAAAGTAACAGTGAGTGAAGCTAGTGTTTGGTTTGCTGGACAGAGAAAAAAAACAGAGTTTAACTAAGTGTGTGGTTGGGGAAAAAAAAAAGAAGAAGGAGGAGGAGGAGGTGTGGAGTGTGTACAAGTGTGCCGGGAGGGGTGAGAAGGAAGACGGAGAGAGATGTGTTCGCTCCTCTGAAGATGAAGCTCGATCTCTCACACTGGAGCGAAAGCGTGGCCTTTGCACAGGGGCTTATCCTTCTTCGAGTAGAACGTCTTCCCCTCCAGGTTGATCTGGCAGAGCTTTAAAAGATGAAAGGAGACAGACAGATTTGAAAAAACAGGCCAGCGTAGACATCACACTTCAACACTGAGTTTTTTTTTTTTTCTTTCCTTTTTTTTTTAAACTGGTCAGAGCAGGCACATATTATTTACTTGACAGCATTTACTTTGCAGTTTTCTTCTTCACCAAATGAGAGATAGATGGAGATGGTTATAGGCTGGAGGTGGTAGAGATAGAGAGAGACAGAAGGGAGAGCTGAGGGTGCAGAGGTGGAGGCAGATTTTTCAGGTGGTTTCATTGTGTTAGGACAGCCAGAAGAGATGTGGCAAAGAAAGCCCCCACAGGGAGACGTATCAATCAAAATGACTTACAGCACATACGAAGCACGTATCGTGCCAGCTGTAGCCCAAGGCCTCCAGAAACCGATCGCCGGCATCAATCTTAAAGTCACAGCCGTGGCATTTGGTGCCAAACATCTTCTCATAGTCTAGAGAGGCAGAGAACAGAGATGTCAGAGTGATAACACCAGAGTCAAAAAGAGTTCGTATCATCGTAGTTATCAGGTCGAGCACCCTCCTCCTTAGCCTCCACAATCACATTACATAAACATCACTTAATACTTTTAGCATCTTCTGGTGTGAAATAGGTTTCCATCTCTTTCATCTTTCAGAAGAACTTCAGGCTCCTTGTGCAGATGAGCAATATCACATCTACAACTACGTATATTACTACTTTGACCACACACACACACACGTACACAAGATGGATGAAGCTCCTTTAAAGCCAAGTGTTGGCTCTTCACCTCAGCGGGCAATTCATACTTTGCTGTTTGCGTTATTTTGTCCACCTCCTGTGCTGCCCGAGTGCCTTTCCACGGCGTTAAGGGCAGGATTAGGATGAGGGGGAAATTGCTCCAGATACTTAACTGGATTTGCCAGTCTCTTTCATCACTGACTCTCTGGGGAAAAGTGTCAGGTTATAATGCTGCTTCTCCAGAGTGAGTGGGTGAGTGCTGCACAATCCCTGCAAGATGCTGAGGCAGCAGAATGTTTATCAGAGCTAAAGGCATTAGTCAGAGTATGAGTACTCAGGTTCTGGCTTTGCCTCTGATAAAGCAGCGTTGTACGTTCGGAGCCTCGATAGCGAGCGAGAAGCACGCTGCCCCTCTAAATCATTTATGGCATAATAGAAGAGCACACACACCATTCATAAAATCCAATAGAGAAATGTATGAAGTAAACTGGAGCTAAATAGATTACAGCAGATGAAAACATCACACTTTATGATTGACTGTGGTGCACGCCCCAAAGAGATTCATGATGTAGGTTCATGCCAAACCCCGGGCAATAATAATAACAACATTGTTTGCTTTATAAATAGTTTGATAAAAGAAGAAAAAAATGAAAATGACTGGAGTTAAAGTGGAGAGGGGAGGGGGGAGGAAATGGGGTTAAAGCATTGAGGTATTTTTCAAAAAGAAACTTTGTTGCAAAATGTTCTCTGCCAAACTGCAAACTCTCCAAATCTCTGTCTTTTGTGTCCCAGTGTCTGTTGTGTCGCCTGCGCTGCGCCGTTCTGTTCTCTACTTAGCTCTGCATCCGTTTAAAGTGAAAAGACATGACATCTCATCAAACAAGCTCAATCACTAAGTTAATGCTGTGTGGCGGGATGTCAGTTCCCCCTCTGTTCACTCATGTACTTAGGACCCAGAGCAGATTCATGATAAATACATACAGCTCGATCCATGTGTAAAGTTACAGGGGGTCTTATATGTGTTGAGATGTTCTCAGTTGGCAGTGGAACTAATCAGTCTTCACACTGAGATCTGAGCAAGCTTTTTCTTCCCTCTTTCTCTCATATTTTCCTGTTAAAGCATTGCTTTTAAATACTGCCTGTTTTTAATTCGGGTTCGGATCAAAAGTTTGTGTTACGACTGCAGTTTGTGTGTCTGTCGCTGCAGCGAACAACCAAGTTTGTCTTTCATTCTTCTCTCACGACCACATAAACATCATGTTTCCTTTTACTTCCAGCAGAGGGTTTTTTTCACAATAGTTATTCCCTCATCTCTTTTGTGAAGCCTTAAAAAACATTGCACCCATGGAAACATTGTATTGTTCACTCTGAATGAGAGAATTAGTCTCTGAGTGAAAACATGTTCAAACCAAACATTCAGAAAAGTCTCACAAAAGCTCATTTATTTATTTTAACAATAGTAATTATTGTTGCCAGATCCTAATGTCTTTATTTTATAATTATTACCAACATTTATGTTTGATGAACAGTTTGATGGTTTGTTGGTACTTAGACAGATTCAAACTCCTTCCCCCTTTTTTTTTTTTTTAATGTTGTTTTCTGTCATTTTCATACTTTCCCTGAGGAAATGTGTCACCTCGGTGTATGTTAACTTCCACGCATTAGTTTCTCACCTCTCTCGCAGTAGGGTTCACCTTCCTCCATGTAAAAAGCTTGGTTCCTGATGGGAGTCTTACAGGCTGCACACTTGAAACACTCCACATGGTAGGTCATCTTCAGGGCGTGCATGATTTCCTAATATGGGGAGAAATCAGAGAACAGAAACTTTGAAACAGCAGCTGTGCTCTAGTGGAAAACATCTCCCTCATTTCTAGTTTTATAGTTTGACTTCCTCTGTACACCATAAAGAAGATTTTACCCCTGTGATCTTCTTTTTGCACTTGGCACAGTTGGGAGCGTATCGGTTGTCGTGACAGTTGGTGCAGTAGACGGCGCCTCTCTCCTCGAAGAAGCCGCCCTCGTCCAGCACGGCCTTACACTGTGAACACGTAAACTCCTCCGGGTGCCAGGAACGCCCCAGTGCTACCAGGTACCGACCCCTGGAAAATACACAAGCACACATTAACAACACAACAGAGACTATATTGAAAAAAATCTGCTACGTGGCTTTCTACTTAAACAGAGGATACATCTGAAATTCTCCTTCTACTGGACTACTTTGATGGGAAACAAAATCTTCTTTCTCAAACAGTGAGCATAATAAGAACTAAGGTTTCTGTTATCTGTGAAATGTGTGAAAAGAGTTTTAATTTATTTCAAAGTCAGCCTAATGCTTGTTTCCAGTGATAACAATATGTCTTCAAACTGTTTTAATTATGCTGACTGACTTCATTTGCTGCAGACATGCAGTCGGTCATTGTGTATATTGGCTCTCGTCAGAGATGTGTCATTTCTCTGACAGGAGTTTTTTTTTTTTTTTTTAAAAAGGACGAGAGAATTCTTAATGGTGGTAAAATGACTCAGACAGACTGTTGACATAGACGAGGCTGTTCTGTGCTATGCGTCACCTGATGATTTTGTTGCAGGCACCACACACCGGGGTCCTCCCGCTGTCTTCAGGTGCCTGCTGCGCTGCCTGCAGGATGGAGCTGCGGTTCTGCATGGGCGTGGGCTGGGCCGGCTGCTGGTGCTGGGTTACCACTGTGCTCGTCTTGTCTGGACGAAAGCGCTCGGCGAAGTTGGGGTCGGTGACCCATGGCGGTCGAACGGATGGACCTGAACTGCCCGCTGCTGCAGCTGCAGTCTTGGAGCCTGAGCCAAAGACACCGGGGTGAAGTTTATTGCCATTTTTCAAATTAGAGCACTTTGACAACAAAAAAAAAAAACTTGGCTATGATTAGTTTCACAAAAGGGGGCACATTTTTATGTAATATACAGATATCCCTCCAGATGTCTGTTGTGACAGTTTAGCTTGTGATGTTGCTGCTGTCGATGCTCACGTATTGACACTTAATAAGAATCTATTAGCGCAACCTCTACTGGAGGCTGCTGGGATTCTTTTTATGCATCAGCAGGAGCAGAAACTCACCATCTGGTTTATCTGCTGCCTGGGTCTTGGCAGGTGAGGGAGTTGGCTCAAGGCTGTAGGGAGAGAATGACTAATTAGAAAAGGTACACATCTTACTCACATACATACACACACAGGCCTCTGGGTAACCATGGTTACAGCTCGATAAATGAATATGATGTTGGGTATCAGCAGCAATGGCTGTTTCCTTTACTTGGGGTAGAGATTACTTTCTGTGTAAATAATCAGAAGAAGCTCAGCTCCGTGTTAAAGAAAATACACTGTAATAGAGAGATGAATTATTTGTGTCCGAGGTCCATTTTACATGAATAAACAAGCCTCTTGAGACAAAAATCAATCATGTGATTCAAATAATCAATGCCAAACAAGGGATTCCATGTTGTGCATTCGATAAAGACATTTTAGCGTCTGCTTTATATAAAAAAAAAAACGCTTCAGGAGCTGCTGCTCCTAATGTGAGCATTAAGAAACCTGAACATCTTCTTGGATTGATTGACGTCACCCACGGGCAAAGTTTAAAAACGGAGAAACTCATCAGATGCGTTACGCCGTCGGATTTGGATGCTGGTTTAGCTCGAAGGCTTTCTCGTGTGCAAAAAAAAAAGAAAAAAAAGTGTTGAAATAAAGAGTTGTTTCTACATTTCAAAGTTCTGTTACCCCCAGCAAGCGTCGCTATATTCAGAAAATCTTCAAACCATGACTGAGACGGGAAAAACAACTTCTGAGCCAAGACAGTGAGCTCTGGAGTCGTCTTATCTTGGGAAAAAATATAACGGCGCCCAAGGCATCTATCATGTTTACATCATCAACTGTTCCATCTACAATACACTAATGAAATGTGATGAAATCATTTCTCATTTGCAAAAAAACTAGAGGAAGAGGTGAAATTAATTACCCAGCCATATTGCACTATATCAGGTTGCCTATCAATTACACTCCTTATGCATTCATATAACTTATCACAGTTAGTTAGAGAGGCAGGAGAAGTTATAGAGATATAGCTGGGAGCTACCTCACAAGAAGAATAATAAAAACAGTATTTTCCGAGCGGTATACTCTGAATAATGGAGGACACTAAATCCCTTTGGTGACAGTGAGAGGAACTTAAATCTGTCAATTACTACAGCAAAACAGAGTGAAAGGAAGAAAGGAGTCTGGGTCAGATAAAGACTAGGATCAAGCTGACCTCCGCCCTCACACGCCAGCAGAGCTCCAACACCTAAAACCTGATAAAACAACACTGTGGTCCAGACTGCGTTCTGCTGCCAGGCTGCCCGACCTGACAACAGGCCAGATGCACAGACGGCTCACACACCCTCAGAGGTTTGTTTGGCTGCAGCTCGTTCCGGTGAAGGTTGCAGGTGCAAATTGAAGCACATCCTCTTCAGCAACTCATTCTCCACCTGGAGCAGCCAGGATCATGTTTTACTTGACATTTTCACTGCTTTCAACATCCTCCTCCTCCTCCTTCTCTTCCGCTCAGTGAGAAGGGCGGTGTGTAGCAGGTGCAGAATTCCTGCATCACAGATGATGCAGACAGGATTTCTGGACATGCTGCACCCCATGGAACACCTACTTGACATTTCCTGCTCACTCTTTAGACCTCTGATTTCAGAATCACCTGTTTTGTGTTTTTTTTTTTTTGGCTTCTTTTTTGTGGGACGCATCGAACTGAGCAGAGAGAGGAAAGCGAGAGGAATTTGTTGGCAGCTCAACACCCGGCAGGGAGAAAAAAAAAAAAACGGAACAGGTTTAGATTTCAGACAGAGCACGAAGCCACTGACATATGTCATCCTCCACAGTGAGGAGGTAAAGGTGATGCAGCTCTAGAACGACTTGAATGTGACAAGTGACAATATGTCAAACAATGGAGGCGCTTATCAGAGACGCACACTGCTCGGGTTTTTTAATTAACAAGCTCTTCCTGTCATTCTTTCTTCATTATTATTTACAGAAACTGCAATTTTATAAAAACTGTACAGAAGCCATGTTAAGTAATATTTCAACCTTTCAAATGAATTACTATACTTTCTTTGTTTTCTTCTATCCTGTTAAATTTACTGTTGAAACTGTTCCACATGGTTCTGATGAATGACTCCTGTTAATTTGACGACTTTGACATTAGGAGCACAACGAGGCAGCTGTGCATTTTGAAATTTCAGATACACTTATTAATGTAGAACAGATCTGAACTAGTTTTGCACATCTACTTTTTTCTTTAAATCTTTAAAAACAGCAACATACGGCCGAGCAGTTCTCATCTACTCCCACATATCACGCCATCTCTGCTGGTTTCAGGTTTCACCTGCCAAGTTTCTCTTCACATGTTTTCTTCACAAACTATTAAGCAATATTATCATGTAGCTAGCAGTCATGGCACAGTTTTATCCAGGCCACCTGGTGGCAAAAGTACATTTTCTGCCTTTTCCACAGACAAGTCTGTAGTTGTACATGCAAATCAAGGTTAATGTCTCAGCATCAAAATACTGATACAAAGTAACGTTCTATCAAAACCAGTCACTATATTTTTTCATTACACTGCCACTAATATTCAACTAAACTAAATATGATCATGTCAGTCTTTTCATTAGGTTGAAATACCGATGGATATTTTTTTATTTCAGATGTCTGCAACAGACTAAAGGCTGCATTTTCTTATTGCGCACTTCTGCTATTTATGAATCGGTATAACTTGGTGTGTATATCCTCATTTGTTATTTTTATGCCTGACTACACAACAATTTTCTCACTGTGGCAATAAAAGCAAACCCTAAACCCCTGATCTTTAAGAAGACACCCCATTAATTCAAAGTTACACGAACACAGACGGAAATCAAAAAAAAAATCCTCTTCTACATAATCATTTTACTTCAGTACAACAGATATATAAAGAAATTGTTGTGATTCAGCAAAAGGAAAGAGAAGTAATAAAGCGTTGGGTATCAGGAGGTGTATCTTTTTTTTTTTTTAAAAAAGGTTCAATAGTGTATTAACAAGAAGAAAAGAAACACGGAAGAAAGGACAGAGAAGCAAGAGTTGCTTTTTTTCAGACTTTTTATATTTTTGATGACAGCAGAAAAAAAGTACAGATTTATCTTCCTTTTCTTTCTTAATGGTTGGAGAAGACTACAAGAAGAGGGGACCTGAAAATGAAAACTCTAAAGAATGAACAACTCAACAAATAGAGGCAGGCAAAGAGAGAGAGAGAGAGAGAGAGGGAGACTGATCAAAGGAGAGTCTGAACTTCACAATCAAAGGAGAATAATGAACAGAAAGGCGCTTCCCACCGCTGACGCCCCCTTCCCACCTTCCCACTCTTTTACTCTTAAGTAACGTAGTGTGAAATGGAAAACAGGGCAACAGACACAGTGGTCCACAGTGTTGTCAACAATCATCATGTCAGAAATTCAGTAGGCGATCGTACATTAGGCTCAGTATGCAAGGTTCCACTTTGGGCTTTGTCATCTAGGCTATGTTACTTTTATTTTTGGTTTTATTTCCCAAACTTCTTTTCCACCCCTTCTGTGTCTGAGAGGTGAATTAGTTAACTGCCGTTGGACAGTTGGCTATCTTCGCCGTCGTTGCGGTGTGTGGCTATCGCTAGCAGGCGCTGGCTGGGCTCTGCATCCCCGTGGCGTCTAGGATGTTGTTCAGGATTTGATATTGAGGGCGCGAGCAGACCTGTCGTGATGCCAATCCCTCAGACGGGCATAGCGGGGACTCTGAATCTCAGTGAGGAACTTTTCCCTAACCACAAGCAACAGAGATGAGAAACAGAGATAGACAGCAAGGAAATAAATTGTAGGTGAGCAAATAATAACAAAAAAAGAGCAGAGGAGGTGAAGAAAGCAGAGCAAAGTGCACAAAAAGGCGAAAAAGTAGCAGAGAAATAAAATGAGTGAAATAACAGACAGAAAAATATGATAAGTTTGGAAGGAAAATTATAAGTGAATTTAAGAACAGTTCAACTACACACTTTCTTGCCGAGAATTCTTGTCGAGAAAATTGATTTGTGTACAACAATAACTGTTGTTATAGCTTCATATTTAATTCAGATTGGAAACAACTAGCGTGGTTCTGTCTAAAGGTAACAAACCACCAACAAGCAACAATAAAACTCAACTGATTAACACCAAAACCAAGCTGTAAAAATAATCCACATGTGCGAGAAGCCTGATAGAGGTAGATGCACTTGAGTGGATTTTAATACAGACAGAGTCAGGCCAGCTGCTTCACAACTCTCAGTGATCTCCCTCTCCAACTCTCAGCAAGAAAGCAAATGAGCAAATCTGTCAAAATTTCTGTTACGAGCCGTTAGTAAACGCTACAGTGCAGATTCTTATACTAATGATCAAAAAAAAAAAAAAAAAAAAACACCAAACGCCAGTGTCTGAAGCAGAAAAATTACTATGCCACAAAATAACTAATAGTATATTTATAAGTTATGATATTATTTTTTTTTTAAACTGCCACACTGAAGCTTCCACACACACAAGTGTACAAACACAAACACTTGTGACTGTTCAATCAATGACACTCGAGGTTTTACCTGGACCTCTTCATGGTTTCATCATCTGGGTCCTGCACTGAGAGATCCAGGAGAGATGCACACATCAGTATGCCTTACTGACAAACGTGACACACACCTAATGTCGTCTTGTGATAGACAAATAGCCAGTCGAGCAGATACCGACCCATGACAGGCAATAATATACATCATATTAAATGGTTCTGTTCCAACACAGTGTCTCCTGTGAGGATCAACATGTAGATGTGCATTTGATTTGTCAGACTGGTTATAGTCATGAGACAAATGCATTGCTGTCACGACAGACAGCAGCCATCTGACAATTGAGGCCCTATCCTTCATCACGGCTGAAAAATGGACAGTGTTGTTATCCACCTCCCCTGTGTCACTCACTCTGATAGTCACTACAGGCACATCAGATCGACTGCTCAGTCACAAGATTCCTACACCTCCCTGTCTGTTGTTCTCACTCTTCAGGCCTCAGTCCTGACTTACTGAAGTCGGTGCCTGTGAGCTGGGCCAGGATGCGGAAGGAGCGAGACTGGGTGGTGCCGGTTCTGGGCTGCCAGTCCTCAGTGTCCTGGATCAGCCTCTTCTTGCTGCGGTCGTTGGGGATAAAACAGGGCACGTTCTCCACCCTGAGGCCGTGCCTGCACACATAACACCCAGCAGCAGCACACGGCAGGCGTGGTTAACACAATCCCATCAAGGGACTACCCACTCACACCAACCCAGCTAATCAGGTGACCTTGAAAATAGAGGACATCCTGAACAGATCATGCAATACTTAGAGAAGTGATGTTCAGTATCACAGTCACGCAATAAGTGAGCTAATGGAAACCCATTACTTAGATTTCTCATGGGTCCACTGTGGACTCATAAATGGACATTATCACATTAGAAATCATATTTATAACTGTCATTAAAGAGGATAGAGAATTGGGGGGGGGGGCTGTCAGGCTACAGTACCTGGCCTTGTTTATAGAAAAATATTGAACATATTAAACAACTCAACAAGCAGCACACAAAAAAATGCTTCTCATATCAAACAACTCATATCAGTTGCAGGCTGAAGTGTGGCCTGCATTCATCAAAAAGCAAACAGAGGATGGAAGATGAATAGACACTCGTGACCTGGAATCTTTGTTCTGTTAAACCAATCGTTCAATCTATATGAGAGCATCAGCACTTTCACTCAGCACTTCTCTCGTTAGCCGTAATGACCTACTAAGCTGACAAACCAGGCTGCATGCAGCTGCCCCTTACTTGGACTCTAGGTACATATCGTCAAAGTAAGTAGCTTCACCCCTGTAGAACAGACCAAAGATTAGACTGAGTCAAGTTAACAGAGGAAAGACAAACACAAAGAAAAGAGAGGAACTAAATAATCAGAGATTAGACAAGGTTTTACTTTATTAAACATACATCTAATTCTATGTATCAATGAGACTTGTCTGGTATAAATCAATGGTAGCTAGTGAATTAATGGTAAAATGGATTCTAAGAGTAATGGTTTCTAACCTGCTTTGTTTTAAAACAAAAAAAGGTTGAGAAACACTGTGATAAAAGATGGATGGATGAATCACTGAATATGACAGTGAAAGACAATGTACAAGGTCAAACAAGCTATTATTATATTGCACTGGACTGCAAATGAAAAAGAAATATACTAACTTGTCGAGAGTTTCCATCTGTGGGGTTGAAAGAAAAGAGGAAAACAACAGAGAAAGAGGTCAGAAATCAGTTTTGGGTTAAAGGAGAAACAGAATATGTCAAAATGTGACAGAGATTTTATACAACGGAAAATCCAAAAATAGGGCAGGATGCAAAAAAATAACATGCAAGAGGTGACAAGAGACATGCTGTTATTGTCAACAGGCTCTGAGAGAGAAAGACGGTATTGTTTGCTTGTCAAATCATCCATTGTCACCCTGACCCAAAATGACTCTGTAGATTTGGCACAAAACCTTTTGCCGCTCAGCTCCTCTCAGCCATGTACAAAAACGATTTTCACTGTTATGTAAATGAGTGTGCATTAGCTATAAAAACTCCTTGCCTAATTTCTGAGTCCCTGCAGCTCATTCTTCTTCTGCTCTGATACCCCGCCTACAACCAGAAATGCCACAGCAATGACCCACTATGATGTCAGCGAGAGCGCTGCCTAAACACCATCTCATAAAACCTGTTTCAAAACGACAAGCCAAGACACATTACACACACGCTGTTACTGTCTGAACAAAGGGAACAATGTCTTCATCAAACTCGGCCTGACACTCGTAATTAACCTATTATTAGCCTCTATTCTCTTCCAAGATGGCCGGAGGAATGTGTTTGGACCATCTGCGGATAAACTTCACACACATGTGAGGACTCTCTAGAGTAAGCAAGTGAGCCTGTTTAAATAATCCAGGCAGTAAAGACTGTGAGGGAACTCAGCAGAATTTATGAGTGAGGCTAAATGCAGCAACAGACCGCATCTTGCCAATGGCTGCAGTCAGACCACTACCATGACCCAAATTACAGGCACCAGACTAGCCTATCCTCCAAAAATCATTTTCATGCCACACTGCCAATTTCAGGATCACATCAAATATATCTGGATCCATTCCTGGAAATCTTATAAAGTCTGAAAACTGAGTTGTAAAATAAAAAAAAACTGGAAAACACTGACATTTATCTTTTTGTAATTATAGCACCAAGAGTTCGGTCATGGGAACGTTAACTTTATTTTAATACACAGCAAGAATCATTACAGCTTTAAACAATCTGCCTTGAAACTTAGTAACTATCAAATGTTTACTCAGGGGAATACATATGAGAAGGGCTCCGTCTTACAGCTGGCAAGGCGTCATTTTAACGTTCACATCCATGAAGTCTATTTAATGGATAATTTGCTTCTTACCATAGTTAAACGCAGTAAAAAAGATGCACAGTGATTAAGATTTTCCATCATTACCACTCTAATGTGACAAGTCATTAGCTGTGTGACCCTGTAATTTCTGCATCGCAGGACTTAGTTTAAAAAAAAAAAAGTATTTTTCAAAATGAATTTGATTGTGGTGAGATAAATAAGACATGACATACGTAGTAATGTTTTATATAAAGAGTAAACGGAGTCACAACCGCAACAGACAACATTGGCTTTTAAAGCAAAGACATACTTTAAATCTTAGTTCTTACTTTTTGGTAAGTTCCTAAGTATTTTGATAGATTTGAAATTTCTTTCTTCGAAGACACAAATATAATCACACCAAGTAAACAACAAAGCTGTTGAAATCTGTAATAAAAAAGGAAGCTGGATTGTTTATGAAGAAATGGTTCCTGAAAGTCTGTGTGTTGTAACACACATTATAGTAAACTTCATCATACTTTTTAGTTTGTTTCTCTCTCTCTTCTCTCTCGGTCTCACTCACCCACACACTCACAAAATAACAAGGAAGTTGGGAACAGAGAGTGAGATGGAAAAGAAATCTACATTTGCAAAAAATAAATACATCTGCAGCGGCCATAAAAACAAACACGCCCGCAGAAAAAAAATAAATTGGATTTTACAAGACCATAAAACTGTGAGTGATTATTGACACATCCCTCACTAATCTCTGTAAAAACAGTTTTTGTCATCCGATAAATTCTGCTCTGGAGTTCTTTTCGGCTTAAACTGCATATGTCAGCTAAATATTCTGTGTTTTGCTAACAAAGTGTTTGCTTTCATCCGCCGAGTGAAAATCCGAGTGAAAATATGACACAGGCCAGCAAAACCGTTTGGGTCAGTTATGACAACCTCCTCCATTTTTGCCTAAATTATTTTATAGCCATGTCTGATGATGACATAATCTACAATGGCAGGTTACCATTACTGCTGATGTGTTTACCAGGAGCAAAAGTTGATACTAAAGTCTTCATATGCTTACTATCTTGCGTGTTAGATTCTTGGCAAACAGCAGGATAATTAAGCTGATCTCAGCAGCGAGCCAACTCGCATTCGTTATGTTTAGTCTTAATTCTTCTTTGTTCTTTTCTGTTAAGTTTCTTGAAATCTGTGATATATCGTTGGCATTATACCGCAGTAGTGATGGGGGTAAATTCTTAATATAGTGCAGTTTGGAGATCCCAACGGAGCTATTTTCTCTTTAGTGTAAAACCAGAATAATGAGATGTCAAAAATACCATTAAAACCACATCAGTCACATTGTGGTTCTGAAGGTAATAGTGTTTATTTATGCACCTACCCATTCTGTGGCTGTTGCATACTGGCATGGCCCTGTGAGCCCGGAGTGTTAAGTTTAGGCGAGTAGGCAACAGGTTTAATAGCAGGTCCTGAGTTGGCACTACCACCACCTGCTGTAAATGGCCTCGCCATCTTGTTAATGGTTGTGCTGGGGGCAAAGGAGTACTTTGGCTGAACAGAAGCCGGTGCAAGCGAGTCCTGTGAGGGTGTGGAAGAGGGAGACAATGCAGCACAGTGCACAACATGCAGTTAGACATTTGTGACGCGCACTAAAAAGTTCCTTCTGCTGTTGCACAATCCCAGGCTTTATGTTTAGGACGCTTACTGTGCAGCCCAATATTTTCTCATAGCAAATGATTACTCCCTGCTGTAGGAGCAACTCTGTCAAAGCCCGCAGGCTTTTTCTCTGTGCGCACAGGCGGAGTGCTTAAGAAATGTGAACACAGCCATTTTATTTGTGTTGGCAGTAAGCCAAAGACTGGCCAAATAAATGTGCCACTGCCACTGAGGTGAAAACGCTCAAAGTGAGAAACTGTCATATTTGACTGACACGTCTCACTAATGAGATTCCTCACTGAGCATTACGCACAGACTGCAAAAGAGCACCCACTAAAACGGAACATTTATTTTGTATGAGAATTATGTTCCAGCTGCTTCGCTAAAACAGCATGAGGCGCGGAGCAGTTCATGACACCATTGTGCTATTCAAACTGTAATCAGGGCAAGTAGTTCTCAAGGGGTCTGGCAGTGAAACTAAATGTATTAGTATTTTTTTTCTGGTTTCAGGGATTGTGCAAGGCATTACAAAACAGACTACAAGGAATTTCCAAAAATATTCACAACACACCATCCAGCAGACATCTCATTTAGCAATTCACTGATGCTTTGCTAATGCGCAGTGCATGGACCCTGTGAGGAGTTGACAGGTGACTCAGGTGGATCAGATAAATTTAAACACAAAGTGACATAACACACTATTGAGGCCAGTTGTGGACAATGATTAAAGGAAGTTTCGGATTCAATTAATGTCACTGTTGTCTGGCAGCAGACCATGCCAAAGCATCCATGTGTTCACACAGAAGTAAGCTCAGTGTTTCAGACAAATAAAGCCTTACCTTCTGGTCTCCAACTGCTTTGAAAGCTCTGTGGAAAGAAAAAAAAGGTCATTAAAATAGAGTTTGATATAAATGACCCTCAAAAATATACATTTCAACTTGAATAATTACAAGCGTTTGCAATGGTTCACTCATAAAGAAAAGAAAAAAACTAGGACTTTTATCTTCTGGAGAGACTTGGAAAAATACATGTGCATTTTTTACGAGCCGTGTCTTATTGTTGTGCTTTTGTCCATCTTTCCCTTTACATTCTCTAAATACTTAACAGAGAGAACTTTGTTTGAGGCAGTTTTACGATGGACCATGATCAGATGGATTTTAAACAAGTTCAATTCAAACCACTTATCTAAACCACTCACACCATGATGGAGAAAAATGCACTTAAAATGTCCATTATAATTATCCACAGCATCATAAAACTGCATGAGCGTGACTCATGTTTGACTGAACCAAGAAGCAGTACTGGAAAAACTATTGCTAGATGCACTTTGAATTACAGCTTTACCTTTGTTTACGTATCTAAATTGTGGTTTAGATAATTGGATTAAACTGGACATGTTTACTAAGACTGCTTGTGTTTTAAAACCCAAAGGTCTCCATTGTCTTCAGTCCCTGTCTACCAGTATCTCAGCAATTAAACTAAGTGAGAAAAATGGTGGAAGAAATGAACTAAGTTGTTAAGTCCCCAAGTTTTTCTCTGTGGTGGTCCTATAAACACCTCAAGCTTCACAACTTTTCACACCTTTTCACGTAGTCTCCCCTGTCCTTGAATTCACCCCCCACAGGCAAACAAAGCTGCAAGTGGCACAATTTTGTACACTTCTTAACTCTAATCCCAGGATTCACGTTATTGTGGAGCCTTTGCTGACTGGTGCAAAGCGGCAGATAGTTCATTAAAATATCTTCACACATTAAACACACAGGCCCCAAGCTTTAAAATGCCAGTGGCTCCTAAAATAACTAAACATAAAAGCCCTAACATCTCCTGACCACTGTTTGCATGCTACACAAAAATACAACAGGGTTAAGCAGAAATGAACCCGCCCTGCAGTCACCATCATTGTTTCACAGTACAACACAAAACAATAGACACTGCTTCCTGTGTCAGTGAAATGAATATGTGCTCATGTCTTTGCAGGGTCGACCACTGACAATGTGGTCAAACCACAGAAATGTTAAAGACGGAGTTGGATAGATAGAGAGAGAGGAGCGAAGGGGAAACATACTGACATGTCTGTGCATGTCAAATTTCTGGGAAGACAAATCAATGTGACATTCATAGAGCTTCAGCTCATCTTTTTACCACATCTCGAGTCACACTAAAAGCCAGTGAAGAGAACGAAGAGAACGTGTGTGAGAACTGTTCTGTTGCTTTATTTATTCTGGAAAACCAGAATCAAATGAACAAACATGGAAATGATTAAGTCACCACATCATGGAATATGTTCCTTGATCCAAGTTTGACCTGTGTAGAAATTCAATATGCAAACTGTATGAGATCATTTCCTGCCTCATTTCGTGGGTCATTTATTTTTGATGATGCATGTTTGGTTTCAACTTGATGTCAGATAAAATGAGAAGTTTCTCTGCAGAGACTTAAAAAGAAAGAACTCCCATGATGCCGTTATCAACATTTCACAACACACCCCAACCACAACCCTCCAGGCGAGTCACTGGCAGTTAAACACTAAAATATGGACCTAGTGTGTCCTTCTAAATGCTACATCATCTGCTCTCTTTGAAGCCAATAATCTAGTGCTTGTCTATTTTTGAGTCCACTCTTTATAAAAGGCGCAGCATAAAGCCAAAATCTTCCCAATAAAAGACATGAGACGATCATTGGTGTTGAACAAAATGAGGCACTAATCCAAACAATAGGCCATATCTCACCACGCTGCAGCTGTCCTCCTTGACATAAAAGAAACTGTGGATGGCAGCCAAGGTATGAATAAATAAAACTGACAATTGCTCTTCTCTGAGAAGTGTTTCAGGAAAATAATATTTGCTTATCTTGCAATGTAATAACAATAAGAGAGGGCAAGATGAAGAGAGGAGACTGGGGATTCATGGGAGGGAGTCAGAGTGGAAGAATGCTGGACTCCACAAGGAGATGAGAAATAGAGGAGGCAAACCACAGAGAGCAGGAAAGGTATGGCCGCTGTTAAGTAAACATACTGCCTTGTTACAGATCTATCAAAATATTGCACCACTCCCTGTGTGTTCAAGAGAAAAAAACCCATTCTTCTAGTGGAGAGATTTATGACTTCATGACTAATTTCAGACATTAATTTTCTGTTTTTATTGTTCTGGACAGAACGAATGAGACACACAGAGGGCACATCTGGCTCACAATAACTGACTAACTTCTCATCTATCCCTCTGCGTGACGTCACCTCTCTTGATTCCTATCCCCTCACCACAAAACCGGCAAGTTTCTCACTGTCTCTTCTCTAATTTTTCTCCACTCTTCTGCTTTTCCTTCTCACTCTCAAACTCCCAACCCATGAGCACTCTGCTCCCTCTCCCTCGCACTCCTTTTAAGGCATTTAGTAGGTCGAAGTATAGTGTGTGACCTCTATCTGCAGAGGAAAAAAAAAAGAAATACATGCAGCATCAGCACTGTGTTTTGTTGGCTTTATGGAAAAAGGAATTGCAGCCCTCTTTGCTTGCAAAGACACTGATCTTTTATAATAACTCAACCAGATCCAGTAACTCTTTTCATAATAACCTGCTGCAATATTTAGAAACATTAAACTACATATTATGCACAAGATTACAGTGGACGGTAAAGGCTGTAAAGCCGGTGATCCTGCTAAGTTTTACTTTCTCTGTACTCTCTCCTCCACCCACCTTGCCCTTTTCTTATTCATTTCTTCTGCATTATTCTCTCTCTCTCTCTTCTCATGGTTCTCAGGCTATACTGTTTGAAAAAAATGTAATAAAATTTAATAAAACAGTTTTCTTCAACATTGATTCTGGGTTGCAGTTGCAAAGAAAGAGTACTTTTATCTGCAGATTATCTATTTAATCGATTATTTATTTTAGTTAAACAGAAAAGAAACGTCGAGGTCTTCAGTTTCTTATTTTGTGTATAAGGAGATAGAACAAAATTGTGAAAAATTTGAAATCTACGTGGGTGGAAATGGGCAAGAACCTTAGGCAAAGACAAAGATCAGACCGCAAATCCAAGAACAGATTTTTTTTCCCTTTAAGCTTCAGTTCAGCATCGATGAGAAAAAGCATTTAACGCTTTATAAATGACCGTATGGTAGTGCTAGCTGTACCAAAACCTAATTAATTCTTTTTTGGCTTATGGACTAATTCCAGTCAAATCTGTTGAGTAGTTTTTGAAAAACCCTGTTAACTATTGTATTAGACAAAGAGACAAACAGGATCAAAAACTTAACCTCCCTAGCAGAAATAATTACTTTCTTGACAGTGTTTACCAGTAAGGCTGTGACTTGTAAGTAAAATTAAATTGGAGCCAGGTTCAAGTGTAAAACTTATTCAAGCCTCAGGGAGGTACAATAATAGAATGTGCATGATAATGACTTAAATGTTTCTTTTTGAAACCATCTGTCATACTGGGACAAAAATCCAAGGACATCATCTTATCTCTAAGAATAAAGGAGGAAATGTGCTTTGTGTTGATGTATGCTTCCAACCGAGATAAAATACAGGATGAGTGATGGTGGGGTGGTTTGTTGCAGCATGCGCTGCCAGGCCACTTACTTGTTGAGGGTGAGGGTGAGGGAGTCTGTTGCTGCTCTGATCTTGTTCTGTGCCTCCACATGGGTCATATCCTCTGCATTGGAGTCACTGATGGACACCACCCAGTCTCCCACCCCAACACCAGCCTGAGCGGCCTTCCCGCCCGGGGTCAACTGGAGGGAACGAAAACACAGAGACAGAAATTAGAGGAATATGTGGTGAGGAGATTTTCCCGAGACGACATTGAATAGAGAGAAAAAAAAAAAACATACTCTCAGGGACTTTGCAAGGGCCAAAGTACAAATACATAAATATTATGAACACAATAGTAATTCTGCTGTGTTTCTAGTTGTCTCAAACGTGAGACATATTTAAAGAATTGCCTCCTTTTCAGTTTTATTTTGTTATCCTTGGGAGAATGTCATGTTTCAATAAGGAAATGTTTTCCAAACCAGAATTGAAAAAGCACATTACAAAACTTTATCTCAAAACATGTCGGTAGTTAAAAGCAAAACGCAGGAAATCTAAACATACAAAAAGTCGTGTTCACTTGACTTTTCTGTTCCGCCTGTTAACATCACTTAATAATCAACTCAAGGAGTCTATGTGTCTGGCTCTGACAAGCCAATCGAGATACTTCACTCAACACTACCGGGAACAGGCATTATAGGTCATCATGATGTCATCAGTTATCGGCGAATGATTTACTGCAGATGTGACTTAAGGCAATGAGTGAAACTCCTGAAGGCAGCAGACACGAAACATATGTTACAAATAGTCACATCATTTACTGGAACAACCCATCCACGTAGGTCGTCAACTAGTTCCACTGACAAAAGCATGACATCATCCTCTCAGGCTGAAACTCAGCCTGCAGATATATTGAGTCAGAGCAAAGGAGCTCGGAGTCTCATTACAAACAGGAAGAACTTGCCATCGTCTGTATGTAGCAGTGGTTTTTCTACATGTGGACACAGTCCACAGTCTGCCATGTTTTTTAAAAACCACAAACATACACAGTGCTGCTGCCAAATGGCGTTTAGTAAGGGCTTAGTCAGCTTGCCCATGCGGCTTAATGAAACTCGAAACTTGTGTCAAATTCTCAGATAACTGAAGTACAAAGTGTTCAGCATCAGATAAGGGCGCTAGTGCCAAGATTTCTGGCAAAAAACCTATTAGGATTACTCTCTGATGTCATGGATCCCTGCAAATGTTAGCTCATCAAAAGCCCAGAGGATTCAATGGTTCAATCGATAGTTTTCTGCCATGTTCAGCTAAGCTATCACACATGCCGCTTTGATTCTGCACATTAGACATAAAACACTTGCGCGAGCGAGGAGGTAATATGCTTCCTAAAACGATGACAGTTTGGGCCCGAGCGACTACTGGGTGTCCCACACAGACAACAAAGTTATAGCCTGTCTTGAATCAAAACATGCCAAAAGCTAAAAATAGGAAGAAATGCATTCCTCAGAGGCAATCCAAGCTACACTTATTTTACAGCCAAGTTCAAACATCACTTTAATTGCCTTTGATTTGCACTCACTGGAAGCAATTAGAGGGGTTAAAAAATAAATAATTTTTCCATTTCAGAAAGAACTTCAAAGATTTCGAACAGTTTACACTAGAGTAAGACAGCTACGACATGGACACGTGTGACATATTCGGAAAAGAAGCACAGTCTGGCATAACACCACCGAGGTTCACTACACAGTCCTGCTCCCATTTGACTTTACTACTATATTGCATAGTAAAACTTGAGCGCCTCATTATTTTACAAAAATAAACCATAAAAATAAACAATTATTCTGTTAGCCTTAAACAATAACAGATCCCATTAGTTTTAGCCACAGACGCACAGTCAAAGCCCCAGTGGAGCTGTACTTATTTGATGCTGACAGAGTAAACCGTCATTAATCTTTGTAAAAGTAGGGGATCACTAACCAGTGCAGCAGTAGCAGTTTTAAATATGGACAGAAAACTGTCTGAAGCAAGAAGCTTCAGCTATGGGAGCTTTATTCTTGGGCGTCAGACAATGATGTACACCATTATCATCAAAACAGTGAAAAATGTCAAGAGAAGTTTCAGAGGCCTGAGAATTTGTACCAATGAGCAGTGATGCAGTCCAGAGGCTCAAGAAAGCCCGACGTCTTACTTAGACGTTGCCTGTATTACGGTCAACCCGTAAGCATAAGGTGAGAATGAGAAAAGGAGAAAACATATGAAGCCATCGAGACTGAGGGTTGTATAGAAGCTCACACGTGTGTCTGTGTGAGTTGAGCCACTGATGGACACAGACACCTGTGCTCCTGGCTCAGGTTCAGAGTGCAGCTGCTGCCTCACTTGAGAAGGCAGCAGTTAAAGTTGCTGTGCTCAGACCTTTGGTTGGTAGGGGGCAGACGGAAACCCTACACCTCACCACAGCAGTTTGTCAATACGGTGAAGGACAGTGGAAAACATGTTCTTGAGTGCACACTGCAAGCACGGTACTAACATGATGGTGCAGCTGTGACGTATATTAACATCATGTGGCAGCAATACCATAAAGAATGACAATTCGATTTAGTTGGTTCATCTAATGCACATAAACAACAAACAGGCTTCTTGTGTCCAAAAAAAAAAAAAAACATCTGAAAATATGATTGGAGCTCACCTCACACCAGTGGTATGACATTTGTGAAAGTGTAAGCATTCACAACTACAAGATACAGGATTCATAGCCTGTTTCAAAATTTGTTGGCAGAGGGCAGCAGCAGAGCTATTATGGCAAACTATCATATTTCAAAGAATTAGCCAACGTTTCAAAATGCAACATCTTGAATTCACTTATGCAGTGCTTCCCTCGGCTGACCCGACAGGTGAGCCAGGGTCTCATTCTCTCCCTCAGCTGGCTATTCACATTTTTTGTTAAACTAATAATGCACTAAAGTTTATCTACAGCTGCAGATATATTGGCCATGTAACTCTGCACCAGCTCACTTTTATTCTTTCCATGGCTATTTGGGGGCTGAGAGACAGTCTGTCCTTACATCACTCACACAGCACAGCTGATGCAAAGCCATAAATATCCCTCTGAGAAATGGAAAACCCAACCTGCAAGTATGTGGTTGGCCCCATAATGACTGCTGTGAAACACCTAACTCACCTTAAAACGCTGCTGCACTGATCACAACAGAACACATTCACATCCAGCAAGCCACAGCAGAAATGTCCCCTGTGGGGCAATCTATCAGCAAAGTACTAAATTATTAATTCACTCTAACAAGGCTTGAGTTTGTGAGTGTGTGAGAGAGAATGTTTAAGAGTGTACCAGTGATGAAGCAACAAATGGCCTACAAGTCAGGCAAAGACGCACACACACACAAACAGGAATACAAGGCTCAATGATGCATCCAGCTGTGGTGTTGGAGACACATTCACATATCTCTTGACTCACTTATTGACATGACATCATCTGTAATTTCCTGCAAACATTTGATTTTAGTGGAGTGGCATGTGTTTGTCGATAGAAACCAGATGGTGCTCAGGAGGCTCCATTATAGTATCATAATGTTTATGGAATAGCAATGCCACAAGATCTGGGGCAAGATGTATGGAGAAACTCCTCAGAGGAGTCGTAGCACGGACCCAAACTGTGTGAGACTTGGCTGAAGCAGCAGTGAAATGGCGCTACGACGGCATCTCGCTTCCTAAACTTTATGCCTTTCCTGTTGAAACAGGATGTCGGTGCAAACATGTGGAGAGAGATATCGTTTTACTTAAGGTAGACCGAGCTCATAACAAGCTCAAGGTCAGTTTTCATAAGAGGAGCTCTGTTTGTGATAGTGAGGACCTATTGGATGCCTTCTTAACCCATGGTTGACCCATTCGTGAAAGAGCTGCCAGAAGATAATCCTTTCACAGACACTCACATCTGCAACTACACTTCAGAAATACACAGAATCACACAAATATTACACAAAGATATGTTCGACTTACTTTAAATCGAGCAAATGACATAAAAGGGATATTTTACAGATTATTTTGCAAATGGAAATTTGAAACTAGTCATTTAGTCCTACTCATTCTTTGAAGCTGCTGCATAATATCTTCAGTTGCTTTGGAAGAGCTTTGTCAAGTTTGAGAACTGAATCCAGATAAAATTAGAGATATCTCATATCTCTATCTTGGGGGTGTAAGCTACAAATTTATAGCGTACACTTTTGTTACAAACTGGAGGAGTAGCATTTCATTTCAGGCTGTTATGGAAAATGTGGGCTCCAGTGTTTTAGAGCTCACCTTTTACCGCAAGGGAGTAAAATATTTCAGCCTGTGCTTCTTCAATTTTGACATTTTTTTTCTTCCTTTTTCTCTTGCAAAACCTTAAATGCAAATAACAATAACTTATCAATCCTAATAGAAATGCCTTGTCACCAGAGCAAAGTAGCATCCAAACCAACATTCAAATGAGGAAAAGAGAAGCAAATTCAATTTACATGTCTGACTGACCAGTATCACTACGTCGGCTGGAGAGGGCTTCTTCTTTGTTTTTTCTTTTCCTTTAATGGGACAGTGAAGGGTCAAGGTAACTTTAAAAAGTTAGATGTTTTAAAACACTTACTAAAACAAAAATGACTAAAGAAAATTGTCTGTTTCCCAAAGAATGAAATATTTATGCTACAAAGTGTCAAATAAAAGTTAGCAACCTATTTATCCAGTTGATGAATGGGTGTATCCATGTTATACTTGGTCAAAAAGTTATTTTTCCTGTCACAGTGACTTAACAGTTTGTCTTGGCATGATCTCCAGTCCTCTGATCTCACTGGAAAAGTATTCCAGTGAGACTGGGGGAGTCCGTCATATGGATGAGAGAAGTGAGTGTGGGAGACATATTAGACACAGACGGGAGACAAGAGGATTGTCTGTTGGCAGCGACAGGGTGGATACAAGAAAAATGTCAGGAATGCTGAGAAAGCATAGTTTTCCAGTCTCACAGAGAGAGGAGGAAGGAAACATGAGCATTCATGGACCACAGAAAGCCATTTACTAACTCACACACAAACACAAGAAGAGGTAACCGGTCACGGACCCACAATTTTCCAAAAAAAATCAATACAAGATGATCAAAATCCCCATTTACAAACATTTAAAAGGTAAATGACTAAATATGAAGTTACTGGCGTCTCTCGGTCTCCCACAGTGAGACCCAACTCAGATTAATTGGATAACAATGAGCTCTAAATAAATGCACTGTCTCAAACAACACTAACTGTCATCTAATCTTTACAAAAAACCCTTAAACGTATCGATCTCTCAGAACTTATCGCTTTCGATCTCTTTGCCTCAAAGCGTTTTATTGAGGCTTTTGTCGTGTCACTCCTCATGCTCTTTGCTGTGTAATCGCCTTTAGCTTGACTTGCCTTGGTTGAGATACTTATCTCATCAGCTACAAGCCAGTAAAGAAAGACCACCCACTAAATGTACTCACTGAATGCAGGCCTGACTTTTCTTCCTGTTGCTAAGGGATACTGTATATGTTTATGGTTTACGTCCCCTTGTTGGGTTGTTTTCATCCTCCACAACTATGTGATTCACCGTCCAGTCTTTTATGACAATTGCGAGGAGAACCAATGATCCCTGAGAGGTGAAGAGAGAAAACCTGTCACAACTTTATAACTCCTGTACCCTCAGGCCTGCATAGACTGCTGGAACAAGCCGGGGAGATATAAGCCACTGACCAGCTATTAAAGCTGCAGTCATTGAAAAACTAACAAAATTTATGAGGAGGGTGGTGGAAAATGGCAAATACAGAAAACATAGCCTAGTATTCTGGAAAATCATCAGCATACAGAACTTGTCTGGACTGCAGAAAAACTGGCCTCCTGCACTGACTGATTACTCAACATAATCAATCTACAACCAATGACTCACCCACTGTCAACCTTCAACCTACTGTACACCTTGCCCGTCTAGACTGAAATTCCTGTAAGTCAACGCCTATATCCCATCAAAAATCCCTGCTTTGTTTTCCGGCCGTTTTTCAAATGAGGTTTTAACATCTGTTTGGTCTTTTATGGGCAGAAGAAAATGTTTCTTGTCACGAATCCAAGGGGAACATTGTGTTTCTGACTCGCAGTGCCTGCCAGAGAGCAGAGCAGATACAAGACATGTACTGACAAGGCTGGTGATAACTGCTGCCCTCAACACAGGATTACGCGCACCTCAATGTGATGCTACTTAAGACAGACTAGACTCTGAAAACCAACCTAACCAAAGAGATCACTACTTCATCTTGTTCTAATATGAGGGCAGTGTGACATTTTTTGTAACAATTAAAACCCAAAGAATCCAGAGCAAAGATAAAAGTCACAATGTCAGTCAAGTTTTGACTGACTGATATAAACTTTGTGAGGCAAAGGCCAAGTCTGACCTATATATAATTAGCTATTAAAACCCAATTACCTCTGAAATAGGAAACTGCAAATATCAACAGAACTGATGAATTAATGAATGTAAATCACTCTAACATTTATAGATCACCACAGCCTCTAAGGTAGCAATATAACAATGCCAAAGGAGAATGAGCGCATAATAAAATGCCAGATCTGTGCGCAATGGCTGGCAGCAACGTTGGAGTCATTTTATGTGTGTGCATGCGTGTGTGTCTGCGAGTGTGAGACCATGTGTGTTTGTCAGGCAAAGCAGCACTGCACTTATAAGGCCTGGAAAGTAGTAGGCGCTCGCCTCAATAGTAACATTAGTTTATAAGAGTATTTGAAAATTCATCCAGTGAAGAGGTAATGACCTAACATGGAGAGTACACAGCACCACAAAGCAAGTGACTGCATGTCCTTGTGACCAGTGAGTGAATAGCATTGATGCAAAGGTGCTGCATGTTAGAACTGACTGTTATGAAAATGAACCAAACATGCTGCAGATAAGATGTTTTCTTTTGTACATTTAACAAATGCCAACATACATGTGCTCTGATGGGGTCATTCTGAGGTGATCGAGCTTGTATTGAACACTCTGAACCACTCTTGTGAATAGGACAGGGCTTTTGTATAAAAGCATGCAGGATCATCAACATCTTAAAGGAATAATTGTTAATGCTGAGCTTCAAGAACAGTGCAAAACTCACAGTACACACAGTACAAAAGTTGACTCCAGTAAAAGATTCTTACCCTTGACACGGTGAGGGGCATGCTGAAGTCCTTGCCGCCCTGCAGCCTGAAGCCCCAAGGCGCTGGGCCACTGAGGGTTACCGAGTATGCGTTCATAGCCTTGAGAAAGAGAAAAGGGGAAACAGTGTCTTAATTAAACTGAAAGCCCGGAAAACATTTCCAAGGACAAACATCCGTTTTTTCATCCACACAGCATAGCTCCAACTCAAATAAACGTTCAGTTTCATGGCCTAAATGTTTAAAAACAAAAAAAGCTCTGTTTTGCAAATAACCATGTTATATTATTAGATTAAATGTGTCTTGTGGCAGGAATAATCTATCCAACTCTTAAAACTGTACTTTTTGCAGACAATTAAATAGCAGCAGTCCAGCTAGAACAACACATTCTTGCATTTATCAACACACAAACGAATAGGTCGTCAACCCTTGTGTCATAATCTGCCAAGAGCGTTTCTGCGGAAGGTATCAAAGTGCACTACCATGCATGCAAATAACTACCCCACAAAACATCAGCACCATAAATCATCTGCACAGTAACAAAAGCGGCAATATTTAAAAATGATCTTCTTAACTTCTGTGAAAATAATATTTCAATCAATTGTAATCAACCATGGGCTCATTTACACACGACACACAAACTTGATATTCTATATTTTTTGATATTTTTGATATGAGCACTAAAGCTATAGAAATATGAAAACACTGTGAAACAACTTAAGTCGAGCTACTTATTGACACTGGATGGCATAACCAGGTATTTTTAAGAACCAAAGGCAACTTGAGATGCAGGGCTATGTCACTTTGCTCTTCCTTGCGAGTTACAGCTGTACAACTGACCTCTGTACCTGCACCCTTTACTCCTGCCCATGCCCCCCTCCTCCTGCCCCCATCCCTCCCTCCAAGCCCTAGTTATCATCACTCTTCATGACACACGGCTGGCTACCCTAGATATCACCATGCAAAACCTACCTTGTCCTCAAGGGCCGGACGCTAGCCCAAACCTGGGAGAAAGCTAGAGAGTCAGTAAGCTGGGGCAAGCAGATTCTCTCTCTGTTGGCAAACCCTACCCCCCAACACTGTCTGTGACACAGGCAAGCCCTAGCCTCTCCTCACTCCTCAGAGGCTATATAAGGAATGTAAAACTACACCAAACTATTTCAGCCCAACACCCACATGAGTCACAGAGCAAGGGGGGGATGGGGGGTGTAGAGGAGGACGGGAGAGGTAACGTCAGCTACCCTTATAATTCTGGCAAAAGCCTACTACATAAAAGTCACTGCACCTTTTTTTAAAAAGCACACTTAAGAAGCAGGAGACGGCCACAACTCAAGTAACGTTTATGGACCTCTGCATTCCTTCTTGAGGGCATGAAACACAGCACAACCAATTCACCAATTATATTATATTAACATCACATTCTTAAAGCAACAGAAGAGCAAACTAACAAGGAGATAGAGAACTAAAACAGGGGTGTGGTATTTAAAAAAGGGGGGGAAAAAAACTATAAAGCAAGCAGACAAGAACTTCAAATAACTCCATCAATAAAACCTGCACATCTGCTAATTTGGTGGAAGCTCTTTCAACTATTTTAATTTGTATTATCAATGCACTTACTACAAAGAAGGGGGGGAAAAAAAAAAAGAACAACAGCCTTAATTATCTAAACTTGTATTAGTTCAGTGTCACTTTTCTCACATTACACCTCCTACAGAGAAACCCAGGAGACGAGAAAATTAATTATGGAATAGACTGCCTGAGACAATAAATGGAAGAAGAAAAAAAAACCCATAGAAGCAACAGGTAATGGAGGTTAGATCTCAGTTGTGATTATACTTAGTAATTTTAATAGCTAAACAGATTAATATAAAACAGTGGAAGCAACAGCGTGAATCTGGATGTATTTCAGTTAATTAAAAAAATAACACCCTCTACATTAGAAATCATTAAATTAAGCTAATGAATATGTTAGTTATGTGTGTGGTTATAGTTACTCGTTCAAATGACGTTGTCCCTGTTTATGGTCTTGCTATTTATACTCCCCTATGGTGTCACTACACTACAGTATTTCTATAGGAACTTTTGTTGAATGCTGTCCTCGACTACACGGAATAACACGCATATTTAATTTTAAGCTAACAGGCTACACAGTTATGAGCTTATGGGACTTATTTTTAAATGGACACATTGTGTCCAAGACAATAATTTGCAGCAGGTAATTAAAGGCTACACTGTGAACACTGAGGACTGATAATACACACACAGCAGACCTTAACCTTTTTTTTTCTTCTTCACAGTAACAATAGAGAAGGAAGCAGAATGGTACAAGAAAAGTGGAGAAACTCCCGGTTGTTAAAAAAAAAAAAAAAACTAGTTTGCATAATGTTGCACAGCTAGGAGCACAACACAACACAACACAACACATTCAACAGCTCCCACTGAGTGAAAAGTTGGGTTTAAAAAGAAAGAAAGAAAGAGAAAAAGCAACACCACGTACAAAGGAATGCATTGAAGTGTTTGAACAAATGAATTAGCTTACCTCCTGTCCTTCCCTCTGTTCGCCAGACATCACGAGTCTGTCTACCGGATAAAAAAGTCTCTCGGTAAGTCGACTAACTTTCGGACTTCCTTAAAGCGGACGTCAGGAAGCCACCGTGGATCCCCTTGTTGAGCAGCGGGATCATACCCTCGAATTCTTTTTAGCAGGAGTCGCTGAAACGTCAGAAGTCACATGGCTCGATGCTTAATTTCATACGGCGGCTATAAAACAGGCGAGGCCGAGCTGAGCTTTCATCTCTGAGACACCGTCCTCTGTTTATTTATTACAAACTGACTGTTAATGACTGTTAATAAAACAAACGAACAAAACAAACAAACATGTGAGAATGTTGCCAACACAACATCACACAAAATAAATTGATAAATATTTTTCAACAATACCTGGACACTATACACTCCACTACATTTATCTGACAGCTGCAAAACATATATGTTTAAACTTCCTTTTTATTGATTTTTTAAAAAATATTTTTAAAAAATATTTTAAAACTTGTATTTCTGTATTTCCATCAAGTCCACTGTCAAGTGTAAAGTGTATTTGCACATATGCCAATGAGTAATGACATCACTGGTTATTTACATTAATTTAAAGTTGTAGTGCTTTTATATTTGTGATGGATTATTTGTTATTTCTTCATTTCTTCAGGAACAGGTCTGAACACTTGAATACTATTGATAGATGTGTATCGATCTGTTATATGTAATGATCCGTCCATTCTCTAAGTCTAATAATGTCTAACTAAATGAAGATTTAAGAGATTTATTTCCAGAATCCGTCATCTGATTCTTATTCTCTCTCTCTCTTAATGTTCTAGTTTTTACATTGTATCTTCACATTGTAGCTATTTATAAATGAGAACAATGAGAATTTAAATTCCTTATGTGTTCACATACTTGATACTGATCCTGGAGCTACCGCGGGTACGGAAAGTATTGAGACACCCTTAAAAAGCAATTGGGTGAGAAGACCCTTGGTGGGAGAGGTAAAGAAGAACCACAAGATCACTATGGCTGAGCTCCAGAGATGCAGTGGGGAGACAGGAGAAAACACATGAAGGACTCCCAGACTATGCAAAATATGATTCTCTGGTCTAGTGAGAGCAAGTTTGGACTTTTTGGCCTTAAGTGGTACATGTGGAGAAAACTGGGCACTGCTCATCACCTGCTCAATACAATCCCAACAGTGAAACACCCTCACAGCATCATGCTATGGGGGTGTTTTTCAGCTACAGAGACAGGACAACTGGTTGCAACTGAAAGAAAGATGAATGCGGCCAAGTACAGAGATATCCTTGACAGAAACCTTTTCCAGAGTGCACAGGACCTCAGACTAGGCCAAAGGTTCACCTTCCAAAAAGGCAATGACCCTAAGCAAACAGCTAAAATAACAAAGGAGTGGCTTCATAACAACTCTATTACTGTTCTGGCCCAGCCAGAGCCCTGACTTAAACCCAACTGAGCATCTCTGGAGACCTGAAAATGGCTGTTCACCAGTGTTCAGTATCCAATCTGACAGGACTGGAAAGGATCTGCAAGGATGAATGACAGAGGATCCCCAAATAGATCCCCAAAAAGAAAAAAAAAAGAATTTTAAATGATTTTAGTAAATGGCTGCAATATAACAAAGAGTGGAAAATTTAAGGGGGTCTGAATACTTTCTGTACCCACTGTATGCCCTCATATCACTGACGAAATGTCTCGGATGAGACACAACAACATGTCTCCATTAACCCTAGAATGAGCAGGAGATGGGGATGAAAAGTTGAGGTCACATTCACTTTAAAATTGTTTGCTGAGCCGCTTCTCATAAATTTAATGTAAAACTGTATTTTGACCATTATTATTATTATTACTAGTAGTAGTGGTAGTTGTACAAGATAAAGTGATATCAAGGTTTAAACATTCAGTTTCATTATGCTTCTGTATTCTTACTGCTGATGAAATACACGTGGACAGTCTGATAAAAGCGATGCGGCGGGTGACCAGCAGATGGAGACACACTGCAACCAAAAAGGGAAATGGTCCCTCAGGTTGCTGCCCTACTTCATCATCATCACAGCTGCTGGACAAGTGGAGAAATCATGAATCATCAGTGAGGGCCGTTAGTCGAGGCTTTGCTTGTTTATTACTAACGATTTAATTGTCGATGTCACTTCCCACAGTCATCTGTTAGAATAACTGATACTCGGGGTTAAACATTGAAGTTGTTTATATTAACGTCGCAGGGCTGGTGGCCTACATCTGGTGGCTTCGACGTTAGCTAGCTAATTCTACCGAGCTCAGTTTAAACTTGTATACACTTTTGTGAAAGATGGCTGACAACGGAGCACACCCGACTGAAGAGGACCCGGCCGCAGCTTTCCTGGCTCAGCAGGAGAGTGAGATAGCGGGAATTGAGAACGACGGAGACGGATTTGGGGCGTTGGAAGGAGCGGACGCTGAACAGCCGGTTCAGCCGCAGACGGTCAACTATGGCAAGTTTGGGACTGAGCTAACGTCAGCCTCAGCTAGCAACAATAGCTGCTAACTAAACAGGCTAATAGACCTACCGGTATCTGAACTGGGCTGGACGGAGTTAGCGAACAGTGTCCCCCGTCCATATGTAATATATACGTAACAACAGCAGCATGACGGAAATTTAGTCAGTGTGCTGTGACTTATCTGCTCATTTACAAGTGAAAGTAAAGCAGCGTTAGCTTTGTGGATTAGCTAGTGTAGCTGAGAGAAGCGTTTGTTTACACATTGACAGCGTCGGTTAGTAAACGTTAATTGAGCTCATCGTTCTGATGCTGTTACCATGGAGATAACTATGTAACTGCCACACTAACAACTAACTAATCCTGACTAAAACCATACAACAAAGTGAAGCTGTCCAGTCGTCACAGACCTATATATTATCAGTTAACCGTGTGCGCCTTTCCGGAAAATCCTGTCCTGGTAACTGCCAAAGCTACAGAGACAACATCGGTGCCGAAACAGGTGTTGCTGCATTTCTGAAACCTTAAGAAAAACTGTGACGTTTGGTGTAAAGGATAGTGTTAGGAGGAAGGAAGGCATTTATCCAGATGGTGAGAAAGAGTGGCTAGCTGGAGGACTCCTGGTAGGTCAGCTTATCACTAAACTTTGTTTTCTTATCACCATGTTAGACGGTTTCGAGGATGAGTCTGCCACAGTAAATGGGGTGATGTTTCAGGTGAGTTTAACACACATCTGTAGCCTATTAACTAGTACTAGTATATAATGTAACTATATATATACTATAACTAGTATTAACACAGATAGACTAGTTATGTAACTAGTCTATCTGAGAGTGTGTGTGTGTGTGTGTGTGTGTGGTTCAGTTATATTGAGATCCATCCAAAATAATTTCATCCAATCATCAATCCCAATTGTGCATCCTTGTTTGTCATGAATGATGAATTTATGATTTACCCAATGGTTTTATTATTATCATTGTTTTTTTTAAAAATCTGCATGTTATGGAGTAAATGTGTCTTGTTCTCCTGAAGGAGTCTAATGGCCCAACAGACAACTACGCAGCCATCGCCCAGGTGGATATTCAGAGACAGGAGCCAGAAAGTTTACGCAAGTGGAGGGAGGAGCAGAAGGCGCGCCTCGAAGCATTAGGTGAGTACAGCTGGTTAGTCATCGTGTGACCTTTTGCATTTCCTACTTGGTCGCTACGATGAATCACTGTGATTTTGACACGTAGCGCTTCGTGGTTTAGCTTTGAGACCGATGATGTAGCATATCTTATGATGTCAAGTGCCGAGTTAATAATAGTATGTCAGGTCTTTTCCTCTGTGTCTCCTGTGCTGGTTACTCACTGTCTGTGCTGCTCTCTGCTGTTTCACCCTAACAAGACTCAGCATCCAAGGCAGCGGAGGCAGAGTGGAAAGAGAAAGCCAAGAAGGAGCTGGAGGACTGGCATGTGCACCAGAATGAGCAGATGGAAAAAAACAAGGCCAACAACAGGTTAGCGTCTGACGCGTCGCCTGTTAACATGCAGAGACATAACAGTTTAGATTATTGTTATGAGGAGATGAGGCCATTATCGCTCCATGAACACTCTGTATTCAGCTTAACAACTCCAAGTGTTGTTTCTTAGTAGAAATCACTCAAATTATTTTTACTAAATATGTAATGTCCTGCAGTGCCCAGCCTCACAAACAATATATCAACAAGACTAAATCATGATAGCTGGACCTGCTGCATCAAGGGATCAGCTGTTGGAGGGATTTGTATTGTGTGAAAACATCATGTTTAAAAGTATTTAAAGTATTAGTCATCAAACATGTTTACATGTTGTATAAAGATAACGTTTCCTCTACTTTGATTTTTTTTTTTACCTTAGTAAATATCATGGCCTAAGCTCATATAAACACTGCATCCTTTTTATCTCGACCAAGCTAACCTGTTCTTCTCTCACACTTTCCAACAGACTCTGTCCAAGTCTGGCACGGTATCACTCTGCATCTGTGGCTCTAGATTTGGCTAGTTTCTACTAGTGTGTCTGTAAAGGCGCTGAGAGACAATCCTCTGATGAGATGTTAGTCTAGAACTCTGAGTCCAATTAAAAAAAAAAAAAAAAAAAAAAAACCTGGAAAACAAAACAGGAAGTATGCTAGTTGAAAGGAATGCAAAACCAGAAAATAAACATCACTGTTCTCATTCATGATAGCAGAAAAGTCTGTGTGTTTTTTTCCATTGGCAAGGGTTTATTACAGTAGTAGAAAGATCATTGTCACTTTTAGACCAGTTTTAACTTTTACAATTTTCTTTTTCACCTCATTGGGAATGTTTCTCAGCCGCTTACATAATCCTTTTGATGCAGACCCTAACTTTTCTTTGCCTGTTGTTTGACACTGAACCTGTTCTCCTCTCTCCTTCTTTTTCCTGCTTTCTTGGCCTTGCCTGTGTACTAGGATTGCTGACAAGGCTTTCTACAAACAGCCCAACTCTGATGTTATAGGCTTTGTGTAGGTTTAGAAATCTTATGCTTTTTAATATTGTATGCCCTGCCCTGCAAATTACCATCTTCACTCAATGCATGCACCAGCATTTAAACTACCAGTCTGTTTTTGAAGACCTAATAGGGTATTTCTTGCATTTTATTTGATTGTTACACAGGCCATAGGTCATAATAAATAATGAACATGTCTCCAACAAAGATATGGAAATGCATGAAGTTATTGTGGATATTATGGTGCGATTCATGAGATTGAACTTTGTGTTTGAGCACCATAATTGACTCAGACAGGGTTTGCCGTTGTGTGAACTAATCTCTGTAATATTGCGTCTCGTTCATATCCATCTCTGGTTTTCCCTCCCACCTGTAGAGCATCGGAGGAGGCTTTCCTGGCGGAGAGCGACGGCGACAGTCCAGGATCTGAATGGGAGAGAGTGGCCCGTCTCTGTGACTTCAATCCCAAAACCAACAAACAAGCAAAGGATGTTTCTCGAATGCGTTCTGTCCTCATCTCTCTCAAACAGACACCTCTAGTTCGCTAGAGATGGTAGTGGAGAGAATTTTGTTCTAGAAACATTGCCTTTTCAGTTTTAACCTCACACGATATCGAAAGAGTTCTTATGCCCTTTTCCGTATAAATTCCTGGTATGTTTATAACCTTTGAAGACTCACCGCCTTTCTTGATGCCTGTTATATTAAAATAATATACATAACCTCACTCTCTTGTGAGAAGATGAAGGACTGCTCTATGGTTGTGACATCCTGTAGCCGGTCATTTTTGTTTCACTGTTATGTTACATGAGAAAATATTGTTACTGTAAGTTAAACATTTCCTTCCTTTTTAACTTATAAATTGTTATTGGGTCAAGTTTATTGCATGCCTCTGCCAATATTTTGGATGCACAATTTTATGATTTTATAAATTTGCATTTTGGTCACTGTCAGACACTTACTTATTGAGCACTGTTAAAAAGATTGTAACCACTTCTGCCACTTCTGTAAAATTCTAAACACAAATTCATTGTTCACATTTGTTGTGTTACATCCCCGACTGCCAAATTGAAGATAGCTTGCGTATTTTTCACGTACCTAAACTTGTGGCCTTTTTAATCTCGCTCTTCTCCAGTTTTGAATATTTGGCAAGATTTCCTCTTTAATTAGGTAAGATTCAAAAGACAAAAAAACAAAAATCACGACCAAAGATTTGTGCTATCTTTTATTTCATTCAGTACGGCTCATCTGATTTTTTTTTTCTTCTTTTTTGGTTCAATCCACTGGTCTTCTCTGCAAAATTTTTATGCACCATTTTATGTTACACTAATTGTGTTTTTATATTCTTTAAGCAGCGGTCAATAAGGTTTCAGTCTCAACAGTTACGTCTGCACATTGTTTCACATGTTGCCTATTTGGACATTAAGAATAATGGAAAAGTGAAAGTGAACAGGGAACTAGAAAATTAAAATGGTGAAATACAATCATGTAAGAAAAAAAAAATCAAGTTGTCCTCAAATATCAAACTGGAGATGATTACTTGAATCCTAGTTTGTCCAGCCGAAGTGTGACAAGCTGAAATTGTATGTAGCCCAGTTTCAACATCCACCCTCGTACGCTCTCAGAGCTGCTTCTCTGAAGGTGTGTTTGAGGAGTTTGCCCATTATTTTTTTTTAGCATTCAGATGTTGGAAATATTGTGCTGGTCTATGAAGGTATGATTCAGATTTTTTTAAGGGACGGATGTTGCATTTTACTGGTCACCGAAACACCTAAAATCTTCGTCCTATTTCAGTCCTCTCCCTTTAAAATAAAGTCTGTGTTCACAATAAACTTCCCCATTAAATAACTTGTTTAATAAAGGTTGGATAAGAAATAGATGTTCCCTGAATACTGCTGTTAGTGTGATTTTTTTTATTATTATTATTTGTTTTATTTCAAGTACACATGAGACACCAGGCTCAGAAAATATTTGACAGGACAGAGGGTTTTAAATAAATCATTTCTGAAACAATATTGGGAACATTTGAAACCAAGTTCAGAATGAACAAGAAACCTCATTCATAGTGATCAGATTTTTTTATAATTATATATATTTTTATAACACAATTAAAGAAAAGTTTAGCTCCCTCCCATGGTCTTGAGAGGAAGCAATAATATAAAAATAATAATACAAACTGTTCTACAGTATGAGCTTGAAATAAAATATGTTCCTGTTTTATAGCAACAAATGCAGTTGGCCTTGGATTCCAAATTGTATATATTGTTTGAATCAGTCGAGATCAAGATCAGCCCAAATGCGTGGTGGATCTGGTGCAATTCAAGCAGCATGGTGATGGATGCATGGATGACGGCAGAGCTGCAGGATCCGTTCGTCTTTACTCCTTAGGTCTTAAAGCTGTGGCCATTACACCAAAGATAAGGGCAGCGATGGTGAAGCCTTGTGCAGCAATACGTCCCCTCATCATCATCTGGGACTGTCTGGTGTCTCCTCTGTGTAGAGAACGGAGGCCGAGTGCGAGGACTACTGCTGTCGCTGCACATCCTGGAGGAAATAAAACGTTTAGAGACAAGAAATTAGAGAACGATACCCAGATACTGTATCCGAGGTTATGGAAAGATGAAAACCTAAAGAACAGTTCAGACACTGTTTTAGCCACTAGTATTAGTTACTACATTCTTAATACTGAATGGTAATTTTGCTCAAACCAATCCAAAGACAAATCTCACTTCTAAAGCCTGATACATCAAATAATGATCAGAAAATTCTACATAGAACACACCTTCCACCTTCTAACAAGTTACCAAACAAATTACTGTGTCATTTACTATGTTATTTTATGTTTATTAGCCTACATAACATACACGTTGATCACGTTGATAGAGGTCATATGATAGTTGGCTGTAGCAGGCACAAGACTGTATGAATATAATGATATTTACGTCACAATAAGTTGTGGAAACGCAACCAAATGTACAAGAGGTTAGCTACTTTCTCCTGAACGATGGCTAATGTTTTTATAAGTTCATACACACCCCAGCTGCATGTGTTAAATGTTACAATGCTAAGGTGGAATAAAAGGTCATTGATTTGATTAATCGTCGAGGACGGACCGTACCTCAGTGCTTCACTTGTGTAACAACACTCTGCACCGCAGCTTGTATAACTCACCTATGGGGACGAACGGGTTCTCCCTGGTTTTTCGGTTGAATTTCTCCCTAAACGTCTCATCTCTGATCATCGGTGAAGCTGTGAACTGACTCGGGTGCGGAGGCCCGAGCGGAGGTCCTGACAGCGGTGTTTTGGGGTCAGATCCCGAGAACGTAACCATGTCTGTCTCTTACACTTTGACTGCGAAGTGCGTGACCGAGGAACTAAATAACAACACTTCCGGCTACATTCCAAAATAAGAGTCTCGACAAGCACACTCAAAGAATAAAAGCTTGGGATGTTTTTCCACTTTAACGTGTCTCCTCCTGGCGTCTGCTGTCTGCAATGAATATGGACATGCACATAAAAATAGCTTCCTAACGTTCAAAAGGAAAACATTAACGTGCTTATAACTACATAAAACATAACATAATCATAAAAAAACTGTAATTGCTGTTGCTTTAATAACTACCTACGTTCTGAACATTACATAACCCTACGATCCTCTGTCTAGTTGGTATTATCTTTATAGAGCCTTCAGTGAAATTAGTAATAGTTTTGAGAATAAAATGAAGCCTTCGGGTTCAAATGAAGTCTGAAACGGTGTATACCATCATGTACTACAATCCTAATTTTATTTGATAAATGAATATTTGCTCTAGACGGAAAGATTTTTTATGATGTATTCTGTGGCGTTGGCATCGACAGGTTTCTGTGGTAAGGACCAGTATAAACCTCTAGTATGTGGTTCATACACTCCACCAAACCAGTTGGACCATCCATGCATACAGATATGAAGATAACGGCAGGATTTTAATAAGTCACAAGGGAAATGGTTTCCAGAATAATCCCCACTTTTACCACTGAGTGGCAGCATTGTGTAAAATTCTATATTCCAACTATTACTTCATATGAAACAGATGCAGTTTTATTTTAGGTTGGAAACAGTTGTGCAACCAAAGAAGATCCTTGCTTTTCAGATTTGGTCAGATTTCATTAGCGTTTCAAATTCAGAGCAGCCCTTCCAGCCTGCTTCAACAAAATAAATCTTTATCTATTAACAATCTCTACGTTAAGAGCATTTTGAGATCTGATTGAGTCCTCAAATAGCCAAAAATTAAATAATTTCATTAGATTAAATGTGTTGATATCTTGTGAAGGCACAAAAGTTATATTTTCATTTAAAACATGCAAATAAGTGAAGAACATTGCCACACAAAACAGAAAACAATTACTTTTCAATCTTTTTATTGAATATTAAGGTAAATTTTTCACATTAATACAGGCTACATAAAGTAGAGCCACTATACGACATGAAATTTACTCTCATTTTAACCCTTTTTAGTATGTAAACAATTATACATGTATTTACCACTCTAAAAGGTTCTGATTTCTCTTTCTCTTTAGGTAATCATCATCTAGTTCTGGGCCAAGTTTAAATAGCTACTTCATGTTGAGCCCCCTGCAGCCCAAGAACGGTGTATGTGGGTTTAAGTCAAAATCGCTAAACTACGCAGAGAATGGGTCCTGTCGAACAGGTGATCGCGCATGTTTGTTTGCATCGTCGGGACACTGATAACAGCTCTCGCCCTAATTCTTCTTTTGTTGTCTGAGATAGGCACATCAAAGAATAGCGTCAAAGACTTCCAATTCTTCAAACTTTGCTCTGCACTCTCAGGTCTCTACTTAAGTTGACATGTATGTTTTTCTTTTTTCTTTGTCTTGTTCGGTCATATTCGTCAGTTGGTATTTCATGTTTGCGCTGTGGTGTCATGCTGTGTGCGTTTGATTGCTGTGGACGCCGTCTAGTTGACGTGGTTCAGGTGCACATTGCCCACATGAGGTGCCCAGGTACCAGGCCACACCTGTAGGAAAGAGGATCAAAAAAAGGGGATGTATTATTATCTGACTAATAGTAGTAATAAAAGCTTGACATTTTAAGCACATGATTTAAACAGTTTGGGTTTGGTAAAAGAACATTACCTGCTGTTGTGGGTCAGAATTATCTGCATTGTTTGGGACCACTTTGATGATGGGGCTCCATGCAGGGTCACCAGCGTGCAAACCATTGTACATCGGTCCCCCTGGCCCCTCTGCCATTGGAGGATGAGGTGGCAGCATAGTCCCTCCATACAGTGACATAGGCATTCCCTGAGCAGACAACAACAGTGCTGTGTTAAAACATGTACATGAAAGGGACAGAGATTAAATCACCTACAGAGCTGTGGCTTTGTGTTACCTTTTGGAAATCCATGTAACTGTTGGGCAAATGCTGAGGCTGGTGGTAGTTGTTAGCAGGGTTTGCGATGCCTGTGTCGTCCTGCTCCATGGGCTGGTGCTGAGAGAAGGCCGATTGTTCTGCCTGAAGCTGAGGATGCATCATGTGGCTGCTCATCAGCGGCTGGGACCAACCGGACATAGCCTCTGTACCAACATACACAAGAGGATTTTCGCGTTAATCACTGATCACAATTAATTAATTAATATTGCTAGAGAAGTATTTTCTGAAACATTATGATGTCACAGTGAAGTTGATCATTTGGGTACAAAATTAGTGTATTACATTTTCAGTTACGGCTGAATCATGAACATCTAATTCATCTGTGAGCCAAGGTGAACATCTGTGCCAAATATAAGAGGTTTCCCTCAAGCTGATTCTGAAGTATTGTGTTCACAAGGCCAAATATGTGACAGTGACCTTGACATTTGGCCTTTACCAAATGTATTGTAATTAAGTAAGTGATTCTTGTGTCAAATGTTATCAGATTCTCTCTGGGTTTCCTGGAAAAGATTGTGTCCATAAAGGTGACATCACTTTGACCTTGACTTTGATCTTAATTCAAAATTAAACTGTTTATATGTCAGTGGTCACTCAAGGTGTTCTTGAGATATTGTGTTTAGAGCCATATTTCTTTGTGAGGTAACAGTAACCTTGACCTTTGACCAGTTCAACCTTGAACCCAAGTGAACATCTGTGCCAGTTAGAACTACATTCAAGACGTGAAGTCCAGAAGAATAGTGAACGACAGCAGACAACCAGAAAACATTATACCTCCATTTACAGCTGTCACAGCTGTGTGGAGGTAATAAAAAAAAAAAAAAAAAGTTGTTGTACCTGAAGCACTGCCAACCCCAAACGACCAGATTCCTCCCTGTCCAACAGATGCTGTATAGCTGGTAGTGAGGAGTGGCGGGTTGACTGAACCCGTCTGCCTGATCCTGGCCAGCCGCTCCGTGCCGATGGGTGGAGGGACCTTCCGGTCCTGCTGCGAGGAGGTGCCAGGCTTGGGTTGGGGGGGAGGGGCCACAGCTGAGGTGGAAAGGGCGGAGGACGACACTGTAGAGGGAGGTGGGACAGGGGATTCACCTGGTGGAAAAGAGATGGTATAAGAAGGAATTATTAGGAGCAAGTCAAATTCACACATCATCAAGTATTGACAAAATACACATTTATATCAGCTTCAGAAAATAAAAGAAAACCTAGAGAACGTGTGTTGATTTATGATGTGACCCAAGTACCTGATGTAGACGCACTCCATGGGTGAGGTGAAAAGTGCTGTCTGCTGAAAGAGGGTGTGCCAACTGCTGCTGGACCGTGCAGATACACAGGGCTGCCAGAGATACTGGTGGCATAACTGGTCAAAGCTGTGGATACAGAGACAGAGACAGCTCAATATAGTGCCATTTGTACAATACTACTTTTTTTTTTTTTTTAAGATTCTTAAGTTCAATCACAACAAACAACCAAATGAAAATCCACAGTCATACCGATTGGGCTGTTGACCATCCTCTGGGAGGCAGAGCGGTAGCCAGGAGCTTTGGAGCTGTCTGGAGGAGGTGGGGGCATCATATTCTCCATTTGGCCCATGCTCATGTACGCTGGTGGAGCCGAGTACGACTGCTCTGGTGGTGAGCGAGCAGGCAAATGGCATGCACCCCACACCTGATTGTTTCCAACCTGCAGAACAAGCATAGTTGATGAGAACGTTATCATTACTGTGTGCGTGACTGATCTTAGGTAAAAGGAAAAAAGGACAATTTCTTTACCTGGCTATTGTTATCAAAGATGCTGCTGAAGTTGAAAAGGCCTGCAGGACCGAAGTTGGGAGGTATCTGCTGAGGCTTGCCTGCATTGGCCACATGCTGCATCTGGGAACCGTTCATCATGCCAAGGTTAGCAGAGACCTGAAGAGAGCCTTGAGCTTGGGCTTGAGACTGGGTCTGGGCTTGTGGAGGCAAACTTGTGGGCTGGGACGTCTGGTTTTGGGTCTGTTTCGGGGGTTCTTGCTGAGCGTTGAAGGGCACAAACACCGACTGTTGTTGCTGCTGCTGCTGCTGCTGTTGCGTTTGCTGTTGTTGCTGCTGCTGCTGCTCAGTAAGAGGATAGTAAGGCCCTGGTGGCTGCATACGATGGGAGACTCTGGGCGCAGGGGCTGAGAAATGGGGTACAGTGTTGTTGGGATGCGCGACATTGTGTGACAGAACAGGGGGAGGTGCTGAGGGCAGGTGGGAGCTGGGCTGTGGGTTGAGGAGGGGTGGTGGAGCCTCTGTGGACGGTACAGAGGAGGGAGGGGGAGGTAACTGCTGTCGAGGTTCTGGCTTGGGAGGTAAAGCCATGGCGGGGGCAGTGAAACCCCCTGAGTTGATGCTCTCACTGACAGAAACAGGCTGGCTCTCTACAGGTAAAGAGGGCTTGTCTTTTCCAGGAGGTGCGACAGCACTGGACTCCGTTTTAGTTGGCTGAATGGGGGGCTGTGAAATAGATCCGACCAGCTGCTGAGCACTGTTCGCGGTTGTTGTAGTGGAACTGTGATGTGCAGGTGAACCCGCTCCTCGTACTGCATTAGCGCCACTGGTTGCAGTGACAGCAGCAGACACAGGGGTGACACCGGCAGACTTGGAGTCGGGGCCGAAGAGCTGTTTTCTGACAGACGAAGGGGTGGGGATACTGGGCTGGGGGTTGTATGGGGTAGGATTAGGAGTATGAGGCGACGCTACAGCCGTAGACGTGTTGGGAGCACTGGTGGTGGTGGTGTTGGTGGTCGTGACCGGGGCTCCTGAGCTGGCTGTGCTGCTGTGCTCACCGTGGCTTGAGTTAGGTCTGGCCTGGCCTCCAGTGCTGTTGGCTCCTCCGTTGTGTTTGGGGGAGCTGTTGGCACTGCCGGGACTCACAGGACGCACAGGGAAGGGTCCCCAGGTGCTGGCAGCAGGAGAGAAGGTACCACCGAACTGGGCCATGGGGAGGCGAGGGTGTCTGATCTGGTGCATGGTCTGAGCAGCCAGTAGAGCCAGCTGAGGGTGGGCATACGCCAACGGCAAAGACACAGGGAAAGGCTGTCTGACATTCGATGACAGCCCCTTTCCAATCTTTCCCCCGGCCTGAGAGGAGGATGAAGATGAGGATGAGGAGGTTTGGAACGAGACGCCTGTGGAGGTGACTAACGAACTCAGGACTTTTGGTCCAGTGGTTGAACCGCTGGTTGCTCCTGTGGTACTAGGGAAGGAAGCAGAGGTCGTTTTAGAGCCCGGGGCTCTGATGTGATTCCTCGGGATGAGATCCTCAAGCTCTTTAGCGGGGTCTTGGATTAGAGCATTGATCAGCTGGACTGCATACCGCGTAGACTCCGTCCCACCTCTGCAACAACAAAGCAGACTTTACTCAGACTATGTTCTTGAGATATAACGTATAAAAACTAGGGCTGTCTGCATTAACGCGTTGATCTGTGCACACAAAACTGTCACTGCAGCCACCTGTCTGCCTGCAGTCAGTCAGGTGGGAGAGACGGTAGTTGAAGTTGGAGAGAGCAATCTTTTTCCTTTATTCCCTTATTCGAAGACTGCAGCGCTCTGTCATAGTCTAATTTGCTCTGCCATTGCTTCAAAACTGTGTCGGTGATAATTGTCCTCTGCGCTTTACGGCACTTGGTAGCTGTAATGCTAATGTAATGCTAATACTAATGCACTGGAGCGCATGTTAAACACCGCTCTTGATGACACGTGCTCATTACTACAGGACATCAGGACGTGATCTTCCAATAGTTACAAACCACATATTTTCAGTGGTGGCACCAATGTGAGCTCTGTTAACATCTGTCTAATGCCAACAGAGGACAAAATCTTTTAAGTGAAAATGTGTACGAGACCTTTTGGGACTTGAGTGCTGATCATAACACAATGGCAGGTGACACAGAGTATTCATCTTGAGCAATTCTACTGTATATGGCACTGATGTGATAAGGATATCACATCATGCTACAAAGACTGCAGCCAACTGAGATGATTAAGATGAAAGAGTACTAACAAACTGAATTGCCCTTCAGTCTACTTTACAATAAACATAGTGTTCCTGCATTTCAAAGACATGCTGGACTGCTGCATTGTGGGACTGGCCACTAGAAAATGAATGACATCATCATCATGATAGGTGTTTATGTACTCTGCATCTATCCAAGTTATACTCCAGCTGCAGTGGTGGTTACACTCCACCAGAGGGCATTATTGTGTTTGTACCTTATGGTGATCATCCTCTCCCCGTTCTTGTCCTTCTGTTTGTCCACGTCAATGTGAGCTCCTGTCACATCCTGGATGGCTGTGATGTTGCAGCCCCCTCGGCCCATGATCCGAGACACAACAGAGGCCGGAACAGACAGTTTCTTTGATCTACGACAGAAGCAGTCAAAGGTCAGTTTTTATGTGCTCATGTGTGTACTGGCCCATAGTAAGTCTGGTGGATGTAAATAATAAAATAAACCGACCTTCTGACAACTTCCTTCCAACCTTCTTCCCTCTTCTGACCTCTCTTGGGACTTGTGAGACTGAGCTTACTGTTGGGCGAGGTGACAGGAAGAGCCATGGTCTTGAATGGAGAGGGCAAGGAGTTGGAGGTGGAGTCGTTTGCGTCTGGAGCTCTGTGACAATACACACAAAGATCAGGTTCAGTTGGGTCACAATAATGAAGACTAATGAATCTGTTATTTTCCATGTTGGTTAATGCTCAGAAAATGAAATAAGCTACTGAGTGAAGAGACAATAAGGAATGTAATTCAACAAAACTCACTGCAAATAGTTCACACATAAAAATAGCACTTTAAAGTTCAGCTTGTGCTCCCTGGATGAACAGTTAACGCATACACACACGCTCCATGACAGGTGATAAATGTGCTCTGCTCCATCAGGAACTCACTTTTGTGTTGGTTTTGAGATGGAGACTGTGACCTTGTTGTCCACCTTGCCATCAGTCGATGGCTGAGGACAGTGTCTCTTTTCTGAGCCGGGCAGGAGAGCCTGGGCTGCTGAGGAGGGGACTGAAGAGGAGGAGGAGGAGGAAGAAGAGGAGGAGGACGAGGCGGAGGAGGTGAGGTCAGGGAGGTAGTTGAGCTCCTGACTCTTGCCCCCGTTGCTGCTGCTCTCACTGGCACAGTCGGTGCTATCCAAGGGGTCGGAATCGCTGTTGCCACCCGTCACGCCCCCACCCCCGCCCCGTGGCTCACCGTGGATCTTGTTCTTGTCAGCCTTGTGCTGTGCTAGTGCAACCTAAAGAGAAAATGCAGAGGAATCAGCACAATGTTGTTTTTCTCCCATTATGACTATTAAGCTTAATGCATTAAGTCAGGATTATCAAATTTACAAAGCATAAATTAACAAAGGCAAATGTAAAGATGTGGTGCCCACCTGCGGATCCTGTAATATGATGGGTTCATTGGGCGAAGAGTCCTTTGTCTTGTTCTTTTTGTTCTTGCGATTGGTGCTTGGGGTAGTAGCCACACTAGCTCGCTTCTTACCAAAAGCTGTAGTGAAAGTGGTGGAGGTGGCAGATATGCCAATGGTGGTGGTGGTTGTTGCACTTGGAGGCTCAATAGGAACCTCTGCTTCTAAATGGGGGAAAAATAGTAATAGGAAATGTAACCAACCATTTCAATTACAATAGAACTGTTAGAAAGCTCTAGTTCAACAGTTTCTCACTCGCTCTAGACCAGTCCATAAAATGTTACCTTCAGCTGAATCCTCCTTCTGCTCCTGCATCTCAGAGCACTCCTCCTTGACTTTCTGTCCCTCCTCTTCTTCCTGCTTCCTCTTCTGCTCCTCTTTCTTCTTCTTGCGTTTCTCCTTACGCTTCTCACGCTTGGCAGCCAGAGCCTGCTTCTTGCTCTCCTCTCGGGACTGACAAACAAAACAGAGCCCATGTTTAAGTGCACTTTCGGTGTACTCGGATTGTTTGGCCTCTAAAAACCCAGCCATAGTGTCTGACATTACCTTCTCCAAGTCTAGCTCCTTGAGGAGAATGCTAGCGTTCTTGTTGGCCTCTGCTGCCTGCTGGTCTTTGGCTTTGACGATGGTCTCCATGCACTGGTGGCACTTCTTCAACAGCTCCTGCAATAAGAAGGATCAGCTGGAGTTATAACTCTGGTAACATCTTAATCAGGCCGGTCAGTTCCAATAGATGCTGCATGCTAATGACTGAACAGAAAATCAATACCCACCTTGTCAGCAATTGTGGCGATATATCTCATGCACTCGATATCTGATGGGAATTGGTTGACTTCCTTCACAAGATATTGCACCACCTTCACGTGACCCTGAAAAGGTTAATTAAAGGGTTAGTAAGCAGAGAGTTGTCAAAGCGTAGCATGACAAAGGCAAGAGCATCGAATATGGTGAACACTGCACCTTGCGAAAAGCAGCCATGAGCGGGGTGATCTTGCGGTTGTCAGCCGCATCCACATCAGCACTGGCATGAACCAAGAGCTGAACCACGTCAAAATGGCCACCGTTTGCCGCCAACCACAGAGGAGTGTTCCCTTTCTTGTTTCGTACATCGATATGGGCACCCCTGCAAAGACAGGAAGAAGGGTTGGCTTTAGGAGTGCAGATGTTGACAGATAGGACGTATTAAGAAGAAACTAGAAACAGATTAAATTCATTACCAATGTCTAACCAGTAACAAAAGATTTCGGGTAATACTAAATTAACTCAACAACAGAAGCGACTGAGGATTATTTCATCATGAAAAAAAAACCTGAAAATATACTGCACTCACCTGTTGATAAGCAGCTCACAAAACTTGTAGTGGCCCTTGTCGGCAGCGATAGTGAGCGCAGTGTCTCGAGATGAGGGAACAGGAGGAGCATTGACATCTGCGCTTTTATCCAGCAGCACTCGACCCACCTCTGCATAACCTCCTGAGGCTGCCTCCATCAGAGGAGTAAGACCAGTCTGCATGAACCAAGCATACAGTCAACAAGATGGCCAGGAGGCAGACGAAAATAACCAAACGAAAAAAGGGCCCAAAGTATTGACTGTATCTATCTATTGTCATCTCATCTTCAGAATAATAGATTCAAGAGATAAAGGCTTGCAAAGAGATACGTTAATATTATTTCTGCTGAGTAAAAATCTCTGTACCTTCGCACGATGTTCTACGTTTGCCTTGCGATCGAGCAGCAGACTGACGACCTCAGCCCGTCCCTGGAAGCAGGCTAGGGTCAGAGCTGTGTTTCTGTTGGTCTCAATCTGGGCGTTGATGTCCGAGCCCATATCTAACAACAGCTTCACCGCTGGTACGTGACCGTTCATAGCTGCCAGCATCAAAGGGGAGATTCCCAGCTTACTGCCGGTCCTGGTGAGAAAGTAAATACATAAACACATTAGAGACCAAAAATTTGAACAAAACATTTCAGAACATTGAGAACAAAACATTTACTGCAATTTACAATATCCTTGACAGGATTCAATTTCTTGCAAAATTTATTTATTTATTTGTTTATCAAGGCACTGCTACCAAGTTATTGCCCTAATTTATGACATATTTTACAGATGTTGCTGCATTTATTTTGCACCATGGTGTGTAAAAACTGAAAATTCAGGTTCAAAGTTCAAGCCTCAATGTCAAACCTCATTAACTTTCAGGAACTACAACAACGTTGCACATTCAGATTAAAAGGAACTATATTATCATGATAATAAACCTCACACTGGTGGACTAAGAGACCAATAACTCAGAGGGTTATGTCGCTCACCTGGAGTTAATCTCAGCTCCAGCGTTGAGGAGAATCTTGATGATGTTGACGTATCCCCCAGAAGCAGCCAGGCTGAGAGGTGTGTAGTCTGAAACGTTGCGGTGTTCCTTATTGGCTCCCCGAAGCAGCAGCAGCTCGACAACCTGTGCAGCACAGTAACACGAGTTAAAGCCAGCAGAAGGAGCAAAGATGCCACTACTGTGAGAATAAACTTGAAGACCATGTGTTTACCTCCTGACGTCCCCCAGAGCAGGCCAGGGAGAGGGGTGTGTCTTTGGTTCTCTCTGACTGAGCCTCAATGTCACCCCCTTTGTCCAGGAGCACCTCCACCACTCCTACATGGCCAGCAGTGGCAGCCAGGATCAGAGGGGTGAAACCTGCAGAAAAAGCATGAAATGTTAATACAACTTATCTGAAATTCTAAAATAAAAACAATACTATATATGATTTCTGATCATATTTTTTAGTCATGTGATTGGTACAGAAACCTGCAGGGCAGAATACATTGGCTGGCCCAAGAATGGACTATCCATACAGCAGCAAGTTAGACAGCAGATACTTAGATGCAAAGGTTGGGTGCTTCCTGCCCTTATACAACAGCTTCCCCTGTATTATATTAATAAAAGGTGTTGCAGTTACACCAGACTCTCCCATAGGTCTATTAAGACCAGCACGTTTTAACTGTTTTTACACACGTGCCATTAAAGAACTGAGCCATACAATAATATCCTGGCTGAGTATAATGATATACTGCTAAACTTTAAACCAATATATATGACAATTTCATCATTACATTCTTATATCTACAAATATATTATACTTATGTATGTTTTTTATGTATAAACTCTAATGCTCCATATGGTTTTATTGTATCTCATTTATTTGAGCTGTGTTTGCCAGTGAAGAGATGCTCAAAAAATTCATTACACAGCTGTGCAATAACAAGCAAAAATATTTGGTTCTGAAGCAGAAAAGTTCCTGACAGATCTCCACTTGTGTTAAGTTTAAATACTGTATATCTTTTACCCCCTAAAGACTACCCCCATGATGAAAGCATGAGTACGGAGAAAGCAAAAGTACAGAGAGTTACATATATTTTTGACCTGAATTGAATCTAAAAAAATGCAAAGGGATGATTTCTGCCAAATTTAGCAACAGACTTTAGAACTTCCATCTGCATTTTGCCTTAAAGTTAGGCGTTCCTAGGAGGATGTAATGTCATGTGAAACTACTCGTTGATCATGTTATCATAAGAAGACCTTTTCTAAAGCACATATTTTATCACTTTTAAATACCTTTTTTGTCCCGATGCTCGATGTTGGCTCCACGTGCAATGAGGACTGACACAAGCTCCTCGTGTCCTCCTGCACACGCCAGCGTCAGCGCTGTGTCATGGTTGCTCTCCGTCTGTGTTAAAAAAAAACATCTCATCAACAGGGTAGAGGATTGGGCACACACACGTATTCAACGATTTTAAAGATGTGCCGCCATGTCAGATTGATAGTGCGTCTTACATGTGCATCTATGTCAACAGAGGGATAAAGGGGAAGGACCGAAGGGGGCGAGGCGATGTTTGTGGGCGTCTGTGTGGGTGGCTGGGACAGGGGCGTGGGTGAGGTTGTAGTGTTCAGCACGGGTACGCGGTTGCTCACAGCTGCAAGAGGGAAAAAGAATAAAGTTATAAAAATGCAAGTTTAGGGATTAAGAATACATTGCAATCTCAAATCCACAAAATAAATACACTAGCCTGCCATGATGTCATCCAGCGTGTCTGTGAGCGTCTGTGCAGGTGTAGCTACCATGAGCCCGTCTGGGGCTTGCTGAGGTATCATTCCTGGGCCCATCCCAGCCAACTGTTGACCCTGCTGCTGTTGGCCCAGCATCTGCTGCCCCACCAGTACCCTCTGCAGTTCCGGGCTGGTGCTTCCCGGGTAGTCTGTTGGGTTGTAGTCTGGCAGGGGTTGGATGGGGACGAAGGCAGTCTGAAGAGGGGGAGGAGGAGGCTGGGGTTGGGCCTGTGGCGAAGGGGGCAGAGGAGGCTGCTGTGGCGGTTGTGGCCCATCCCTGTAGAGGATTGTATCCACCTGAGGAAGCTTGGGATAATCTTCCTCTTCGCCATCTGCCTCTTCATCCGAACACTCCTCCTCATCGTCATCGTCCTCATCCTGAAATTGTACACAAGACAACTTAAGTCTGTGAGGTCAGTAAACACAGTCTCAAGCATCAAAACTAACAAATAAATACACATAAAAATAAGTTACTGAGAGTTTCACCTCATCCCCATCCTCTCCCGGCTGCTCCTCTTGTTCCCCATCTTTGTTGGCTTCTTCATCCGTGTCGGAGCTGGTGTGAACTTGAGCACCTGCTGTGGTGGAAAGTGGCCCCGGAGCAGACGTCGTACTTCCTGGCCCCGGGCCCTGACTCTGTCCGGTCTCCTGCTCCTCCTTTAAGCCCTTCGCCTCCATGTACTCTTTGGTGAACTGTTGCTGTGTTTTCAGCTGCAGCTGGCGCTCCACCTTCTGCAACTCCTTCAAGATTTTCTTCTTCTTCTGCACCTAAATGGCAAACAATCACATCCTAGTTTGAGCAACTTATCTTCCAATTCTGAGCTGTGCATGATACAGGTCAAAATTCAAAATAAAAGCGCAAAAGGACGATGTAATATACCTGCTCCTCCCTGCTCTTCTTCAGCTCCTCAATCTTGTCTTTGGTGAGCGGCTCCCCCTGAATGAGCTCTAGCGACTGAAGCTGGGCCTTCTCAATAGCACTGATTCTCTGGCCCAGCTCGTTCAGTTTTCCCTCCGTCTCTTCCACAATGCACTCTAGAGGTTGGCACAAGTGGAAGGGCGGGAGAGGCTCGACTTCGGGCCCCCGGCCAACGGATGTGGGGACACCGGACTGAAGGGCCTGTCTCTGTTTGGACATGCCTGGATTCAAACAAAAGAGATTGAGGAGGTTGAAGATTATGATGGACTAACAATAAAATGCCATAAAGCTGGTGAAACAACAGCTTAATGTGTTAATGAACTCTACAACTCATTTTTTTTTCAAGTTCACTGAAAAAAAATGTTTACCTTTGCTGGAGATGGGTGGGGGTGTGGCGATGTTTGATGGGGCTCGGTCAGGCTCCTGAGGGGGCACTACCATGGCAAGAGCTTGGATTGGGACACGAGGAACCTGATATGGCAGAGGACATGTTAAGTTTAAGCAGCCAAAAACAGTAACTAACCACAACAGACACATTTCCCAGAAAAAAAAAAGTGGAAAAGTGTTATTCATCACTGTACTTACCTGAGAGGCCTCTTGCGAGGGGGGAGTGAGCTGAGAGAGGTCAGGGGCTGGGACAGACAGGATGTTGTTGGGGTAGTCCAACAGGTAGGATACCACATTGGTGTGGCCACCCTTAGCAGCTTCTATCAACATGGTCGAACCGTCCTACAAGGAGCAAACAGAAATGATTTCAATGTGTTACACTTGAAGCACAGCATAAATAACATAACTGGTCTTATCCATATGCAGTGTGTGTGCTTTACTTTGAGTCTGTGTGTAGGATCCGCCCCATGTGCCAGCAGCAACTCAACCACAGCCAGATGCCCACCAGCACAAGCCAGAGACACCACAGTGTGATCATTATTGGCAGTAGCTCTATTCACATTAGCACCTGGACAAAAGAAGGAAGAAGATAAACGAATTAACTCAGTGGGTCAAGATGCGACTCTTCTATCTACAAAAGCAAATACCTGTAGCTTCTAAATCTAAGTAAGTCTTAATCATATTAAATACAAATATAAATAAATACAAATAAGTATTAATCTAGTGGAGTAAGTCAATAAGAAGTGTTTTATAAAGGAATTTCTATATAACTAAAATTAACAAATGAGTACAGTGCTAAGTAAAAATTCAAGTATGACTGATGTCTTATTACAGACGTGCATCAAACACTGTATAAAACACTTTTTAGTACTTTTATATTGATCAGCCAAAGAGTGTAAATCCTCCCCAGACAAAGCATCTTCCAGTCAAACTGTTGGAATCAATAATCATAATCTCATAGAATATGTTTGGAAGCTTTTGATCTCATTGTGAAATTATTTTATCATTACTTATGTATCTGTACTAAATAATAAACCATTATTTCCAAAACAGCCACTCCCTGGTTGAGAAAGCTGCTTCACAACCCCTTCCCTCCACAATGTTGCCATATAAACACTGTTTATATCAAAGTCAAATACACAAAAAAACCCAACATAACCTTAATAATTTAGACTAATATGTGCAGAATTGGTTTACTGACAGGACAAAAAAGAGGGAATTTCACATATCAGGTATGCTGTACAACAATACAGCAACTAAGTGCAGATCCTCCAGAAATCCCCGTCTTGGGTTTTACTCAAAGACAACATAGATGAATAACACAGCAGCTTTGATTTACTACCTATGATCTAGTTCAGAAAATGTGTTCTACATCTAACAATTCAAGTCATACAGCTGCTTAAAATGTATATTTTTAAGCAACAACAATCTTAACTTGAAACAGTAAACAATAACGCACCTTTGCTGATAAGGAACTGTACTGTGCAGAGATGTCCTGCCCTCGCTGCCTTCATTAAGGGCGTCCGCCCTCCTTCAGACTCGTGTTCCTTGATGACCAAGATAAAGATGTGTTATTTTAAGCTTCATTGAGAACAGAAGGTAAATTTTAAGTTATTTGTTATGTACAGCCAGAAAAAAAAAATGAAACTGCAGTTGTAGTTGTACTAACTAAAAGCTTTGTTTGTCACAGCTGACAGTTGTTCAGTTCAAACCATTTACATTAGCACACAAAAGCGTGAGATGTATTTACATATCTATTCTGGTTCTGGTGTTATCTAAACTCATGTAAAGACAAAAGGCAAACAGAACGTGATGTGGCATACCAAGTTGGCTCCAGCCTGCAGCAGCACATCTGCAACATCAGTGTGTCCATTCTCACATGCGTACGTTAACGCTGTGTCACCTGTTGCCGTGGTGGCATGAACGTTTGCTCCTGAATAATAAAACCACAAGATCAGGATTGTGAATATAACTATAAATTTTTTTATTGCAGCTAAGCAAATTATTTGTCTTCATCTTTGCTTTCTCTAGATCTGCAGTGCCTTGTTTTCATTTTTCGCTCACCTGCAGCCAGTAGGTATTTGACCAACTCCAGATGGCCCTCCTGTGCAGCCTCCATTAGAGGAGTGGAACAGCCCAACTCGATGTCGGCCCCCGCCTTGATGAGAAAGTCGGCCACTTCCAAGAAGCCTCCGCAGCATGCCAGAGTCAAAGCCGTCTCCTGGGTCTCTTCTGTCTGGGCGTTGATGTTAGCACCTGCACAACAAAGCAACGACAGTAAGGTGAGCGGTGATTCATTTGGTTTCAAAAGATTCAAGATTGCGCATAAAAGCATTGGACTAAAATCCTGGTAATCTCACTTTATGGATATCTCAATTCTATTATATACATATGAAAAGCAGAGGAATTCTAAGAGAAGCCTGATAATGGGCAAACGAATCCAAACAAGAGTTAACTATTCACTAGTCTGGTATCTGATCAGTTTCCATTCAGATACAGAAGCAACCTTATTTACCTTGAGCCAGCAGCAGTGCTACCATCTCCTCATGGCCTTCTCTAGCTGCCTCCATCAGGGGGGTGTAGCCCTCATCATTAACCTGTACACAAACAGTATCATCAGAAGATAAGAAGCATATGGGTGAGTATGACTCACTGCATGATTACTCTGTGCTGTAGAACTTTGCCTGTCTTATGTGTCTGTGCACCTTCAGATGATGGATTTGTACCCAAGTGTGGTTAGTCAACATTTTAATATGAAGTGTGGAACGAAAAAAACATCACTAAAACTTGAAGCTCTGCCATTTGGGCCTGGTATTTTATGAATTCACTACCAGCTAAGTGTGTATTTTTTGTGTATTTTTTCTTGAGCCAGTATGAATAAATGAGTCTTCAGCTGCCTTTTAAAGGCGTCAGCAGAGACTGAGGAACATATGTCGATAGAAGAGGATTCCATTGTGCCAGATCTCAAAGGCATGATCATCTTTTGTGTTTAGCCGAGTGTGGGAGACAGCCACTGTCAGTGGACCTAAGTGTTTCGATTTGTGACAATGAGTATCTTACAATGCATGCATAAACTTGATTGAAAGACAATGTAAAGGCAATAGGTTGGGTGAAATGCCAGGAGTCCAGTTGGACCTGTTTAACTGTACAGCAGCAGAGTTCTGGATCTTTTGTATACAGTCCAGGGACAACTTGCTGAGGCAGGTGAAAGAGAATTGTAGTAATCTAGTCAGGATATAAAAGCACAGATAATCATTTGTAGCCCTGGTTGTGATACAAGAAAGTGAGAGTTTGGCAATGTTTCTTAAATCGAGGAAACACAAGTAAAGAACTGAATATGTTTATCAAAGTGCATAGTCTGCTCAAATATAACAGAGATTTCTAAGATTAGACAGTAGCGCTGAACAAAGAGACCCCATAGACTGAGCAGCCTGGGAAGCTATGCTATCTGGAGCAATGACAGGACATGGGTCTTGTCTGCATTAAGCTGTAAAAAGCCTTTGTTAACAATCCAGTCCTTCATGGCATTCAATCAACTGAGCAAAACTGTTGGTCAGCTTCATCAGGCTTCAAGGAGACAACCATCAGCCAGTAACATGGGAAGCATATACAGAAATAGTATGGGACCTCATACAGAACCTTGGGGCACACCACAGGAGAGACCAATGTATGAGAGAGAGTGGGAGGCAAAGAAATTTCATTATTATCAATATAATATTCAGTTAGTCTTGCTTGCTTCTATTGCTGTATCAGCTCTATAAGTCATGTAGTTAGCTCCATAAACGCAATTAAAAGTTAATAATAAAATAAAATCCCATATCCTGTTTCAGAAAAAAACATCAGTTCATGTGAAAATTCCTGCAAGGCTACATAATTCATATTTACACAGCACAGTTGTATTTATAGAAATACAACTTATATATTTATAGACAATTGGGAATTTCATCATCTCCTGTACTTAATGGTCTTCCCCAAGCTTGTGTTGCTGTTTAGGTGTGTCTCTTTACACACCTCTTCCAAGTTGGCTCCTCTCTCTATGAGCAAGGCTGCCAGCTCCACATGTCCTCCACAGGCTGCGAGGGTAAGGGGCGACTCGAAGGAATCCGCTGGCATGTTGACCTGAGCACCGCTGTCCAACAGCAGCCGTGCCACCTCCACATGGCCGTCCTGGGACAGCGAGACACATTAAGAATGTAGAGATAAGCACATGAATACATACATGGGCTCAAGTTGAATACAATAATCACACTGCATGAATCTGAGAACACTGTACTGTACACTCGTCACATGCTTGTGAGACAACTAAAAACCAAGTGCTGGCTGTCAACTACATTTTATTTCAATTACATTTGGTGCCAGAAACCAAAAGAATACTGAAGTAGTGTTATAGCTTGGTTCAGATGCTCACCATGCATGCTTCCATTAGGGCCGTGTGCATCTCATCTGTTTTATGTTCCTGGTCTGCTCCAGCTTCCAACAGAAAACGCACCATGTCCAAGTGACCTGCAGCAGATTCACAAAAACCCATTTACTAAACCTTGGACCACTAAAGTAGGCACAGAGGGAAAGAAACTAATCAAAGTAATCAAGAAGGCAGACACTATGTTTGCATTCGGACCTTTGTAGCATGCGAGTGTGAGCGCGCTCTCCTTGAACTCATTGGAGTGTGTGTTGATGCCGGCGCCATACTCCAACAGTACCCTGGCCACCTCTACATGACCCGCGCTTGCTGCCTCCATAAGAGGTGTGTGTCCATTCTCATTGTGGTCCTCAATGTTAGCACCCTCTTTCAGCAGCACCTTGACGACATCCACGAAGCCACCAGCACATGCGTACGTTAGAGCTGTGTTTCCTGGAAGAAAAGGGCAGCGATTAATATGACTGCAAAATATGTAGTCTAAAACGGATTCAGTCCCAACTACAGAGAAATGAAAAGGAATTTCACCTGTGGAAGACTGTGCATTGACATCTGCCCCGTGAACCAGAAGGAGTTTGACAATGTCCACATAACCTCCGCTGGCAGCAGCCATAAGAGGTGTTATGTCCCCCTTGATGCCCCTGTCCTCTACATTGGCATGCATGGCCAACAAAACCTAAAGATGAAATGATAAGATCAATATACAAACTCTGGAAGCATGAAAAAAAAAAAATCACAATCTCACTAAATCACGTTCCCCTGCAGCCTTCCTTTCACATACCTGTGCAAGTTCATAGTAGCCTGCCGAGCAGGCGAGGCACAGCAGGCTCTCCCCTTCCTCTGTGTGTTCGTTGACGCTCCGTCCCTCATCCAACAATTTGCGAACAGCGTTGACATCCCCGTCTGAGCACGCCTCCGCTAAACTACGGCTGAAAATAACCAGACTGCTACAATTACTGCCACTGTGACAGGTGAACACACATACGCCTTACAATTACGCAATCACTTCAAAGGAGCAAACACGCACACGCATGCAGACATACTTCATATCTAGTCTACAGATACAATGTGTGAAACTGTGTACAAGATAAACTGGCATTGCCAGTGTCGGTATGGGCGAGATACATACTTGTCGGCTTGGCCGGCGTTGAGTGTGTTTTCAGCTCTCATACGTGTCAGGGCTGCTGCAGCCTCGTCCAGGGCACAGCTCACAGATGACGTCAGTCGCCGTAGCACCTCAGGGTCTGCAAAAGCTTTACCATCGGCAGTGGACAGTTTACCGATGCCTGCCAAACACCAAAAGGGCAGAGGTGCATAGGGCAAGGCAAACCACAGGGGAGCACAACCACACCAGACCAGATGAAGAAGCAAGTCCAGTCCAGCCAATCCAATCCAGGGTTAGTAGCAGCATACACAAAGAGGAAAAAGAAAAAAAAAAAAATCACACACAGACACAGAAAACACACACAAGCATTGGTTAATATGGCTTATAATCTTTCTTCACTACTTTCAATACACCATCTATGATTCTTGATTCCTTTACTCACGCCAATGACTGGCTCACATTGGTAATGTACAAAACAATATCAACTGTCAAGGTGAGATTCGATCTGAACTGTGAGTGAATACAGTAAAAGGAGGCCATGTTAGTCCTATATACTGGTAGATATATGTTCAGGCTGTTAATGGTAGAGGAGAAAAAGTTCTCATCCTGTGTGAATTATAGATGGGTAAGAGGCAGTGAATGTGAGAAACTGGAGACAGTGGTCAGCATGGGAGAAAAGCACAGCTGGGAAGAAAACAAAATGCTGTACGGGAAAAAAAAATTGTTTGGGTGTGTGTGTTTGTTGTGGAAGAGAGAAAAAAAAAGGCCAGGGAGGGAAACAAGAGTGAAGAGCAAGCAGGAGGGAAAAAAACAGCTTTTGCTAAACGACCTACATGTCTTCTCTAAGAAGACAGAACAAGGACCTTTCCCCATTGAAACCGAGTGTTTGTGTGTGTGTGTGTGGTAGTGTATGTTTTAAGAGCATGTGGAAAAATGAAGCAAAAAGAACTAAGAGAATAAAAAAAAAAAAGTGTTGGCTTTGAACTTTTCAGCCTCAGACTCAACCCATCCATTAGCAAGGCAGAAGTGAGCTCCGGTCCTTGTGGTCCTCCTGTGTTTTCACCACTAGGCCTGCGACTCGAGCTAAACTTAGCGTTGCTCTCAGACGGGGATTTCGCAATGGTCCCAGAGGCAGAGGGAAACATGAGGTCGACCAAGTTGATCATTAATGTTTTACTTTGTCATGTTTATCTCTGAGAACGCAAGGCGTTGAACTGGATCAAAACATACGTTGAGATTAGAAGCAGTGTAAGCACCTGAGATGAAAACAAAGAAACTAACTGCGGACGATTTCTGTCAAATCTACTTTGAGGTCCAAATGTCCAAAATTAGGAAGTGGTTTCAGACTTTTGGACCCCACTGAATGTATTTGTAAACGTATAATCGAGAGCTATTCCTGCCACTGAGTCACATTTCAAACAAAAATAAGTGACCTTCACCTATTTAGGTTTTTATCTTTATTTTCTTTACAAATGGCCAGTGAGCTCATTGAGGTTAATGTTATTGAGGTCAAGACTGAGTTAGAGGACAAGTAATTATTTTTGTTGTGTTTCAACTGAAACTAGTTACTGGCTAACCACTGAGCTGCCTACACCCACTGTACCACCAACACAGTATATGATGTGAATAAACATTTTTATCCAAGTTGCTAATTAAAATTTCAGAGAACAACCAACGCAAAACTCCAAGTCAACAGTAAGGCTCATTAACTTACTGAACAAAGGCGACTTACATCATTTTTATATTTTGTACAGCATAAACACGTTATCTAATGAACTAAGTTTCTGATATAGTAAAGAGTCTACCTGACACAAATAACATGACTTGCAGTTTTTTAAATCTAACTTTCAATGTTAAAATCCCACCAAATTTTCAGGCTAGCGTGTTCAAATAGCTACATTGTCTCCTGCGTTGGACAAATTACAGCACAGCACAGTACTGTACAGGTGTGGATGCAATCCATTTGGAATAAAATCCAAATCCAGGTTTAAAAACAAATACACCACATTTACCCATAAGAACCTGCTCTTGCACAGCTCTCCCAAACCCCTGTTTGACTTGGTTACACAAACTCTACAATCTTCTATTAGGTTGTGCCAAAATAAAATGCGTCAGTGCATCAACAGTATACTGGTCTACTGTATTTGTACAGTTCGCCAAAGAACATACATCCCCACTAACATGGCAGCGCCGATATTCAGACATCTGCATCTGTCTTGTGAAGCAAAAACTAGTGCAAAGCAGCAACTGAGTTGTTGTTACTGTTGTTGTCGCGTCACAAGTAAAATGATGATGAAACGTGTTTAATACACAGGTTAATGTTCACTGAGGTGTGCAGTGGTCAACAGGGAACAGCACCACAAAACAAACGGAGAGAAAAAATGTTTGTCTTTTTTTTCCTCGCCAATTTTATTTTCTGTAGCAGCTAGTTGTTATTTATACAAATCACCAGCACGCTGCATCAAGAGCACCTCGTGATCTTCTGTTAAATGTGCACAACTAATTTATCACACACATTACAATTATTATACAATTATTACAATTCAATTTTGCTGAGGGAACATCCCAAAAGGATAATAAAGTTGTCTATTCTATTCTATACATAACGCAATAATTAATCTAATTAAGCCAATACACATCTGTAATCACACACATTTAACAACTTTTTGTCTCTGGAACCTTTTCATTAATTTTACCAAAGACCTTAAAAAAACAGAGCGAGCCTCACTAGACTGATCCTCGACTACCATGATTCTCGATCTTGTCAAATAATTTACTTTGAGAGGGGCTTTGTATACACATGTAGCAGTGACCAGTATGAAACAAGGGAGAACTTGTCTGTTCTGGATTCTTATTGAATGATTTACTGTCATTTCTGATGTTTATAATGATGAACACATAATAATAAATCACTGAGAGACTTCATAGCACGAGTTTCAAAGTGGCAATCTCAAAGGATTTCTGTGCTGGATGGAGAAGCAAATATGGTTTCATACTACAGGTTACACTATTCTGAGATCAGCAAAAAACGACTACTGTTTTAATAAAGAAGGAAGGCAATAATTGGCCCTTTTCCATCATTCTGTAAGTAACCGTGATCTGATTTTATGCAGCACACAGCATGAGTCTGCAAACACCAGGGCAGAGTGAAAGGGGTCGGTTACCTCACTGAGAAGTTGAGAGTGTGCAGCCAGCGGCCTGCAGCTCTTCCTCTAACAGCTCTGTGACAGTAACTAATCTGATGTCACAAAATACATAAAAATGCATCTCTTGTAGATGCATTTTAGATAACGGTTAGCGATAAGTGGTAACCTCACTGAAAACCTCCACATTTCCTGTAAATACTTCATAATAAAAGTTAATTTGTGCTTTACCAGTTAAAAAACATTTTCATGTTAAGTGGTGCGGGTAGGTAATATTAGGTTTGAATGAGCAGCAGAATATCTGCCAGGAATGTCAACACATACACCCATTTGGTAATTCTGTAAATAAACGAATACAACGACACTTTCACCAGTGAGCAACAGATTCAATCACCAGTGTGATATCTCATTCAGCAATAGCAAATCAGGATTTATTTAAATGAAAACCTTCCCAGTTGCCACTTGAACCCTCATGTATAATGTGTTAGTCTGAAAGCCTTATTTTGTGGCCACTGCAGAAAACACATCCCCTTGTTAAAGATAACAAATGCCTTTCAGTTGCCTTACTGCTGAAATAAAATCACCTGATGAACATTACCAACCAGATCACGTAGTGACCAAACCCTTTCAGCTCTGTCTATAGGCTCTGAATGTTTGTCATTATAGTTCAAAGCTACACAGGTCTTACATACATTAGCGGATTATTTTATTTTATTTTTATCTGTATGCAGTAGAATAAGTAGAATAACATGAATTATCTTGATTTACAGGGTTTTGTGCAAATAAGGCTGCCTTGCCCTGTTGACTTGTACTGCCTAAAGTCAAGTGTCTTTGTTGCAAAGTGTCTGGTCAATATAACCCCGAGAGCAAGAGAGCCACTTAGAAGTTGCGAATACCAGAGATTCATATTGTTTAGGGAGAATCCATCCAAGTTCGATGATTGTTGAGCAGTGTTTTCAGAAGACAGATACTGCAACTGCCAAGCTATAAGAACAGGTAGAAATATAAATCTGATATTGTTATAAACTGACCTTTCTAGCAGTGGCTGCATCATGACATCATGACATCATGCCCTCATGATTTGATTTCCCAGGACAGAGCAACAAGGGACATTCAAAACAAAAAGTGCTCCATGTTTGGGTCTTAAAGTACCTCATGTGGTTCTTGGTGTCAGCAGTTTTGTTTACATTCAATAATTCTCTAATAAGTACATTGTTTGTACCCTCAAGGTCCTCCAAACACCGAAAACCTTCTATTGCTTCTGTTTTAACACTGACAAACCTGTTCCTTTCGACTCACATGCTCTTTATGGCACAAACGACAACTGTTGATACGTTTTGCCACTATGTGCCATTAGCAGAAAGGCAAATCACTTCACCATCATAGTTTTGGTGGCTGCGTGTGCACTGCAAAAGCACTATATAGCAGCGATACAGGGACATGTGAATCACAACATTGCATTGAGTTCGGCAGAGAACACAGGCTGTGATTGACGATTGACTGACGATTTTAGAGGAAAGAACTTGCAGGGAACAGCCAATTTTCACTCATATGCAAACCTGCTCAACAGCTGCAGAAAGCAACATTATCACCAGATTGCATCAAATTACAAAGCATTAGGTGATACAGACCCGGTTGCTGTTAAGATTTTAAATCTAAAAACAACCCACAACCTAACCGTAAAGCAAGATTAGATATTTACTGTACATAATATGGTATTTTGCTACCTGCTTTAAAGAACCGAATCATGCACACTTTGCAAAACCAAGACCCTTTATAAATAGAGAAGACATGGTTTCTTTTATAGAGACATCTTGTAGAATTTTCTGATACAGTTATGAATGATGTCAGAAAACTTTTATGCCAGAAGGCCTGGACAGTCTCTCCTCATCCCCCACATTAACAAAATATTTAAGGTTCACTCATTGTAGGTAGCGGGGCAGTGTCATATCATAATAAACATATCTGGTTGCAAAACCTTTCCCTTAAAAAAACTGCCTGAAGTCTACGACCCACAGACATCACCAGACGCTTTCATCTTCCCTGGTGATGGTCTTGACAGGCCTGGTATTTGGCTACTTTGTTCATGCTGGGAACAAACCAAGGCTGTCCAAATCTTCCTGCCAGAATCATTACGCACAAACACTCCTCCCTCTGCTGATATTTTTACAAAAACACTACAAGACATCTCGCAAATCAATATGAAATGATTATTATTATTATTCAAACTAAAAGCCTAAAGCAGACCAATAATGCAAGGTGCCACCTCTCCTCTGACTAGTCAGGGAGAAAGGGGAATAGAATGAGATTAGCCATTAGGCGTTCGACATAGGCTCTCTGCAAGCTGTGGAGGCTCAAGCGTGTTGCAGTGTTAATCTGCCTGGTAATGTTCATAAGCCCAAATGAGGCCAGGACACCCAGCCCTAATGGATTAAACTACACGGACCTTCTTACACCTAGATTACAATTTCTAATCAAACTAATTTACTCAAATCACTTTCAGACTATGTGCTGATATGACATTGCCAGAACCGCCAGGTTCTATTTACTGCCATTCAGCTGTAGGTCTTGTACAAATCAAGACCTCTGCAACTGTTGTTAAGACTGGAAATGTGACAGAGGAAGAAAAACTGAAATAGGAGGATGTGCTTTTATGTCCTTATTCGACTCTAATGTAAAGTATAAATAAAGAAAGGTTGGAATAAAATAGGTGTGGCCACTGGGTTGCTGGTCAATTACAAATTAACAAGTCAGGTCTTGTAAAGCTCGATTACGTTCAAACAAAGCAGTCATACCTGCAGCTTCCAGTAGAGCTTCAAGTCGGGCCTGTGTCTCTGGATCAACAGTCCTTAAATCTACTCCATCTGTGGCGCTGGACAAGAGCAACTCTGACGCTGTCTTCATGATGGGGTTATCCAGGTCCTCCTGGTCCAAAATGAATGACTCCACCTGGAAGAGATTGAGGGAGGAGGGCAGATGAAGAAATCATTAGCCATTTCGCAGCTATTTTCATGTTAGTTTCTGATTAACAATTATATACTCCTCAACCTCTAGACCTGGGTCAGTATTTCTGGAACAGAATAACGTGCGTGACAGTGAAAATGTGAGAACATTTGTATTATAGTCCTTAATATATCACATATTATTTCTATTATTCATTATAGTAATAGCCCTCGACATAGAAATACACTGCCTATAAAAAGACTAGGCATTATGCCTTTGTTTATTTACAGTTTCTTTCAACAGACGTGAAGCAAAAAGAAGCTCATGGATAAAAGTTAAATCACAGGAAGTGCTATGGCCAGGAATCACAACTCATGCACACACTGAGAGGTTCAGCTGAGAGTCAGCTGCCCAAGTACAGCACCGCAGCCTCATACCTGTATTTTAGTCATGTTCACTGTCATGTATTTAAGTCTATATTACAAAAAAAACAAAAAAAGGAAATCTACACAAATTTTTATAAGAATATGAACCTTACGGACATCATAAAAATGTTTTACTCACTTCTACATGTAACTGGTCAAATGATACTTTTTGCAAAGGTCACATAAGCCCTAATCAATATTTTTACCATATCAATGACGGCAATGTTTACATGCTGAAGACTTTCAGGTGAAACATGAGAATTTTGTGTTTTTTTATCCAATCACACAAGAAAAATTGAGTTCTGTTATTTTCTGTACTTAAAAAAAAAAACATTACCAGTGTAAACAAACAATGTAAACACAGAAAAACGAATTATTTGAGGATAAAAAATACCATCTCTAAAACTATTTTCGTTGACTTGTTTATACTACGTCCATTTCAGGGTAATAGACGGTTACATTTCCGCATTCTGAACCGTCTTGGTGAGACTTGTGTGTCACTGCAGAAAATATTAAAGTAGCAAATCCTTAAAGTAAACCTTTAACAATAATCAGATCCCTGTGCTCAGATCAAATGTTGTTATGTTTTGTTTTTCATCTAGAGCCAGTCCTACTGGTACCTGAGGGTATTGGCCTCTAGTTAATAGTGTCTGTGAGGGAAAAATAAATCTGTATGTTACATACACCAATGGCAGCCTCAATAAGATCTGTAGATCAGGTATATTCATTAGTTCCACTGAATATGACAAAATTTGACCCACATGATAGCTAACTTGGCTAAAAGTCTAACAATCACCAGATTTATAATAAGTTTCAAATTACTGCCATTCAACAGCCTGTAAAACAAGCTCTAAAACCTGACAAAGTATCTATGTTTGTCAGTGTCCATCCATAAGCCGTAGTATGCTTTTAGGGCCTGGCCATGGGAGAGCAAATGTTGTGAGAGAGTCAGCACTCAGCAATGTTTAGGAATTTAGCTATATGATAGTAACACAGAGCACAACAGCCCATGGGGGATGTAGTTCTACAAAGGCCTTTATAATCAACAATGGACATCAGTCTTCACTATTAATGAACTACAGTTCCCAGAGTGTTGGTATCCAGAGAGCTGGAAAGGCCTAGAATGGCATCTGCTTAATCCTGGGGCTCAGATTTTAGCTACTGCCCAGAGCAGCGAGTTCTCCGCTGGAGTAAAACACCACAACAAATGCTCCCTTTCAGGCTTATCTAGCAGGCTGGGTGAGGGAAGAAACATGACACTGAGGCCATACACTTGCAACATGACTCAATTAAACTGTCTAAGATGTAATTGTCAAACTTGATATTTTCTTCTTCTGCTGTACACAGCTGATGCTCAGCCAGTAATGGGCAGGCTTTCCTGACATTGGTGTCAGCTGACATCCCTACTTGTCTGGCTGTCATGGCAGTCACGTTTTATCTGGACACCTTAGATCTGATATTAGAGGGGCATATTAGAGATGGTCAACAGGTAAAATGTATGATTTTCATACCCATAACTCCTTGATGATAGTGTGTCTTAGAGTAAATACAGCATCACTTTTTGGATGACAATGAACATTACTTTGCCATGAAAATGCCATTTGACTGAGACCTTTAACAGGTGTGTGCAAATCAAATATTTGTCATCCAGCAGTCTGAGAAGTTCCATTCCTGTGTCTGCTGCCATCACATGATAGGCTAGACTCAATTACATTACAATAGCGTGGCTGAGAAACCTTCACATCTTTAAACTGACAGCTCACATTAGACAAGGCGATCTGTAAAACAGTGGTTTGGTTATGACATGGCATTTCGTGAGTCTGATTTGCAATCTTTAGATTATTTTGACAATATCCCCCCCAGAGGTGGTTTTGCATCACTATTGTCTAAGAAGGTAGCATATAAAATGTGTGCTGAGACATATATCTGGTATAATCGGGTAAATCCACCGGAGCTGATGCAAAACATGTCTACTGTATGTTTAGCTAAGATGAGGAGGTGCCATCACACCTGTCCCCGTGTGTGGCAGCCAGCACATGGAAAGTTGGACACCTCTCAACATGAACTCTAGCTGCTCTCAAGTCTGACAACGTACATCAAGTTGACACAGTAGTGACTATCTGGTCGCCGAAAGCGAAGAATGAGAGAAAAACAACTGACTTATTTGGCAACACCGACTGTCGAAAATTCGAGCAGTTCCGCGAGGAAAAGCATTATCTGCACGTAACGAAAAGTTAGCTGAGGGACGATCGGAGTTAATTTACATGATTTGGAAAAGTGACGTAATTGCACCATAACTACGAAATGGCAGATAGATAGATAGTCGTGTACGTCCGTGGGTTTACGGACATCTTCCCTTTGCTGTGGCTGGAAAGCTGTTGGAAGAGCTGCAAACTTGTGATGGGTGTTACGAGACGACAGCACCGAACGAGGCCGTCGTCGCTTCCACCCGAACTAGGCCGTGGTTACAGCCTGCGCTGCATAAATAAAACATTTCAGCCGGTTAGCGTCAATAACTGCCCGTGTCTCACCACACATTATCGACATCAAACACTCCGAGAGCACCTGAGCTGACAACAGGCGTTATTCCGTTAAACTGTTGGTTTATTTTACGAAATTTCAGCGGCCTGGGAGGGGGTGGTTGCCAACTGCGAGCTAATTCGCTAGCTAACAGCCAGCTCGCGCTAGGAGAGGAATGTTGCCTAGCTCTCTGGTTAAGCTTCGCTAACTAGCTTAGCTTAGCGTAGCTACCTCTGAAACCTCGTCTTCGTCGCTGCCGGATCCTGGACCCGAGGAGAGGACGGCCGCGGCCGCTAGTTTGAAATCCAGTCTTTCTGCAGCAGGCCCGCCTGGTTCGCCGTACAAACGTACTTTCTTTCCACCTACACCAATCCCAATGCCCCCTAGTCCGACTCCTCCTGGTGTCGCTCCTACCCCCATCCCTGCCACTGGGGAGCGAGGAGTCACCGAGTCAATCTCGTCCTCGAAGCCGTCCGTCAGCATTGCCGTCCCGGCTACTGCATCCTGCATACTTATGTTCACGATACGTGTGTTAACGAGCTAGCTGTTGACTTAAACGTCCGTCCAGGCTCTTTCCTTTAGTATATTAGCGTGATTTTACTTCAGGGAATCCAGAAACTCTCCCGAAGCGAGGGTTGAGGAGGATCTCTTTCCCCCAGCCATTAACTTTCTAACAACCTAACCCGATACGCACTGTTTCTCAGAAAGACCGCCTATGTGGGAAATCCTGGTAATCCTATTGGTTGAGCTGGCAAAAACTCTGATTTCTATTGGTCAAACTTAGTGTTTGTTAAACATTAGCCCACAACGTCATGTTAGGTTTACCAATATCACGAGGCTGTAGAACGAACGTCAAGACATGACATGGTAGGCCAACTTAACTGGTAGCTAGCTCTACTAGTTCATGTAAACTCTCTGGTGGGAAATCACACATTCTGAGGGACAACACTGACACTTTAAATGTACCTGTTATGTATGTTAACTACTTATTTAATGTGATTTCAAATGGCACATTGTACGTGAAGCTTTCAAATTACATATACTGCAAGTTACTGCTCTGATGCGTTAGGGAACATAAACAATATTATAATTAAAGTAAATATAGAAGAATTTAGTAAAATCAATGATATAAGACAAAACACACAGAGAGAAACAAGACAGAGTAATAATATGACCACTAAATTATTATCACACTTCTTACTTTTAATAAACTGCTTTAATATTTATACACACTTTTTTCTTAACTGCAAATTAGTAGTTCATAGTCTCGTGGCACCCAGTTTTTTTATGCTATGATGACTCAGGTAGTAGCAACAAACACACACAAATAAAGAAGTTCCCTTTTGGAAACCACTGAGATGAATACAAATTGTTGAGGTAGTCCAGCAAAAAAAAAAAAAAAAACAGTCATTGAACAAAAACCAGTTTTAAGGGGCTTCACTTGGACAAAAGTTTGGTTTGCTGAATCACTACCAACTTCAGGCATCTGTCCTTCATGAACCAAAACAACCAATTGGTCTCAACAGCTTCTCAAAAAAAATAAATAAAAAAAAATAAGTTCCTGTTACTTTTTATACACTGTTATAATTTAGATTTATTCATAAGCATAAGGTGAAGCAAGAATGTCTGTGCTATCAAGTATCTAACTGATTGAACATTCCCTTTAAATTCAATAAAGGTAAACGTCAAACTGATTCAGTGGGAATTAAAATACAAGATAACAACATAAAACGTGGTATCTCCTACATGTTGCAGTAAACTATTGCAAACTGGCACACAGTTTAATGTTTGTGGACATCTATGTTCACATTCTTTGCATGTATCAATATTGGAAGATTAGTTTTGATCCCTAATTAATGCAATGAAGACCAACAATTCCAAGTAGAAATATTAAAAAAAAAAAAAACTCTTGCAGTTGAAAGCTTGCAGATGTAAAAGTATACACACTATACCTACAATGTACTATAGAATCAAAAAATAACTGTCCTCATGACTGTTTTATATTGTGAAATTGTTTATTTATCAATTATTTAATACTTAGGCTAAGCAGTGGTTAAATATTAGAGATGTTGCATGCAGTGCCAGGTGCTTCACTTGCAGTTATTGGGCTGCCAATAAACCAATACCTTGAATTAATTTGTTGCAAATTCTGATTACTGATATCTTTTTAACACCAGACCCCTCACCCCACTCCCCCACAATAAGTAGTAATAGTTTGTGATATATTCTAGTTTGAGTTTCGATAACATACCTAAATAAGCTTCTGCTCACAAAACTACTGTTACAGTCGTGTTACATCGTCTCCCAAAATTCAAATATTTTGATTGTCTTCTGGTTGAAATGTTATTTTTGTGGACTTTAGCGTCAAATTTTCGTTATGGTATTTTGCGTTTGCATAGACACCCAGACTTCGTATGGTATGACTGAGATATTTACTATAAAATTACAAATAAACTATATCAGGACAAACTGAAAAGCATCACAAGTTACAGGCCATGGTAAACACGGTTACTTGGGTTTATAGGCCAGGAGATGCCACTGGGCCGCCCAGGGCCTCGGGCAGCAACGTCATCATTTTAGGGCGTGGACGCAGACCGGCCGGAGGCGCTTGGCTAATCGGCCAGGGTTGCCAGGTGGTCAACACAACCCCCGCTTTCTGTCCATTTTAAGATATTGCAGAATATTTGGCAACCTTTAGATTTCTAGGATTGTGTGGGATTACAGAACACAACAAGAGACAAACACAGGTTACATATGTATTCAAAATATTTGTCTATTTTGAATAACGTGATTGTGTAGCAGTTTGAGACGTAGGCCCGTCATTTTGTTGTTCCTGAAAGGGGGATGGTCGGGAAGTTCTGGCAACCATACGCAAGGTTTCAGCTGCATCACGCAGGTCTGGTCATATATACTCCGGCGTGTTGCATCTACTCTTGTATCAGGTAAATAGATAAACATAACTGTCGTTTAACGTCCTCTTCTAAAATTTAGTGCTACGTTTGTTTAGATTAATACCGCAACATAGCCACTGGTAAGTTTACCAGATTACCAGATTTTGTCATTTTTAAAGTAGCCGTTGGTTAGCTAGCTCCAAGGCTAACAGCTAATAACATGGCGCAGGCTGAGAGGGCCGCTTTTGTTCTTGTGTCTGGGTGCGGTAGTGAGCGCGCTGAGGGCCATACACTCTAAAGTGAAATTAAAGATGCTATTAAATACTCAACTCATACTATTTCTTGCGAATTCTCAAACATTTGTCGATTCATAATCGGAAATGTTGTCGAATGAAAGAAGGCAACGCTAACGCTACACATTGTTGAGTCGCTAGCAAGGAGCAGGGAAACGCTCATGGTTCGCGCTTTTTTAAAAGTGAATGATTTAATCTTCGAGTCGAAAAAAGCGGAGAGTATGTTAATGCAAATAAGTGCTTGTAAGTTATGTTTTTAGATATCGATCCTCTTTGTTGCAAGAACTTACCGTAAAATAGTGATTTTTGACTTGATATTTGGTAGATGACACTTTCAAACGGCCTCAAGATGGCGCTGACAACTAATTCATGTTAACCTAACCTTTTAGACGTCTGTGGCCCCTCAAACCCAGCAAAATGTTAACTATGTTAAGGTTAGATGGCGATTTCTCTATGATGGGACTTGGGGAACGTGCTCGAGTGCTTCTGTAATGGACGGGAAGAAACAAATAGTTGTAATCTGAATGTGTTTATGTTGCATGGAACAAAAACTGCTGAAACCTGTGATTTCTCACATCTAAAGGCTGAATATTGCTGTTGTGTATTTCCTCAGGGATTGTGACCAGTCATGGCTGATGAGGGATATGTAGTACGCATCCGGGGTCTCCCTTGGTCCTGCTCAGTGGATGAAGTACAGAGGTTTTTCTCAGGTAAGTGTGTGTGGAGAGAGTGAGCATATTCATAATGTAAGACAATGCGTCAACAATTAAAGGAATCTGAAATGATTTGGTAATTATGCGTTTCTAATGCAGATTGCAAAATCGTCAATAATGGAGGCGGCATCCACTTCACCTACACAAGAGAGGGACGTCCCAGTGGAGAAGCGTTTGTTGAGTTGGAGACAGAGGAGGACCTGAAGATCGCAGTGAAGAAAGACAGAGAAACCATGGGTCACAGATACGTGGAGGGTGAGTACATCTGCTTACAGATGAGCGTTGTAAGATTCTTTGTGATGGTCACCATCATTTTTAGAGCTTTAATTTTTGGTAACTGATAGTTGTGTGTTCTGTGATACAGTTTTTAAATCCAACAACGTCGAGATGGACTGGGTCATGAAGCACACTGGCCCCAACTGTCCGGAAACAGCAGGAGATGGACTCGTCCGGCTCCGAGGCCTTCCCTTTGGTTGCAGCAAAGAGGAGATTGTACAGTTTTTCTCAGGTAAGAATAGGTCCTGTTCAGCGATTAACTGTAAACTTCCTTAAAGTGATGTTGGTAACTTAAACTTTTTTTTTGTTCTTCCATCTTCCTTTTCTCGTTTCCTTTCACTTACGGACACTATTTCTTGCATCTTATTTACACAGAAGTCAATATGCCTGGAAAATGAAAGCTAAACGAGTAAAAAAAAAAAAACAAAAAAAACTGGATTGGTCATCAGTGAGGAAATGACGCTTGAAAAGGAAGCCAGTAACAATTACAATGGAGAAGTTATTTGAATACCTGATGTTTCGTTTACGGGCAGAAATCTGTTATTCAAACACCCTTTCCTGTCTTTGCCCATCATATCCATTTTGAGCCCACTATCATCGTTTTTTCTGTTTTTTTTTTTTTTTTTTTTTTAAATTGGGTCAAAAGCTTTTTTCCAAGTGTTAAGTTGAGGTAATTTACTAATGATGGAATGGGTCCCACTCATCACTGATATGAAGGTCTCTTACCCCAGTGTCATTGTTTCTTTTACCCATTTCCTCACACCCTTGTCTATTTAATACATCTTTCTTTATAGTGTATGCCAAATGTTAGATTAGTACCCAATGGGCAAACAGTAATTTAACTCATGTCACTCACCAGGATCTTGTTCTCTCTTCATCAACACACCAATACTAGCCTGATGTCCCACACAGTGCCCTTTTCCATATTCTTCCTCTATCCTCTCATTTCTGTTTTACCCCCAAAATCCAGTAAATGTAAGTCGTTGAAATGGCCAGTCACTGGTTAAAATTGAACTGGTATGTGTGATGATGTATAGAGTTTTCCATAAGTTTTCTATCTCTCTCTTTAGAGAAAGTTCTCTCTGTGATTGGGCATGTGATTTAATATGTCCCCTGCTGGGGTTATCTGTCCTTGGGTTGAAGGGTTGGAAATCGTGCCAAATGGGATAACATTGCCGGTGGACATCCAGGGGAGGAGTACGGGGGAGGCCTTCGTGCAGTTTGCTTCACAGGATATAGCTGAAAAGGCTCTAAAGAAACACAAGGAAAGAATAGGGCACAGGTGGGGATGGTTGGTTGGTTGGCTGGATAAGTTGCTTTTCTTATGGTGTGCACCTTCAACATCTGAACCAAATGCAAAACTGACACTACATTAACCTTGCCCTATTCAAGCATATACGTAATATTTACCACAAACACATACACTAATTGCTTTGTTAGATCCAACAATGCCACACATTCACAATGTTCAATGGGAGCATTAGTGCTTGGGCACCATTCAAAAACACGAAACGCATCCTGAATTGGGCACATGCTTAACTTGAGAACAAATGGTGTCACAGCACTAAACATGAGTCCAGGCTGATAAATGGTAAGGGGTTTCCCTGGTGGTAAAATCAGAGGGCCACTGTACACAAGGATCTGGAGCCCACTGTCACAGGTAATGCTTAGAGTGGGTTGCAGAAGGGCTGGAGCCCTCGCTGTCCCTCTAAAGTCAAGACGATGGCTGTCATGGCAAGGACACAGGACGCTCTCTTACATCACACTGAATCAGATCTGTAAATCACTTCAGGTAACCATAAGAAAAGTGCCAAAGCAATTAAGGCCCATATGAATTTGGACAGCTTCCTTTTTTTCCAACTCAGTTGATATTTTTTTTTCTTCCTTTTTTTTATCTTTTTCATTGACAACTAGCGTTAAGTACTGTACTATCTATGGACTACACCATGACAGCATCTACATAGGCCAGTTTCATCAGTAATGAGCAAATGCAGTATTTATCCATTCCCCATGCCCTCACTGTGGTATCTCTATGCTCTTAGGTACATTGAGATCTTCAAGAGTAGCCGCGCTGAGGTGCGGACCCATTATGAACCACAGCGGAAGCCCATGGGCATGCAGAGACCTGGCCCCTATGACCGACCATCTGGTGGTCGTGGCTACAGCATGATGGGCCGAGGGGGATCTTACGACAGAATGCGTCGCGGAGGCTATGGAGGAGGTGGGTGTTCAGTGGACGGAAGAACAACTGATACAGTTTAATTAACCTGTACAGCAGTTATAAATAAATCTCTCACCATATGTCCCTTAATGCTAACACCGCGCAATAGAAATAATGAGATTAGGATGTAAAGTCCTCATAAGACCTTGGGTTAATCTTTCCAATGTATATTCAGGTGTGTCAGATGGACGGTATGGAGATGGCGGCTCTTCCTTCCAGAGCACAACAGGTCACTGCGTCCACATGAGGGGGCTGCCATACAGAGCCACAGAGACAGATATCTACAATGTAAGGCAGAGCGATGAGATGAACTGCTGAATTATAATTTACTCAATGGATATCACAAATATATGCCGACGCATCACACCTCAATGTGTCCTTATGTTCGCATTTTTTTTAGTTCTTCTCACCGTTGAATCCAGTGCGGGTCCATATTGAGATCGGTCCAGACGGCAGGGTAACCGGGGAGGCAGACGTAGAGTTTGCCACGCACGAGGATGCTGTGGCAGCCATGTCCAAAGACAAAGCAAATATGCGTGAGTTTAAAATAAGTGACTTTACCGCTTCCACCCTGCCTGGTCACGGTCATAATGATGTTCACAATGTCCATGTGTCTCTGCCTCCCAGAGCATCGCTATGTGGAGCTATTCTTGAACTCGACAGCAGGTGGCAGTAACGGAGCTTACGGCAGCCAGATGATGGGTGGCATGGGTGAGTGTTGGAAATGCTGGTCTTAGACTTTGATCCCTGTTATTAATTTGGATAAAAACATTTTTGTTGATGTTTGGTTATGTACTCAAACCAGCAGGGCCTTACAAAAATGTGCAATAGCACACATCAGAATATAACATTGTATTTACATTGTATGTTGTTTTAATGTCCCCTTACACCTGTTGTGTTTTGTCCCCGTTACAGGGAACCAGTCGTCTTACAGCGGTGGCCAGCTGAGCTCAGGGTACTCTGGTGGATACAGCAGCCAAGGAAACATGGGCGGATACAGTGACTATAGTGAGTGTCAGCTCTGTTACAATAGTTTTCTTTCCCCTCAACTACAACTTTTTCCTCTCCCAAGGCTCTTAAGTGATGCACTTAAGTATTAATATGCAGCACAGCTGCACTCCTCACAAGGCCAATTCTGTGCCTTTACAACAAAGCTTGTTTTTTCCGTGTATGACTCTTTGATGAACTCTCCGGTCCTATAGTGTGTATTCTCTCTCTCTTGTTAGGTAACCAGGGCGGAATGGGAAGCAGTTACTACGGCGGCGGTGGAGGAGGAGGAAGCAGAGGCTCTATGAATGGACTGGGTGGGGGATGGGGAATGTAATTTTTTTTTTTTCTCAGTTAATTGTGATTCTTTTTTTAAGTCAGCATTTTGCTGAAAGGACTGGAAACATTAGTCTCACCTGTTAAATATAGGTTAGGGTCAGGTGAGGTTGTTCTGAAAATACTGAACGTTAGGGTTTGTATTTTTTTTTTTTTTTTTTTTAAGTGGATGATCTTCAGAAAGAAGTGAGACCATCTGACATCATGAGAAGTGTGTCAGAAGCGCTGTTCGTCTTCCCCATTCCTCAGATTTCACACGTCACAGAAAATGTGCTTTAAATTTTCGATACCAGGAAGAGTGCCATTTTTGTGTTCTCGTTCTCCCAACAACTGGCTGTTCCTCAACTTTAACTCATCCTTTGCTGGTGGCTTTAACATAATTTTCAATGTCTTGAGTGCATGAACAAAACAAAAAACAATCAAAGTGTCTGGTATCTTCTGGTGTTAAGACTTTGTTTCATCTTCTACATAGTGTTTAGCATTTTTTTTTTAAATACCCACTTAAAATGTTTCTCTAAATTTGAGACCACATGGTCAGAGCATGTTTTGTTTTTCTTTCGTTTGTTTGTTTTTTTTTTTTTTTTTGTTTTTTTTTTTTTATGGAGGTGCGACTGTTGATAGAGCAGTTTTTCTGGATGAGGGCTATATCAACGACAAGTGAATTTCAAATCTGCTGACATGAAGGTTTCTACTGCTTCAAATGCTATTTGTATTTCCTGTGCACAAAGTGAATAAACTAGTCTGGAATATCGAATTGAAACGAGCATTGCAAAACAGGAGGCTTTATTGGTTTATCAAATAGTTTGTCTAGATTAAAAAAAAAAAAAAAAAAAAAACGTTTGGTCACCATTCCCCAATTAATTAAGAAAAAAGTTTTGTAGCAGTTGATGCAATACACAAAACCCTGTTGTTTTAGTACATTCTAAAATAGTGTGATGATTATTGTTTTAGTTAACATTCTACAATCATTTACACAAATATGCAAATATCCAGCAGTGGGGCCATACCTGTAAAAATCATTAGTAGGTGCATGACAAGTTGAATAACAAAGTGAAGTACACACGTTCATTACGAACCAGCTACACAAATGATCCTCAGAAGCTGAAAAGCAACAGAAACCTCGAGATCAACATAATGTTCTTCCACTGTTTGAAAAACTATGAGTGTTAAAATGATCAGTTCATCGTGAAGGTACCAAACTGATGTTCAAGCCCAAAGCTTAAAGAAATATTAATCGCACAAATATCAAAACCATATCAGAACAAGCTCTGAGCAAAGTTAATACCTAAAACAATCTGCATAAACTTCACCAGCCTGTCCCATCAGTGTTAAAAGGCAGCCCCTTGTTTTAACAGAGACACAGACTAATGTTCCTGAATTTCAGGTAACAGTGAAACTGAAACACCAAATCACATTTCCCTAAGATTTGATGATTTTTTTTTTCTTTTTCTTTTACACATACGCCATTAAAAAAAAAAACACTCCTAGTTTGATGAGCATGTGCAGTGTGTTTAGTAGAAAGCTTTCGTAGAAACATCTCAGCTTGTAGGTGTTTTTGTCAGGAGCCCGTCGAGCTTCTCTGCAGCAGCAGGGAGTGGCACATGTCGCACACCCGCACGGGCCGAGGGTAGGAAGGCAAGGCCAGCTCGTTGCTCGAGCAACTGTTGCAGTAGATGTCTCCACAGTTTCTGCAGTGGTGCTGCAGACACGAAGATACACCGCTCGTGTAAAATACCGTGATGTTTCGTATTACAAAAAGCGTAAATGGTAAATGATATGTGGCGGGGAGAAAAAGAGCCAACCTTTCTGCGTGAGATAGAGAACTCCTTCTGGCACTGTTTGCACTGAGTGGCTTCATCATCTTTCAGCCAAGCGTGGCCCTAAAGGGAGCGATGACCGTTAGAGATAAGATTTCTCATAATATTTTCAAACAGTGGCGTAACAATAATAGAAATGCATTCACAATTTACCTTCAGTGCTTTGTTTACTTCCTTGAAATCCTCCATCTTGAGTTTAGACCTTAGCCAAAGATTATGCAATATTATAAAAAAAACAGCTCATGATGCTGCTGGAAATGTACTGGCAAAAAATAATCATAATTAAACAGTGAAAAGCACTGACTGGCTCAGATGCAGTCCCATCTCCTGCAGAGCTTGTTCCTGCTGCTCACACCTCTGCTGCAACTGCTGCTTCTCCTGCTTCAACTCCTGCAGCTCCTGCACCGTCAATGTAGAGCAAACAAGCACCATAACATCACAACGCTTCACAGCTTGTTAAGTTAACTTTCCAACACCGCCTTAGGAAAACTCCAAACAGAAGAAACAATGTTTTTTTTTTTTTTTTTCAGCTGTTGCATCAACTAAACTGCAGTATTTACACAGTAAACATGAAACACCCTTAAACTGCAGTGTTTAATAAAACTATACTGAACTATAATGAACTTGTCAGCTATAGATATAGAGATACTTTATTTTTTTTAAGTGGCTATTTAGTAAAATAAACAGTTTTTTTAATGATAGCAAAAAATGAACTTCCAGAGTTAAGTGACCCTAAAACCTAGCTGTGTGTCACACACTGACCGTGTTGAGGCCCTGGAGTTGCTGCAGCTGCGTGCGGATCTCGATGCTGTTGTCCTGTTCCCTCTGCAGAGCTTTTTGCAGATTTTGCCTCTGTTCCCTCTCAGTCCGCAGCTCATTCTCCAAACCCAGTCTGTGCACAGAAGAGGACACAGTGACTCGTGGACAATTTTGTTTGTGGCAAACTGAAACGTTACTGATAACCATAGAAGATTTGAGCATGTTTTACATGAAAGTTTTTTTTTTTTTTTTTTTTTTTTTAAATCTGATATATGAAAAATATAACCAAAGACTTTATTTAGACTTTCTATTTAAAGACTGGAAAACTGTTTTTGTTCCAATCGGTTTAGACTTATTTAAATAGTAAAATACTGAAAATAACTGTTGAACCCATGTGACAGAACCGTAACTGTGAGTGGGCTTTGAAAGGGAAATTCCTTTCTCTTAACCAGACCACACAAGAGGAAACCTTTCTCCCACAGTACAAGAAGTTAGTCTTTGCTCTTGTGGGTTTAAGTCACAGACACTTAAAATATTTGCTTCTCAGTCTAGCATTAACTTAAGGTAAATAAATTATCATCTTAAGCATTATGTTCTGTTCATCTGCATTTTGTTCCACATACAGCAGATGTTTGCAGTGTTATTATGCCTTTTGTTTGAGGGTTTGCTATATTTTATTCTTTCCCTAAATGTGTGCTTCTTAACCTTGTCGTATCCAGATCTGTTAATTGTTTCTCCAGAGCATCCACTTTTCCTTCCAGCTCCACCCTCATGTCTTTGTCCGACTGGTCGCTCAGTTTGCGCTCTTGCTCCGAGTTCTGAAGTCTGTGGCACGTAAAAGTTCAGAAGTTTAAAAAACTAAACAGAAAATTATTTTATAACACCAGAAACTGATATGTGCAACATATACCTTTGCTCTAGTTCAATCATAGCTTTCTCCATTTCATTCATCCGCTGCTCAAGCTGCACAGCCTCCGCCTGCTTTTTTTCTGCTTCTCGTTGCGAGTCCTTAAAAGCCACATGAGTTGTATAAATATGTGTTCTGCCTGAGTGGGAATGGAAGTGAAAGGAAATGTAGGTGTATTCACGCGTTTCTACCTGAGCTTTGTGAAACATTTGCAGGTTAAGAGTCTTGACTTGGTCGAGCTGGAGCCGCAGGGCTGCCAGTGTGTCTTGTTTCTCATGGATGTCTTTCTCCAGCAGCTTCATGGCCACCTCCATCTCCTGCTTCAACCCCACCTGTAGCTCCAACTCACGCTCCAGCTCCTATCATCATCACAAACATCACAAACACACAAGAGGCATGAGTCAGGTGGCTCTGCAGCTAAATTAGTTCAGCAAACACCAGACGTGACAAAGTCTTTTAACAAGAAATGAATAATTAGCCCTTAACCAGAAGTCATGCTGTTTAATTCTGACTAATTATATACTGACAATAGTGTGAAGTCTGAAATATACCTCAACCAACACAATCCCTCACACCCAGCCTTGACCACATCCTTTCAAACAGGAATACAAACAGCTGAGTCACCCTTTACTACCACATTGTATAAGTCCTCCGGCCTGTTGATACCTGACCTGGCGAATGTGCTTCTCCTCCTTGTACTGCTTCCACACAACGTTGTACATCTCATCCAGGCCTTGTCGGGTCTGTTTGTAAGTTTCCAGCTCCACTTGACTGTCCTGAAGAGCTGCCTGAAAAGATAAACGCAGCCCCAAGTTCATGTTTTGTTTTGTTTTTTAACATCGTGGAGCGATTTCCTTGCAGTTACTTTTCTGACCTCCTCTTTTTTCTGACTGGACTGCAAGATGGTCTCGTTCTCTTTTCTGAGCTGTTCCTGTTCTTCTCGCAGAGAGTTGATTCTGTCTGTCGCTGCTGTCAGCTGAAAGAAAAGAAAGACAAACTCTTGTCAAGTCAGGTGAAACATATCTAACGCACACAGGATGTAACTTTTACCAAAATACCATAATTATTCACACAGAGTTCTTCTGACCTCCTCTACCAGTTTGCTGTTCGTCTTCTCAAGAGAATCCATCTTAGCCTGAAGGTCAGTGACGGTGCCACTTAGGTGACGATTTAACTCCTCAATATAGTGTTTCTGATCTAATATGGCTGTCATCTTGGAATCACTAGAAGAAATGAACAGTTAAGGAGCTTAATGTGGATTTGGTGTGATTATCATACCAAGGGTTTAAACTGAAACAAGAACACAGTTTTTCAAAACAAAAGAAAATTAAAGTATCTCAAAGTGGGCACTCACTCTTTTGGAGTCTCGCTGTTAGCAGGATCCTTCAGGTAAAGAGAGAAGTCAATAACTCCGACCTAAATGAGACAGAGAAAGTGATCAGTTTCCCAAACAGCTTGGTTCTCAATTTGAATATTAGTAATATTCATTATATATAATGAATATTTAATGAATATTAGTAATTTAATAGTGTGTAACTGCTGCAGCACTCACCTGAGAATCCAGATCCTCCCCTTTAATACAGAGGTTAGCATCAATTACATTGAGGCCCACCAGCAGCCCCCCGATCACTGCCCCCTCCTCCTCCATCATCAACGCTCCAAAGTCATAGAACTCACTGGGAAATTAAAGGGGATGCAGTATTGAAGGGGAAAGATTAAACTGTTTAAGTTTAAGTTAAAATTATATTGCAATATTCAATGTCTTGTGCTGATCAGTCTAACTAACCTCAGGAGATCCTTGCGGTCCAGCAGAGCTTTCATATAGTCAGCCACCTTCTTCTGCATCAGCGCCAAATGCAGCCAAGCTCTTGCTCTCCCCAAACCCGTCCTGTCATACAATAAAAGGATGATTGATTAAACAGTCATTAAGCAAACAGGTGCCAAGCAGAGTTTCAACAGAGATTTATTGGAAAATGTCTTTCAGTAGCATACTTGATGCCGGGCAGGTCTCTGGCACTTGTGGCAATGTTAACTGACTCTGGACATAACTTCTCAACCAGCTCCAGTGGTCCCCATATAGACTTGTTCTGACCAATGAAGGATTTCTTGGCTGTGAAAGAAAAGTAAAAGTCATTTCTGCACGGTCTGACGCAGACACGACTTAAAAGAGAAATTGTATTTTGATTGTGTTGATGGAGTGTGTCACCTTTCAGGCCATGTTTGAGGCAGTGCTCCAGGACGACAAAGAACTGCTGAAGAGGAGGGTACTCAGAGTCCAGCGTCCTGCCCAGACTCAAGGAGGACTGAATCAATACTTTGATGCTCAGCTTCATCATGCTGAGGAGATTGGATCTCTCTATCGCCATGGGGTCTTTGGGAAGCGTAACTGCCATGAATGCAACGTGAAGAAAATGCATTGAAATCAAGACCAGTCAGATGCAGATTTAATGGAGAAATCCTGACAGCTTGTGTAAAAGAAATTAAAAAACTAAACATGCATGCGGTGGTAAACCGTGTGACCTTAAGCATGACTACTAAACCATTCAAGCGTTCAAGTCATATGTCCTGACAGCTGACAACTAGCTAAAATAAGTTTAAGAGGAAGTTACAGTCTGATACAGGAGATTAAAATGAGAGAAGTGGTTTGAATGTCAACAATTATAAATAACCACAGCCAACCTGGAAACTTTTTAGAGGTGCTATTGAGCTCATTCTCTGGTTCCTTGTCCGTCGGGGAACTGGCAGCGGATCCCTGTGAGGGATTTCTCGGGGCAGTGGCATAGCTCATTCCGCTGCTAATCGTCTCCGTGGCCTTCCGAGCCAGAGACAGGATGGGAGCCGACCAAGTGTTGTCTACAGCGGCCGGAGGAGGTTTCTCTGCAACGTCCTGCACGTCGCTGTCGCCGGTCTCCCCGTTAGTCGCAGTGTCCGAAACTTCGGGCTCATCCTCCACTTGTTTTGCTTCGCCATCCTCAACAGCTGTGTTTACTTCCCCTGACTCGTCGGCCATGTTTAAGCCCCCTCCCCTCTCCCCGACTACTCACGTGACCAGTCTTGAGCAATCACGCGCGCTGTAAGAACGTTTTCCTTCTTTGTGTTTTATCGAGGGTTGTTAAAACGGCCTGTGAGTGTATTACCGCCCCCTACTGAAGCACAATATTTTCTCATATGATTTTAAGTTATTTTATTCTGACCCAGAATTTAATTAAACACTTATCATATTAACCTGCTGACCCGCTGTCAATAATTCACAAACGATGAAAAATGATTCGTTGTTGTGTCTGTACCAGTTATTTTTCAGTCAGATGAAACCTGCAGGATCTTTGCTCAGACATCAAATATGATCACATATCTCTCTATTATCCAATAACTCTGTAATTATGAATCCAAGAAGACATTACTAATTACATACTAATTCCAAGATTAAGAATTGTTTAATCTTTCTTAATCACCTGACATCACATGTTTCTACTTCCACCACACGGTGGCGTAGACAAGCTGCTGCTTTTTACCTGTTGATTTCATTTATACATAAACATTGAGAAATTCATCAGTCCTGTAAAAATTAACCCTTTCCCGCTTGTCGCTTGTGTTAGTTTACCCTACATTTTCAATTTTAATCTCTGTTACTTCAAACTTGTGTTGGGGGCGCTGTGTAGAGCTGATGCAGTCCTGAATCTGAACTATATATATTAATTAAAAAAATACAGATTCCCCAGAACTTTAGTGTAGACTGCCAGCATGAGAGAATGGAAAACACAAATAAATAAATAACGAGTTTTCTAAAGTAAAGAAAAGTGCTAAAAATCTATCTGTGTGTCTGTCTCTGTCTCATAGTGTGTCACTTACAATTAAAACTCCTGGAAACCGTCATAAATTAAACTGTGTCAGTAATTTGATATTATAGGTAAAGAAGGAGCATATGCTTCATAAGGTATCTAGTGTTTTGAAAGAGGAACTCATACGACCCACAGATAGGTCAAAGCTTTAAGAAGAAGATGGGACCACAACCACAAACTTAGAAACATAGAAACAAACAGGTTGTGGTAGTAGTAGTGACAGTAGTGAAAGCAGTAGTAACAGTTGTGAAACATGAGAGAATATTAAGACATTATAAAAGTCAGTAGGAAAACATACCTCCTACTTCATTAGCAACACCTTCCACCATTGGTATAGCAACTATCATTTATCATTTTAAACATACATTTCCCCTGTCTACAGATCTGCGTTATAGTTACTGAGAACAGATAACCCAAAACATTACCACCAACGGCTCCAATGTGTAATATCTTCATAATTATTACAAGTTCAAAAGTTATACAGTCTTAAGTCTGTATCTTCTCTCACATCTTACCACACAGCAGCCAGTAGGCGTGGTGAAGAGCGACACATAAATACCGCGAGACTCGGTGGAGACGCTCGTTCTCTCCGCGCTCGCGCTAAAGACACTCGCGCCTGCTTTCTCCCCAGAAAAGACGAAGAGGTCGCAGACAGGCGGAATTCATTCATACAAACTCAACTAAAGACATAAGAAGCGGGAAAAAAGACGGAATAATTAGAATCGGAACAGTTGGAAGGAATATAACTTGTATATATATTTAAAAAAAAAAAAAAAACTTTCTTTAAAAAAAAAAGTAATTGGAAGCTTTGACATCATGAGGATTTTCAGTGTCGTGCTTGTGCTGGTTCACGCCTTGGGTGAGTTTCCTTTGCACTCATTGTTAAGATTACGTGTTTGTTTTTATCTGTCCAGTTGTATTATTATTGTTATTATTGTTATGTTTGTTATTAGCTCTCTATGAATATCTGTGTAACACTATCCCCTCCCGACTGTCAGTGTAAACCTCTCGAGCGTGACCCAGCTATATAACATGTCTTGTAAACTTCATAACGTTTAAGGCAACGGTTTTCATGATGCCAGGCTATTCAGGAGCTAATGGGGTCATCTCTCTATTTTAGAGCATGCTTTATGTAACTGGATACATTTATTTTTAACTCATATTCTTGCCTGACATTAGCTAACTGTCTGTCCATGCATTTTGTGTGTGTGTATGAGGACAGAGAGGGTATATGCCAACTTTTTAGTTGCCCCCTCCCTTCCGACTCCAAACTCTCTACTTCATTTCTACAAATCTTACACTGTCCCACTGAGAGACGACCTGCTGGCCATTTTCCACAGTTTCCATTCTACTTAAGTGCTCTTGAGCAAGGCAGCTGGTAGCTACCAACCTCTAACCATCACGCAGTGCATGTGTGCCGCCTGTATATTTCCTAACAAGGACCATTGAACCCAAAAAATGGGCCTGGAGCTTTCTAGTGCACAACATGTTTCAACTTGCCCGTAGAGGTCCGCCCACCTTGGCAAACTAACCTGTGTTCTCTGATTGTCCCCCAAAGGAAGAGTTATTGAGGGAGTCTCGAGAATCTATTGTTAAAGATAGCATCAAACAAAAATGTATGTGCAAATAATAACTTTTTTCACACTTTTGTTTTATCTTCCAGTGGTGTCCAGACTGGTCAGCGGTGCTGCTGTCGACAGGCATGAGAGCGACAGGCAGCGGCACACAGCCGTTATCAACTTTTTGGGCACAACCAAAGACAGGAGGGCAGAGGATGAGAGCGGAGTTGTGGGTGCGACGACAGTGGAATATGGTCAGGGAGGCGAGGAAGAGGAGTACGATGAGCTATACTACTACGAGGACGAGGACGAAGATGGCATGTCTGGAGACTATGAAATCGATCTGCCACGAGGTAAGGCAGTTGGCTCAAATTTCACACCACGACGCCACACTAATTAGTTTTTTTTATAAGCTTCCTTAATGCAGACAATTAAGTGTAATTCTTATTTATTTATTTACTTATTTTGCTCTGTTTGTGGTTTTAGTTGCCATGTCAAGCAAACCTAAAGACACGTCTGTCATCCTGGAGAGTGAAAGCACTGATGGAAAGAAGAGAGCAAAATGGAGAAAGAGAGGGAAAGGCAAGGGAAAGAAGAGGAATCCTTGCCTGAAGAAGTATAAGGATTTCTGCATTCATGGCACCTGCCAGTACCTGAGGGACATCCGCGCCCCATCATGCGTGTAAGTATGAGCTCCGCACCACTCCCTTTATTCAGAAACCTAACCATCCACTGAATTATTAACATCTAAACCGATTCCCTCTCTGATCTCATCCCTGCAGGTGCTACCCCGATTACTCTGGTGAAAGGTGTGAGTTCATCACGCTGCCCGTGCAGTCCCCCGAGGGATACAACCGGACCACAGCTCTGGCCGTTGTGGCGGTGGTGCTGTCGTCCGTCTGTCTCACCATCATAGGCCTTTTATTAATGCTCAGGTGAGTAAAGGAAACACATGTTGACACACATACACGAACACACCCTCACAACCACTCACATACAGATAAAGGGTTTTCCTAGAGACTTGAAAATTATAAGGCAGACGCAGAATATATATATGTATATTTAGCCTGAACAAGCTTCTTTTCTTTTGTTTAACACAGGTTTCACAAGCGGGGAGCGTATGATGTAGAGAACGAAGAGAAGGTCAAACTAGGGTTAGCGTCCAACCACTGAAGAGACAAGAAATTCTACCTCAAAATAGAAAAAGAGAAGTGAACCACAAAAGGAGGTCCTGCAGGAAAAAAGGAACGTACACGAAGAAAGGAACAGGGGGTGTTTTTGCGCAATTCCCTGTTGGACATTCAGGTGTACGTATTCCTGTAGACCTCAGAGGAAAACAGGCCATCTTATACTGGAAAAATCAATGGCCCTAGATGATGGAGTGGAGACGTGACAAGCATGAGGTGATGAACAAGAGGGATTGAGAAGAAGAAGAAGAAGAAGAAGAAGAAGAGGAAGAAGAAGGGACAAGTCTAGACTTTGTGCTGCTTCTCGACTGTATGAAAAGAAAAGTCGTCTCAGACTGAACTGAAAAAAGAAACATTTTTTTTAACATTGAGATATCAACATGGATTTTTTTTTTTCCTGCACAAGTCCATCTTTTTTCTTTCTTTTTTTTTGTGTACAGCAAAATGGAATATTTATGATTCTAATTTATTTATTTAAGATAACTGTATTTATAGAGATTTTTAACCACAATTAGCCGTTTTTAAAATAATGTTACAGTCGTTTTTATATTTCTTATTGGACGATATTTATTTATTGGAGAGGCAAACAACGCAGAAGCTCATCAAGATATATAAAGTATTTCATGAAAAAAAGAGAAATGATGTATAAACATCTGATTTCTGGCTTTAATTCTGGCACTCAGTAGATGATCAATTGCACTGTGATTAATAAATTGATCGTTGAATAGACATGTTTTTTTTTTTATATATATATTCAGCGTAGGGGTTCATTGAATGCGATACTTTTCTGGAACGTCCTGCACACAGTCACACATCTGGAAACTACCCAGTACATCCAGTTGGATCTGTCAGCTTCTAAGCGGCTCCACTGTAGCCGGTGGGGGTTCATGGCAAAGGCACATTAGCGATGGTAATGAGCAAGGGAAAAGCCCCACTCTTTCACTTCCCCCACCAACATTTATCCTGCAGGTTCGGGGATCTTTAGGACACATTAGGCTTAGTTTTATGAGTCAGTGTGTGTTGACGTAATATGCAGCTCACTGGCAATGTATTAATTATAGGCAACTTAGTGTCTGCTAAGAAAACTTTTAAAAGGGAGTCATAAAAATGCACTGTAGCAAGAATTTGGTGTACATATGTTGTACTGTCATGTTGTCTTACCATCATTATACAAGCAACTCCCTCAGATCCGAGGCTAAGCTGTCAAGCAAAGGAAAAAAATGTGAATTAAAGTGTTCCACCCTTTCAAATCCTGTCCTGCAGTTTTGAAGTGATTTTTATTTATGTGATTTTTTTTTTCAGAACAAAAAAAAATAAATAAGTAAAAAAACAATTATCTGAATTTTTTTTTTCGAGTCATATTCTTAATATTCTTTCATCACAGTTCACCAGTTGAAATGAAGACCTGATTATCACGCCATGTTCTTGGCATTAATAGGAGTCCTGAAAGATCACTTAAGTAAGGTCAGGTTTATTTTCGCTCTTTGGTTCACTTCCTGAGTTGGACCACACACTAATGTGATATTTTAAAATGGCTGGTCTGGATGATGATAACACTTGTATGTTCTTTTGGCCAATTATAGTAAACATAATATTTTTATTTCCTGTCTCTGACGTGGGAGCAACCACTTTTAACCAAAGCACCTGTATCCTGGCTATTGGTGCTATTATGTTCAGTTGAAAAAAAGGCAAATATTTTTAGTCAGTGCCACTCAGATATGGAGGGAGACAGCCTTTCTATTTTATTATGTTTAAATCTGGTTATCTGCATTTAATCAACAATGTTTTTTCTAAAATAATTCCCGCTACACTAATGTTTTCAAAGGATTTTCTCACTGGAGCTAAAGCTAAACGAAGACATTATCATTTCCATGTGTTGACATCAGTACCATCAGTCCCACTTGACAGATCAATCATGCTGAGTGTGGTCAGGACTCACTTACCACTGTGTATATGCAGCGAGCCACGGGGAACAGATGTGCAGTGTATAAGCCCGGGAACACCTGATGTTCAGCCATAACACATCATGCCCCAGCACCACACATCATTACTCACACAACCAACAGATGTCATGTTCAAAGACGCACCACCAACTACAACATCTGAGACCTCAACCAGCCCTGAATACCACAGAGTTCAGAGAGACCACATACGGCAAATACTAGCTGGATGCAACAATGCTGTCATGTATGCTGCATGCAGGTTTTAATGGGGATAGGGATAGTCAAAAGATCCAGCTGGGCTCAAAGGCAGGCTGAGACGCAGCCAAATGTTAGTCACCCCTTGAAGTCACCTCCTACACGGATGTTGTTACACCGACGTGTGTGTGTGAGTGTGAGTGGGAATGTGGTAGAGTAATGCCTTGGTGCTGTGCCTGTGTGGGTTACAGGGGTTAACCAAACCATTACAGGCAAAATCCACAGCAAAACAGCACTATTTACATGTTTGCTATGGGATCATTTTCAACTCTGTTTGTGGGTTTGATTCCCATACTTTCTATATATACTGAATAAACAAGATACTGTCTCATATGTTACACTGGGGGTTGGTAGTTGAAGACAGATGTTCAGGGTGTGGTACCTGATTCAGAACTCAGCACTCCTCATACCATTTGTTGAGTAACTGAAAAACATTCGGTGAGCGTTTAATTTTCTCAGGAAAAAGGAATTCATGTACATATGCATATAGTTGTATTTATGTCGTTTTCTATGTGGTACATATGTTCAATGAAATATAATGAAATTCAAATAATTTTATTTGTCAGTCAAGGTGCTATGTGAGGCAAGCAGGTTTACACACATTAAAAATCAGAAGAAAAAAAAAACACAGAATTAATTCACATACTTGAAATTTTGAATTTTTCTGGTAAACCACAGCATTGTGTTTTCTTACAGACGGACAACCATTCATTTTACTCATTCTAATCCTGAAAAAAAGGATAAAAACTGATGCAGGGCTTGTTTTCATTGTCAAAACCCAATGCCTACATTACCCACAATGTGTGCAATGCGGCCACTAAGAGCTCACATAGAGATTTCAGACTGCGGTCAAACCAGCCGCATGAACTTTTTTATGTATCTATTAGCAGATTTACAGTACAGACGCTGACACAGGTCAAAATAAATTATGTAAATGTACCTGATGTTGCCCTTATAGCTTTGTTGGTATTTCCATTGGATTCTTGTTAACAGTGACCTTGACTGTTACCACAATACATTTCATTAATTTCTACTGCATAGTTTTGAAATAAAGTGATTTCAAAACCAGTCCTCTGATCTTTTTTTAACCATGCACTTTGAACATTTATAATGTTAAGAGAAAATATGGAAAAGAAAAAATAAGGAAAAGAGAATAAAAAGAACATTTGAAAGAGCAAAATTGCACATTAAACTCAAAGTTATTCAAAATTTAATTAAATCAAAACCCAAAAATCAAATAATTATAATCCTGAGAAAGATTCAAACCAGAAACAGGGTCTAGAGAGTCTAAAAACATCAGGATATTGCCAAGCCTCTATATTCCTATTAGGAAGAATTCAAATAACAATTCAAATTGTGCTAAAACATTAAAACTAAATAACAAAAAATGTGAATAACTCTTGAAGTACTGCAATTAAACACATATATATGTATAATAAAACACTGCTAATGAAAAAAGTAAACTTTTAAATATATCCTCTGAAACAAGGACAAGGATTTTTCAACAATGCAACATAAAAAAAAAAAAAGAAAGAAAAAAAAATTGAATTAGAAACTTGAATTGTATCACTTGTATCATAACTATAAGGATTTGTTTTTATGATGCTTTTGAAGTTTATCATTTAGGCTCAAGCAGAGACAAGGTGAGATGAGGTTCTCCAATAAGTTTATTGCATTCCAACTCTACTCAGTCAGATTTTTTTCATGTTCAAGCTCATCTTATCTGGAAAACAGATTGTCACAAAGCCAAACACAAACCTGTTTACAAACTTGCAAAACACTGATGCAAACATGGTTGTTAAGAAGATGACGACAATATGCAGACGACTCTGTCTTCTCTGTTACAAATAAAAGTAGGTAATTTCCCTCTCTGTGATTGTCATTGAATTTCATATGTAGTACACATGAACGTGCATGTGTATTTTCAAAAGCACACACATGTGGACGTGTGTTTGTGTGTGTGACAGGGGTTAGTCATTTACAGTAGTGTGGAGCCACCTAATCCCGGCCTCTCAATGTCAAGTAGCAGAGCACACAGAAATAGTGTCGTGTAGTCATGCTCCCACAGCTGCTATTCCCGGGGCTGATGGCCACCAAAGAGGCAGAACGCTGAGAGAGAAGCAAGCTCACTGTGTTCTGTTTCTCGGTGGCGTGGTGGACCAGGGCCAGGAAATAATGTACGGTGTGGTGGCCCATCATCAGGCACCGCCGCCGCATCGCTCCTACTGAATTTACCTTGTAGGGTCACAGTAACGGCTTTGCAGAATCTCTCCATGTCCCTCACCTTTCACTTTGGGGTGTTCTTGCATGTTCCTAGACAGACTCAAAGAGGATATCTCCACACCTCAGAAGGCATTTCCTGGCAAGCTGGCCAAAATTATTTGGAAGTAGCAAAACTCATTGTGTGCCAAGCTACCATGGGAATTGCTTGTGTACCAAGACTGCTATTGTCTTTGATGTTTTTTTTTTTAGACTAAAATGTTCCCAATTTTTGTTTGTGGCACACAGTAAGGTCACAGTTTTAATTCATGATGAAAACTACATATTATTTGTTTTGCATGTTGTTCCTACTATGTTGATCGCCAATTTAAGGCCAAAATAATAGAACAACCTACTTCACTGATCACTGTCTTTCATGAAGCTGTACACTGATAATGTTGCCTAGATTTAGTAAGTGTATAAGATTTTATGAAGATTTCAATCCAAAGTAAACAACTTTGTCTTGATACATTGCTAAGTATACTTGAGTAATCGGATTCTGTGGCAATCGCCTTGGATTGAATCAGTGTGAGGAAGGTGAGTTTGTTGTGAAAGGTGCTTCCTGTCCCACTGATGAGCAACAATGGGTAGTTTCCACACTGATGTGGAAGTGCGCACGCCAACAGTTGGTAATATAATTATTCACTAACCGGATATTATCAACAGGAACACATTATTACCTGAAATTGAGCGCGTGTGTGTATATGTGTCACAGTCTGCTTTAGATGTTACAATATACAGTTAACTCTTCTGTAAAATTTAAAAATGAAAAATAAAAAAAGTTAAATTTGTGTGCATGTATGCGTTTGCGTAATATTAGCACAAAATTGAGCGCGTGTGTATATGTGTATCACAGTCTGCTTTAGATGTTACATCTAAATGCGACTGTGACACAGCCCCTTTTAAGTCAAAATGAAACACCAGCATAAACTCAACGCGCCTTTTCGGGTCTGACTGATGAGGTGACGACAGTGATGCAGCCATTGTCGATTGACAAAAAGAGGTTTGGATGCATCAGTGATTTGTACACAGTCTGTGTTGCCCCATCAACATGGTGTGGACAGTTGAGGAGGACGAGGGCGAGGAGGATGACAGGAATGAAAAGACGGAGTGAGAGATAAGGTCGACACGGTAAGATGAGAAGGGGGAACAAGAGATAAAGAGAGAAAGATGGAGAATGGCCCAAGGTGAGAAATTCTGCTTAGTGGGGTGCTGACTTGTCTTCGCCTGCATGTGGATAAAACAGATTAAGGAGTCAAAGGAGCGGCGTCAGCTCTGTCACTGCCTGTCACAGCTCTGGCTCTTCCTTATCTGGCCATTTACTTTGATTTGCCCTTCAGTTCCTGTGAGCTGGCTTGTTTATTCTTTATTGCTGTTTCCCCCCCATACATCCCTATCCCCTCCTCCATTTCCTCATCCTTTTCTTGTTCTTTTTCTTCCTGTTCCTTTTTTTTTCTGAAATGAGCACATGTGCTCAAAGGCGAAAACCATGTGGCAAAGGGACACAACTGCTTCAATTCCCTGCAACCACATCAGTCCACAAAATCAGAAATATAAGTAATGAGGGTTAATTTTTCACTCATTTAGAAGATATTTATTACTGACCAACACCCCTCATTTGTGAAATGAAAAAGCAGTCACTCTTGACTCATGGATATTCTCTCCACTACTTCATCAAGCTCAACTACTTCTCTTAACTTCAAATGTTTTTTTTTTTTTTTTACCACTGTACCAACAATTACAAGTGAAATTAAAACCGCAGGCAGCGTTTACGGGCCCTCACACCTGCACTTCAGTGGGGGCACAAACTGGTCCATGCCCCCACGGAAGTGCAGGTGCAAGGGCCCATAAACACTGCTTACGGTTTTAATTTTAAATCTGTTACATCTTACTGTCATGTAAGAGGGGCTGAAAAATAAAAGTAAAATAAACAAATAAAATATTATCCTTCATCCAGATTTTATCAACAAACAACATAACATTTAGCTTAACTGGACAGCCTAATTCTCAAATAAATTTTAACCTAAAGTAGGACTTCGCACAATATAGTCAATATTAACAAAACTGAAAGGTAGTCTTATAAATAAAAAAAAAAACTTCTTCTCAAACTAATTTATAAAACACAACAGATATAGAGCCGAACGTTTTAAGTTTTCTTTCTTTTTTTGGCTTGTTTTTTTTTTTTCATTTTTTTGTTGGCAACTTAACAGCTCAAAAATATCCTTCCTCTCCAGTCCTCTCTCATTTCTCTCACTCCTCTCCACGCCTCTTTTTCTCTCCACTCCACTCCGCACCTACAGTCTCCTGTTTCCCTTTGCAAAACCTCTCACAAATACAGGAGAAGCAGCCTGCTGATGCTTAATGGCTGCTGGCTCTAATTGTGCTAGTCAGAGCTGCTGGCTCTGACTAGCACTTCACTTTTTATAAGCTGAGAACGGATCCATCACACTTTGCTGCTGCTTCTTCAAAGTCGTACCGCTCAGTGGCCTGCTGAACACTGACACTAATCTGTCAGGCTTATTTGTATATTCATTTGCAAATATGCAACAGTGACTGGAGGTTTACTGAGGGCTGGGGGGGACAGGTGTGTATGTGTATGTTTGTGTGTGTGTGTGTATATGTGTGTGTGTGTGTGGGTGTGGCAGCACATGGACAGAGACATGAGAGGCTAGCTGATATTGTGCGTGTGTGAATATCATGACAATGATAATATTCTATAACCTGTAAAGCTTGAATCCTTAAATGTACCATATTCCAAAATATCACAAATGCTTTTAGCGGTTCAGATCAACCCACTTAAACCATTCAAAGCAGTTTATTAATCTATTCTTTCTGATAGACAGGCATATTGGCGGTGTAGATGTCATCGTAATCATAGTATCCAATATCCTGTGAAGTTTCAGACAAGTCATTCATTGTACTGTGATTTTGAGACATTTCCTGTCATCTGGCGAGCTACTAAAGGTTTTCATGGCGCCATATTAACATAGTACGAGATAGCCAAAATCCCCAAACATCAGCAACATCTTGACATGTACACAGCAACATCATGTACACCAAGTTTGATGTAAATCTAACGAACCGTCTAGGACAAGTATGTTAAACTCCTCGGGTATCGAAATGCCAACAAACACTTAGAGGTCATTTGCTCACATGCAACACTAGGGACACAAGAGTCTATCTTGATGAGCTCTAGACGCATTCCAAATTTGAGGAACCGTGTGTGTACCTGAAACTATGTTCCAGCACCAGTAAATTTTATATAAGGGGGCGCTATGGAGTCCCTGAGCCTTGCTGAGGCTTGCTTTGCAGCGTGCTTTGCAGAAGTTCTGATGTGTGTGCAAAATTTAATGACTTTTGGTGCATGGGAACCACCTGAAATTAGTTGCATTCCCCAAGAAAAATGTAATAATAATCTTTCCAATTCCAATAGGTTCCTCACACAGAGTACTTGGGCCCAAATAAAAATGTGCTGCTGCTTACAATTACCATTGCCCATGGGTTTTTCCACCATCAACATAATATGTGTACAAAATGTACATATTATTGAAATTGTGAAATTAACGGTCTTTTTAAATTACATAGAAGGTTTTGGTGTTTAAATGAAATACTATGGAAATATACAAATGCTCAACCCACAGAAAGATGCACACAACCCATATTCAGAAATGGTTCCTTAAATCAATCTGTCAGACCTTAAGACATCAAACAAGTGGCTTCTTTTTATCATCTTGATGCCTATAATGAATAATAAATGTCCGAGCAGCTGCGTTCAGCTGCAGGAAGAGGGAACCACAGCTAAGCTAGTCTTCAAACCACTGAAGTCTCCTGTATTTTATAGAGCCTCCTTCTAAACCTCCAGCCCTGTACTCTTCCACATCAGAAACGTTTGTGTAGGTTAAGTTCATGACTATAAATAGCAAGCAAAATCAAAACTGGAACTGAACTTTAGAACTTAAGACATTAACTGAGTAACTTGTAGGCTACAAACAATATTGGCTGGCTTGTTTCAATGTAGGACCAAACCACGCTCCTTTAGGTTAAGAATTAAGCAATTTGAGTGTGTTAAAATGCAAAGGAGTTGAAATTAAACAATTAAGTTGAAATTAAACAAAAAAAATGTACCATAATATTAAATGTAATATTTTTGTATGAAAAGTTTCATCATCATCAGTACTGGAGGTACATTTTAAAAAATATTTAGTCTTAGCCAGTTGTCAGTTAGCTTTACTTAGCATAACAACTTTAGACACAGCTAACATGTCTCACTCCAAATATGCCTAAGCACCTTTAAAGCCTATAAGACACATATCCATATCTTGTATGTTTCTTGTTTGTGTAACTTAAGAGTGAGTCAGGCTAGTTGGTTCTTAATGCTGCCAGTCCTTATGCTAAGCCAAGTTAATCAACGCCCGACTCTACAGCGCACACAGACACAAGAGTGTTACGGACAGAAGAATACTGACAGGAGAACTCACAGATAGCTAAAAAGGAAAAAGAAAACGAGGGCAGTTTCTAAAATATCCATCAGTTATCCCACTTACAATGTGCATGCATTGTTAATTGAAATTCGCTTCCTGCGTTGGAAAGGCGAACTCCACCAGTAACAAAAACTACTGTCTTGTATTTCACAACGTAAACGCACTGAGTAGTTATGCATGCCAGCCATCAATACTATAGTACTACAAGTTGTATAACTAACATCCTAAATATTATATCTAAGATTCAGGTTCACAGGTTGCTTAGGACTTGCAAACAACCAAGTCTGGCCCTGCTCGGGCCTGCTGCTTTCTATGTTAGTAGTGTAGAAAAAAGCAGCTCAGCTGAGTCCTGCCCCTCTCCACTTGCTCCTGATGCCAGCAGGAGTTGGGCAGGGATACCAGCAGATTCCCCTCTGCTGATGTCACCCTTCTGGACAGACACTTGTTATGTATCATGGTCACACTATTAAATTCTCACTGAGGTCTATTTAGGCCCTGAGGAGGCTGATGGTGGCATCGCATTACTTACTGAGTAAGAGGAGAAGATAGATGGAGAGACAGAGAGGGAGAGGGGACGAAGGCAGGGGGCAGGAAAAAAGGAAGGAAGTGAAGAATAGGAGAGTGAAGAGAAAGCATGGGAAAGGCCTGGATGTAATTGACCATTCCCCTAGACATCATCATCAGTACCACACACAAGCATTGAACAACAAAATAACACACAGACAACAGGAAGACTGGATGACTGTATGCTTGACTCATCTGTTTTCTCTGCCCCTTACAGTATGCCCTGCGGTTCTCTGAAATTAAAAAAAAAGAAAGAAAAAAAACTCCTCCCATATCCGCCCACTGTGTGTGTCTGTGCATGTGTGTGTGTGTGTGTGTGTGTGTGTGTGTGTGTGTGTGTGTGTGAGTGTGTGTGTAGAAGCAGGAGCCTAATGGTGGTTTTAGAGGATCAGGCCAGCGCGTGCTGGCCAGTTGAGCTGGCTGACACCACAAACTTATGACAAAGGAGAGGCGGACGGATGTCAGAGCAGACGGCAGCAGGCTCTGATTAGTGCAAGGAGTGGGCTCCAGGCATTCCTCTTCACTGTGTTTCACTTTGTGGTTGGCTGCTGTTGAAACTGAAAAAACACCTCAGCCCACACCACCACCACCTCTCAACCCTAAGGCAAACATTTTAAGCAATCCTTATTGTTCCAGTTTGATCATGAAAGAATTGTTAGGAAACGGTGATGGGATTTTCCTTGTGAAGAAATAAAAAGATCTTAATCTGACATACAAGCAGGGGAGGAATCCCCCTGCCCCTTAAATAATCACTGAAATAAGAAGGGTCCTTTCTATCTCGCATGGGATATGTAGATATAATCACAGAAACACTGATTTGACTGCTCAATGATTAAGTCCCAGACAAGTAGACGAAACCAGGAATGTGGGTATATAGTAATTAGACTTTGTGATGGTGACAGAAGCTTAGTGGTTATCACGTCTGTCTACACTCTGATATCTGACCCTTGAGCTTTCTTGAGTGAATGTGTTTGTCCATGCACATGGGTTTCTGCTGGCTGCTTCAGTTTCATTTTGTGGTTCAAAAACATGAGTCTAAGGCCAAGTAATTGAAAACAAACAGAAAACAAAGAAACCCCTCAAATGTCTGGTATGCTTGCAACTGCATGACACTGTGCTTTGGCAAAACAGTGATTCAACCTCATGCTGTCATTGTATCAGGTATAGTATAGATTATAGTATTAGCCATATTTGGTGTCTTAGTTTAATTAACTCGGTTTAACAATGATTAAAGGTTAAAACTGCCCTCTCACTATGTTGCAATGTCAAAGAAAAATGTACCATGTAATCTGTACCAAATGTCATGGCAGTCCATCCAAAAGTTTTTGGGACAGTTCACTGGAAACCAAAAATAACTTGTAGCATAGTCAGATGCAGAAAAGTCAAGAAAAGGTGAGACATTTCAGTCTTGACCAAATTGGCGGACCTGTCAACCAACTGAGCCACGTCGCTAGCATTTGAATGTGTTAGAGTGTGTCTGTATCTATAGCCCTTTTGATAGACCTGCAAGGTGTCCAGGGTGTTACCCTGCCTTCTTCTCAATGTATGGTGGAACAACCAAGGCCAAGACCTGGAAAAATAAAGCAAAAGTAGGACTGATTTTCCCCCTTTTGAATTTCTTCATTCATCTACATTCATCTTTCTGACTCCCAAACAAATTTACATTCCCCCCTGTGAGGCCGCCTAAGCAGCCCACAGGCTATTAGTGGGGTCCTTGACCTCAGCAAGACTTTCCCCTATGCTTCTCTCCGTCTATCTGTCCACCCACTGTTACTCTGTGTGTTCCCTCTCTCCTGCCGCAGCCTCGAGACAGTGTGGGAGCTGTTCAGAGAGCAGGAATGCAGAGGGAGCGCTCAGAGCTCAGCTGCTGGAGGAGAGAAGAGGGAGGAGAGGAAGGCAGGAGAGGGGGATTTTTCCTTGGATGAGGTCATGGATGATGGCTTCTCTCAGAGCAAGAGCTGAGCTCGTGGCAGACGCGCCCCTGACCTCCCTCTGCCAGCGACACACACACACACACTCAGAAAGGGAAAAGGGCTGAGCCCGTAGAAGCACTTGGTTGGCAGTGAGATGACATGTAGTTTTCATCTCTTCCCATTACACCACAACTAATCTCCCAGTCCAGATTGCTCTTTCTTTATCAACACACCACACACGACAGTCAGCTTTGCACAAGTCAAGTCCCAGCGGACCACTTTAGTGGACCCAGCCATGTGAAAAGCTCTGCTAAAATCTGCCCCATTACTAGCTGAGAGATGGAAGTGATTAGTAACACACTACAATTAGCGCACTCAGCACACACATATGCATTGGTACAGCTGATTCAACAGCAATATTGTCTCATCTCCACAAGTGATCTGATTCTGTATTAGTGTACTGATTTTGTGAGGAGTCCAGGTTTGTAGAAACTGTCGAGACAGCAGGATGGTGGCGGTTATTATTGTGATTACTCAGCCCCTTTCCTCCCCATGAGTGAGTCACTAAGACACTGATGCTCTGTGGCTTTGTGCCTTGGTGTGAAAAATATCTCTCCTTCCCTGAGCCCCCTTCCCCTAGTGTGGATTTCGGGAATGTGACATACCGGCACAGCTTTGTCGAGGGACAATACGGCCCCCGTCTGAATGTGACACATCCCCTGTGGGAGAACTTGTTTTCATATGTCCTCTGATCCTCCCCCTGTGAACTGGATTAGTTGGAGTCACTCTTACAACCCAACCCAAACTGTCAGTCTCAGTGTCTCTGAACTTTGACTACACTATCACTGAGCGCTACCTTTGACGCAAGTGTCAGAAATCTAACAACCCTGACACATCAGGCTAACAGTTGATTCTCAGGCGATGCTCATGGGGCTGTTGAAACATGGTGACTGATCACAGTCTATTGGTTTTACAGAGGATGTTTAGTCTATAACCGGGAAACATTTAGATGTGTAAGGATAATTAAATGGTGGCATGAATGGTTAAACAATTCTACAATTTCACAGTTGTAACAAACCCATATATCTACCAGTTTATCAAACAACAGGTGAGTAATGGTTGATTGGTCAAAAAGTTTTGTCTTTACCAGCCTTTGAAAAAAAGTTCTGACGAGAGAGATAGTGATCATTATTTTAGTTTGTCTAGTGCAAAACTGTTTTCTCATCAGAAAAACAAAATTAAGGAGTTGTTTGTGAATTTTGATGACACAATCAATAATTAATGATTATAATAACAGTATGTGAGTTTGTTTGTCCTTTTCTTAGATTAAAAATACTAGCTGAATTCATCTCACGTACGAACAGAATGTATATCAATGACGTTGGTTGTCCATATTCTCTTCTTCATGGTGTGTTCAAGTACCACTTTAACGGGCAGTGTGAAGCACAAGGGGATAACACAAAGCATTTGAGAGGTCAACCTTTGTTGTGTTGCTTCTTTGAGGCCAGATTGTATGTCAGGGCTCAAAGCGAAATTTAACCCTTGAAACCTCATTGTAAGCTTGGATGACATACCAGTGGTTCAACACGGTTTAGGGTCTTTGAACTGCATTGAATACTTGTAGTTCGTTTACAAAGAGTATAATTGGTGTCTACAGGGCTGATTGAGATCACCCAAAACAGATAAAATGCAGAGGACTTTGAGGTTGCCCTTGAAACAACACAGATTGTGTGTGTGTGTGTGTGTGTGTGTGTGTGTATGTGCATTTTAAGTCTATTTTTGTATCTTATTCTGCCACTTCTGGAATTCAATCACAGTTCTCTCCACCTGTTGTCATTTTCTCTTTAACTCTCTCTCTCTCTATCTCTTACACAAACATGCACACACACACACACACACACACGCACGCACACACACACACACACACACACACACACACACACACACACACACACACACACACACACACACACACACACACACACACACACACACACACACACACACGTACGCATGTATACACAGGCTGCTTCCCTATGAGGCCTCAGCTCTCTTCTCTAAGACAGTGGTGTGATTGTTTGAGACTGCAGGTGTGTTTGTAACTCTGGGAGTTCCCTGATACTAATTACAGTCTTCACTGACATCTTTATTGTCACTGAATGCTGTCACTCCTCAAACACTCCCAACATGTATCTGTACTGCCTTTATTCCATCTTCTTTTTGACTGAAACATTCAGGTCAGGAGCTGCTGAGTGATTACATCTCAGCTGTGCAAAAGCCAGAGAAGGAAATGAGTTTCTCAACCAGAGCAGTCGCACAGTGACTGACCACAACATCCTCCTGCTTCTGTGCTCATAAACAGCCCTCCTTCCTCCCTGCTCTCTTCCAACCTACGTTGATCCCAGTGGGGTATCGCTTCGCTCCCGCGTCCACCAACAAAGGCTCCACATCAAACAGAGTTACGGCCTGCCAGGAAGTGACATCATCACATCATACGTCTTTGTTTAAGAGGATTGGTTCACTATGGACTCACTTCAAACCCTGCTGGGCCCCGAGTCTGTAGAGTGGTTGTGGCAGCATGAGTAGGTACTGGCTACTGTCCAGGACATTCCTGTCACTCCTGTGTGTGTGTGTGTGTGTGTGTAGGACCTCATTATAGCACCTTATATAGAGAACACAGTGAGGGTAAACCACCATCCAGTAGACTTAGTAATGGTGGAAGTTTTCTTTTTTTTTTCTTTTTTGCTCCTACTATGACCACTGAATCAAACATTGTTCTGTAGAGTCAGTGCCAGCTTTTGCCATCCATCTCTATAGTTACAGTTAGTAATGCAGAGTAGGGAAAACAACATCATAAAAGAAAATTGCTGTTGCTTTTACAGTCATTATTGGATTCTATAGCTGGGTGGGTGGGAGTAATTGATTGCAGATGTTTCTCTCTTTGTGAGACTGAAAGAAATGTTTTGTGAGCGTGTGTGTCACCTCAGGATTACAGCAGACAGTGAAGATGATGTTACACTGTTCCTGGTCTAGGTTAGTCAATCAACATCAGGAGCTCCCACACCCTATTTCCAAAAGTGTCTGCCTCTTATCACTTTGTATTTGCAAGAAAATAATATATTCTTTGTCCTAATTTTCTGCTTTAGTCATTTTCCTTTGTGATTATTGCTGTCTATATGAGTCAGTTGGAGTTGATGCAAAATAAATGCAAAATTTCCCAAGATATTATGATGTTACAGAGCAGACTTAGGTCATATATTCACTTTCAAGACATTTTTAAAATCATTTTAAGAAACAGTCATAGATAAATAGGCATCTAATTACTAATTAATATCAATGTATGAATACTGGGTCAGTGATCAAATAAACAAAACAGAAGATTACAAGACAATGTCTAATATCGGGCAACAATTAAACTAAATAAATCTGTTAAAACTACACTACTGACAAAAACAATCTAAAAGGTGAATGTGTGTTTGGTTTCAGCACACAACCTTTGACGCAGATTGGCATGAAAGCCTAAGCAGGAATTTGACTTGGTTTTTGTTTTGTTGACATTTACTTCGCACCTCCCCGACACTTGCCCTGCACATATTTCTTTATTTTGTTTTCTCAGACACAGTTTTCCATTCTCTTATCTTGATATCAAGTTTCTGCTGGTAAAAATAACCCAATGTGTCTAGAGCATTGTGTCTATTTATGCTGTAGTAAACAGTGTAAGACAGCATTGTCACTTACCCATTGCTTACACTTACCCAATTTTTTTTTCTTCCTTGTTTTTTTTTGTTCTTTTGTAATCTAAACGCTGCACATTGTTGTCTGTACTCTGTCAAACAAGGCCAAGTATATGTGTGTCTGTGTATGTGTGTTTATGGGCATTTACGTGTGTGTGTATGTGTGTGTGAGAGAGAGAAAATGGGTGGATCCTCAAGCCAGAGGAGATATGCTGTCTGCACTTGGACAGGCTCTTCCTCCTGGCTGATTACTGCACAGTCATAAGGGCCACTAACGGAAACACAGACAGACACACAAATACACAATTACAAACACACACACACACACACACTGACGAAACACTGCTAACCCCACACACCCAAAAAGGCCCGTCTTGCATAAACACAAAGATTGTTCTTTGTTTTCCTTTTTTTCCAGTACTCTGTGCCTTACCAACATAGTTAGGTTTTCTTCCATCTGTCTGTCAGTCGTACTATTTTCAGAGGTTTTCTCTAGAAGTGTATGTTAGTAGCCCAAAGTAACAGAGAGCTTACTAAAAATATCAATTTTGGAGTTAACTAAAAATAAACAAAAGAGGGAACCGGGGAAAGAAGAGGATGTGGAGGCACAGTAACTAATGTCTGAACATTTAGGTTTTGTTAATGCTGTGTGTCACAGCGGGTGTCTGGTGTAGAAACACACACAAACAGAATACACACACAGTGTGGTTTGAACCAATTGATAGTAGTTGTCAGTTAATTCACAAAAGAATAAAACAGGGTTTAGAGTGAGTATACTTTGGTTGCTTGTGTTTTTACTAATTTGACGTTTTACTGTGATTTGTTACTTTTCTCTAAAATGTAAAATTGTTGTTGTTGTCGAGGTCTTGCTGACCCAGCTTCTTTCAGATCTCCTTTCAAAAGCTCCCTAAAAATTTCAACATTAATAATCTGTCGTACACACTACGAGCAAACTGTATAACTGTATAACACACTGCCAAACATGTGTGGCTTCCTGTTAGTGATGATTACCTTGTTTATCCAAGTACCATCCTGCGGACCAATCACAGTTTTTCTCTTGCATGCTTCTGAAATGCATCAGCAGTCAGATAAAGTCTTTTTATTGAGGCGTTGAGGTCAGCTAACAAATATTTTCTTTTGCTGCTTCTACTTTCTGTTTTACTGTAGATATGTCCACAGCTGTCAATACAGTGATGAGCAGCAACTCCCACATACATGCCTGAAGTACGGAATCAGTGATGCTTAAAGGTGAGAGCACGCTGAGGACTTTGCTTTTTAACACTCAAAAGTCCATACCAAAGTTTTCACATTCTATTTGCTCTGGTTAGTTTTAATTTTATGCTGCAATTTTTGGACACACACATAATGTGTGTTTGACATTGTTTTCTTGCCAATGCAACATAGTTTTGTTTGGATGGAGAAATATGGATTATAAGATGATTTACCTAATTATTTGGGAGCCCTATGCACCGCACATCTCATTGCTAAGGCTATTTTGTGTTGTCTACTTCCAATTGCTTTTGTATTAAATTACATCTATCTCAGTCTTTCTATCTATCTATCTATCTATCTATCTATCTATCTATCTATCTATCACTTAAGTATTTTTAAAATGGGAATATTTTGTCATTATGATGATCTTTCATTGGTCTATTTATGATGCACCCTGCAGCACTTGATGATCCACCTACAGGGTGTGATACACATGGTGGGAGCCAGTGATGGTTCTGGTGTTCCCACGGCTCATTGCTGTTGCTTCCTCTTCTGTGATTTTTTTGGCAGTGCATCTCACCGCTGCTTCTTCCATTTCTTTTCTTCTTTTACAGTTTATGTGATAAACTATTATGTGACGCTAATACTGCTTCAACTTCCTGCTCCTCCTGATTTGAAAGTCCAAAATGGGCTTTCACACTGAAGCAAACCACGGTTCAGTTTGATTCAACCTGAGACCTCCCCCGATGATGACCTCCTCCTGTTTTTTCAGTTCCAATAAATGTAAAATCATCCTTAAATGCAGATTCTGCTTCTGTAACTTTGATGCTTTGGAGTGGGTGTGCATGCCTCACCTTCTGGAAACATGGAGCAGCTGCCATGCAAAGGCTTTTAAAGTGTGACTGGAAACTTGAAGAGAGAAGTTGATTGTCCAGTGACTGCTACTGTTGTTGGTTTCCACACCTCTTTAGGGAAACCCAGCAAAGGTAAAACTAATCACTGCTCATTAAAAGTTAATGATTTTCTAGTAAGGACTGTAAACCATTTGTTTTGCCGCAGTTTGTGGGCCTCACTGGGGTCACTGGAAGTGCAGAAAGTCCAGTGTCTTTGTGATATACCACTTTTATGTTTTTTCCCCTCGGGGTCATAAGATCCTAATGTGACTAAAATCTTCTTTGTAAATATTCACACATGCAGAGATTATGCATCCTGGTGTGATGAGATGATAAAGTGACAGACACGAGGTGGTCAGTACGTTCTCACCGCATGACATGGCAATTACTGTATCACACATTCATGGGACATCATTACTCCTGTGTACAATATGAAGTGCTGGTTTGAACCTATAGGGAACAACTAGGAGTAAATTCCAAGTTGTTTTTCACATATGGTAACTAATCTCGTAAAAAAGGCTTCTCAGTTTGGTTCTTCATCCGGCCTCAAACCAGAAGTGGGATGCTGAGTCACTGTAAAGGTCACAATGGCACATGGTCCTACACCTGCATGCACACTGTCTGAACGCATGCAGACAATGAAAAGTCTGAACAGTTTATTGTTTGAATGTGTCACAGGCTGATATGTCCTTCAGAAAAAGACAACTAGGAATGTAGGAAGCCACTCACAAACCACTTCCGTGTTTTATTTTAACTGCTGTGGTTACATTAATATCTTTACTTCCTTTGTATAATGATGGCACCCACGACTAATATGGTTTTGTCTTTAAGTGCCTCAGTCGGAAAGTCCATGCATCTCATTGACACGTTCCTCCCTCTACGACACCTTTCTCTCGTTCTTCCCCCTCCTCCTTCTCTTTCCAAATATGTTCTGTCCTTGTGGGTGCTCCGGCTGTGTCATGCTGCTGTGCCGTCACATTCCTCCCTGACCAGTTCCTGTGGTGTCTGAAAATGGTACTGACAAGCGAGAAGGAAAGAAAGAAAGAACTGAGGGTAGAAACTGGCAGCAGTGACAAACAGAGAGACGTCAAAGAGAGGGTGGCCCAGTGAGATCACTGCTCTTGTGATGCCATGGAAATGCTGGTGGCCTCGGCACAGTCGCTACATGATAATTTTGAGCTAAAAACATATAAACATGACACGGCTGATGTTTATAGATTGTTTGAGCAAATAACAGAGTACAATTTAAGAGGATGTGGCCTCATTAGCTTCACATACAACAGTGGATCTTCATTCCACAAACACAGAGAAGCTGAAATAACAAAGTGTTTGATGTGAGGAAGTGTGATTGTTGTGAGGATGAGAGGGAGGGGAGAGAGGAGTTTTCAACCAGCTTTTTGTTGGCTGCCCTTGTCGAAGAAATCTCTGTGTGTTCCGTAAAGCTCTTGACCTTCATATAAGTAAATGGAAAAAATAAGTGCTGCTTGGATTTTTGACGACAGGCACAATACACTCAGACATACACACAATGCCACAATGGGAAGACCACTGGCATGGCAGTAGCACTTTCCCATAATCCCCTTGGGTATGGGCACAACCAATGGGAAGTTGCTATTTCAGTTCTATGGTCGTATTTTTACACATACAGTAGGAGTCAAAAACACACTTCCTGGTTGTTTTTGACATTCTTGTTCTCCAACACTGAAAGGCGTCTCAGGCGTCTCTTTAGAAAGAGTTTAAGAGCTGAGTTTCCCGTTAATGACATGGCTTTATGAGTTTTTGCTTTGTCTCTATGGAATGTGTGTAAAATGCTTTAAGGGCCTTACTATATTCTAAAATATGCTCCCACTTCAGCCAACGCACTGCTAACATGCCAAACATTACTAAGCAACATTACTATGTGACATTGTTATGTTAGGAGACGGCCAGGCACCAAGGCTTTTAAATCTGGATATATTATGCATCAACCACAAATGTGTTGCGCATTTACATGGTCAACTTCAAAGACTGACCAACGGAAAAAAATAATGGAGCCCATTTAGCATTGTCAGTATTGAAATCATCTTGCCTTTTGTTTCAGTGGCTTCAGTTTATGACTTTGTTATGAGTCAACAGTATAAAGGAAGATGCAGCAAATAAGTTATACCTACGCTACAGGTTGAGGTTTAATTTAGGTGTAGGGGCATAAATGATGGGATGTAGATGAGTTTCCTCTTAGACATCTTGGAAAAGAATCCCTCGAGGTTTGGAGACTACAGTTAAAAATGAAAAGCCTGTTTTCCACATAGACGGGAGGGTATCACAGAAATATGTTAATGACTTATTCTGTAAGATCCAGTAGATATTATATTTCAGGAGGATTTCTCAACTCCATTATGACTGGACTATGGAGTATCAAATACCCCTAAATTTGCGAGGCAATTTGAAAGCAGCAATATTACTTGCTGTAAATCCAACAATGGCCAGACTATCAATCAAGGACAGTTTTTCCAGATAATCTAAACCACTTCATGTTTATCTAAAGTGAGACTGATCGTAATGTGACTTATAATCCATCGTTGCACAGGAAAGAATCTGTCTGTAAACTGATGGATGTTTTACAGTGAACAGTGTTTCAGTTCAAATGCAGGTTGTGACAGGAAAACAAAAAAATGTAATGAATGAGGAGTGGAGGTAAGAGGTGAAGGGTGAAGTGTACTAAGTGTAGCCCGGGGCCACCTTCTTTTACCTTTGTACAGGTAATACCTAAATGGCACATGGTTTACACAAGAAGGCCTGACTCACAGAGATGACAGTTTTATACGGATGTTTTCTTTTCTTTTCTTTTTTCTTCTTCTTTTTGTTCTTTCTTTCTCTGTTTTTTTTTTGCCCAGCATGTGTGGGCCTTCTGGGCCAGCTGTAGTGACCTGAGTAAATGTATGACTAGGCAGCACTTGGGCAACTTCAAAGCTCTTTTCCTGACAAACATATCACATTTCTCTCCTGGAATGTTCAATCAGAGGCCGCGTTTTATCGCTTTTGTTTAACGTGAAAGAAAATCAGCAGTGAATCCTTTGATGACTGTTAGCACACCTCTGTGTGTTCTGTCTCTTGAGGGTGGCAGAGACCAGGTGAAAAACCTTTTGTGGTCATGTTAGGTTTTATTGAAGTTTGATCTCACACAGACACACCTGGCAAATGCAGTGGGACAATAAACATAAGCAAGATTGTTCACGTGCATTTACTATGACAAAGGGCAGAGCACTCATGAATGTCTCTTAAGAGTGCAGAATATTTTTGAAAGGTTACGCAGCATTCCCTTCAATACAATCCATGAATTGCCTACATTTTTTCCTATAGCATGTTTTTCTTAGTCCTTGTAAACGTATGTTAGGTATGTTTGACATCTGCAATAACTACATCACTGAAACTATAATAGGACACCTGATGAACATGAACATGGTTCCTAGTGTCGCTGAAACCCTCTGTCCCTGTGACTCAGTGTTATCAGACATTGCATCACATCACTCTTTCATGTGATGCAATAATAAGGTGAAAGTGACGTGGCACAATTCAAAGACGTTACATTATATTAGACTGACTGTAGGAAGACATCCTGTTCTACATTCCTCATCTACATTTTTGCCTTTAACCCACTTCCAGGTAGCACAGCAAGGAGAATGTGACGTTTGTAGAGAACCAGCACTAATTCAGCAGTTGTTTACTTCCTTAATGTCTCCTTGCTGCACTACAGCTTCAGTGCTTAAAAAATCTATAATTAACCTGTAACAACTGATTTAAACCAGTACATCAGGTTTCTAAAGGCCTTGTCAAAAACTTTATAGCACTCACTCATCATTATGAGTGAAAACAACAGCACCTTTTCCAATGACTTCCATGATGATTCATGATGAGACTTTCATATCCACTAAAGCTTTGAAATACGCCACCTAGCAGACACTCAACATTGTCCCTGCAAACAATTAAATGTGTTTTTAACAAAGGATCCTGTTGAATGTTAAAATATGGTACATTCCCAACATTTTTTAACAGTGAGTAGAGGCCAAATAGAAACAAAAATGTGATATAATCTGTTTATATGCAACTGCTGTAAATCTTTCAACAAAGTTATGAATGATTTACCACAAAACTTGTCTGGGCTCCAACGGTTGATGTCTAAGCAGATTAAAAGAAAAGAAAAAAAGTATTTCCCCTCCAAGCTCAGTTGGTTTACAGTTTAGGGTTGGGTTACACCAAGCAGGATGACCCAGTGATTCAGGTAGTTAAATGGATTCAAAAAACACACCTACGGGAAGCATCCCTGGCCATGCCTGTGTCAACATTGGTATTCCCAGGTTGCAAAACTCCTACTTTATGGTTATTGTGTCTTTTTTTAAATGGGTAATTGAACATTATCTCAAACACGTGTTGTTGGTTTCATACATAACAGTCTGTTGCCATGCCAAGTAAAGATATGCTGATACACTGCTGTGCTGATTGAAATGTCAAGTCTCAGTAGTCATACTGAAAAGGAAACCATAACTGTCGCTCAGTAACAGAGATCGATACTGCTGCTTGTCAGCTCTATGTCTTACATGCCATTCCTGTTACTAATTCCTGAGGCAGTCCTCTGTAAACATTTACAGTTGGTATTCTGCCACCAGGAAAAATACAATACAAAGTGTGGTTAACAAGAAATACAGTGTAATGAAATTCTGTAGAAATAAGAAGGCACACAGGAAATAAAAGTGAAATGGTGGTTCTCCTTTGTGTCACTTTGTAACATATTTGTTAATCTTTTCCCTCCCTTTGGTTTCATTTCTTGAAAATAACAAAACTTGTTTCTCTTACCCATTAATGGTGACATGATTTTATTGCCTGAAGTAAAAAGTATTTCACTTATCTCACACAAACCGCCTTAGTTTTATGTCAACAGGTTTTGAGATATTTGATGTTAATTGTTTGCTCAAAGTCCAGTCATTGTAAACTAAACCTAGTAACCACAAACATATCACAAACACTGACTGTGTAATACTGGGTCTTGATGCAATCTTGAGCCACATGCTGGACTTGTGAACTTCCAATAATCTGATATTGTGTTTCATTTCACAGAAATTTCAATCTCAATTCACAGAAATAATGGCATCATCAGGGTTTACTCATCCAGTGTCTGTACATAAAAGTTAAGTTAAAACATAGAGAAACTGTAAATGATTTCACTGTCATTTAACTATGTGTGTGTCCTGTTTTTGTGAAGACATCTTCTGAAGAAACTAATCAAGGATACCCTTATGTCTTACTCACTCATCTCATCTTTGATGTGACTGAAAGGCATAACAGTCATAATAAGATCAGTATCTCAGTAGTCACTGTCTATATAATGCTCTCTGGCATTGGCACACACACACACACACACACACACACACACACACACACACACACACACACACACACACACACACACACACACACACACACACACACACACACACACACACACACACACACACACACACACTCATACAAATGATCCAACACATGCAACAACGCTAATACACTCCTTGCCTTTTATCCAGCTCTCCTCTGGTGCCTATGTAACAGGAGCTGGCTGTGCGGCCTTTCTCACAGAATGGAGAATGTCACAACGATAGATCTCCATTCCACAGACTCTCCTGACCTTCACACAATGCTGCTTTTGAAAGACTAAATGTCTCTGCGCACAAGCCAGGCAGTTAAAGTGTGTGTGTGTGTGTGTCTGTGTGTCTATGTGTAGTATGAGAGGGGGAATCCCTGAGACAAATAGTGTTTTCTACAAGGCCAGCAATTAAATGGTGGATTTTGCCAACACAAGTGAGCTTTCCAGGATCTGCAGACTCTTTTTTGGACAATGTGGTTTCTTTTAGTCTTTCACAAGCCAGCATAAAATGGGTATGGAACAGAAGTGTGGTGACTTGGACAAAAGAAAGAGAGAAAAAAAAAACATTTGTCACGGGTAAAACCAGTCTGTCCGCCTGGGTTTCCTTGTGTTACCTTGCCTCCCATGATGAAAATCCCTGTTTATTTTTCTTTCGTGGACCACACTCGCATCCTGCAGGGAGGGAATATGCCGACGGTCTCAGCTGCGCCTCATGGATTATGTAAAATATGCAGAGGATGTGTGGGAGACAGACATATTTTTTTGACGTGTATGATACTGGAAATAAAACCAATCCAAGCAGACAGTTAGTCTGATGACTTTGCTGACACAGAGGACTTGACCTCTGTGATGAAGCAACAAAGAAGAATTTGCACATATCAAACAGACAATACTGACGTTTGCATTTCTTGCTCCAGACCTTAGTGTAAACTTTACAAGCTTGACATTTCAGATACTGGGATGATGTTTTGATTCAAACACCATAGCAATATTATGCAGTACACTTGTTTCTGAGCCAGTGATATTACAAGTCCACACCCATCCAAGTCAGTTTTACACGCCAGCTAACACCTGCAGCAACAGATCAACAACTAGACTGGTCTTGACAAGACAAATCTGGCCCTTCTGCACCGTGCTACACACTGCACAGTTTAGGTGAACTGTACCACGGGCTTAAAATGAACCATACTGAGACCACCTTCTAAAGTAGTCCCAGTACGGTTTGTTTTAGGGGTCTGAGGGGTCTGAATACATTTAGAGTGTTCACATATGGCCCAAAAATGTTCAGTTATCGATCCAAGTTCCAATGACTGAAAATGTAAAAACACCCTTAAGCCTGATTTATACTCACCCATGTGGAGGATATGGGTGGGCTACGCAATGACGCAGGGACTCGTGCACCTCCCCAGTTTTTTAACTATTGAAATGACGGAGAGCGATGGAGACCACATGGCTCTGATTGTTCCGCTAGAATAACCTAATTTCCGGAATCTCGCTTTTCCAGTTGTATTCCTTCCACAATAATATCACCACACATCTCCCCTTTAGTTCTCATGTCAGCATTTGCAATAAAACGATTTTTTGTTCAATGTCGATCAGTCCCAACAAATGTCTCCTCTCAGTTTTCATTTTGTGTGGAGGAACAAGGTCGGCCAGTAAATAAACAATCAACGATAGTCGATAAACGAAACGGAAAGAAACGTATCGCCCCCTACTGTTCTGGCCTGCTAACCGATGGAGGACTTCGAAAGGGTTCATGACTGCTTTGATCTGACTGTGTGGCCACACAGCACGCAGTCGGAGAAGCATACCTCAGTCTTTAGAATCAGACGCGTTTATCCTCATGAGTGTCATGGCAAATAACTATGACGTTCAGTCTGGACAAAAGCAGTTAACCCACACTGCCATTGAGGCACACTACTATAATATGGCCAAAAAAAAAATTGCAAAAATGGTAAAAAAGATGATGCGATCATATCGTGTATTTTGAAAGAATGTGAGGGGTCGTCACCGACATACAGTAACAATGCTGTGATGACTTATCTTTAGTCATCGTAGCTGTTGCTATCATGTACTGTGGTACACAATGATCGTATCAGACTTATCTGATGTAGAGGAAATGAAATGTTCTTGTTGATGAAGTTGTGTGGTAAAGGTGTAGACATCAGTGCGCTGCCTGGACATGTATGTGAGCACAACCTGTGAAGCTGTTATGACATCACACTGAGTGATTGCTCCTCTCATGACTCAGGAATGTAGCCAAGGCTTCCCCGTCTTTCAGGAGCCTGTCTGTGGTACTTTTCCAAAACACAGCTGAAGTACTTTTCCAAAGCAGCACAAGAGCAATAACAACAATAAACACTTACGGTGATTGTTTGCTCCGTAATAACCGTATTTGCTTTTACTTTTCACCTCTTGTGTTTCCTTTTCTCTTGTCTCTTGAGCCTGTAACACCACAACTTCCACGCAAACACACATCACAGATTGCAGCTATCAACACTTGCGCGATTTATAGCACCGCTGTATCTGAGCCACTGTATGTGTAGTCACCGTTCATAGCCCTGAGGCTATAAAACAGCAATCACCGACTGGAGCAGCTGTGACTCAAGTTTATTGCCAAGACAATCTTGGCTTTTTATGTTACATTCACAGTTTTATCCCAGTGCATCTAAAAAATATACAACATGCAATGTGGTTTAGCAACAAGCAGCTTCTGAATAATGCACACACAGTAGGTGTTGTAAGCGGGTGCAACGAGTAAAAAGGTGAAGGTGGGGGAACCATACTTAGTATAGAGTATACTGGGTATGCATTGCCAGCATTCCCCCCACCCTTACTCTGTATTTAGCAGCTGACCCCCCCTTTATGACAAGGATCTACAGACCATCATGACCTCACCATCCAGGAGGCTTGTGCATTCACATGGTCAGGGGACGGCAGCTAGCCGGGGGTGTTAATTTACAAGTTAACATGATGTCATTAAACTGGACACATACACACACCCTTGTCACAGCCCAGACTTGACCCCAACATTAACATGAACCCCATGCTCTGCATTCAAACTGTCTTTTTTCCTAGAAGAGCGTCTGAAGCAGGAAAAGGGAAAAAAAAAGTGCTATTCCGATTTTTATGATCCAGCAATTTGGCACCAAGTGACACCTTTTAACTCATCGCTGTGTCCAAATAGACACCTCGTTTCAGGTTATTGTTAATAAATAGGTGGATAGGAGTGTGCATCTGTGTTATTAATACCCCAGAGGCACACAGTTGGGGTGAATTTGAGAGGCTTCTTGGGTTTCAGTGTTTCTGAGCTCACAGACAAATGTCCCTACATGGCGGGTTTCTTCTCCACTGCAAAGTGCTAATGACTTGGCCACAACACTGGAGACATCAACCCGTCGGACCCTAGGCTGCAGGGTATTGGTGCAATCTATACAATCTGCTGCTTTAGCAAGCTCGAATAAACATCCATACACAGGGCAGCAGATGCTAAGAACAGAAGTTGGATGCAAACTGAGCGTTGCCAAAGAGCAAATAGCAATACCTGTGAACAGATGGTCACAGGTTTGCTTTGAATGTGATTTAAATCCCAGTAGAGCCTGGGAAAACCTGTGTGGGATGAATGACAACCACTGTCATCTACCTCAACAATGGTTATTGTGGTAAACAAGGTTCCTAAGCCCCAACTGCCCCGCTGGGACTTTTCAGCGGTCAGTGGCAGAAGACTGTGGTCTGTGTGGACGGTGGCAGCTCCCACACAACTGAACTTAAACAAAGAACATGTATGCACAGTCAGCATTCCACAACTAAATAAAGACAAAACAGTCACATGAGCAATGAAAATATAGACATAAAGATATGAGTCGAATCACATCAAATTTGTCTCAGTTTTGCCTCTTTTCATTTTTTTTTCGTAAATTTTCTGTACTCATAAAAGATTGTTGTTACTGGACATTTTCATTTTCCTGGCATTTGCCTCGTGCCGCAAAATGCATTCAAATGATGTACAAAAATAGTGACAATGTTTGTCTGCACGGACACATTTCTTGCACAGGATCATATGGTGATATGCATGCATCCCTGGAATTTCTCCCCATAGCTACACCCATGCTATAGTTTAGGTCAAACACGATAACATAATGCAGGAAAGTTAGTCTCAGTGCTGGTGACACAGCATGTCTGTCTGTCAGCCATTCTCTGACCTTGTCCATCTGTCTGTCTCTCTGTCTGCTTTAACACTATCTGTCATTGCAGGCTGTGTGACTGCCTATCTGTCTCGTCGTCTATTTACAGTATCAGACAGTCTATCCCGTTTGTATTTGTCAGTTGATGTGTTATTTTGTCTGTGCATCTGAATGATGTCATTCAGGTGCACTGTGCCAGGGCAAAAAGCCCAGGTGTCACCATCAGCTTTTCTTTTTTTTTCTCACTGTCTTTCCAATCTTCCAATTTGGGCTTTCTGATGATGCTTACTCACATGCATGTTAAAAAACATGCAGTATGAGAGTAAGCACAGGTATGCACGTGTGCACATTCGGTGGCGAATTGTAAGAATGCAGATGGTTACTTCTGTGCTGTAGGTCCAGTAGTACAGCGTGATCTGTGCCACTGTTGTGGTCAAATTGTGAGGTGTTTTAAATAGGCAAGCCCAAAGATTGCACTGTGGTGACTGATGGGCCACACTTTCCCTTCCTCGCTCTCTTGGCTGTCTGTGCTTTTGCGCTGCGATGATGGATGCCCAGCCCTCTGTAAATATAGCCCAGCCCCAGCTAGTTAGCATGGCTGGCATTATCCAGGCCAGTGGTCATAAGCTAAATATGTATCCAAAATAAATACTTCCAGATTCAATTCTCAACTGTTGTTTAGACAGGCTGCAGCATAAATCTCACATATAAAAAAGGACTAAAACCCTATTTTGTAATGAAGGAAAGATCATGGTTTAAACTTCATAGGACAAAAAATCTGAAAAGCTGAAGAGTGATACGTTATTTTAGAGACCAGTGGAAGAAAACAGTGTGGTTCTGCAACTGTCTACAGAAGTTTTGCCCAGAGCTGTGGTGACTGTGGTGGCAAGTCACTGCTGTGGTAACAAGTCATTGCCATGGTTTCCATCCAAACTCTGATTTTGTTTCATATGCACATGCACTGATACTGTGGAATGGATGCTGTGGGTGGAGAAATGGAGACAGCCAGCCAGCAGTGACCACAGCAAGTGACGCAAGTAGAGAGACTATGATGTTAGAGTAGCACTCAAGAGTTCATTCAGGTGCAATTGGACTTTACAGCTATGAAAAGACCACACCTGCTTCATGCAGACGGTACAAGCAGAGAAAGAAATAGTCCTTCCCACAGGTGACCTGTCAACATTGATGCATTATCAGATCTGACAGCCATCAATAAACACATTCACAAAGCCTGGAACACTGTGCCACTATCAACTCTGTGAGCTGTTGTCTGAAAATAGGCCACAGAGGTATTCGAAAGGGGGAAATAATTTCAATCTGTTAGAAACGGACAACAGACTCTTTGAAATTGGTTCAGAAAAAGCTTATCAGAGCACTGCCACCGTGACCGCACTGGTAGGATGGAATCTGGCTGTGTGAGAGTTTCCATTCTCTCCACAACAATAGAAGGCCTTCTCTGCCTGCTTCCACCCTGCTGACTCGCAGTGCGACAATCACCCAAACATGTCTTCGGTTCTTCCCCTCCGCTGCTCATTTTGACTTATCACCTTTGAAGAAAAATGCATGAGAAAGTACAGACTCTTCACCATTCTACTAAACTAACACTTGACCTCACCTGGCTACAATCATTCCTTGTGTTCAAAACATTTTTTTCAGCTCGATCGATCCTCTGGAAAACATTTCACTCTTGAAAATTGGCATTTTAAAGGTGTTGAGTTGCTAACACTTTGTGTTACTGACAAGAACGCATTGCGTGTATCGTTGAGGTCAAAGAAACATAAAGCAGCTTTTTTCTTTGCTTCCTTTCTTGGCACTTTGCTGCATTTCATTGCGCGTTATTGATTCATATAACATGAAGAAACTCGCAAGAAGAATGTGTGAGATGTTACACAATCATTTATATCTGCATTTACATTTACCCATGTGTCATTCCTCATATGTCCGTGTGCATCCTCATGATACAATCCAAATGGGGGCAAACTCCGGAGTGCCACTAGAGGTCGTGTGGTGTGGTTTTAAGTTTTATCAAGATGTTTTATTGGAAAATTGTAAATGCACACTACTGCAACCTAATGTTTTAGATGTACTAAGCAGTTTTCACCAGATATTACGCTGTTTAGAGCTGTGATTTTGATTACTGGTATGTATGTTAGAAACATGAGACAAAAACACCAACATCACAAACAGACAACAGAGACTGTTTCAGTGATCGCTCTGTTCTATCTTGTTCAATCACGCTGTATTTTTTCCTGTACCGAGTTAATTCCAACTCACATAATATTTTCCAAAACATATCTTTTTAAATTCTGATGATGTTTATTTTTCCTTTGTTGGTGCTGGAATGCCTTGGCTCTGTCATATCAGAAAAATGTTGAGCTTTGGCAGTGCAGATTAGTCCTGCCAAAGGGAAGGCACAACAGAAAGCTCATTAATCTGTTATCACAATGGACCTCCACCCATCAACACAATAACAAACTCAGGAGACTAACATCAAACCCTGATATGACGCGTACGTTCTGGCCACTATCACTTCTGAGGAAAATTACTTGGGGAAGTTTCAGGTGATTTCATGTGAATAAAAACTGTGTTTTACTTATTTTACAAATATTAATTAGTGATATCAAGCCTGACAAATATCACCCTGGTTCAAGGGTGGAAAGAAACATGTGGAAAATCAAACATGCAGCAACACCTATCTGACACTTCCCATAAACAATCTGAATGTGACAACCTGCATGACAAATTACCCAGTCAACAAAACTATTACACTGAGTTTCCAGTACACTGTTTGTTTTCCAATCTTCTTGCGTGTCTTATCTTGTTAATGCCACGGTTACTCTGACCACCAGGATGACAGCAGACTCACAGCTGTAATTTATGTGGAGTAGTCACTTTAAATTAGAATGTAGAAAATCATATTGGTATGAGTTTAATATGATGGTAAACGTTAACATAACATTAACATGTCACGCATGTTGACGAAAAAAAAAAAAACAAACTCATTAGAGACTTTAAAATGTTATTTTTTATTCTAAATGTATACTATAAATCTAATATTTTCAATAACAATGAATCAAATGGACAGAAACTATTGTCACGCTATAATCTATATCTTGGTCTAATCTAACCTAATCTAATCTTGGTTCTGATTCCCAGCTGCAGCAGGCAGCTGTTTGCAGCAAGAAAAAAAAATCCTACTTCACTGTACTTGCCCCACACAACATGGCAGACAAAGTTAGCGATTAGCCGTTGGTGACTCAAGAACCAGACCTCTTGTTTCCATGTGATCAAGGGGCCAAAATTCAGTCAGAGCAGGTTTTAGAAATTGGATCTTTTTATATCTGTGACACAGTGATATTGATTGTCTTTAAGTGAGAGCATGACTACACTCTCAGTAAGATGATAAAGAAAGCAGGCTTGACTAGTGAATGTATTTTTGACCGGGTGTCCTCTTCAATGGGAGTGTTTATGTCTAGAATTAAATGAGATCATTCCTCCCAGATGTCTCCAACATGCTAAAACAATCCATGATTCCTATTATTTTGGCAAAGCTCTGGTATCATAGTTATAAATTAACTGCTGGTCGCCTCAGTAATTAGCTGGTTATCTTCGTCCCATTTCAGTCTGAAACTGCAACGTTTCACAAAATGGGTTTCATGACGTACTATTAACTTTGACCCATTAATCTAAGGATAATAAACCTAATGAACGGTACAAAGTGCAAGTGTATAACTGCCTGCTGCTTTGACATATAGCCCTGGTATTTACCTGTGGTAAGGCTGCATAGTTGCCTGTGTGCTGATGTATTGCAGGATCTTAAGTTCTCTCCAGCATGCTGTGGATTGTCTGGACCATGTTTGAGATTCCACACACTCAACATGATGATAAAGCCAGAGACAGAAATTCTCAAGTGCGAGGACGGAAACATACATATTACTGTTTTCCCTAGAAAATTATGAGACTGGGGCATTACTGTAACTGGCCTCTTCTCCCTAATGTCTAATACTAGTATTATTAAACGTCGACGGTCTGTTAGGCCACCCTTGCATGACTCATTACTTTTACCTCATGCTGGAGGAATCTAGTGACCCACACACACCACCCGTAACAAACCTGACCACTGAACGAGACCAAAGGCTGATTCCCAGGAGATTCCCCACACAGTGAAATCTGCCAGACCTCTCTGTAGTTGGCTACAGTCCATGTGGACTAAGATCGCTATCCAGCTCAATATGTAGAGCTTTAAGAAGTAGTGTTACAAATAGCTGAGATGGCATGGTATCAATAAGAATTTAGACATCTCATCAGCTCAGAGTGATTCAGAATGGAGGCAGCAAAGAGCTTGTTCCTGTCAATAACTCATGTCTCTCTTTCTCACCAGCCACTTACACACAAACACAGACACACACAGACTAAATCTTTTTCTCCTCTCATTCCCTCCATTCCTCATTGATCTGCAATCCAGGCCATGGGAGGAGGAAAAGGAGGAGGAGGAAGAGGAGGAGGATGGGTAAAGTGATCAGGCTATGACATCATTTTTTGGCTACCTCATCCTCAACACTGGATAATGCGAGTGTGTTTATGTGTATGGAGTGTGTCTGCGTGAGCATGTGTGCTCCTGTCTCAGAGACGGGGATAGACTCATAGTATAAGCAACAATTTCCTCCCTAGACATGAGGGGTCCTGGGACACTAAAGAGACTAGACTAGACTAGTCTAGACTAATGATTTCCACTATAAATGAAAACATCTCTCTTTAGAGCTCTTTCTCAGTCCATTAAAATGTAGCACTTGCAGTTTATATAACAGTAATCTTAGTGTAGAGCTTCTTAGTGTGATTAAGCACTCAGCCAAAATCAATAAGTGGTACAAACAGCAATCTCATTTTCCCAGCAATTCCTATTATTTTTATACAATTTTTCATTTTTTTTTTAGCACCAAACCAATCCTGCATTGTTCATCATAGAAACTCCATTCAAATGTCACAATATGCGGCTCAATCAGGAGTTGTCTGATTTTTTTTTTTTTTTCCAGCGATGAGTCTCATAATCTCCAATAAATTCAGGCTTTTGTTCTCATTTTTCCATAAAAATGAATGGGCGGAATGTACAGAGGGTAGGAGAGGTGACATCACACACAGTGGGAGAAGGTATTAAAAAAGTGTGTTTAACTCTTTTTCACGGCCATAAATGTCACTCTTAACACATCATTAGTTGGCCAGATTGTGGGGAAATCTCCCTTCTTTCCCACGATGTGATAACCAGAGCCCAGTGAGTTGCAAAATTTGAGCTACAAGCTTCAAAGTGGCACAAATACCATTTGACTGCCCCATTAACTCCAATGTCAACTGAGACGAGACAATCAGGAGGAAAACAGGAAGAAGGGTGGTATTACATCACTGTATTTCCCCACATTTTGACACCACCAACAAAACAAATACTTTACATCACTGTGCTCAGCAGAGTTTCCTCTACATACAAGACACAAAGACCTATACACATTTCAGCGGTTTTCAGGAGTCATTCTGCATTTTCTAGCTGACTCCACACAAACACACAGGCACAGTCATGTTTAGATCACTACAGAGAACATGACATGGCTCCATAATCATTCATGTGTCACACACACTCATGCACACAAAGAAATTTCTCTATCACTTAGGGCTATGGTATGACAAATTATGCATCTTTTAGCAATATGTAACCTTTTTTGGCATTTTGTTTTTTACTGTCAGCATTTCCAAAAGCCAGCACGGTTTCTTAAGAAATTTGCTCATTCAGGTTATAAGCAAATAAATATGTAGTCACTGTGCAGGTGAGCCACGTTTTATAGCCGATGAATTTTACAACATGTTGAAGCAATTGCAGGAGATGACGTTAAATCTGTTCATTCAGACAGGTAGGCACACCACCTGGTGGATAGACCGAGGTCTGTATGACACACAGGAACACACACACGTAGGTAGAGGAGTTGCAACACCAAGGCATTATTATGCTCTTGTGGTTGCTGGGTGACAAGGTGAATGCCGCCAGGCACGGTTTCAGGTGTTCACTGGCGTTTCATATGGCCCTTTCTCTCTTACCCCCCCAACCACCCCCACCTCATTGCTTCACTCACCGGCTGTCACAATCAGCACACGCTCTCTCTCTCTCTCTCTCTCTCTCTCAAACACACACACACACACATACACACACACAAACACACACATGCCCCTGTGCCTGTAACCACGCCCTCTTCCTCCTGGAAGAAAACCTTTTATGGGCATGATCTATCAGGTAAGGCAAACCTTAAAATGTTTGTTCACTCTGGTGAAAACTCACTGCTCTCAGATCACTTTATGGGATATTATAATCAATAAAGTCAAAGTTTGTCTGTCTTGGTTACCATAACAGCATGGGCAATTAAGATTTGAAGGTAGACATCACCAAGAGGAGAAAACAGGACACTCAGCTCAAGATGTACTCATTAGTGCTCTGATACATCTTGGCTTCATTAGAAGAAAAGTCAGTAATCATTTGATACAATGGGTATATTGTGTAATACAGTAGTCCCCAAACTGGGGCTCAACCCCCCTCCAGTGGATTTCAAGATAAATCTGATAGGTCAAAAGACGCTTAATGGATGACGACAATGTTCAGCTACACAATTATTACAATGTTCAATTTCTCTGTCTTTTTTGTTGTTGTAAAACCAGTGGATAATTTAACCTTTTCTAGTCATCTCATCATCTCAGATATTGAATGGAAACTTGCTTTCAATACCCAACTTGTGACATGCTGCTTCCTTCTCACAGTTAACAAACCAAAAATATAGAGGTATCAGTGTTGGGAACCTTTCTAAGCTATGATTGACCTCTCTCAGGACATGAAGTCCACAATAAATGTTTCCAGACACACAGAGGTTACTAATAATGACAGGGACCAGACATTCACCTCATGATCCGGTTTCCTTCTCTTTCAGCGATACATCACTACCACACAGAGTCATGGATGAACTGACTGATACACAAAGCACAGCTTTTATTCTGTCTGAGTCGGCGATACAGTCACCATAGTTAGAATTTCACTACTATACACTATTGACATCTAATCTTTGGCTCGCACAGTCAGAGGGCACTTACTGGAAAACGTCAGGAAGCACATTGCACATTTTATTCCAAAAACGTACTTATCACACTTGTAAGTTTGCATGTTATCTAGCTGCCTGGCCCATGCCACCCACTCTTCTCTAAATTCCTGATACAGAAACACAATGTAGAGAGATCTTTTCCATTGACCAATCGCCCCTCAAGTGAATCCACATCAAATGTCATCAGAGGTCCAGCTCACCCACTCACTCCTGGGCGTGGCAGGGATGATGGGACTCCTACAGTGTGTGGTCAAAAGTGTGGGTTAGAAACGTGGTCACAAAACCATAACAATAACAGACACACTGGAAAGAGCCCAGAGTCGTCCTAATGATGTCATCGTGTCTGAATTGTGTATATATGATTGGAATTCACTGTAGTCATACACAATGGGGAGGATGTCCCTGGAAAATGTGAATTAATGTTAAATGATTATTAAGTAAAAGAGTTATTACATTTTACTTGTTGACAATTTTACACAAAACACCTGTTTTAGGACAGCTAAGTTATAGCAATGGTGGTGTCTCTTTGTTTTAGTTGTGAAAAGCCTGCATAAAGTTTCACTATTGCTACAACTCAACATGATTTATATGATATTATATTATGCCACACTGTCTTGAGATCTTTTTCAAGAGGCAGGTTTGCTTTTTAACAAAAACGCGCTACTGAACAAATCTGTGAAAATCAGATTTGAGCACAAGTTATATTTAAAAAGAGTTATATTTATAAAAGTAAGATAATCTATTCACATGTATTGGAACAGGCCCAAGATTCGTGGAAGTGTTTGTCTGGAAATAATTTTGTAGTAAAGTAGGTGTGTCTGGAGGTTTATACAGATTACTGTGTGTTCCTAAGGTGTGTCTTAAATCATTATGTTGGTTGTGACAATACAGGATCAAGGCAATAAACTAAATAGCTAAGCTTTGCATTCCATTGACCATTTCAAAAGAGGAAGTTGTAAAGAAACATTTCAGGCATTTAACACTTAATTATTATCATATTATACCACATGGACATAAAAGTTAGGCCATTTTTAATTTGAGAGTATTTCTTATAACACCTACGCCTATATAATATCACTAGTATTTGGTTGTGACATGCTGTTGCTATGCGGTGTTTCAATTATTTTCCCTGATAACACCATATCAGGTGTCCACCCAATACGGTGGATACCTCTTGTGATTAAGCCAAACTATTTCATAGGTGAACTGAGTGGATCCCCTGCATCACCGTCTGTCTTTCATAGAACATTGCTAATATAGTTTTCCACTGTTGAAAGTGACCTTCATAGAGTCAGTACACATTGTGCCATGTGTTGTGGTGTGATATCCCCTCCAGATGTGAATGAGCACGCTCTTGTGTTCCTGTGAGTCGATGAAAGTGTTTTGTTCAGCAAAACACAAACACACACCCACCAGCGCACACAGGCACACATGTACACACTTAAGTTCCTCATGGCTACCGGTCAGATCCGTCATTCATTTTACTACCATCCACATCAAAGAAAAGGGGAGGCTACCTTTGTCCCTCCTCACTGAAAAATTAGGCTCTGGATTCGGTTTACAAGGCCGGGACCTGATGAGGAAACCACCACACAGTGTTTTACTACACCTTCTCACGACAGGGTTAGAAGACACCTGTGGGCTGATAGTTACTGAGCTGCTGTAGTGGTCTATGGCCCCCTCCAGTGGTTACAGAGCTACAGTGCGCTCTACAATTTTACAAGCGTGTATACATGATAGTAACTTTAATAATAATAACTTTATTTGTATAGCACCTTTCATACAAACAATGTAGCTCAAAGTGCTTTACAGTGAGAATTTAAAGACAACAGAAAGAAAATACAAATAGAAAGAAAATAGAAAGAAATACATTAAATAATTAAAATGTGATAAAATCAAAGATAAAAATAAAATAAATAATTAAAATGGAGTAAAAACAAAGAAAATTAAAGATAAAATACAATAAGAAAAGTAGAGCAGAGCTAGTTAAATGCTAGCATGTAGCAGTATGTTTTACTAATGGATAATGTGTTCTCTTTTTGTGGTTCTGGTTAATAGCTGAGCTGCAGAATTTAGGATGAGCTGAAGTCTCAGTGGCTTTTTTTTGGAAGGCCAGTAAAAAGTGCATAGCAGAAATCTAGTCTGCTTGAGATGAAGGCATGAATTAGCTTTTCGGCATCTTTCTGACTTCTGACGGCTGTGCTTTAGCTACATTTCTGAGGTGATAAAATGATGTTTTGGTCATCTTGGTGATGTGTGAACTAAAGCTGACATCAGGATCTAAAATGACACCAAGACTTGTGACCTCAGGTTTAATCCACTCAGATAACTACACCCAGATTATTAAGCAGCGACTGTCTTTTTGTTATGGGGCGGATGAGGAGGATCTCGGTTTTATCCTCATTTATTTCAGGAAGTTATTGCTCATCCATTCGTTTATTGCTAGTAGACAATTGGTGATGAAAATATAAACATAATGGGAACACCTCTTCATACTGAATAATTGTCTCTGCCTGACAAAATTCATGGTGAAATAATAATTAGTTTTCAATAATTTTCATGTTGTAGGGCTTAGTGGCTTCAAATCACATTGCCAGGATGACAAATTACAGGCGTAAATTAGGGTTTACAGCTGCTGCTGCACATGATTAGTAATGAGAGCGACCTCTAAAGGTACAGAAAGAAAGTGCTGTGGGTGGCAGCCAAATAAAGAGCTACTGCAAAGCAGCAATTGGACAATATTTGATATATTTTGTTTATAAATATAATATATTAATGTATTGTATTTATAAAATCAACAATTATTAGTTAAGCAAAATTTTCTTTAATTAAAAAAAATATGCACATAAAAACTGTTGCTGCAGAAACCATATGCTGTTTGCCTGATAGAGTCACTTAAAATTAGTCAGTCTTTCTAGCACGAGATGGATTCTGAAAATAATGCAATCTAAAAAGGAAATCAAGAGTGAACTCTACATCACTTTATATATGATTTGATTTAGTCATGAAAAAAGAGTAACACATATCTGACATTTTATTGGCATTGTTGTTGCAGACATCATGTGCACAATCTCACTCATCCAAGATTAGAGAAAAAACATTAATAAAATAAATATGAGGTTCTTTTAAAACAGTAATTTCAAGTTTTATGGAGATAGTTGTTATTAAAATACACACATCAGTAAATTAGTAAACCTATTGATTAACAGTGTCTGTGCATTACTCGTGAAGTTAAAGTATGATGCTCTCACCCTGTATCAAAAATGACAAAAATTTTAATGAAGCATTTTGAAATTAGGTAATTCTCTTAAGAACACCTCATGGAAAAGGCTTACTCTGTTTTCAAAACCATTAACTCAACAATCATATATCTCTCTCTATTAAATCAAACAGAACAAGCAGCAGCAAATAAACAACAACCAAAGAATCGCTCTCTCCAGTTGCAAAGTGAAAACTCAAATAACAGTACAGGCTAACATTAGACACCCCCTTTATACACTGCGTATTTAAAACCCAACAGGCTCCAGGAAGGCGGTCTCTATCCTCTATTTCAGGACCTTTTCCCCCCTGATGGGGGTAGGTTGGGGGGATGTTTGTGGTAATAGTCTGGTGGGGTAGGATTGGGGCTTGCATTCATCCCTGTAGGGACATAATACATGCTTTCCAGGTAGCTCTGGTCCAATGGTGGATGATTCTGGGGTTCTGGCTTGGACACCTGACCAGGGTGATCTCTGTAGCTGACTCCAGGTCCACTTGGGTGCATTGCTGCTGTGCCAGAGGTCTCAGGATAGCGTGGTGGCTGGGGCTGAGCCTGGGGGTGGGCTGGGGGAGGAGGAGCCGCATAGGGCATGTATTGTGGAGCTGGGGCATACATGTTGGGGTTGTGGAGAGATGGGTAAGGGGCTGCTGAAGGAGGATACAGGCCTGAATGTGACATTGCTTGCTGTGGGATGAGCACTTCCACGTATTGACCAGTCTCTGGGTCAAACAACATTTTCCTTAGTGGCTGTACAGGCACCTCGATATAAAAATATTTTCCAGTCTCGGGGTCTAACAGCACTCTGCGAGGTGTCTGTCCATAGCTGCTCTCTGAATACAAACTAGAACTGTCACCCCCATATTCAGAGCCATATGAAGGCCCCAAGGTTTGAGGGCCACATAAGTATTGGGGATCCATAGGAGGAAGGCCAGGGGAGTGGCTGTGGCCAGGATCAGTGTAAGGAGCCCCGGCCATACCTGCTGGTGGCTGCTGGGGGGATCTGTGTACAGGGGGTCGTCGAGGGTCAATATGCTGGGAAGGCTGCAACGGCCGGTCAGCAGTGCAGGCCTGTATGAGTGAAGGGTGGGGAGGGCAGGGAGGAGGCTGGTGGAGAGGCTGATACAGCGCTGATGGCTGACTTGGACTGAGGGGACTTGATTTGGGAGAACCAGGCTGGTAGCTCATTGGCTGAGGGTCAGACCTGCACTGGTGGGGACGAAGAGGGGCTGAGCCACAGGATATGGTAAAGCCTGGCCTGGAGAGTGTGAAGGGGCAGGTGGTGTGAGGTTATGGGGGCTGCGGTGATGATGAGGAGGCGTAAGTCCAGGGTGGGAAGGGCAGCCAGCTGTGCAGGAGCAGGGAGGAGGACGGGAGGAGGGTTGATAACGATTTGACCTCCTAGGAGTCAGATCTGGGAGCATGAGTGGACTGAAGCTTTCTCTTTCATCATAACTTGGAGGGTCATCTGAGGCATAAAATCGAAGGTCATCTGCTCTTTGAGGACGCTCACTGGACAGTGATCTGCGGCATGGCTTATGTGTGTAACCTGGCACTTGTGTTGTGGGAACAGTGGTGGGTTGTTTTGTATTGTTTGAAGTTACTGGAATAGTTTGTTCATGAGGGTATGCCATATGCCTGGGATATTGTGGTTGGCTGGTTGGCTGTATGTCTGGATCCATTACAACTGGCTGGCTCTGTGGAGGCTGGCTCAGCTGGTTGGCTCCAACTGAGGCAGGTACAGTCACTTGGCTTGGCTCAGAAACTAAACCTTGAGTTGTGGTTGAACCTGTGCAGGCAGCAGATGCTGGAACTAAGGTTGTAGGTCTTTGGGTTGGTCTGGAGGTTTGAGGGGAGGCAGGTGGCTGTTGCTGCTGTCCTCTGTCATTAGATGGTTCTGTCTCTGAGGGCGGTGTTGACTGGTTTGACAGATTTGAGATGGTGGTTGCTGTTGATTTGCTGGGTGGAGGCTTGAGGCTAGATACCGCAGACACAGCTAGTTTTCTCGTATAATTTGATGTTGATGTTGACTCATTGGAGATCTTTCTATAAATAGTTGGTGAGGACACCACAATTGTTTGAGACCTCTCCTCACTTTGTGTTTTTGCAGTCGATGTTGTTACTGATGGTCTCTGTGCCTCATTTGGCGCTGATCCTAAATCTGCAGGTTTAAATTTGCAGCTTGGTTTTGGAGGCACAGCTGGTTTTTGAGAGTTTTTAGCTATAGATTTAACTTCAATGGTTTGAGGTCTGTTGTTTGCCATGGTGTTTGTGGGCATCTCTTGTTTCTGTGTTTCTTTAGATAGTGACTTAACCTCAATTGGCTGTGGTCTGAATCTCCTTACTGCAGGGGACCTAGGGGGAAAAGTTGGATCAAGTCTTTTTACCGCTTCAAAATCCCCTGCGTCCTTCTGTTTACTGGGAGTGAGTGTTTGTTCCTGAGTATTCTTTAGTGGAGGAGTACTCTTTTGTTTTGCTGTGTCTCGAATTGCTGGCTTGATGCTAACTCCATCATCTTCTGTGGTCTTTGTGAGAGTGTCTGTGCTTTCAGACACTGCTGACGGGCCAGATGTGGTGGATGATGAGGAGAATGTCCTCTCTCTATGAGACTCACTTGGCCCATCATCTGAAGATGTAACGGTCTGAAGGGGGATCTCCAAGCAGTTGACATGCTTAAGAGGGGCCCCTTTCCCATTCTGACCATCACCTACCACTGCTCCAATGTCAGCTTGGTAGCCTTTCTCCTTTAGTAACATGGATACTGAATGGCCACCACTGCCGGGGGTACTGCTGGGTGTTGAGGGCCCTGGTGAAAGTGAAGCTGCTGGGACTTGGACAGGGATGGGAATCTCTTCAAGGGGTGGAGATGCTAATGTCTTAGTCTTGCTTGATCCATCCCTTATCAACACTACGGCAGTGGACACCTCTCTTTCCTTACTGGGCAATTTGGGGAGACTTCCAAGCATTGGAGGTTTTCTGTCTGTTCTTACCACAATAGACTCACACTCTTTGTCTGCCATGTGATGCATTTCTGACTCTTTTGTTTCCGCTGCCTTTTTTAGATCATGTTGACATAAGTTGGAAGCTGCTGCACCTCTTGTTGTCTGATTCTGTGGGTTTGCATTCAGAGACTTCTGTGATTCTCTGCTAACCACAGTGACAAGCTCTGGAGAAGCCAGGGGTTTGTCTATTGGGTTGTCTGTGTCATTCTTGCTGCACGTCATTTTATTTTTATCTTCTTTCCAGCAAACTGCCTTGTATTCTATTTGCATTGGCTGTGCACGAGACAGAGCCTGTCCTCTGCTTTGAAGAGGTGAAGATAGGGTCGGCAGCTTTGAATCGTTAATCTCCTCCTTCTGTTCCTCTTTCCTTTCTGCCCTATGCGCTTCTCTTTCCTCCCTCCTTTCTTCCTCCCTAATTTCTTGCCTTACTTCCTGCTCTTCCGCCGCTCTAACCTCTTTCCTCCTTTCCTCATTAAAAATTTCCATCCTTTCTTCAGTCACATTTGATGGCATTGCAACACTAGTTGATTTGAAAGACAGATTATATGTATTTTTCACCAGTCGCCTCACATCTCGAACTTTGTGAATAGGTCCTCTAACTTTATTATTGCCATTTCCTTCATCTTCCTCTATTTTCTCTTCCAGATTCATTTCTACCCTTTGCTCCTTTTCTCTGAAAGACATATCTGGTGGAGGTGGCTCAGGCTTGTTTTCTGCCTCAGGTGTGAGACAGACACTTAAAGAGGCTTTCTTTTTCTCCACAGCTTTGAGTATTATCTCCTGTGTTTCTGACATAGAGGCGTCCTTGTCACCCTTCTGCAGTTGTTCATGGTCCTCTGTGTTTTTGCATTCCTGGTCTCTGTTTGTGATCCTGGCATGCCTGCTGCTGGCTCCAGTGGCAGAAGGAGCTCCTGTGTTCCTGGCAGTGGAATTTGCTGAGTCACCACCCTCCCTTTCGTCCCAGGTTTTAATGTCATCTGCTTGTTGTGCTCTAGTTCTTGACTGTGTAGTGTCAAATGGCACTTTCAATTCTGATTTCATTTCAGATCTTAATGAGGTTGCATTCCTGCTGGGAGAGTCAGCCTCTTCACTGTCAGTCTGTGAGAAGTTCACACTTTTGCTACTGTTCGATGAACTTGGCCTGTTACTAGATCTTATCCCATAGGTTTTTGGGGATTTGGCTTCAACCTTTGTGCTTGGTTCTCCTCCCACATGTAGTCCATCAGAAGAAATACCATAATCTGAGTGGAGACTTGAACTCAGATTATGTGTGTCAGGTTTTGGGGAAACTTTCATTGGTAATGGTGCATCTCTTGGAGGGCTGTTTTCCTCAAAAGTAGGGCTCATTTCTTCTTCCTGGTCATCAGATTGTTTATCATTACTTTGCATCTTCTTGGACAAAACACTCTTGATGAGACAAGTGGCCATCTTGGTTTTAGAGCATGTTTCATCCAGGGAGGCAGATTTCTGGAGTTTGAATTTTCTGTCGGTTTTTTGATCAGGTTCAGGGCTGTGTTCAGACGGGTAGCAGTCTTGCGTTGCTGCTGGTGTACTGTGTTGTCTCACAAATGTCTCCCTGGAGTGACTCTCTAGAGAGGGGCTTTCCATGACTGGTATCCCAGGGCTGCTATTTTCACTGCTTTCATCTTGCTTTCCCTCAGCAATACTCTTTCTCTTCAGCTGGATCTGTCTCTTTGGGACTCCTCTTCTCACCTTTCTGGAGTCCTCCCTTTCCACTGCTACATCTACACACTCAAAGCTGCCCATCTCATAGCGCCTTGATGGATCTAGACCATCTGCGTAGTATGTGGATGATTGCTGGAAGGAGGATTCATCATTGTCCAGCTTTGGAGCAGATCCCCTGAAGTCGGCATAGGCAGGCCAGGTGGGATTGACCCCAGCAGGACTCTCCTGGGTAGATGGTTGAGAAATATTGGTAGATGAACGATGACTGGAGTTGTACATGTCAAGGTAGTCTACCTCAGGGCTTGACAGGCTGCGGAAAGCCAAGTCTGTAAACCACTTCACTTCATTGTCCGCCTCATCAAGCTCACTTCCCATGCTGGAGCTGGAACTCTGGCAGGGCCTGCTTGCAGCCACGCGTCCAGGAGCACTGTTCTTGCTCTGGTGTGCAGGAGGTTGACGCCGTCTGCTAGGACCACCACCCCTGGTCTCTTGTTGGGAAGTAAGTCTCAAAAGACTCTGTTGTTGCTGTAGCTGTCTGGTGGCAAGCAAACCCTCTGAAAAAGAATGCGCTGTTGGCAGTCCCTGACGGGTCTCTCTGCTTGTGGGAGCTGTACTGCGACTCGCAGGCCCTTTTCTATTCCTGGCATTGAATGACAGCTCAACCTGTTCCCCTCTGTAACTGGCGTCCCCCTGCCACCCCTCCCCCTTTTCAGGGACCTGCTCCTCCTTTTCTCTCTCTCTCTCCATCTCCCTATCCCTTTTCCTCTCCCGAACTCCCTCTCTCTCCTCCAGCTGCATTTCCCTCTCCATCTCCAATTGCCCTCCTCCTCTGACCCACTGGGCCTGGCTATTATTGTCAACAGGGGCAATATAGGGGCTTTCCCTATTTGTCAGAGCTTTCTTTAAATTACCATTGGGTGAGGATGCTATAATCTGAGAGGGGCTACGACTTCTGTTCTGCCAATGTCTGTATGGTTTCTCGGGGGCTATGATGTGGACAGGTGTAAACCTGGTGAGTGGTGGAGAGGGAGTCCGCCTTCTGTTTACATGGTGGGCCATGTCCTCTGTGAAATTCTTTCTGTTTTCACGCCTATCTTTGGTTGACAAATGTCTTCTTGAAGGCTCAGGAGTACAAATTGATTTTAATGATCTGCTGTTCTCAGAAGTTAAAGGAGTGGTGAACTGAGGATGTGGCTTTTCCCGTTTCTGCACAGATGATTGAGATGTAGCCCTGCGGACAGGTGAAGTGTTTGGACTCCTGTCCTTACAGACTAAAAGATTTGGAGATGTAGACTTAAATTGAGTGGGCAGATTATTATAAATGTCTTCTTTGTGGCAAAAGGTATGGCCACTGCTTTGCCTTTTCTCTGGGAAGGAGGCTAAACTTGAGTTATTCTGAAGGTTTATTTCCTTTGATGTTATTTCTCTCACTGTGTTTTCTTGTTGGAATAAACTCTGTGTCTTTTCCTCTACCAAGAAAGGTGAAGTAAACACAGGTGAACAAGTTGCACCCACCGGTGAACTGTTTTTGACTTCAGCAAGAACTGGTTTGTCTTCCTTTTTCAGATGTGTAGGACACTCTATTTCTGTATCATCAACTGAAGAGGACAATATCTCAACTTCAGGTGTATTTATCAAAGGGGGAGTGGGCCGTGTATATTGAGGATTGTACTCTGTGGAGAGGGTTGCTGACGAATTCTTCTCAGGAAAAGGGGAAACCGGTGATGGATCTCTACTTCTGATGTGCTGAGGTGAGGGACTTTGATGCCTGTCAGATGAAGCCGTTTGATATTTTGGTTCAAGTGAGGGAGTGTAAAGCTTTGGCTGAGGTGAAGGTGTTTGGTACCTGGTTTGATGTGGCAAAGTTAATTCAGGCTGCAAAACAGGGCTTGTGAAACCTGTTAAATCTTGTGGTGTACCAGTGCCAGACTCTACTGTGTTGCTCTGTACACTGTCTCTGCTTTGGGAACGGCTCCCTGCCTCCGGGGACACAGGTGTCCTATCAGGCTCAGGGGAGGAGAGATGAGAGAGCTCAGGAAATGGGGGAGTATCTCTGTCCTCAGGCTGAACAACAGTATAAGATATCCCTGTGATATGAGGGGATGAACTTATGCTTCTTGATGCAGCAGGGTCTGAGTGAAGCTCAGGTGAGGATGCTGTGATCCTGATTTCAGGTGAAGGTGCACAATGTCTCTGCTCTATGGGAGAGCAGTTGCTCCTAATTTCAGGTGATGGAGATAAACTATGTCTTACCACAGGTGAAGACACTGGGGTCTGTATTTTAGGTGAGGAGCAAGGAGACGGACTTCTTGTGTCTGGCTTAACTGAAGAAGCAGCACTGAGTAGTCTAGGTGAGGCGGTTGTAGCTGTTTGTCCTAATTCAGGTGAGACACCACTCTCAACAAACTCTGGAGATGTTGCTATTGAAATGACAGGTGATGGGGGTGTGTAACGTGGGGCAGGAGTAGAAACAGCACTGCTTGTTTCAGCTGATAACCTTGTGTTTTGACTCTCAGGAGTCTCTGTGGTGTCTCTTCCTGCAGTGGAAGGTTCTGAAATCAGCTCAGGAGAGCAGGGAGGTTCTTCCAGATCAGGTGTGGAGCCTCTGCTGAAGAGATCGGGCAGAGATACCCTTCCTCTAAGTTCAGGAAAAGGAGATGATGCTTGAGTATCAGGGGAATACGGCCTATTTCTCAGCTCAGGGGAGACCAATGTTTCTCTCGACTGGGATGATAACTCTGTGCAACTGGATGAAGGTAAAGGAGATGACAGAATAGCTTGCGAATCAGAAATTGATTCTGTAAGATCTAAAGAAAAATCTTTGGGCTCAGGGGAAGGACTGCTGTGTTGGTTTAAGTAGCCGCTCCTTGGTTCAGGAGAATTTTGTACTACCCTGAGCTCAGGTGAAAATTCGTTCACTGATTCAGAGGAGTATGAGTTGACACAGTTACTTGGGTCAGTGGACGGACTTGGAGATAAGGATTGATGTGAGGGGCTGTTGTATCTGTCTTTGACACGGGGAGTGATTTTCCCCGATTCAACCTCACAATCAGCTTGTCCTTGATTAGGTGATGATGTTGAAAGTCTTTTTTCAACTGAGGATGAAGACAAAGTTGATGCTCTTCCTTCTCTACTGACGGTATACGAACTGTTATGTCCAGGAGATGGGGTTCTCTCACCAGTGCTGAGGGCTTCTGATGGTGGGCTAGCAAAACTAAGCTGAGATACTGGTGATTTGCTCTTTGGTTCTAAATTTGGAACAGTGTTATCAAAAATGTCTGGATGCTTTAAGCTCAGTCCCTTGTCCTCTGACGGCCTCCTCTCTGCAGACTCGTTCTGCAGCAGGGGACTGTTAACCCTTTCTGCTGAATCTTCAAAGCCCTCCTCTCCCTCACTGGAGCCCTGTGCAGTGTGATAAGAGCCAGAGGAGTCGTTCAGATCATCCACCACAGGTGATGCAGCTGCTGTCCCAGCCACCTCTCTCTGGGAGGGGACCAAAGCCCCTGCAGCAGGGCTGCTGGAGAGGGAGGGAGACTCACAATCGTCTCCAAAAATGTCACACAAGCAAGTGGTCTCAGAGATCGCACTGCGCTGAGTAGGGACGTTGATGATGTCAAAGATTTCAACGTGGTTGGGGGTACCGTCACGATGACACAGAGAAAAGGTACGGGGCGCACTGCGCAGGAAGGAGTAGCTGTCCCCCTGGAGAGTCCAGCTGTCCATCGCTATTCCAAAAGCTCCAAATTCTCACTGTGGCTTGTCCAGTCCGCTCCTTTAGTCTCCTTTGGGCTCTGTTCCTGGACTGAAAATAAGATATAGTCACCTGGAGGATCTCATTCATTTATACTACTAATAACAATTGATTGAGTGCCTGTGATATTGAATATCACAGGCAAAGGTGCATTAATTGTAAAAACAGAGGCTAAAATATGTATTTTTTTCTATTTTGTTAGCTCCAACAGCAAATATATCTTTTGAACCACAGTCTGAGAATATCTGCAGCATCCAAAAGGGGTTCAGAACATAAATATAACTCTGACACTATGCTTTAAAAAGCAATAGAAAGCAACTGGAAAATAACATGAAGGAATATACAAATGTTCAATTTAAGTTGACAAAAAATGACATATGAGGTATAACTTATTTTAAACCAATTTGCTAAGTGACAATATCACCATTAGCTCTGCCAATACATACCCTTTATCTAAGCTTTCCACGTTGTCTTGACTGACTAGAGATAGAAAGGTTGTTGAATGTTAAAGCAGAGAAAGACAATGATTGGTACTGTACCTTTGGCCAATGATGGGGCTTTCCTAAGAGCATTGAGTTCCTGTGTTGCAATATCTGCTGGTCATCCAGTGAACTGCCTCTTAAAATCCACAGCACATGCTGAGCGTACAAGCATATGCTAAAATCCAGGAGAGAGCAGCTCAGTCTGGCAGTGCCACGCTGGCTAGACAACCTCAGAATGTCACAGACTTTGCCATGTATCAGACTTGAATAGAAAAAGCATCTTGCTCAGGCATATTACATCCTCCAATGCGCCCATCTCTATTCCTGCCCCTCCCTCCTGATTCTGGTCTCAGGAAAAGCACTTACTGATTCTAACCTGGATCTTTTTCTTCTCCAGACTGGGGTTTGGTTTAGCATTGGCTTTCCAGTGCAAGCTGGCCTGGGGTGCGGCGCAGGGGGTGGTTGGGTTTATAGTTAGCAGCAGGTGCTGATCCTGCCAGGATGGAGGAGTGCGCCTGGAATTTGACACTTAGAGCCAGCTCAGTCACTGGTCTCCTCTATATATAGACCCATACTATCAGGGCCAGATAGCCATAGCTTTAGTTGTTAGGTTGGGCATGCTGGTGCAGAAAGAAAGGGGAAATACAGAGCGCAAAGTTTGGCCCACACATTGTCCACTTGACCACTAAAGTTAAAACTCACATTGACAGGATAAATACTGTACTTGTGTATGTATGTGTACATATGTGTTTGTATTTTTGTGTTGTGTTTGTGCAAATGCTATGGTGTATCTGGGGAACAACAGGTCAAATGTTAACATGGATCACCCAACTAACAGCTCGCAACTCTCCTGTTTGCTGAATATTAGGCAGCAACACTTGCATAAGATCAGTAAGTTGGTCTCACATGTTTTCAACCAAGTTCTTAACATCTTATGACTGTACTGCATGTTAACTGTACCTGTTACTGTTGCTACAATAGCACCATTCTCTAAGCCAATATTAAGACTGTCTGGGCATGTTTGATGGTAGTGAATTTGGATAAGCCCTCTGTCCCTGCCCTAATACCTCATGAGCTTACCATTCATTCTCAGTCATTAAGTCATTCAGGGCAAGCCAGTGGAAAATCTTTGATTGCACCCATGACTGAATGTTGCATAAGACTGTCACCAAGAGCATACTATATCTGTAGTATCAAGGTGTTGAGATTGTTCTCAACACTGGAAAGTCAACAAGCTATTTTGTGTATGACATCATGTATATGTAATTTGGCCTACTCCTCTGTCTGAAGAGTCATCCACAAGTGTACACATATTTAGTAAGGCTAGACAAAATAGGAACTGAGTGTTTGACCTTGGTGGAGTGCAAAAGAGCTATACAACAACAACAACATATCTTTCTCTTCTATATTTTATGCCATTAATTTTGTATAAACTAATTAGTGTTTAATGTTTATAGACGCCAGATCCAATTCCAAACATGTCCTGTAAGTCATTTCACGTTTTGCTGGAGGCTCCAATGGTATGCCAAGCATGGATCATCATTACTCTTTACAGGTACTATAGAGAGGATGGATCATGTGGCTGATTTAGAGCTCATACAGTAAACTGACATATACGATTTCATTATGGTGTGTAAATATATGCCAATCCCAACACTTGAGAAAAATGATTTGAAAATCTAAAACATGGTCTTTGAGAACAATAAAATATGAAAAAATTAGAGAGAACGATTTACGGTGCATATGTATGTGCTGGTATGAGAAACTGCAAACTAAAGTACACAGGAGTGCTGATGAATTTGAACCTCTGCGGTTTTAGCAGCGCAGCAAACTGGAGGAGGACTCAGTGGGAAAGAATGATGAGCACCTCAGCAACGGGGAGCTTTAGTCTACATCACTGATAGATTAGTCACACCAGCCTGTTCAAGACCAAAGACCTCACCCACCCTCACCTCCAGCAATGCAACCATTAAGCCTAAGCTGCGCATACACAATATGCAGTATGAACAGCTAGAAGTGGAGAAACATATATGAACTCTCTTCATGAGGTAGCTTGGCACATGTTCAGTGTCCAAATGTTAAAAAAAATGTTGCCTGGCCTGGCACCTACTTGCACTATAAGTACACTGGAATTACTTTATAAAATAATTGCAGCTGATTTTTCTCTTGATACTCTTTTTCTCTGAGATATGATGCTCAACAAGGATCCAGTCATATGATGAGTTATTTAGGTGCTAGACAAACAGAAAGAATATAAACACAAACAAGATCATATTTCAAATCTATCTTTTTTGAACTGACCTAGTTGCTCCATTAGGATGTGGGTCTGCTTGGCCAAGTGCTATAAAAGCTACATTTATAAATTTAGCTATATTTTAAGTTTTTTTTCTTATCAGTGATGTACTTTACATAAATATTTCTATTTCAAATTACTTTACATTCTTTGCACCACCACATTTCAGTGGTTATAGCGTTTGCTGAAACAGAATGTTTTTACCACTTTACATACCAGCTTATTTATAGCTTTAGACTTTAAGACTTTGTTTACAAACCATAATGAAATAGTGTATGAGTGTATGTATACTGTATAACACATAGGATAATGAAGGACATTTTTTTTAAATAGCATTTCACAATATGGGACAACAAATAAAATATAATTATATTATATGTTTCTTTATGAATATTTCAAAAAGAAAAGAAACGTACCTGAGATTTTCATTTGTAGAAGATAACCAATTTGTTTTTTTTTTGTTTGTTTGTTTTTTTATCTGTATTGTGTTTTGGGGGAAGTGCATCATCTTCTCTTAACTTCTAATGGAGGAGCTGAACAATGCTACTTGATAGTTGTTGTATCACAGAATTGACCTACTGTTTCCACTGAAATTAAGGATTTAACATATCACACAGTCCATTGTCTGCATGTCTGGGTCAAAAAATGTACTCGTGACAGTTTCATAGCTCTATTTTGCAAAAGATACATCTGGACCAAGTGATGAAAACACATGCTACACTAAGAGCTAGTAGGTTTATATGTCGCAGAGAAAATGACTTTTATTTTGAAACGTGCCATTAAGGCAGAATGCGACACAGGAAGTTCCGCACTACGACTGCTGGTAAAGTGTTGCCATAACAGGCAAGCGGCTAACGCTAATGTTTGCTAACTAATTAGCACCGTAGGTAAGTGTTGTCTGTTTGAAATATATCCTAAAAATACGATAAATGGCGGTAAATGTTTGAAATGTTGCAACGATACAAAATAAGCGGGTTGTCAACCCCTCTTTGAATTATTTTGGGCCTTGTCAGTTAGCTGCTGGCTAACATCATCCAGCTAACTAGCCGCTAGCAATGGCGAGCTTTTGTGGCTAGCAAAAGACTGTGATAGCGTTTGTTTATGTTAGCTCTGCGACAGCTACATTTACAACAAATACTGAATGGAATCAAAAATATATTGGTAACAGTTCGTGACACGCCATATTCATCATTGATAATGATTAAGACAAATATAAAACATTGTATTTTAGTATTGAAACAGTAATGTAGCTTGCGGTAATGTTGTTACCTCTGTTGCGGTAGGTGGACATTTTCTGTTTTCAGCTTTCCAGTGGTGAGTTACAGCCAAGCTGTGCTCAACAATCATTTGGATTTTTGCTAATAATAAAATTAACAATAATAGAATCTGGACCCGCATCTTAAATTAAACTCGTGATTAATATTTTCTCTTGTTACCTGAGAAATACGTTAAACTTTTGTGTGGTTGAGACTCTGGCGGCGACTGACGTTAGTAAACACCAGGCCGCAGAGAGCACACTGTGCCTGCTTGTCTTTATGTTGAGGCCTTGCTAGTTGTTAGCAGTGTCACAGCAGGCCAAACTTTTAATCAGGGCAGTACTGAGCAAGCTGTTCTTTTTTTAATTTCGATAAAAACGGCAGCCTACTAGCTGTCAAAGCACTCCTAAATGTGTCATTGTGTCTCAGCACTGTGCGACAGTGATGGGATTGTGAGTATCATCACTGTTTTTTTTTCATTGTTGTCACTGTTTGTGACACTCAAAACATACAATGAGATCACACAACCTTTAAATAGGTCTATAGTCCAAATTTGTAGGATTTTCTTTTGTCAAAATACTCACTTAGATGGAAAAAGGTAACAATTATGTTTCAGTATTTTAAAAATCAGCCAACAATTTATGTATTTTTTTCCTTCCAAAATAAGTTAATATATTTACCAGCAGCTGGACAGTGAGATTTTGCTACTTTCCTGTGCCTTGTATAATGTATTTTTACCTCTTGGTGTAGTGATGTTAGTCAGACACAACATATGATGGGAAGACATCAGTTTTGTAGTTTTGTATTAGTTTAGTTTTGTATTTTTAGAAGTTTGTGATTGAATTTTGCCTAATGTTGTCTGGCATATTTATGGCTAATGAAATGAAACTGCAGCCCTCAAAACAATAAACATTTGCAGGTATTGTTTGTAAACTATTTTTCCTTTCCTGAATTTTCTCTCACATGTAGGTGTCAGTGTTGTGTGTGTGTGTGTGCGTGAGTGTTCCAGTCTGAACCATGGAACAGTGTGCGTGTGTGGAGCGGGAGCTGGAGAAGGTGCTCCATCGCTTTGTAATGTACGGCCACCAGTCTGAGGAGAGGCTAGACGAGCTGCTGCGCAGTGTCTGTGAGATACGAGAACAGCTAGTCGCTTTTGGTAAGAAATAAGTGGTTTAAACCCTACATTTATGGGATTTCATTGGGCGGTGCTTTGGTCATCATATTTCTTCACACATATTGATGAAAAACAGTGCAAACTTTTTCTTTTTCTCTCTTGCAGGGGTCCAAGATGCAGACTTATCAGTCTTATCACAGACTATGGCCCAGTGTTGTAAGAATATCAAAGAAACAGTGCAGATGCTAGCCTCCCGACATAAGGACATCCATGGCAGTGTGTCAAAAGTGGGCAAAGCCATTGACAGAGTAAGAGCAGACAGCCGCTGTCCTTAACATTCAGTATTTCCCATTTTTCATGCGCAAACATTCATCTGCAATATACTTGTCTAAAGAATTTTGATGCAGAAATCAGTGCTGTGGTGGCAGAGACAGTGTGGGACACCCCTGAGAGACAGAAATACCTGAGTGAGACCATTGTGGAGCACCTGTACAGACAAGGGATGCTCAGTGTAGCAGAGGATCTGTGTCAGGTAAATATGAAAAGCTGTGTGATAACCTTCTACTGAAAACCATGCATAAATTCACTTCTAATGTTATTCTTGTTTTGATCTGATAATTAATGGAATAACTCTTCATTGAAACCCCTCCCTGTTTTTTAGGAGTCAGGAGTAGTTATAGATATGAGTATGAAGCAGCCTTTCCTGGAGCTGAACAGGATCCTTGAAGCTCTGAGGATGCAGGACCTCAGGCCGGCACTGGAGTATGTGTTTTTTTTTTTTTTTAATCTTTTATTACCATTTACTCCTACATCAGCTTTCCAAGGAAAACAAACTAATTTAACCGTTTAAGCAAACTGGCAGAGATGAAGATGAGTTGTTTTAAGTTGTATGATGATGTACTGCTTCAGAAAAATCAAATAAACTTTTTCAAGTATAACAAAACATAGTAAAATCAAAACAAAAAAGATGATGATTTATATGCATAAATAATTCACTCAAAGAAGGAAGAACCTTCTGCATCTTTAAAACACTGAATACATAATAATCATACTGGAATTTCTGATGTGATTAAAAACAAATATGTTACTTTTGAACCCATAATGAAGATGATAATGAAGGGAAAACTTAAGAGTGTTCAACATTATAAGTGTTTTGATGTAAAAGACTTGACAGAACTTTTTCTTGACTGTACCGTCTTAGGTGGGCTGTGACGAATCGGCAGCGACTGTTGGACCTGAACAGCAGTCTAGAGTTCAAGTTGCATCGCCTGTACTTCATCAGTCTGCTCAGTGGAGGAATCAGTAACCAAATGCAGGCCTTGCAGTACGCTAGGCACTTTCAGCCCTTCGCCTCTCAGCACCAGAGAGGTAGGGTTTATACAAAGACCATTGTGAGATTATTTGATACAAATATAGAAAGACGTTTAATGTGAATTGTGTTTCACTTCTGACTCTCAGGAGGAAACCACAAACGATTCAAGACTTTTAGAATAGCTCCTGAGAAGGAAATTTGTTCTTAAGGCAAATATAAACTATTATGAGGCCTAACTCCCATTACTTATGCTATATTGTTTTGTTTTTCTTATTTTCCACCCCCATATTTATTTGTCTCCTCAGATATCCAGATCCTGATGGGCAGTCTGGTGTATTTGCGTCATGGCATTGAGAATTCTCCATATCGCAGTCTGCTGGAGACAAATCAGTGGGCAGAGATCTGCAACATCTTCACCAGAGATGCCTGTGCTTTACTGGGACTCTCTGTAGAGTCTCCTCTAAGTGTTAGGTTAGAAAACTATGAATTACACTCAAGACCTCCTCAGCAATCTCCCTTTATAACATTTACATGAGTACCAGAGTAAAGACGAAAGTTGAAATGGTTCATTAGTAGTTTTTGTTTCTACTTTTGAGATGAATGTGATGTATAAAGAGTGCTACTGAATAACTAAGCTTGTGTGCTGCAGTCAAAGTTTATCATCGCTGTCTGTTTCTTTGTAGTTTTGCATCAGGCTGCATGGCCCTGCCAGTGTTGATGAACATCAAGCAGGTGATCGAGCAGAGACAGTGCAGTGGAGTCTGGACACACAAAGATGAGCTGCCTGTAAGTGATTTTTGGAATTTCCAGAAGGCATCACTTTTCTATCTTTTGTCAGCATTCATCTAATCTACACCCTGTCTTATTTGTTTAGATTGAAATTGACCTTGGGAAGAAGTGCTGGTACCACTCTGTGTTTGCCTGCCCGATTCTCCGGCAGCAAACCTCAGAAAGCAACCCTCCCATGAAGCTCATCTGTGGCCATGTCATCTCCAGAGATGCCCTGAACAAACTGACTAACGCTGGAAAGTAAGTTGTGAAATGTGGCAGTATCACAGTGTCTTTGACTGCACCAACAAGAAAGAACTAAGATAGAGAACTAAACAAAATGAAGTCAAAAATGTAATGGTATGAAAATGTCCAGCAGCGATATAAATGATTAATTCCTGTGTCTGATCTCCTCATCCTCAGGTTGAAGTGCCCGTATTGCCCCATGGAGCAGAATCCGTCACATGCCAAGCAGATCTACTTTTGATACCACACAGTCTCCCCATGAGTAAGGATGAAGTTCCCTGGATTTTTTTTCGCATTTTCCAGGACCATTTGCTCTGGCCCCTTTCCTCTGTCCCTGGCCTCCCGGCCTGTTATTGTAAGCATTATGGTTTTATCCCAGTGCTCCTCTGGACAGCCTTGGCCATCCTCTAACCCACATTGGACCCTCAAAACTTTGCATAGTACACAGAGTCCAACGGAGATGGTCCAACTACAACCTGTAGTAGAGTGAGGAGTCTGTCAGTAAAGAGAACATCTTCATGAAGAAGCACCTCTGAAAATGGATCATTCATTGAAACTCATTTGCAAATGCCTGCAGAGTTATAGGCTTATCTTTTTAAATATGTAATACTTTATAGTGTTTGTTTTCTCAGTTTTCGACTGCTTGAGTTGGATGACTGCTTCTTTTTTTCATTTTCTTTTTTTTGACAGAAGCGGTGATAAATGATAATGGATGGATGAGTGTGGGTAAACGGCATAGAAAGGCAGTTTTTTTGACTTCAGAATGGTAATAAACTTCTATTATACATAAGGAAAAAAAGCAGAGTAACAAACTGCCTCGTAGAGTTATTATTTGCTGGTGAGGGGAACTGGAGGTTTGTCTTGAATCGAAACTTTTGATTGTCACCCATTACTCCTCCATAATGTAATAAAGGCCTCACGTAGCTTAAAAGTCACTATTGGCTGATGTATCCATTTGATCAGTAGAACAATTAACTAACTCATCAATGGTGGAACAGCTTTTTTTGTGACTGACTGCACCAGCAAGATTTTCCTCATTATAGAAGCCATTTGTCTTGTTCTATGTATGTATTTAACAAACGACAACAAAAAGGAAACTAAAAATATATACTACTGTGAAATGTGCTTTGTTTCGATTTTTCATTGCAACCGCCAGAACAGCTCATGTAAAATAGTAAATTAAAACTGAGGAGCAACATGCGTAATCGACACTACAGCGTAACTTTCTGAACTAACAACTCGACAGTTCATGTCACGGTTCGTGCCATCGCCTCACTCTTCCTTGCATTGTGTTTCCTGAGCTTGCACGCCATGTGATTTGGAGATGTAAAGTGGTGTGACGGTAGCCGTATGGTCTGAATTGCAGTGACTGTAGGCTTGTGATTAAGCTTTACTCGTCGTGGGTGGGGGGAGTCATCTGATCTTTGTGGCTGTTGTTTAATATATACTTAGAAAATGCCTCTGCTGCATAGGTTTGGTTTTTATTTAAGATCGAGAATAGAACATTTAAACCCATACATTTCCTCAGGGCTCATTGTAACAGATCATACCACAACCTTGCAGTTAGTATTAAAAGTTGTACATTTAAACAGGAAGTCTTGAACAAAGATTACACATAGTTCATTATTGAGGATGATAGTGTGGATGTTTATGGAGTTTGTATATATTACTCAACCGGTGATGTGCGAGCTTACACTTGAGGAAAGCGTGTCATAAGATCCAAAGCGTTTGGATGTAAAATACAGTATGTTTAGGTGATTCATACTTATAGTGCAAGTTCCCGGTGTCCTCTTGAAAATGTTGATGTCACCTCACACTCTAGTGAGGCTAATTTGTTCAGCAAGCACTGCACCAGCATAGCTCACACTGACAATGCAACATTACTCTCAATTTCAAGTCTTTGAGTTTCAGATGACCATTTATCTTTCACTTGGTTTCACTTGGAATGGGTTCAAACACATTTTTTGTGTGGAGTTTCACTAAATTTCACTCTGGATTTTTTTCCTGTCTTTGGTTGACAATCATTGCTTCTTTGAGTGTTCCTTCAGATAGACTGCTAGCTCTCCGTACCTCTGTTGTATTAATTTCACTGAATGTTTGCATTTCCTGCTTTTTGTGTGTTATGCAACCTTTATTGTAAATATTTATCCTCTAACATGTTTCATATACTTGCATCTGAAATTAAAATAAAAAATTTATACTCCAAGTCAGTTTTGGAGGTTTGTATTTGGCTGTTTTGGTGATGCTGCTGCAACAGCTGCCTGCTCTCTTATTCACCACTTGGTGGTGCTAGTGCTACATTATTCATAATTAAACTAAATAGCCTTGAAGTGTTTCACAACTCAACTAAGAGGTTTAAATTTCAATGAGTTCCACATTTTTTCTTCATAAATTACTCACAAATATTCAATCATGTGGCTTCATCAGATACACAGCATTTTCGCTGATGGCATTCAGCGCTGTGATCCTCCCACAGAGTGATAACATGTGTGAGGTAAGAATGTTTTTCTCATCCCACTTCAGTAAATCATTCAACCTCTCCTGAGCTGTGCCATAGTTATATTAAGCCCTAGTTTATATAATGTTTTAAATGCCAAGGTAAGAGCCTTGTGAGTCAGATGCATCTCATAACTATTCAGATGACCAAATCCTAAAATAAAAAAAATGTAAAAAAAAAAAAAAAAAAAAAAGAAACGCGCTCTGGAGTTATATGTGTTGTTTTTCACTGTTCACACTATCTTATATATATATGTGATACCCTTAAACATAACACAGTCTGATGGAAAAAAAAAAAGGTAAGTGTTAAATCTCCACTCCTGCCAAGATAACCTTGGTTCTCTTTTCTGGTTTGTGCATTTAATGGCTTCCATAAAGGTGCTTATTTTCTAGAACAAACAGGGATCCTCCTATGTTTCCATCACAGCCGACCTTCCACCTCTCTGCTGGCTGTGCAGCAGATGATATGTAAAGGCTGGCCGGGGTAGAACAGGGGAGGCTTTAGGGAGAGGCAGAGATAAGGATCCAAGGCTAAACCTCTAAAAGCCACATTAGTCCCAAAAGCCTTTGCTGCTCTGTTGTTCATTCTGTCATAAAGCGCCTGTCCTTGGGTTTTATTGACACGCTCTTTGGTGAGTTTAAACCCCTTCAGAGCAGGCAGGCGCCTGAGACCTCTGGTACATGCCATCAGTTACGCCTCTTAATGTTTTGACAAGCGATTTCTAGCAGTTAAATTCAGACTAGAATACACAGAAAAGCCATTTATAGAGTATTGTACAATCTTGATTTACACCTCTGAGACCAACATCAACTCCACCGCTGTTACACCACTTCATAAATGTTTATTATGAATCCAAAACAAACAAATATATCTATACTGTACAGTTTCAATTCCAGTAAACAGACAAGAGTCACAGTATGTTGAAAGGTCGATTGAGAGCTGGCTTTTTAACTTTCATATATTAATAATAAACAAAACAAAGACTCCACCGACGTCATGCATTTTGATGTGTTTTTGGCTGAGTGTGTGCAACAAATCGCACCAATAAGCAGGGCAGTCATATTCGTCATCTGCATCTATTGATCATTTCCAATGCAATTCAAAGATATGAAGCTACGCCCGTTTAAGACAACAGTGTGTTTGGAGTACAACAACAGAGTGCAAATCCAATGGAAAATTACAGATATATACAAAATATATTGATATCAACCTGACAGGAAACTGAATGGGAAAAAGAATTCCAACATTTCCAGTTTCTTCAGCAGGGTAAACAGTTTTTTTGATGGCAAAGAATTAGCATTAATACAATGGCACCGGATAGCTTCAATCCTCTATACTTAACCCAAAGATGCAGTTTTCCTCCCAGAGCACAGGTGAACCCTGGACCGTCTGCACACAGATTCTGACATGTTACAGCACCACAATAAATCCCTTTGTATCCTTTATTTACTGTCAAGACTAGTCAGCAGTCCAAACCAAAATGTGACTACCGTGTAACAAAAACACTTACAATCAGCATATTCATTTGTTCATTTACATTATTATAACAGGACAGAGGTTCTAAGCAGGATAGTCAGGGGTGCTTGGGGGTGGAACTTGGCTGTATTTTCTACAAAACTACCACACAGCTCTTCTGCAAAGGATAGATGAGGCAGACACAGTATTTCTGTGCAGCCACCTTTGGCGTGACTGTGTCTGTGAATGAGCTTAAAAGGTCCAGTCTTTGCAGGATAATGGTATTAAACAGTCAAGAAGGGGAGCACGGGCAGAGACTGGCAGGAACTCTGGAAGCTCATGTCAACCAAGAAAACAAAGAAAATTCACGAAATAATATTCATAAGATCTAACTTCTCTTACTTGATTATTTTTACTTAGGTCAAAATATGTACTTGCTAAGTCAAGAATTACATCATGTATCTCACACTTTTGTCACAGCAAGTACACGTTCTGTCTTCATAAGTCAGTTTTGATCAACTGTCCTAAAAGATATATATATATATTTTCTTGGCAGACATGATCTTCCATACATATCATACTTGGGGAGCAAATAGTTTGCACTGCAAACACATCTATCACATTCAAATTTCAGATGATTCAATCCTCTCTATCCACGGCAAACCAGAGGAGGGTCTGTCCTCTTGTTTTTCCGCTTCTCTCTCACCCCTCAGCTCTGGCACTTCTTTTTCCAGTGTCCCATTTCTGCTCCCTCTTCCTCCTCCTCCTCCTCCTCCTCCACCACCACCGCCTCCTGCTCCTCCTCCTCCTGCTATTGCCTCTCGCTCTTGTCCTGCCCTCAGCTGGTGCAGTTCTCTCTCCAGCGCTTCATTGCGGTGGTACATCTCTAAGTAACTGGCCTGCAGCTCCTTCTGGTAGCGGATGACCTTGTCCTTTTCTGTCTGCCATGTGTGCCTCTCTTCCTCGAAAGCCATGGCCTGGGCCTCGCTCTGGCGTCGCTCCAGCAGGAGTTCTGCACGCAGACGCTCCTCGGTAGGGCCCCCACACCCTCCTGTAACACAGAGGTTCACAGGGCTTCAACTGCAATCCGACAGTGCCGTAGGGGAAATATAATGAAAGACTTTGGCTGCTTTTAAAACACACACACACACACACACACACACACACACACACACACAAAAACTCTGCTTCTGACCTGCTTACTCAAATAACCTCATTCTGCGTCCAAGCATTTTAGCATCCTCACTCAAAAAACCCAGACAAGCTCCTGCTGTGCTGATAATTAACCCAGTTCAGATGCCTCACTTAGTTTAATATCAAACGGACATCTGTGGCATAAATATCTCGCTTCCTCTACTTTTTTCTCAATTTTCTATGCTTGGCATGGACGCTTGTGCAGGGTTAAGTAGGTTTAAAATACCTGTGGCTTTGATTTACTGTTGATCAGTTAGATCTTGTTAGCTTCCTAAAGTCCTTTGAGATTTGCTGAGCTAAAGTGTGGTGTGTACCTTTAAACTACCAAAGCATGCAATCGAGACACTGTCGGTGCCAGATTTATACGCTCAAGTAAGAGACAGACACATAAAACTACCTGTTGCCCCAGGAGTGGCGCTCTCTTCGGCTCTTTTTCCGTCTTCATGTGTGTTCTGAGAGGGACATCTGCGACGCTGCGTCCCCTGCAGGACGAGCTTCAGTGCTTCGATCTGACCCTCCTTGCTGCGCAGCTCCGTGCGGGTTTCTCTGAGTTGCGTCTTCAGCTGGAAGATCTCGCTCAGCTTCTGGGTCACTTCTGCCTGAGAGTCCCTCAGCTGCTGCTTCAGCAAGGAAATCTCCCCTGACTTTTGGCAAACCTGAGGGACAAAGTAATGGGGAAAAGAAGGGACGGGAAAGGAGAATCAGAAATATTTACTGACTTTACAGACCTCGTTCTGATCGCTTTAACAGGGCAGACAAGGAAGGAATTCCACTATCTTGTCTGCTCCCTGTAATTACTTCTATAAAAGTGCATCTTCCAGCTATAAAATGTCCCACTCCTGTTCTCTCAAGACCTTACCTCCCACTGCGTCTCCTCCAGGGTAGGGCTGGTTCTCTTCACTATGACTCCAGCCTCCTGGCTCCTTTCCTTTTTCAGGCCTTCAAGCTCCTCTTGAAGTCGGTTCTTTTCCTGCTGGGCCTTGAACAGCTGCAACTGCAGGCTGCGCTGGGAACGCTGGGCATGCTGGGAAACCTGACGTAGCTTAGCAGCGTACAGCCGCTTCAGCTCCTCTACCTCTTTTTCCCACAGACGCTGCTTCCCTTCAAACACCTGCATGAGGTGAGCAGATGGGGGTCAGACTTCAAAAAGTGTGGCAGATAGATGTATAGATTGTTGGCAAAGATCAGACTAATACAATGAGATTCACCTGAGCGATGGCGCCTTCGCTCTCATCCAGGTTTCTTTTCATCTGTTTCAGCTCATATTCCTTCTCCACCAGACGCTCCTCCAGATCCCGCACCTGGAAAGGACAGCAGAATGAAAGACTTATCAGTCTATAAATCATAGTGACCTGCTCATCCACCCATCTATCCATCCATCTGCTTAGTGCTCACCACCTCCTCCACAGACAGAGACAGTGTCCATTCATAAGGAGGTGGAGCCTCTCCTCCGTACGGAGTCAGACGGGTCAGTGTTGCCATGCTCCGACACGCCACCTCTCCTATAGCCCCACCCTCTGATCCTACAGCTTTCTGCCCCAGAGAACTGCGGTCCAGGGAGCCAATGGTGTTGATGTGGCCCATAGATGCACTGGAATAAAAAGAAATAAAACCACACATTTAAAATCTCTTCTAAAATCACTTCCCACACAGTCATTTAGTATAAAAATCAATCACAGCAACGATCCCTTTGAATATAAAGTAGAGTGAGGACAATAATGCTGCCTCAGACCTGATGTTAGCCAGGTGTGGGCGGAAGGGAGGCCGGTACGGTGGCAGGCTGCTCATGGAGTTATGACCCGAGTCTGACAGGTTATCATCCTCCTGGCTCATCCCACGCACCGACGAGAGGGCCTACACCATCAGATTTATGTAGTTATTCATCACTTTAAGACTGATAGGTTGAAAGAGGATTAATTTTAATGAATTAAATGGAGGATCATTAGTGGGTAATTATTTTGCTACTGTAATCAACGTCTATAGTTACGATCATTTGTTATGATACCTTGTTACCGCTGGTTGTTGGCCCTGCGTGACGGGAGGGTGAGGAAGAAGACGAGGAGGTGGAGACGGCTTTAGGGACATGGGCGTAAGCTCTGTGAAGTCCATTGGAAACGCCATGGTCCACCTCCTCTGACTTGGAGGATGGATAGAGGTTTTGCATGGAGCTGAAGTATTTGGGGGTGACGGGCTTGAAGGCTGATCTAAAACGAGCCTAGAGAAGAAGAAGAGGAGGAGGAAATGGTGGAGGAGGTGTAAGAAAGATCAAAGGAGGTTGAACTATGTCACACAAATCACATTGTTACCATTAAATCAACACGGTTCCATCCTGTATGTTGTTGGCATTGATCAATTTATCCAAACAATAAATAATAATAAATAAATAAATAAAAAAAGGTGAGATTTGATTGCAGCAATAAATTTAGAACATAACAAGTGACAGATTCTTCAGAGACGTGAGGTTGATTTATGCATGTTACTGGTTATGGAGGTGTTGCAGAGCGATGCCAGAGATGTGTGTGATGTTGATCAATTTAACACAGACTCTGCAGCTTGTCACTGGCTATATATCATTTATAAAAAGAAACACAATTGGAAGTCATTCACCTGCATCTCTGTCTGACTGCTTTAAAAACATAGCTTCCTAATCCAAAATCAAGAAGTACTGAAACGGGTTTAATAATCTGATAGAAATAATGTTTAACAAAATGTCATATAATATTTATTTATCCATGAAAGCTATAGTTTTCCTTTTGCAATGTTTAATATTCACAATATTCACCTTTTCATACTTCCCCCCACTTGGCAGCGAGTTCTTTGTCAAATCCACTTCAGTGCCGTCTTTATTGTAGACCTTGGCGTATATGTTGTCCTCCTCACGGCCAGAGATGATGTCCTTCTTGCCATCACTGCCTGAGTTTGCTTTAGGCTCTTTTCTGTTTAGAAGCACAGAAGGTCAACTGAGGTTAAGTGCTGTCACATTTTATAGCATCTCCCAGACTGCTTCGCCTTCAAATTAGCACCCACCTGGTGATGTTGAGGTAGTTGAGCAGCTCTCTCTGGGTGAATCCTTTCTTCAGGAGGCCGTTGCTCTGTTTGGGTCTCACCTGAGGGACCGCACGATTGCCTTTGGTTGGAGACACGTCTGGTCTCTCCACCAGACTGCCCACACTTCCCATGCTGCAACGGGAGGAGAGGGGCGGGGCTGGGAAAGGGTTTCGGAAGTTTTTGTCTGGCCCACGGGTAAGAGGAAGAGTCTGGACTGAGGTTGCCATTGGTTACAGGACTTTGTGGGGCGGTGAGGTGCTCTGTAAGAAAGTCAAGAAGTAGGAAATGTGTTGGATGTTCATAGGAAGGTGAAAAGTGGAGTAAATAACAAGATGATGACATTACATTCAATAGTTTCTGAGATGTTTCAATATGGACATTTTCATCAATACAGCCATGCTTCTCCTTTTACCAAAATAAATATCAGGTCTTGACCTTTTACTATCTTAACTTGATGTTGATTTCTGGAGAGACAGTGTGAGCTGACAGACGTTTCATCAGCTGTGTCGTTGTTGTGTATGGACAGCTGTCTCAGCACAGCTACAACAACTCACAGCACTCCACTTCACTACAAAACAAACACACTCACACTAACACACAAACTGACCCCTATGCAAACTCCATTATACAAGAACTGTAGGTGGACAAATCCTAAACTAATTTGAAAACATCTCTTGTGATGCAGTCACCATGGGATGAATCTTTTGTTTTTGTTTGTTTTTTGTTTTTTTCCAACAAGCCTGTTATGTAACTCTGATCCATAACTTTGATCCGACTGTGGCAGCGGTTCCTTCAGTAAACAAGAGACACTATGGACAATTTAATTAAATGCTGCAGCCGCTTATTTTGTTGTAAATTGACTGTCTCTCGTGAAAAGCATTTCATGTGATGCACCAATCGTTCCATATGCCTTCATTCCACAGATATGATGGGTGTTTGTGTTATTTTAGGTTTCCTGTCAGTCACAGCAAAGTAAGAACACAGTAATTAACATCCTCTATATCTCCACTCTAACAAAACTCAACCAGTTGCCAAGTTACCTCAACACCTACCTAAGAGGCGCTATTGTGTTGTGGACTGCACAACAAAACCGTCTCTCCACAACCGCCATCATTTTTCAGGTCACACACATATCCCCTTCCCTCCCTTCTTTTCAGACAACCTCATTAAGGATCACTATTGATTTCACCCCTTTGACCCTCTCTCTTCCTGTGCATAAACACCCCCAGTGGCCATAAAACATTCTCGAGACTATAAAACACACAAACTCATTGCGATCGTCCCGACTAAACATAGGACCTCAGGGAGGCTAATTCTCCTTTTGTGCTCAATCTCTATATGTGGCACCGATAAAACAGGTTGAGTTTAATAGGCCATACCAGATGTTTTTTCCTGTTTTAGTACATTAACTACCAATTTTGACCATCATCATCATACCACACATCTTGAGGAACTGTTTCATTGTCAAAGTTGTTATGTTATTGTTAGTTGTAATGTCTTTTCCTTCTTTGTGCACTGAAAGATATCACATATCCAATATGAGAGATATGGCTGTCAAAAACCACTTCCTTGTAAAGGTATGTTGTAACAAGAGTCAATATAAAAACTACGAATTAGAAGGAAGCACTTTGCCTGGCAACCCTTGAGTTTTAGATATTTGATCGCACCAAGTGTTCGTACAATTGGAACAACTTAACGGAAAAAGTAAAAGAAAATACTGTCAATGTGTGGGTGGATTAATCACCTAGCTCAAGTAAGTTTAAAGCAGTAGCAAGTTTGAAAAAATGTTTGCAATGAAATGTACATGTATTAACAATTTGTCTGCAAAAAGCCCAGTTGGTTGCTTTAGTTTTTTGGCTCATGCACGGTTGCATCTGCTCATCCTAACTAGTGATCAGGCTGTTGTTGTGCCTGGTTGCCACAGTACACACATGAACCCTAAATGCAATTTCTCTCTCTTGCTGTTGTACACAAACACCCCATGTATGACAACAGACACCCGCAGTGACACCCTGGCATCCCCACTTGCTTCTAATACAATCCACATTTATCAAGTGCTTTGCACTGCTGGCCTCGACAGTTATAACAATTATGCAAATGGTTAAAATAGGCATAGAGAGCTGTGCTACAGCAGCTCCAGCCCACTCCACTCAGGGCTCTCAGCCAGGCTGAGATCAAAGCAGCCCAAGCTACTCATGTTTATATTCATGAGGTACTATCCCCCCCACCCCAATGTAAAACTTTCCACTAAAGTATCCGGCTCCTAATAAGCCAATATAATACCGTTGTACTGCCGTACTCAGGCTGAGGGAAGAAACCTGATAATCAATGAAGATGAATATAATCAAATAATGTCATGAACTTTGAACGAGTGGCCCTGCTCCGATGCCGTTCAACCAGGAAGACCTACTGACTAACAGGATCCCGGAGCAGAGTAAGACTTGATGGTTATGAGTCAGTGCAGGTCATGCCGACTCTGTGTGTGTGTGTGTGTCTGACACCATATGAATAAATCATGAGTGTGCCAAACCTAATGGCCACTGGCCAAGGTCTGACACGGTATTCTTATTTCCGGTATTTTACTCAGTTTGTGTCTTGTATCTGCCAAACACATGAGAGGCCAATCGATGTTTGACGGGAAACTGGGGTTGGGGGTGAGGCAAAGCAATTCCTTTTGGGTAGACAAGAGGGTAAAAATCCTTTTAGGCTGCAACCACAAATCTTGCACGACTGAAGAAATCTTGCATCCAGTTGTTTTCCATAATTGCCTTGTAGTTTATGGGCCTGAGTAAACTAGGAGACATGGCAAAGATTTACAGCACAGTTCTGACTAGCCAAGGGGCCCTGAAACACAGCACACCTCCTTAAATCACACACACACACACAGACAGACACAGACAGACACACAGACAGACACACACACACACACACACACACACATAGATTAAAGCTTTGCTTCCTGCCAGCTTTGAACAGTTACAGTCTAATTGAAAACTGCTCTGTTCTGGATTTATGCTTCTTTCAAAGCAGTGATGAGTTTTTTTGTTTTTTTTATTGGCTGCTTACTTTGATCAAAAATAAATTGTTTGATCACACACCGGTGCGTCAAGGTGCCGTGTCGATACAGATGAAACTCAGTTCTTCCTGTACACCTGTGCTTGCATCTACCTGGCTGGAAACATACTGTACTTGTGATGTATCCATGTGTTTAGTGGCAATTGGGTAAAAGGAAAAAAAAAAGCGATACTAAAAAATGTTTTAATATTTTCTTCATCCTGTGTAGTCCTATTGATCTATCACAGTGTATACTAAAGAGGAAAGATATGAAGAGGCGGCTGAGAGGTGTGAGTCTCCTCTAAATGCTTTCTCTGAGTCTTTATGAGTCCTCTCAGGATGATGATGATATCCTAACTCAGCTAGAAAGCCATACAACCACCACTTTAGTACAACTGCAAAGAAAACAAAACATACAGCCTTAAATAGGAGGGATTTAAGGATGTTCTCTTCTAAAACATGGTAATCAAGACTCCTGAGGGGGAAAACAAAGCTTTCAATGAAGCGCTTGAGCGTGAGGAGACATTTCAAACCCTCAAAGACACACAGGTCAGCACGGGACCAGGACGGAGCAGAGAGGGACAGGGAAGCTAAATTCCAAACATGCTTTACAGCAACGCAAGCTTGGGCTCGTCCGGTTTTGATGTAGAAAGTGTTTGCTCCCACGGATGCTCGCTCACACTTGTGTGTGTGCGTGCGTGCGTGTGTGTGTGTAGGTCACTCAACATATCCCTGAAAAAAGCATATGCTCAGCTCACAGCTCCAGATCCTGTGCTCTCTTCCCTCGGTATTCTCTCTTCCCTTGCTCCATGATCAAAGTTTGTTTACGTTTGAGGGGAAACTTTGTGGGCTCCATCTAAAACTCCCACGCTGCACACACTCTGTTTTATTATATAAGCTCTATTGAAGTTATGCGCGCTGGTTTTTACAGCTGCTGGTTGTGTAAAATACTGTGGAGCAATTACCAAATCAGCCACTTGCCCTCCTCAATCTACTCCACAGAGACCTGCAGCTTTATATTTAACCCCTACCCTGATAGACTGACAGCTCTCCTGATAGGACACTTTCTATTTATAAGCAAGGCCATAAGAGCATATTGTGATAATGCAGCACAAAATTAAAATCATGTAAAGCCTTCTTCTGACTTCTGTTGGTCTAATTTGTCAGCAGCAGTAGGGTGAGCTGTGCCGCAGGCCGACCAGGAAGGAACCATCCTACATGTGAAGCAAAGCAACACTCCACAATCTGATTGACTATTACATGCCAGCGTGTAATGAGGGAGTGTGTGAGTGTCTCCGGCTGTGAGGCACAGCAGCAGAGCACTGCTCGGCAGCAGCCTCTAATTGTTAGCAGGTTATTCATTATGGATGGGAGACAATCAGGCAGACAGACCTCGTTCCTCTCCAAGGAGCCAGAGGCCATTGAGACGAGCCAAGATGTTGAAAAGCGCGTCCATGAAACGCTCCTTCATCTCTGCATCTGAGGGCAGTTTGCGTGTCATGTATCGTACGTCTGTGGAATCAGACAAAACATAAACTACACACGCATGCAGACATGGAAATACGGTCGGATGTGTTAAAAAGTAAGTAAGTAGTAAGTAAGTAGTAAGTAAATTACCTCGGTGGGACTCATCTCGTTCTGTGAATGGGAGATGCAGACAGAACTTTGAATAAAAGGTCGACCTTCTTTTCATGACACTCGACATGACTAGCAGTTTCTCTGTGAAATGTAGCTCATAATTCACTGGCGGTTGGATGCGATGGTGTTAAAGCTGAGGGCCCAGTGTTCAACTTCACACTGTGTCTATTGATGACGAACACTCTGGTCTTTACAGAGGTCAAAGGGCGTATTTGGTCATAGCTGTGGATACAGGGCGTATTGAGAAATTCAAGAGCCGACACAGACGTTTTATTTTGTGAGGTCTGACAAAGGGGAGAACTGATGCACTGTGAAAACCACACATCTCAAAAGTTGGTGAAATGTAGTGATCAAATCCTCATGTTGATCATGACAGAACGTAGAAGTAGCCTGTCCAGTGCATTTATATCGAACTTCTTGCAGACAAATCGTTCCTTACAAAATCCTGTCATGCATGTCATCCATCTTCTTATCTTTTGCCAGCTCAGTATTAAATGGATTTGAGCCGGCTTTTTCAGTGAATGGCTCTCATGGTCACTAAATACTATCAAACTGATTAATAATAATTTCCACAGCAGCCTCCATAATTACTGACTCAGAGGAAAAAACACTGAAACTAAAAAACTTACCACAAATTGGAAAAACAAATGACTACCTCAGAGACTCTGCAGTTACTCTGCAGGTTTAAATTTTATGAGCACTATTTTATTAGTCTCACAGTCCTGATCATTATTGGCTGGATTTGAACTGGACTCACTCCATCAGCTGTCAAGACTTCCTCTGAGGCGACCCAGCTGAGGTGGGTTTCCTCACTTTGCATCCGTTAGCCTATTGATGGTGGTCTGCTGGTGTGCCTCGGCCTCTACTGCTGACTTTACAGTATTGTATTTCTGCAAAGATTTCAATTACGGGCTGAGGCTACAGTAGCCATGTTGGGGGTTATCTGGGGTGACCGGTTGCACTAGTGTTTCATGGAACCGTATTGATCTGGATCTGACTGTTATTACATAAGGCTGCTTTATGTATGAGAGAGATGAGACCTGGGGGAATCCGTCCACAGGGCCACCTCTTCCCTCACAGTGAATTATCAGTGTTTATGGGAAAATTTATTCAATAGCAGTTCTGCTCTGGTTATCCTCCAACAGTACAACCAGTTTGTTTTGTTATCAAAGTATCAAAGAAGCTTCAATTTGTAGTGTGGAAAAAGGATTGATTGCATAATCCCTAACTTTGTTTAAACGATTACTTGTGTTGATCCCTCTGTGAGGTTACAAGTTCAACCTCTACGAGTGTGAGTGTGTGTGTGTGTATATGTGCATGTGATAAAGAGCTTAGTACTAGCAGCATGAGGATGAGTACCAGACCTCAGTGCTGTTTTAAGTGACATCCACTTGCCCTTCACTCATCCCACACACACACACACACACACACACACACACACACACACACACACACACACACACACACACACACACACACACACACACACACACACACACACACACACACACACACACACACACACACACACACACACACACACACACACACACACACACACACACACAATAATAAACTGATCACTTACTCAGTGGTGAAAACCACTGAGTGATAATAAATATTCCAAATAATCAAATAATAGTTGTGTAGATAGAGAAAGAGGAGCCAAAATACAAAAATGCATTTCGTTCCTTCACTAAAATAGATTTTCTAAATTTAGCTGTATCCAGGAACAACTGCACGTCTCACACCATCCTCCTCTTGTACAGGAACATGAGATGGTGAGTACAACATGACTAATCTTACAGTTGGACCGACGGGAATAGTCTCTGGAGAAATGTAACAATTGACTGTTCATTTATAGGCTCATGTTATATTTTCCACATCCTACACGAGGGTCCGCTAGGGTCTGAGTGATGTAAATGTTGCCATCAGAGTTTGTATGAAAGGCTCTGTGTGTGTGTGTGTGTGTGTGTGTGTGCGCATGTACCTTACAATGGCATCAAGTGTCCATGCATTGGAAAACCAAGGTGGATGCTGAATTTGAAGTGAAGCTGTGTGAGGTTTGTCACAATGTGAAAGCAATCAGACCAACAATAATTCATAATCATTCACAATAATCTGATCTACACGTCCTCCAAACAGATTAGAAAGCATTATAGTAAAAGCAGGTAAGCATCTGTGACCATTGAATGCGTAACCATGCATCTACAAAGGAATATAAGTAATTGCTTTCTTAGCCCTACCCCGCTAAAATATTTTTGCTATTCCGGCGTGACTTTCTATTTTCACACAACAAGTATGTTGTTTACATTTACAATGGTGGCAGGTTTACCATTCACAATTAAAGAGTGACACAACACAGCCATGTTTTCAGACAGAAGTAGCATTCTGTAGAGAAATTGCTAGCTCCACAGTCCTGTATTTTTTTTAGACATTTTTTGGCTATTTTACTTTTATTGACAGATAAGTGAAGGTAGACAGGAAAATGGGGAGAAGAGTTGGGAAATGACACGCGACAAATGATCAGCACAGCCGGCATTCGTACTGGTGATCGCTGCACACCATTACAGTGTGAAAAGTTTTCACAGTTGATAAACCATGTGGAAGACAAGGAAATAAAATAACAGTACAGTATTGTATTGCAGTGTAAAACTAGAACTACAGCCAACTTGTTTGCTCAGTGATCTATATCTCTGATTGTGACACATCTTGCCTGGATGATGATATGGAGGTAGAGCGCACGTCATGAGGAGACTTATATAATTAAAATCCATCATGTTTACTTGTTTTGAGACTATTACAGAGATCATTTGATTAGTCCTCCAGGCTTTTTCCCAGATAATCCGTTTATCCAATTCCATAAGCAAAGTCTGAGATATCACACTGGATAAACACACAGATTTCTTGTCACCAAGGAAGTCAACAACAAGTAAAACAGCATGGTACCAAAACATTTGCCTGTGTAACTACATTGGAATTTTTCTGAGGGAGCAAAATAGAATGACATCTTATGTATTTTAACCTAATCTTTAATCAAGTTTAAGTCGTCTGTTTGGTTTTTGTTCACCTTGATAGCAAGCAAAGCCTGTACAGTGTTTGCCAACTGCTGCTATCAGCAGAGCAATGTTCAACACGGAAAAGACGTTCACAGCCAAGAATGTAAAGGGAGAGAGCGATGCGAGGAAACAAACCCACATTCCGTACATTTCTCATTGGGTAATTATTAATGTGCCTTCACATAACTCAAGAAACACTGATATGGATGATGTGGATGGCCGCTGCCTGCTACAAGCTGTCAAGTGTTGTGGGTCATTTTTATAAAAATAAATGATAGTGTGTATTGTCCACAGCATCTTCGTTCCCATGAGAACTATGTTGGTAATATCAGACATTTAATGACTGATAATTTCCCCCATGTAATCAGCACAGAGGAGCAATATAGTGTTAAATTGAGCTGATAAAGACAAAAGCATGAGACAGCTAGCCTCTTATTAAATAAATTACAGCGAAAGTGGTGGGGGGTGGGGTTGAGCAGAAACTCTTTCTCTTTTCTCTCTATAGCTTCTTTGTTTCCTGAAACGGTTCATGTAGGAGTCACTGTACTGTGATTACAGTGATAGAAATTGAGTGGTTCCCACATCGACCCACACCTGAACCAGTTCTACTTAACAGCTATGGCGAAGGCACATGTTCGACCTCACACTCAGCACATACACAAACAGGGAAATGTGTGCGCTGCAGTGTACTGCAGCTGAAAACTGATTGGGATTCAAAGGCACAGGCAAATATGGATCGACCCTGAGTATGAGTGATTTAAAATTCAATGCTTTGCAGTTTATGCCTAAAAATGCGTAAATGAAAAACTGAAACTAGCAAACTTTTTTCTTGGATCTAATCTGCGCTGTAACAGTAGAGGAAGAGTTGGAGCAGCCAGCGAGTCAGGCAGTAAACAGTGATGCTGACGCATGCCGATGCCAAGCCAGACGATCAGCACTTTTTCCTCCTGTGGAGTTTCTCTGTAAATAAAGTCAGTGTTGCTGTTTGTCAGTGCTTAGAAGCACAGAACAGTGGGAAACTACTGAAAATCACTGTGTTCAGCCAATCCAAGTTCACAATTTTGCTGTTCGGAGTTTACAGTGACAACAAAGCAACAGGGAACAAGATTGAAACGTCAACATGAGTAAAGTTTCACCTTGGATGTTGGTGATATTTTGCCCCCAGGCTGTGCAGAGAAATTGGAGAGTGTAAATCCGGTAACATTGTAAGAACAAAGTCAGTTCAATGAAATGTTGTTGGTTGTGTACAACAGAAAACCATAAAGAGTCCTCAAGGGGAATTCCAGGGACACAAATAGACCATCAGACCAGCAATCATTATAAAATGACAGAAAAACAATGAATTCCATGTAATGGAAAGACGGTTTACTAAAGACACAAAGCTGCAGCACTCAGCAGGGCAGCTAATCCTGTATGCATTGTTAGTTAAGCACTATGTGGCTCATCTTTAAGACTTTCAATAATTAACAGTTAATTAGCATATTTGTTCTGCACGGGAAGTGAAAGAGGAGGCTGAAGCTGCTGCTCAGTGTGACGTCATTCACCCTGGAGAAAAGATTTCGTTAGAAAGTTTGCTAATTCCAATTCAGCTCCGCTGCAAACAAGCATGCCTCGCGGGCTGAGTAATTAACCATCAGGCTGCTCTCTCCTCTTCCCTCTGCTGCAGCTTAAGCTTCTTTAAATCACAGTGTGACTTCGGACCACATTGAGAGCTTCTGGCATGTAAATAAGTCAAACTTTCCCAGCAGCAATCTCAGGAATGTATAAAGTATACACACTGATGAGGCATGGTCTCTCTTTGATCTGAAGCCAAATATCACAGTGGAGTTTAGGGGCTTTCAGTATCAGAAAAGTGAGTTTCTATGACAATAAAATCCCAAATTATATGACAACATAAAGTTGGCAGAAATGCAAAGATAACTTTTCACAGACTCCAAGGATATATTTAAATATGAAAGCAAGTAGGGATAAAAATATTAGTTTACCTGTTTGTTTATCCACCTGAAACTTCACTTCACTTCTCTGCTCCTGATCCCATGCTCATTCTGTTTTTGTCTTTCTGTTTCTCAAGCTCGCGCTACTGATTATCACATCACATGACTTCCTGTTCCTCAGTCTGTGATGGCAGCAGGGAGGTGTGTGGATGGGAGGGACTGACCTGGTGGATGACTTTACACCAATTCAAATAAAATACTACGCTGATCTTAAGCCAGTTTCAATGAAAGCATCACTTCAGATTGACCTGTTTTATAAAGAAACCTGGGAAAAATCACTCAGTTGTCTTCTATAGTCTTGACTCCCTTGAGAGAGTCTGGTACTTTCCTGTTCACCCTACACCCTCCTCTTTTTCCACCTCTTTTCCTCCTCACCTGCTCATCTTTTTGTGCACTTTGAGACCTCTCAGGAATCAGTGTGTGGTTGGACTAGTTCTCCCGCTTCTAGAAACAAAAGCCCTGCATGAGGCATTCAATCCAAACTCCAGTATTGACACACGAGAGCCACCTTCACCGGACAAACACCAACAGTGAAATGAGTCCTGTTTGCTCACGGATAATAAGACAATAATGAGAGATCAGACTCAGGTTAAAAGACACGCAGCAGGAACAGAGAGAAAACGATGAGGGTTGGAAAAATAAAGACAGCATAGATGAGGACCAAGTGGAAAATTAGAACATGTGGGGGTTGTCTCAGCGTGGACCGTCTGGACAATCGTCTGAGTGTAAGTCTCCCTTCCTGAGGCTGGGTTGCTGGACAAGCTCTGCATCGTATCGAGTTACATAATCCAAACTGTAGACACTTGAATCTGAGGAGGGGGAAAAGAGAGGACATTGTTCTCTGCTCCTTAACCCAGAAGAGAGCGATTTCTTTCTTCTGTCTTCACCATGTGATGCTGGTCACAGAGTTGAGAGGACTGAAGGACGTATCTGGACTTCTTGAAGCTGGCATCGATAGGTGGGCACACAAGAATCCCAGCTAATAAAGGACCTTGCCAACCAGAGATGCACTATGTAGAGATTGGCAAGCTCTGAAAGACATTCCAGAGGAAGAATGTGGTGTTTTACGCTGCCCTTTGGCCTGCCAAGTACAATTTGAAGAAAATCAGCAGAAAAATGAAAAGAGAGGATAACCCCATCAAAGTCTAACACTTGAGCAGGTGCTGCTGTACCCCTGTCATTACCTCTGGGCCCCACAGGCATATCCAGTCTCAGATTCTGCAGATTCTCACTTGTAAGTTTCCCAGCTGGTGGACAGAGCAGCTCCAACAAGGAAAGCTCTGCTAACCTGAGGAAGTTGTGATGCTGGTGTATTTTGTGTGTGAATGGATTGAAGAATGGCAGCAGAAAAAAAGGAAGGAGAGGATAAAAAGCAGCGGTGGTGTCTGGAGATCCAAAGATGCAGATAAGAAGCAGGAACAACAGAGAGAGACAAGCTGGGGCCGCTCACAGATGCTGTACCTGTCTGACTGGTCCAATAGATGATACAACAACCCGGCCTAGACTCATTTCCTTTACTTAAGCTCTTCTGGACAATAACATTACAGGAAGTGACTATGGGAGGCATGCTGGCTGTCTGGTTCTTCAAAAATAACTTCATCCCAACCACAGACACCATCTGATCATAGTGTAACTGAAATCAGCTCTTATAGAAGGATTTAGATTTCCATTCATAAAGGACATTCTGGGAAATACAGTTATTAATTGTCTTGTGTCAAACTAGTTCACCTTAGTGCAGACTAAGACTGAGACTAATCTTACATCTCATAAAAAAAGAAAAAAAGAAAAAGCACAATATAAGAGAGGAGAATTACAGAACCAGTTAGTCTTATTCATTGTTCTGCTTCACTACCTGTGTGACCGCAGTGTGACATGAGCAGGTCACGGTAACTGACTATAACCTTTAAAACCTCCGTATTGATTTTATGTAAAAGAACAAGATGTGACAGCAGACTGAAACGCCGTCGGAGAGAACAGACCTCCATGGCCGCTACTTGAACACACCGATATAAATAAACAACAATGCCCACTCGCAGAGGAGAGGCTTCGACTTGTGGCCTTTTGTTCTGAAACGCTACAACTCTTCAGACTAAATAAAAGAGACAAGGGTACTTTGTACAGACACACAACACACAGGATAACCATTACAGCTGATATCTAGAGAAGGCAGTTGATTGCGGGAGGTCCTTACGAGGAGATAACCACGATCAATAAAAAAAATAATTAAAAAAAACGTTAACGCTGCACTGAGGTGAAGGAACACCTCAGTTTAGCAGTTAGTGGAAGAGATCAGCTATTTCCGTCTACCCTCCGAGTTGGTGACATTTAGAGACAAAGGCCCCCGTATGGGGTCCGTCCAGCCTCCTACACTCTCAGACCTTTCCCCTCTGAAGGTCAGGAGGTCCTGCCTGTCTCATGGGGATATAACTATTGTTGAGCAGTCAAGTAGCAGGTCACAGCCATCGATGCAGTCAGGAAAAACACAGAAAATACAGGGCGGTAATATTTACTGGTCCATTTGGTAGCAGATAATATTTTGATCAACATGAATAATAATGGGGGCTCAAAGTTAACTTAATATTATCCCAGATCCACCCATGCGTACTCATGCTTGAGGGACTTTTCCTAAAACAGTTAGTTAAACATTGACTCTTCTAAAATGATGGAGGACAATGTGTCTGACAGCAGGTATGATATATGTTGCAGGTGGATGTAAAGTAAATGTAAATAGAAACAGTAACTATACTGCCAAACTATGATGTTAAATGCATTCCTTTAGTTACCTGGACCTCATTTTCCTGCCTTAACCTGTCTTATCTATTCATGATTAAGTCAACATTTTCCTGCATGTCCCAGGACGCCTTTGACAACATAGAGACATATGGTCCACATTTATATTGAACTGGCATACATGACTAATCACTGTTTTAAACAGAATTTAAGAGAGATTTTTTTGGTCCACTTAGGGGCATAGAACACAAACATGGATATATTATCACCTTATGACGCTAAAGCAAACAGTTGCTTATTCACACATCCATCAGACAAAGATCAATATAAGATATTAGATTAGATGGAGTCGTGTTTGAATTGTGTTTCTGGCCCCTGAAGAAATTAAATCTAGTATCTACTCTCTCTTTCTGGCTCGCTTTTGTTTGGATTCCACCAGTTTCTCTTGAATTTTTCACTCATGTTCATCAGCACCTAAATCTGTTTGCTCTCTGATCCTGGGCAGGACACATGCAGTCGGTTTATCAGATTTTATTTTTTTCTGACAGCACATGCCTTAGTAAATGAGTGAGTTGGGAAAAAAAAAAAAAAAACAATAAGCTAAAAGACGCTAAAATGCTCCATACAGCTGACAGGAATTACAGAGTTGGAAAACAATTCTCTGTAGATTTATCATTACAAACAACTCCTTTCACAACATGCAATATTGCATTTTAAATGACTGGTAATATAAAATATGATTAGACAAACAAGATAAAAGCTTAAGTACTTTCCAAATGACTGATCACTCACCCAGGTTTCCACACTACTCCATTTTAGTTTCAACAGGTAAAGTAGTTTAAATATGTCAACAGACTTCTAAAGATCAATCTTAAGTTATAAGGAAATGACTGTCACTTGGAGATAATGATTAACTTAGTCGGGTGTGTTTTCTGTCTTGGCACAAGGAAAATAACTTAGTTCAAGCTTGTAAGCCTCACAGTTCAGACCAGGTGAATCTGTGTAGAATAAATCGAAAGACATGAGGGTGTCCACATGTTAAACAACTGATGAGGAAATATGTGATCTGGCAGTTACTTACACAGACAAATACTTTCCTTTGACTGACAGTAAAGTCAGCGTACACTATTACCATTTATTGTGATATCTTTGAGCTGTGAAAGCTTAACAGCCTTCTGTCCGTCAGAGGCAGAATCAAGGCAGACAGCCCTGCACGCTTGGCCACGTCCCACAGTGATTTTCCAAACCCGACCAGACTTTAATCACAGCGACAGACGGCCCAGAGAGCGGATCAGGCAGAGGGACGACCGAGGAGTGAAAGCACAACACTTTCACCTCTGACTGATCAGATGTGGCCTTGTCCATTAAGACTCTATGTGACATTAGTGCAGAGAGGAGACATTGAATAGGGTAATAGGATAAACCCAAGATTAGGAGGAAACAGTGAGAATGGGAAGTGGTGGTGGTGGTGGGAGGGAAATCTGAGAGAAGAAAGAAACCAAAAGCACTAAGTGTAGGAAGGGCTGATTAGTATTTGATTAGCTGGCCGGCCTGAGGGGAAAACTCTGTCAACCAACACAGCACCATTACAACTGTGCTCTCCCTGCTACACCATCTGCTAGACTGTAGTATGCATGAGTGACCTACCATCCACTTACACACTACAAAATAGTATCCTGGGCTGTGGTTTCAAGTGGTGACAAGGGTTTGGGGATTTATTAGACTCATAATTGAGAGTATTCAAATCAGAACAAACATACTGTGGGAGTAGAGTTCATTCCAACTCACTGCTTTTCATGACGAGGAGTTAGTATCCTCTAATCTTTCAATTAGACAACACTAAGCAAATGGTCAGCAGACATCCGATGGTCAGCACAATTTTGTGTTTCATCAGCTGCCGGTGCTTTAAGGAGATGAATGTATGCACGCACGCACACACACACACAAACGAACACACATACAAACACACACAGGGGAGTGTCAGCCTCCCGGGAGCTCAAACAGCTGAGGGAAGACATCACGTCAGCTGTCGAGCAGATTTGTGCTGAGAGAAGAACAGCAAGCAAAGACACGGACTGTGCTAATAAGTTGTCATCAAAAATGTCTCCACAAGCTTTTCACCAACAGACGGACTCTGCCAACTGACAGAAGCAAACAGGACACTTTTGACAGAATCTCTCAAATATGATATAAAACAACATTATCACACAGTAGGACTGAACAGTGAACAGAGAAGAGAGAGTGTAAAAAGCTGTAGCTTTTCAATATGTTTAATAAGACATTGATCATGTTAATTCAACAACAGTTCATTTAAAGAAGTTACACTGGACGTTTCAGCAGCCAAAAAGGGAAAGTTCACTCAGATCACAGAAAGAAATGTTTGTAGTTTGTGTTTATGAATCAAATTTCACTCATCTTCATCTTTCTAGTCTGGGAGCAGAAGTTCCAGACACTGGTAACTCAAAACTCCTGCACAAAAATATCTATCTGCATGGATCAATACTGCTGAGGTGAATGAGAGAAATTGATTGTGGGTTGCCGGAGGTTGTTTTTATTGCAAAATCTTCACCACTCAGTACCAACTCTCAGTCACCTCTGTGTCATAAAGAAGTGGGCAGGACTTGATGAAGAGATGCATTTTTCTGTGGTGACTTCAAGTCTAAACAATACTTAAGTTGTCGAAGTGATTACCAGTCATTCGCAGTCACACCAGCAGAGACGGCAGTATATCACGCCGTTATCACTATCTTTGAAATCTCCTATAATCTAATCCTAAATTACAGGAATGGTTACCATGCAGTCTCCAACAACAGCTCACAAATCTATTGTGTCTCCATTGTCGGAGCAGCTCCTTCACTTTACGTCAGCACGCACCCATAACCACCACATTGAAAGGACTCTTACTGCAATGCTCCATGAGTCCTCAGGTCAGAGGTCACCTGTGGCCTCTGGTCTCCACGACGACAGCCAGGCAGTCCCCAAAACTGAACTGGAGCTTCCCCCAACTCCCTCCTCTTTTCAACCCACACACACAAACACACTCTCACACACAGAAACAGCTTTTGTCCCCAAACTCCTGTGCATCAAAGGAGCGCCTGGAGTGTGAGCTTCAACCCAAACATTTACAGCCCTGCAGGCCAAACACTTTTTTATATATATATAGAAGTGCAGGAGACCACCATCGCTGTAGTGACAGGAGATAAATGGCAAAAACAAATCATTGTTTATGTGTCCTTGTGTCTGGCACATGCAGACTGAAAACCTTATAAATGGCAGGTCAACAGTGAAACAACTCTTAAGGATTTACCAGAGCACACACACTCTGAGGTCCAGTTAGACACGTAGGTCATTAGTTTACGGTCTTATCAACTAGATTTTCCTATGGTTAAGTCTGCAGAAAGTTTTGAACGCACCATGCAGCAGAGCTGACACAGATTCCACTGCATGTGCTGAGAGAGAAAGAGAGAGAGAGAGAGAGAGAGGGGAGAGGATCACCAAAAGATTAGAGAAAAAAAGCCACTCACCATATTCAACATGCAGGGCATCTCTTTGTCAACACTGATTCTCTGCTGCAGTTTTGTCTCTCGCAGGTTATACAATGGAAACAAACGGTGTTAACGTGGCTCCGCCGGATGTTTCTCTTGTTTTCCTGGACACTGATCGTCCCGCTGCCGGCGGACACACAGAGAACAGAGCGCACTGAAACTCTGTCTGCTCTTTTCCCTCCCGGAGGTTTGAACGGAGGAGACAGTGAGAGGAAACATGAGAGGCAAGGAAACATGTGCCTGTTCCCCCGGTGACTGGACTGACACACTTACATTTGGAAAGCGGGACAGCACCATCTATAGACTGGGCCAGGAGGTGCGACACATAAACACGAGACTAAAAAAACGAGACTTGAATTATTACAAGAATGGCTGGATCAGCCATCCCTGTAATAATCCATATATGGTAATAATTCAAATATTTTGTCAGACCGACCGGCCTATCTATCTATCTATCTATCTATCTATCTATCTATCTATCTATCTATCTATCTATCTATCTATCTATCTATCTATCTATCTATCCATCTATCTATCCATCTATCCATCCATCCATCCATCCATCCATCCATCCATCCATCCATCCATCCATCCATCCATCCATCTGTCTATCTATCTGTCTGTCTGTCTGTCTGTCGGTCTGTCTTTCTGACAAAATATTGTATTTATTTATAAGTAAAGTTATGTCAAAAGTAAAAAAAAAAAAATGCAGGATGAGAAATGTTTCTAATTATAATAAATTAGACATTATTATCTGATAATTAATCAATACAACTTATTTATGGCAAATGTGTATGATATTTCAGATGCTGCGCTCATGTACATGCCATGTTTTTTTTTTTTTTTTTTTTTTTTTTTATTTTATTTGTATACTTTGCACTTTCATCTTAGGCAGGATTGTGAACAATAATAAATAAGGCAACTATGTTGGTATATAAAACATTTAATGTACAAACTCAAATGCACAATATACATTCGTCTAGATAACAAAATCTGTTGTGATTGTGATATAGCATTGTGTTTTATAATTTCAAATACTGGAAAAAACTGTAGATTTTGAAAAAACAAAAACGTTAAAATACAGTTGACTACTGTAGCAGGAAGGAAAATGCTGAACTTGATCTCCACCCTCTCCCTCCTCCTCTTCCTACTCCTCATTTCTCTCAGTGCTGTCATATACTGTAGCTGCGGTGGCTCATGGTTTCCTGGGTTTTGCTTTGGGGACCACTTTAATGATGGTGGATACTGATTTGGCTCCTTTTAGGTTCTGAGCGGTGCAGGTATACGTCCCCTGGTCCACCTCCCTCACTTCATCAACAAGGAGGACAGACTGAGACTGTTGTTGAGCTGCTCCTCCACCAACTGGACTGACGCTGTCCTGCGTGTACAGTGGCCTCCCAATCTGAAACCAACACCGGTTCACAGTTCAGGAATAAACAGAGCATTTTTTCCCCAATGAGTCATTCAGTATGTAGCTTATATATAAGTGAGTCGTTAGGGTTAGGCTAATAATAAACCAACTATTTGAACAATGTAAGCTGTAAAAAGAGGATGTGCTTCATCTACACAGAGCCTTCTTTTAACAGAGCATTAACAATTCACTTAGATAAATGACATTTTCCAAAAGTTGCCCCTTCATTTGGTGTTTGTGATAGTGGTGGAGATGATTGTCTAGCATATCAGTCAAACATCTCTCATAGTTTTTCATCTGGGTTAAGATCTTGTGACTGCAAAGGCCATGTCATATGATTCATAGAGTTTTCATACTGATTAAACTATTTAATGACCCATCATGCCATGTGGATGACTGAGCCCATCTGTTTTTCTACCAATGGTTTTCTTTTAAATATTCCTCCTCACATCTGTATCCTTTGTTGGAAAGCATTCAAGTATTATAGCATTATGTTAATCATCTGTGTCTCCATGAGTGTCTGACCTGTTGTCCTGGGTATTCCCAGGTGAACTCCACAACCACATCCTGTTCTCCCACCACACTGCAGATGACGCGCAGGTTTTCTCCCACAGTCACAGAACTAGATGAGGCCTGGATCACAGGGGCAGGAAGAGCCATGGGGTCTGATGACAAATGTTAGACACACCAAAAATTATTAATAAATAAATCAGCAGTGACATTAAACAGCATGTGAAACTGCTCTGCCTGTACTGTCTGCAGAAACAAGCCAAAAGTCATTTTAATCAATTAATTCCTATTAGATAATGATGTTAATGGTGTTTCTAATTTATTTATTATTTATTAATTATTGATTTATTTCCTGGTTAATTGTTTAGTCTACAATATGTCAAAAAACACAATTAGAGAAACAGCAAAGACTTTGAAATCTAATAAGTTGTTAAAAAATTGAAAATCTGAGGGTCTGTAACCTGATCAACTGTCAAAAACAATATAAAATGGAAAATAGATATAAAACAGAAAAAACCTGAACTAACAATAATTTGGCTTGTTTCCTTGATTGGTGACTAACTGACCAATCATTTTAACTAGTTACTTTCTGTCCTTGTGGTCGAGTCAGGCTGATTGGAGACTCTACTCTACATGAGTCAGGTGTGATTGTGATCGTCTGCATTTTTAAGGCTTGTGTTGGTTTGGTTGCCTGTTCGTTGTATTTTTTCATCTCTCTTTCTAATGACAGGTTACACACACTCTCATGTTCCTCAGCAGGAACAAACAGGTAAAGGCATCAAATAAAAAGTCTAACTGCGGGGAAGTGGATGACTCACAGTTTACATAGATGAGCATGTACTTGGTGGAGCTCTGCCTCAGGTTGCCTAGACTGGCTACACAATACAAGGCTCCAGCGTGATAAGGTCGGGGTCGATGGATGGTGAAACCTTTCTTGACATCAAAGGAGATCTCTCTCCCATCCACCACCACCTCCACAGGTGGAAACTCGCGGTGAAGGGTTACTTTGGCCTGAGGTGACATCACCTGGCAGGGGAGGACTGTTGGCCAGTTGGTTCTCAGCTCAATCACCTTGTAGTAGTCAGACGACGGGACAAATAGTTCGTGTGGGTCTGGTTGGTAGATATGGCAGAATGATGATAAGATATCGTGCAAATGTAAAATAGTTTCCTATCAAGCAGAGGCTTGTAGAAATGTGCACATGTAAGCATCAATAAAGTTTATTCCACCTGGAAAGAAGACAAAGACCTTGACAGCTTTGTCATACACCCTCCTGCAGTCTGTGTCTTCACAGTACATTGGGTAACAGGTGTATTCTCCTGTGTCTGCACCAGTTGTGTTGACTAATGTCAGAACACCATATCGCTCATGTTGGACAATCCTGCAGAACAAAGGAAAAAAGACACATGAGAAGTACATGAGGACATACAGATCAACCACCAGATAAATAAACTGAACAACATGCATCTCACCTGAGTCTTCCATCATCATCCTCCTCCAGGTATGAAGGGACACTCCACTGCACAGGTTTACCCCTGCACCTCAGCTCCAGAGTATCTCCTGCCTGCACGCTTATAGTTTCTCCCACCTTCTGAAACTTCCCTCTTTTTATCACCTTTATGTGTCAGACACAAAATCATGGACTTATAGATTCATTCACAGTACATTTTAAGCGATCCGGTAACATTTTATGTACCAGGTGAAATACCTGTGTGAGGAGGGTTTGTGTCTGGGCTGCGGGGGTTGCTTTGATCTTGGGTTTGGCTGTTACAGCTCTTGACCTTTCATTCATTGGTTTCGTAGGTTTGGGTTTACTTGGCTTAGCCTTCCTGCCTTGAACGGGCCCCTGTGCTTGTGCATCTTTCTGACAACAAGCTACACAAGGTACAAAGCACAGTCAGTCAAGTATTTAATGATATGATCTGAGAGATAAGTGGTTCCTAATAAAAGAACACAGAAAGACTGCTGTGTGTGGTAATAGTATAATTTTATCAGATGCTAACAGTGAGCCATATCATGCATTAAGTTGACAGAAATCTCCCCTCCTTGATAATTCTAGGAACTCAAGTTCACAGAACTGCTCAGTGAGGGAAAGTCACTTACCTAGCTCGAAGATTACAGCACAAATAAAGAGAGTGCTCAGCACCAGCCTCCGCTTCGATCCAAACAACCTCACCAAAGGCATGATTGATCGTTGGATTATCAGAGCGGCCTGTGGATTGTTAGCTCGTACAGTTTAACACACAGAACGCACTTCAGAAACCAAAAGGAGAGAAGGAAAGAGAGAAGAGAGCAAAGGAAGAGGAGGAGGGCCGAGCTGGCAAAATGAGTGGTCAGCTGTTTACCAGAATCACACAAAATTCCTCCTCCTGTGAGTGACATTAGTACCCCAAATTCCTCCTGACTGGCTCAATGGAGGCTTTCAAGCCTGTCCGGACCAATGAGGGTCCAGAGACACAGGCCCCTCCATGTGGAATCACAGCAGTTTGTTTGCTTAGCAGCATGAGTGTGACCCACTGAAACAAACCACACGGCCCAAATGAGGGCAGTGGGAAGGTTATTAAAAGCATTTGGGGCCCAATAAACCTTGTGTCCTAAATGCACAAAACACTGTCCTCAAAACACTGGCTTCTCCAGCTTTAACTACAATAAAGACTAAGACATCTATTTATTTCTTGTGATGCTGATTTATGCATCAAATAAACAGGTGAATGTTTAAGAAAGCACCAGCTTAAGCCAACTTTTTAAACCGCAACTATCTGCTGTACACCCTTTTAAACAGTACAGCACACATTCTGTTTCACTATATAGGGGAATGATTAACGGGTACCCATGTGTCCAAATTAATGAAATAAATAGATAAAAATAAAAGATTGTGCAGTATTCAGTGAACAATGACGATGTAAACCTTTCCCTCTGTGTGACTGGCTAAGCCACCGTTTTCAACATGACACAGGTAAGCTGCTCTGAAAGGTCCTTTTGTTCTCAGTGAACTCTGGGTAGTGAGCCGTCTCAGACTCTTCATCCAAGATTACAAGTGGAACTGGAACCCCCCACTCACCCACCCGACCCCCAACCCCACCCCCACCCCTCTATAAACTATAAAAAATGAACCTCAGATTGTAGTTGTCTTAAAAACATAATTATTTCTTTTAATCAGGGAATACATTTACAACATATGATTAGAAAACACATACATTTTTATATTTCTGTTTTTTAGATATATATTTACACTTTAAAACTATAAACAATTAATTAAGTGAGTCTTTAAACAGCACAAAAAAAGAAAAAAAGAAAAAAAAGAAAAGACATTTCACCAAAGGTCTTCTGTATCTACATTGTACATCTTCTTTAGTCTAACACTTTCAATTCATATGTAAAAAAAACTCTTATCATCTATAATAATTATTAAGATGGTATAAAATCAAAATATGTTTTCAAATCTTACAAATGATAAGAAATATGTAAACTTGTTATTTAGTTTTAATAAAATAATTATCCACAAGACAAATGTGAGCCCTTTTTCTTTTACAGTTCTGACAGTAATACTAGACTCACATATAGGTAAAAGTGATTAATGATTAAATGAAAATCAACATTTTTTAAATGCGAGCTTACAGATGTGTAATTATTCATACTTGTGGCTTTACAAAATATCAGCATTCCCTGTTATTTACACCTTGAAGAGTCAAAAAAAAAAAAAAGTGTACCAGACAGCATTTCAGATAAATTACAAACCCCTTTAACAAAAACTTGAGTGTTTCTCTGTACTCCAACACTGTACACCGCTCACCCTGACACTCTCAGACTGAGGCTGAAGTACCAGTGCGTTGTCAAAACAGTGGTTATACACTTAACACAGTTACTTACTGTAACATCTCGATCAGTCTTTTTCCACACAAGCTTAGAATTGTTGTTCTTTAATGATTTCTGTTTTGAATAACGTGACTGTTTTGCCACTGATGGTTTCAATCTGCTCATGGTTGCCCATGAGACGCTTCCTCTGAATGCTGTGCCAAATACCGTAGCAAAAATAGATGAGTAAACCTGTGTTGTAAAGAGGGAGAGATCATTATAGTTCAGCAGCGAATCGATTAAAGTCATCTAAACCTTTCAAGTGGAAATATAGACTTACCCACTGACATCCAGATAGCATATCTTAACCAAGTGTCTGCACCTAACTGCACCATTAAATAGACATTGATAAGTGTGCTCAATAAAGGCAGACCAGGGAGTAAAGGCACCTATGAAAAGAGAAAACAAAGAAGACATAAGAGACATTTCTAGTCTGCGTTAATTTGATGTTAACAGAAAATTTGAGTTTCAGCATTTGGATACTCACCATAAAAGATGCCTTGGTGGGATTTTGTGGGTACCGCGAGATGAGGATGAGGATGATCAACAGGGAGCAGCCAAAGAGGCAGACAAGCACTACACTCCATGCTTCCAAATTGCTCAGAGCGTTTATACCTTGAGTCAGTGTGATGCACAATCCAACCACGATGGCAACTGCAGCAAATGAAAAGAGAATGAGAAATGAATGGCAAAGGTAATCAGGCACCTGTCAGAAAAGGGTACAAGTATTTTTCCAAAAATGCTTCTGATTTACCAGAGATTATAGTCATGATTGTGACTGTTCGTGACGTGGATGAATTGGGCAATGATGGAGGTTTCAGGAAGCTAAATTTGGAATTTGATACTATGATCTGCAGGTCTGTGTCCTGGTCTGATGGGCTTGGCTGGTACCTTGATCACAAAAATAAAAAAATATGTAAAGTGAGATCAATTTTGCTTGACGTTATCTGTAAAGGCTGCTGGAACATAAATGGATAAATATACCTCAGTATTAGAATGCATATGGCCACAAGCGTGTAAGCAAAGAGAGTACCGATGGACATCATTTCCACCAAGGCCTCCAGGTCAAATAGCAGAGCCATGATGGCTAAAGATGAGAAATTGAGAATATACAGTTTGTTACAAGTTGATAAACATCACAAAATGAACATTGAACCTTACTAACAGCTGGACCATCTGCACCTGCCACTATCCCAGATGATATGGTAGCGACAGCAGGACTGCCTTTGGAAGTGACTTTGGTCAGGGGCTGGAAAAGTAAGCCATCTCTTGCCATGGCGAACAGCACCCTGGGCATCGGGAACATGGAACCCAGCAGGCTGGAGAGACAAAACTTACAAAATTATTTCATGTGTCCAACAAAAAAGCAAAGCAAAACCTATGGTAGCCATACTGGTGGTTGTTAGTATGATGGCAGTTCCACTGATTCAGAACAGAAGTACTATTAGCATAAGTATAATCTGAGACGACATATTTATTTTTGGTGCAGTCACAATATTATATGTATGTCAACTTTACTGTTAACAATGATTATCTTTGATATCTATCAAAAACATTGCGTCAGTCACATCTCTCTTGGTTACAGGAGACATAGCTCATCTTAATCTGCCTGGGTTTTTAAATCAGCAGTCAAATCACTTTGTGGCTTTGGACAAGGCACCACAGCATTAAATACTTTCCAGGTTTCCTGTGGAATTGATTTTGAACATAACAGCCATGCACACTTAACTAGTAAACACTTGGTTAGTTTAAAATGGAGCCAGAAGTAGCCAGAAGAATTGCTGAGATATTCACTAAGGACCAACTAACTGTCAGATACAACAATCCCTTCATCTTGCTGCTTCAGCTAAGGTCTCATCACAAAACCATGACAATTCCACAGGTGGTTTCATACCTGGTGGACAGGGCACAAAGTGATCCCACAGCCACTGCATACTTGGCAGGGCCCCAGCCAACATACTCAAAGGCCACTGGCAGGGGACTTTTCTCACTAAGCAAGTAGTAGGGCATCATCAGGGTGAGAGCAGCAGACACGGCAAAGTAGGCGAGGAAACAGATAAGCAGTGAAGCCACAATGCCCACAGGAACAGACTTCTGAGGATTCTTCACCTCCTCACCTATGAAGATAGATACATGACATGAAATGAATCACCACCCACCAACATGTCAAAACCCTGTAATCATGTGATGCTTTTATCTTGACACTGCCACGTCAGGAGTTTCTAAGGTTAATCATCGATTAGGGTGAAATGTAGGTGCTGATTTGTGTTTTTCTAAATCTTTCGACCACATCCCATTGCCTTTATGATGGAAAATAGGAACTTGTGATAACAAGTGCCTGTATGTAATATACAGGGAACACCCTTAACCCTGACTCAAAATTCTATTGTAAGGTCATATGATAACAATAATTTCATTTGAAACCTTTTTCTTTTAACATTTTCTTTTCATTTCTTTTGAGCAAACTACCTTTGCTGATGTGCCTGAAAGCATGGTGGATTCCAATAAGTGAACAGTTTAATGGGGATTTTTTTTTCAAGTTTTTATCTTTAGGTTATAAGTTAAATCTACTGTGCCAATGTGTGTAGACAGTATTAGTAGTGTTATATCACCATATACTTATTCAATAAACATTCACCTACTGTACCAGCTAAAACTCAAAGCAGTAGAGCACTTAGATGGCAGGTTGCCACTCACCTGTTGTAGCAATGCAGTCAAATCCAACAAATGCATAGAAACATGTCGCAGCTCCAGCGAGGGTGCCAGTAAAACCATAAGGGAAGAATCCACCCATCCCATAAATACTTGTTACATTTGTAGTAGAGCTCAGGTTGCTATGTGGAGGGAAACAACATCACAACATTACCCTGTGGTTACTTCAAGTGAGATAACAAGGACAACAATACAAGTGTGTTTATGTAAGACAAGTTTGTATTGGTCTTTGACATTACTTGTGTTCTGCTGTCGCGTTTATCAGATAACTTTCACTGATTTGCCAGTTGGAGATGTCCCCCTTGATGAACCCAGAAATGGCCACAAACAGCAACACCAGGATGTTGATTGCCGTGAAGATCTTGTTGATTGTTGTTGACTCTTTCACTCCAAAGGCCAGCACACCTTCACCAGGAAAAAGTATATGAAGTGAATTATTTTTCTAATAATTTTATTACGTATTATTGTTGCTGCCACAATCATTGTCATCAATCATCATCGTTTACCTGAGAGTATTAAGATGAGAGCTGCAGCAAAGACATCTGGGTAAGGTGCCAGACCAGGAAGGCTTATTGCCGCATTTTCATGAAAGTATTTGGATATGACGCCACCTATAAGGTCATCAAATGTCCCGCTCCATGCCAACGCCACACTAGATGTCCCTGAGCAGATAGTAATTGAAGGAAGCAATAAACTAATCAGCCTGAGTCACCATGTAATTATAGTCATAAACAGAAAATACAAAAGATTATGCATGTTTCACACTTTATGACTCTGCTATTTTAAGCCATTCTCCTAGATTATAGGGTTATTAACATACATGTGAAGAATTTAACAAGCTGTGTTAACAGAAGAAAAAAATAATTTTGAGTGGACTGCTGAAAGAATCTGCCTCTGCAGCAGGTGAAAGGTCATGTACAGCTCAAGAGTCTCCTGCTAATGGTTGATCATTTATGACTGTAAATGTTCTCACTGAAACAAAACATGTTACATAAGAAGGCAATATTTGTTTTTCACAGGCAGAAAATTACAAGTTTTAGTCCAATATGATTAAGACAAAAGACTGTTGAGATATTATTTTCCAATTCATGTTTGACATTTAAAAGCAAGAGATAAGTAATTTTTGATTATACAATTATTATTATTATTATTATTATTGTTGCTGTTGTTGTTGTTAGAGCAGGAATAATTTTGATGATGTAAATCATTAAATAAAAGAATTAATAATCGATTCTGTATATCACACTTGCCTATGACGTAGGAGAGTAACAGATTCCACCCAGTGATAAAAGCCAGCAGCTCTCCAACAGTCACATAGCTGTAAAGGTATGCTGAGCCTGTTTTAGGAACCCGGGACCCAAACTCTGCATAGCACAGCCCGGCGAATATAGAAGCCAGAGCAGCGATGAAGAAGGAGATGATGATGCTAGGTCCAGCAGTGTCTCTGGCCACCTCTCCAGACAGGACGTAGACCCCTGCCCCCAGGGTGCTGCCCACACCCAGGGCCACTAAGTCCAGAGTGGTCAGGCATCGGTTAAACGTGGACTGCTCCCCCTCGGGCTCCAGGGGCTTCCTGCGAGACACGCTCGCAAAAAAGGACTTCACTCTGCTGCTCGGCATGCTTCTGGGCGGTGGGGTGTGTAGGAAGAGACAGGTGGAAGTGCACTGTGATGTTACTAAGAAAGAGTGAGTAAGAAGAGTCCGCAGAGAGAGCGGGGAAGGATGGGTGGATCACGGTACATGTCAATGAATAATTGTCAGTTCAGCCCTTTAGTAGAACACTTCCTTTCATTCCGAACATATTACTTAATGATCACTCAAAATCACAGACCTTTAATTTACCTACAAGCAAAACACAAAAGATGCTAATTATGTTTAAGTCATTAAAAAATGAGGTAACAAATTAAAATTATGTTACCACTAACATCATGATCTCAAAGAGTAGAGTAAAGCATAAATACTCACATATATACAGTTTTGTTACAGCTTTAATAGGATAACAAACGTGACTCAGATGACATGCTCTGCTAAGACTTTTATGAATTTAAATTAAGAACAAGAGAAGAATAAATTTACTCACCTCCTCTGTGTGATTCTCTGCCTCACAAGAGTGCTCAGAAGAGACAATTAATATGATCCGTCATGCCCCTAAATCACATTATTCTTTTATACGTGCCCTTCTTTATCACCCTCCTGATATGATAATGCTGATGTGTGGAGTTTTCATTGCTGTGCACAACACAGAAAACGCCCTGCTCAAGGACTGCACTTTACTCAACCTTCAATTACTTACACAATTACTTCCTTGAACATTTCTGAAGAATATAGAAATTACGGATTATAATTAATTTATCCCCTCTGAATGAAAATAAATTACTTTGTTATTTTGCAATGTGTGTTCTCACCTCATCAGAGCAGTATCATGTCTGAAATAATCCTTCTTCTCAGGGCTACTTGGGATCAATCACAGCTAAAACCAATAAATAAAATGAAATTAAAAAGCTGATCTCCCGATAACAAACCGGAAGGCAGTGAAAGAAATGAAACAAAGAATGAACTAATCACTATAGACATTTAAAAGATGGTTACATTATGTTTTCCTCTTTTTATTTTTTCTAATAAAAGGTTAAAAGGGTGGATAGGGACACTAGTTATGAAAATCTTGTGCTCGTAATGTGAGAGCTTTCAGTTTGATAATCTCTGACTGATTGTGTGTACAAGATAATCTTTGAGTGAGATGTTCTATTATGACTTTGGAGTTTGTCCTTCATGAAAAGAAACTAGTGAAAAAATACTTTCTTTTCAGAAAAAAAACATTGCCTCACAACTATAGATTATGTTCTCAACATGGATTTACATGTCTGTAATGCTTTAGAAACAAGACTGTGAACTTTACACATCAACTATGCTGTAGTTTGCCTCTTTAACATGTAAAGGTTGTGTCCCCAAACTCTACCTGGAGGTGTGAGCCTGCCACACTAATGGCCCTGTGAGTTAATGAAACAGTGGAGGACAAAGCAGCTTTCATGGCTTATGCGTGCAGCAGGCTCCACACTTACTCTGTGAGAGGTAGCTTTTCCCCTTCTCATCTCCCATCAGGGGATTTCAAGCTCACCTAATCCCTCCTGGCATCTACCTCAGTAGGCAGGAGGTGAGTGGGAACGCAGCGCTGTGTGGACCGTCAAAGTACCTTTGACCAAACTTAAAGCTCAGGCTTCCTATCTGCAGATCTTTCGGCTGAGATCATTTCCAAAGGGACAATGGGGTAATGCTTAACTAAATAACAGCTACTGCACACGTGATGAGCACCTTTATGATCACAGGGTCAATCTTGACCGCAGTGAAGCTTAGTTAATGTTCATTATATTGCTGTATATTGCTGTAGATAAATATTTCTGCCCAATGTAAAACAATCAGAGATAAGGATTTAAAATGCTGCACATGGATTTGCTCCAGTGCAGACACAAGTTCTTTACCTTGTTTCAGTCCCACGAGGAGTGACTGTTGACTGAGCGATGAAAACGGCGCAAAAAGGCAAAAATATCCGCGCTGTTGACTTGGATGAAGGAAACATGATTTTTTACCGGCGATATATACACAAGACTGGCCTGTGTGACCCTCCCACTCAATGGAATTACAAAGTAGCCTTTATAACTCCCGACCAGTTTGGTTCATAATGTGCTCATTATTGCATAGAAGGCACAGGGTGAGAATTGTGAACAGCAAATCCTATTCAGAATGTCAAAAATGCTTTTGTTCTAACTTGATTTGTTATTTTGTGTTGCTTTCATAAGTTTTGACTTCATACTGAATAGAAACAACCAGGAAAAAGAAAAAGAAAAAAATCTGTTTTAATGACAAAAAAATTGGCGAGATGCTTCTGGTATTGCTAAAAATGTGTCACTGTGTCAAAAATATATGGCTGCATGCAGTTTTAACTGCACAATGAACACAATACCTGTAAATTAAAGGCTTCATTGTTTTGCTCTTTTAATGATTCAGAAATGAATAAGCCATCATTGCCAAATACTTGTCTGCACTAGATTACATTCAGACTGGTATTCAGCACTTTTCCCAGCTCTGGCTGCGTTAGACAGGTTCTCATGATCAGTGTGCAATGCATTTTCAAAGCAGCAGAGGTCAGCAGGTCAACAATTACATTTCATCACTGATACCTCCCATCATCTTCTGTGTTTACCTCATAAGGTCCTCTCTCACTCTGCTGGAGAAAAAACAAGAGCATAGACAATAGGTATAATACAAATAGTCAATACAACATGAATACATAGGAAAAAAAGAGTCAAATGTGTCAAAGAATTATATTTCCTGATAGACTGGGTACAAGATTAACTTGAAGAGCTATTTATGTTGTGAGTGGAGTTCAGGTGATGTCAGGGAAACACTGCTAGTAACCGCAAAGCAAAACTAAAGCTGTGCCACCGGGGGTGGCCTCCAGTCAGGATGAAAGTCATGAGTCATGTCTCTGCTATGGTGTGTAAGAGTGGAGCTTTTTCTGCCAGGAAGTCACCTCTGCTGTCTCATCTGCCTGTAACACGACATCCTCCGTAGCAAATGTCACAGTAGTAGTGTGAAAATATTTCTAACGTTAAACATGAGGCCGGTTTGTATCAGTGTCTGTTTCTCCTATCACAGCAACACTCAAGAGCTATTACTTCATTTCTTTGATATTTTGGACGTTTTGACTTCCGTAGCCCACATTGCTGACACTTCCCCCACCTCCCACCCCTCAACTATGCTGATGTCTCTCCCCCGTTTACTGGAATAGACAGCTGAGGTGACAGAAATAGAGCAGACAGACTCTCACATCACTGCCAGTGAGCTCCTCTCTGTTCAAATCACATCTGAAGTCTTGTCTTGTGACAAAGTTAAGAAGTTACAACTCAGTTTTAAAGTGAAAGTGTGTCACGGCGATTTTAATATTACTTCTGCCTTATACTTATGTAATAAGTAGATTTTCTTTTTTTAAATAAAGGTATGTGTCTGTGTTTGTTTTTGAGATGATGCAGCAGTTGCAGATAAAAAGACATGCGTAAAACTGCGCGCAATCGTAGTTTCTAACCTACTCATGTCTGAATATTATCTGAATATAAGTCTGAATATCATGGGTTTTAAATAGTGTCTTCTCCACACGCGACCACGAGTTGAGGGGAAACTGCGCGAGAGTCATCGCTCTGCAGTCGTTGCGTCAGAGAGGACACGTAACGGGACAGTTTGAGTCTGACCGGAGGAGACGGACACGCCGGATTAGCGGGGACAGAACAGAGACAGCAGGACCGCAATCAGCCAACAGCGATACTTCCTGCGCAGTCAAGGTAAGCAGCAGCAGCAGCAGCAGTAGCAATAAAAACGTTTTGTTATGATTCTTCTTCAGAAACCGCAGACTTTGGAGAACACTCTGGAGAAGTTTGCTGATGCGTCATTACTGAACGTGCCAATGAACTGCAGCAGCCGGCATGACTCCCCTGATTTAGTTCAGCTTATCATTGAACATGTAGAATAGATGGTTCTGTGTGTCTATTATCGTTTTTGCTTCAGAGTAAACCCTAGAGGTGGAGGGAAAAAAAGCATTTACAGTTTGATATAAAGGCTCCTTAATTTATTCTACAACGAGGGGTACAGTAGAAGGGTGTGGCCCTTCATACATAGACCCCCCCCTTCCCCAGACCTTGTTTCTGACATTAAGATAATATGTGCTTTCTATTTTTAGAGAGCTTCTCTCCTGTCTTAAACAAACAGTACAGCTTTTTAACTCTGCATGGAGTTTTTTCCCCCCATTTTATCTGTAGAAAACATCTACATTTGTCAAATATGTGGTTCAAACTGATACAGCCTGGATTTGAATTCATTTTATTGTATATTTTACTGTAATTCTACATTCTGAACCACAGTAAGTGAAAGTTAGCTGAGCTCCATTCGGTTAACGTGTCTGAATGGCTGCATTATAGGTTAGGGTATGTCAGTATGGAAAATGTGAACAAATAGTTTTCTTGCCAGTTGGTTTAATGCGATTTCCATCTGCTAGCGTGTCACTTTAGAATGAATGTGACTTCAAATCTAATAGAAAATGCTCTTCCTGTTCTGTTACCGGTGCTGTGCTGCTTGTTTGTACATAGTGATCAGTTTAAAACAGCTGTCAGGCCACACACTGAACAGACCACCTCGTTAGATTTTCTCAGGAAAGGAGGGATCATCATTATTATCATGTCTCACACTGCAGCACAATGACACCTTCACATCAGCATTTCTTTCGATCTCTCTCTGTCTCTGTAGGCCTGAGGCTACTGTTTCCTGCACAGTGTTGACACCAAAGAACAAGTAAAAAAATGGTAAGCAGACTGGGCCTTTCTCATCTTGGCCTATGTGAGTACAATGAAGATTATGTCATACAGCTGACCAGCTCTTGTGTCAGTGGGACATGGGTAGTTCTGTGAACCACTGAATGAAGTGTGGATACAGTGAGGTCACTTTTCTGCCACCTGCCACAGTGTGAGTTCTCCCTGACATAAAAGCAGCAGTGTAGGGTGTCATCGCTACCTGCGGCACCTGCACATCACATAGACACACATCTTTCCCAAGTCAATGGCTTTGTAGAATTATTTAAAGCTTGTGGCAAGTATCCAGCTTTACGTCGTGTCCTGCCATTCTGGTTCCACTTGAGGTGAAACACACACTTGCTCTGAATTATACTGTTTAACATTGTGGCCTTGGCAACAGAAGAAACAAACAGCACATATAGAAAACTAAATATTAAATCCATATCAGGGGTTTTCTATTGTGAGAAATGTCGTTAGTTTGATGAAAGCCGGTTGCTAGGGGCTTTATTTGTGGTCCTGTTGCCATGAGGGTGAAGCTCTCCAGCTGTCGTGAAGAGTGATGGTCGTTGTAGTGAAGCAGAGGATCAGAGCTGGTGCAGCGGCCCCTCGACAGGGTGGAGAAAACATTCTGGCCGACTGCCTCAATACATCAGTAATCTTTACAACAGCAGCTGCAGTTTGAGTTTCCAATTTGTAGGCCAAGTTTTCTTATTTGCCACAGTGAAAGAGTTGATAACACTATAACTTCATAGGACCAAAGTATGAGCGGTATCTTTTTTTAAAATGCCTTTAAGCAAAGTTTCACATTGCCTTACATGCCTAATGGTGTTTGTTTGCATACACTGACATTTTTCATTGTATTGAAGTCATTGTATGTCAGACCCCTGCAAAGAGAGGTGCTCTGCATGCAACCTGACGCTCTGCCATGTGTACACACCCACTGTGTCGTCAGTTTTTTTTTCTCTGATCTGCTGGGGGTGGGACAGGTGCAAGAAGTCAGCTGCTGTAATGGCAGACTTCTCCTGTCCCAGGGCTCTGTCACTTTCACTTTTACTCAGGCTACCTTACACCCTGCTGTGAGAAATGAAAAAGTAAAGAGTATTGTCAGAGCAAATCTCCTGGCCCTTAGCTGAGTGGCTGAAATGAGCAGTATCTGCAGAGTCATCATCTAGTATCTATCTATCTATCTATCTATCTATCTATCTATCTATCTATCTATCTATCTATCTATCTATCTATCTATCTATCTATCTATCTATCTATCTATCTATCTATCTATCTATCTATCTATCTATCTATCTATCTATCTATCTATCTATCTATCTATGGCTTTGCAGTGATGCTTCTAGCAATGGTGTTAAGCAGAAATAATACTCTCTCTTACCTTAGTGTTGTAGCATGCTAACAATAGCAAATTACTTAGCACTTAGCACAAAGCTGAGGCTAATTTTAATCATTACTAATCATTACTTTTGCTGGTATTTGTCATTTTTTGAGGAAAGGCATTAGGTAAAAAGTTAGTCACAGAATCACTTAAGTCATTGGTATGTATCCCCTGGGGACCATGAATTTTAGACCAAATTTCATGGATTTTCACTTAAAAATATTGGATCTATTGATCGATTGATTAGTTAGGGTTAGGGTTTGGGGCTGACTATATATTTACAAACTATATAGTTATATAATATATTTATCCACTAGCATAACAACAAGTAGATTTATTACCTTAAAGAGCAGTATTGTTTCCTCTGGCTACACTTTCTGTGGTAATAGTTTTTCTTTTTTGCCAAAATAGTTGTTGCTATGACTCTTAAACTTCCCTGAGCTGTGACCAGTAGCCTGACCTCAGTAGCCACAGCCCATTTGGCTGCCGTTAACACCAACGTGACACTTACCCACAGTTTAAATGCAGTTTCACCAAAACATCCCAAATGTCATCCTGCTTCAGATACAGTGCAGTATTTACAAGATCCACAGAGATTGAGTTAAAGACAAGAAATATTGTATTTGTATTGATCTTGTATTGTGTCATTTTCATACATCAAGATGTCGCTGTACACTTTGTTCTTGAATCATCACATTTAGAAATGCCTCACTTCTGAACTATTTTTCTTTCAGGTGTTCAGAGGCACAATATCTGATGCTCCAGACTTTGATCCTAGCGCTGATGCTGAGGCTCTGTACAATGCTATGAAGGGCTTCGGTGAGTGCGTCACTTCTTTGTGATTTTTGCCCACGGAGGCACAAAAGGTCGTCTTTCAGTTCACTCCTCTTGTCAGATGAATGATCAAACAAAGAATTTCTCCCAGTAGAAGCAACAATAATACTCTCAGTTTCTGAGAGTATTATTGGCAGTTGTTAAATGCGTTGCTTTGTGGTCCTCAGGTAGTGATAAAGAGGCGATTTTGGATCTGGTCACTGCAAGGAGCAATGCACAGAGGCAGGAAATTATTGCAGCTTACAAGTGTAGCTTCGGAAAGGTACAGAAACGCATCTCATTGTCATATTTACTGTGTTATTTTCTGCTAAAGTAGAGACTTCTTTTTTCTGAGATGTTTAATGTTGTTTCACTAGGACCTAATCGATGATCTAAAGTATGAGCTGACAGGAAAGTTTGAGCGCCTCATCGTCAGTTTGATGAGAACTCCAGCCTACCATGATGCCAAAGAAATCCATGATGCAGTAAAAGTAAGATACATACTGTGTAGCCTGATTCTTTCTCATACTCCAGTAATATACAGTGTGAAGCAGATGCTACTTTGTATTTAAGTTCATGTTTTGATTTAAGGGAGCTGGAACCAACGAGAGGTGCCTGATTGAAGTCCTGGCATCTAGAACCAACCAACAGACACATGACATGGTTGCAGCTTATAAAGATGGTAAGGCACTTTAAGTAAGATGTCATTTTAATATGCAAATTAATTGTTTAGCATCTGTCAACATTTTTTACATTGATACCTGTCTGTCTCCAGCCTATGGCACAGACATGGAGGAGGACATCATCATGGACACTTCAGGTCACTTTAAGAAGATGCTGGTTGTTCTGCTTCAGGTCAGTTCTCTCAGGAGTTATTGGGATTGCCAGGGAAATATCCACTCAGCCATACAGAGACTGTCATAGCCACAGAGCCTTTAAGCACTTAATCATCTGCTGTGTGTTGTTTTGGTCTGATGGTTTCAGGGGACCAGAGATGAGTCAGGAGTGGTGGATGGAGACTTGGTGGAGCAAGATGCACAAGTAAGAATTATTAAATAAACAGAACAGTGTTACATGCTGGATCTTTTGAATAAATATATCCTGTATTTTTGAAGTGTACTGTAACATCAAATAAGAAAAAAAACATATATAGGAACATATTGGTGACTGTTAAGTTGCTTTATTTCTGTACACATATGCATGTTTGGAAAAATCTCAGGGCCAAAGAAGTGGACCTATTGAGCAACTTGTTGCATGGCTAAATATCCATACAGTGTTCATTTTTTATGGGAGATTAAAGCAGCTTTTTGTTTGTTTTTTGCTTTGTCAACATTATATCATCCTGTTTTCTCACTGTTGTGTAGGACCTGTATGCAGCAGGAGAGGAGCAGTGGGGGACTGACGAGGCCAAATTCATTATGATCCTGGGAAACCGCAGCGTGACCCACCTCCGCATGGGTGAGAGCAACTCTCAGGGAAATTAACACAGCAGTGAGGTATCCAAGACATTCGCTCTGTGACCTTATGTCCCTCAGGAGTTCATGGCACATTAGAAGTTGTGAGGGTGTCATTGTGCTTGTGTAGTTAAATCCAACATGGTAATACTTCTCCACTGCTGTGCCTTACTGATGTCTACTATTCATGTACACCAATCTATCAGTGTAGCATTAAAATACAAACATCATGTATTGACATTTTGCTATATGTCTGCTGTTATCTTTAGTTTTTGATGCATATGAGAAGATTGCAGAGACGACCATTGAGGACAGCATAAAGAGCGAGCTGTCTGGAGACTTTGAGAGGCTGATGTTGGCTGTTGGTGAGAATCACACTGCACACTAAAGCCAATTTACAGGGAAAGCACCTCTTTGTGATTTGTGAAGAAGTCTAGTAATGCATGTTTCTCTTCTGACATTACATTGCAGTCCAGTGCATCAGAAGCGTTCCCATGTTCTTTGCCAAGCGCCTTTATAAGTCAATGAAGGTAATCTAACTAAAAGTAAAAAAACTTTAAACATATTTTCAGCTGTATTAATAAAATTGGTTATCAGTACTCACTGTTGCCATATTATCCCTCGTCATCTCCCTCTTTTCCAGGGTCTTGGTACAGCTGACAACACTCTAATCAGGATTATGATTTCTCGCTCTGAAATCGACATGTTGGACATTCGAGAGTGTTTCCGCCTCAGATATGAGAAGTCGCTTTATAACATGATTAAGGTGAGACAAAACCTTTTAAAATACTCTTAAAATTAATTAATGTTTTTACGCTAATACGACTTTGCCTATGTTTAAACTTATCAGGATGACACATCAGGGGATTACAAGAGGACTCTGCTGAATTTATGTGGAGGAGATGATGAGTAAGTTCTAACATGCAGCATTTAACTTTAGCAACCAGATGAGGGTGCCAGAGCATCACCTTTCATTGTTTCTTGAAATAATATAAAACCAAAAAATATTTATCAGCATCATGAAAGAAGCTTGTTTTCACTTTAATGGTGCAGAGACAAATGATGTCTTAGTTTTAGTGAACTTGATATAAAAGAAGTTTCAAAGTAAAGCAAAAGAGCTAAGTTTGTTTTATAATAGATTTCTTTTACATTGAAAAGTACCCACCACATACAGCTGGAGGTTTTTGTGTTGTGTCAAACTGATCATTACAGCTTAGCTGGAGAGTTCTTCCCTGAAGCAGCTCAGATAGCCTACAAGATGTGGGAATTAAGTGCCATGACCAAAGTCCAGGTTTGGGCCCCAATTTGCTTTTATTTTAGATGTGTCGTTGCATGTTTGGCTTGGCAGGGGAATGCATCTTAATTATCTGCTGGCCCTGCAATGATCTCCACCTTGCAGTGCCATAGACTTGTGCTGCTAATAACACTGACATGACTCCACAGTGAAAGCTTTGTCTAACGGAGGATAGGATCAGAATGCTTTTCACTGAAACACAAATAGTTTTTGTAATGTCCAGGCTTGATGTTGTTCATTCCAGGAGCCGCTGAATGTCAAAAAGACCTCGACATTTTTGTTAACAAAAGGCTGTCTCACTAACACCAAACATGATTAAGATGTATCTCAGCCTACCCACCTTGTCAATGTTGGCGGTGTCATGGCTTCTAACCTCAAGGGGGCACACTCCCCCTCAAATGTCAAGACTATTGTAAAACAGAATTTTTCCTAAATAATATTTTCACAGTAAAGAATCGTGTGAACATTTGCATTTTGCATGCTCTGTAAATTTCTGCATGTTTACTGCTTTGAGCACACAGTTCTGATCTTAAAGCATTTAATTCAAGGATAACAGTGTGAATGAGAAACTTAATTTGTCAATTGACATTATGTTTGTGTAAATAGTGAAAGTAATTCTCACATTTTTGTCATTTCCATCCCTGCAGCTGAAGCCAACAGTTCGCCCTGCACGCGACTTTGACCCAGCTGCTGATGCACAAGCGCTGAGGAAAGCGATGAAGGGATTTGGTATAAAACCCTGACAAACTAAAGCACATTTACACTGACACTAAACTTTTTCAAAACACATTTTACAATTTTTCTTGACCACAGGAACAGATGAAGATGCAATTATCGACATTGTAGCACAGAGAAGCAACGACCAGAGGCAAGAGATCAGACAGGCCTTCAAATCACTACTAGGAAGGGTGAGAGAGATAAATAGAAATAAAACAGAAATAAATGACGGTGCAACTTGGAAGAGTCTGTTTCCTGTGGTTTGTACCAACTCAGTTTGATCTATGTGTCTATGATCTTTGATCTATATTCAGGATCTGATGAAAGACTTGAAGTCTGAACTGTCAAAGAACTTAGAGAGACTGATCATTGCGCTGATGTTGACCCCTGCGGAGTTTGATGCCAAAATGATGAGGAAGGCGATGGAGGTACAAACTAATCCAAAACAGCAATGCAGAAAATATTTGGCAGTCAAATAACTTTTTATTTTAGGCATCAGACATTGACTCCTTCCTTTACTCTGAACAGACCAGAATTGAATGCTGTGGGATTTAAAAATTTGTTTATTAGATGTCATGGAGTCAAAACACATAGAGTCATAAACACTGAAAGGTGCTTTGTTTTCTTTAGGTTTAAAAAAGGTCACAGGCTTGTGCTCTTTTGCAGTGTGGTTTGGTGCTTGTATATGTGTTTTGTTGTTGTTTTAGCCTTTGTGAAACTCTTTTTGCCTTTTTGTGGTGAAAACTCATTTTAACAGGGGGCAGGGACAGATGAACATGCTCTCATTGAGATCCTGGTCACTAGGAGCAATGATCAAATACAAGCCATGAATGCTGCCTATCAGGATGGTGAGTTTGAGACACAAACATGGGTTTTAAAGTCTCTAGCTTTTAGTGTTCAAGAGACCTTCTACATTCCTGTAAATCTTTTCACAGCCTATAAGAAGTCTCTGGAGGAAGCTATTCAGTCAGACACATCAGGCCACTTCTGCCGCATCCTTGTTTCTCTCGTTCAGGTAAAGTTTATCATCATGAGAACTTAGAACGTGTTTAATTTCCACACCCACTCACTGGTTGCAGTCTGTTAGTACTTACTGAGGAAAAACCAAATATCAACACTTATATACATCAGTAGATCACTGATGTAGAGATACAAGAGATACAAGTTGTACATCATTAATCTCCTTCTTTGCTTTGTTCAGGGTGCAAGAGAGGAAGGCCCTGCTGATCTGGAAAGAGCTAGTGAAGATGCACAGGTGATTTAATGCCACATTTTAATTCCACATTTAGTTGTGTTAAAAAAAAGTGAAGCAGAACAAGTTCAAATATTTGTTCTTGTTCTTCTTCCTGAACTTTTAAGGAACTTGCTGACGCGTGCAATGCAGATTCTGATGACATGGAGATGAAGTTCATGAGCATCCTGTGCACCAGGAGCTTCCCCCACCTCAGGAGAGGTAAACATCAAGACAGATCTGTTACAGTAAATCAGTAATTACAGAAAAAAATAATTTAAAAATATATAACTAATCATTTTGTTTTCTATTCACAGTGTTCCAGGAGTTTGTTAGATGCACAAATAAGGACATTGAGCAAATTATCAAAAAAGAAATGTCTGGAGATGTGAAAAATGCCTTTTATGCAATAGGTAATGACAAACTTTATTGGTTTAACTTTCCTTCTTCGGTGCATCACAATTTAATCTGTTGACGATATTTATTCTGTGACTCCTCCTCAGTCCCTGCCTGTTCTTTTATGTTTCTTTGCTTTACAGTTCGCAGTGTAAAGAACCAGCCCTCATATTTTGCAGACCGTTTGTACAAAGCAATGAAGGTATATATATTCATAGTGCTCTAAATATTAAATACACACTATATAAGACCAGTTTATTTGATTGTATAATTCTTGCTGCATGCTTCTAACATCATTTTGGCCTTGAAATACCAGATGAAGCAAGTGATGAGGTCATATTTGCTGGTGCATGTAATATATTTGTGTACTATTAGACAGTAGCAGTCTGTGTAACTGAATGAGAATAAACAAAGCACACTATGATCTCCTCCTGCAGGGCCTTGGCACAGACGACAGAGCATTGATTCGCATCATGGTGTCTCGTAGCGAGATCGACCTTTTCAACGTTCGCAAAGAGTTCAAGGAAACACATGACGCCTCTCTCCATGAATTCATCCAGGTAGAAACTATGATCGTAAGTCAAGAGTCTTTGTATACTAACACTCGTGTGGTTTGCTGTGTTCTCATCTCATGTGCGTGTCTCTGTGGAGTTTTCGTCCTGCTCTGTGATTGTGTCTGCATGTGTGTTGCACATCCTTGCTACTGTGGTGGGGTACTGTAATCTATAGCTTCCTGCGGTGGACTATGGGTCTGTGCCCAGAGCGCAGCTGTTAAGGAATTTCCCTCACATATCTTTACTTCCTCTCTATATTCTGCTATGTGATTGGTTTACAGCTGCAGTGACAGGAAGTACCCAGAAACAGTTCCATTATAATTCACAAATGAAATCACTGTGACACCAATACAATACAAACAATTGACTATGGTAAATATTATGAGATTATGTAACAGCAAAGGTTGTTACATATTGTTTATTCTTAAGTGTGTATTTAGTGGAAAATACAATCTTTTTTACACTCATTTATTTGACTCTATTTAGCAACACAGGGCTTTTAATAGGACATTTTGAGGTTTTCAAGTTCACAGATAAAACCTGTGTGTTTATTTCATTAGGTAATTTCCAGGTAGTTGATGTCACTGACGTGCCAAGACAAACAATTTTAAAAGATTATTTTTGAAGAAATTGTTAAATTATTCATACCAAAAGTGTGATTTTTGATGAATACATTTATTTATATACATTATTTAAAGACTACATACAAACCCTAGAAATCTACCACCATTATTAACTTCAGACAAGATAACTGTTTCCATCTTCTTTCATTCTTTATGCTAAACTAACCAGCTCTTGTGTGAAATTTCACATTTACCGCATGAACATCAGAGTTGTATCGATCTTTTCTCATCAAAATCAAATCATTCCCAAAATGAGGAAGCATTTCTTTAAAAAGATACTGCTTTCTGTCATTGTAATGTTGATATTACAGATAGAGATCAGTATCTGCATGTCAGCTGATGTAAAGGGTAATTCCATTTCTAACTCACTTGTTCATTTTAATTGATTTTGTGACTTGTGCAGAGTTATGCTTCTCCCCATGACTCTCATTCATTCAACATTAGCGAAAGCCAAACAGGATTTGCTATTGTGTGAATGAGAAGAAGTGAGAAGTAAAAACCTGCTTTCCTGTTTCAGCTCTGATGACCAAACATCTGAAAACATACACATGAAGAACATAATATTTTCCATGAATTTAAGTTTCTGTGTGTGTTTCTGTTATCACTGTTTAGGGTGACACATCAGGAGACTACCGTAAAACCTTGCTGATTCTCTGTGGAGGAGAAGATTGAACTTGTCACGTCCATGCAGCGCCGTTCACAGACTTTAGCAACAAACCATGAGACAAATAGTCAACACATATTGAAACTGTGGTGATTAACATCAGTGTCAATTGTCAGTGTTTCTAACTGCTGCCACTCCTCTGCCAAACCAAGTGACCTATGACCTCCCTGCCTTCCAGAGCCACTTTTCTCTCATCTGATCATCCTACTCTTCTAGATCACGTTTTTCTTTCTTTTTTTTCTTCTTCTTTTTTTTTTTTTTACAGAGCCATATCTAACACTAAGATATCCACACTAGCATAAGAAGGAGCTTCACATGTCCAGCATATTTCAAGTCTAGTTAAAGTGCTCAAGCAGTGCCTTTAGATCGTTGGCTGTCAAATGATTACTGTGATTTTAAGGTATCAGCTCTACCTGAAATAAATTAATTAAATAAAAACAAGTCTTTTGTCTTTCTTCTTACATTTTAATGTAGACTCTAAATGTTTGCCCTTTCGACCACCCTTTGTTTCTTTACATTCACACAGACTTCATGGCTTCCTCTGCTACCTGACAACCTACCATAACTGAACAAATAACTATACTCCCACACATTTAAATAAAGCAAGATCAAAAAATGTAGAAAAAAAATCATTTGCACATAACTGTGTGAACATTACACTTAATTACATGTGAGTCACTTGCACTTGTATACTTGTTAATGCAGGAAGAAAAAAAGTACAAGACAGCTGTCTGTTCTTGTCAGTGTCTCAGTTCAGTGCGTATGTGTGAGTGCAGCTGTTGTCAGGCCATCTTTGAGTTAAAAGAGGAAAGAAGAAAAAAGACATATGTGGCGAGGAAATCCCCTGCAGTACGCCAAAATCCAAGGCAACAAATAGAGTCTGCAGCAGTCACTCACACTCAGCTTTTAATGGCACACCCAACCTGAAATTGCTCCATTTGCTGATGATTATAAAAGATCAAGAGATTACTTCAATAGCACATTGTTAATATGCAGTCAATGTCAAAATATACACTTCTTTGAATTTCCCTTTTGATAGCAGGGGGAACTTTGTTCTGCGGTGTTGTTCAAAACTGCTTGTACAGCACGAATTAAATCGACTGTAGATCACAAATTTCAAAGCTGTTGTGTCCTCAGAGAGTAATGGGTGTTGCTTCAGCCTTTGACTTTTTTTTTATGTTCAGGATTATGGAGGCGGGATGGTGTGATCATGCAAACGGACCATGTACTGCACTGCATGTACTTTTAAGTATGTTTTTATGATAAGATGTTATATATTAGAGGTCACTTGCACATATTTTATGCACTGATGCGTGCATGCTTGTGCACGGTGTACGTGCTGCAAGCAAGCAGCTGTATGAAAATTAATTAAATGTATGTTCTTCTTTTGTTGGTTTGTTTTTTATGTGTTGTATTAACTGGATAAGGCACCAAACAGCTGGACACACACAAACACACACACACACACACACACACACACACACACACACACACACACACACACAACGCAGACACAAACGCACACACTAGGTTCTGTTGAAGCTGAGCGGCCATTTTAGTGGGTTATGGGAATTCCCCAAGCCTTACAGTGAAATTGCTTCCCCCCTATTCACCAGTTTCCTTAAAAAGTGCCTCTCCGATAGAAGCTGAATGTGTGGGTGAGTTGTTGTTTATTTGTTTTAACATTTGAGATATAGTTAGATAAAATATATTCCATTCTTTCCCTATTTCTGGCATTGTTTTTTTAAATTCACAACAGGTTCATTTTTTTTATGTTACTGTCACTGATGGATGTGTTTGTCCTCAGTTTAGAACATTAACAATGAAAATATTGATCTTTGCTCTGTACGCTAAAAAGTGCCATTAGCTCTGTGACTGTGTGGTATTTAGTGGCTATTTAGTGGAGGTTGTTACTATTTAGTCCTATATATGCACACTTATTATAGTATATTATGTTTATTTAAAACTGATTATTATTATCTAACTATTTTTAACTCAATGTGTTTCTTAAACTTAACTCTGCAATTCATTCACATAGATCAGATCATCTTAATTAATCCACATTAAGAACAAAATACTAATATTTTACCTTTTTTTCCAGTAAAATAAGCCATTTAATTTAAAATAACTAAAAGCAGTTTTAAAAAAGACACAATAATTGTTATTAAATTGTACATAAACTTAAGAGACAATCAGGTAAACTGATGTGATTATGATCAAAATTTTTAAAGAGTTACTGTTAAAAGTGATACAAAGAGCCTGTTAAAATCCAAACTGAAGCATGTTTGGTGTGTCTGCATCTCATCCAAATGTTTTGCATTGCATTGGAGACTCCACAACGCGGATGTCCCTGGTTTGAGGCCTTGGGAGGACAGCTGGAGTCACTGGTTGGCTAACAAAAGAACATTTTGTATTAAGTAGCACAGAGCTAATGACTATCAGCTGCTGATTTCTGCTACTGGTAGCAGATAGGAGACTGGACTGTCCTTGTGTCTCAGCAGAATGACGTGCATACATGTAACACTGTGCGTTTCAGTCTGAAGATTATCCTCCCTCACATGTCATTTACTCACTCTCCTGTCTTCGTGCAATGTAAATGCATGTTAAATATTTTTTGAAAACCTGCTGTCCACCGGGACTAAATGAGGGGAGGCATTTCCTGTGTCCTTGGGCTTTTGTTTTTTGAGCTGGCAGTCTCAGCGTCACCCGCCTGTTTATTATTTTAGCCCATCACAGCGGCCTGACATGGAAACAGGGGAAAAGGTGTTTGGTGGAAAGCAAAGCACTGAAGGAAAAACAACAACATCTGCGTGTGAGGAGCCATATGAAATGTGTGTTTGCTTTTTCCTGTGGCAAACTGATGAGTCTGGGGAAGTCACAGTCACACATGTTACCAGTGTGTTCTGGTCACTGCTGGTTTACAAACTCTGACGTCTGAAAAGTTACTGTCAGTTGTTGTATGTGGTTTTATTTGACGCATGTGACTCGTCACTTGAATCCAAATTGGTCTAAGCAGCTTGTTAATGTACTAAAATGATTTTCAAATAAGGTTTACTGTAATTAAAGCACACAGCCATTACAGAGCGCACACACATCCCACTCTTCTTGTTTTCTGTCTCTTGTTACAGTAAGATTTTCATTCAGTCACCAGTTTAAGTCAAAGAGACAAATGAATAATTGTGATATAGTATTCAAAACTTTTAAATGTCTTACTAAGCTGGTTTCTGTATTACAACACTTTTAATATTAGTTGTCCTAAAGTAGTTCAGTATTACTGGCACACATAATGTGTACTTTTTTTGTATTACAGGAAGTACTATTGAAAACTACATAGAGAAAAGTGAAAAACAAAGGTGTGACTGATTAGTTTAGGTCTATCATGACTCACATTATTTGTAGTGTAAAATAATTTGCAAACTGCGTGTTTCTGTTGTTTACCATGCTTCATGATAAGACCTCCAAGGTTGTTCCTCTGAAATTGAGAATCATAATGAAAGGTGTTTGTTTGCCTTGTGTGGTTCCATTTAATTGTGTGTGGTCTCAAAGTGAATCACGTCACATGCACTTTTTGCTTCCACTTCACAGAGTTTAGGGTTTTTGTGACTTCCTGGGGATGAAATTTGTCCCGCAGATTAATGTTTTTGTTGATTCCCACAAGATGTCACTATTTCTCAGAATTAGTCAGTCCGGGCCTGTAATATAGATCTGACAGCTTAGTCAAATATATTCTGATTATTACTACACTGTATGTGGCATACAATTTTAAAAATGTTGTATTTTGTTTTATCATGGCCTGTGTGATATATGATACTATCCAAGTGACTGGTCTGTCTGAGAAATGGTGCATCTGTAAAACCACATATAAACTCACACAACATTGAATTACATAGGCAAATTTATCATGGTATGAGTTTTGTTTGTAGAATATGTGGACGTAGTCACACATACACACACACATATATATATGTATATATATATATATATGTGTGTGTGTGTGTGTGTGTGTGTGTGTGTATACACATACATATACATATATAAACATATATACGTATACATGTATATGTATATATACATATATATAACGTTTTAAAGGAATAGTGCAATTGAACACAGGATATACGCCTGAACTCAACTGACTTATATACATCATGTTATATTTTAAGTACATTACCTGCATTACTTAGTGGCTTATGTGGTTGAGGATGTGAAGGCTTAACATTATGTTCACTGTTCATAAAATTATATACTTTAAGAGACAGAAACAGGAAAACTAATGACAAAATCTAAGATCACATGAAAACATCAAACTGAGTTGTTGGTTGATTGGCTAATTGGCAACTACTTTGATACCTGATTAATCTTTTGTCAAAATAATCTTTTTTATAGTTTATTTTTGAATTCATTGTTTCCATTCTCTTAAATATGCTTTTTTTTTTTTTTTTTTTTAAACTGGCTCTCTTGGTCTCCTGATATATAAAACTCAATAGACACACTTTTGATTTTACACTATTTGTTTATATATATATATATATACACATTTATATATAACTTTTTCTGATACTTTACAGATCAAAAATATAAGAAATTGTGAAAATAAGACGCAAAAAGACGCAATATGAACATATCTCTCTTCTTTCGCAATAATTTTTCCTGTGAACTCATAGTATAAACATCTCTGAATTTATTAACCTTGTAGTTCAGAGGAAATGCGTGATGCAACTATAGAAACCCCCAACAGCCCCTACTCTAAATTTATCAATGAAGCAAAAAGTCATTCAGTGAAAATGGTTGGGTTTGTCCCAGAATAAATGGGGGATGGGTTTCAAGAGGTTAAATTAAGAGTGTAAGATTTTTTAATTGAGATCACCTCAATACAACAAATAAATAAATATGTCTGTTTTTAATCTTTCATCATCAGTTTTACTTACTCCGACTGCGTCATATGATTCTTTCTTTGTTTTTTGTCTTTTTCCCCCCTATTCAAATATTTAAAAGCCCACGATGAGAGCAGGTCTGATTATTCTGGTTAATGTTGAGCATATCGCTCCAGTGTTTACATGACGGTCAGTGGCTCCTGCTGCTGCTGCACCCGCTGACGGAGCGCTGCGTCCTGATTGGTCGGTTCAGACGTCAATCACCGCATCATGTTTACATGAGGCGGTGAGGTGGAATTTCCCAGGTTACAGCATAGACCAGTAGACCACTTCCGCAATATATGACTGGTAGAGAGACGAGAGGCCACTGCGAGCTGAAAGGTACCCAGGCAAAAGATACCTCTTTGTTCTTTGGTTTTGTCGTTTAACTCAGTTTTTTGGCTTGACTTACTGCATCGATAGAAGTATGTGTAGTGGGTAAATAAGTAGAGCTGGCGGCTTCCTGTCCCGCTCTGTCATCTAGTGTTAGCTAGCCGACAGCTAACGAGGATGTTGCTAGCAATTTGCATGACAACAGCGAAAACTAATATTAGCCTTCTTCAGCCAATCAAGGTAGCTATCATTAGCTAGATTGTACTGTGTTTGACTCTCGTATGTTGGGCAGATGTCTGCTAATAGGATTCGCGTTACATTTAGCTTTCTTTCTCCTGCTTTTGTCTCCTAACCTCTCTCGGATATGATCGTTGTAGTTGTCATGTTTAGCCTTCACAAACGTTAGCACATTGTTACCATATGTTTCTCTCTGGGTGATGTTACTGCTTTTGTCTTCACTATAGCTGTCGCTGCTTCGTTATTTCCCATCACTGATAGTTAACACTCGTCTTGTCAGAGTCTGTAAGCTAAGACAGAGCGGGTACAGCACATGCGGTTAGATATCTGAGTAGGAGATCTTTATTTCATCTACTTTCAGTACCAGAAACATCATTAGCTCTATATCTGTGTGTTTGTAATATTGCTGCAGTGTAAGTTGGGGTTCAAGGGGATTTCTCCTCAAGGATTATCAGATCTAAGAGGTAATGTTAAAGTTACTACTCTTTATAATATAGTCAGTGCCTCTGTTTAGTTATTTCTCTCCTCTAAATGAACATTTGCCTGTTGCTATTTAATACTTTTTGCTCTTACATCAGACTTTATACTTTCAAATCCCCTTAATAATTATTTATCTAAATATGACTGTTAACAGAATTTTTTAAAAATTCCCATGTAGTTTCTCTGGTTGCTTCTCCCTTTGCAAAGTGTTGTAGACACAAGCGTTAGAGACTTAACTCTCAGCACTTTTTGTTTTCTGTAAAGGTCAGCGTCTCCTTAATTGTACGTGTTCTTTATTCTTCTGCTGAGTAGTTTCCAGTACTTCGTGTTTTTCAAGTATCAGGTCAAAAATAACAATTCTGTGTCTTCTTTCCGCAGTTCAGAGGACCATGTCTAGGAAGTGAGAGACGGCAATGGAAGGGAAAGGCCCATACCGCATTTATGATCCAGGTGGGAGTGAGGTCAAGCCCAGAGATGAGGCTGGAGGGGGAAGTAGCTATCGACAGCTACTGGAGGAGAACAGCATACTGAGGGAGCGGATGAAGGGACTTAAAAGCTTAGGTAAGTTCTTATGAACAGAATAGTTACCCCAACACTGTGAACAGTGAGTTACATACCAGCTGCTGTTTACTGATGCACATCTGTTGCTCCAGACTGGTCTGATCTAGAGCAGAAAACTGTGCAGGATGCATTTTATAGCATCACTAAGTGAATTCTAAACTCTATATGATCAATAACTTATATGTTATTGATCATATAACAGAATACGTAACAAGTTCACAGTCAAAATAAACAAAGGTGGAAGAAAAAAAGTTATGCAGCAAATGAGATGGAATGTGGTAAAACTTGATGATCTTCATCGGTTTGCTTTGTAAGTGTTTGCACGGCAGCAATGTGAATGGCCTCATTACACCTTTTGTGACTCACTAAGGGAGTGATACTCTCACGTAATACCTCACTGTACTTCTGTCGCATCGTAATTGATGACTACTCGTGACGACAGCTGTAGCCTTAGTGGTCTGTGTGAAGAAAAATAAGGATAGCTCAAAGATAATTAGTGACGTGCTGCTGGACAGAGATCAGCTCACTCATTTTTTACTCGCAGGTGATTTACTGGAAGAGTCACAATCGGAGGCATCGAGGCTTCGGCAACGAGTGGAGGAACTTGTGAGAGACAACGAAGCACTCAAGTCCTCCAGCTTTGCTGCCAGTCTGTGTATGGGAGGGCCAGCTCAGACTGACACACAAAGTAGGTTTCACTGACTTCATTATAATAATGAATTCAGACATTTTCAAATTTGTGAATTGTTAAGTTGGGTAATTTTTAAAGATTATACTGTTGCTATACTGTTACTTTCGCTGAGAATTGGATAAAGTTTGGTATCGGTGTGGAATATTACAGGTAAACCCTGTTTACACCAAACTGCAGAGCAGAAGGAGGAGCAAACTAGCTGTTTAGGGAAGACCCTGCAGCCTGAGAAGCCGAACGTAAGTCATTGTTATTCAACTGTAAATAACAATATAAGCAGACATCGTAAGTGCCTAAAATGTCATATGTGGCAGCACTTAGAGTGATGCTGATTTTATTCTTACAAGAAGTTACTGTGTTGACATTGCATGAATGTTGCCACTTACTTTACAGGAGGCCTTATCAGAGTTTGAAGTTGTGAATATGGAGGGGAAGACTCCAGATGCCTTGACTGTACGTAGACTGTACCAGACTTTTTAATTTACCATACCTAGCATATCAGTACTGTTATTGCTAACCTCCAAAAGTAATTATTTTATGTAGTTCAACTACACTAAATACAACTTCATCTTCATCTTCATAGCCATTTCCTCAATATTAGAAACATATCCTTGGTCTGGTGACTCACCAACAAACCCAATTCTGGCAGCTCCAGCCTGAGTCAACCAGGGGAAAGTCCAGGATTATTACTAATTAGAATTACACCGCTGATTCATTCACACACTATATCCTTGAGGATGTTTTTAAAAGGACACAATACCAGAATATTCATACACACGTGCTGTCAAATATAATAGACTCAGTTGTGGCATTGTTTGTAATTGTGTGGCCTAACCCGACACAGTTTTCATATTCTTTTGGTAACCATATCAGCACAAATTTTCTGTTTAGTTTTAAGACTTAATTTAAATACTTTAACACAAACTGGTTTGACTTTTCAAATAAATCAGCTGCTGCTTTTTGTAGAAATAGTCACAGGATGTTTCAGTATGTTTCTCTTTCAGTCTGATGCTTGTTGAAGCATTTATGTTATTGTTAGCTCACCCTCTCAGGCAGTTAGAAAGGAATGACTGACTATCACTTGTGTGGTTATCTCCAGTCTGGATCAGTGGCAGGAGTAATCCCCCTTCTGCCTCAGGAGAACATCGAGCTCGCGAGTCAGCTGAAGAGGTTAGAAAGCTCCTTCAGCATATTTGCAGAGGAGTCCAACCCCAATCAGTTGTTGGCTCACCTGGGTCGCATGGCTGTGGAATTTCACCATCTTTCTTCGAAGGTCCAAAAGAATGAACAGAGGACCTCCCTCCTACAGGTATGCTGCACAACAACTGTATTACAAAAATAGAAAATAAAATAGCAAAGCAACCACCACACCTTAGAGTTTCAGATATTAATCAAGGTGACTAATGGGTTGTTTTATTTGTATTGTAAAGTGTTAAAAGATGTAAACATATAATTATTCATCAGGGTGAATTTAACTTTGAAATATATGGATTCAGTGCTAAGCATTCACACGCTGGTGGATAGTAAATACTCACAATCCCTATTGGTTAAAAAACTTTGGATCCTTGTGGCAGATTTTATTTGCAGGCTGTGGAGAAGAGGACAAATGTTTTCGTTTGCAATGTAATGATATATGCGATATATGTTATATTTGTATACAGTAGACATGTGGGTTTTTGTATGTGCATGACAAATAAAGAACTACATCTACTGGTGCACAACACTTGACAAACTGGTCAGATGTTTGTTAAGATTCGCCTTTATCAGAGACCTTTTGTAATTTGAACTTCATTAACTTTATTTGTTCAGCACATTTTTAAATGGACTTAAAATTAAAGCTGAGTGACTGAGTATTATGTATTTTATAATAATTTTAGTATTTGAACAGTATATAATGACTGGGGTCAATATTTTTTTTTTAACCATTATTAAAACTTCTCACATAGACCTAACAAAATGCAGTATTTCATTGAGAGGGATGAATTCTGTTCATACACATGTACAGTATTCCTATGTAAGTTCCCATTGTTTTAGAAAGGTTTCACTTTCTTTAAATGATGATACTAAATATGGTGATAATCTAAGATTTTGGTCTCATTTTGGTTTTATAGACTCTCTGTGAGCAGCTCAGACAGGAGAACAATGAGCTTCGAAAAAAAATGGAAGAGGACCATCATATCAGGAATCGAGACTTAGAACAGCTGAGGTAATCTTTCACCTTCTGTTTTAATTTCACTTGGTTTTGTCTTGCTTCTGCTTGAGCAGAAACCTGTTAGGGTAGATGGTATGGTCATAAGTATATTCTTTATAAGTAACTAAATAGTCTATTTGTCCAACAGTATTGGATCTCTTTCCTCTGCCCGTATTTTAAAACCTGTTTGATTTGGTTAGATGCATGTCAGTGACATTGCTTTCAGTTTTGATGGGACAGGGGGCATTCCAGCGCTTCCTGTTGGTGTCATTGTACCCATTGGGTATTGTAGGTTATTCCCAAAGTAAATCCTTGAGCTGAATACAGAACCTTTGGAAGGGACATTGTTCGCGTGTACTATCGTTTTCATTTTTTCTTGTCAAATCAGACAGGAGAACCAGAAACTTAAGGAGCTTGTCACAGGAGGAGCGGCAGCGGCAGCATCATCTGCTGCGCCAACTGACACCGAAGCTCCAGAGGCCAAAGAAGAGCCGACGAAGGAGGAAACTGCTGCTGTACGACCTAAAATGGAGGCCACCACACCGCAGAAGGTAGTTTTAATCGTATCACATTTCAGTTATTATATTTATGCACAGACAAAACTTAATGTTATACTGAATCCTCCCATTTTAGAAACATGTTATTCTTGATGAAGATGCATCTTTAAATTGTTGTGTAATGGAAGAAGGTTGCGGATTTAGGAATATTTTGATTTTGTCCACAGAGTGGAAAAGCTGCAGAGAAAACCCCAACTAAACCATGTGATGTTGAGGTGTATGAAAAGAAGATTAGGCTTTTGGAGAAGCAGAGAAAGGATGTGAGTCTTTTTTTGTACTTACTGCTCATCCTCTTTTGCCATAGGGGAAAATCTCTGTACAGTTTGTTTCCTATATGTTGAGTGTCATTCGTTTCACTTTCTGGCGCTGCTTACAGGTACTGGAGGTGAACAAGCAGTGGGACATTCAGTGGAACTCCATGAAGTCACAGTTTGAACAGAAGGTACAGTAATGACTTTACAGCTTTTATGAAGGGTGTAGGAAGACATACAAGTGTCCTTGACTGATGTAGAGCTAGTGAAGAAGAATCTATGCCTAATTTCCTCCAAATTCCTTTGTTTTGTTTTTTGTGAACATATATTTAAGCCTGTGTCAAGGCTTTCTTTATACAGTAATCTTTCATCCTGTATTTTCCATAAAACTGGCTCAATTTAAATAATGTATGTGCTTAAAATAGACAAACATTTTATCTGCTTCACAACATTCAGACTGAACTCTATTCAACTGTGTCTTCCACTGAACTCATTTCAGCCTGTGCAGGTGTGAAGTGTAGTAACTGTGTCCTATTAACTTATTGCTTTATATACTTGAATAGCTCTTCAGTTTTTGAATTGCTATTGTTACTGTAATCAGTAGTAATACATATAATACACCATTAACAGATTTTTTTTTTTCTTACAAGAAAAAATTAGGCCACAATATTAGGCTAATATTACAGAAGATTAAACAGCTAAAAAAAATATTTTACTGCTGCCAGGCTGTAAGACGTAGTTGTAACACTGTGACATCAATAGTCACATGTTACATAGTGGTAATGGAATATTCACAATAAGATTTTCTACTGTTAAAGTTGACAAGGTTTTTTTTTTTTTTTTCAGTAAGTGAAGTGACGGTAAAGGTTTTGTAATTCGGAAATATCGAAGTCCTGTTACATAGGACTGTGATGTTTTTGTTCATCATATGACAGTGAGGCAGCTGTGTGTGTGTGTGTGTGTGTGTGTGTGTGTGTGTTTTGGTCTGACTTTGTGCTTGTCCAGTGGAAAAGGTGCAGTCTTAACTCGCTATCTGAGCAAGCTCTGATAGAATTCCCCTCACCTCTTTGGTACCCACTGACTTCCTGCTGTGGTGCAGTCAGAGGGTAACAGACACACAAATGCACACACTCTCACACTTCTACACTCACACACCTATGCTCCATCCACACCCACAATCATGAAAAAAAAAAAAACCTACATTCACACTTTGTTGAGACAGAGACACCATGTAGCGTTGGGTTTAAACCACAGAACCCTAGATATATCCATTTGCGTCACTAGATTCGTTCATATTTCTTTTTGCAAAAACAGATCTGCGTGTGTTTGCAAATATATCCTTGTTGCTGTGGCTTCATTTATGATTTGATAACACACATTCTAAGGCTGTATCTTAACACATACACCAGCTGATGTTTATCTTTTTATCACAAAGTTGTTACCACGCGGCCACTTTTTTCATTTGTGTTTATGACAATTGAACCTTACGGCTGTGATTAGCAGATTCAGTGTCCCTAACTACATGGCCAATGGTTTAGGGAAATGAATGACTGTTAAGCTGTGAAGAAGATGATCTATAATCTGCAAAAGAAAAGTGAAACCTTTGATATAGTTTTGGGCCCCTTATGAAGTTATCGAGGAATGTTAATGTGTCGGGTTTTATGCAACGTGACACATCTTATACATCGTAGATGACTGCACGTGTCTGTGATTGTGATTGTCTGTGATTATGACCAAGCAATAAACATAAAAATAACAGGGAAAGGGTTTATATCGTCCCTCAGATCACAGATCTCAGACAACGGCTGGCTGAGTCCCAGAAAACTGTTCTTGAGCTGGAGGCAGAGCGAGAGCAGAGGCAGCGCGACTATGACAAGAAGCTGCTGCTGGCAAAGTCCAAGATTGAAAATGTTCAGGTGAGAATACAAGGGCAGAAAAAAACATAGGTTAAAAAAACGTGTAAACATTTAAAAACCAAGAAACACTGGAAAAGAATGGTGTGAAAAAATGTGTTTTACAATGTTCTGGGTTTGTTTCAGGGGGAAAAGGAGTGTCTGAACTCTGAGACCACTGAGCTGAAGCAGAAGATTCGGTTCTTGCAGGATCAGCTGCTGCCGCTCAGCAAACAGAGAGAGTACCAGGAGAAGGAGATCCAACGCCTTAACAGGGTGATTGTTGACGAGAAAAAGCAAGAAAGACATCAATGAGGGAGTGAGACGTTTCTGTCTGTGTAATCCTTGTTCTATCTTACACCAGGCTTTGGAGGAAGCCTTAAATCTGCACACACCTTCATCTGCTCAACAACCACCTGGCCAGGGAAACTTTGCAGATGCAGCCAATAACCTGAAAAAACAGGAACTGCTCACTCAAATTGCTGTACTAAAAGAACAGGTCAGACATGGAATAAATCAAACACACTTGCATATAAACAGTTCTACTATTATCACTTTACTTCCCTAACTACTTCTAATAGCTGTTTTGTACTTCAGGTAAAGATCTTTGAAGAAGATTTCAGAAAAGAGAGGAGTGACAGAGAACGAATGAACGAGGAAAAAGAAGATTTGAGGCGGCAAGTTGAGAGACTCCAGGGTCAGATTACTAATTTGACCAATCAGGTAAGCTGTGCGTGTGTATTTTCCTGTATGCGGAACAATCAGGAAAGACTAATATTTCTTTGCTGTATTAAATAAACTGTTTTCTAATGTGGGGTGTAAATCTTTTCAGCTTCATCAGGCACAGAACGAGTGTCAGAGAGAACGTACAGAGAGATGCAAGCTAGAGAGACTGCAGATGCATCACAAACAGGTACTGGCTGCAGCCCACGTCTGAATCTGGTAGTAATGAAGACATAATGAAATAATGAATGAAACTGTGCCGTCCGTCTGGACAGGTGATATGTTTGGAAGTGCGTTCAGGTAAATTCAATTAGGGCCAAGGCATTTTCTAAAGTTGCTCTTTAGGCCTTTGGGTTCGAGTTGTGATAAAGATTGCAGACTAGCACCCCCTTGTGACAGAATGCAGTCACTTAGATGTTTGACTGTAATAAGCTCATAGTGGACAAATCAATACTCCAGGACAAGAGCCTCACTCCAGCATGCATGTTTGTCAGTGCATTCGGGATCAGCAGGTGGAACATATATACTCCTCAGTGGGAGGCAGCCGCAGTAGGGTTGAAGGTCAGCGGTGGCCCATGCCACGACAGGGCCACCGCGCTCGCTGAGAAGAGCAGCCATGCACTGATTGGGGATCACGTGTGTACTTATGATCCCTCGTAGGGGCAGCAGCAGGAAAGACGTACCTCAGACCCCACGTCAGGCTCAGTGAACGGCCCGCTGAGCCCTCCCTACTGTGGTCCCTTTGTGCAGGTGGGACCGCAGGGCCTTGAGGGGTGGCCCATACACTTCCCTCCCCGGATGCCCAATGCAGCAGGTGCAGCAGCCGCCGCAGCACCACCCCCTGTACGAGACTTCCAGCCTGTTACCCCGGTAAGGGTCCTCTAAGGCCCCTCTGTCTCTGTCTCTGGAGTGACTCTTGTTCACTGAGGAAACAAGGCTCTTTTTTTCTCCTACCTCTGCTCCCTTTATCTGTTGGGAGGAACAAGCAGATGTAATTAGGTCAAACTGCAGCTCAACCAAGGCACGCTTACATTCAATACAGTTGTTAGGTGCCTGCAAAGTTAAGGACTTCTGGTTTTGATAAATGAGGATGTTTATTGGTTTGAATTAAGGTGGATCATTTTCTTTGGTCAGGGTTTTCCTTGGCAGTCATCATTCCCGCAGCCTAGAGGGGCCAGAGCGGTTGGGGAGAGTTCAAGACCACCACCAGAGAATGCAGGTACAGTACAGCAACTAAAATACAATATTTGATTTTTATAGTATCTTAAAAATCACATTAGGGTAAGACTGGTGTTAAATGCCATGAAACCAATAATGTGTACATAGTTGCAGTCAGGATTTTGCATGGACAGCGCCTCTTAGTGGATCAAGTGATTGTTGGTTTTGGATTTTTCAAGGAATTTGTTGATATTAACTAAAATGTAGAATATTGACAGCAGTGCAAAACATCACTCATTTTTGAGCTTTGTGTGTATTTTTCAGTCATTTCATTACACCAGATCTGTTGTATCGAATTAAAAAAAAAAAAAAAAAAAACATAGAGCAGCAACGTTTGTGACTGCTGTAATAACACTTTCTTTCTCCCGGTGCAGATCAGTCTGCGGCAGCAGCAGCAGCAGCTGCAGCAGGGTTTGGAAAAAGGGAGCGACAGAACATTGACCCTGGAAAGCACTAAAGCATCACCGTACCCACCTAAAAGGAGTCTGGGTAGTAGCATGAAATCAGTTTGTTTTTGAGTTGACAAGGTGTGATTTGATCTATAATTTTCCTACTGAACTGTAGATATCCTATTGTAATGTTGTTTATACTTGCGTTTTATAAGGCTATTTGTGAAACACTTCGCTATTCTGAATATATACATGAAATATTATTGATTTTTTTTTTTTTTTTTTTATCAGAACTGAAGTCATTTGTTTAATAGGTTGGAATAATTAACATTATTCTTTTTTTTCCAGAAACTATACCTATGTGATTGTCTCTCTGCAAATATGTAACAATTTGACACTTTGTTACTTGTAGGGTTACATGAAGCCATTCCCCAATATGACTAAGACTACATATGCTCATTCCAGCAGTGAATGATTATATACGTAGGTACATTGAATCATAGAATTTACAATGTGAATGTTGATTGATTTATGAAGATTTCTTCAGTACCATCGATGTTATAGAACTGTCCCATATGTGTAACTGTTCAAAAGTGGTTGTTGAAATCCAAAATTTTGGGAAATGAATTTTGATGGTATCATACCAAAAACATGATTGTGATTATTGATAATTTATTTATAACCTGCTGTTTTGATAGTTGCATTGACTAAGTGTAAATCATTGTCTTTAGTAATGCTGTTCTTTCTATGTTGTTAGTGTAATCCCAATATATTGTAGCTATTGACATTGTATGTTTGTATCAGACACAATACACAATGCACAATACATACACGACCTTTTTTTCCCCATGATGATGGACCTAATCTCATTAAACACAACACTTGTACTTGACCACAATTGATTTGATCACTCATTCTGATATTCATACTCATCTTGCTGCATCCTGTACGACCGCCCACACTTTAGCCCCAACAAACAGTGTCTAAGTTACAGCACTAAAAACTTGTAGGCAGCAGTGATGACCATCTTCCTCTCCATCCTCAACTACCTGATAACTGATGGAGTTGTAGAACTGGAACAATCAAATTCTTCTCAGACAGCAGAAAGGGGAAGAGTGTCGCTCCACAGACGATCAGTCGTCGTCTAGTTTTGCTCAGTCCAGAGCAACAGGATCCACACCTCAGTATATTTTGTGTGTTACTATTTTAAAAAGGTAGATTTATCCTCAAATCAAGCCACTGTTTTAACTGAATACCCATTAAGATTTCCTTAGTATAGTGAATATCAGTCGGATGAAGGGCTTCAAAATGTGTGCAGATCAATATGACAAAAAGCTCAATTTTATCAGACAAGCTATTAAGTTAGAGGGAACAAAATCCTGATGGGCAAGAGTTGAAATGAGACATTAGCAGAATTGCACTTTGAAAGGTTTGCTGTAATTACTGGCAGTTGTATTTTCTTGGTTTTAGCCCCTTTTCTTGTTTTGCTGTAGGCAAAAGCACATGTGAGACTTTTTGTATTTGACTGGCTTAATAAATCTATTCTAAGTGTCTATTAGTATCTTACCCTCCTTATTCATGTTCATATTGTCCTTTTTTATTTTTGCAGAACATAAATGTCAGGAGGCCACTCATCTTCTGCATAATCTAATGTTCATTTTACACCCACAGTGTGACAGTTATGTCTCATGAAAGATGGTCTGCACAGCAGTAGTGTGTTTTTTCTTCATGATTTATTGCAAGTAATTAATATTCAGGCTGTAATGGTGAACAGGTCCTGTGATGTGAAGATGACATGAAGCTGTGGGACTACAGGGCAGCCAGAATGCACTAAAGAGCTGACCTCAGCCCCAGACTCTGAAGAGGCACCACAGCGTTACTGTTTTCAAGCCTCCTCTTCATTCAGCATGACATCTTCATGTATCAGAATCTGTTATCATTACTTTCTTTTTACACTCCGTCAGTCTACTTATCTTTTACATTTTCTTACAGCTACTTCATTAGACGGACAATTCTCTGACTCAGATCTAATTAAAAACATCCTGTGTGTACTGTTGGAGCAGGTATTTATGAATGTCAGCTCGGACCGCAGAAATGTTGACGGTCGGGTGCCACCTCATCACAGGCTTCCCGTCTGGCCCCACCAGAAACTTCTCAAAGTTCCACTTAATGTCGTTGACTTTCAGAGGCTCCCAGAACAACCTGTCGGAAGTGTTACCGAAGCTGTCTCCAGCTGCGGGGCAGGAGTTCTGTGTGATAAAAAAACACATGACTATAATGACTGAAAATAATTTATTTTTGGTTTGTTTTTTTCTTTTTCAGATGGCCAACCAAAAGTTAATTCCAAACAATGACCAAACCACAGCACCTGCCGCTTGTCTTGTCTGTGTGGTCGTATGTCATTTGTGTGTGCTGTGAATAACTTTGGCTTGTACATCTATTTTGATTTGTAAATTAAGCATTTACATGAAGGGAACAAGATTCGCTGTTCATCCTAGAGATGTCTCTTAGCTATTTAAAAGCTGTTTATATTTAGAGATGCATCATACTGGGTTTAGCTGTTTGTTCCTGAGAAGGGTGTGAATGTTTATTCGCTCTTCAACGAATCATTTATCAGGGAGCAGTACACAGTAGTGTCATTTAAGATTAAGTATGCACATTTGTGAAATCTGAAAACAGCACCCAACGGAAGGTGACAAATATTGGAAAAAGTGAAACTGATATTTCACTTAGGACTCTGGAGAATGTTATTAGTAAAACACTGCGGTTTAAACCACATTAAAAACATATATGGTGTGAATTTACATGTTTAAAATCACGCTGCGCTAGCGGACAACAACTTACCTTGAGGAATGTGAAAACCTCTTGCTCGTCTTTTCCGATTCACATCACCTTTCTCAAACAACAGGAAGTTTGGAACAAATCCATTGCCTGGCCTGACATGCCTGGAATCCAGAGAGAGGGCAGCTTATCAGTGGACGTGCCTCTGAGCACTTAGTGGTTTGGCAACTGCTGTGAGCTGAGCAAAACCACACACAGTATTATAGAGGCTTTGCTATGGATATAAGATGACTGGTGGAACCTGAGACATACGTTCAGTGATTGTGAGAGGCCACCAGGAGAAACTAATCTTAATGCCAAAGGATGTTTTCTCTGACTAAATGAAGCTTTGCTGATTGACACAGGATTTAGCAATATTGAAAATTCTTCTGTGGATTCACCTATGAGGGCTCTTATGTTACCACACAATACAATACTTACTGTCTTGTGGGAAGCTTGTGACTGACATTAGGGGGATTTTCCTGTTTTTGCATCTTGCATAGACTTCCAGCAGAAGACACTTTCAAGTCCCAAAACAATTGATGTTTGTTTCAGTGATTAGCAGCTTTTTGGGAACTTTAAATTTCCCAAGTAGAAATAACTGGCAGCAGTTGTACATATACACAGCGGTTCTGGCCTGACTGTTATCCTTTAACTGGTTGTTTTGCAGTGTTTTCAGTGTAGCTGACCTAAGATTGACTGGCACTGAAGAGAAAAGATGTCTCACTTTAAACCTGGCAGGATTTCATGTCTTTCCCCTGGTTCCTGTTTCCCAAATTGGTTGCAGGGAAATCCAAGGATGGTGAGTCCATATTCATTCATCTCCTCATGTAGTGCATTCAGTTCTGAGAATAGAAGAAATAACATTTTTTTAAAAATGAAGATCAACCATTTTCCCCTGAACAAGAGAAATGTTGGTGATTCCATTTCTTACCTACATACTGATAGGTGAGTCCTCAGTATGTAGCCACATTGACAAAGAGGACACTTTTGCCTGCGTATTCGCTGAAGTTGACAGTGCGACTCCCATTCAAGGTCTTTGCGTGGTATTTATAAATGGTGCCATCTGTGGATGAGTCACACTTCTGGAGGTACAGACAGAGGTCAGAGACGGTTACACTTGTTTTATGTGGCCGACAGCCAACACAGTCACTCAGTGTTTCTTTGGTGTAGTATTTTTTTTTTCATAAAAAATGCCTTTCTAAACTGATTTGTGCAAAACAAAGAACTACTTTATCCCACAGGACATTATTGTGTCTATTATTTGCTTTCAGATTTGTGTCTACAACACAGATGTTCTATGCAGCGGTCAAAGGCCCCAACATGAATCTGACCACTCGTCACTCACACGTTTGTGCAATGGTGTGTTTGTAACACTCCAGTCACCAACTCCTGTGAATGATTGGTTTTTAACTGAGCCATTTCTAGTAAATCAAAAACATTACTGCTTAATAAATATTGTTGGGTTTAAGTGCTCCCATGTTTTTATGTCTGAGTAAGTAATGAATAACAAAATAACGCTGGTTGTTTAATTAAATGCCAAATAATTAGTTAATTAATGAGTTAGTCACAAAATTAATTGTCAACTTGTTGGATTGTTGATTAATAGTTTGAGACATTTCTTCTTTTGTCTCACATGATGGCAAATAGCAACAGGTTTGTCTGACAGTTGGGCAAAACAACACAACGTGTTATTTTACAAGAAAACAAACTACAGACAACATCAATACTGATGATTATTCAGTCCAATATGAGGCACAACATATTTAAATGCTACAAAAAATACTGTCTAGTTTTACCTGAACTTTAATGTCTATGTTGACAAGATCCTGAAATAAACTATTTATCTCCTCTGTCGAAGGTTTGTCCTGTTTCCAATGCAAACAATGGAAGGGTATTTACCCAATGCATCTCAAAGCTTCAACCAAATAAGGCACATAAGAGGCCAGCTGCAATGCTTTCACCTTTCTTATGCAAACCTATGTACAGTAGGTTAAACAACAGACATGTGTCCAACTACAAAACATGAGCCCAGTGTCAACAAAGCAGGAGAACATTGCACTTTGTCACATTGTCAAATCATAACACTCAGCTCAGGTCGGTTCTCTTCATTTGTAACCACTGCAATGAAATTATAACAATGATCTTAAACAATCTTAAACTCACATAAGTGAGTCTGAGTTTGTGTACAAGAGGTGGAAAAGAGATGCTACAGAATTCTCCAACACATGCGTCTTTACTGGAGCGACTGATGTGTAAATTGTAGGTTAGTCTTTCTTTAACCATCCACAAACTACTAACTAGTGGTACTTGTTGGAGTGTTTGTAAAACTTATATTTAAACATTACAGATTTCAATATATTATTTTGTGTACATAATCTACACCAAAGAAAAACAAAGTATACGTCAGTTGTGACAGATCTATAATAAACGCTGAGGTAAACAGGGAAACAGCATCATAGCAGTGACCAGATTTCCAGGCGCTCATTTATTTTAACTGTCAGGAGGAAAATTCTCGAAAATCCTGACAACATATCAAACACGGACAAAGTGCATCCGAGGAAAGGAGGCTCTGGTATTGCTTATTAACATAATTTACCAACTACGCACACACACACCTTGACAATGGTTTTGTTGCTTCATCGACAGGAAAACCCACATTGTTTAACTTTCATTCTACTGTTTTATTTTTAGCGTCTCAGTTAAATTATTATTCAAAAACAGACACCATCGCCACCACATCTAAAACGAATATCACATACTCGCGCTGCTGCTCAATTAAGCTCAACTCAGCGCAGGTGTGAACGGCGCGTTATTGTAAAAACGCAGTGACGTCACATGCGCTCTGTTTTTATTTTACGTGTCTTCACTGTCAATGAGCCGTGTGTGGATATCAACAAGTACCTGCTTGAACGCGGCTCCGGCGGCGCAGGGACGCAGCAAACCGAGCAGCAGCAGCGGTACAAGAGGCCACATCATGCCTTCCATCTCTGACAGGGTGACCGCTCTGTGTACGAACGCCTGCTTCTCCCTCAGTATAAATAAACTCCTCTGGTAGGGGTGGGAGCGCCACAGCTGGCTCAAATGACGCCCTCTGATGACGTAACCTCATTTGACTTAAAACTGTGGGACAATACTAATTCTTAAGTAGAATAACACACCTTGAACTAAGTACTGAAACTACTCAACAAGACTAAATGAATGATTTGATGAATTGGTAAATGAATGAATATGTCAGTAAACACAATATTAACTAATATTAGACAGATGGAAAGCTGTATTTTCATTCTAGTATTGTAGCTTTCACACAATAATAATGAGAAGAGAGTATTTGGTAATGAGAATTGATATTACTGTCACGTAGTTATTATCCATTCATAAATATACTCTCATTTGTCACTGACTTTCCCAAATGAAGGCAATTTACCAAAAAAATAAAGCAAATCCAGTTGACTAGGTCTCTGCGTGTGCCTGTCACTCTGAGCGTGCCTAGTGCTTAACCTACTGTGAACATTCATAAACACCAATACACTATTCAGGAAAAAATATACTTTTAAACAGTAATATCATTTTTTGTGAGACAAGTTGAACTTAACCAAACTGTAATAAATACAAAAAGATTTGCATCCCTATTTTTTAGAGGGTAAATACTGTTGGTTTAATTTTTATTCATGGCTCATTTCACCTCTCTGGGATCAGCTGTTGCCATGGTGAGCTGGTACTTGGCCATATGCCCTGTGTGTGGCTGACAGGCCTCTTTCCAGAACTGTTATAGCACCTCATTGACTGTGTGTTTATTTTGAAGTTATTTGAAAGCTTTGGAATTTATGTCAGTAAATTCACTGAATTTATTCTCACATTATTCAAAGATATTTTGTCAATGCATGTGATTAGGTTCGATATGTATATTTTCATATAAGATCCACAGATGATGTAGTAGAAAGTATGTGATGAGGTAACTGGTAATAACCTGGAGATTGGTTCACATGCAACACCGCACACTGCAAACAGGAAAAATGGTCGAGTAAATGAAATGTCAAACGATGTGATGAGTCAACTATGAACTCGACTCATCACATCATGGAAAACAAATCCTCAAATTGAAAAGTATGACATTATGTTTAATCATAGGGCAACAATACAACAATAATTGCAATTTTCATCAAATACAGGTATTATATCACTGTGAACTGTCTTTTTATGGTTCAATTTTTATTTACTTTCAAATGAGTATCAAATCTGAGGGTAGTTATATTATATTATATTTCTTAAATATTTGATAATTTCTGAGTGCTGCTGTTGCTTTAAAATGGAGCTTTTTTGAATGATTATTTCACTCCTCGACTGAGCTCTCTCTCTAATTCTATAATAGAGGTGTCAAATACATATTTTTTGTGTCCAATTTCTTTATTAAAATGAACTCTGATAGTATACATTTTCTTGGTGTAGCTCTTTCTACAACCAATCCATTTCCTGTTGGTCCTGACCTGGATGTCTAATAGCTCGCTCACTCAGTGATTGGATACTAAAGCTAATCGTCAAAATACTATTAACCAAAGAGGCTCTACCATTAGGGACCTTGTCTTTAGGCACCTCAGGCCTGTTTGGGTCTGACTTGCCTCGTTGACTTGTAGTTTCAATATCAATCACAAGATGTCGACATTGAGCTGACTGTGTTTCCTTAGAAACCTTCCTTCCTTAGAGGTCAGGGAGACAGACTTTGTAAGAAATCAGTATGAATTGTGGTCAGTCAAAAAAAAAAAGTTTTTGTCTGTTGTCTTGAACTGACAATTACAAAGACCTTAGTTTTGCAGGTGACTGCTAGATATTGAAAGTTACAAGTTATCTTGGAAAAAGTTGCAGAAGCACTCATTCATTGCACATTTTTAACAATTCTACAGCCATAAAATCAAAATAAATCCAGCCGGCCTGTATTATTGTATATAAGGATTTATCAACTTAAGTACAGTACACTGTAAGTGTCCGGGTCCAGTGATATATCACGTAGAAGTATTTTCAGCATGACTGTAATGAAAATGCCTTAAAATGGATGAACGCCAAGGCCGAATAAAACCTGAAGGTGGCAGTAATGCATCATCGCAGACACCAACTGCTGTAAAACTCCAAAAGAAGAAGAAAAAGCGGAAACTGGAATCCAGCGGTGACATCAGTGCTAGCTGAGCCGTCAGTGAGCCGTCGGTCCCGGCTACGCTGGTCAGAGATGGCGTCCCTTTTGCAGCCAGATAGAGTTGTTTATCTGGTTCGCGGAGAGAAACGGATCAGAGCCCCTTTATCTCAACTTTATTTCTGTCGCTACTGTAGTGAGCTACGGTCTCTGGAATGTGTGTCTCACGAGGTGTGTTAATGTTTTTCCCATACAATATTGCGGCTATGACAAGCTAGCTGTTAGCTTCATTTAATCGGCAGCTACTTTGTTGTTAGCCACCTAGCTAGTATTTTTGGCAGGTAGGCGGGCATTAGACCAACCTTCTCGCGCGGTGTATGGATATCTTTCCTGTCAATCAATACCTTCTCCTTATCTCATTGGCTGGAAGCGCTGGGTTAACTTCCGCTAGTGTTAGCTTGACAAACAAGCTAATGTTGATTAGCTCTTGTTCTTTAAGTTTAAGGTAAAACGACGCGGTTTGCTCACATATGAAGACTGTCCGCGGTGTATGTGATCAATAAGAAACCTTTTTTTTTGTTTTTGGTTCATTCCAGTTAACGTCCTGGCTAACTAAATGTAGCTTGTTAACGTGGCCCACAGTTACAGACACCACACCCAGAGTGATACAGATTTTTTCTCTATGGCATTTTCACATTAATAGTTAGAGGTCTGTCTCTGTAAACACTTGAGAGATCATGTGAAACGCTATGAAAAACAAATCCTGTTTCTATTTATACTATTATAAATCAGTGCCTTAATAAATGCCAACCTTATGCAGTGATAATAATGATCCATTTACTTGGAAGTCATCACAACATTATAATAATCTAACATCTACAAAGCCTGTGTAAGATAAAGTTTAAGATGCGGATGCACAGTGTGGTTGACTCTGCCTCCCTGTCTCTGGTGATTAGGTGGACTCCCACTATTGTCCAAGCTGTCTGGAGAACATGCCATCTGCAGAGGCTAAGCTTAAAAAGAACAGGTGAGTCTGAGAAGCAGATAGAAAAAGCTACATATCTATTCAACATTATTTTAGATTACTTTGTGTCTGTCGCTTGTCCCTATGCCAGTTTATTCATGTCAGCGATGTAATTTATTCCTGATTATCTGTGTCTTATACTGTAGGTGTGCAAATTGTTTTGACTGCCCATGCTGCATGCACACACTGTCCACTCGGGCCACCAACATCCCAGCTCCTCTGCCTGATGATCCTACTAAGACGGCCATGAAGAAGGCCTACTATTTGGCCTGTGGTTTCTGTCGTTGGACCTCCAGGGATGTGGGGATGGCTGATAAATCAGTTGGTGGGTGCTGATATAATTTAAACCTATTGGCGTGGCAATAATTATTTCCAAACTTTAGCTTTATTTGTCCTAAACAAAAAAACATTAGCAATGACAAAATACAACCTTATGTTAAAGATCTATTTTGAGTCGAGAGTTGCTCATGAGTAAAGCTCTTTAAAAAAAAGCTACGTTGCTGTATTTGCATCTTAGAACTGTTTTAACTGTCTGCCATTTCTGTATGTGTGTGTTCACTGTAGCTAGCGGTGGATGGCAGGAACCAGAGAACCCTCACACTCAGAGGGTAAGTTGTCGCCTGCCTGTGGTCATTGAAATTCTCTTTAGTTGCTCACATGTTTCCTGATCATGCATTACTTGTTGTTGAATAGATGTGTTTTCAAATAAGCAACACCCACAGAGAGCAAGAACAAACTAAAACTGCCTCGGGCATACTGAACACTGAACCATGAATGTCCATTTCTCAATTTTATAAATTATTCAGTTGTTAAAGTAATTGTAAATTATAAGTTATAGCTGTTTACACATGTATATCTTGCATGTTGCGTAAGTAAAGTAAATGTTTGATAACTATGTGTTTTGTGGGGAGATTTAGATGTTTGGATTTTATAGTTCACTCCTCATTTCATTTTTTTCCCGTGTAGATCAACAAATTGATTGAGTATTACCAGCAGCTAGCTCACCGAGAGAAGCAAGAGAGAGATCGGAAGAAGTTGGCCAGGAGAAGACAGTGCATGCCTCTGGCATTCTCGGTACTCTGCTCTCTCTGAGCATCACATTTCAAAAGTCCACATCTTCTTTTTAAACTTTCTTTGAATTGTCTATCTGCTTTTGTCTCAGATTGCTAAGAATTGTTTAGGCCCCATTGTGAAATATAGATTAGCAGTTATTCAAGATTGAATATTACTATTCTAATAATCTTACAGATGATATGCTGACATTATGTGCGCACATGAACACGAGGATATTATGTGATCAATGTACCTTTAACCAAGACGGGAGGGACTTATAAGCCGAATCAACTTCTATTTCTCTTTTTTTTTGTTGGAGTGCAAGATTAACACCATGTCCATACTGTGGAAGGAGAGATATGAATGTGCAGTTTACGTGTGGAACAACATAAATATTTTCAAAAAAATTCCCACACTGAATTTTCAAGCAACAGCCGATGTATTGTGTTTTAAAACCGGGCAGAAAATGAAGCCACCCTGGTGTGGACATGGTCTTTCTGCTTCTTGAGCTTGTTGGCGCATATTTTACACCTTCTGCGTTCTGCTTACAAAAAAAAAAAAAAAAAGAAGATTCAATTATGCAAACCTGTCTTTTTCTTGTACCATTTTGACTCACTAAAGCTGTGATGTCCTGCTGTTGTTTTCCATCACTGATGCATTTCTGTTGCTGTTGCATGTCACCAAATGTCACTAATGTTTGCTAAATCGCTTTGATTTCACCTGGTTCTTTAATCTCTCTTTTTTTCTTCGCTTATGCATTCTGATATTTTGGTTTTTACCCCCCAGCAACACACTATTCATGTGGTGGTGAGTTGTATTTTTCACAACTTGGGTAGTTTCATCTTTACTGTAGCACTGTCTTCTCTTTATATCTGTTCCTGTCTTATCTGTTACTAAGTGAGCTCACAGATCACATGAATGTATCTGTGGCTAAATGAGACTGAGACTCACACAATAGGAGCCTTCATGTTGGTTAGAGGGAGAGAAGAAATAGAAAACTGGAGCAAAGATAAAAGAAATGTCTTACTAATGATTAGAATGGTGGTAGAACACATACTTCTGCCGAGGCAAAATAATCTTACTTATGTCTTGTTCTGGATTATCGTCTGAATTCTGGATTTACACCAGAATGTTTTTTTTTTTATTATTATTACATTTTTCATATTTTTACCTGAAGAGCTGTACATTATTTCCTGTGTCAATGTAAAAAAACAAATAGCCTTGATCTGAAATTTCCTTAATCCGTCCACACTGAAATTTGAGTTCTTTCCTGGTCCACATCCCTCCACCAAGTTTGGTGCAAATCAGTTCTGTACTTTTAGCTTAATCCTGCTGACACAAACAAACAAGTAAGCAAACAGACATAGGTGTAACCAAAACCTCCTTGGCACAGGTAATTAAATTCTTGACTCTCAGTTTGTCAGAGCTGGTTCTCTCCCACTATCCTGGGCTGAAAGGTTCCTGTTTGATGTCTCTTACCGCAAGATAAATGAAATTGTATTGTTTTTTTTGTTTTTATGTGAAATACCATTTCTTTTCATTTTTTTTGTTCATAAACTCCCTTTTGGGTCAAGACCTTTGAAATAGTTGTAGAGAAATAGTTTTAGATAGTTGTAGGTAATTTTATAAATTGTCCTCTTTAATTTTCAGCGGACAAAATGTCTAAACTTTTTTTTTTCCCCCTTCCACATTCACTCAGGAAAAATATGGCCTTGGAACCAGACTGCAGAGGCAGAGGTCTGGAGCTCCCGTGTCGAGCCTGGCAGGCCTTTCGTGAGTGGTCTTTTGTCATGTAATGGGAATTACCTCTGCTTTGACTCCACACGTTGAACTTTTTTTCTTTCTTGTAAAATTGTGCAAATTTATAATGTTGACTTGGATAAATTGATTCCTTACCTTCCAGCAGCCATTGTTTCATTAATTTCAGTGTGCCATGAAAATCAATTTGCAGAGCCTTGAAACTTGGCTCGAGACACGTTAGGTAATCCATCACAGCGAACAGTTCGTCACCCTTATTTTTTCTCAAAGTTACATCACTGCCTTGTTGTAATATGATTGTTAGCAGGGATCATTTTTTAAGCTCTTTGTTGGAATGTTTTCAATTTCCCTGCTTAACATTGGAAAATGTATAATTGCCTTTCTATTGACAGAAACGTGGTAGGACACGATGTAAACAGTAATGTAATGTTTTAAAACGTTGCCACTCAGTAGTCAAAAAGTTAAAAATATCAGATTTTGAAGCCATTAAGTCTTTACCCAAGTGCATAATAATACATGTTATGTTTGTTTAACGAAAGAATATATCTGAGCTGTGAACTGGATTACCTACCTCAAGTATGTTTCAAGTCAAGTCAGTGAAAATGAGTCAATGTGATATAAGTTTTCAGTTTATGTGAATTGCGGTCGTTATGAGAGATACAACAGATTGTTGACAGCAATGTTTGTGTAACTCCACTAGCCTTAAAGAGGGTGAGGACCAGAAAGAGATTACCATTGAACCTGCCCAGGCTCTTGATGAAGTGGAGCCCCTGCCTGAAGATTGTTATACAAGGCCCATCAGTTTACCAGAGGGTAAGATTTTTCTTCAGAACTTATTTAACAATAATGATTTTATTTCTCCCCAACTGCGGTTGAGTTGAGTCTGTATTTTGTCTCAGTGACCACGCTGCGCCAGCGGCTCCTGCAGCCAGACTTCCAGCCTGCGGGGGCGTCTCAGCTCCACCCGAGACACAAACACCTTCTGATGAAGCGCTCACTGCGCTGCAGGGTCCGTCCCATTTCAGGGTTTTATTACTCTCTATCAATAAAAGATTGTTGCTCTTAAGTGAAAATCATTTGCATAAGAATGTTTTGCCTTTTTTCATCCAACAGAAATGTGAGCACAATTTGAGCAAACCGGAGTTTAATCCAACTTCAATCAAGTTTAAAATTCAGCTGGTGGCTGTGTAAGTATTGGTCGTTTTAGATTCAGTCTAAAATGTATTTTCTTTATGTCATTAAACACATTTCTTCATTTAATTAAAAATCTAAATCAGCCTTAAGACTGATACAGTTTAATTAGATTAAGGTCTCAAAGTTTGAACTTTAATCACATGCAGAAAATTATATTTCAGATGGTGTGATTATGTTCTCAGTTTCTTGAATAGTTGTATTTGAACTAAAACCACCAAAACTGAATCACCAAATATAGCATTGGTTGAGTGTTTGACAGTGATCTCACTGTAATTTATAATATTCAGTCTTTTGCTTTTTCTTTGCCATGATACATTTGACTAATTCTATCTTGACTTGATATTTTTAGCTGTTGAAAAGATAAAGCTTCATTTTAATTTTTTTATAATCTGAATAATGTTGACTATAATTGCTGAGTGCTGCAAACGTATTTGAGTTTTACATTGTATTGATCGGCCTCCCACCTATTTTCCCTGCAGGAGTTACATCCCTGAAGTGAGAATTATGTCCATTCCAAATCTCCGTTACCTGAAGGTGAGTGTGTGGGCTGGTTGTGGTGTAGGGAATATATATCTCTTACTTGTTCTATTTCTTGGGTCTATGATCTTAACCCATTACTGCCAGTCTGTGGCACGCTCTTAAAACCAAGCATTTAACTTGTTTTTATCGTCCTATGGTGAAATTAACTTTGCAGCTCAGATGTAGGTCTGCTGCTTTACAGCCAAGATAAATAAGACTGAAGCAACTGTTTAACTAATGAGGCTTTATAGAAAAGAGGACAGTTAAAAGCTACATAAGTAATTAGTGATTAAAAGAAATATTAGATGATCACATCAGGACCACGGTGATGAATGTTCATTTACACTAAGTGCAGAAATTAATATCACAGTGCATCCCAGTGAGTAAAACAGCTTTATTTTATGAACGGGATTTGAAACTATCATATGAGAGGAATCGTATCTCTCAGTGCTCATTATGAGCAACATCATGATCCCAAGAGATTGATGCAAATGTAATCTGGAAAGTCAAGAAGCATTTAGCCTCCATAATAACCAGTTGTCATAAAATGCTGCTTCGCTTTCCTCAGCAAAAATCCCAAGACATATTATATTGAGCTATTAAGACTGTCCCGTCTTAGTTTACAAAACAATACCGTAGTGTTACTCTTTGCGCTGCATAAACCTATTCAGTGAGCTCAGCTGGCTTCAAAAGGGTTAAACTTCTTATTTCCCTTTAGGAGAGCCAAGTGCTGCTGACTCTGACCAACCCAGTGGAGAACATCACCCACGTCACATTGGCTGCTTGTGAGAATGAAGATCCTGATGACATCAACAGCACTGCCCAGGTATCAGTCTATAGTTTCTATAAGATGTTGTGGCTGTGAGTGTGAGCTTTGTTTGAAGTAAGTGTTGATGGCCGTACGTCAATAAATGTGGCTTGAACTGCTGGAAATTACACATTTTCCTTCTTATTGAATAATAAAGGAACCGGCACAGTGACAGACCGTGGCTGTTGTTTTCACCGCCTGCCTCTTCTTAAATATTGCATGTTATATCTATTCAGCAAGCTTCACGGTGGGCAGAGTGGCCAGCTCCTTCATGCTGACAGTTACTCATGAAATAGTTAGCCCTCGCATCATCTCATATGCAAAGCAGTTGGGTCCCATTTTTACCTCCATCTGTCAACTGTCACACACAGCTAAGAGTGCCGTGTTCCTGTGGAAAAATTGATGCCGAGCTGCCTGTTGCCAGCAGCTGCTGAGAGGCCCTCACTGACTACAGGCTGTTTGTCTTGGCCTCTTTCATGATGACATTATGGGCCAGTTTAGGTAGGAAAGAGCTCCTGGCCAAAACAGAGCATCTTCATGACCCATTTCCATTCACATTATGGCCAAACACAGTGTGCAGTCAAGTTATTCTACTTCATCTGAAATTCAAACCCCTGGAGGTCGGTGTGAAACACATTGAGTCATTCTTTGTTTATTTCACTGACCAGTTCCTTTGAAGTCTGGGTTCGCTCACCTCTTACCTGTTTTTTATTTATTTAATCTGTACATTCTGTATGTTTGTTAATAACTGTGTGGATACACCGGGTTTCTAGTACATGTGACTCAAATCACTTTTCTTCCTGACAGATATGATTGTTGACTCAGCAGTGCAAGCAAATAAATCAATTTCAATCTTGGTCACGTTATGATTAACATGATACTCATCCAAGCCTTTGAATGTAGTGAAAATGTTTGTCAGAATCAGTGGCATGGTAATTGTCTGCAATAAATTCTGTGTAACAGTTAAAATGAGATCTTCAGATCTTCAGAGAGACCCAGTCCACTTCCAAGGACCCCACCATGTTGCTCCAACATGTTTTTACAGTAGCCCAGAATGGACAGACCAAACACGGTCCCTTTGACTTTTTATTTTACCTGAAGGTTTCTGTACGTTCTCATAAACACTTGACATGAGGGGCAAGGTGTGCTCAGTTGGTTGCTGTCTGTAATTTCACCACTAGATGGCACTAAATTCATTTTTTTAGGTCTGTGCTTAATCAGATACAGCTATGCAGATGGACAGAAGACATGTTAATAACTACTTATTATTTGGCCTTTGTCTTGAAGGCACATTTGAAATCTTACGTTTTACTTGAAAATCTCAGAATGTTAGAAATGTATTTTTGTTTTATTTTTTATTTAGGTTTTAGTTCCCAGCAAGGAACTGGTTCTGGCTGGAAAAGATGCTGCTGCAGAGTATGATGAACTGGCTGAACCTCAGGACTTCCAGGATGATCCAGAGTAAGTTCGTATACACACACACACGCACGCGCAATCAATTGTGTGATGTAATTCGTAACCTTATCTCCTGTTCTCTCCACAGTATTGTTGCATTCAGGAAATCCAACAAGATTGGTTTCTTCATCAAAGTGATCCCTCAGAAAGAAGAGGATGCGGATGTCACTGTTTCATTTAAGATCAGACATGACTTCCGCAACTTAGCAGCTCCCATCAGGCCGAGCGAGGAGGCGGGCGACAACACTGCTGAGGCCATTTGGCTCACGCACCATGTAGAGATGAGGCTGGGACCTCTCGCTCCCTGAACATGAATATACCCCCTTCACTCTTAAACAGTCCCAGAGTCCTAGTGTTGGGTTCTTTGAACTAATTTCTTTCAACTATGGGATTTATTTAATTTAAAAAATGATTTCTGATTCTGCTTATGGATGTGTAAGAGATCTACTTGATATACAACTGTCTCAGAGTTTGTTTTTCTTTTTGCTTTGACTCAAACTGCATCATCAGATAGTTTGTGGAATATACAGTGGTTTAATCACAGCTCCCTGAGCTACGCTTGTAAAACTACATGAAACCATGGCCGACTGCATCGAGTTTAACTTGGTTTCATAATATTTTATTTTCTTTCAGCCTTGCTAAATGCCCAGAATATGACAGTATCCTGTATTTTACTGCATTACCATCCGCCTCAGCTGAAATACTGTACCATCTATCAGCAAAAAGCCGTTTAGTGAGGTTATTTACAGGCAGCAAACACTTATCTATATTGTACATCTAATGAAGTTGTGCTGGATTGAGAATAAGGATTTATCACAGTTGCATAAAGTGTTTTCTTAACTGGCAAAACATCTATAAGCTCCCAGCCTCTGTCTCCACTTATAAAATACATTTAGTCTTATTAAATGTGTTAGTGGTTTATATTTAAACATGGATAAGTGGTTAAACATTAATATAACAATAAGACTATAGAAATGGTAGAAAATAACCAAGTGGAGTCTCTGAGCAGAATCAGAAACCATAACTGAGAACAATCTGAACAATGCCCCGCTGTGCAGCACACGCTCTTCTGGCTTCTAGCTTGTGGACAATAGTATCGTATTAACATGCATGCTTCAACTATATTAAATATCACAGTCATTAGACAATGTCATCACACTTACTGATCCTGTACTGTTTTCTTATCAAAAAGGTTCTTGGGTCAAAGGTGAAACCAGCCCGAAATTTTACTATTGTCTGAAGTTGCACAGTAGCTGTAATTGGCACTAAGGAGAAGATGTGTCGGACGCTCTGTAAATTACATGAAGTGTTATCAGTTTAATGTGTTGAGACACTAAGTTTTTTTCTGATTTAAAAACGTATCTTTTTTGGATTGTAGACTTCACTGACCAACCTGTCAGTGTGTATCATTAGTTGCTGTCAGTTTTGGTCTCCTGTGTGTAAACTTAGTAAAAACAACTTACAACACAGTTAATCTTCTGTACTGGCTAATAAAATGATGTAAAACTGTAACAAACCCTGCGATTATTTTGTATCTATAGCTGACTTGAGGTGAGTGTTACTGTTTTTCATGAATTCTTTGATTTGTCCAGTTGTGGTTGTGTTGTGCCATGTTCGCTATCACCACAGGGTGGCACCACATGCAAACACTTTTTAGATAGTTCCAAAGAAGACAACTTAAGGTTGATATAAGAGCACACAGGGACATGTGATCTTAAATTACTATAGGAGATGAAACAGTACATGTGATGATAGTAATGTGTTGGAATAAAGTGCAAAGAGCTCTGATCCACACAGAACTATAATGGAACAGAAATCCAAACAAAGCCGGATGCTATTTTCACAATGAGTCATGATGATAAAATGTCTGTAAACATGAGTACAAAGTAATGGAATTTGAGTATCTGACAGATAACCATTTTGTATTCAACACATATCAGCTCTGTCCGTTGATGTTTCGCACACATGAGGGAACAATTTCAGAAAAGGCATATCAGATATGTTTGATGCAGGTCTGTTTCAGCTCTCCAATGAGGCCCGTCTGCTGTGTATCTGCTGTGTAAACAGATCCACTCCATCTGGGTAATAAAGCCATGATTTTCTTTTATCTTCTGTAGATATAAACCACACAGAAGAGTGGTCTGTGTGAGAGCCATAAATCAGCCCTGGAGATGAGGTAATAAAGCACACATGGGGTGAGTCTGTACCATTGAAACAGTCCAGACTCTCACTGCACAGCTGATGATAGCAGTAGCTGACTTACAGTGGTATGTCGTATATGTACTTAGAGTGGATGATTGCAGTCCTTCTGGGAATATCACATTTTATTAAAAATTAACATCTGCTCTTCTGATCTTGTATACAAAGTCACGGCTATAAGGTAATTTCGAGTGCTAGAGAAGACTGATTGAAAATGACTTACTGTCATATTGCATATGGAGATTTATGCAACCTTATAACCAACTCATGAGCAGACCTTGAACAATCCCCCAAAACACTGTCTGGAAGAGAAATTGTGAATTCCTCAGGCCAGGATAATATTTTCCTGGATCACGACTGAAATTATTTAATGCTCAGCATCAGCTCATTTTTATTTGTAGAACCTCATACAGTAAACAGCTCAGAAATCTGACCTGTGACTATGTTATGGGGGATTAGAAATTAATGTCAGGGTTTTCCAGCAGTGTCAATAAGTAGGTTGCTAAAGGATTTCATTTCATGTTTCTCCATCCCTCTTCCTCTGTTTTTCTCTTTTGAAGACTAACATCTTTATTTATAAAGACAGAGCTGGCTAGCCATGACCAGATGAAAAATTCCTTACTGAATTACAAGTTTGACTGCACCCAGGACCTTTCCACAATTACGTCATGGCCCAACCACCAGTACGTCGCCCACAGAAGATGACAGCAGCAGGGAAAAGATGAGAAAAGCTGCACCTCAAGAGAGGCTATAAATTCCCATCTTCTAATAAAAAGATGGGGTTATACAGTAGAGGCCAGAATCACTGTATTCTCATGAGTCTACAGTGCAGTGTGTACTGTACATGGAGGAGGAGAAAGGTGTGGACAGATGTTGCCAAAATAATCCTCAGAGGATCTGCTCCTGGCTCACAATGGTCTGGACACATCCTGTTTCTGGTCAAAAAAACAGCCAGTGAGTCTTTTCATTCACATCCTTTTTTTAGATAGAGCATCAGGCCTGGAGGTGCCCCTGAATGATTGATCACCTTGTTCATTTTCTGCTCACCGGACCATCATCTGGTTAATTAGAGGTAATTGATGGTGTCTGTCTAGATGAATAACAGTAGATATGTGTGCTTCCAAACCTGTGAAACCTTAGCTCTTCACAGGGAGAAAAAACACCTCTCTACCGGTGCTCTTTTGTCATTTTCTTTCCATCTCCTTCCATTTCCTCTCGCTTTCACTCTGTCTGCATTCAGATGGCTGTAGGTAGGTTGGAATGTTGACTTTGGACGATGGGTTGAAAAAGATCGCTCTGAGAAAGCAGCTGACCCTCAACGCCCCCTCTGAGCCCCTGTCCACCTTAACTAACAGAGACGCAGACTACGGGCCCACTGTGTGCTTTCATTTACAGTTTTCTCAGTTGCTCACCAGGTATATTACGTGTGTAAGGGCACATGTATGTCAGCACTTCTAGCTAAGGCCGGTGTTACAAACCGAGGCCTCTGGGAAATCGACAGAGCCATTACATGGCTGAAACTCTGTTTTTTGCTCAATAACTTCCCACTCAATGAAAGAAACAGAGTAGAAATGAAACCAAATAACCGGGGCTTGTCTTATTAGGTGAGGGAATAAAATCCATAATACACAGATGTGAAGAGGAGACTGAATCAGTACTCACCAGACACACCAGGGACAAATAATAAAGTCAATCTATAGTCCAGCAAAGTACTGTGCACTAAAATAATAGATTTAAGAGTTGGTTAGACAAACTATTAGATATATCTGTGAAGTCCCAAAAATACATTTGAAGATATAACACACTGACAGATGACAGGTGAAAAAAAATATTTAAGTTTCCCCAAAGAATGGACCACTGTGAACCATACAGAGAGTAACAATGACCTTTTTCATGTTCTTGGTGAGCTTTTGATGAGAAAATCAGTTCCACACTTTATGAAACTGGAGCCAGCAGGTGGTTAGCTTATCTTAGCTTTGCACAAGGAGTCCATGATAGTTAGTTGGGCTCTGTTCAGTTACACTTGACAATGATTTCTGAAGAAGCATACAGGGTGCATAAGATTCTCATTAAGATTTTATATCTGAATTATGTGAGAAGCGCAAAAATAACAGCTCAATTTTTTGAGCAAATGTAATATAATTTGGTTTTTTTAATTTTTTATATTTTTTAGAATAGTTTTTAATAATTATTAAGAGTTTTGTCACCTATAAACAGAGCAAGGTTTGCTGTTTCTCTCTGTTTCCTTCCTTCTTTATGATTAGCTAAGCTCAGGCTTCATATATAGTGAACATAAACGAGAGTGATATTAAAATTTGCATATGATTGTTGGCCAGAAACTTCATAGCTTTCACCAGCATTTACAATGTGTGCTCTACCTCACATTAACTAAGCAGTAGTGAAGCTGCCAATGTGGAGTCATACCTTGGCCTGAACTTACTGCTGCTCAGACATCTGAACATTTTGCCCTAGAACGCAAATGACACAAAAATGTATTTACTTATCAGCAAAAAGAAGGAAGCTCAAATTCCCCTGATATTTACAGAGAAGCCAACTATCGCTGCACCTGCTACACTAGGATCTTAATTCAATAACACACAGGACAGGACAATACTTTATCCACCCAAACAAGGTTCATTAATTGCCAAAATGAATTACATGCCCCACAGAAATACAGCCACACGCCAGGAATAATGCCAATTCAATAAATAGAGGATTCCAATTAGGGCAACACTTGTAATAGAGGTAGTATTATTGTCTCACTATGGACGTTACAGCCACAGGCTCCTCAGGCGTCTATGCTCCAATAGGTGCAAGTGCAATAGCATCTGAGAATGTGTGAATTGATGTTGAGGACAGTGGGAGGTTGGTTTTCACTGTAGAGTTGTCCCAGGGCATGCGGCCAAACCCACTGAAGCCCAGCCCAACATAACCTACCACCACCAACACTGCAAATACTGTATATCAACATCCAGTACTTGCAGACAAATTCCCATCACCGAACAGCACAGTATTTCACCCAGGAGGAGCTAAGTTAAATCAATGCAGAGAATCAATGAGAATGTCATTAGATTTATAGTGTAGAGACATGAAATGTCAAACTCTAGATCTGGATTTGCAGTGGACTCTATCAGAGGCAAATTTCATAGGGTGATGAGACCCTAAAAATGATAAAGCACATTAAAAGTCTCCTGCAGATGGAACTTTGTATCCTGCAAAGTTGTGAAGTGAATGATTGATATATCATGTAGTGTTTGTGTTTTTACATTTTTATTAAAAACCTTTTCTTGCAAGATTGGGACTTCACACAAGATTGAATTGTTTTGTAATATAGTTTAAGTACACAGTTTAATTAATACTGATACAGAAAAGTGTGACATCTTTTATGACTAATTATTGGAGCTTTATACAAACATCCACCTCTTTAGACTGAACAGTGCTTCAAATACATGCACATATATTTTTGCTCTTGGATTGACTAATTTGTTACAAACCAGTTTCCCCCTGAGATCAATAAAATGTCTCTGATTATCATTCTGAAATTAGACGAATCCAAGATAAAAAATACTCATCTACTCATTTTAAGTGGGTTAACACATGAGCCTGTGAAATAGATGGTTGTTCCTTAAGAGGTTAATAAAAAGGCTGATAATTTAATTGACAAGCATGAGTTATGCAGCCTCTCACTGGTTTCAGTAAGAGGCTGCATAATTTTGTTGCTACTTGTAGTTAAACTGAAAATTTTACATCCATTTTTTTTCTGTCAGATCTGGGACCAAGCAAATACTGCTAACGCAGCCAGCCATTATATTAGATGTCTTAGGCAAATATGCTGTTGATGCAACATTATAAATAAGTGAGAATCTACTGTGGTATTGCTGCATTCATGTAAACTCAGAGGTTTTGGAAAAAGAAAAGAAAATCCATCTATTAATACGATTAGAAAGTGTTGACGCATTGTTCACCCCAGATCATGTAGTCAGCTTAGATCAGCTCCTTTTATTACGTTAAGTATTTGTGGCAGTTACGTACCAAGTGAACTCACGGCTCCTGTAAAATGAGTCGAATGGTTTGTGTTAGTGTTGATATTGGATTTTATTTTGATTAAATTACAGCCATTCTTCTCTCACTTTGTCGACACGTCTGTAGTGATTTCACCAAGTGGGAGATACCGTCAGTGTCAGACATTCACCATGTGTCTGGGCTGAGATGAATGGTTTCTCCCACGCAGCTGCTTGTAATTATGGTTTAAACAATATGACGTGAATGCAGTATTTAACTCTTGCAGAGTTTATGTGTGTATATTTGCTTTATTCATCTCTCTGTCGTTCCTTCTATGGTGGTTTTAAAATTTAACCTTTCACAGGTGCGTAGTAGGAACTAATGTCATTGACTTTACTGGATCTGTCAGCTGTGTTATAGTGTAAAAAACAGACAAAACCTGCAAATATTCAATTTAATTTTAGTTGTTTAACACCAAATCATAAAAAGTATTTATCTTAAAGCACTTTACTAATGTCATATAGTACTTTTTAATCTTTTTAACAGGAAGAAACCTCCAGCAGAACCAGTTATATAAGAAATATATCATTAATCATTTCACTATACATAGGATATAGAATAATTCTTACTTGCACAATGAATTCATTAACAACTGATGCAGCCATATAGGGTTAGATTGAGTTATAATGATGCGTTGATGATATTTATAGGTTCAAAGTGATCTGGATTTCCATCTGCACACCACTAACTTCAAACCTGTGTTCTTGCACTAATTTAATGAGAACATCATCTGTAAAAAAGAGTTTTATAAATGTTCAAGCTCAGCTGTGGAAACAGAGTCAGACTCAACATCCCACAGGGACTGTCGGCAGACAACAGAGCTAAATTACAAATGTATGTCATGCCCAAAGAATTTAAGACAGATTGTGCTTTGCTGCTCTTGCTAAAACAATAAAACATGAAACATATAATGAAGTTATAATGAGACAAGTTTCCATGATAGAGAAAGTCAAATGAAGAATTTCCATCACTTTTAATGAGGTTTTATAGAATCTTAACTTTAACTTGTGGTTTTGTGTGTTGCTCCTCAGGATCATAATAGAAATCTGTAAAATCCACCTTTCATGTACAACAAACAACTGCGTGTTTTACTCTCCAGCTCAGATGTTTGAACTGGATAACTTTTTTCTCTAAGGAGACCGACTTTTTCCAGGATAGATAAACTTCTCGTTCTTCTCCTATCTAAGAGACTGTATTAACTGAGCATTTTAAAAAAAGGCAAAACAGAGATATAAATGAAATGATCCCTGACAGGCTTGACAGCAGACTGGAGACTACTTTCACCAGTGTCTGAAGTAGAAATTTCCAAACATTTATTATTTACAGAAGGATGTCTGGTGTCTGGGGACTCTGGCTGCTGTTTATCTACAGACTGGACATGCCTAAGGAGTGTTTTGCTTTAAGGACATCCTCCGGGTTTGCCAGGCCTTGTTACTGGTTGATGTTCCTACTGGGAGGATCTGGGTAAACTGGGTTTGCTGGCTTTTGTCTAAACTATGTTGTTCTCTTTAATTTCCTGTTGATGGGGTTTGCAGATCTGATTCTCTGCCTACACAGGAAAGATAATCTTGCTGCCAGTCTTCTGACTTCGGTGGGGAAGAATTTTACTTCGGTGAGCTGCAATGACTTTATCTAAGATCCCCCTCTAAACCCACCCCCACCATCACCTTCGCTGCTGGAAGATGGGCCTCACTGGATTTTCACATCTGTTGTTTATAATTTCATAATTTAGCTTTGAGAAGACGTGGTGGGAGAGTGTGCATGTGGAAATGAGAAACAGAGTCAGTGTAGGTAGCAGTATATGGTGAATCTTTTTTTTTTAATCCCTTAAGTGAGATAATAATAGAAACCAATTCCTACATCTACTACTGAAATACATCTGTTTTCATCCAGTATGTCTGTCATTGTGTGAGCAGTGATGCTATAATATAATACAAAGTATCTGAGCTTGGTCTCAGGGTGGAAGAAGGTTAATGAAAAAGAGATGGGATAATGAGGATCAAGGATGGGGATGGACCGAATGGTCCTGAGGGAAGAAAATATGTCTTCAAAGCTGAAGAATGTTTTGTTCTGGGACCAATCTGAAGCATCTGTCACTCCTTTTCTGTGCAAGATTCTCTGATAATAGCTCAGCAACAAGGACTCCTCTTAGGATCTTACTTCTTCAGACACAGCACTTGAATTTACAGTCTTCAGTCTTACAGTCTTCTTTCCTTTTGTGTCAGCAGCTGTAAACCATCATTTGTGTTAATGGCATTCAGTGGGCAACATCCGATCTACGATAATGTCAGTATTAGCATGGCTGTAAAATGGAAAGTCATGACTCACTGCTAACTGCACACAGCAGCTACAGATAGAGGGGCACACTCCAGGTTGTACAGAAGTGAAACATCCCTGACATCTCTCCATCTGCCAGAGGATGGATGAGCTTGACCCTTGAGTACTTGACCTGTTTCACCCCGACACAAGAGCAACACATTCCGCTCTGGATCAACACCGCTCTGTCCATCCAGAGTAGGAAAACTCTTAGTTCTGTGAACGTTAAAAGCGGGACCACCTATGAGGTGTAATTTAACACAGATTAGATTCAGAATTTTCTGTTGCTGTTGAGATTTTTCCTTTAAAATCGAGAGTATGAGTGAAACAACATGTGGCCTTTAGCGTGGGTGGAAACCATTGGATTGCAATGACTTCATGTTTCTGGTGTAGCTTGCACAACACTGTGAGCAGGAACTTAGGCCGGCAAATGTCCAACATGATCTGGTATTAAGGGTCCCTTTTTTCCTTAGTTCCCTTAGTTCATAAATATTTTCATGCTGAGGGTTATCATAACATGACCTCATGCAAAGCTAAACAGAGCATTCCTTCTCCCATGCAAAAAAAAATCATCTATGTCTCACATTTTCCTCACTTAATCATAGCTTTTATTGACATCTTTACTCCTTTTCCTTATTTATTTTACTATCTTTATCCACTCCTCCTTTTCACTCCTCCTGGTCAAACTAGCCCCACATTAGAGGGGAGTAAAAGTAAGAGTAAAGTTGCTATAAGCTTGTGAGTTTGGCAGAGCAGGAGTTAAGTGAACCAGGTTTACTGCCAGAGGAGAAAACCTTTTGGGCATGTTTGCCAGCACGTAGCCTTTAAGTGGGTCATGAAACTGAAACCCAACAACTTTTTAGGGATTAAAACAGCTCACTGGAAACAGACAACTCCAGATTCAAACCAGAGAGTCAAACATCCCCTTAAACAGGACGCCCAAATCACCCAGACACCTCAGGGACTCCAGTGCTGAATTTATTAACCAGCACTTACACTGGCTTGGTCACCTGTGGGATGGAACAGGAGAAGGTGGTTTTCCAGAGTCAGCCTGAACAGGAACTTGGTACTGCTGGCTATTTATTTTCTCATTTTCTTATTCAGCACTGTAACCGGATAGGCCCACATGGCTGCTGCTGGCCAGATTGGCAGGCGTGTATTTCAAGCTGTTTATATTTGGGTGTGTCTCCAGGGATACTCTCATAACTTAGATGGCAATACGTGATGAATTTACAGATAACACTGCACTGTGAAAGATGTTACTCAAGGTAATTTTTCTATACATCTTTGTAATTACACAATTGGTTATTCACATTTGAGGACTTTTGAGGATTGAGGATTCAGAGTTTGAGCTCTCTCACTTTTTAGATCTTTCATAACAGTAATGTCTTTATATCCTGGATGTTTTCTACCTTGGACTAATGCATCCTGGCATTAGTTCCTCCCTAGTAAGAAAGAAAATACTGTGGCCTATTATATTCAGCTATAATTCCCTGTACTGTGACAATATGAATTTAGTTCTGCAGTTGAATAACCTGAGCTGAACTCATTTCTTCTTGGATACGTTCCCCGACATCTCAAACACATGGGTGTGCAAAAAGTGGTATTTTGTCACATGCTCTTTCTTCACTTGTTTTAATGACTTCTGTGGTGTTGCCTTCCATTACTAAAGGTTTATGAGGGGAAATATTGTAGAACCCAAACTGTCAGTTAACCCTGGCTGCAGCCAGTAATTAGACTTACCATTGGAAAGCACACATGATGGTTACTGACTCAGATTTAGGAAGCAGAGTGCTGGTTTGGATTAAATCCCAGATGAAGTGGTCCCATCTTTTCTTTGATTCTATAAACAATATTAACATTGTTGTGTTGAACTAATGTGGGTTTTCTGTCTTTTATCAACTTGATTGCTCACACTGTCTGCATATGGCAGGATTATTTCATTTTATTTTGTTTTTTTGAACTCATGACGATGCTTCTTTTATGAAAGAACAAAATTGCTATAATTGCTTTGTCAGCCAGAGTTAGATGAGGAAATCAATACCACTCCCGTGTCTGTGCTAAACACGAAGCTAGAGCCAGTAGTTTGCCTTGTATAAACACTGGGAGAAAGGGTGAGATGGCTGCTCTGACTCTTTCTGAAGGTAAAAGTCCACACATCACCAACTCCAAAGCCCCCTAATTAACACAATATATCTTCCTTGTTTATCCTGTGCACAGTCCTGAGTGTTAAGAACAACATTTTGTACAGCAAGAAAAACTGTGCACTGTGGTGTTTCTAATTAGTCTTTTGTATGAATTCAACAGATATTACGGTTTAATTGTAAGCTTGTGGATTTTACAACCCTCTGACAAAGCCATGCTACTTGTTTTCATTCCATTTATGCTAAGCTAACTAGCTACCAGTTGTAGCATCATGCTATGTGAACAGTAGTTCGTATTCTCAGCAAGAAAAAAATAAAGTACATTTCCCAAAATGTCAAACTGACCTTTAAACAACAAGGACAATTGAATTTTACGTTTCGTCTCTGCTTCCAAGAGAGATTTTTTTTTTCTTGGCTCTTGAACTTCTGATAAACTTATACCCCTCTTTAGGTGGCTTCTTCAAAATTAATTCTTCAATTATTTATGGTCGGCACAAAACACCAGGGTTATGAGACACCCTGGGCCCAGCCGAAAGTCTTGAAAACACAGGCCTCACATCATTCAAACCTTGCTCTGTTTCTCAGGAAATGTTTGGCAGAATGACTAGTGTGGGTTACTGTTTTTCTCAAATGGAGTCTGACCCAGCCACCAGTGTTACTCTGCTCTGAGCATGAAGAGAAGAGGAAGGGGAGGGGGAGGAAAGGGTGTTGTTGGTGATGCTAATATAGGGAAGCACAGTACCTTCCTATTCATGCTAGCTGGCAAACAGGTGGCCGGGAAATGACACACGGAAAGTGCTGCTATCACACCTAAGACGCACCTATTTCATTCTGCCAACCACCACATCCTCATGTGTTCCATCTCTCTGCACACACAGTCTATCATCCTACACACCCTCCGTCTATCCTGTCCAACTCTAATTATTGTGTCACACATTCATCCATCACACAAACTCACCCCTGAACACTGTCACATATAACCAACCTCTCCGTTCTAATAGGAGTGTATCTTGGCTCAGTGGTGCAGCTTTTAGTAAAATAACCATTTGGTACTGGAGCTCATGTATCTCAGATTGTACTGTAGTACAATAGAGGATACTGTTTTCACTCCTTCACCTTTTAATAGGTTCATGCTGTGCTGTGTCTCTCTTAGTTTACATTTACCCTTGATCAGAGCAAAGTGAAAGTGATTCAAAGAGTAGCTGGATGTGGATTTCACCGTGACAGTTCACCCTAACTCATTTTCTTGACTGGAAAAGTAAACAAAGAGACATTCATATGGCATCGCATACCGCTGACATCTGGTTGAGCATCATGTTAAATAAATCTTTTTATTATCAACTGCCACGACATAATCAAGACGCACTACCTGTCACTTCTCTTGTCTGCTTTGATGTCCTTCATATCATTAGTGGCATAATGGTTGCTATGACTTGTCTGATGGGAGAGATGTTACATTTTTTCCAGATTTTCCAATGGTTTACTTGATGGCAAAAGCGTAACAATCTCTCATGAGTGATCTGAGGGGAAAGTTGAGTCAAAAGACATGACATTCCTCATCAGGCCCTCCTGCTTCTACGGAGCATCGCAACAGAAACAAGGAGAGACAACATCAGGACTGATAAGACATTTGGCAGCCTGCCCTGTATACAGCTGAAAAGCACAGGGCTCGGAAATGCTTGGATCCAAATTCTGCCATATCAGTTCTGGAAATACCCATTAGGCTCTAGCTGTCTAAGATTATAGAGTGGGTTGGTTAGTTCCAACTTTTCAGAGACAGGAAGCAGACACCCAGGATTCATCAAGCTGTTGTTGAAAGGCAGATTTAGCACCATTCGTCCAGTTAGCCAGCCATCCCAGCCTGGACCTGCTCCATGCCCACTTTCTCCACACATCTGTAAAAGCTTAAAACTCAGTGGGCTGGATCGCAGAGACAGAGTTGGGCTTTGTCAGAGCTCAGATTTTCTGCCAGGACTAACCTAAATGGATTTGAGAGCGCCAGGGGAGGACCGAGTTCATCGCCCCCCAACCAGTAGGGCTACCGGTCCCTTCACTTCATCAGAGCACTGGTCTGCAGAGCAGCAGAAACTCAGGACTGCTCTCCATCCCAGGCGCTTTTCTCTGAGAGCACTGGAGAGTAAAGGCAGTGCAGTTAGTAGAGTTATGGGCATGAGAACACGACAAAAGACTAAACAAAGGCGGAGAGGGTGGTCGAAATAGACTACACAAATGCCTCTCTTCATTTGATGACTTTGGCTTTTCACCAGTAACAGCCCACTTTAGTATTTCTGTCCTTCTACCCCCTCCTCCTCCTCCTCCTTTTCTCTTTCTGTCACCTTCCCTCTCAGTTTTCCTTGTTTTCCATATCCAGGCCTTTTCACCCGTCTGACACATAATGGCATGTGTTTTGATTGGTGCAGCATAGGGAAGCGGGGTATTGTCTGGACAGGATCTGGGCTCAGATCAGCAGATAGATCGGATGGCGGTTTAGGGCAGTACTCAAACCACCAACGTCATCTTTGTTTTAGTTGGACATTGCAAACACTTAGCTAATCCTAGAAAAGAGCCAGACATGCAGGAAATGGGGACTTATGAAAACAAGCAAGCGGTCAGGCATTATTATTATGTCAAACTCATTCATTAGAAATATGCTACTATTGATTATCTGTCCAGATATTATCAGACATTTGTTTTCATTTTCAGTGCACTGAGATGAAATTTAGGTATTGGTAACTGAGGAATATAATATCAGATCTGAATAAGTTTGATTTGTTTTTGCTGCCTTTTGCATGTTGAATCGTTTTCCGTGCTGTTTCCCATATGTGGATACTTTATTGCTTTGAAGAGAGTCAAAGTTTTGAACTTAGCCTTTACCTTCTTTGTAGCTGTTGTCTGGGCAGACTGAACTGCTGATTTCATGCTTTATTATGGCCCACCTCGGTGTTATAACAGTCAGGAGTGGACAGGTCTGGCTCCTGCTCACTGTGAAAAAAGGGCTGACACTGAAAGGATGTAGACAACTGATTTATGTTTTCTGGTAAGAAAGCAGACAATTAATTCCTGGCGACAAGCTCACATTACAACATGCTTGGGTTATTGTGGCAGGGGTGCATGACCTGAAATAGCTGGTCTGTCAGTGCTATGAATCTGTTATGATATAGAGGGGTTGGTAGTCAATATGAAACAGGGCGTGAATGGTAATACATCCCATATGGTGTTCCACAGTCAGTGGAAGAAGTCAAAAATGTTTCTGACATCTGTCCAAATTTATTAAGTAAACTCTTGTATTAAGGGTGAACCGTGATTAATCTCAGACTTGTGTGAATCACTCGTATATGTTCATATTTAGATCACTGAGATCCAAGTCTCCTAATACAGCTACTGACATCATCTCTTTCACAAACATTTGACAAGACACCACAGTTTGCAAATTATTTGAAATTTTCACATTATCCATTTTCAGACAGCTCATGAATAATATTTCCTGTACGTTTCACTTTCCGACATGGTGTTTCACATCCTTTTTGACATTGTTAGGGAGAAAATTGAGAGAGAGGAAATGCTGAATCCTAAATTTCCACATCCACACCAACATCTTTGTGATGCTGTCCTTGGACACAGCGGTGCCTTGAGCTAAATGCTAACAACATGCTAACAAGCTCATATTTTACAGGCACAATCTTTACCATCTTCACTATCCTAGTTTAGCAGGTTACCATGCTAACAAAACACAAACTGTGCAGTTTGATGGTAAATTATTACAATTCATCTCATCAGGAGTCATAAATGTGTGCCAGGTTTAAAGACAATCCAATAGCTGTGCAGATGTTTCACTTCACCCCTCATGGTGGCGCTGTTGAGATAGCTCAACCTGGATGAAAGTGGTTGCCCAACTGACAGATTGTCATCCACTGAATTGTGATGAGGGCACACAAGGCAGGGAGGTACAGAGCTGAGCTGATGCTGTGTTATCTTCATATATTCCAGTCCTTCAGAATACATCTCACACTGTATCATGCACTGTACTTTTGTCACAATGACAAGCTGGCCAGAGGAAGAGTAACACAGGAATATGTGCCCAGTTTGTAAAATAACTTCCTCTACTTCAGGGGCGTACTCCACATTGCCTGGTGTTCTGTGGGATTCAAGGCCTCTGAGGCTTTCCACAGTCTGTCATTTCCTCCCTGGAATCTGTGGATCAGTTGTATCACTTCCTATTGTCCTTGCCATGCAATGGCCTACTTGGCTGCAGTTTGTCTTTGTCCTGCTTTTATGGCCCTATGGTTGTGCCACAGTCAGCACATGTCCACAACATTATTCTTTTCTTTTCTTTTTCCTCTCCGATTTAATTGTTGGAAAATTAAATTTTGAAATTAGAGTGTGATGGAACTGTCATCCATTTTAACATTATTCCCAGGCTTTGAACGGCGTTTGGCAGAGGACTTTATTGTGTGGCCAAAAGCAGACTGCACTTATCCAACAATCTTTCAAAAACCATAGCCATGTATGGTGTTGGTTAAACCATTAAAGAAACATTTAGATGCTCATTTGACAATAACATCAACTCTGAGTGATTAAGTCCTGGGGTGTGTCCACTAAAATTGGAACGTGTTAATGAGAACACTTGCTCTGACACTCTATTCCAGCACCCTAAACCTTCACTGTGAGACAGACACTGCTCTCTATTTTGAATGCTCAGTTTGGCTTCTGGTCAGATGAAAAAAAAAAATAAAAAAGTAAGAGGGGAAGAAGAAAGGGGGGAAAAAAAAGAACTTTTCCATCCAACTCCAAAGCAGCCCCTGGATCTGCATGTGGAAGTTTTAATAGGACTCAGATGTGCTCCTAATCAAAGGAATATGGCGGGAAATGTTAGTGAGCCCAAACAAGGAGAAACAAGACTACAGGAACTGTGATAAGACTCAAACGACAGTCACAAATTACACTTCTCCACTTTAGAGCCAAATAACAAATTCACTGAAGGCCCAAGGTTGATTTTACCTCCACTGTAAACACAGTCATATGGTGTTGTTAAATACCATTTATTAGGTGCTGTACATTGTAAGTAAAGAAAAAATAGCTTGTAAACGGGAACAGGCTGCAGAACTTTTTTAGTGGTTGCAATATAAACAATTAACAATGTATATAAATGTAACATAATACTTAAAGCAACTATAATCAGTGTTTTTATGATATAAATAGATTGGATTACTGTGTAGTATGAATCCTTCTAGCTGTGATGAATCAACCGGACAATATCACTACAGTTCTTTTCTAACATGTTTTTAGTGTCTTTTAGCTCATTGTTTTGTTTTTCAACCATGGCATCTCTTTTGATTCACTCTTCGTTGTAAAAGGCAGTTGTTTTAAATGAAAAACCTTAAAAGATTAACTGTATATGACATAAGCACCACCAAAGAGCTGACGGACAAAGATAGCATTGGAGACTAAAAATAGAGCTAAAAGAAGATGAGTTATTGGATTTCCATTCATGAGCTGACCAGAAACACAACTCCTAATGTTGCTGATACTGATGGATGAGCTACTGACAAACAAAAATGCCACATCCATGTAAAAGATGATGATATCTTAACCCTCCCACTCTCACCCCCCACCCCATGGCCAAAATGTTTTTATCGTGGGTAGAAGTGACTTGACTTGTTGGAATTGTTGCTCCGTGTAATAACATAAAATCTTCTAACATGAGCAAACATGTGACAAACTGGCTCTGAAAAGAAAAAAAAATCAGTTTTGAGCTTTGAGTTTTAATTGATTGATTAATTAACCAAAAAACATTTGCATGTATTGCTGCTGTTTTTCACCTGTCAGTATGTGCTATGATTTCAATACCATGACATTCTCTACCAAAGAAATTATTATTGCTGCTCAGCATGTTTCTGTGATGTGATGTTGCTGATGTAATTTACATTTTAATATCACAAAGTTGCGTGCTCTGTCCTGTGACAATGGCACTCTGCCTATCTAATCACCCACTGAAGTCTTTTTCCTGTTATCTTTCTCTGCTTCTCAGTCAACCTACTTACTATGCGCTATATCTGAGTGGCTGAGCATGCCCAGAGCACACTGACCACCAGCCAGTTGACGACATGTAAATGGAAGTGATGAGATCATGTGCTGATACACGTTCACAGAGGAGGAACAAACTCGGCTATTCGTCTTTGTCAAACCACAAGCTCCTTTCCCCTGCCTGTAGACTAAACAAACTTGCACACAGTCAGGCACACATTGTCTTCATGCACGCTTATGAGTGTGCACAATCAAATGTTGCCACACACACAGATATAGTTATTGGACTTGCACCACCATGTAAGACTTGAACATGTGTACAAACAGACATACATGCTGACAGACATTCACAAAATATGTTGCATGCCCCATGCCCACATTAAAGTGCAGTATATCTAATATGTCACTCATCTGTCAGTCTGGGGGGGGTCACTCTCTTCTGTGCTGACCTTTACTGATTGTATCCCCCTGATGCAGACAAACAAACCACAAAGCTCCAACCTTAAGTTCCATTACCATAAAATAACCATAGGTCATGCACAAAGAACTCATGGGAAAGCAACCTCTAACTGCTCAGACCTGGGCTTGATTATAAAAGAACATTTTCACTGCACTTTATTTTCTGAACCAAACTGGCTTGGTGCATAGAGAATACCTGTGGTTATAAAAGTACTAATAAAGTGGGTGGAGTAGGAAAAAAAAAACGAGAGAGTGAGTCAAAATAGTAAGAGAAGTAAAAGAAAGAAACTGTCACAAAAATAGGAGACTGTGTTCGGGAGCCTGTTGAAGCATGTTTTGTCTATTTACAACACACAGTCATTGCTGCTGTCTGGAATGCCTGCATTTGACTGGAAGAGCAATAATCAAAAGCCCTGCAGGCTATGGCATGAGAGGTTACAGGGATTCACAAGCTTGCATGAACTATATTTCTCCCTCGATCACACCAGAAAGCCAAATTCTTAAAAACAAGCTTGTGTGAGGTGTTTAAAAAAAGATCCTCCAGTGTCTGTTTCTATTTAACGTGCTGCATTTTTTAAAGCACGAAACAGTGGTATCATCCAGGTGGGTGGTGAGTAACAGTAGTGGATAAAAAGCTTTCTTGAGGCGTAGAAAGGTTTTCCATTACAAATTGTATCAGGTGTAACAACATGTTTTCTTAATTGGTCTTTTTCCCCCTCAAAACCATGTGCTAAGCAGATGGGATTAAAACCAAGCAGCATTCACAGGCAGGTCTAGATAAACAACTTGGATTGCCTAAAGTGTTCCCTCCTCTTTACAATAACAAATTAGTTCACTTTAAATTGGAAAGGACACTTCCTCTGCATGCTGTGTGAATAAATTGGGTATTGATTCTACAATGTCCTGCCTTGCTAAGTGCCTGTCAGGGGTCAGGTGCAGGAGCGGACATGATGGAGGATCTGGTATTTATGGGAAGAGACAATGATGTCAGAGCAGCACTGCCTTCTCCAGACATCCGGGTGAGGGTGTCTGTTGACGGTAAGGTGCAGCAGGCTGGATACACCCCAGGCTGAATTCACAGTTCTGGTAAAGGTGTGTGTGTTTGCACTGACAAGCACGTATCCATGTATGTGTTCACTCACAGAAACAGTGTAGAGTGAAGCTCCAACTAACTGGATCACCTGGCAAGAACCTCTTAAAAACTCACAATGGCAGAGTGAAAGAATGTATACCAACTTCAAAGAGTTAATGTTCCTCCACACTGTGTTTTTACAGACTGAATCACCCACCTGTGGTATTAAAGAATGTTTTCAGTCCTGTCTGGTATTTTGTTTCCCATGTGAACAATTTAAAGAGTTATGTGTCATTAACAGTCACAGTTGATGGAGTAGAACCAAGGAGGAGCTTCACTGACTTCCTTACTCTTAGTGTATTTGAGGAGAAGAAACAAGACTAAAAATCTGTCACCATGCAATTGGCCCAGTGAGGTTGTAATTCTCTCTGCTGAGCAAGAAACAGAACATTTGGAAGGATTAAAAATATGGAGACTGCACCAGTCTTACATCCTTCCCGCTAGTGGGACCAAAAATGTAAAGTTTGTTAGGTGTTTTAACGAAAATGTAACTATGATTTTTATCAGTTATCGGCCCCAAAGTCCAGCAGTAATTAAAATTAAGACAGGAATCACTAACCTACCCACGAATCTGATGCAGTCTTAATCTTTAAACTCTTTTGCAACAATAGTCAACAACATTATGAGCCAAACCGGACAACAATCATGATCTCAGTAACACAAATAAAACATGTAAATCATGAAATCTATCTCTCAGGAGCAATCACTGTTGCCGCATGTGTACATGTTCAATGAGCTGTGACAGAACTTTAGAGAGGACACTGAACACAGCAGAAGCTAATTCCTGTCAGCATGAGTCGACTGTAATATTGCCTCCCAAAACACTAAGGCATATAAAGCTGATTAGCTACTAATAAATCAGATTAGCCAGAGAGAGATTCTGTGACGTAATAATAGACAGTGAGCCAACAGTTACAAACAGAGATGATCACCATCATTTCAATATATCCCTCCCCTCTGCTGGGGATGTAACAGGCTGTCCAGCTTTGAAGGATACATCAGGCCCAGTCCAACTGGTGTGTTGTCATTCACTATGCTATAGCTTTTAACACTAATTTTCTCTGTCCATGACAGAGTTAATGTCAGTAAATTCATTAAAGCTGTACATGGTCATGACCTCAATACTGACTAATGACTAAAATCTGTCCAGTCAGTTCTCACAGTTTAATCTGGAAACCACCACAAAGAACATCATAGTCATACTGTGCTCTTGAAATCAAAGAAATGAACGAGGGTAATATGTAACCACACATCTTAACTTCATCCAAACACACATACCATTGCACTTACACACACACACACACATTACAAACCTCTAAGTGATGGCAAAGTTTCGACGGCTTGGCTACCCACCACTTCCACAATATGCTCCAGTATTCCTTTATTTTGTTGGAGTCAAATGAAAAAACCTGGGGATCTCACTCTCCATTTAAGACTGATGTTCACACAGATTCACTTTGCATGTGACCTCTCATGAATGTGTCAAAACTTTCCCTTACGTACAAGTGCGATCAAGTTGCCTGTAAATTTTACAGAGGAAATTCTTTCCTGAGACTGTCTGGGGTTTAACTTGGGGCTTTCTGAAAAACTTTTACTGGTACAAACCATTATTGGATAAGCCATTGTGGTGAAACAGACCAATCACTGCGAACCATAAAAAGAGTTACCAAGCTCCCACTGTTTGTGGGTAAGTCATGACACTTAAAAGGCTTTTGATAAAAAAAAATTGCTTGTTTACATCTACATGTTCTCATCTATGGAAAGCATCATGTCCAGTGTCTTCAATTAGCAAAAAACAAGAGTCTGTTTTCTGCAGCTTCTTCTGTCAGTGGTAGGTGAATTCATCACTTCCTGCTGAGCAGAACTAAACTCTATTTTCTCTTTAACGGAAAAGTCAGTATCTCTCTTACTATGCTGGGATCCATCATAGGCTGGTGATAGACCATTAAACCCATGGAGTGACAGTGATGAGTAGAGCATAATGTGGAGACTCTGCTTAAATGTGAACAGCAGGAACACCTATTAGAACGTGAATCACCGGTTTGGCAAACCATCTGATACAACCAGGCAAAGTGACACTGAGCTGCAGTTGTTGCTCTGATCATATTTCTCATCTGAAAAACAGCTTTTATGGCCTCAGCCAATGATTTTCATTCTTGTCTTGCTGGATCATGCTGCAATGAAATCATAACATCCTCATAGACTAGAACATGTTGTTGGGATCAGGCACTGCACTATTTGGTTTAAATCATCATCATTTGACATTTGAATGTTTTTCCAGCTGCATTGGAGTTCCACAGGGTTCTGTGTTAGGACCAATCCTAACTCTTCCCTTAGGCATCATCAGAATCTTGTTACACTATACCCAGCTTATTCTATGAAACCGGATGAAACTAACCAGGTCATCAAACTGGATCAAAAGACATAAAGACTGACTCAGAATTTCTTACTTTTAAACTCACCAAGTCATCATACTTGGCTCTGAACATCTAAGAACATCATTTTCAGATCACATAGCTAATCTGGATGGCATCACTTTGGCCTCCAGTTCTACTGTGAGGAATCTTGGAGTAATCTTTGATCAGGACATATCCTTTGTATCTCATATTAGACAAGTCTCTAGAACAGCTTTTTTCCACCTACGTAATATTGCAAAAATCAGAGGCATCCTGTCTAGAAAGGATGCTGAAAAGTTAATTCATGCATTTGTTACTTCGAGACTGGACTACTGTAACTCTCTACTATCAGGGTGTTCCAGTAACTCCATCAAAACCCTTCAGCTAATCCAGAATGCTGCAGCACGGGTATTGACAGGAAGTAGGGTCAGAGATCATATTTCTCCAGTATTGGCTGCTCTTCATTGGCTTCCGTAAAATCTAGAATAGAATTCAAAATCCTCCTGCTTGCCTATAAAACCCTTAATGATCAGGCTCCATCATATCTTAAGGAGCTTGTAGCTCCTTATTATCCTAATAGATCACTTGATCACAAACTGCTGGTTTACTTGTGGTTCCTAGAGTCTCTAAGACCAGAATGGGAGGTAGAGCCTTCAGCTATCAGGCTCCTCTCTTATGGAACCAGCTCCCAGCTTGGGTCCGGGAGGCAGACACAGTTTCTACCTTTAAGGTTAGACTAAAAACTTTCCTTTATGATAAAGCCTATAGTTAAGTATGGTCCAGGCAGGACACGGGCCTGCCTGAATCTGGTTCTGCTGGAGGTTTCTTCCTGTTAAAAGGAGTTTTTCTCTCCATTGTTGCCAAGCGCTTGCTCATTGTGGAAATGTTGGGTTTCTCTATGTAAAGTGCCTTGAGATAAATGTTTTTATGACCTGGCGCTATATAAATAAAATAAATTGAATTGAATTGAAGTGACACTGAGCTGCAGTTGTTGCTCTGATCATATTTCTGTCTGAAAAAGCTTTCTGAGCCGATCATGAATGAAATCACTCTCCACTATGGCCGACTATTAACATCATCATTTGACATGAATGTTTTTGCAGCTGCATTATTTGTACATTAACTCAGCGAATCTTGTTACACTAAGTTATTCCCAAGAGAGTGATCAAAAACTTCACCAGTGGCTTATTTTCGTTGAGAATGTGGAAAGAGGCTATGAAAAAAACTGAACCAACAAAGCCTCAAGTGTCTTGAGAATAAATATTTGTCTATAGGATGGAAAATGTATGAAGGTATGAGATATGAGGATGCATGTGACTGTAACTGCACAAATAAACCCTGAGACATGCGATGGGGATGAATTTCATCACATGTCACCACAGTATGTCTGGAATGAAATTAATTAAAAACTAGCCTGTGTGAAACCCAGTTTAATTAGATGGTGATGTGAGAATTTCCAGCCAGAAAGTACTTGCTTGTGCTATATAACTAGGCAGAGCCTGAACTTATGGAAGAAGTTGAGCTGGAAATAAGGTCATGAAAAAAAAGTGAATTTCTCTCTCTCTCTCTCTCTCTCTCTCACACACACACACACACACACACACACACACACACACACACACACACACACACACTGGGGCCTCTGATTTCCTGACATTTCACTACATTACACATTCACAATGACTGCAGCAGATATTTTTGGGATCATACTTTAATGTAATTTGCAGGAGGAAAGATGAATAAATATTTTGTCAGGAACCTTGCACTGTGTGACACAGATTAAGTCCTTAGCTTGCGTGGCAGTGAACAAGATCAGTGTTTGGCATTTTGTATTTGTCTCCTGGTAAATTTTGATTACATTTTGCAGAGCGTTGATCCAAACAAAGACAGAGTCTCTTGTCTGGAGAATAATTCCTGCCTTGTTCCTATCCCATCTGCAGAGAGGCCCAGCTACAAAGCTGAAAAGCATTTTAAATGGAAATGGGCTGAAACAAACAGAATCAGACAGGAATGTCACATCATTTGACCCATAAGCTTGGACATATGCTGATCTGACAGATCAAAATGCTCGTATGAAATCCTCCGTTTTAATCATCTTGCTGTTAAATCTCATTGGATAAATACATGCAGCGCCTGGCTGCAGCAGAGTGACGGGTTAAAGTAAGAAAAACTTGAACTCCCACCCATTTCCCTTAATTCTTTTGACACTTAACATGACAATAGAGCAAATAAGGAGTAAAAATGTTGCAAGGCATTCCACTGAATTAAGTAACGTCCTGTACAGATTAGACCCTGGACTACAGAGCTACTCACACCCAAATCACTGGTCTGTGACACAGACCTCTGGGATTTATTAAAATTTCTCACAGCAAACACTCATTCAACTTTTTACAAAAAGTGACGCACCTTTAACATGGTCTGTTTGGTGGTAAATTGTCCATAAATGGACACAAAAAATCAAAAGAACCGTTTGTTCTTCCACTAATAAACTCAGACTAAATCTAACTTTTTTTTTTTTTTGCAACATCCGGTGTTTGTTTGTTTTGGATGGTGCAACCGTGTGAACGCTGATGAGTGTGATTTTAAATGAGATAACTTTGGAAATTTATTACATTAAAACATTACAAATCAAAACCAGATGAGCTGGCAGTGAAGGAAACAGTGATTGTGTCCAGGGCGAGCCCCTCACATTCATTTGCAATTATTTCTTATTCCCTCCTGTCTGAGTAGCAGCGTTGCCAAGAACATACTACTAAAGGAGGCAACAGTGGAATAGCTGATTGTGTTGCTTTCTTTTTCTTTTTTTCTTTTGTTATGTGTAAATAGCAGTGTTGGCTCTGTGTATGTTTCAACATTACCCAGACAGACAGACCGACTGAGCCAGCTGATTGTGGTTTGGGCTCGGCCTCAGTCTGTGTATTAATGCACCGGGGGCTCCCAACATATGCTTATGGTGATACGGTTCCAAGTCTGGCACACAAACACACACACTTCATAAGTGAACACACACGTACATACACATACAAACAAACCAAGAAAAGGACTTCAGGATCCATTAGCAGCTCTGATGCCCTGCCCAGTCTGTAGAAGCAATTTAGACCACAAAACTATGCTGTAGTGGGAATAGTGCCATGGAGTATATTTAGCATATATATTGGATTCAGAAACTCTATGTGAGTTTCATAGTAGTACCAAGCACCAGGTTGGCATCCAGTCTGTTTGGACTTCAAATGTGAAATTAGTCATCTATTAAACAACGCTGTGGACCGATACTATAAATGACTTAGACTGACTCTTTCGAATGTGGCTGTACAGTAGTGTACATCATTAAACCACAAGTGAACACACCCTGATTCTACCAAGCTTTATTCATCACTGCTTCAGACCGCAACACCCTCTGAGGTAGTTTATGAGAAATACAGATGTCTGCTTGACTGAAAATAAACAGAGGCTGTGCAGAAACAGAACTCTGCCTTAACTGAATTAGTCCTGCACACATGTCCAGAAGGCTGGTAATCAACACAATTAGTATGGTGTTTTGCTCTCAAGCGCACCATGAGATGCGAGCATGCTTGAGTTGTGTCTCCTAATCACAGAGGAACATCTACCCATCAAACATCCACAAACTTGGTGAATAATCTCTCTCTCTTTCTGTGTATTTCTCTGTTTATACTGAGGTTGTGCCTTTGAACAGCTCCAGAGCTGTATCCTATTACATCCAGAGGGATGTGCTGAAGGATGGTATGGTGGGCAAGAAAGCAGACAGCAGCCCGTGTATGATTCCAATCAGTTCAAGCCTAAGCCATAGCAAATGCTCCTTAATAACTTCTGTAGATGGATCTGACTGAAGAGGGAATTCAGACCAGATCACTTAGGAAATTCCAAGATGCTTCTCTTTACGGCAAAAGTCCCTCTTCTGAAAGAATGTGCATTAACATTTCCCCTCAGTTCCCTGGTCTCCCACACACACAGCTGCCCTTCAGAGTCACGCCAAAAGAGCAGAGCCAAGCAGGCCGCTGGAGAGGCAGAGAGGAAAAGGAAGAAAGAAAGAGAGAAAGAAAGACATGGCGGCTAATGGCTGCTCCCCCAGCTGCATGGGGTCTTACACATATAAACATGTCAGGAGAGGTTGGGTCAAAGGAGAAAACACACAGGAATGGTGATGATGAGAGAGAGACTGAAGGAGAGACTAGCAAGAAGTAGCCTAAAGTGGGACTATAAAGAAAGATAAGGAAGAGGAAAATCAATCTGCTCTGACAGATGTGTAAGTAAACAGAGGTAGATGATAGAAGAATAGAGAGGGAGAGCAGAGGAGCAGGAAGAAGGGGATGTCGAAGGAGGAGGAGAGGCAGGGCTGAGGCGTTACTTAAAGGAGCCTAAAGGTGATGGATTGTCTGAGCGGCTTGGCAGGATCATCCATCAGGTGATGAAAGATGGTGAAAAGAATTCAGAAAAACATGTTACACCAAAATCCCAACCAAGAACAAATTCAGGTTTACAAAAGACACAGAAAGACTTTCTTCTTTATGCCTTCTACTGTGCTTGTGATTTTGGAAGTAGAGGTTTTTCTTTTGGTAAACTTTATTTGACCTGCTGTTTGAAAGAGTGGTGAACCACAAGCAGAATAATTGCACCGTTAAGTAAAGTTAGTTTATCCTATTGGCTGAAGGGTGATCGGGATGTTGTTCCTAAAGCTTGGCACTTGTTCAAGATACATATTTTCCACCATATGACTCAGTCGTTGCAGTCCTGGCCAATCCAATGCTACAGGGTCCATCCTCAGCTCAGTGAGGGCCTTTAGGTTTCAGGACGACACATTTAAAAGAATGATGAAAAGCATCACAGCATTTTTCTGCAGAAGACTGCAGATCTGTAAATCTAGATGCACTTATTTCCATGCCTCAGACACTATACAGTGAACCAGATGTTACATTCTGGCATGTTATGGCACTTGTGGGATCTTTTGTGTAAATCAATCTTGGAAGATATGGAGTTATAGCAGTGAATCTTAGGATTAACATCCTTGCAGAAAGGCCAAAAAATTGTACAGTGTACATCACATACAAATGTTCATGACTTAGTGTCCTGAGAAACTGCACAGATGGTAAAAAGCTCCATATGATCTTAATGTCTGATGTTTCTCTTCTCAATACTTGAGAGGAAATAATTTTCTCTGTTGAAGTTTTATTATTCAAAAACAGTCGGGCACTGCACGAACACATTCTGCGGGTTTAGCAGGAACTTAGTCTTACATTTTTCTTGCATAGTTTTCATTCTTTATTTGTATTTTTTCGGCCAGTGTGTATGGCGGGAAAATTGGTCAAGAAGGAGAAAAAAAAGTGTGTGTGTGATGGTGGGTGGGAGAGACGGGGGGGGGGGCAAAGTGGGGCCCACTGGTCCCTCAACTTCTCTGTGTTGAATATGAAAATATATTATAGCATAATGTGTTCAGTATGCAAGCTTGAAGGAAACCATATGAAAAGAGACCCAGACAAAGAGCCTTCTGTGTTCCAACTGACCCCCCCTCCCTCCCACCCCCATCCTTCGTCTGCTTCAATTGAGAGAGAGTGAGGGAGAGTAAGAGAGGGAGAGAGAGGAGAGGTAAAAAGGGGGAGGTGTGTGTGCAGAGTCGTAGGAACTGAAAAGGGGCAGTACGCAATCTTGCTGCCACACACAGCCAGACCCACTAGAGTACAGGTGAGCAGCATGACTAGACCAGCGCACACCAAACAGGGAGGAGTACTCAGTCCTGGACATTTTTATCTGTCGCTGTGAAACTGTGATCACTGCAGACTTTGTCACCTGCAGCCCATTTTATTTATCATTACGGGGTAAGATGTTATCTTTGTTTGAGAAAGAGAGATAGAGATAGATAGATAGAGAGAGAGAGAGAGAGAGAGAGAGAGAGAGAGGAGAGAAGGGCGAATAACAGGAGGGAAACTTTGAAAGTCTTTGTGTGAGTAGATGACAAACATCTGTGGCTGATGTTTTTTTTCTCCCTCGGTGCAGGCTGCAGGCTTGCAGAGGGGGTTGGCTGGTTACATTAGCACTGTGGTCACTGATATCTGAGCCTATTGTCCTGACCGTGTGGAGCCTGCTGTGTAGCCAGGTTATAGACTTAACCTGCAGTGTGTAACATTAGAGGGTGTATCCAATTAAAGACCTGGCTGGAGACCGTATTGACTTACGAATATAAGTAATTGCTTCCTGTTAACACAACAGGTGAGGCCCATTAACTGCTTTACAGGGGGGCGAGAGCAGAATTTGTTCAGTCACATGTTAACAAATATATATATAAAGGTATTAGCAAATGATAGCCCTTAAGCTTTGCTTTTACTGAAGATGCTGCAGAAAACTATTTTGTCAAATGTATTAATGTGAACAGAATAGCTGCCAAAAAAGTTGATAACAGTCTGCAAATAATTCCTTGATATCACTTGCACAGCTTTTACATTTTTAAAATGCACTTGTACCTACCTTCCTTTCATGTTTAACAGTTTTCAGATTATGACTGATTGTTTTAGAAGGTTCCTCCCTCTTGGCACCAGATCATACACACCTACTTCAAGAGTTTATCTATGCTTCTTGATGTTCTCCACCTGCAGCTGTGAGAGTTAGGATGAGCTGCACAAGAAGTAGACACTTCATTACAAGGTTTTCCTCTGCATGATTTATGAACATACTCACAGGACAAGAGACAAGAGAGAGATAGAAAGAGAAAGAGACATTTGTGACTTTCATTGGCGTCTGTGCCTCACAGTGTTGTGGATGTCAGTCATCAGCCAGCACAAGCTGAGGCATGTTGACTATCACAACCTCCTGAGGAATTATGAAGCAGGAATGCCAATTTTGTAGCACTATCCAAAATTATTTTGTAGTGCTGCGAGGGCCCTTGAATGGCTCTTTGTCTGAGTAAGAGGGAGAATGAGAGTGCAAAAGGTCCTTCTAAAGCCTTTAGCATTCATGGCTGAATGGTTTTTGCATGCCAAACTGTAACAGAGCAAGAGAATAGCAAGATATAGCAGACACAAAACAGCTTTTCCCTTAAGGGATTCAATCATAAAAGCTTGCCAGTCAGTGTCCTGACCAGATGCCTCATTATAGGCTTGGTAACTGATACACTTTAAAGGCTTACAGTGGGTGGAATGCACACTCACCTGACATCCACACATCTCACATACCTCAACACATACTGCTCAGAGCAACTGATGATGTACAGATGCCATACCTGAGGTGAAAATGCATGCAACACATGAGTTATTAGGTGACTGACATGCTTTCTACAAGTTGGCTATTGATGCAGATGTGTAATAAATGTGTGTAAATGTACAAGACAACAGCCACTAGGGATAAATGACTGATTACAGTTTGTGCAGCTGCCAAAGCCATTTCTTTTGTGCTTCATCACTATGCAAGGCATGCTGCAGAGGCTGTGGGATATATTTGCTGTCTGCATATGAATTCATCATATGTTTGATGATGTACAGGAACACTGTGATTACACACAAAGCGGCCTACGGGCCAGACTGTAAATGATATCTTTAGCTCTAATCATGGAGGTCAACCGGTGGCACATGAAAAGTGTGCAGGGGTGAGAGCTGAATGGGACAGGTGGGCACCGTAAAATACCTTTTGAACTTCACAGTGATTAAGGGGTAGAGGGAAGAAAGAGGAGAGATGACATCAGATCTTTGGTATGGCAAGTAGATAGGATCATTTGGAAGGGGTAGATATCACAAGTTAGTCTGGATGAAACACAACACCCTTGCTGGAAATCAACAAAGTGGAAGGAATGAAAAAGAAAAACAGCAGATTGTGTCACACAAAGATTTTGAGAGTGTTAGTTTTCTGAGTCAGAGTAATTAAGCATCTCTGCTGATGTCTTGAGTTTCCCACATCTGCTCTTTGCCCAACACTTCATAAATATTTTCAGCCTGGATTAAAGACAATAATTAGACCAATATTTAATCAGTCTGGTAGAGGAGTGCAACAGGGCATGCCCTGGACATGTGTTCACCTCTTCTCTTTGATTACAGTAAACTTGGAATCTAGAAACAATGAAGACAACTGTGAGGAAAAAACATCAGAAACCCATTGTGGTGCACAGTGAAAACTAATTCAAAAGGACAATGTCAGTTTCCAGATGAGATCCAGACTGATCCGAACATGCATTACACATCTGGAGGAATCAAAGGGCTGTTGTCAGAGTGACTAAACAATACCGGCCTTCATCTCTTCTCACTTGACATGATCACACCAGTAAGCTAAACTGTGGAGGATTTTTGTTTCTTTTCTGCAAGGAGGTGGGGCAGTGTTTTGTTTGGGCTGATTGTGTTCAGGAGCCAATGAGCTATCCTCCAACAGACTGTCATGACTCAGCTGCCATGTTGGAAAGCGTCTCCACAAAACACAGTCTTCAAGAGAAGCAAAGAGGATCTTGGTGCTTGCACAAAGATAAATGCGAGCATGGTTGTACACCTCCGAGGAATCTAAACAACAAAGACACATAAAAATAATGATTATGTGCGTAGCTCTCAGCACCGGCCTCCCACACCTGAGTGTTACACCAGTGACTCATGAACAAAAACAAATGCAACCCTGATCAGCTTCAAGGAGAGGCAAGTCTGATCAAGGACAAGGACATGCAAACACTGGTTTATCATTACAAACTTGCCAGTGGGTCTTATTAGCTTTGAAGGGGCAACATGACACTGTTGATCTAATGAAACGCTTTATCAAATAAAAGGGAGGAATGTGATTGATGTCACTGTGAGACATTCAGATCGTTTTGTTGTCACTTCACTTCATGCTGCACATGAATATTTAGTCTACACTGTTGTATCACAGCCGCACGCAGAGATGAAGTCAATTTTTGGCAGGTTTAATACAGACTTCCGACTCTCCTTAATGAATTGTGACCTTCCTTCCCTGTTTGGAGACATCATTGAGTTTTATCATGCCCAGTCTTTAATAAAAGCATCTCATCCTTTCCTTCTCTGCCCTTTTAGCCTGACCATAGATTTAAGTGAGAGGCCTGAGACAGAATTGGATTTTCATTGTCTCAAAAAATGGCCTTCAGTTGAGATTTGTATCTTTTGGAAGTAAACCAGTGCTCATTACAAGAATTAGCTGAGCCAAGCCGAGTATATTAAAATGTTCTTCAGACTGCTTTCTCAAAAATGAAATAATTGAGGATAATATGTTAAGTCCGGTAGAAAGCAGTGGTTTGAAATTCATTCCATTACACAAAGGGGATGATGGAAAATGGAGTAGGATTCTTGTACCAGCTGTCTGCCAAAGTTGTGGGTAGATGTAACATCCAGCTTTTGTCTGTGTAAATGTCACATTTAAATAACAACTGAATATTGCTATTCTTGACATTTGCATAACTGAATTAAACCTGTTTTTTTTCTCTTTCAGGTGATCGTGGGCAGAAAATGGACAGACATGGAGAAGGATTAGATGTATAGAGACCTAAAACAAATCATAATACAGATGTCAGGTTGTTTTTTTTTTTTTTTTCAAACAAGAGCAAAACAAACCAAAACAAATTCTGAATGGAGGAGCGACTTTACTGCAGAAGCACTGAATTCATGACGAATCCATTGTTCAAGCATGCCAATGCATTTCAGCAGTAATCACAGCTTTCACCAAAAGATACAAGAACTTTCCGTCTAAATAGTGGTTTTGTGAATAAGCAAGAGAAAGAAATTGGTTATCCAGCCTTCAGAGGCTGTGTTTGGCTTTAATGTATAAGAAATAACACAGAACACTTGGATATAGCAACTCAAAGTGAGTGTTTTTGAGCTCTGAATACAAACCAGTCTCTGGAATGACCTTTCCAGAGTGAAATGTTATTCCTCACATGCACCTAACAGCAGGAAACTGCCATACACACAGTTCCCTCTCACGTCACTGTAGAGTTATGATCTCCAAGATAAAGGGCAGATCCTTTTCTCTGACAGAAAAATAATCTGTGGGCTGAAGACTGTGATGCAGACTAAAAGCATGTTTTGGTGACCAAAATAGCCGAGGAGGAAGAGCAAAGTCTGGGAAAGAAAAAAAGGAGTATTAGAGAGATGCAAATAGAGAAGACTGGACTGTTTCTCATCTCTGCCAGATTTTTAGCAGAGCACAACAAACTTGTGCAATTTTCGTGGCAATTGTCCATGGGAACTTATCCAAGGCACATTGGAGTTGACCCTCTGGGGAGGTCCTGTTAGATAGAGAATAATACTTCATGAAAACCAAAGTAAGAGCACACTTCTTCCGTCAAAGTTCAGCTGACTACACAACAACATTTGGAAGGATAATTGCTGAAAGGGGAACCATGACCGGAAGCAGCAACCTGGAATGCTGAACTACTCCTTTCCTTGTCCTGTTTCTTCTCTGGTGTTTCAAAACGTATTCCCTGGCTGTCAAAACGGAGTAAAACTTCTATCTTCCAACTGGACCAGCTTTTTCTTCTTATCAGGAGAGAGAAGATTGAACTGACTGGAACGAAACGCTTCCTCCCGCTGAGGGCTTTTGTTTCTGCTGCAGCAGAAACGTTTCACAGTGGGTTGCGATGGAGATGGAGAAGGGACACATGTCTGTCAGGAGAGGGGTGAGCTGGAGTCCAGGAGGTTTGAAAAAAACCCTTCAGGCAACGCAAGACATACACGCTCCTGAGACAGAGTGCAATGCATCTTGGGAGAAGACAGAATTCAACAAAGAACAGATGAGCCGGAAAACAAGTAAGTGTTTGTTTATCTGTCAATTTCTGTCCTTATTTGGAGAGAACAGGCAGCAGCATAAGAGTGTTACTCAAACTTTTACTTGCTAAAGCAGAAATGTAGCTGTAAATACATTTCCAGTGGTTTGTTTGCGGTGCAGTCTTAATGCTATAGTGTGGCTTGAGCTGTAGTATGTCATCAAATCAGAAAACCTTCAACTGAGAGAAAGCAAATAGAGAGGACAGGCAATCCTCCCTCATCAGTGCAACTTGACACACTGAAATGCTCCATGAAACATCTGTTTCCATGCCGTAAAAATACAGACAGTCCTCACAGCAATGGAAATGCAATTATGCATCACTGCTAAAGGGCAGTCTTAAAATCTACAACACAGCCACTGACAATAATAGGCTAACTTGTTGGAAAAGTTGGAAACTTCTTACGACTTTTCTCTCTATGTTCACGACTGTCAGCTCTAAAAGGAGAAAAAAAAAGAGGAGTTAACACCTCATAATAACCCCAAAAACATAATGTTTGTTAAGCAGCAGCACAGCAAAACAATAGTCAAATGGATAGATAATTAACTCTGAACTGTGACAAGGTTGTCAAATGCCATATTCAAAGAGAGTAAAAGGACATTGTACTGCGGGAATTTAAAAAAAGAAAGGTCATGACCATCATCTGTTATGCAGTCAAGGTCCTGATAAACATCTAGCCTCTGTACTTCCAACACTGTTCCCATCACTCATTACTCACTAATTAGTTTCCTCAAATGGAACATAAATCACCAAAAACAACACAAAAGCACTGATAAAAGTTGACTACACCTCTGCAGAGACCTTTCATAACACACAATAGTAACAATATGAGCAGCAAGAGCTTGCTTTCAGCCTCTGGGCTGGTCTTGTATTTCCCCCATGGGATCCACCAGGAGTTGAGGTCACATTCAGTCTGGTAAAATCCCAGGACCTGTGTTAATCCTTGTCTTTCCATACGGCTTCACACATCACCCACAGGGGCTGGTGCTGTCATCCCGCTCACCCCACAGCCATCGCCCAGAGAAAGATAACATCCGACAGGGTAATCTGACCTTTGATACACAAATGCAGGGTTGGCCCCTGACTTAAACACTCCTGCTGTGGGGGAGTTTTCCCCTTATGCTCTCACCCACACAGGGATGAGATGATGGGATTGTGAGCATATGAATGAGGTATAGAAAGTTGGAGGTAGGGAAAAGGTGGAGGGGGGTGAACAATGTGATGTGGAGACTCTTGCATCATTGCTAAGGGCTGAGTTTTGTCTCTGCTGGAGGGCAGGAAATTCCTATCCTGCCCTTGCAGGTTGGGGCTCAAGGCCCAGAGGGTTCAAAGAGTGCAGACATTTGGTCAGGGAAAGTGCACAGTAAGCTCACATGGTGAGATCCAGACAGACACACATAAGCTGGAGTATCTGTGGGTTCACTTCAAAGACTGCAACAAGGGTCAGGCACTTCCCTGACATCACAGGACATTAGACAGAGATAAGCTGCTTCATACTCGCCATTGATTGGGCGCCTCTCCAGAACTGTCAAAACAAAGTGTAGACTGTGTGCAACTGCTGCGACATCAATACTTTCTCAACAGAAGCACCGGGGTCCTCTCTCAGAGATGTGTCTCAGTTTTTATAATTAGTGGAAACCCTGTGGAGGTGGTAGCAACACAGATTGAAAAAAGTGAAAGAGAGCTGGAGGCTGAATGACAGACAGCACAGCCTCCAGCTACAGACCACCTCCCTCCTTCCCTCCCTGCCTGACTGCCTGTGAGCTGGACTGCGGAGAAAAAGAAATCCGATCCTGTGTCTCGCTACAGAAAGGGGGTGTGAAGCTATCAGGCGCAGTTAAATTGAAAACTCCTTTGGAAGTACTACAAAACAGAAGAGCTCTGAGTTTTGACATGAAAAAGGTAAGAAATTAGGCACTACAGTGGATGAATTACAGCTAAGATTAATGAAACCTTCAGTTAACTGGCGAATCATTAGGATACAACTTTTACAACTTTATATTAAAAGTGAAGAGCAGCTTGTACTTGTCTCTTTTGTGAAAAAATACAACTTGTTAGTGGCAGTGTGTTGTTTTTGTAACAGAAGACTTCGGCTACCATCCATAAACTCTAGGTCATTTTTTGCCTCATGACTGAAAAAGTTTTAACTGCTTTCTTTGTTGTTTTTCTTCAGCCCTGATGTGATGTGTAATTTCTAATCTGGACTGTAACTTTAAATTTAACGTGAATTTGTTACTTTAAATCAGATGTATTTCTGTTTATTGATTGTTGACTGATATCTACATGTAGAAGTTAAATGGTTACAGTCATTTAATGACGTTATGAATAAAGAAATAGTTTTCTACAAGTCAAATCAAATTGACTTGAAAAACTAAAAGTTCACATTTCATAAAGAGTATCACTTGTATTTTGGTCATGGTATTAATCACTAATGGGATTTGCACCTGCATGTTACTTGAGAACCACTCTGGCTCCCACTAGAGGTAGATGTTTACAGTGAGGACATTTCATTTCAAGCCTCGCTGCTCTGGTATATTCAGGCAGCATGAATTACAAACAGTAAATGGAAAAATAGAAGTTGTTACTGGGACATGTGGAGATATAACCACCAATACTGCTTCGAACAAAAGCTTTTTAATACACCTGTGTGATATGTTGGTTCATTTCTCTGCTGCGGTCGATAAAATAAACTTGATTTATTCACATGCCAGTAAAGCACTGAGGAGGAGTGAAGCCTGTTTAAAAAGTTGTGTGATTATGCTTTTATCCTTTTTATATTGTTGTCACAAATATACAGTGTGGTTGATATATTTCACTGTCAGTGTCTGATTTATGGATTTTAAATCATCGATACCGAAATTGATGCATTTCCTCTCAGACATTATGACAGTCATCCCCATAGGGTATAATTTTATGCTTGTAAATGCATGCAAATGTTGAGAATCCAAATCGGTTCTTTAGTCCATATTTATTTATTAAAATATGACAGAAACATATAGTAAACGCAAGATTTTGAGGCTTAGATGGTTTTATGTAAAAGTGACTTGCTGGTACCCTACAAAGAGTTAATTCAATTACTGTGAGGGCAGACTTTAAGTCTGTAAAATCAATGACAGATGGATATTATTCCTTTTACTGAGGGGGTGATCATGTTTGCTTTATCCTCTGTGCCAGGAAAAAGTGCATGCAGACTGAGTTATATAGGACATCTTTACAAGTGATTGATTTACACATAATTATTGTGATTGGCACTTGATTGCATCAAATAATGTAGCTGTCTGGATCCATCACCTTATTAAACAAAGACAGAGACAATCCTGTGGGCATGTTATATATCTTCTACCAGTTGGAGTTACATGAATCAGATGAATAATATACCAGATGTGTCACCACCACAACAACTTCTTCTCTTTTAGAGAGTCTGTGACTCTTTATTCTGTTTAAGAAGAAAGGCAAAGATGCAGCTTTGAGTTCCTCACTCGAACTTTGAAGTGTGATGCAGTCACTATATTTAAGATGGGAACAGTTGATTGTATAGTATGTTTATAGACAGCAGTTGAACGATGTCGTTTTTGGAAGCTGTAGATTGTAAAAATGGTCTATTAAGGGTTTGAGTTGCAGTATTGCACAAATTAACTACAGAGAGAAACCAAAGGCATGTTGGAAGCTCGGGCAGGGAGTTTTCTCAGCGGTGGAGGAATGCTCAGGGAGGGACGACTGCAGATGGCAGAGGAAATAGCTCCACTGCCTGGAATGGAGCTCTTAAGCTCAGAAAACAAACCCTCATTTTTAACATTGACATATTTTAGCTCTTATTTTCAAGACAGTCAGCAAAACTGCAGAATCTGCATAAGACAATGTAGGAGTGGATACTGTCGCAGACAATGATCTAGTTATTTTTTATTAACTTGAGCCAACAAGTCTTTATGTCCTTCCAATTAAATTGTTTATTTGAACTGTTTCTCCGCCTACGTTTCTTAGGTCTCTGGCTCTGGTCTGCTGAGTCAAGTGTCCCTAGAGCTGTATTTTTCTTACTGGATTGGTTGGACTGTAAAGAAAAATAAAAACCATATGGTTCAGAAACTATTTTGTGGGTTTTAAAGAGAATATTCAATACCATACTTGTTAAAAATTTGTCCTTGCTGGTCCAGTGTGGCAAGCTTTAATTAGATGTTGAAGGCATGGTATTTGTTTCAATAGACATTGTAAGTTTCTCAAAGTTAGGGTTCCTTTGATCTTTAATGAAATATCTCTCTTTTGTTTCTCGCATTGATCGGACTGCCCTTTTTTCTCTCTCTGTGTCTTTCACTCCAGATCTGACACGCAGTGCCAGTTTATCAGAGAAGGAGCTCAAAGAGGCTCGAGTGAGGAGTCAGATCATCGCTGCTCAGCTCACCATCCCTTCCAACTCCAGCTCCAGAGGCGTGCAGCTCTTTAACAGACGCAAACAAAGAGTCAACGCCTTCACGCTGGAAAGCGGTGGAGGGGGCTCAGAGGAGGACAGAGTGAAGAATGTGAAGACCAATCCATCATCTAACAAATTAACATGGGCAGAGAGGAGCAGTGAGGAAAAAGACAGAGATCTCAACTTAAAGAATAGCTCTACCAAGCCACTCTTTTCACCAACTGTAAGGCTACCTTCAGTAGGTGATATCATGGAGGAACCAGGTAAAGACTTCCACCAAGAGGACACCATGGAGGACAGTGTTATTCAAGAGAGACACTTCCTGCCTGTCAAAGAAGAGCAGGAGGATGAAGAGGCAAGAGTTAACATCCGTGACGAAAAAGTCAAGGTTGAGATTCCCCCTGGAAGTAATAACACTGATCCAGTCAGGATGGCACATGTTGAAGGGGAAGTGGAGATAAATGGGGGCCACACAGGGCTAGCTCCCCATGGAAAGCTTCTTAATGGCTGCCACAATGCTTCTGGACCTGAGAGAGCGTCAGTGTCCGCATCCAAGCAGACAAGCACCATTATCAACAGAACAGCCAGGCCATTTTTTTCCCCGCCACCAGTCCAATCTCCAGAGGCAACCAGTCCTGTCATGGACATACCTCCTCCTCCCTCTTACACCACTCCTCCTCTCCCCTCTTCTGTTACTGCTCCCCAACCTGTGGTCTTCTCACCTCCACCCCCTCCACCATCATATCCTATGCCTCCTCTACCAGCCTTCACAAACCAACCCCCACACGCCTTCTACTCAAGTCCGCCTCTGATGTCTCCTATAATGTCGCCTGAGATGTCGCCCTCCTCCCCTCCACCATCGCAGTTCCCTGGATCTTCTATCTCTCACTACCCACCTATGCCTCATTATGGCCCCCCAACAGCACCAAAGCCCTCCACCTTTGTTCCTCAGCCCTCTGGAGAGAGGTCTATAACACCAATCAAAACAGGCATACTTGAGGAAGGGGTTGCTAGGAGGGCTAATAGGAAATCGATGTTCACATTTAAAGAGAAACCAGTGGTAGCTCCAAACCCTGAGCTGCTCTCTTTGGTGCAAGGTTCGGATGAAAGGAAGAAACATGGACACAGATCTGTGCCTGAGCCAACATCTGAGGAAGAGTTACTGGCTTTGGGTGCAGAAGCCTCCAACTTCCTTGCTCCAGAAGAGGTCAGGGCAGAGGAGGCTAAAGCACCAGAGTGGGCTTCCTGCCTTAAAAGCTCCAGGACCCGACCAAGGGCAGAGCATAAACCAGAGCAGAACCTTACCAATGTTACAGGAAAGGGGGCGGAGCTGTTTGCCAAGCGTCAATCCAGGATGGAGAAATATGTTGTTGAGAATCAGAATCCAGGACAAATGAGGTCTCCCTCTCCCACAATGTCTCTGCCACCTTCTTGGGTTTACCCAGCCAACATGCCTGGTAGGGTCAAGGCCATCGCTAAAAACTCTGACATAAGTGTGCAACTTTCACAAAACCTGAAGGCCCAACAAGCAGTCAAACAAAAACCAAAGCCAAAAGCTCCAACACCTCAGCCAGTTCCAGAGCCGCCTCCTTTGGAGAATGGCTGCTCCAAGATAGAGATGGACCTATCAAGGCACCGACCCTATCAGCTTAACTCATCTCTCTTCACATTTAACCCAGTCAGGGACCCAATTAGTACACTACCCAGAGGGGCACCACAGGCCAAGAACCTGACCTCTACCCAAACTTTCTCCAGACAGACTTCTCTACCCAACAACACTCCCTCTCACTTCAGTACACAGTGCATGTCTCCTCAGTTCCCTCTGAGTCCCACAGGAGAAACAGAATATCTGCCAGCCTCTGGGCAGCCAAGGATCACTTCTCCAAGGCCTGCCTTTTCTCCAGAGCGAGTGTCCTCTCCTCGATCAACAGTCCAGGCACCAAGACCCACTTTTTCTGCCAAGAAGGCAGGGATTGCACCACAGGTGTGGAGACCCTCTCTGTATTATTATTAGAGTGTTTGTTTACACCAGAGGTATTGGATTATGTGCAGTTATTATACACCTGTTGTAAAACTCAACCTTAAGAGCATTTCATGTACATTTTATTTTACTATTCTTTTATCTTGAACTTGTGCCTTCAACTTGTGCCTCTTCTTTCTTTGTCTCTCCTGCATTTTAGATGCATGTGTGGAATGAGTGGAGTTTTTTGTGTGTGAAAGGTTTAAACCCTTATATATATATAATCATAAAATAATTTTCCTATACAATAGCATAGATGCGCTATAATTATTGTCACTGAGTTTATCTACTCAGTAAAGTTATATCTTTCAAAATGATCACAATAATTTTACACTGAATTTATTTTCTATATGAAGAAACACCAAAAACATAGTTTAAGAAAAAAGGTCTTAATATGATCAAAGATGCTGAAATACCCAAAGCAACTAAGGATGTCACCTCAAAAACTTCCATTTTCAGTGACTTTTAAAATATGATGAGAAACAACCTCACACTTTTTCCACTTTATCTCCCAGCTCTGCGGTCACTCGGGTGATGCTGCTTCACAAAGCACTTTAACAGATGGTCTGGCATCTGCTTTATGATCTATGATTTGGAATTTAATGCTGCTCGCTGACATGAGAGTTACAGCAAGAGAGCTCCTTTTATGTCTTTATGTCTTCAGGGTAATACACTCCGCTTTCCAGTATTTTCTACCTGAATATATGGTGTGAACAAGAATTCTTGCATGTTTCCAATCTGCAGGTTTCATACTAATTAATTAGTATCATGGACCTACATACATGTTGTTTTGTGACTCAGAGCCACAATTCAACAGGTATTTCCTCACAGGATGCAATCAGCCACCTTTATTTTACACTATGTGCTTTATGCATGTCTAATTTCATGAACCTTGATTTGCTGCTGTCCTCTGCTGTTACCTTGTCTGATTTGATTGTTTTCTTTGTGTTAAAGTGAATCTTTCCTTCTCTGATTAAAGCTTCATGCTAACACTCTCCTGTGACCTCTTTCTCTTTTTTCTCGTTTCCAAACTTCACTGACATGTCAGCCATTAATTTCACTGTTATGTGTTTGTTATTTTACTTTCCTGCCTTTCTTCTGATCACAGACAACCCGAATACTCTAACAAATCTATTGCCCTGTGTTAAAGACACAGATAACTTGCAAAAGAAGCTATGTGACATTTAAAGTTAAAAAAAAAATTATTTCACCTCAAACATTCATATAAATAATATGACGCTTGACCTGGGCTTCATGTCTTACACAGATGCCCTGAACTTCTGAAACATGACTACTAATATTCATCTGAGTAACCCATACCTTCACAGGACACTAATTCTAGCAGTTCAGTCTATAACCCTACACAATGTCTTCATATTATTATCCTACAGTAGTTAGTTCTTAATTGGTATGTGCATTATATGGAATGCCAACCTTGCTTCAGTCGAGTAATTTCATATCCCTGTAAAGGTTAACCACCTTGCGAAGGCCAGATGACAGTAACCTGAGAGAGACCCTAGCCTGTCTGTACTCGTGGCCAGGCTTATTGAAGAAACATGTACAAGAGAACGGATTACACCCAGAAGATTTGACTGCTACTTTGGCTCAGACTGAACACATAAATCTTGTTTTATGAAAGCACATACACTAAGAAGTTAATTAAAATTGGTCTTATAGAAAAGGTTTGCCAACTGTCACAGCAGAATGTTGATCTTTTGTGAGTTTATGTAGAACATAAACAAAAGTACCTTCACAAAGTCAAATCAAACTTTAGAACCATGAAGAAAGACACTAATTAGGCATTCACATTTACGTTTTTACAATATTTTAAGTATTACTATTCCTATTTTATGTTATGTTTGTGTGTTGTAAATATGTGTGTAGTTTTTCAAGTATCTGAAAAATAATATTTATTAACAAATATAAAATAAATAAAATACTTGTTATTAATATTCATTATTCTTTGCCAACAGACACCAAAGGGCTCCATTCCAGTTGAAACCCCTACTGAGACTCCAACACCAACCAGGACGCCCAATCTCACCAGACGTTTCAGCAGCCCAGACGGTCCCACTAGGGGAACCTGGACCCCCAGTTTCCAAAGTAATCGCCCTTCTACCACCACTTCCAGCTCCTACCGCTCGGTTATTTCCCCTGTCTCCTCTCCTATGGGTACAAGATGTCAGTCTCCCATGACCGGTCAGAATAGCCAACTTTCAAATGCTATCTCCACTGCAACATCCAGACCCTTCCAGATATCTACAGTCACCTCTCCATGCTCACCTCCTTGGGGTTCAAGATGTCAGTCACCAATGGTAAACCAGACTACTTCCACTGTCGTCTCCATTTCTACATCGAGAACCAGTCAAACACCCACAGCCACAACTCCTGTCTCTCCTCCTTGGGGTTCAAGATGTCAGTCTCCAGTCGTGAGCCAAAATACCCAGTCTTCCACCATTGCCTCTGCCCCTACATCCAGACCTTCCCACACCGCTATAATGACCTCTCCACCTTGGGGATCAAGGTGTCAGTCACCAATAGTAAGCCAGAATACATCCACTATTGTTTCCAGACCCTCCCAAACACCTACAGCCACATCTCCATGGGGTTCACGTTCCCAGTCTCCTGCACCCTCTCACACCAGTTTATCATTCCCCACCACAAAACCTCTCTATACTTCCTCTGCCACCGCAGCAACTCCTCCCTCTAAAGACAATCGTTGCATGTCCCCTAATGTTAACAACGTGGACAATAAAGCCAACCATCGCCTCCTGGCAAAGAACATCATTAATGCAGCCAAGCGTAAAAACAGCCCCTCTCCTGGTGCCCTGAGCGGCCACAGCCTCCCCATCTCACCCCTGGGAAATTCAAACCATGGCTACGATTGTCATAAACCACCCATGAGCCCCTTCCAGTCGCGGGCACTGGGGGCTCAATCTCCTACCTTCACCAGTCCTCCTGCTACTCCAACACAGAGGATCTGCTCCCCTGTAAGGCTTTACAACACTCGCTCTCTCACTGACTCTGATGCCTCTGTTGAATCTGAAGATTCGGGCCTCCGATCGCCCGGCCTGCACTCCTACAACACCTGTCCCCGTGGCTGGGGCGGTAGTCTGAGAGTGAAGAGAAGCACCGTCTCCACTGACCTGTGAGGCTATCACTTGATGTCAATGGAGCATTATTTCAATTTTCACAGACTTTTATGCCATTGGATCGACCAGTAAAAGACTTTCTGAGGAAGTTTCATCAGACTAACATAGACAAGTTGCCTTTCAGCTATTTTGATGCTGATCCTGGACAATGGTAAATGTTGTATCAAGGTATTAACATTTGATATGACTCACATTCATAGTACAGACCGACAAGAACAAGCTTTTTACATAATGCTGTTGCTGTGGCTTGTATGCTTCTTACATACCAAAAAGTGCAAAGACTAAAAAAAAAACCAAAGATAACTGAATTCACTCTAAATGAATGTTATCCTTTTACTTCACAACAGATATACCTTCACTGTCACTATTACAATTTAATAGTGTTAAAGTGAAGATGTATTGGTTTTAAAGTTAGTAGTTTAAAGTAAATTATCATTATATTTGCTGGATTTACACAAGGAAAAGTGAGAGGAGGCTTAAGTTCTAAGGGGTAGAAGGGACACAAGAAGGTGAAAATTGTGTAAATACATATCTTGTTGGACTATACAGTACTTTGGATGAGGCATTCTCCTTGTTCTGTATTAATAAAGGATCAAATTTAACTATACAGTGAATTCATTATAAATATTATTTTAGGCAATAAAATAAAATGAGTTTCCATAACTTTTCCATGACAAAAACACAATGGTATCCACGTTATTATACATGAACACAAGTATCACATTCATTCATACATCAATAGAAAACAAATAATATGCAACTATAACAGTGCAATAATCAGTTTAACACTATATATATTTATATATATATATATATGTTGCTTTATGTACTGCATTTGCTAAAATGAATGTAAGGTTTACAGATGGACAAAGAATGACGGAATAAGTGCTGAGTATGAAGAGTTATGTAAGGGTTAGATGGGGTGTAGATGCACCTGTTCAATCAAACACTGTTTCCATATTTCAGGAAAAAAAAACAAAACATTTCAATGTTTTTTTTTGTTAATGCTTATACAATAATGATGAATAAGACTCCTGCAAATGGCATATTGATTGTAATAATCATTGATGTGCGTATGCCTAATTTTGTTGCTTTTGCTGATCAGTCGGTCTTTTTCATAATTTTAATAATGTCTTTCGTGAGGAACAGATTAACCTAATTTGTGCCTTGTACTTAGTGTACAAAGTGCCTGTTTCAGTGAGGTTGAGAAGTAAAACTGTATGTTACACAAGTAGTGAAGGTACAACAAAGTTTTATTGTTAAGCTTTCATGAGGGTAAAAAGGTTAGAAGAATGTCGTATGTTGTGAAATATCAGTCTGAGTGATAGTGAGACAAGGATTACAGGAAAGATATGTATTTTAAATACATATGAAACTCTAATGTACATTATGTTTAACTTCTGAAGTTTCTTTTTATACTTGATTTGCACTTCTGTTCATTCCATTTCAGCAGCTATGTTTGCGTTGTTTAAAACTTGATTTGTTCAAACAGGTGTTATTCACAATAAAACCAGCATATACACAACTTACTGTAAAAATGAGAACAGTCCTGCACCACACGTGTTGATTTTTGTTTTTTGTTTCTGGTTCAAATGTGGAATAACTCATTGCCATTTTTCACCATTCCCATCTTGCCCAGTCCTGCATCAACACACACACACACACACACACACACACACACACACACACACACAACAGTTCATTCGTTCATTCCCTAACATGCAGTCTAAAAGCATCAGCACATTTCTAAATATTTACTTCAGTGTGTGTTTGGAGTGACAGGGACACCTGCTACATGGTGACCTGGCCTGGCTCCGTCAGCAGGATTAAGCCTATCACTGTCATGGATTGAGTTCGACCTGGTTCACCTCTGGACAGACCAAACACTGCCAACGTCCAGACACATAGAGGCAGTGTTACATTTTGTTTTGCAAAACGAAACTTTTGGTTGCTTTTTTTGGTTGTGTGACTGCATTCTTGCATTTCATCATTAAAACTCATGTTGTATTCATAACTGTATGATTTCTGACAATAAATGCACAATAAAAAATGATGACACCAATTTAAATAATTTGTAATTTGTTAACTGTGTTACTATTTTAGTATTTTTTAAACTGAGAATGGTAATGAAACTCTTATTTGTGTAAGCTTGTGCAGTAGTTCCCCATTTTTTAATTTTCAAACAATTATATTCATTAATAAATTAATTTGTAAATATTACAAGAGACTTTTATTATTAAACAAGTCTCTTTTTTCATGAGTAATTTACCTTTTATTGTACACTTGGAGTATTTAAGGTAAAAATATTGAATTCAGGACTACAGTAATCCTGCACACTGCCACCTAAACCAGGAGTCATATTTCATCTGATCCTTACATAAGCCCTTAGGGCGCTGCAGCAGTTCCTTCACTGAATCTGCTGGCAGTCTAGTTAGTATATATATATATATTATCAAAGTTGGAATGAGTTGCTATAAAATACCAATTTTAAGTCATTACAACAAATAAAACAACATATGCTCACAACATGTCTGTAGCACATAGTAATGACGTGTGCAGGCTTGCCTACACCATTTCACAGCCTTATTTCTTTGGTTTTATAGTCCAGTGTTGAGCTTTAATGCCAGTGCAACGTAATACATTTTTGTGGTGATAGTTATTAAACTGAAATGTCTCGAATAGTAACTCCTCGGGGCAAAAAAACATGACACCAAAGCCACATTTATCACAGGATCATAGACTGCCATCTGTAGGACTCTGGAGAGAAGTTCAAATGAAGGAACGTTTGAACTGACTCATTACCTGCAACAGTGTCTCTAAATATACATGCCCCACACTCCCCCATGGTTTCTGTTTTCTTTTCAGTAATTTGAATAATTACATTGTTAAAATGTGATTATCAATATATTTTTTTTTACAATAACGAACAAAAAACACTCAGGGATAAAAACTCTTGAAAATGAGAATACAATTTAAATAGACATCATTCCTTATTATGATTTAAAGTTGTATTGCATCCAGCTGTTCCCATACCAGGCTTATACTGTTATGCATAACATAACATAACATAACATAACATAACATAACATAACATAACATAACATAACATAACATAACATAACATAACATAACATAACATAACATAACATAACAGCCATTATTAATGCTGTTACATCTGTGCTTTTTCTGCTATGAAAATGAAAGTCACAACAGTGTGGTGTGAAAAAAAAACACCTACATTCTCGCGGTGAAAGTGTCTGTACTAAGTATCATATCTGCAACATACATGGACATTGTGAAGATTGCTAACCTGTAAACTACACCCTGCAATTACAAGAATGAAAATTACATGAAAATTGCATATATATATATATATATATATATATATATATATATGTGTGTGTGTGTGTGTGTGTGTGTGTGTGTGTGTGTGCGTGCGCGTGTGCGCATGTGTGTGCAAGTTATCACACCTGTTACTCAACTAAAAAAAAAACTACACGCTGTAGCCATTAAATAGGATTTAAACACAAATGTCAACCTGTTTCGTGTAGTGTCTTAATGCAGTGCATGTATTTGTATAATTACAGTATAAAATAAGAGACGTGTAAATTTATTGTGGATGGAGATGGTGACGCTTATTATAATATTGCACTGAATTTGTGAGCAGGCCTATTTTTCAGTTCTTGCTGCATCTGTGAACATAAATAAAGCACGATGAAGCAATGATGCTGACTCGGTAATGTCCCTCATTAAGACACAAGATGCCGCTCTTGAGGTGAAAAGGGCGAAAGGCAGCGTAGTGGTTTCCTCGTTTGACAGCGGGGGCTTGTTTTACAGTACAAAACAACAAGGATGAAGCTTTCAAGCGACGGTGCAGCAACAGTGATAATGGAGAAGACGGTTTAGTTGAAGCACCTTCAGCTTTCTCTCGGTGTGAGCTACGAAATCAACGCCAGGCGACTTGAACATCGATTGAACTGCAGATGAATGTGTGTGTGTGACTGAGTCCCTGGATTTGTTGTTGTTAGCTGCTAATGCTAACCAGAGAAGTTGCGAGCTAGCTGGCCTAGCAAGCTAATGGTGTGAAGCGAAGAAAAGATAATTAGTTGCATATGTTTTGTTTAGTCGATGCAGTCCGACGTGTTAACCCGGCGTTGTTTAGCTAATGGAGCCAGCTAACATCGGCTTCAGTAGTTCAGGAACTGCAGTCTTGGCGAAGCTTTTTAAGTCCCAGTCGTAGTAATTAGTTACTTAGCTTCCCCGTTAGCCACCACAACCCTCGGAAGAATGAGCAGAAAACACCATCATATAAAAGGGGCAGAAGTCAGCTGCTGTGTGAAATACTTCTTATTTGGATTCAACATTATATTCTGGGTAAGTAAACACACTGTTTTTCCTGTTTGTCCATAGTTAAAACAAGAAAAATGACGCCAATGTGACCAAGTTAGAGTAATAAATCTAGGATAGTTAGCCTGACGGTAGCCTTGTTTCTCCCTGTTATTGTGACTGAAGTTAAACAACGAGGATATTATTAATTAGTTTGCCAGGAGTTGTTGTTGTTGTTGTTGTTGTTGTTTATGTGTAGTATTTTTACGTAACAGATTAGCTTGATTGACTTAGAGGGTGTCACTAATTCATTTCTGGCTCAGGACTACAGGAAGGTGTTTTTTAAGTTTTTAAAATTAGCACAAAAATGAATAATGTTGCTTTGACTTGAAAGTATTCTGTCATTATTGTAGCAGACCATTACTGTCTCTTCTAAAGTCCTTCTTGTGTTGATCAGTGGGCAGCTGAAACTTTTTCTGATGTGATACTGGTGTAATGGACAGCTGGGTAACGAGGACCAGTAAATCACAACTTTAATCTGATTTTAGTTTTTAGAAACTTTAGGAACATACAATGATTTTTTATGATCTATTATACCAGTTTTGATTTAAAAGGAATCAGTGAATAAATTTGGGTTGATATTTTTGCGCCTCCTGGCTTTGACCAGGAGCTAAGCAGTGGTACTATTGTGTTTGCTTTTGAGAAATGGCTTGAGACTCATCTGAATAGGCAAATGGCAAGTAAGCCCATATCTCCTTTACAACACCCCCATCCAGCTTTATCCCCCCTCAGTCTGAAAAGTTTCTCTGTTCAGTCTCCTTCACCCCTCCCACCTCACCCGTCTGCATTGCCTCTGTGTGACTGGTATACTACAATGTTTGTGGGTGAAGGAATGGCGTGTCTGTGTGTCTCAGAGGGTCTTCCCACACACTGTTTGAAGGAAAAAAGCCACACGGGCCTGAATACCACTCATCCCTCCTCTTTCCAAGCACCCTTTTCACTCCCTCCAAGACTATAGTGCTCAGTCTCTGTGGGACAGCATTGTTTCTCTTCACTCACACACCCACCAACGCACAAAGAGGGATGGTGAGAACAAAGACTCGGGGGGCACTCCGGCTGTGATTCTGCGTTTTTTTTTTTTTTTTTTTTTTTTGCCCTCATATGCTTATTCTGTCGTACTCAACAGGCACATTTTATCCACATGTCACTGGCTCAGTTCCTATGCCTCCTCCTTTCATCAACACCTCCTCATTCCTCCCTCTCATACCTTGCATTACACTATACCTGAGTCATCTGAGGTAATAGAAACCATCAAACATGCCACAAGTCAGAAGATTTTTGTTTTTGATTTTTGTAAGTTGAATGCCCAGATACATTTTTCAATTGTCCCATAAATGAAAAGTGCTCTGTAATTTAATTTGACCGAGCAGTCACCCAGGAAACATTGAGTCATAGGTCTGTAGTGTTGTGTCTGACTCATATTACTTTCTTTGTGACTGTTTGACGCTTAGGCCAAACTGAGAGTCCTTCTGAGCTTCCTGTGAAACCGTGGAACAAGTTCCAGCTCGCTGGCTGTTTCCGTTAATAATCACTAGAAGATGTTCTCTTCTTGTCTGTGTGCTGCGAAACTGGATTTGACAGACAAGTGAGTGTATTGCTGAAATAGAGAGAAATGGGATTTATTCTCCACAAATCAAGCCATTTGTCTTTCCCATAGTGATCTAGTCAGGCTTTAAAATGCTACCTAAATTAAGATGGAAAGCTTTTAAGACCCCAAATATTGTGAACAAAATACAGCAGTAAAACCTAGTTCTGTTCTTCTGTGTGGGTTTCTTCCTGTGCTCAGGCTTGATGTTGACAGCCAGACATTCACCCCAGAATAACACACCTTCTCTCATCCTTAGAATAGACACATTCCTCACATCCTCTTAATTAATCACATTTTCTGCCTGAGCTGCTGAAATGTTTGGAAGCTCCGCGTGCCGTAATTAAGCGCTTGTTAAGCTGTAACCAAGTTGCTGAGTTGGTTGAATGCAGCGTGTGTGTGATTAGCCAGCTACAGCTCCAAGTGTCTGTTCACATTTGGCACTGAAATGCTCTTCGGCTGGTCACATCACAGGTGGACATCAGTAAAGAAACAAGCGTGAATGCGACCGTTTGAGGACACATTGAAATCCTCTCAGTCAAGCTACATTTAACAGCAGTCGGGGTTTCATGTGTCGTATACTGCTTGTATGTAGCATGCATCTGCGATTGCATTGAAGCAAAGCGTGGCAGACTGAGCTGAAATAATTAGCTGATTAATCGATGTCCAAACAATATTGAGGGCTGAGTCACGGTTTTGTTGAGCATTTTTGAGTTTGCTTTTCTTTGAAAATATACAAAAAAAGATGACGATGTGAAATTTTTGCTCAAGTCTTTACAAAACAATCATGTTCCCGCAGCATCTATGTAACACTACCGTGCTTTATTCATAATGGTTTGTTTTGACACATTTTACCCTTTGGGTATTGCACTTCACCACATTGTCACTTCAGTAATATTCTTTTTAATAGTTCAGCCATGTTTTCAGTCAAATGAAAGTCAAAGCTCTTCTCCGTCAGATGTGACAGTAATGTAAATATATTTTGTTTTCTGAATCCTTAATGGATAAAACACTTCATCACCTTGGGGGGGTATCTCGTATTTTAGAGAAATATCTCAACAAAATGATTAACTGATCAATCAAAAACAAAAAGTTATTTTTATACCACTGATACATTTCCTGAACATAATTGAAATACAGCTGTGGAGCACATGGTTAGAAATATTAAAATACTGGGCAAAGTCTTCATTTAAGTCTCAACAAGATGGAGGAAACTTTCTGTTGAGATTATGGTCCATGTTAACATTTTTGCATCACATTATTTCTCAGATTTATTAGCTGCATGTTCATGCTGCCAGTTTCACTCTTTATCACATCCCAATGGTGTGTTTCTGGTTTCAGATTTGTTGATGGGCGAGGTCACTGAAGCAGACTGAAGTCTTATTCATGTTCATGAGACCAGTTTAAAATGATGATTGATTTGTGACATGAGGCACAGATCCAGACTCATCAGAGCAGGTTATTGTGCTTCCAGATTTCAAGTTTCCAGTTCTTGTCTCAAAGGAGTGGAGCTTGATTTGATCTTCAGCTGTCGTAGCTCAAGAGATGGCTTTCTGCTCACCACTGTTGAGAGTGGTCATCTGGGTTACCATAGCATTTCAGCTCCAACCAGTGTGGTCATTCTGGTTATTCTCATGTGATTTCTGTTATCATCAAGGCGTTTCCGACGCCCTGAGCTGCAGTTCACTGGATGTTTTTCTGTTTTCTTGAACTGTTCTGAGTAAACTGCAGTCTGTTGTTTGTGCAAATCTCCAGAGATCTGCAGCTTCGTAAACACTCAAACCAACCTGACAGGCATCAACAGCCATGCCACAGTCAAAGTAACAGAGACCCCACCTCCCTCCCATTCTGATGTTTGATGCAAACAACAACAACTGAAGCTCCTGACCTTTATCTGCATGGCATTATGCATTATGCTGTGTGGGTAATTGCATGATTAAGCAGGTGTGCAGATGTTCCTGAGTCCTCAGTGAGTACATGCATCCAGGGCAAGTCGCCAGACAACAGCTATTTTCTGTTCTCTAGTTTTGTCTGAACGTGTGTATTTTTTCTGTTTAGCAGTGTTTGCCATCTCCCAACAGATAAAATCAAATGTGAACAGGGAAGCAAAGTCCACTCACTAGGTTATTTTTCTTTTCTGATTTGTCCCGATTTGTGTTCTGATAATCTGTGTCAACTGCAGACTGTCTCAGTTGGGTCCACTCTGCACAATATCTTGGATATATCAAGATACAAGACAATAGCATCGAACAGGATCTAAACCTCAGACTCAACTATGCAGTTCATTCTAGTCAGATACATTTTGGTCCAGAATCCAACTTTGAACTCTTGTATTACAACTGTAATTAATCAGTCAAATTGATCCATTGATTTTGCAGAATTGAGTGTAGTGAAATGTGAATAGAAAATAGGTGGAAGTGCTATCTTTCTTTGGAGTCAGACAAGCTTTACATTTTGTTTGCCCCGTTGGCAGCGCTGCGGTTATTGTATCACCCAGAATGACTGCATTCACATAGTCGGACACATTAGATATTCAGCTTTTCAGGGAGTCATTGAAAGGGCAGTCACACTTGAGTAAGTCTATACCCTGTGAATTTGTGTGTGTGTGTGTGTGTGTGTGTGTGTGTGTGTGTCTGTCTGTCTCAGGGTATTGTGCAGCTTGTGTTGTCTGCTAGTTAGTTGGGGTTAATGGGATCAGCTGTCTTAGGAAGGCATTTTGTCAAGTGTTGATTATCTCTCTGTCCACATGGAAAGGGACTCTTAGCTCTGGGACACACACATCTTACAGCACTGCTACTTGACAGAGAAACCTTAAAAGCCTGTGTTGAATAATGCGGCACATACAAGGATATCATTTATTTTCTTAGTGATAAAACATAGAAGAAAGTTGATAAAGGCACAGGGTTTAGATAGCAGGATAACAAGGCTGCGTCAAAACCCAGTATATGGCTGGCCCTTGTACCGTTAATGTACAAAGTAGAGCATGTAGTTGAAATACAGTACGTTAATTAGTGTTTAATGATGTAATCGCCTCGTATTTCGTGTCAGCCCAGTACAACCCTTTTACTTTTCTCCTGCTGTCTGTGCTGATTAATAGGTTACAGCATTTTAAAACAGCCACAGTCCCTATAAGGATGTTCTCATTGACTTTTTTTCTGTTTCTGTTGTTAGACCAAATAAATATGAAATAGTGACTGAATTGTTGCCCGTTAAGAGTACATGTTAAGCAACACTCACTTCCATACCATTTCCAAACAGCTGTAATTTCAGCTGCAATTTACATACATTACATTACCACTCAGAGAAGGTGTTGTGTGTTCATGCTGTGGTACTTCATTGAACTTTGTGTGTCCACGCCACCAGAGTGTCTACGACTAGTCTTGTTGTTTTGTATTTTAATTTTCCTGTCATAATGGCCATTAATAATCCCCGCCACTCATAGTTGATGAATGCTGCCTTGATAAGTAGTCATTTGGTCTTTGTTTACCTTCTTTCATAGCAAGAAAGAGAGTGGGCACATAAATATATATACCAATATTACCACTAAACACTGACACAATAGTGAAATCTGACTTATGTAATGATGCTAGTTTGATGTCAGTATGACTATCAACACTTCCCCATATTATCTATATTTTCTGGGAACTACACTCATCACGCATAATAATGAAACATAAGATGATGTGGTGCAACACAGGTTTGTAGACTATGAGGCAAAGCTTGTTGAGAAATGATGATGAATCTCTTTGGCAGGAAGTGGCTAATATTGCCTTAAACCTCTCTAGATGTGTCACATACACATCAAGAAGAAAAAAAAAATCATAGTTAAGGGGTCTAAAACTTGGGCAAATCTAATAATACAGGTCAAGTTGACAACAGTGTTTGTAAACACCATCTTGATGACTGTTTATGCCAATTCTTTTTGAAAGAACAACAGCCAATAGGGAAATTCCTCATCACACACTTGTGCAGCATTTGGCTGACGTGTGGTGTAAATCATCAACACCATCATGTAGTAACACGTTGACCAAAAACACACAGCCAACACGACTTTAACCCGAGTATGAACTGAAGAGAGAAACCCCCTGAAACCAACATGAACTCAAAAGAGGCTCCATATGGAAAAGCATCACACATTTATTTACTAGATTTCGCAATTTTTGAACAAGGTTTATGTGTAACAGTTCCTGATAATAAGTGATGAAATTTAGGCTAAAGTTTGTTATTTATAGTCCAGAGCTCAAAATGAATTCTTTCGCCACACACTCAAAACCTACACATGAAGCATATTTTTAAACATTTTGTTTATTGTTGTCGGTAGACTCAAGTCAGACAAGTCAGACAGTCAATTTAAGTGAGCAAACACATAAAAAAAAATACAAATTTCCTTCACTTACGTTGGACAGCCTTTTCATATCATCTGCCAAATGACTAGAGGTGCCAACAGTGTGAAAGAAGGCAGAAATGTAGCATTCGCTAGAAACCCATGCCGCTCATATCTCATATCTTTACTGAAAAGTTGATAACATTAACACTGGCGTTCAGACGCCAGTTGACGTAAGCCCACTTGTTGAACCAAGGCTATCTCCAGTCCATTAGCAAAAACATCTGACTGTAACTAATGGTAGGTATCATTTAAATATCAAATCAATCACTTGTGATAGTCGTAGTAAATAGTAGTAGATAGAGACAAAGAGAGATTCATCAGTACCGTCTTCCTCAGCCTCAGCTGACAGGAGGTCCTGCTGGATTTGTCTACTGGAGAGTAGCTCTGCTGGTAGACTATTGATGTTTTCTGCTGCTGGGAAACTTTGCACTGGCATGGTCATGTATATAAGTACCAATGATGAAGGAATTATCTGCTGTAGAAAGCCCATAAAGGCCTATGCAGTATTTTATCTAGTTGAAAGTTGCTACATTTACAGATCTCATCTGACATTATTCACATTTTCTCACTAAATAAAAATAGATAAAAGATAAAAAAAAAAACTGGAATCAGACAAATTGTACAGATAATATACATTTTAAATAACATTAAGTTATTAAATATTGAGCTTTGAAAGACTTTGTTCTGTACTCTGATAATATCGTTCCACAGCAGTCATACTGGTACAGTTGCCAGCAGATGCATCTCCAGACATATTTCGTTAATCAGTCATGTGAGCGCAGACATGAGCTGATGCTGATTATCTCAAAATGTCAGACTGGCTCCATTGACCACTACCAAGGACACAGAGCTGTGCTGTCTTTGGTTTCATTGCTAATGTGAAATGTGAAATGTGTGTGAAATTTGCAGTTTTTATTAAGTTTTCACTTTTTTGTTAAGTTTTTAGTAAAGTAAAGAGCACTGACTACTCAGGGAGGCGTTTGATCTCAAAATGGCAGCAGTAGACTTTTGTGCAGGTGACGTGCTTCATTGCCACCAGCTGACCTGAATTTGACTCTAGCTGCAAACACTGTGGGAAAAGTTAGATAAAAAGTAATGCAAGTGTGACACAAAGGCAGGTTCAGTTCAGTCTTTATTCATTCAGTGAAATTCACTGGAATTCAACACTTATTGTCTCATGAAGGAAACTGTATTTGGAGATTGGGCTTTCAAAGACACAAGCATTATGTGGTTGATGAGAATAAGGTTTCTAGGCTACATGCTACACTTACACTGTAATTGACACTTCACAGTACAAATGGTCACAGCCCTGTAGTGAGATCAGACAGAAAAACATTGAGTTTAACTGTAATTCTACTTTGATTAATGAAGTTTTGTTTGTAGTTTTGCTAAGTAGCCTGTTTTCTGATGAAAAAAATAACTCTATAAATTGTATATTTTATGAATGAAATTAATAGAAACATTCACAAACTGAGCTGTCTTGCTGCATTCAAGGTCACCTTAAGTTTTGGCACGGGGAAATCTTGATCTGCACTGAAGTACGTTTAAATGAAAATGATAACAAAATTGGCCTTCTAACAGAAGTACTTCTCTGTTGTCTGGCTGGTGTTTTATTTTAGAAGCAATGGAGTGAAGAGGCCATATTACTTTCTGCTTTATTAGATGCTCCACAGCACGAAGCAGGGAGATGAGAACCGATAAGGGAAGTGTCTATACTGAGCCATTAGAGCCGCTTGTAATTGATTTGTGAGAAGTTGTGTATTTGTTTTAAGTGCGTATCACTGCACGATAAACAGCAGCACACATGACATCAGTCAGTATGGATTATGTGCTAGATGTTGCTTTTGTGTAGCTGTCTGTTCTCTCCACAGTGCTCTGCATGGACACTTCTCACAGCAGCTGGAAAGTGTCCCTGCTCAAATTAACACTACTCTGAATCATCTCTCGCTAATTATAACAATGTTAATTGATTCCCAAGTGTAGATAGATATTAACTGTAACCAAAGAAATTCCAGCATTGAATTTTGACAGAACAATGAGAGTCAGATGAGAGCAACATCAACCACACGGGCTGAAAAAATACAAAATTCATATGGTAGTAAAACATTACTTTGTTAGTTTCTCTGCCTTGTCAGGATGCACTAAGAAAGATTAATGTTACACTTTTATTGGAATTGCTGCAAATAGGGCATCAAATCTTCTCCAACAGAGTCAGCAGATTTTTTTTTTTCTCATTTTAACATTTCATCTCTGATTTTGGGAGTTATAATAATTATGCAGCATAAATGGGTCTTGTTGAGTTCTCTGTTTGTTGGCAGCTTCCTGCTCGTAACCTCAGAGATTTTTTAAGTCTAAGGGCTGCCTTACTGCAACTTTTATTTTGATCTCTGCAGCTGCATCATTTCATTTGGAAAGAAGACACAGGGTCAGTTTTGCCTTCAGGTTATTCTAAGGACAGTCTTTTTTGTGAGCTGTGTCCTTGGAGGGCCCTGTATTGGAAATCACACCCCGTTATATAACACATACAGGTGCCGTGTTTGTCCCACAAGAATTGGAAAGGCTTCATTCAGTAACAGCCAGACATAATTTATTTTTCATCTGAAAATGAAGTTGGAGTCCCGTGTTTGCTACACATGCTCGCTGCATTTATCTTGTTGCATGCTGCTTACAGACTGTGGATAATTTAATACCGTGCCACCTTAGTTCTGGCACAGTGAATTTTTCAGCCTTAAAGAATAGAGACTGAATTGTTTAACTGCGATTTACTGAATTTAGACTTTGAAGAACATGGTGCTGTGGTTGCTGCTCTGAGGAGTGGCGAAACACACAAATAATCCACCCACAAACACACTTGTGTATTTTTTCTGTTTAAAATCCAAATATGGAACAATATGTGTTATTATTAAGGTTAATACACCTAAATACTAGTCATTAAAAAAGTATTTCTGCATATGTTGTCTAGATGTATTAGACATTGAAGTTTTTGTTTCCATTTTGATCTAATAGAGAAGGAACAGCTATCCTATTTATTAGGAACACCTGGTCAAAACAAACCGAATACCGAAATACTGCATGTTTCGTTGTTCAGTTTTGGGTGAATGAATCAATCCATGTGATCAGAGGTTGAATGATTTGGCGGCTGTTGTTTGCGCTGCTCTTTACATAATATGAAAATATTTGTCTATTGTTTGGCCCAACCATCATCTGACTGATTGACATCAGTCATCATCCTACTTTCTGCATTTTCAATATTACAAATTAAATGCTAACAGTTAATTATCAGGAACACTGGCAGTTCTTGTAAGATTTTATTTGATATATTATTTGATATATAAGGACTCAATGGATTGCTCAAAGTTGTAAATGATCAGAATAACCTTTCTGCTACATTATATTGTCGGTGGGGTTGTATAATTATAGTTTCCGTGTAGGAAGATTGAAGACGTTTTCTCTGTCATGTTTTTGCGCTCTCTTTAATCTATGTGGATTATACAGAGGCTTAATGGTTTACTGTTCCCTCTTAGACCGTCTAATCTCTTCTAACTGATCTTCACCTGCTAACGTTGACTCTTCCTGAATGTTACTTTCCAGTTGAAGCCACCACACCCATCACTGTGACCGCCGTGTAACTGCCCGGCCAGTTCAGCAGCACCCTTCACAGTTTATTGCTGCTGTTGTTTTTCAAGCGGTCACATTGTTGCTCTTGTTGTTCGAGCAGTGACGAGCTGCTTTCCTAAGCTACCAAACAATATGATTTAACCCTATTTCAATGAAGCTATTATATTTCAGCCTCTGTCATTGTAGTGTGTCTCAGTTAAGTTCATTACCCAGAACTTTTAGGAATGACACTTTGTGGCTGCTAAGAACGGGGTGTTTTGAATGACATTTAGTCCGACTGGTATAATTTCGAAGCCTCGTTGCTGTCTTTGTATAATTTTGGATATTTACATAGGGTGGTCCACCACTGTGGTTATGTCAGGCAGTCACCCTGTACTTTCTGGAACTATGAGCCCTACATTCATCTTGCTTTTTGAAGAGACAGATTTTCCTAAACTCTCAGGATATCATGTCTTCTGGCCTCTGAAAAGATCTAGTGCACTGACTAACTTGCAGATGATTTACTTTTCACAGTTGAAAGTTAAAAGACATTTTTACTTTAAAAAAGAGAAGAAAAAAAAAAACACTTTTGTTTAAAGGCTCCAAATGTTTATTTTCTCAGTCAGATTCTTTCCAAATGTGAGGGAAGTTATGCATGAACACACACTATTATCTGCTTGGTTAGAGGAGAAGGGATTGTTTCGAATGAGAGGTTTATGTATTATGATTGTGTTTTGTTGCAGGCATGGCAATGCTGGAAAAAAAGTGACGTCAAATGTTTACTCTGGATCGGTTCAAAGACAGTTGTTAAGCTGCTTATATATTTTACTAGACAGACACAGCAAATCACCTCGTCTAGGCTTGACAGAAGACATTTTTATCTGTGGCTGTTATCTCACTAAACAGTGATGAATTGTCACTGAGCATGATTTTTTCCTCCTTTCATTTCAATTGCAATTTGTTATGTCTCAGAAAATTCCACGCTACTGAGAAGTATTCAAGACTTTACACGACATTTTCAGAGGAACTGAAATGTGTTTAATATGTGTGCAGCTGCTCTCTGTCTAACAGCAGATCCGCCTCTTGTGTGCTTTGTTTTACAGTTACTAGGAGCTGCATTCTTGGGCATAGGCTTGTGGGCATGGGCGGAGAAGGTAAGTATATACACATTCACTCACAAACACACTCTGGTGAAGTGCAACATGACAGCCCCAACAGCATAGCTCAAATTCTTGCCCATATTCTGACCAGAATAAACTGGAAGTGCAATTTGCAAGGGGGAGATTTGATGGAAACTGGGCTTTGGAGTGGAGTGGTGTGGAAAAATAGAAGCACCATTCCTGTAACACTTTGTAGCACTTAAATTCTTATTACCTGATAATGGTCCTGGTAAACACGTCTTAGTCAGCTTGGGAAATGAACTATGTTGCCGCAGCTCCACTGTGATCTGTAACTTTTCAAGATTTGTTGAGCCTGTGCATAGCTAATGTTTTTCCGATAGCTGAACAGGGGCCAAAAATGGTACAGCTACTAGACCGGCCAAAATTACAAACTCGTTTGACTCACAGCCGTTTGGAATTTAATGTCTTTTATTGTACGACAGTCCTGACAGAAGAAGAGTTCGCAAAAAATCCTTTTGACGAAGGTCCGGAGAGACTAAAACTGTATAATGATCAAAAGATTGTGATACTGAGCGAGAGCAGAGCGAGGGATCATTTTTTTCTAAAGTGATGTGATACTGCGAAGGCACCTGAATCTGAGACAGATAGATGTGAGAATATCTCCCGTAAAAAATAATCAGCAGTCTGTCACAAATTGAATCGAGGCTCGAGGTTAGTGTGGAACGTACTCTTTATGTTCCGCAGTGTACAGGCTATGAATGTCAGGTGCTGCCGTCAATCTCTTGTGTGCAGGGTGTCATGGCAGCCTTCACTAATTTTAAATTTGCTCATTAATTAGTTAGAGGTTCTTCTAGTCGGTTCAGTAAACGCTTCACCAGCGTGAAAACATGTACTGATTAGAAACTTCTGGTCATGAACTCTGAGCAAATTGTCCTGCGCCGCAGCACCTTTTGTGGGACAAAGTGAATAATTTAAAGGAATTTTGCCCAGTGATAAATAGCGGGTGCCGGAAAGGCATAATGGCGAGTTTGGGTCTCAGTGACCAAATTGATTAGTTTCAGGCCTGCTGCATGGAGTCAGACTGCATTATTATTTGGGGCCTCGTGCTTAAATTCAAATGAAGGTAGTTTATTCTGCACCAGTACTTTAAAAACAAAAGAACGCTGTGGTGTCTGATATTTGCACCCCAGCTCAGTGCAAAGACTGCTGAACGTAAGCAGTCTGAAATTTCAGCTTGTTGTGGTTTAGCTGCAAAGGTTTGACATCTGCACTATACAATATGTGACAAACAAACAGGATGTCAGGACAGAGAACAGGTGTTCAGAAGCTCACAAGCAACAACTCCAGGGAGTCTTGCTATGGGTGAGAAATTTATGAAGAGATGGTGAGAAAGCGTGCATGAATGGAAACACTTACGCTTACTTTTGTATCCACAAGCATTGTACCTCGTAATATGCTACATTGAAAAATTAGCTGATAGTTCAGATGAATAGAAGAAGCATAGACATGTTTTTGTCGGACTAAAGTAGACAGGAAAACATGTTGGACACACTGGCCTTTTGGGCTGTAGGGACGGGATGTGCAGAGAGGAAGAGCAGATGTCTGTGAACGTTTGCAGAGAAAGATCTGAACTGTGCATCTCTTTATAAAAGTTCCTTGTTTTGTAGGCTGGACAGAGATCTGCTGAAGAGTGAAATTGTGTTGTAGATAAGTGGATGGAAAAAAACCCACTGGGGGTTGTTATTTTATTTTCAAGATGGAACACATTTGATAGATAACATTCTAGTCAAATAACACTGTTGCCTTTGAATGTATTTTTCTCTTGCATTTCTGAACAACTGAGTGTAATCTCAGTTGGCCTCTTGGCTTCATCATTAGTTAAATTCTAACTTTTTGTCTCAGACATCATATGGTCTTTTGAAGGTTGAGTTTGTGTTTTCATGAGATTTATATACGAGATAGCATAAGGATTGATTTTGTTTGAGGTATTGTATAACCATTTCAACCGTTCTCCTTTGTCTTTCTCCTTTTCCCACAGGGTGTTCTGTCCAATCTGTCATCCATCACAGATCTCGGGGGCTTCGACCCCGTGTGGCTCTTCATTGTCGTAGGAGGAGTCATGTTCATCCTGGGTTTTGCAGGCTGTATCGGAGCACTCCGAGAGAACACACTCCTTCTTAAATTTGTAAGCTCCAGCTCCTGATTTTTCGAGCACAGACACCATTTTTTACCACTTCACACTCTTTAGATGTGCAGTTCACACCAGAGCTGAGGCTGTCAGTGTAGCAGATGTCACTTTGACTCACTGGAGCCGAATGGTATGGGTGGCTGCGTGGCACATAGATGTGTTATCACATAACTAAACCAATTCCTGTTTCATCAGAAACCAATGATCAGAACACTAATTCTTTTCTTCATAGGCCACCAAAAAATTTCCTCTCTTTCAAGTAAAGTTTATTTTTGTTTTAGATTTGGAAGAACATTGAGAAACATTCAAAAGTCCAAAGTCATGACACCACTATTTTGGGAGGTTTATTTGAGCTCAAGCTTTATTGATAAGCACGTGTAACTGACAAAGACAAACCTACCTTGTTGCTGGCTGCAATTCTGAGCAGCTATTAACTCCAGCCGATGTCCATTAGCAGCAGTAAGTCGGGCGTCAGACTGAGCAGCTAATGTGGCTTTTGTGCATTTATCATTAGCCCTGTCTCCCCCTACATTTACTGTAAAGGGATGATATAATGGTACCTCTGGGACTGCGGCTTGTGTTGCCACGCTCCCACTCAGCAAGTCAGGACAGGTCTTATGGCCGGATCTGCACAGGGAAATTACATCAGAGCCTATTGTCTTTTGATCCCTTCACAAGAAATGCCAGAAAAAAAGTTGTTCTGATCATTGACTTCCAGGTCTTTTTTAGACACACCCATATTCCCTGAATGAAGTGACAGAGTTATTATTTTCTCTTTGTGTGTGTGTGTGTGTATTTTACACTTATGTGCGTCATGTACTTCCCAGTTTTCTGTGTTCCTGGGTTTGATCTTCTTCTTGGAGCTGACAGCAGGGATCCTTGCCTTCGTCTTTAAGGACTGGATCAAAGACCAGCTCAACTTTTTCATCAACAATAATGTAAAGGCCTACCGAGATGACATCGACTTGCAGAATCTCATTGACTTTGCCCAGGAATATGTGAGTCTACGCTGAATAGATAAACATTTCCTTTAATGTCTCATCATTCTTGACTGTAGGAAGCCACTCCCTTCTTCAGAAATCATTTTGTTTATTCGTGTTTATAAACCAATTCTGGATATGCTCAGTTTTTTGGACAGAGAGGGGAGTGATTCAGTCGCTGCAGCTGTGCAGTAAACCTCATGATTAACACGATTGTATATTTCCTTCAAATAATTATCCAATTACATGAATTAAACAGTTTAGATAATTGGCTCCTGTGTGAATGAGCTGGTTTCTGTAATGTTGTACTGTAAGTGTAATTAGATCCACTGCCGTCTCGCCGTTTGGGTCTCACTCTCTGAAGTTGCTACCCGCCAAAGCTGACCTTAGCCAGACTCTAAAGAGCTGTTTCAAGACCAGATCAGAGAAAATAAATCTGTCAGTTAGCCAGTGTCGGCTGTTTAATCTCTCTTCATTGCTGCTGTCTCAGTGGTCATGCTGTGGAGCTCACGGGCCAGACGACTGGAACCTTAACATCTACTTTAACTGCACTGATATGAACCCCAGCAGGGAGCGCTGTGGAGTCCCCTTTTCCTGCTGTGTCAAAGATCCTGCAGTGAGTCATTTAATACATTATTGAATGTACATAATTATATGTTATTATGTTGATAAATAATCTAAGAGTGATGCAACTGCAACATTTCTTCCATCATTTGAGTTTGTTCAGTATTTTTGGAAAATGTATCAGATTGTATTTGAAAATTGGTCGTGATGATAACAGATGTAAAAGGTATATTTAATAAACTCTGCAACAGATGCAGCAGAAATATTAAGATGTGACACAGGATGTCACACTTTTATGCTCTTTTTTCGACAGGAGGACGTCATCAACACGCAGTGTGGTTATGATGTTCGGCATCTATCGGTTAGTATCAGATGTATCTTAACCTCTCTCTATTTGTTCAACCATGTATATTTCTACCTTCACCCACGCAGTTTTCAGGATGTGCGCGGTGCTCTGAAAGTTTAGTCTGTGGTTTATAATGGTCCTCAAATAAATCTATATTGTTAAATTCTATTGAAGCAGTCAGACCAGTTTTTGTCCGTGACGCAGTCAGTGACAGTCGGAGTGCGTGATTGGCAGCTGGCGTCTGCTTTCCTGGTTAATCTGATACAAGGCTTCTCAGTAGAATTACTTCTGAGGGCGAGCCGATTGACAAGACGCCAACCTGTTTGATTGAAACAACCTAAGCAGTTGTTGTGAGCGAACAGGCAATCGGGTTAGTTTGTTTTGGGTTTGATTGCTTCTCTTGGTTCTCCAGTAAAGATAGATTACATTTTATATAAACAACGGCGAATGGATCCAAACAAATTTAGATTGGATAGCAACTTTATTTAACTTAAAATAATTATAAGAAAGGTGCAGAAAAATACAAAAATACAAAATAAGAAATGTACACATGAAACATATGGCGGATACGCCAGACGTAGAGAGTGTAAAGGGTTAAGTAGCACACGGTCTCCTCTGCTTCTTGCCTTAATAACAGATTGTTCTTCTAACAGGGATAATTAGGCTCCAGTTATAGCCTGGAGAGCTGCCTTACTACACTCTGTAATTGGCAACTCAGTGGGTTATGCCAGTCCATTCCCTTTTCCTCTGTGTGTGGGTGTGGTGGTTACAACTCACTGCACTGCAGTCAGAAAGATTGCTGTTGCTAGGCACACTGCAATACAGTGAGCCACCTGCCACTTAGTTGGTATGAATTAATTTTCTGTGCGAGCTCTTGTGCTAAGGCCCCGGCCATTGACATTTTACTGAAACCCTCAGCGATGTGTGTTAAGTTCCTGTGTAGCTTTTTTTATGAAGTGCAGGCTGTGAAAAAGGAAGAGCAGGAGACACGGGAGAGGACAGGATCACAACAAAGACAGAGGCTGAAATAGCTTCTGAGGAAGTTCACAGCCAGAACAACATAGAGTTTCCTGCTTTTTCATTGGCTGCCAAGGGCCTCCCTTTACCTCCCATTGGTTAAAGATAGCTTTCGGGTTTTGCAAGGGAACAAAGAGTTTGCCTGGTTGACTTGTCTAGAAGTATAACAAAGAGAGCATTGTATATAGACTTGTTCACACCCATTCTTATTCCCCTTTTTAGTGTGTTTGCAGCTTTAAATTACACCTTTTTATTTCTACCTCTGAATAGACCACATACATCATGAGCTGAATCTCACAAACAGCCATCTGTCCGGTAACAGGAAACAGATTCTGCCTGTTTGTTCAGGCCAGAAGGGATCCACTTGGATGAGAAACTGAATACAACCTCGCTGATATTCTCCATGATGTTCAGAAACTGACACGTTGCAATCTTAGAGTGACTCACCCATCATTCACTGTTCATGCTCTCCTCAGCAGCAACAGAGTCAGTGGACAAAATGCTATCGATGCCTGATTTTTACCGCATTAGTCATAGTTCAGCGTTCACATGTTTGTTTAAATTATGTAAAAGGGCAGTGCTCTCTCTGAGCTGCTCTATTTAATGTGGTCATAAAAAACACATCTTGTTCACTCATATTTTAATATACCTGTAATTTGCTCTTTGTTTTTGAAAAGGAGCTGGATCGGCAGAAATTTATCCACACTAAGGGCTGTGTGGGGCAGTTTGAGAGGTGGCTTCAGGACAACCTGATCATTGTAGCTGGAATATTTGTTGGTATTGCACTTTTACAGGTAAGGAGCCTTTGTTTGAGGATTATTTTACTTGCAAACAATGGAAAACTTTTGTGCATTGAAATTAGTTGTTTACTTATAACAAACAATGTGGATTGATTCTGATTTCTGCCATGTGCCACTGCCATCTAGTGGTGAAACCAGTTAACATTAGTCAAACCACTGCAATATGTTGTATTCTGATCTAACCTTATGTAAACTTTCTTGGTCTAATATCTTGTGGCTTCCTCTCCAGATTTTTGGCATCTGCCTTGCTCAAAACCTGGTGAGTGATGTCAAAGCTGTCAAAGCCAACTGGTGACAGTAGAGGTTTATATGGGAGTCCTGTTCCTCAGGCCCACACCAGGTCAACACAGCACACAAACAGTCCCATCCAGCTGAGGACAGAGCGCCGTGAGCGTTCGACTCTGTCCACTTTGCCACTGAGCTAAACAGCACGTACACACTCTCACGCAAGATGAGCAGACACAAAACGTTTACTTCCCTGTTTCAGTGACACTAGAGGTGAGCGAGAAGACAATATCCCACGCAAACCAAACTGTCAACACATTGTTTACCACTCAGCTGGGATTTGAATCCAAAAAAACAGAGGACGACGTTGCCTACTTCAGAGTTAGATTCTATTTTTTCTGTTTCCTCTGATTCTGTTCTTTGGACAAATATATTTATGGGATGCAGTTGCACAAGGACTCCTGTTCAGGAGGGAGATTGGAAGCCATGGATGAAAATACGACACAAGGAAAAACACACAAAGGAAAAAACAGTCTCTTATTTTCGATCAAGCATCACTTTGTAACGGAGACTTTGTCCATCTCAGCCAGGGGTTGATTTATCTGTAAAAAAAAAATCGCCTGTTTTTAACATGCTGTTCCCCGCTTCCTGCTGTAGAGGACAGTGGGCGGCTGGCCGGCCGGCCGGCCAACGAACACACATTTCTGTGTTTGTTGGCTATGTGTGTCATTTTTCCTCATCGTGACCTTTATCATGACCACTGAAGACTCTGAACACTGGCTGGTCATATCTACAACTTCAAATCATTTCAGGACAAGTCTCAACTCAAAAATGTAAAGAAGTGCCATTAATTTCCAGTGATATTTTTTATCTCCTTCCTGTTCTTTACATGGAGTTCTCTGCACCCTGCCCCTCAGTACCTCAGGGCCTGGCCAAAAAATATGCTTTCTGTCACCAGTTAAAAGCATATCTGTTTTTTTCCCATCCTTGTCTGTTGAACTCACACTAACTTAATGTAGAAAACACTGACAGTTCCTCGAACGTCGCTCTGTTTGCCCTGCAGTAATTGTATTATCTGTTGATTTATTGAAGGATGTTGGATTGTATTATGGATGGCCTGGTGTGGTTAGGATTGTAGGTCTATGCTAAAGATGGAAAAGGGTTTAATGATAGAGTTTGTTGTTTATCTCTGAGCATCCCTCAGGCACATGGGATTGCTGGTTTGGGGCCTTTTTACTTGATTTATGTTACCACATTTGTCTTATGCTTATACTGTACTTTGTCCTCTGCATTATGAAATGACTGTCTGTTCTTAAAGATGTCTTGTATCCATCCTTTATTTTCTGTCTTTTTCATAAAGATTTTTATCCATTCATTGTTTGACTTCAGCAGGCACCTGTTTTACCTCTGACCCATTAGTCAACTGCGAAATATCTTCTTATTGTTGATGTTGTTAGCCATCCTAATGGAGACCAAATGATATCAGATGGCTGCAAGCTAACTGCCAAGACTTTATCTGGCTACAATTCAGATTTGAAAAGGAATGCCAACAATAGCAAATAGCATTTCTAGGTAGCCAAAAATGTGAATTTATTGTCCATTTATATGAGAAGTGCCAGTTGGAATGAGAAATCAAACAAAAATTAAAAATGTTACAGTATCGGTTTTTATCTTTAATTCAATGTTGTGTCTTTTGTTTTGAGTTTTTTTTTAAATAGATTAGTAAATACTTGCTGTTATCTTTGATGTTAGCAACAGTCTCAATATAACATGAATGCTGCTTAACTTTAACTAGATTATTGAGATGTAGTGCCGTAACCAAGCTAATAACAAGTCTCACATGATGGCATTTGAACATCTGCCATATTTTTCTTTCCAGGGAGAAGAAATATACAGATTATTTGTTCTTTCTCAAGTTTACACTTTGTACTTGGCTTATTTCACCCTTTGTTGTTATTATATAAGACAAAAAACCTCTTAGTTCACATCACAAGCTTTTTTAATTAAGTCCTAACTGGGTTCACTTGAAAAATAGGAACATTATTCTCAGAATTTAATCATTTTAGTTATTTCTGCTTATAGCAGTGTCACAGGCAGGATTTGAGTGGGTTTTATTCAAACACACTGATCCATATACACACAAAAATTGTTTGAACTGCAGCGCACACAAGTTGAAAGATGAGTAGCTTTATTGTTCTGTGAAGAGTAAGACCCAAACTTTTTCCACCTTCACCGAGTTTGTCCGTAGAATATATATGTTCATTCAGTAGTGGCGCCTTCTGATCGTCTCCTGTGTACATTACATGTCATATGTTGCTGTTGCTTCTTTCACCCACACACTCCCTCTTCAGAAAGGTACCTGATCTGGCTGCACCTGTTTCAGGCTCTGTAATTTTGATGTATTTTTAAACACGGTGCCTGCAGCAAACCGAGAAAAAAGCATTTCTCTTTTTTCTCCTTCAGATCAAATGTAGAAACATTTAGAGGATGAAACGAAACATACAGCTCGACTAAATTCTCACCTTAAGTTGCAGCATTTGCCTGATGTGACATGCCCCCCCCCCCTTTTTTTTTTTTTCTCCACTGTCATCCTGTTATGCTAAATGTGCGTGGGCTTCTTTTGATTTCACTAACTGGTGTAAATCAGCGTGTCCCACTCCCGTCTAGAGGAGCAGGATAAAACCAGTATTTTTCCCCTTCACACCTTTTTTTAGGTTAAAATTGCGAAACGCAGTTAATGTTTAATTAGTTCAGCAAATCTTCTTGAGGTGTTTTTTCTCTATTCACCCTTGATTAGATGTGTTTGCTCAGGTTCTTGAATCCCACTTTTCCCCCTACCTCTCTTTAAATTCAAGCGAGGAGATTCTGTCTTTGTAGGTGATAGAATAGAGACTAAGAGCCGCTGCGTTTTGAGTGATGCTGGGGATGTGGCTGAAGGCAGATGGAGGCCATGGGTGTCAGTTCTGCTGCAGTACTGAGCTGCAGCTCTTAAACCAAAAGAACTCCAGCTCTCCCTCTGCAGCCAGCCGCTCTGTCTGGATGGATCTGCCAATAATCAGACAGTCACCTTGGTAATGAGAACCGCAGTGCCATAATAATCTGTAATAACCTCATGGCAGGACTTTATATATTCAGACTCAACAAAGGTGACTCGGTGGAGTATATTTGTTTTAACAGCTTGGGATAGTTTTGGTTTTGTATACCTTTAATGCAGGGGGGGAAAGGAGGAGTGGGAGAGAACGATGCTAATTATGCTTTGTCCTTTATCATAATGGCCTTGCATCATGAAACACCCTCTTAATTTTTCTGCTTTCCCTCTGGGAGGTTAAATCATTCCCGAGGAGGAGCCTTATGCATAACATGAATGTATAAGTCTGTATCAGCCTGGACCTTGCCGGTTCACGCTCCATTAGAAATTATCTTTACCCTTATGCAACGCAATGCACAACACTAATGAAGTTTAGGAATGTGAATAAAGAAAATAAAGAAAGTCTTTAGAGATGTTTTAGATTTTTAACCTGTTTTTTTTTTTTTTTTACATTAAAAAACAATTTGTTTTTAGTAAGCATGAAAGCAAATGAGCATTCCATTTCTTCTGTTTCCAGGTGAGTGTGCAGACCTGCGTTTTATATGCAATCACACAGAGTTTTAATTAACAGAACAAAAGTGGTTTGGTTTTTAATGTCTCTTTAGTAGCTTTGAAAGTGGATGATTTCTAGATATTAAAATCATCTTCTCTGTTTTTTTTAATAAATTATGTAATTTTTTTGTAATGTAATCCATTCAAAGTGTCATTGTGACTCTGATAATCTGTCCCGTGATCGTTTTCACGCCTTTAAGTCTGCTCGTGTCTGGAGGCGTTGATGTTGATGTTTCTTGTGAGCGGCACATCAAGACGTTTAACAATCACACCTATTCACGTTGAAGAAGACAGTCACATCAGAGCACAAAGAAGTGGCATAATTGATTTGTTTGTTAGCAGCAACAACAACAACGACATCACAGTTGTTAGTCCTGATGTTTGCACTTGGCATCAGGGCATTTGATCAAAACATAAACGTGATCCGAGTGGAAAGAAAAAGCATTCGCTCGCAGTTGAAGAATATAGATGCAGATGTTAATGATCTTTTAATCACGCTGCAACAACTCTACATGTTTGTTCAGCTGGGAAACAGAAACATTCTTTTTTTTTCTCTCCCCAGGTTTCACAACACAGTTGTTTTTCCACTGCAGCAGAATATGACAAACAAAAACCAAACTGTTGATCCATCCTTTCGGTTCCCATCTGTCTACTGTGACAGGAAGCCTTGTAAAGAAATGTAAATGAAAACTGTGGGACATGGTCTGTTACACTGTACATTGTGTTAAAATATGCCTCTTTCATATATTAAAGGATTTAAGATAAAAGAGCAGTGTTTTTGTACATTTACTCAAGTGCTGGATTACAGTATTTTTTATACTATGTGTGTATATATATATATAATGTTTGGCTACAGATTATTTTGCAATTAGAGATTGTAAAACACATATATGATATATCGAGTTGTTTAAAATTGGCTCGTCTCACCCAGCAGCATTAAACTTTGCAATTAGCAATAATCCAAAAATTACGTTATCATGCTTTAAACAGTTCATTATGGGTGACTTTAAATAGACCCACTTCTTATTTCTTCTACTGCTGAACTCGAGGTAAAGGTCAAGTAGCTGTTCACTATCAGTAAATGAAATTTAAGGATTAATGCCACAGTAATTGACCCACATATACTGGAGTGGTGTTTTTTTCCCCTGTGATGAGGAAATGTTTTAATTTATCATATGATGGATGAGTCAGCCAATAGAGGGAGACAAACCGTGACTGTGAATACGCAGCGGCATCACGGCTCCTGTGACTTCATATTTTAATTTAGCCCAAAAAAAAACAAAAACGCAACGCTTAAAGAAACAAACTGAATTACGATAAACAAAACAGACAGAGAAGAGTGAGTGTATTACTGTGGATTTCAGAGAGACAGTAGAATCTAAACAAGTCCTCTCAGTTACCTGTTGTTACTGTTACTCTCCCTTTAGATGTCGAGATCAAAGGGAATAACTCTTCGACAAAATTAATCCATCAAGTTAAGACATTATTGACATTTTCTTTCATCACACACATCTCAAAGATGAAACACTCCACTTCGACAGGACGCACAAAGGGGATCTGTTTCCTTGACAATGAGTCAACGATTTAATGGACACAAACCTCAGTCCTCCTCTGGCCTTTATGTTACAGTTTCTGGCCACAAGGAACGACGGCAAATGATAATTTGTAAACCCTGACACTTCCCAAATTTAGTGTGATACCTGTTTACATAAAACACGCAGCTTCATGGCCACAAGGACAGATAGTGCTCCTGAGATTCCTTGTTTCTGATTTGATTTAAAGTAGCTGCCACCGTGTGTATTTATCTGTACAGGAAACATTATGTACAGCAGCCAGCAACAATCATCTTCCTTACATCCGCACAGTAGTTTGTCATGAAAAACCAGACCATTTAATATTATCTAAAGGGTACAGTTCAGTGATTTTGCTGCTAGATACACGCTCTATTTCCTTCATGAGCTAAGTTTAAAAATTTAATCACCCGATCGTATCATACATCTGCAAGGCCTCATCAGGTCCTGCTGCCTTTTTGACTTTGAACTGAGAGTCAGTGGTGCCGCCTACAACAGCCCTCTTCTTCTATTCTGCTTCAAGTTGTACTTGAGCACAGAACATGCTAATCCCTCTGACCTCCTGACCATAACATGTTTACAGAAGATGTTGTTCCACATGTTACACTGATATCTTGTTGTTTGTATGGAGTTCACGTCAGTACTCTGGTGGCTTGAATCCATGTGATGGTGGTTTGTAGAGCTGTAAAATTGTGAGAAGACAGATTTGTGTGCAGTAAGACAAGTATCTTCACTATTGGGGGTGTAATGATAGCTTAAACCTAATTGAATTTCATCACTTGTTAATCTGCTCTGGTTTTGTGGTTGACTGAGCACAATGATGTATCAACAGTGTCAACAGCATTTTTGCTTAAATCATTTAGCTTTACAAATAATCTTCTGTAATGCAATATCATAAAAGTAATTTGTAGATTTTTTATTCAGCCAGTAGATGTTCTTTTCTTTTAATATAAGTTGAGTCGGATAAGGTTGAGATAAATGTCTGTGATCCAGTAAGTAAACAAAGACACAATCTGTCAGATAGCTAATAATGCATAAGGGGGCAAAACAAATGTATGTAATTATGTTGTAAATATGAAAACCAGCTACCAGCATAAATGTTTAATATGTGCATACATACATATATATATATATATATATGCAGATACACACACACAATATGTACATATAGTAAAATACTAAATATGTATGATGTAAATACAGCACATTAGTCATATTCTAAATAATACCAAGTCTGATTCCTTATTCCAAGTTTAGCTTTTTAAAGTCACTTCCCTCAAGGCTGTGACTTCACAACTAAACACTACAAAAAAATTTTCCTGCGATGTTTACCTTGTTTGTGTGGAATGCGGTTACATACTTTTGTCTATTGGGCAAATTTAAAATGTGAATGAACTGAAAGCTGGACGCAGTTCAAATACAGTTCATACATTATTTCCACGTAGCCTCAAAACCACGTGATGCCATTTCTGGATGACTTCCTGAGGCAACCATAAACAGTCACCTGCGCATATAGAGGAGGGATTGTTTATCAGTCCTTTCTTTTGTGTGAGAGGTTGCTGCCAACCTGATCAATCAAGCTACATTTTCCATATCAAGAAACGGTTCTCTTATCCTATCACTGCAGGCTGGTGGCGATGAATTCACCTTGACCTTGACCATGACCCACAGTCATAGAAACAATTTGAAGAACTTAAAGTCCCAGTTAGTGTCATCTGATGTCATGGCTTTAGCACCAGGACTTTAACCTGCATCCTGAGTCCTATAAATAAAGAAAGTGACAACAATTGCATTTTTTTTCTTCAGTTTTTAAGTTTTAAGTCAAGAGTTTTTAAGTGTATGTATAACATAAGTTTTTGATTTAGTTTTTATTTTTTTGCTACTAAATATGATTTTTAATTATGGTATGGCTCACCACTTTGGTGCACATGCCTTGCAACAATCGGTGGTTCGAATCCTGACCACGACGACCTATTCCTGTCATTCCCCCGCTCTCCTCCCTCGTTTCCTGTCTATCGTCACAAGAAAAAACGCAAATGCCCATAAAAATATCTTCAAAAAAGAAGAAACAGCACAGTATACAACACATCTGCCTTTTATTCATAGAACCATACCCAGTGATGATTGCATCAGAAATCTTGTTTTTATGATCAAGTTCATATCAAAGTAAATGATATATTTAATAACAAAAATAAAAAGTATAATATAATGTTATATATAAAATATGATATTTGATGTTTACTTTAATTGTTAATCAAGGAAGGCAAAGTGCAGTTGCTTACTCGTTGCCTGCAGGTGGCAGGAGTACAAAATTTGCAGCTGCTTTCACTGTCTTTGGCATCGTTTGGTCCAAAACTCTTGGTTTTACTCAGGTTGACGTGAAGATTTGATCTGACTGAACAGCTCCTTCTAGTGGAGAAACTGCAGATATGAACAAGTGCGCTTTAACTCATTTCCATGAGATGTTTTCCCTTATTGATAGAGATGTTGTAAACAGTTTCAACCAAAACAATTTCTGCACAGTATCTATTATGAAAATAACGTTAAATAACATTCAGTGTAAATGTATCTTATAGTGGTATATATAGTGGTATCATATTGACCTCCTTTAATGGGCAAATTAGATTTTTTTAGATTCTTTGACCTGCTAGCCTGTGATTAATGATTTCTTCTTTTGAAAAATCATCAAATTTCTTTGCTGTCCAGTGGAATTATGCCACTGCCTTTGGCTGTTCGTTAAATTTATGAGTCTTCGGTTTTTCCAGCCTACAATCTTTGTGTTGCTCTGCCAAGGAAGGCTTAAGCCTCGTTCCCTTTCAACATTCATTCTGTTGAGTTCTCCACTCTCCAGAATTTATTAGTGCAAATTCCAACACTTCATTTCACTATGGCTATGATCAAGTGTATGACAGCAGGGGATATAAACCCCAGTTACCTTCTTGCAGCCCTGCAGAGTCTGACTCGCAGCCAATAACCCAAAAAAAACCCTATACTTGAGTTTAGAATTTAACCAAGTTGCTGTAATCCATGGATGAGCAGCAGAGTTAGAGCCACACAGTTTGTCATTAGCCAATTATAGAGCACGGTGGGGCTGCTGTTTACGACCTTAATGGAGTCGAATGGCCTCATTTTGACACCTGGGGCAGAAAAGCCCTTTTCTTCCTGAAGGTGCGTCATCCGGGCTGAAAACTGATTTTCCAAATTTCAGTGGGGAAGAGTCTAGTTGAATGAAACTATGCTCAGTTTCCCTCTAAAAGCACTGTGTTTGATTTCAGATTGTGTTTATTACATTCAGTCTGAGCATGCGTGTTATATTTCATGCAAGTCTTCCTTTTCTTTTCTTTTCTTTTTTTTTTTTAAGTAAAACACAAATTAATCAGATAAATCATAACACAAATATGGTTATGGCGTCTCAGCAAGCATAGGAATTCTTTCCCTTGGTTCACACGGGAATAAAAGCCACAACTTTGGAGTAATAGGCAGAAAGCTTTAAACCCACCACAGATCCACTGATTTGATCTGACCAAGCATCAGTCTTCAAGGAACACTTACACGTTAAGAGTCAGTGGGAAAAGTCCCTGTGGTTCTCCACGAGGGGAAGAACCATATCAGCCTCCAGACAGGGATGTTAGTCCCATTGGCATGGGTAGCAAATGATTTTACTGATGCGTTCTTCGGAGGGAACCATCAAAGACATCCATTCAGTAGCAGGTGACGTCACATCTGCGTCAGCTAACTTGAAGAAACAGACATCACATGACAGTACTCAGCTTCTTGCCTCTTTATGTAGTGTATTAAAGGCACTCTTTCAGAGCAACGGAGTCAGAGATGGAGAGACAGGAGAGAGTTATTGACATATGCTGCAGCTTCCAGAAATATAAACATTTGAGATATTTTGGAAAAACATTAAAAAGTTTGAGATCTTTGAAGTGGTGTGCCTTATTCAGTTTGGTCCTGAATTAGAAGAACAGCATCTTTTTTTGTCCTCTTCTTTAGTTTGGGTGAAGAAAACTGTATGATTATCTTCTTATTCCCGAGTTTTGTTCCCACATGATCCACAAGCATATTAACAGGAAAAGACAGATAGACATCAAATAATGTCATGATGTCTGAGCATTGTGGTGCTTGTTTTTTGGTCCACCAGACTTGATTGGTTGATGGTGTAATTGAATGAGTTTCTGCAATTACCTGAAAAACAGTTATTGAATCAGAGCTCAATTTAATTAATGGCAAGAAGGATTACAGCTGAAGCAAAAAAACTCATGGCACTGCTCTTAATCTGCTGGCACCTCCATTGCAGGAACGTGCCGCAGGGTTAAGGTAAAGGAGAGAGCTTCTCCGGCCAGCCATATTTCACCCAAGTGGCTCTGCTTTCAAGACAGAATCACACAAGAGCTAATTGCATGTCACCCATTTTTAGCTGGAATATTTATCTGTACTATATATATTTATAGTGCTTTCAAGGTGCTCGACAAGAGAAGCAGGGTGTGTGTGTGAGAGAGAGGACTAGGCTACTTGTGGGGACACATTTTTACATTTAAACCACTTAATGGAGGACGTTGTGCCGAACTGGAGACAAATTGGTGTTACCAAATTGGTTTCGCTACAGATGCATTTATTACAAAGTAAACTGGTTACAGTCCTCATTAGATGGAGGTTAAAGCTCGAGGAATGGTTATAATTGGACATGTTTTAGTTATAGTTAAGGTTATAGCCTCCAGATAATCAGGCTGAGACAGTGCAGAGTCAGAAAGGAACATGAGAAAAAAGGAGTTACATATTTTTTTAGGGCAAAATGCCTGTTAGAGAGATGTAGAGTTGCTACTGGGTGGATTTTTAACTGTGCCAGTAGCTGCTAGATGAGCAGGTTTTCATGAAATTTATTTCAGATAATCATGGATCTCATAGGATGAACAGAAATACGTCTGGTGTTCCAAAAGGCCAGCTCACAACCAACATCTGAAAATGATCCAATATTTTTTAGAATACCTGGAAAACTGTTAAGATCCCCATCATCTTCATTTTAAAATGGATGAAATGGTAAACTAAAATGGTAAATATTAGACCTTCCAAATGTTAGCATGTTGGCAATATCATTGTGGGCAAGGACAATGCCAACTTGCATTGTTATTGCCCACAATGAGTTTTTATGTGAGCTAGTTCTCAGCACAGATAAATTTATTATAGTGGGTGATTTTAACATTCATGCAGATGGTGATAGCGACAGCCTGTGTTTAACCTATTTTTAGATTCAATTGGCTTTTCTCAGCACATAAACAAACCTACTAACTGTTTTAACCACACCCTTGGCCTTGTTCTCGCCTATGGCATTGATGTTGATAATGTAACAACATTTCTCATAATCCTCTTCTCTCTGACCATTTCTATGACTATTAACTTTTGTACAAATAAAAATGTTGTCATCAGAGAAAAAAAAAAGTTACCTCCTTGCTACTTCTGGCACTGATATTTTGCCCAGTGCAGTAGACTTGCAGTAGACATTAACAGCTGATTTTTATCTGGACAGTTTTTCTCCTATAGATCTCTCTGTATTCACTACAACAGTTTCTACATCTAGATCAACAACTTGTCTCTTAGACCCTGTTCCAACCAGGCTGTTTAAAGACATCCTACCTTTAATTGACACCTCCATCTTGGGTCTGATCAATTTATTTCCAGTAAAAGGCTATCTACCACAGGGTTTTAAAGCTGCAGTAATCAAACCATTACTTAAAAAGCCTTCTCTAGACCAAGGTGACTGAGCTGATTTAGATAATTATAGATCCATATCAGACCTCCCTTTTATGTCCAAAATCCTAGTCACGGTTATCATATCATCTCCAAGCTCATCTCTGTTGGATCTTAGGACTGTGTTTGATACAATTGATCACAAGATTCTATTACAAAGACTAGAACATATTGCTGGCATTATAGGAAATGCACTATCTTAGTTTAAGTCGTATCTAATAGATAGATTCCAGTTTGTTCATGTAAACAACAACTCTTCCATGCATACTGCAGTTAGTCATGGAGTTCCACAGGGTTCTGTGTTAGGACCGATCCTTTTTATCTTACACATGCTTCCCTTAGGCAATATCATCAGGAAGCACAATATAAACTTAAATTGTTGTGTAGATGATACCCACTCAAACTTATCTACGAAGCCAGATGAAACCAAGCAGGTCATCAAACTTCAGGACTGTATTAAAGACATAAATGCCTAGATGACTAGACGAATTTCTTACTTCTAAACTCAGACAAAACTGAAGTTATCGTACTTGGCCCTAAACATCTCAGAACATCATTTTTAGATCACATAGATAATCCGGATGGCATTACCTTGGCCTCCAGTTCTACTGTGAGGAACCTTGAAGTAATCTTTGATTGGGACATGTCATTTGTATCTCTCAAATTTCTCCTATATTGACTGCCCTTCATTGGCTTCCAGTAAAATCCAGAAATGAATTCAAAATCCTCCTGTTTGCCTATAAAGCCCTTAATGATCAGGCTCCATCATGTCTTAAGGAGTTCATGGTTCCTTATTATCCTAATAAATCACTTAGAGCACAAACTGCCAGTTTACTTGTGGTTGCTAGAGTCTCTAAGACCAGAATGTAAGATAGAGTCTTCAATTATCAGGCTCCTCTCTTATGGAACCAGCTCCTAGTTTGGGTCTGGGAGGCAGACACTCTTTCTACATTAAAGGTTAGTCTAAAAACTTTCCTTTATGATAAAGCTTATAGTTAAGAATGATTCAGGTTGGACGTGGACCTGCCCCAACCATCCTTTGGTTAAACAGCTATAGGATTGTACTGCTGGGGAACTCTGACAATCTGAATTCTCTCTGTCCCTCATTCTTCTCGTTTCTGTCTCTCCCTCACAATTCATGTCTTTATCATATCAATATATTACATATTATTAACACTCATCTGCTCTCTCTCGCAGTTCTGTCCCCCCCACCCCCTTTCTTTCTTTCTCTAACCTTAGTTAACCTTGCACTGTCCTCCGCTTTGTATTTACTATACAACAATTAGTGTGTGAGCAGCATCAGTCTTGTCTTGTAACATTTCAACCAGAAAATGACTTTTCCAAAAAATCTAATCAACTGAACTAATTTAACCTCAGAGAGCAACCAAAGGTCATGTCTCAGTTTCTAACACCTCAACAATCTTTCAGACATAATGTCACCTTGTTTGTCTTAATACCCAAGGTGTCATGAAGATATTGGAGAGAAAAGGTCACTCTGGTGGCTCTGAAAAGTATTACAATCCAATGTATGGTTGTATAAATGTTGCGCACATGAACATAGAGCTTGAGAAAGTTGTAACACACTGCCTGGTGGCTGGTGGCTGGTGGCACAAACTCATCTACTCTATTCATTCAGAAATCTCAGTGTTTCTGTGAGACTATTAAGGTTAGTGCCTTGATTTCCCTAAACACACACAAATGAAGATATTCCCACTGAGCACCTTAAAAAGTCTTATATCAATTTAGGATTACTAAAGAATTAAAGTGTAAAAGTGGGGCTTTTTAAAAAGGCCTTGAATCATGGTAAATTAACAAGCTAGCGCCACGTTTCTAGAGTATTAATCATGTTCAACAACTCCAGCATGACGGGACAGCTAATGGCAACTTAAAACAGCACAATGTGTGCACTAAGAGTTTCTTACACATTTCATGTACCAAAGAGTTTGATCTTTATTTAGCATGAAATGTGGACTGCTATCTACACCGCCATGTGCTCATAATCATATCATTTGTCCATATATCACCAAGGCAAGCTTACATAATGCATGCAGCTGCCAACATGTCATACTTAATCATATTAGTGACAAACAGGTTATTCAATACCTCTTTGTCCTCAGCCTCTTTAGTGCTAAAGTTTTGTTCATCTCACGCCTTAGTATATTTTACTACAAGGCTGTTTAGTCACACTTCTTTTAAGTTTGGTTTTAGTTAAGTCATGGGCTGATAGCTTCTGGGGCTGAGGGCTGCCTGAACTGAGTCACTCTGTTTCTTTGTATGTAGGACAGTCGCCGAAACACTGAAGCAACTTTGTTGAAAGGGACCTTTGTAGTTATCAGGAATGGTAGAGAGACTCACGTGAATATGAACTCACGCTCAGCTGCTCAGCCAGACAACAACAACGCTGATCCTGACATTGCTATGTCCTGTTGTTGGAGAGAAGTCAACAAAATTACAGCTTATTTGTCATTTCAGAGAGAGAGAAAAAAATGTCACCACAAGGTCCGGTCAGTGGCTTTTTTTTTTTTTTTTTTGAAGCTTTTCTGGATCATCTTTATCAGCAGATTGACCCTGCAACTATTTATAAAACAATAATGGATGAGATGTTGCTAAACTAACTCAGGACAAAAATAAAGATTAAAATATCTGCAGAGAAATGTATTTGTTTACGAAGGTCTTGTGATGTGATCAAAAATACCAGAGCAGCCACTGAGAGGCCTTGTTTTCTCAAGTGCTGTTTTCAAGGTCATGGATGAAACTCCATTGTAAAGTAAAAATAAAATAACATCTTATTTTATTATTTGTGCTATGATATGTGAAATACTACATTTTACATATTCTTATACTGAATTTCAGCTTCAAGAAGAAGAAGAACAGCTTCATACATCAGTCCAAAGTTAATGCATTTCATGATATATATTCAGTTTTTTTTTTTTTTGTTTTGTTTTGTTTTGTTTATGTCGTTTGACCTTGTTTTTCTCTTTACAATTCTTGCTTACTAACTAGCACAGTGCCATTCAGTTGCCCTGAACCGTTTACATATTTCTGCCGTCATGCGTAAACCTTATGACTTCTCATATGTCTGACAATTTTTTTTGTGTTTTTTGTTGAAGCATTACATGCTCTGGTGTGGACTAAAACATCTCTTTGACTAAATGAACTTGTTAAACTTAATCAAATTATAATAACAAGGTAAACATTTGAGATCACGCACACTTCTCCTGCAGCTCAGTCTAGACAGAAGCTTCAAGCACACAAAGCTCTCAGTTATAAATATACCATGAGAGTGATACACCTAGAGACAGATAACCTATCTACAGCATACATTCAATGCAGCTGAACCAACAAACATACCATACCATCATCTTGCCAAGACTGTCTGAATGATGTGCAGCTAGCAATCTGTAAACCAAATGATGTATTGTACTGTGTATGAGCTCATCAGCCATGGTCATGTCATTCCAGTTGGCCATATTTATTCTTTAAACTTCAGACTAGATTTGTGCCCCCAAGTGTGTGTGCACCTATTAAACTGCTCTGCTGGTTTTTGCTGCCAAAACTTCTTCGTCTTCTGGCCTTTTTATTGCCTCCTCAGGTCTGAGCCAAAAGCTGAAACCATATTCGCTCCTTTAAGCATCATGACTCAAACAGTACGGTCTCCGACAAGTGCACAGCTATACTAGGATCGCTCCGGGATCCTTTATGTGTTTTAATTTACTGGCTAAAGTGAATGTTTTTAAAAATTAGAAATGAAAAAATATGAACCACAGGGTCCTCCATAGTTGCTGTGGGCAAACAAACCTTGACCTTTTTGTTGTTATATGAAAAGCCTCTTTTTTAAAAATCTATTTCTGACTTAGCGTGGTGGTCAGGCATTTTAATAGAAAATACCACAACAAATAATAGAAAGAAACTTTGAATTGTGTGTTTGTTGGTGGTGGGCTCCAGCCTCCGTTATGTAAGGCCTCAGCATGAGTTCCCACTCAGCAAGACAAACACCCATGCGTCTAGCTGTGCATATGAAAGAGGAAAAGTGTTTTTCAGCGCTGACATTGAATGTCAAAATCAATGTCCAGATTTAGTTTTGATATGGCTGAGGGTTGTCATATCACATTAAGATGGATGCCTAGTGGGGGGTGTTGCTAGGAAGTGTGATGAGGAGGATCTTTTCCTTCAGGAGCAGCTAATCAATATGCCTCTCAGACACTCTCTTTTTCAGCCAGAGCACCACTTTTTATTTATTTTTTTATTTTTTTTAACACTGCTGACACAGTTCAATTAAAGTTGTGCTGCAGAATAAAAAGGGTTGGATTCAGTAGATGGAGCTGAGTCTAACTCATTTCAATTTCAGTCCACTCAAGCATTTCCTCACCATTTAATGAACATCTCGAGCCTTTCCTTAATATACTTCAGGTGATCAAAACAATTACGTTATGAAGCTTCCGGATCAGTGCGTGTAACCTGATCTCGCTCTCATAACTGGTTTTATGTGAGTTGTGCGTTTGTTTGTTGTGCATTGAATGATGACAAATCGCACCTTTGCGCGGCCTGGTTGCATCCTCTGTCATCACTCCATCAGCCACACTCAGAAGGAGACAGAACAAGTGTGGAAGTGATTAAATTGATGCGCCTCGGGGCTATACACAGGCACCTGATCAATAGTCAATCTCAGTTATTTCACCCTACATTACCATCCCACACATGGCTGCTCGATGACTGGAAGGCCCCCGTCACTTCTTGTCGAGAATGAGAATCGCTTAATCAGAGAAAGTAACAAGATTGAGTGGCACCAATAACTGCATGTTAACTAATGTGTTCAAAGCAGGTGGAGATTTGACAAACGGGTTCATGACATGAAACGATTCCTTTTCTGCACTTTTTTGCCAGTGAGTGTTTATCAGGATAAGAGTGTGATTTATCTGTGACTCAGAATTATTTTGTGGCTATATGATTAATGGATTACAAAGACAAAAATATGAATTATATTTTGATATTGATTTTCATCAGGCACTGAATGTACAAATATGTCTGTGGAAAGTTTGTACTTTGTTCCTTAATGGAAAACAGTATGTCTAATATTAAAGTCCTATCTCAAAGATATTGGACATTTCAATCATTGATCTGTTCATAAAAGTTGTTTTTAGGGTAATATTCAAAACACAAACCCATGGGATGGTTGGAAATCTTTAGACCAAAGGCAGCACTGTGCTCACTGCTGCAGGAAAAACATTTTAAGAACCTTATCACTCAACACCTCAAGTTTAATTCACCTCTCTGCAGTCGATTTTTGCATCTGCTTATGAAGTTTCAGTCGTCGTTTCACAAATATACAGCTGAAAATGTGGAACTATGCATCACTTTGTTTATGTGCATGAAGATCACTCAGTAGCTGTTTCCTCTGGACACATTTTAGTTTTAATGTTTGTTTGAAACCTCTCAATGGGAATTGGAGCTGCCAGCCATCTTTCTTGACATAGCTGAGCTGTGGGAGCTGTGCCCATTGGCTTCTCCAAGATTCTGGCTGGCAGAGTTGTTCACATTTATCTTCAGAAATATTCTCCAGCATAAATCCATCTAAAATCAACTGCTTCTCTTTCGATTTTCATGCACAACTTTCTGGCTGTAAACAGATACTGTTTGTCTAACCCTCATATGACCTAAACATTAGTCTGAAATCTGAACTTAATCAAAATTCTTGTCAATTAAATGGTCTCATTTGGAAACAGGGCAATGTAGTGGTGCAGTGGATTGTATTTGTGCAACAAGAAAGTTCTTGGTCTGACTTCAGTTCACAGTTTTCATATTCTTCTTGTGTTTGTGCCAGTTTTGTCTTGGTACTCTGGCTTCCTACCACAGTTCATGACACAAGATATGGTTAATAGCATAATACTGGCTCTAAATTGGCAGTAGGTGTGAATGTGAGTGTGAATGTTTGCGTGTATATGTGTGTATATGCGTGTATATGTCAGATCTGTGAACCCTGAAAACCTGAAAGTGTAAGTGGCATTTCCCCCTGATTCAGAGTGTTAAGCCCATCTCATTTCACATCGATTTAACTTCAAATCACCACAGTAGAACTTGTAAACATCAATTTTTCAAACTTTTTCAGGGGAGGAACATTTTTCCTTTATTTGATAGCGACAGTAGAGATAGACAGGAGACAGGAAAGGCTGGAGGGAGAGGAAGGGGGTGACATGGAACTGAATCTGGGTCTCTGCGATAAGGACTACAGCCTTTAGTAGATGGTATGTACACTGAACCAGATGAGCCATCCATGTGCTCTGTGAGCTGTTCTAACTTGACTTAACTTGAATTGATGAGTTGAATGAAGAAACTGAAAGTTATTAAAAACTAAACAAAACCAGTGAATTAACAGACTACCCATCATTCATTGTTTGAGAGGTTTGAACAATACTCAGATGATCGAAACTCTCAGTGTCTAATAGATGAAGATAAGTGATGTTTTTTCTTTTCATAATGTTAGATTAATTTAACCGATTCACTGATTCGCAACATTACTTGTTGTCTTTGAACTATGTGAGGCACAAAATGGCTCCAGCAGCTGCAGCAATAAAATGAAAAAGTGTAAAAGGAAACCAATTTTAACTCCATTTGCCTAAACACTCAATTTGATATATTAGATTTACTGAACTTATTACCTCAAATAGTTTTACATTTTTAAAACTCATAAAACAACACTCAAGAACACCCAAGTGAGTCACACTCTTACAGCAGGAGGAGCGTTGATTGAACTTACTGTGATATACAGTGATATGCAGCCTACTATATATAAATATATAAAGAAAATACATATGCAAAAGATAAAACACATCTTAGGAAATGTTGCCCCAGAGCACCAGGAAGCAGCACTGCACTCGGGGTCACAGAGCAGATTCCAAAAGCTTTGTAAAATGATTAATGTACAGTTCACTTAAGTTTCCTACAGAAACAATCAGTATATACTACCAGGCTTTGTTTATATTGTTGGGCCACGATGATAACCTTGTTTACTTGACCTTGGCTGAAACCACTGCTGAGCAGTTTGCTGTTGACTTAAGCTTGCTCACCTTGTGCTCTATGAGACCGAGGGGGTGCTTTTCCTACAAGCTTTCATGGGACCGCAACACATTTTATAGATGCTTAAGTCATGCAGGAATTACACAAAACATTCTTTCAAAACAGGCCTTTGTATTTTTTTTTTTTTTATTTTAGGGCTCATAAAGACAGGACATACAGGCTTTGCTTTGTGACTGAAGCTTCATTTTGGGCAAGGCTAGGGGTGTTTATCACTACAAGGCTGGTCATTATGCCTAAATGAACAGAGGGCATGACTTAGACTTTCAAGTTTATGAGCCTAGTTGAATGCACAAATGGCTTACAGTGTGGATCATTGATGTACACGATTAACCACATACCAGAAGCTTTGTCAGTTTCCTCTTCTAATCCGAGAATAATGTTTTCTAGTAACTACAAAGACAAGATCACACATTTCCTCCAAGGGGATTTTTTACTTTAGGACACCATAAAATAGGTTTTTATCACTTCAGTGGTCACACTTTGACTGTGAGCCTGCTACCAAACATTGAATACATTTATATCATGTATTTACTGTGAAAAACATATATGACAGGAAATCCTTTGCGCATCAAGCCAGTATGATTTATTTCTAAATTCATGTTGTTTTGCCAGCACTGCTGTGTGTGTGTGTGTGTGTGTGTGTGTGTGTGTGTGTGTGTGTGTGTGTGTGTGTGTGTGTGTGTGTGTGTGTGTGTGTGTGACTAATTCAAGTTCAAGGAGAACTCAATTTGTCATCTAACTTGACAATTAAATAAAACTATCTTAGCATTCCTCTGTTTTTCTTATGTTGGACTTGCTTGATGATGGATAACTATTGATTCATACTGTATTTGGCTTCTAAGAAACCCTGTTGTTTTTCAGAAAGTTGGCCATATATTCCTGTTGCAAAAATGTGCAATATGTGGCAAACATGCATGTTATATTAGTGTATTCACCTTGATTCATCTTTTATGGATTGATCAGTTTCTAATCTTAGTCAGTGTCTGGTTCCTGAGTGACACTGACTTCTTCTCAGAATATGTATTAGTTTCCATGGAACTGCAGTGATGTCACACTGGGTGAGGTTGGTCTTGTCCTGGGTTTTTTGGTCTTGTCATTTCCTGTTTTATATTTAAAATTTCAGGTTTCAGATCACTTGCCCTTACTCGTGTGTCACCTGTCTGTCATCCCTGATTCCTGATTGTGTCCACCTGTTCCCCAATACCCTCATGTGCTCAAATAGTCTGCGTCTCCCTTGATCCTGTGCCAGTGTGCTCCTGTTTGATCACTAGAGCCCACAGCCACAGTCATAGTCACAGCCACAGCCACAGAATTGCCTTCTCACAGTGTTTTTGCCAGCATCCTCACGACAAGTGTCCTTTTGTTTTGTACGTTTTCTTAGCGTTTTATCGCCATAATTTAAGTTAAGTTTCATAGCCATTTAGTTATCCTCCTTTGGAGCGATTTTCTGTTGATAAGATTTCATAGATCGATTAGAGCCTTCGTTTCTTAGGAGTAAGTTTTGTTTTGTTTTGTTTTTTTATTCACATTTTTTCATGGAGTTTTGTTCCTCCTTTGGAGTGCTTTCTCTTCTGTTTTATTTCTTTGATTTCTTTTCCTCCGTTAGGAGCGCTTTTTGTTATTAGCATATTGTATTTTCGTTCTTTTATTTTTTAGTTCCAGTAGTCTCTCTCCGGAGAGCTGCTGCCCTATTCGTGTGCACCTCCCACGCGGAGGTGCGTTAGGTTTTTTCATGGCCTGTCCTGCTGTCTCCTTGTCGAGAGGATCCTTTCCTTGTTCTAAGCAATAAAGCCTGTTACTTCTGACACCTCTGCATCTGAGTCCTGGCCTGACAAGTGACAGTCTGTTTTTTGTTATCCATCACTGTGCAAAGGAGAGAAAATGAGTTTCACTTAAAATTAATGAAGTTGCCTAATTGAATTTCAAAGGGAAGAAGAGAATGATGGAAATCCACAGAGCAAATTCATGTTACTAATTTATGTTTTTAATTGCTCTTCAGTGTAATTAGAGATTTTCATAGCAGCTATGCCATTACTGTCAGAGAAATTTAGTAGCTAGGAAATGAAGTTGGTTTTCTGATTGCAAAAAAAAAAAAGCAAAAAACAAACTAACAAAATCATAGCTCAGAGCTGTACCATTTAACTAATAAAATTTCTTTTTACCCAAACAAAGGCAAGAAGAGCAACTATCACCACCTCACTTTAGATTAATGTTAGTGACATCTTTATGAGCTGGAACATCTGAATCCAAGATATGAAGGGTTACAAAGCCATCTGATGAAACATCCCACAGGTCTGTTTATTGCTATCGGTTGAATACCAGAAAAGCATTTAAATTTAATTCCTGGAAAGAAAAGCTTTTTTTCAAACATGAAAACACCATTTGAACCGAGCTGCAGTTAGTGCATGTGAGGAAACAGACATGAATCACATTAAGGCTGCGGTGCCCATGACCTAGACTCATACGCTGTTGGTATTGCATTAGTGACTTGTTAAGGATCATCTCCACACTGATCAAAGAGAAGTGCTGCTCTCTGCTGCAGAGACATGCCGTAAAAATCCCCTCCGACTTAAAATGGTGTATTTTTCCACCAACATGATAAGCATAAACACGCAGCTCGCAGCTGCGCCTTGGTCAATTTATAGCCCAATGAAACATCAACAAAGTGTTCACTCGAATAGTTTTTCATCATCAGTCACAAGACCTCGACCCCAGTGAACATGTTTGAGAACATTTGAAGAGGAGAGATTCAAGCGACATCACGAGACAATTTCTAGAATGTTCTAAAAGAGAGCAGGAATGTTTTGAAGAATTCACTGGACAAAATGTGAACTCTCATAAAGATAAATCTTTCTGATCTTTCTGAGGTTTTTTGAGACGCAGTGGAGACAGCTGATTAGTATCTAATACTAATCAGATTTTAGGCCAGATTTTAGGCTGCACCACATATTTTTTCCTCTTCATTTTGTCTTTTTATCAACAGACCACTGTCCCACTTGCAAATTAATCTTAAAAAAAAAAAAAAAAAAACACCACTGTGGATCAGTGTGACAGCCCACCATCTCTTGATACAGTGTAAGTGAGTCAGAACAAGTTTTATGACATTCACAGACATTATTGGTATTTTTTGGTAGATCACTAAAATGAAAGAGCAAACGGACCACACTGAGATTGCTCAATTTCTGTTCCCCTGTAGCTGGTGTCACAGTAGAAGTGTTGACATGGTGTCTTTGTGTTGGTATTTACGTAATAACATGATTATAAAGCGGCCGTTTGTCTGTGGATTTCACTGTGGCAAAATCAGGAAGACGTATCAAAGCGAAACGCTCCTGTAAGTGTAAGTGATCACAGAGAATAGGAGGTGACAGGAACCTGCTGAGGCCGAACACAGTGTGTGGACACGTTTGTCAAAATCATCGGATAATTTTGTCACACTTTTTTACATGATGATGGGTCTGATGCACAGCTGAAAAAGGAGCAAGCAGGAGGAATTTAATCATATTCCTGTTGTGTAAACATGGAAAGTATATTTTTAAATAATAATGTAACAGCACTCTGTCTACAACATTTTCAGATATATTAGTGATACGTGGACTCATAATGTAAACCTCACTTCAGACAGTGATTTGATTTCTTGTGTGTATGTAGATAAATGGAGCTGAGAACAAGAGCAATGATTTTTTAGTCAGTGCTTCAATCTATAGCACCATCTTACTGGAAGCTGAAGCTGTGTGTTATTAGTCTTGAGTGTGTGGTGCTTTAGTGTATTAAGTCAGTGCCCTTCAGGCCTCTGAGTGCCATTATATTTGATTTATACTTGAGTTGATGTAGATAACCATCGAGTGTCTGGTGTCACAGCTTGCACGTTCGTAAAGTTTTGACTTTGCAGGTGTAGCCCCGCAGGACTGTGAGCTTGCCTCACTGCTGCATATTCAACACATGCTTTTGAATTATGGCGCTGTACTCTCTCCTCACTCTTTTACTGCCACGCCTGCTGTCACACTGCTCACCTAAAAGCTATGCTGACACCTGGTACTGATGCTGTTTATATAACACTTCAACAGCTCCAACTCCTCCCCAACATCCGCCGGCAGCCTCCGAGTCTGTCTTACTCTTGGAGGGAAGTTACTGTTGTCACTTGCAGCCTGATGGAAAACATCAACACTGTACCTATAGTACATTCACATAACAATATATTGTGGTTGACTTGGCTGACTAAAATAACATACAGTAGTTTTCAGTCTTCTTGTAGAAGTAGGAGTAGAGAAACCAGTAGAGGAAAGTTTTCCGTTTCAATGGAGGTAAACGGAAACCGATCATATTTACACTCCTGGATGGATGGATGGAGGAGGAACGTACTGTGTGCTTCTACATTTCTCTGACTCTTTTGAAATCCCCTGATTAGACTAAAACTGACTTTGTTTTGATCTTTCTATCAATATTTTATCATTCCCCGCCTGTGAAACTCAGCCCACATTACTCAGCCCCCTCGTTCCTACATAAGGTTGCAGATATACACTTTTCAAAAAGTTTTTGGAAAGTATTGCTCAAGTAGGAGGGTTAGCACGAGTATACGAGTATATATATATATATATATATATATATATATATATATATATATATATATATATATATATATATATATATATATATATATATAGTACAGAGCCCATGTTTTTATTGTAATAAAACGAATATGCCAGCCAGAGCAACAGATTACTCATGTATTTTTAATATTTATGTTTTGGACGACAGCAGAGAAATAAATTATGTCAGGCTTTGGCTATACAGAAAGGTTTTTATGGGATCTGTTGACAAAGAAGCAAAGCATTAAGAAAACTAACCACACAATAGTCGTTGTGGCCAGAAAGTCATCTTTGGCAGCACAGTTCTGACAACATAAAAACAGCAGTGCTGCCGGGTTAGGGCGTGGACACTGGATGAGCTGAAATGTTTAAGAATTAATTTGTGCTCCGACTCTTGGAAATTTAAAGGAGGCCAACCTATTTCCACTTCCACAGGGCAATATTTTCAAGTGTAATATTAACATTATTGTGACAGCACTGTGCTACCGCAGCATTTTAGTGTTAACAGGTGAAGTTTTTATAGTCAGCGTTGTTTCACCAGCCATAACTCTCCACCAGAGAACCTGGAAAGCCCTGTAAAAAAATCTGCCCGCTCATACTCTACATGCTGTGATCTTCTTTAATGTTTCAGCATCAAGAGTGGACAATTTGTCAGATGCACATCTTTTATGATCTCACGATGATAACTCTTCCTGTAACGTTTGGCTTCTTCTTCTTCCTTTTTTTCCAGGCCTAAGGCATGAGTGTAAAGAATCCATAATTTGATTTATGTTGTCTCCAGGGAGACTCGGAGGGATCTGCTTCACTGAGATAGGAAAGAGAAGTCAGTGCAGAGAAGAAGTGAGGAGAAAACCATGTGATTTATGTGTTTGCCAAGATCATAAAAGAACTGCTGTCCAACCATTTATTGAATCAGGACTGGAATGCATTTTTGGTGCAGAGCAGGTGCTGCTTGTAGAGGCGAGTGTGGAGGGGAGGGTAAAATAACACATTTCTTTTACCTTTAATAATGAACTGTCATCTCACGGACTGTGAGGTCTCACTATGCACACAAGAGCTAAAAATCACTTTTGAAAAAACAGGTGACAGTATCAAATTCACATGCATAAGAGAAGACTAAACAAGACCAGGACTCATTTATCACTTTTATTTTGGAATAAAAGTAGTTTCCATTCAAAATGTAATGTACACATTCATCTATATACAGTGACTGGACTTTCCACTACCCATCTCCTCATACAGCTGCTGCTTTCTTATAATTGCTAAAATATAAAGAAGGTTGAATCAAAAAAGAACCTTAATTAATATATTACTTTCTTGACAATAACTTAGATGAGAAGATTGATATTTCTTTCATATCTGTACAGCTACATCCCGCAGTCCTTCATTTTAGCCCAAATTAAAGACTGGAAACAGGTATCTTGACTTTTTCCAAAGTTTTTAAAGTTTACTACCAGCACCACTAATGTTAAGTTATATTATTGATTTCTGATTTCTGATTTCTGATTTCTTGATCTCTTTCTTGTGGACAGAACCGAGCCAGCTGTTTCCTCTGTTTCCAGTGTTTATGCTAAGCTAAAATAAACTAACCATCTCTTTAAGGGTGGGATTGTCTGCTCATTTTTAAACCCCAATATGTGTCTATATAGAAATCCTACACTCCCTATCTGTAATTCTGGAATGTTCTAAATTTGTATATGTTTTGTTTTAATATCATACACCTATATACTGACGTCAATCCCCATAAATAAGAAAAACAATGCTAAGCCAATGTAACTAAACACATGCACTGAATTACATCCTTCTTCAGAGGATGTAAAACAGTTGATGAGATCCTCTGCAGCCTGAAGCTGCAGTTGTTAATGTGAGCTTCACACAAGAAGCAGCGTTGAGGTTTAGGTCTCTTTCAGGGTCACTGCAGTGGACAGTTTGTGACTCTGCTGTCAATGCACTGACAGTGCTTATCATTTTCACATAGCCTTTTATCCAAATTTAGTGCCACAGTCATGAAGGAATTTAAAAGAATTTGAGAGAATACTGTAAATGGTAAAGTCAAATGTGTGTTTCAATCTCATATATACCACTGCACCAAACACAGATTAAAAGGCCGAATTTCATCCAGCTGTTCTTTATGACTGTTTAAATAGATTTAGAAATAAAATTAAAACAAAGTATGGATTACATGAAACACCATAGTCTCAGAAAAAAAAAAACATCTCTTACATTAGTGACTATTAGTAAAGGTTGCGGTTTCTCTGTTGACAATGACTGGCAAACATTTGAAAGTATACTATACAATATTAATATTCAGACATAACTCATACACCAGATAACTATAATATGGCAGGTAAGTTAGAACAACAACCATATAAACCTTACAGGCAATCATTGGCCAGTGGACACAGTAACCATAACTGTAACATCACAAACATGTTACCTCTACTCAACAATATCAAACACTGAGAAATCAAAATTTGGGCTGGATTTACCCTCTGTGAGGCCCCAGAGCAAATCTGAGCGGTGGGCCAAACCCTGTCTTCAAATTAGTTTGTGATAATTTGATTAGACACAACTATTAAGCATGATATCACTTGGGATGTTCAGTTCCATCAATTTTACTCATAAAGATCAGTTTACATGCAGTCTTTAGTCCCTCTCAGCCTGTGGAAGAGGAAAAAATCCAAGAAAAATGTGCCCTGGTTGCTTCAGAAAAATCCTTGAAAAAGAACTTGTGTTCCAGTAACGAATCCCTTTTTACTTATACAGGAATTATGGCTTTGATCCACCGGCAGTAAAGTGTAAAGTAGTGCGACTCAGCAGAGAAAAGAGGACATAGAGTCCCCCACCAAAAAAAAAAAAAAAAAAAAAAAAAAAACTTTGAAAGAGGATGCTACTGTTCTTTTCTTTTTCCTACTGTCAGTTGTTTTATACTTTAATATAATCAAATCTAAAGCAGATTGTTGTCAGATCATAAAACAGATTCATTTTTTACCAGTGATCCTTTAGGGGGCACAGATAATAAATATCGTCTTGCCAACAGTGGGTTCAGATCAACACTTCTACGTTTCGTTCTGGAGGACAATGATAATGATGTATTTTGTCATTTGAGTTGAAGGATTTGTTGGTGAAAGTGGTCGTAAAATATTTTCTGTTGCTTTAGGGGAGTTTTGTAAAGTACAGTGTGTGAAATTACCAGGTATGAAGCTTCAAATGCTGTCTGTTGCATAATAGGAAAAGGAGAAATCACAGTTTTTGAGTTTGGCCGACAAAAGTCAATATCTGGAGCTCAGCTTTGATTTCGTCTGTTCTTTTGTTTCTTATGAGTCCCTGCGGAGGTGTAACAGTGAATCATTGGAATACCTCTTTTCTGAAAACTAGATTATGACACAAAGCCTCAAGACTGGATTTTAAGAAAACGCAAGCGGCACTTTAAAGTTTGACAGTCATTTTTGGCAACTTTGGGTAAAAAAAAAAAAATCCATTATTATCTTTCAGCATATTGTATTTGAAATGGTCTGACAGCAAAGTTGACTTGTGCACCTCTTCTTGCCTGTGATGATGAGACTTTATATAACACTATAAATGCTGATGTACGTGTACATCCTTCCAGATAGATATCAATTTAACATAAACATTACACAATGTCCTTCTCCTGGACACATGCCAAGTTGCTGACGTCACTTTCTTTTAATATCGATTGTTGATTGTGTCAAAAGTTCAGCCTTCTGCTGACTACCTAGATAAGGCTCACAGTGTTGCTTGTGTCACATGTGCATAGGAAGCATTTGCACATGTACGTGTTTGTCTGATAGTATGGGTACGGGACACAGAGGACCAGAGAGTACCGCCTCAGTTTATATTGTGCATTAGTGACGATTATTACCAGACATATTTGCTCATTATCAAATTACCACAAACTAATTTCCAGTGAGCGAACCTATGGCCCCAGGGTCCAGTTGTTCACTGCCCTTCTGGTTTTCCAGCCTTGATCAAAGTAAAACAATGTATACAGTCTTTGCTTACAGCACAGAGAAAAAACATATATGACCATATGGACAAGTGTCCAGGACACAAAGCGTATCACATTTAGTGGCATTGTAAACATACTTGGTAACTGTGATGACAAAAGATAATTCAAATGCACAAGCAACCAAACAACATATCCAAGAGCATCACCTGTCCTTCATGCTGTTACTTGTCTTTTGAGTCCTTTTTGAACAAAAAACAGCTAAACACTCCTGAGCAGTTTGAGTGGATATAGATTAACCTCACATTGAGGATAATAAAGATAAACAACATCAGTCACAATCTGAGGGGGATTGTACATTAAAAAGTCAACATGAGGACACCACCACCACAATATTCTGCAAATTTAGACAACTGACACCGTCAACTCAATATATAACATCAATATATAGTAACAGGTTTATTACCTATCAGTTATATCTGCTTTCCACTCAAGTAACAGACCTGTCAGTATGTAATTGTCCATTGCTGTGTTTGTTCATGTCTCATTTAGAAGCCTTTGTTTAGTTGTTGACTGTGGTATGTGCCTGAGTAACAAGGCTTCAGGACATGGATAAATGATGCAAGATATAAAAAACTGAGTGTCTGTCATACTGTATATTATTCTGTAACCATTCCGTGAAAACCTTAATACATCTGCTGAAATCTGTTGCACATCTGCGTCTTCCTGTTTGTTTTTGCTGAGATATTTATTGTGAAGCAGCCACTGGAATTTAACCCTGAATTTTCCAGTGATTACAGTCTAAAACAAACAGCAATCAGGGCGTTCTGTTCTGTGTATAAATAGAAAACGATCACATTTTGAATCTGTGTTCAACCAGTATCTGTCTTTAAATACTGTATTTAAAGCAAACATGTTTCATCAAACAGTATGCTAGTTGTTGGGCTCCATTGTTATGGGAAGAACATATCAGTTTGCTAATACTAATGAGATACAGTACTTACATTGGCAAGTGTCAGCAGTTTGTAGTTATGTCCGTAACTTTTGTCTTTGGAGATTTCATTTACGCATCAGTAACTCTTGTCTAAAGACTCATAAAGCTCAATAAAACTGACACGTTTGCAGTTGGTTGGATCCTCTGTGAAACATTTTTCTAACATTTATTATAAATGCTTCCTGTTTCTTCCTTATATAAGTTGGTACAGCTCTCTAATGCGTGAGTTGTAATGTGCATAATGGTTTTATTACTGCAAACAAACATCAGTTTTGATCAATAATAAGAATAATCTTGGGTTGGCAAGTTCTGAAAGCTTCATCTCAGTGGTTTATGAGACGATCTGGACCAAAATCCAGTTATTGACATTTGTAAAGCCCTTCAGAAGGTTCATGATTTCAGATCGGATCTGATAATTATTTTTGCTTCATGTCACATTGGTTCAGATTTAAGATTAAAGAACAAATGGCGCTTATAAAATATTCCTTAATCTTAGAACGATGAAATTAAATTTCATCATGTGCCTACAGGAAGCTGGCTAATCCTCCAGGTGAGACTTGTGAACATCACGGCGTTTCAGTTCGTGCAAATGTTTTCCGGTGACACATCTGACAAGCTGTCCCTCTGTGTTGTGACAGTCCAGTGTTGGACATGGGCACAGGATGGAGCCTGTGCTGGATAGAGGTTAATAAAAGCTCCCAGTGCAGAAGAAAAAAAAACAGAGCCACATCTGTGTCGCTCCTCAGCGTCCCTTCTCATCTTTATACAAGTGCTGAAATTCCCTCTACTTTCAACTCAGAAACAGTCACTTTGTTCTTCTGTTTTGTGTGTGTGTGTGTGTGGGCATGCACTTGCTTTTCTCTGTTGAAAACCTTTGACATGACTTGTATTTTATTTCTTTCAGTCATGGCTGATATTGCCGCCCATTCTTTACACCCATTGTTTTTTTGTTTTTTTGTTTTTTTTGTTTTGTTTTTGTTTTTTTGTTTTGTTTTGTTTTGTTGTTGTTTTGTTTTTGGTGCGGTGTCAGTCTCCAATTATGAAAAAGCTGAAGAGTATTATTTCACAGGCAACACTGCTTTTCACGCTACTTTGTGATGAGTTGAACAGCAAAACATTTACATGTGCATCTACAAGACGACACATCTTTCATAATTAGACGACCGTACAGCGGTAGTTGGGGTCATGGTTTGTGCTGGAACCATCTGTTTTGACCACCGTGAGTTTGGACGAGTGTTGAGAGCTGTGCAGCGCGTTCCTGCGGCAGAGGCGCTCGCGGTAGTTCTGAGCAAAGATGAGCAACATGAGTGGGTTGATGCAGCTGTGGGAGTAACTGAGGCAGATGCTGATGTGGTAGGCATAGATGAAGGCAATAGTTGGCGTATTGTTGCTCAGGTTAATCACCTGAATGACGTGATAGGGCGACCAGCAGACGAGAAACAACGCAATCACCATCAGGACCATCTTGGTGGCTCTTTTAGCCCAAACAGACTGCTTTCGTTTCACCCTGCGGATGGAGCTGAAAACGTGGTAGAGGGTGAGTGAGTAGAAAGTGCTGATGATGATGAGTGGGATGATGTAGCCCAGGATGGACTGGTAGAAAGTGTACCAGTACATGTCCTCGGGTCCGTCCAGGAACATCATGCAGACCTCCATGCGCTGCCTGCGCTCAACTTTGGCGTACATCATGACAGGAACGGTTAGGAGGAAACTACCCAGCCACACAAGGATGTTGATCATGATGGTCCAGTGGATGGTCCTCTTCTCCGAGGTTGGGTGGACAATGGCTATGTACCTAGGGAGTAACAAGTCACTTTTTAAAATGAACTTTATAACTTTGATGACAGGTTATTTTCATCCTTGACAAGAAATGATTAAATCAAGCACCACGTCAAAGATACACTCTGGGTTTATTATATACTCAGGAAAGTGATGAAATCAGTGACAAATTAATGTCATTCAGACAAGATGACTTTTTACTTCGAGTTGTATTTCAACTTGATTAACTGCTCACCAAGTTTATTCACCACTGATCATGAGCTTTAGGACATATGTAATTGATGAAATTAATGACCAGCTTATCACTTACAGCAAGTGTCACTGCAGTGACATAATGACACATTTGTATTTGCTGCCCACATGGTACAAGTTTCCTGCGTTTGCGCTCGACCTGTCTGATTGAAATCTAATATACGAGTAAACCATTAGGATGCTGATATTCTTGCAATTTTCTCCAAGACTTCCTGCTAAATTGCAATTATCTTAGTCCATAAATCAATAGTTTTGACACCGTGTTCAGCAACAGGAGCTGGTGTTCTTAGTTGATGTTTAAAAATGTACATCTAGTCTGACAGTAGAATTAATGAGCATTAAGTTCCATACCCAGCTTCTGATCTACTACTTTATTACTTCAGATCAACTAAGTTAGATATGATCAAAAGCCTACACTGGACAGTCAGAATTCTAGTTTATATTTTAGTCTCTGAATTTGTAGATGTGGCTACATCCTTTTAGATTCAGGCAGGGAAGGAGAATAAGCAAGCACAATTTGAGCATTGATCTCTCTGCAGTGTACTGAAAACAGCATTACACCTCATGAATTAAAAAAGGCCAAATAAAGTTTCTTAGGAGAGAATCTACACTAAAACTTTGTAAAAGTTTGTAATCTTCAAATATTTCATTTATATTTATTCTTGCCTGGAGCCTCTACAAACCTTATGAACACCATATTATCACACTTAAGGGGTAAATTTGTTCACAAACAAATGTTTGATAAATTTGACTTAAACCTCTGTCCCTTTGGAAGTGGGACCATGTTAATATCCTCAAAACTAGCATGAAATAAAATTACACAGTTTACTCAGATAAAGCTGACACAACTTTTTCCTGTATTAATTAAAACAACACTGTCTTTGTTGACATTGCTAGGCAGAAATGAAAGACATTTTGCTGTTGCTGCTGCAGTTGCTGTTGTTGTTGTTGTTGTCAACAGATGGAACTTGGTGATATTAGAGCTTAACTTTTTTATCTGCGGTTGTTCCCCGTGTTCCCAAAAAGCAGATAAACAACAACAAAGGAATGTGATTTTGATTATGCAGGACATTGAGCTGCCCTGTCTCACTGGATCTGTCAAATGGCAAATTCATTGCAATAGCACTTTTAATCAGCCTTATGAAAAGTGATATTTTTATTATTTGCATTTTTCCCAACTTACTAATGTGAGACACAAGCCTTTTCATTATTTGTCTGCCATAAATTATCATTAGTTTAGTTTTTAGTTTTATGTTTTTAACATGAGATTATAAACTCAAAATACTTGTTTTGAACATGTTTGAGTTCAGTTTGATCTTATTTCTACTATTTGTTTAAAGTGTGATGATAATGCTGTGCTGTGTGTTTCAAACAACACTGATACAAAATAAAAATAATAAATCTACTTCTGACTGTCCAGGAAATATGTAAAGGTTATATGTGAGCAGGATACAGTTGCTGCTCATTAGAATGCAATTAGCTGCTCTAGTGGCCCCACAGAAATGCATTATGTATAATATTATGGGGACATCAGACATTACAGCCCTGACAACAACTCCTGCCTCCTGATTACCTTCTAATGGAGTCGGTTATCAGTCAAACACTGGGCATCAAGGCTCATTTAAATGTCCTGGATGTGTTCAGATCGTAAACATGAAACATTGATCATTCATGCAAGGAACTGTCCTCAAGGGTTTTTACAGGTCGTTAACACACTCCAGTGGTGTATTTTTAGATTGAGTTTTAGTGATCCCTTCTTTAACTATCATGGGAAATGGAAAGATCTTTTCTTCATCCTTATTTTCAATTATTTTTCGGCGTGATATTATTTTTTTATTACTAGAAATATTGAATTTCAGGTAAACATCTGAGGATATTACACTTACCGGTCAATGCACAGCACTGTAACAATTCCCACTGTGGTAAACTGGTTGCTGACATCCACCACCACAACTGCTTTACACATAAAGTTTCCGAAGACCCACTGTCTGTCTCTGACCAGCTGGTGAATGTTGAATGGCATAACAAGCAAGAAGAGCATGTCCGCTATTGCCAGGTTCAGCACATAAATGTCTGATACCATTTTCTTCTTGCAGGCTGCCACCGCGTAGATGACTAATCCATTGGCAATAACTCCAACTGAACACAGGATGCCGTAGATGGACGGGAATATGTGCATGAAAGTGGTGATGTCGAAGTGGCTGTACGAAGGGCGAGTTGCGTTCAGACATGACGGATCTGTGAAGTTGTCTGTTTGGTTATTTTTGCAAAACACGTCCGTGTCATTCATCTTGAGCTGCTCCTAACAATCACCTCGGTGCGGTTGGAATTAAAGCGCGCAGCGGGCGCTCTCCTGCCTAAGACTCGTCTCCAAACTTCAACAGTAAAACTCTTGCGCACTTTCCAGGAGCGCGTCTTCTTACCACGGAGTTAGTCCCCGTGTTGATTACCTTCACAAAGATTATGTGATTGAAAACAAGAAAGTGGAAAGCCTCTGATAAAGTCTGACTACATGAGCAGCGGTGGTCTCTGGAACATGTTTTGTCTCTGAAGGCAAAGTATGATCTGACTGCTTCCCGTGCGTTTCCCCTGTGCGCTTTAGCCAACGGTGTGTGTCTCGGAGGACACTAGTTCCCTCCCTTCAAAGATTATTTGCTGTGTCATAATAAGAAAAGTACGGAGCCCGCCTAGTGTCAGCTGAGAAAAAGAGCTATGTGTGAATCTGTACACTCTTTTATGCACCCTGTGTGCACAGTTCAGCAGTGATGGACTGAAACTTACTATATTTACTCCCCCATTTTCCCTAAGTATCATTTTCAGGTTCTTGTACTTAACTTACTTATTTACATTTAAGGTAAAGTATACTTTATTCTATACTAGTAATTACTTGTTATCTTTTACTCCACTGACACTTTATTTACCAGCTACTTTTCAGATGACGGTATTTTATGCTCTTACTGTTCTGTGGGAACCGGGTTTCACAATAAATCACTGAAAAGACTCACTAATCAGCATTAACAAGACTAAATAAAGCATTTCACCCTTTCTGGTGGCAACCTTACAATTGAGACACTAGATCCTTATCTACCCACAATTTTGTCATGTATGACATATGTGTTTTTTTTTTAACAGTGTCCAGTTAATTCAGTTTGACCCAGGTGGTTGGACCTGGGTGGTTTTCACACACTGGCATTGTGGTTGTATATTTGGAGTAGATTAACAGGCAAAATGGCATTTTGTTCCATTTGAAAAGGTCTGAACACTTTCACAAGTGACTGGGTGTGCAAGGGACCCCTGTCATTGTAGAAAGATATTGTTTAAAGGTGACAGAGAATGTTTGAACGGGATTTTGATCCTTGTTCTGTGATGTGACATATACACAATAAAATTTTGGTTGGATGTGTAATGCCTCAAAAACTTCCTAAAAACCTCTCTCAGACAGCTATTTTAGGGTGGACGATTTTAAATGCGTGGTCTATTTGGCATCTTTTCGGGCTTAACTGGCAACCTTGTTATGAAATGCGAGCACTTGAAACTGATTGGCTGCCTTCACTGTCACTCAAATAAATGTAACTTTGCTGGCTTCAGAAGACAGACAGACCATCTTTTAGGGGAGGGGAATGGGATCAGAGTGGGAGTGGGGGTGTGGTGGTGGGGCAGTGAGGTGCAATTTACATAAAAAACAACCATTTTTGAAATCAGCATATTTTCTAGGAGACATTTCTAAAAGAGGAATTTCTATTAAAAGGAGGTGTTCAGAATAACTAGCACTTTTCACATGTTCCTGAATGTAGGTGGACTACTGTTCTTCAACAAAGACGAGGTAAAAACTTTTTTTTTGGATTCTCTGTCACCTTTAATAATCCATGTATGCTATTTATTTTTTTCATGGAAGTAGTTGGCTTTGAAAAGGTGTTCTGGAAAAAAAAAGATTACAACACCCACAATAATCCATTTTATCTGTCTATCTATAAAGTCATAACTTATGCTGATTTGGACCAACTTTCCATGTAGCACTGCTGCCTGGTTCTTGGTAAGTATAGTACAGACTCCTAGTCATGTTATGACTGTGACTGTTGTCACAAAATACTGAGTATACTGAGTACTATGAATATTTACCACACATGGAAAGCATGTCATTTGTCAGTTGGTACCATAATCATACCATTTTGAGCCTGATTTTAATGATGCTGCGGTGAAAAGAGAGACAGATTTTGAATAATAAATTAAGTTGCATACTTTTCTGGAGCAGCTTCATGTTTTGTTAGGTTGAGAGTTGGGGTCGATGGCAGCTCAGCAAGTGTTCCAGTTGGTTCATCTAGTCAAGTTGGGAACAAGTTCATACTGTTTTATTAATGAAGGAAAGCACAGATGGAGAAGGAACAAAAATGATTTACTGTAGCATGAAGGGACTCCAATGATTGCCCATAGTCATGAAACATTTGATCCGACTGACAGCAGATTAAACCTTCTCTTGTGAACAACTACCTGTCTGGAAAATGTGACATAATTGCAGTAGGATGCTAAATTCAGGTTTAACCTCATAAACATGTCTGATATATTTTCTGCAAACTGAACATGTCTATCTATCTGTTCATAATAATCCATTTGAGATATTCCTATTTGTTCACGTGCCAATACACCCATCTTGCTGAGGATGCCGAGCGCATCAAGGACAAATGTTGCCAGCTGCAGCAAGTAAACAAGGGGCTGGTTAGCAGAGAACATTTTAAATGAAACATTCAAACAAACCACCCAACACCGGAGACGTGACAGAAAATGAATCGATGAAACTAGCATCTTTTTGATGATGAAATCTGTGCAACTCATCCCAGAAGCACATTTATTTTAAACTAAGATCAAGCATATGCCTGCCAGAGTACAAATAAAATTCATGCATCATGTGTCAATTTTTATTGTTAACTTAGGTGCAACCTTTTTTTCAACGAAGTACCTGTATTTGATGTAATTAGCACCTAGCTTTGCTAATGGCTTTGCTCAAGGAAAGGCAGCTTGCAAAACTGTGTTCGCACTTTCAACAATTTAACTCATGGCCTCAATTATATATGATTGTTTGAATTTATTCATCTAATGCATAAAGACGGTGAGTCAGTTTTTGTGTTAATGGCAAAGCACTTAAACTGTGATTGAAGGAGCCAGCTGAGGAAACACATCACTCTGCCAGGGTTTTGGTCCTTCTCCAGCCCAAGCATTTCACTTCTGTCCTCCCTCTTAATGGACATTAGTAGTTTCAGTATAGAGTGTCCAAGGAACCATCCTGCAATGCAGTAATGACCAGAGCATAAACAGGAGCCATCAGAGCTGCTGAAGAGACTGGTACCGCAGCAAAGTATGTTTCTCTTGGGGGTTAGGGATCCTTTTCTATGTTGAGTTTTCTCCTGCCACCCTCTCTAGCTTGAACCTTAATAAACGCAACTTAATCAGGGCATCTCATAGCAGTAAGAAACATGGCAAAGTCTGGGTCCTTGTCAAGGATGTATTTTTATGTCAAACCCTTCACTGGCCTGAACTGTGGATGCAGGTCCAGCAGCGTCTGTCAGAGAAAGTGAAGCCGCATTACTGTTGGGCTCTCTGGTGGGTTCAGGTTCTTCAGTCTGGGCTTTCCACTGCCATCCTCCCTGACCCGAACCTCAGTCTGATGCAGGTTCAGTAGTGTGTGAACTGCAACAGAGTTTATCTCTGTGCTGAATTTTGGCTTCTCCTCAGAAGTGGTGGCAGGGGGTTCATCAGTGGGCATTTTGGGGCCCTGGCTCTGAAACATCCTACAAATCTGTGCTGCTGCAATGTTGGTAGTTTCTTTCAGGAGCACTGGTGGAAATGTGCTGATCCTGTTCACCAGGATATCATGTGGGTACATCTCACTGCCCTCTGTCATGATGGACTGGACCGTGGCCTCCCTGATGGAGCAAGAGAAGGTGACCTGATGCTCCACTGTGGTGAGAGCATCAGAGATTCGGTTCAAAGTTGGATATTGTAACACCAACAGAGAGTTTACTGTGCTTCTGGGAAGGCATGTTTAGGCAGGGGCGAATGGATGGCGCACAATGGAGCTGGGTGACTCCAGCTGCTTCTTTCTCAGGATCTTGTCATATTCTTTAGACTCACTGAGGATTTTAGGATGTCTGTGGGTTACAGTTAATAAAAATAGATTTTTAAACCTCTACACATTATCACTGAGATACTAAAACCACTGTAGTTAAATTAGTAATACGAAATGTGTGTCAAATGTGACTCACTGAAAATTAGGAGGAATGGCCTCTGGGTACTTGAGCATTCAGGCTTTAAATTCAGTGTCCCTCATTTTAATGCTGATGTTCACTGCCCAGACCTGAAACATGAAATGTACTGTAGTTTTGACTTATTTAGACATTAGTCAAACATGACAAACATATGTTAAATATAATGTTGACTCTTTGTTGCTCAATATCATGTTGATTCTCATCTTACCAGCACCAGAAGAGGTTTGGCAGCTTCCTAATCAAAACCAGTAACTTTAAAGTCCCAAAGACTCCTAAAGAGAAAAAAATCACAGAAAAAAACAGAAGCTTCATCTTTACTGTTACACTTCATTTCAATCAAGACAGATTGTTATACACAACAGCAAACAGATGTTGAAGGCTCCAGCCTCCTGTTGAGGTCCTGTATTGTACAGTATTATGTATTGTGCAATATTCTGCACATGTAATGCACATACTTCTACTTATATATTTCAGCCTCTTATATTATATGTGTATATATATATTTCTTTTTTATTTTCCTTTTTTATTTTTATCTTATCAGTAATAATATATCTACTTTTGGCTGGAGCAGTCGTGATGAACCCAGTCCTCAGTCCTCACTAAAAGTATTTCTGATGCTGATTCAGATCTAGTTTCTGATGTGAAAACCTGGAGGCATAGCAGTGGACCGTCTGTCTGTGTTTCAGTAACTCACCGTTCTCTCACCGTACTCTGTACACCGTGCTCTTTTCCAAAACATGGCTGATCATGTCTTTAGCAGTCACTTGAGATGGTATCTGAATTTTCTGCTGAAGTTTTAGGAATTCCATCACTAGTACTATCTAATAACTGTAAATCAGACATGTCACCTTTAGAGCTTGACAAGGAGACAGATTTTACCTGTTATGTTTCACCTGTTTTGAGCTTGCAAGGACAGTAATTCTTACCTGTAACTTGTAGCTGTTCATATGCTTAGAGTTGTAGAACTCAATCACATATGACTGTTTCAAACAGCATCTCTGAATAAAATTAAATCTCATTTTAGTCAATTAAATAACAACATTTATATAATTCAATTAAATTAAATTAAACATTAATCTGCAACTGAAACTAGTTCCCAACAAATGCATTTTTAAAATTCTTTCAGAATAATGTACATTAAAAATCTACAATCGAGGCAGACAATTGTAAACTCCTTATAAGGAATAATCCATGGGTTTATGATGAAGTGGAAATGTTACTGAAAGTAGCATGTGTATGCAGCTGTTATGGAAACATAGATAAGGACGAATCAGGGAAGGATACTCATGACTGATGGGACCCAGTGTGGAAGTGAACAGTGGGTTCACTTCCAAAAGTCTCCTTTTCTGCCTGTTCAGACTAAAACTTATCTTTGCAGTTTTCAAACTAAAACAGTGCCAGCAGTTTTACAGACACTAGACAAAAACATAGCAAAAGTGCTGCATTTTGATCCAAAATCGTGGTGTCCTGTATCCTGAGGAAAGAAGAATGAAATACTGCATCTGTTTGTGATCCTGAACTGTGATATGATGCCATGGATTGCTGTGTGTATTGTACATTGGCTAGCTCAAAGATTATTGGCTAATGACAGCTCTTTCAGCTTCTTGCACACTCATTTGCCAGCTAACAAACTAAATGACACATTTTATCATTTTAGTGAAAGTATTCTCAGTCTCAGTATTCTCTTTTGATAGAATTCCAATTTATGCTGCATTTACACTCCAGTTATGGACAATCAAATTGAGCGCTGGAAATTTTGCTCTTCTGGGTAATATTTTTTAAAGGATGCTTACAGTTTGGGTGAGAGAGCAAAATTATAAATTGATTGATTCACCCCTGGTTTGCCCATGTTTTTAATTAACATCATCATTCTCAATGTTTTTTAGCATCAGTGGTTTTTTGCTGAGAGAAGTACAACAATCTCAATATGTTCATGCACCATGTGATGAAAGGTTTTAGAGTGACCCCCATATACTAGTTATTTAAAGCCACAGCAGGCAGACCATGTTTATGGGAAAATATAAATCGTAATTTTTATTAGTGTTGCCTGGTACCACAACACAAAGTTGAACTTTCATCAAAACACAGAGCATCACTGTTGTTTAATAGTTATGAGCCACAGTTAACCAAACCTCAAAGTATCTTGAGGCTGCTACAAATCCCCAAACCAAGGCAGTACTTGTTATTCTCCCTTCAACAACCACCAACATGACTACTGGTGCAGGACAGGGTTAGTCAGGTTGCACCTTCCATCTGCTTGGTGCCTGACAGCGGAGGAAGGTGCTCGCCTTGCTCAGCTTCAGAAAATAAAGGTGTGCACCTGTTCAAATGAGAGGCAGGACACTGCCAAAAAAGAGCATGAACAGGCAATAAACTCTAACTTGCATCAGGAGAGGAATTAACACAAAAAAAAAAAAATGGCCACCAGCTAAAGTGTATAGTGGTTTATGGCCAGTTTCAAGATATAAATGAAAACCAAATTATAGGCTTTTATAGTTAATGGCAACTTAAAACCTGGTCTTTTAGAAAAGGTATAAAATATGGATTAGTTACTTTTTAACAACAAGAGGTCTGGACTATGCTGGACTATGGACTTGTAACGATGCTAGTGCTCATTAATGAGATGTGGCACACCAGTTGGCCTTAGGCAGCTCATAAAAATAGAAAAGCACTATAAAGTGAATAGTCACAAACACAAAACCCTTAAAAGTGATCAGCACATGAAGGGGTGGATATTGGCTTTATTTCTTGTGATAAAAATGCATGCTCAGGTTCAAGCCACAAATTGATGTTCTGTACCTTTTCCGTGAGGATGTAAAAATTGAGCTGGAAAATCATTTCAGTAAAATGATTGTTTGGGCTATTTCTGTTCAATAACAACTCATTTACTGAGATAGACTAAGTGCTGTGACAAACAGCATTATTCTGAAATTGTACCTGCTTCCTCTGAGATTTTCATTTCTTACTTCATCTAGACAAGGAGCCTTTTCTGATCTATCTATCCACCTATCAGGGGAATGGTGTGCAACAAGAAACTGACTCTTGAATTAGGTCCTACAATCCTCTATCACTTTAAATGATAGATATTTTCAAATATACATGCATTTACTGTCATACATTATCACATACATTATGTCATATTAATTACTGTAATACATTAATGCACATTCTTCATGAGTGATATTTGAGATGACTGGTAAATATATACCCAAAGTCAGCAGGCTGTTGGTTTAGCCTAGCTTGAAAACAGGCACAAACAGATAGCTGAGCTCAACAACAATTTATAGTTAACAGGTGGGTTATGTGCCACACTATTTCTTAGCCACAGTGTATTTTCTACCTGAAATCCCTGAAGGTATTGAATGATTGGCCCAATGAACAATGCAGCATTTATTTAATGGCACATAACTTTTAAAAAAAGTATAAAAACACTATTTCTTCAGCTGTAGGCTACACTGACTTCAGGTTAAAAAGCTTAGCATACTCTGAAGTCACTGTGGTGAGTGAACAGCCTCCTCTTCACACATTTCTGTATCAGACTAGATGAAGACTCATTAAAGTGAAGAATGTAATTGCCTGTGACATTAAGTTATTTGACAGGAGCATGAAGTAGTTTGCACTGATTTCTATTGGGATCATTGTTGCTCTCTTTGCGAGAGGATTAAACTGCTGTTGTTACACCTTGAATACAGAGGGAGAGAGGGGTGGCCTAGAGCTGTTTTCATGCATTATGTGTGCTCTGGTGCTATCTGTGGTAGGTAGCATTTAGCTAAAAGTGTAAGTGTGTTAGAAAAAAAAAAACCCTCTGCCTCTGGGTTACAAATGTGCATGTAAACAAGATAGCACAAACTGTACCGGTGTGTGTTTTTCATTGACTTGTGCTTTTTACCTGTCACTTTAAATGTGATGGGACAACACAAAGCCCATGGTCTACATGAGCATTTTTCACCTGACTGACTGCAAGAATCGCATTGAGCGTGCTGCGTGTCACTGTCAACCCCATTTCAGATTTTTTCCATATGTGTTTGTCAAGATGGCGCGGCTCTCGTTGAGGCTTTATTTAGTAATTTAGTTGCATATTGAATTAAGCCTTTAAATGCATTATTTTGTTAATTACTTACTAACTATTATTTATGCGATTTATGTTAAGCGGCTGCTGCATCACTGCAGTTTGCCTTTGGGATTAATAAGAGTTATGGTTAATTGACAGAAACAGATGCTGATCAGCACCTTGCCACAGAAAATCATTTTCTATCACATCAAGAAGCAGTGACCTGAGACCATGTTGTACTCCGTGTCCACAGACACGCTCTAAGGGTAGTGAGTGATAAACGCTGCCTGCACTGACTTAGTAAAATAAGGAGCTTCTGACCAACTTTTCTATGGACATTTTTAATTGAAACATAACAGATTCTTGTACCTGAGGCTTTTTAGAATGTGATATGATGTGTCGCAGTTATATAAAGAGGCTTTTTTATACCGATATTCACCAGTGTACCAACTGTATATAATAAATATAGAACTTCTCACATATTTCTCACAGATGTCATATGTCAAACATATAATTTATTGTAATGTAATTGTGTTGATAGTCATTTGTTTGTCACAGATATATGTGTGTCTCTGCTTCATATTCAGACTGAGTCAGTCTAAAAGCATCTGTTGTTGTCACAGCTGAGCACGAATCCAGAGGAAAAACATGAAGCAACAAAAATGAAACAGTGGGCTGCCCTGTCTGGTTCACAGTAGATAGTATCACATGGCTCAGATGTCATATGATTTTTTTGTCAAGATAAGATGAACATCTCAATAAAGCTCTTGGCCTTTGGTAAAGTTAATTGAATGCTCTGGTCAGTGTTTAGTTTATATTTAATGCTCTGAAAGACAATACTAAATATTGTGCTTAGGGTTAAAACATGTGATTAACACAATGGGGAAGGTCAAGATGAGCTTAGCTGGGTTCAGTGCCGTGATGCATTCATTCCACAGTGTTGTATTGTTTCTAGGTGTTTCCCATTTGTGTGGAAATTATTTACATATAACCCCCAGCTATGAATGTTAGGATGGACTCTTCATATGTTCGCTATGAGGAAGCTTTTTTCCTTGAACTTAATTAAATACTCATGAATATTTCACATATAAAATGAAAAGATGTGAATGGGAAAAAGGGAAATGTAATCCTGAAACTATGACCAGATCTTAGTGTCAAACAACACCTCATCTTTGATCTTGTTTTTCTTTCTGTCGCAACATATACATATAAGACCCGGTGCCCTCCCACACAAGATGTTGTTGGAATGTACTATTTATTCTGATCAGATGGCTAATCAGATTAAAACACACTCCAAGCAGGGTATTTCTGTCAATATCTATAGGCAGTAGGTCTCTTCTTCCAGTCATGCATGTTATCAGATTGTGGTGTTGTAGGCAATTGTAGGCTCAAGTTAAATTACCTTATTTTTATTTGAATCAAAAACCAAATAAGCTTTGACAGGCAATTCTTTTAAATGAGTCTCACCATAGTGTTTGTCCTGACATGCTTGTTTTGTTCTCCACTGGCTGCTGGATGACACAGATCTTGTGGAGGATCTTTGGACAATCATATGATCTTCTGCAGCTCCTCCGGGGGGTTGAGCAAAATGAATTCACATAATGTGGTGAACTACTTCCTTTACAAAGTATAACCACACTTCTACTCTGATAGAAGGACTGATACTAATATCTCACTTTACTAGAAACTCATTTTAGTGATCACAATAACTTTACACTCTCCTACAGGCACTTCACAAAGTCAGGATTTGCTGGAATTTAAGCTAATAATATTTCACTAATGTAAAAAGCCTCTGGGTTACATACAGAAAGTACAGTCTATTCATGACAACAAGAAGAATGTTGTTTGTAACTACTATTACCGCTTGGCCGTTCGGTCTCATCAAAACATTACAAAGGAAGCAACCACTAGTCTACAGCTAACTGTTTTACAATGCCCAGACTCACAGAATGTTGTTTTTGAAGTTGCATACTCAAAATGGTCAAGAATAGAGACGTTTGTTGTGTCTGTTTACCTTCAAAGAGCACAGACTTGACAGCAGACTGATGATGATCTAGTTTGATGTAAAATGCTTTTTAAAACATTGGTTTAGGAGGATAAGAGCAGAGTTCTCTCTCTGGGGTTTATTGAATTATAAATTTAATTTAAAAAAAACAAACAAACACAGGAATCGATTGTTTGGCAAATTATGAAGTGAAAAATTGCTGCCTCTTAGCAATTCTCAGAATGCCGATTTCTAATCTTTTTAGGAAAAACGTGAACATATTTCACATTGAGTGGAGTATCGCTGACATCCCCTAACAAACACTGGTGACATTCAGGACCTTATAGTGAAGTGTGGTTGAAATATTTTGCAAAGAAAATTTAATTTAATTTCAGTTTAAAATTCTTCATAATAGCAGCATATTGCATAAATAAAGACCCTGTGTTGTCATTGCTATAAGGTCAATGTGTTAAAGAAAGTGTTTAGAAATGTCCTTGACACATTGTAAGGAATTTATATATCTATGTCTATGTGATGACAAAACCACGAATGAAGATTGAATTTAGATTTTTTTTTTCCTTACATTCCAGTAATTGAGCTGCATGATAGAAGAGGACTGATTTACCTTAAAACAAATAAGTCTGTGACTAATCACTAACAAAGCCTCCCCACAGTGAGCTGTTCTTGTCTCTTATCAATGACAAATCAGTTGATTTATATTTTCCCTTGTATTAGTTTTGAGAATCTTATCAGATGGGTTTGTATTTTCCTTGACCGAGGCTTTAAGCACCGATAGCAAAAGAATGTTTTCCAACCTCGTGCCCTGTGTGATTATTTGCAACCCTGATCTCACTGTGAAAACATACATTTCAGAGGGATGTATGTGGTGTATTATTATTGAAATGTTTGTGATGTTTTAGCACGATTACTGTAAACAGAACAGAGTGTTGTCTGATGATTGCTAACCTGTAAAGAGCAACTAAAGTGCATGCTTTTTCAAGGTGGGTGTTTTTTTTTTTTTTTTGTCTTGTATGCATACAAGACAAAAAATATGCACTCTGTGAAAAAGGATTGCGAAAGGCCAGAACTGACAGGCATCAACACTAACCTTTAACACCAAACTTTGTTATATTTTTTGCTAAAATTAATAACATAATTAAACATCAAATGAAGCCACAAGAGGCCAAATTAATTCCTTTCAAACAGCAATCTGCGTCTGTTAATAACAAAGGAATGAGAATTATGTATGATAACTATATATTGTATGTTTTTGTCCACACCTGTGGACCTCACACCAGTGACATTGTTAATGCTGCTGTCTCACCATGAAACACAACACTGCATGTTGCTCATCTTCAGTTTCCCGTTCTCTACCTTTATTTCTTTTGAAAATCTAAAAGACAATAATTAGTTGTGATTTTCCATCGATCTTTCACCTGTTTCACCTTTTATACATTGATGCAAAAGGAAAAAAGAAAAAAAAAAGAACCTCAACAGCCTTTTATTTCCACAGGAAGAATAGCACTCTGACTGTTATGTCTGCTTCTAATTACTGTAGTGTAGGAAGTACAATAGGCTCTTCAAAGGAAAGATTGATTAGTAATTGCATGTGGTAATGAAATCTCTGAGTTGCCTCAGATCACAAATGTAGTTCTCAAAAGTATGAAATCCAGTGCTAACATCTCTTTAAAATCCTGCACTGACTGCTAAGGACTTCCTGCTGTGTCTGCAATGATCTGTGGCAGAGGCTCAATAGTGATACCTTCTGGACAGGTATGGAACAGCAGGTCAGAGTAACAGGACACCATCACTGTACCCCCTGCAGTGTAATTGTCACACTGATTACAGTCACATTAGATAAAAACTTGGTTACTTGGAAAGGCTGCGGTAATGGCTGATGAAAAAGATGAGCATTCATTGCATTGGCATTCAGCAGCACGCAAAGTCCTGTCTCTACACAGAAAATTGGTCATGCTACATGGTCATCTACTACCCTGACCTCAATGCCCAGGCTCCCTCACACCATATAGTCACGCCACATCCTGCACTGGAACTGAACATTGACAAGGTAGATAATCTGTGAGGAATAATCTAATATTGATGTAATTCTCTCGAGATACTGGGCTAATTAGACACAACTGATCAGTGTCTTGGTTGAAAAGGCATAAACAGTGGGTTAGGAGGTCTAGGGAACATGCCTTAAATCTTCGATTTCTTTCGACTTCACTTCTTTCGACAACACAACTCTGCAGTAAAGGTTTTTTAAAAATGAATCATAGCTCAGAGTAGCACCACTGCTGCTTCACACTGAAAAGAGCCATTTGAAGTCTGTTTAGGATCCTCCAGGACGCTTTTCTGTGAACGTTTTTTTGGACGTATGTAACTACAAGCTAGATAACACTGTAGAGGTTTTGTACCCCAGCTTGCCTCTGAAAGCTCCAGGATCACCCACAAAAAGCTGAAGGATGTGGCTGTGACAGAGGTACATACAGGTTATTGCGTATTAAGTCTGGATCTTCTTTTTTCTTTTTCTTATTTGCCAGCTCTTTGTAGCTGACAGATCTGAATTAATTTGCTTATGTTGACATGTAACAATAATGTAACAATGAACAAGATGGGGAAAGGGTTCAGCAGTCTTTTGAAGCCTTTACATTTTTTCATGAACTGACACATCTCCATAATGACTTTTTAGTGTCCACTCAGTTGTGTATTGTTGTTTTTATTCCACAACCTCCTGCATAAACTGGAATAGTATGAAGAATGAAGTCATATCTAACCAGTTCAATGTGCACATAAGCATAACATATTGTGTGGTTTTCTTATGGATGCTCAAGATTTAGTCAAGGCTCTCCGGTGGGTCTTGCATGCATGTTCAGATCATGATGTAAACATGTACACTTCACTTTCATTTTACCCCCTCACCTTATAGAGGGGTGATGAGCTGAAACGAAAGGCCTCCGTCTTGCATGTGAACAGCTGTGGAGAACTCTCAGTGCTAATACAAAGGCACCTAGCCATGCTTGCTTTGTCAAAACCACAAACGATACAGAACCAACAGAGAAGAAAAAAAAAAACACAATAAATGGAACAGCGCTGCACACATTCTTTTTTTGTTACAGTAGTGTCTGAAAAACTCAGGAGCATCTTCAACAAACACCACATCCGCATCCACTTCAAACCAAGTAATAGTGGACAAAACACAGGACTAAACAGAACAATGCTGGGTTCTCACTTCAATGCAGCTAGAAAGGCACAGGCATGCACAGTGGGGAGACAAAACAAATGTTTCAAAAGAGTTTGGAAAAACACAAGAGAGCCAACTGTTCAGGTCAAGACCAGCAGTCCACCACCATCCAAAGGAGAAGAGATTCTGATTGAGGACAGCAGTGTACATCTTTTAACTAGAAAAGATCAATCTTTTGAAAGAGTGATGAAAGAAACCACCTACATCAAACTGAAACAAAGAGGTGATCCACAATACCACTTCTCAGCCACTTCCAATATGCATAATAAAAATATGTATAATTATATAAAGATTTGAGAGATAGAGATTTGAGAGATACATTTTGGTGCCAAATAAAGCAATAAAAATAACACGGTATAAGAGTGGGCAGTGCTCTGTTGACCTGTTTTCAACGACTGGACCAAATGCAGCAAACATCACACAACAGAGTCAACACAGAATATTATCTGCAGCTGTACTGAAAAATTCTGTTTTTTTCCGGGAATTTTTCTAAGTGATAAATTGCATTCCAAAATCTGAGTACAGATCTAGCCACAACTCGATTTCTGACCTCATGCCCCTGCTGTTATAGTGTATAAGTTGCTCCCAACTCCCAAAAACATAACAAATCACTGATGAAAAATAAATGTTTTATGATGTGAAAACACTGTGTTTAAAGTTTAATTAAGTTTGGGTATAAAGTCGTTTGGAAAAAATATTGTGTTGGTTAAAATCTAGTCATTTTTTAAAGTTTAGGAAGCTTTTATCAACATGTTATAATAATTAAATGCGTCTGGTCATTATTTCTTCTATGTCAAACTTCTACTGACAATATGGCTGCATAATAATACCTAACTTCCTATTTTCCTGGCCGCTTTGCCAATTTTCAAGGGCTATGTCACCTTTCATATTTCAGTGTATTTGCTTAAAAAAAAAAAAAAAAAAAAGGCCACTTTTTCTTCTTTCCCTCCGTTTACCAATTCTTCGACACATTTACAACAATGAGCACACAAATAGAGTTTGAGATATAGATTTATTGCATGTTAGTAAATTATTTCACACATCAGGATGTTGCAGGATGCTACTAAAATACCAACAACACCCCCAGTCTTGTTGGTATTTTGGTGCCCTCCTCCTACCAATTGAGTACATGTAACATCAAAGCAGCAGATATAGAGAGGAAATAAAATATGATTGTAAATTTGTTACGTACGCATAACCCCAGAAATTGTTTATCCAATTGAGCACATTATGGCCATTTATGGTCCGTCACAGTCCAGTAAAAGCCACAGTAAACACAGTTATCCATAATTTGATTTGAAGTAAATGTATTTATGTACAGAATCACAAAGATGTGTTTTTAGGTGTGTTAACTAACAATATGTAGGTGCAGCTGTTTGAATAAAGATGTGATTCTAAGAGGAGCTGTGTTATGGAAAAATAATTATTGTAACAAATGAGCTCTGATGTGATGTAACTCTTGTCTGACTATTTTTAATACTCTTCGTTATGACATTTATATCAGTAAAGCTACTGTTGGAGTTTTAAAAACCTTCCTCCTGTCTGTGTCTCCTGAACACACAAGCCAGAGACTGATTGTCTTCCCGTATAGGTTGTAGTGCAGAATAGTGTGCACATCATTTGATCATGTGTTTTTGAAATACATTTATTTTTCCAAGTACAAAATCCCATTATGTGCCAAATGCTGCTTTGTTGAATTGACAAAATTCTAGTGCTATTCTTTTTATGTCATTTTGATTTTTAATGGCATAATTATTCCATTATTCTTCAGGCGTCGGGGAAGGCATGAGCATTGCTTTGCTGACAGTCAAAAGGGTTCTTTTTTTCATTATTTGAAAGTTTAAAATGCCTCCACACTGTTTATCCTGCGCACATCTTTTGATGGTTTTGTAAAGAGTGTGAGTGCACAACAGTCAGCTCTCTACAATAAGCAAAAGTTAAACGGCTTATTTTCACCTCCAAGATGTAAAAAGAAAAAGAAAAAAGAAAACAGCTGTATGCTGTATTGATCTTGCTGGGCCCAGTGGGCTTTATGAATTAGTGCTCACCATTTCCACAGTGTGAGCTCTCACCTCTCTGTTGCATCTGAGGATTCATACAGTGTCTGTGGAGTTTCAGCATTATCAGTATGCAGCACACATGCCTGCAGGTCTGCAAATAACTCTGAGGCATGCCCCACCACCCACCCACCCCGTCGTTTGTTGATCTATATTTTATTGGTATATTTATGAGTAATATAGAGACGCCAACACAGCCATCCCAATCAACCAGGGGTTGTGCGAATTTTTCCCCACTAGCCATAAAATTTAATGAATAATTTGAATTGGTGCTGATGCAGATGGAGTTGGTGGTCAAGTCAGTTTATCTGATTAGTTTTTAAATATACTGTTCTCAAGTTGCAGGGTAGCGGATATTACACTTGAACTGTATGAACATAAGATAAGAGTGAGAGAGACCAGAGCTGCACAACTTTCCTGTGAGCCCTTAAAATCAAAAATAAACATGTCAGCGATATCATCTCTCCATTGCCTTTCTTTACAGAGGTATGAACTGCATCACCGCAAATGGTCACAGGCAAATCGACCCACAGCCATCCTTAACAATAATCCTCTGTGGACTTCAGTGCTTTTCACCACAGAGATATGGACAAGCACTGAGCCCAGAGAGCAGAGGGAATCAATAATAGATCTTTACACCACAGAGAGGAACAGTTTAGAAACGACAAGCGACAATCTTTGTTCATCCAACTCAAAATATGACTCAGAATCTCAAAAAGTTTAAAAATTTTGAAGCATAACAGATGTAAGAACAGACAGGAACAAAGGCGCTTGTCCTCTGGTACCAAGTCTGTCAAATGTAACGTGATTACAGCATGTTGCCAGCTCCATCAGATGGAGCTGTGCATTCTGATTCTGAATAAATATGATTCTCATTTTCTTGTGTTGCTCTGTGTACAATGAAGGGACAAAATACTCATGTTAAGAAGACTGTTTGATACGGCCAGAACAAGGGAATATGTGGATCCACCCCAGACCAAGTGATTCACTGGATCTAGAGACATTAACAGAAGCACTGCTGAAGTGTATTTTAAAATTTCATTGGCATAATAAATACATTAATAGCATATTATTCTAATGTATATATATATATAGAATAGTACAGTCTTTTTAAAGCAAAGCCCATCTTGAATGATTAACACTGTTTGTTGTGGGGACTATAATCTGTTTGCTTTAAAACTTTAAAGGTTCCTGTTCCTGCTGCTGGCACTGCAGCAAAAGCTGTTTGGCACTGACTCAGCCACTTAATATGCATGTATTTCCACCTACTGGTCAAGTGATAACACTGCATATCACCCTTGCAGCCTTTTTTGTTTTTTAGTCCATAATACAAATCTAAATTGTCTGCAACAAAATAGAGATTTGATCAGATAACAGACATGCATGTAAAAATGTTTAGCATATTTATGTAGTGGGTTGCACTCAGTTGAGCATATTACAGGCAGGCACTGAGGTTTATAGCTGTAATAAAAAACAGGCTGTTTTAGAACTGTGTTGATTTGTGTCTCTGTTCTCAGGTGTTCCTGCAAGTGATTTGTCCAGTATGTCTTTTTTTGATCCATGCTGCAAATTTTCTCTAAAGCAGGTCAACACAGCTTGTGAGTCAGTTTTTATATGGAGCAGTTTACATTAAGCCTGTCATGTAAACCAGCTCTGATATTTAGCTGTTGGGAATAAAACAGGTGGTGCCTCCCCCTCTTGTGGTATGATGTAATATTACATTGGTTTGCAGTTGTCACTCAACTATGCCCAGTCATTAGAGCTTTTGATAACCATAGTGGAGCTGGAACTGAGCTGGCTCTGTGCTCCCAAATCTATAATTCATGAGAAAAATGAAAGTGCGTGGTAACACCAGTGTTTCTTCGGAGCAAAATATCACAGACATGCGTCTTTGTGAGCATAATGTGGAGTTATGTGACTGTCTGTGATCATGAAGACAATGTTTGAGAGGAAAAAGAAAGAAATCAATGTCAGGATTGAAGTGGTTGCCTTATTTCCTTTGGAGTGCAGTGCATTGCTGATTGAGCGTTCAGACCCATTCAGAACCAAGATTGCCTCTCTCCTCTTTATAGGCAGCTCCAGCTTGGATTGACTCTCAGTCTCATGATGCCGGTAAAAATAGCTTTATTCTCAACAGGCTCGATTTAATTTAGCAAGCCAGTGTCTCCGCACTGATAGTTGATGGGAAGTGTATTCATAACATAGGAGTGGGCAGATCATACTTTTATAGAAAATGACTTGTTGTCTATTGGAAATGTGGTAGTTTATGATTTCTGTGATTGTTGTAGTAAAAATAAGTATTACAGTAAATAGCATGCATTTGCTTTGTTTGCATGTGAGCAATTTCTTTTGCCTTCATATGTGATTGTGTATGTGTTTTTCTTAGAAAGTGAAGACAAGTGTTCAGAGTAACACATGTTTCCCCATGCGTTCAGAATTTTCTTCTTTAATCTCCTCTGAGGAAGCTCCTGGGCTTGGCTGCAAAGCATGGGTGACTGTGTGAGTTATGGCATGCCAGCTCTTCAGGAGGCTTTAGAAGAATGGGTGAAAGAGAGGATTTCACCCAAGAACACACCAACGGTGAAAACTTATCACATCACTGTGCAGAGCAAGAGAAGTCCTCCCAGATAGTTACCAGATATATAAAAAAGCTATAATATAGGACAGACGGTATCATGCCCAGGGGAGCATTGGTCCCTGGGGGGAAGTTACATAAAAAAAGGCTACGGGATTGTTTTGTCATGGCGATGAAATGGTGAGCAAAGAGACCTGGATTCATTCTTCTCCACCATCCTTACAGCACTGAATCCATACCCCCTTTCCTCTTTCTTTCTTCTATCTTTGTCGTTATGTGACTGCATGTTACACTCCTGTGTGTGTTTGTGTGTGAGGGGTGAATGTGCTGGGGGCATCAGTGGGTTGAAGCTATGCGGAATGAAATTTATCAAAGTCAGCGGACCATTGTGATGAAAGCTTTGTGAGGGAATTTCAGCCATGGCTGTAGCCAGGGTCCATGCAAAGTCGTTAGTTTTCTCTTGTTTTTTAATGAAAATCCTCCTAAGCTATTTTGGCTCACAGGGTCTCAATATAGCTTTAACCTTTGCTGTTTATACTGTCAGCTGAAATGGCCAAAGCCATCCATTGGGCAGGTTGCGAGAATTAGAATCATCCAAAAGTTGTTCAGCCGGCTGACAATCGGGCTGAGCGTCTATCTATTTGCTGTGTCCCTAGAGACAGATTCCCCCGTATTCAATTTGTGTTTGTTCCATCCAGTTTCCATTTGGAAACTGATTGACTCAGTGCTTCCCCGTCCGCCATAATCACCAAATAATTTACTCCATTGTTATCAAGAGGCAGATAATAGAAAAGACAACAAATCCCAGTCTCAACTTTGTCAGGCCACCACATTACAATCCAATGGTGGAGTTATTTGTTGGGAAACAAGAAAGGAAAAGGGAAGAAAATACTATATGTAACACTCATTTGTCTGATTGCTTTGTGGGTTTTCTACCTGTGTGCTGTGTCTTTAGGTCCAAATGGCTTCACACACCTAAGGCCAGTCATTTATTTACAATAACCCAGAACATTACTGTAAATGACATGGCTGAGTCCGTGATGTCCTTTGCCACTTGCAGAATGATCACGGTCCATTGCCTATGCATTTACAACCTCAAGGTAGAGCACATGGTACACAATTGACATTAACTTACTATCACTGTAAATGGACCACGGTAAACACATTCATGATTGCAGCACAATAGCCTTGCATGAGGACATGATGGATGATATGCCATCAAAACTCTTTTTGATGACAGATTTGCTCTCACGGTTCCCGTGCTGTAGGTTTGACAATACTGAGAGGCAGACAGCAGCAAAAATGAAAAACAAAGTAAGCATCAGCACTGCACAGTGAGCAGTCATGTTTCAGTTAACATAATTTACATTCATTTTTTAGGCGACGTTCGATCTGCCAGTGACACACTGCTGCTCAGAGGTAGCGTCTTCTATATGCTGATGTTGCATTTTATTTTCTAGTGTGAAAAGTTTCAATATTCTGTAATTATTTTCCAGATTGGATAATGAAGTTTACACCATCACTGCAGATATAATATAACAATTTGAGGTATTAAAACTGCAGTTTCCTCAAGCGAACATGTTGAGGCAAAAAAAAAAAAAAAAAAAAAAGCTGTTTTAAGTCATGCATGCCTGGAGATTCTCCTTTTCTTTAAGCCGCACAGAGACACACATACACAAACACACACTAACAGAAAACAGCAGCACTTTCCTGCCACATTCTGAGGTTTAATATAGCACATTCATACTCGGCTCCAGACAGATTTCACAACACATCATTGACTGTTGACTGAAAACCCAATGATGTATTCTCACATTTATGTAAGACTTGCATAACATGATAGATTTCACTTTAAAAATACCTTCACCTCATTATTTTTTTCCCGCAATAATAAAAAAGTGCCAATTACTTAACAATCACTGCAATTGCCTGCTCCCATTGCCCCTTTTCTCCCACACTCATATAAGTTTGAGAATATTTGAATCCACCACCAGGAACACATGTTGTTTTAGCACCATTAACTAACAAGTACTGACAACAGTATTGCTTTCTCCCACTCATACCTCTGGCTATAATATCTGTATTTGAACTCTGGTTCTCTGCTGCTCAGCATTCCTGTCTACCAGGTCATGAACAACTGCCTTTCAGTGCAGTGAAGAGAGGATACTGTAAGTGTATCAACAAGCAACCCATGGTCTGAGTTAGCTCTTCAAACTCAACCTCCTCAACCACATTTGTCTTCTAGTTCTAATTGATTTAGTTCAGCAAATGTTAAAACTGTCAGATGCCAAAATGTGAACTGAACTGTTAGATTACAGGGCTTGGTTAAAGTCCAAAGTTCACAACTCTGAAAGTCAGTCCCATTTTTAGGAGGAGTTACACTTCACATTGTATATATGATGGTCCAAGGCTTATTACAAGGCTGAATGCTTTTTACCATAGTTTACTCAATCATTATGACATGTATTTTTAATGATGTCTTGTTTCCAGCAACACAGCCTAAGTTAATGGCACTGCACCATAATTAATACATGATGAATTTGTAGACAGCCACAGCAGACCCATTTAGCTTGACTCTCACACCCACTTAAAGACATGTATAAATTTTAATCAACAGAAACACACAGAATTGGAAAACAGAGAAGGCAAAATCAATTCCAATCACCAGGAGTCTGACCTAATGCTAACTATGAGGTACTGAGTCTGAGCCTGGTAAGTGAGTAAAACTGAGGCTGACCTCGTTGAAAACAAACAACATTTTTAGACTGGTTTTAAAGAGGTCTATAGGGTTTGTCTATTCTGATAAACTAGAATATTGCAAGGGCAGTTCCTGCTGCTTGGTGGCATTTTGTGTGAATGATTCAGCAATATCCAGTCTACAGGATGATGTAAGCCCAAGTATTGAGGATTACTGTAAAAAGTGAACCTCGAGGTCACAGCCAAACAAAGATTGAATAAAATGACCCTGGACAGGTCTTTGGACAGTGAGAGAGAATCAGAGTATAAAGAGAAATCAAACACTCTGAGAAGATGAAAAAAGATCATGGACAAAAGTGACGAGACCTTCATCTGACTGGTTATGGAAATTTATTTTATTGTCAAACTTTGCACCAGTAAACAAATGTGATTTTATGAACCGCAGCACATTTACAGATATCTATAGTTTGAAAATTCACTGAGTTTATTTTTAAAACCAGGAGCTGCAGTGTCTAGTGTTTAAGGTTTAAATGATGTATCATCAGCATAGACAGAGGGATAGAGCAACCTTCTCTCAAACAAATTATGTTTAAGATGCAGATAATGAGGAAATGTAATTGCAATTGGATATTGGTTTCAATTTATATAATGAGCAATACAGCTTATGTTAATTAGCAACACTGAATTGCCTGAATGGGTTTTATATGTGTCTATAATTTTTAGACTGTCTATAATGTCTTTTTAGGTTTTACCCAGTGTTTCTGGTTCCACAATTCTTGAAGAATAGAATTCAGCCCACAGACTTTTCTATGTTTAGGCTTTAAGCATTTCATTAAAGTTAAAGAAGTTTTCAGTGACTTCAGAAATTACACAAGGTGTTGCTTTAGATGTGGCAAAAACCATAATCTTTCTCTAATCTTCACCAATGTGTTAACCACAGATGTGACTGTGGACATGAACCTCAGTCTCTGGTATGACAGACATGTGCAACACCACATCACTTGGTGAAAATAGTCAAAACTAATTTAATAGCTGTTTGTATTATGGTACACTGCTTGAGGTTAACTTAGGGTCAGCAGCTACTTGCAAACAGATCATTATAAAACAGTGAAAAAATACCATGCTGTTAGCAGTTTCAACAACAACATCAGTGTCTTGTGTTATTTTAAAATCTAAACAGTTATGAAGGTCAAAAATGTTGAAATGGTTCAATAACACTGGAATCACTCGTCTCCTGCTTTTTTCATTAAGAGATTAGGAGGTGGCTCATCTTTCTGTATAGAATGGCATCTGCTGACGGGTGAAGGGCACTTAATATGAAAAATGTGTTGTCTTGATCTACCAGCTCATGAGACAAACACCCAGACATACACTTACCCACCCACCCACACACACGCACACACACACACACACACACACACACACACACACACACACACACACACACACACACACTTGTACACAAACAGTGGGTGTTGTCATTGAGGCTTATATTATTTTTTAAAGCATAAGTGAGGAAATGTCACTGTTTGTACATGTTCCTAATGGAATGTGATGGCGTGTAACCCACAAATTAAATTAAAGGGACTCGGATTACAATTCCATAAATCCCTGTAAAATGTATTAATGCTTCAGTTTGGCCAATAGGGGGCAGGAAATTGCCAAAACAAGCTGACAAATAGTCACTGCTATATTGTGGCTTAATGAAGTCACTGAGGTTATAATGTATTATCACACAGCTGCTTTGGCACACATCAGGCAGGCACAGAGCAGCGCCTGCATTCATTAAGAGAATTTTTCTCTCTCAATAACTGGCACATCTAAGTCAAACATTCATAGTCCTTTTGGTTCTGCTTTGGGCTCAACAAAAATATCTTTAATTTTTTATCAGCAAAAGTGAAAATCTGGGCTATAAAACTAAAACAATACCCTAAAACAACCTGAAAATATCTGTAGAGCTGAGGAATGGAGTATTAATTCTCTATGATCTTAGCATCATGAATAATTCTCCACTCACACATTTTATTCAATCAGAAATATTGATTTATTCATAGTTTGGATTTTTTTTTTTTAAAAAATAGCTTAATTCCACAATAATTAAAGTAACATACATACCTTGCTCTAAACTCATTTGTGATTTCCTTTTTTTTTTCTTTTTCTGTGTGGCTCAGTAACTTTAATATTAATGAAGTGAAATTGAAAAGCAATCTTGTTGTATGTGTCAGTGTTATGTTCTCTAAATGTGTTCAGACAGCAATTGAAGAATCTGTCCTCACAGCAAGAATAGATAGCCTTCTAATCAATTCTCTGCTGACTTACACGAGTCTTACGTGGCAGGAGGAGCAGACCTAGACATCTGTCTGGATACATTTTTCATAAGGAAGCCCTCCTTGTGAGCGCAACCCCTCCTTAACAGTGAATGAAACATTTACCACAATCAGTGAAATGAAGCTTAGCAATCAGCAAGAAATGAGTTGAATGTGCAGTGTGTGGTCCTGCATGTAAGAAAAGGACCCAAGCAAAGCTCTTTGACATGATGTACCTCCAGTTAGGGAACAGATGCTACAACACCCAGGGTGCAGATTTCTTACTCTTGTGCTTTGATCATCGTCGCCTCTTAACTAGGTCCATTTCTTGCTTTGTGTTTTCCTTCATTCTCCCCCTTCAAATCCATTTCCCCCTCTCTGATTCTCTAAAAACACAGCTGGGTCATTCTTCTCATTCTATTTGTTATTCTCATCTTTTCATGCTTCATGCTTAATGGTTTCATTATACTTAAGAGAAGACACATTTTTTTGGATATACTGCATTAGATTTGTCACAGGCTAGTTGAATGTTTTTGCAGGCTTGTACCCTGTCACTAGATAACCTTGGTATGTTAAATGGAGCAACAATAGCTCTCTCCCAGATGAAACTGCAATGTGACAGTGTCTTTTATTATCACTTTGTCTTGTCTTTGTCTGTCTTCAAAGTTATATCAGTGCTGGCGTCAACTACAGTTTAACCCTGGGATTAGTTTTCTCTGCCATGTACTTTATCCTATAGTCAGTGCAGTGCTGCAGAGTGGATGTCCACTCTGTCAAAATGTAAACTGACAGGGTGTGATCATATTTTTCTCTGCATTAATCCTTGTTTTCAGTTTTAGGTTGTTTGGACACATCTTTGTGTAATTAGAAGATTTTTCACTGCAATGTCATGAAATGAAATATCCACATCCATCCATCCATCCATCCATCCATCCATCCATCCATCCATCCATCCATCCATCCATCCATCCATCCATCCATCCACATAATAGAACATATTCTTACTTCTTAAGAAGTTCCTGTTAATTTTTACAGGCACTTATCATTTACATTTTTTTTTTTACAATCATAAAGCCCAAATAATTAAGGATATGATCTGATGATTCAATAATGAAGATAGTTAGTGTGTGAGGTGTCTGCAATAGGAGTAAAAACTTGCATCTTATGTGGTGTGGATATATAAGACACTCCAGTGTTTAAAATCACTGAAATGAAAATGCCCAGTCAAAGAAGTCTTCTCATTGATTTTATGCTACATGAGAATTTATGTCACCTTATGAAATATCACAAAACTTTGATAATAGACGCATGGGATTCCCTGTTATTGGCAACATTGACGCGTCAAAATAGAAATCCATAAACCTCTCTTGACAGTGCATTAAAGTGGACACATCCTCATGATTGATTAGACATCCAGCTGACAGATACCCAGCGATTGTTTACTGTGGTGGACCCTGGCAACGACTGGGCGTTTATTGCTGTCTGGTCCAGCAGTATTTCAACATTGTATCTCACTCCTTAGAGACAACAGCAAGCAGGTTCACAGCGACCACACACTACCAAGTAAGCACTGCTGGATTGTGACTAAACTAAGGCACAGTCCCGCTATGTGTTTTCTTCAACTGTCACCTCCTCAGACTTATGTTTTCACTTGCAGGTATATTGCATTTACAGACCGAGTACGGAATACCAGTCTCAATAATTTATGGGTAATTATCCATCATGCTTTGACAATCACCATTTTCAATGAACTCCCTGAAGGTTTGTAAGCACTCATGGTGAAATAAAAACTGCTGTTTACCATGTTAGTATTGGGGAATGGTGGGTATGTAAAATATTCACTTCAGTCACATTTGTAGTTTGTGTATTTTTCATTTTGTACACGATTTTTGCATATCAGTGGATCAGCTTTTCCTCAATCTCATATTCATTATTCAAAACACTGCTATTTTTTGCAAGAAATGCTGCTTGAATTTTAAAGCCCATAACAAGGAAGATGTCTTATGCCTCTATCAGGTGCTGCTAAAAAAACTTTTCACTTACTTCTGCACCTCATTATCCATTCAAATCACAGCAGCACGTCAGGTGAAAGTGACTGACAACAGTTCAAGATGGAAACCACAAATAAAAGATGATGCTGGTGACATCCTCTCCACCAGGACTCCTTACATCGGAAAGAATTAATGTCAGGCCGATGGAGCATCTCTTCGCCACGCTGCGTTTTCTGTGATGTGTGAGAATTTTATGCCGGCGATGACCCATACTTAGCGTTGAATCAAAGACGAGGCACAGCCCAGTGCACAAAAAGAAAAACATTACTTACCCTCTTTTTCCACTGTTTCACTGCCTAAAGAAGACTCTGTGCCTCTGTGAAGATGATTATATTTGTTATGTTTAGGTAAATTTTGATTTTACAGTGAAATATTTAAGCTACTTCCTACGCAGGCCAGTATACAAATAATGCTTAGGGGTATCAGTTCTGCTCGAACTGGAGACAAGACAAAAATGAAGTGCACTTCAATGGGAGATCGTCAGACTTGTGTGAAGAGTGTGAGCTAGTGCTCATTGAATTACTACACTTCTTCTGCTGCATTCAATAAGGAGTGACTTGAGCTTAGAGGATGTCAGTTGGTTTTAATAAATTTTTATGAAAGTAAATATGGCGTAAATGGGGGCTGTGTGTGAGCCCATTTCTCCAGCAGTCACATCAGTTCATTTCCTACATGGACCCAATCAGGTCCTGATGATGTCATGGCTCTCTGCATCATTAATATTGAAAGGTCATTTCCCCTACTTGGAAGTGATGTCTATCACTTGCTGGGTTCAATTTCCAATTTGCCACAAGGCTGCCTGGGTCATTCTTACTATTTATCTGGGAAAAGACTACCTAACAGTGTTGTAAAATTCCTCTGGAAATTAGCTGACTACTTCTTTTATTGTTTCTATAGAGGCCTCAACTTGGAGGGGCAGCATAATGTATCATCCACTGTCCGCCCACTATAGTCTCATGACATTTGCAGTGGATTGCTAATGTTAAGAGCCTGACCAAATGCGATTCAGATACTGGCAGTGGCACTGACAGTGCAACATGAATTATTAAAATACTGTAGGAATGTGCTATTACATTTCCCATATATGTACCTGGATATTCAAATCATGCTCTTATCACGTGTTAAAAAAAATAAATAAAAATCATGATTAATGCCATTTTTAAGATCAGTTTCTATTGTTTTGTTTCTTTTATAAGTGACATTTCAATTGTCAGGGTCCTCTATTTTGACACATTAGAAGTCATGAGTAACAAGAAGTCATAAGTAACAAGTAACAAATAACAAATCAAGAACTAACTCTAGAAGTCTTGTTTTTTCCCCTGGTTGTCTTGCCGTCTTCTATGTCGAAACCTTAGGCTACAAAGGCACTTTTACTTTTATATGCATAATTAGTTTCAAAACCTCAAAGAAGTCTTATTTTCTACCTGATCAAATCAGGTATTTTATTTTATTCCATTTTCATTCCAGTTTTACTTGAAAGAAAGAAAGAGACATCTTATTTTTTCTTCAGCTACCAAAAGTTACAGATTTTTTGGGATAAAAGACAGTGGCACTCTGATGTCCTCAAAGCTCCTTTTTTAAAAATTAAAGACACCAAGTAATGTACAATCTGACGTTATATAAGCTGTCTTCAGCTATTTCAGTGCTGGTGATGTTATAACCTTGTACATGTTAGAGCTTACCACCATATAGTGCATTTTTTGAAGCACAGGGATACATAACACATATCTGCGTTATGTGTATCATTCAAATGCTTCAAGAGGTGTCTGAACCTGTGACTCATTACAGCTATGAAATGCATTATCTTTCATTTTGTGGCTTCCTCCACATTCTTCACCTTCCTTTTAGTCTGAATTCCACATGGTAAGCTAGAAAATTAGGGCAGTAGCTCCCAGGAGAATTTCTGTATAAAACAAGGTTTCTGAAAGTGCATGTACTGTGAATGACTAGTGCGCTTGCCGTCGGTGGTCTGCTGGTAATTGCATTTCAGTCAGTAATCATTGATTGTGTAAAAATGATTATGACCACGCTATTGTTCCAACATCTGTGAAACATATCCAGGAACAAAGGTAATATGATGACAAAGAGAACTGCTGGAAGAGCAGGAGGAGCTATTCATATGCACTTGTAATATTATCAGCAGCACTGTTACCTTGAAATGTTGAGTGGATCTCTTGTTCTGCAACAAATACTTATTTGACTCAAAGTCTCCTCAGCTTTAGATGGACTGTCACTGACATAAGTTTCATAAGCTACACTTGGTTAAAGCAAACTATCTTTCAAAAATGACATTCTCTTGGAGGAATTTCAGTGATTGCATAACAGACAGACGCATATCATTCAGTTACTTCTGAGCCCTTGTAAAGCCAAGGAGGTGCAACACAGACTAACTGCATCATAACAGAAGGCATCGGTCTGATGCCATAATCTAAACCAGCAGGTGGAGCTCAGTAGACTCCCAACAATGAGTTAGCAGCAGACGAGTCATGGGAACTGTAACCTTCTCAATGGTCCAATCAGACATCAAGACTGCCTGCCGAAACCATTACATCACAGTCCCAACACCTCACGGTAAACATGTCTGATATGTCCTCCCAAGAGACTTTTTGTTTATTCACAGTGATAATGGCTGTTTCTTTTCACCTCTGTAAGAAAGTCACAGTGAATGACTGCTATCGAAGATAATCATAAGTGTTACTAGAATGCTGACTTTCTTTTTCACCCCTTGGATGTTGCTGTGGAGAAGTGACGCCTGCATTGCACCACACTCATTTCTAATATTGAAAGTACAAAGTCTTATTGAGAAAAGGGAGGGCCCAAAGATGACATCATGCAGATTCACAGACAGCTGTCTCGGTGAGTCAGGTGAATGTGGGCAGGCTGTAAGTTGCTGTCTTCCTCATGTCAGGAAACAGAATCCTCTCGGAGTGAGTGAGCTTCCAGTCCAGTCAACGTCAAAGTATGAGTAACTAATTTGACAGGAAGTATATCGTACACTAACTTCCATGTCTACAAAACAATAGATCACCTGTAGCTGCAGTCATAAGCGTTTCTTTTGTCTGCATGTCGCATTGCTAGGACTGCCACTCAATAACACGCCATGTCTCCTGAATAGAAATGTAAAACGAATCTATAAAAAACAGGGGGAGAGAGGATGGGGCATCTATTGTAATATATGTACATAATTGAATTTATTTTATGTTTGGGGACAATTGCAACATTATACTATAATATATATTCACCATCGTTTTTATTTTTCTAAAGCCACACACCAGATTTGCCTTTGCTCACTTATACATTCAGTGTGTGACAAACATGTGCACTTCCTCATAATGAGAAGGAATTATTTATAGCATGCTGTGCTCTTATCATTTGTCGGGCCCAACAGGTACAAAAGATGAAGTTCAAGGACACCTAAACTTGTCCTCCCAGCAAGCTGTTACTTGGACAAACATTCATCATTCAAGCACACAATTGCACCACATCTAATCCCTTTCTACCACACAGAGCATTAATTGGATAAACAAATCTCTGCGACACTGTGAATGTGGCTCCTCTGTTCTTGGCTGAAATTATTAATATCACACATGAGATAGTTCACTGATATATTTCTCCTTGTGGAAATTTAATATGTCTATTTAATGCATGACCCCTCAGTTTTGGCATGGTCAAAATTCTATGAAGAAAACAATTACGTTGCAAATTATCATAATACGAAAAAAATATTCTAGAGTGTTTCCAGAAGATAATTGTGTTCTACGGTCTTTATTAGAGGGACTTCATAAGTACATTTGTAAGTTCATTTGCTCCAGAGCTGTAATTCATGCTGAACTCGTGGAGCTTCTTAATTAGCACCTACTCCAGCAACAAAAAGACGTGCGTTAGTTGTGCTTTCCTGCAGAACAAAAGACTATTGTTGCTTCTCTATGTTCACAACCTTGAATTGTAGTTGACTGCTTCCTTTTTTTAAAAGCATTTCTCTCTCTGGAGACACACCACACACGCACGCACACACGCACCATTTGAATTATAACCTATCCAATAGCTTTGAGCTATTCATATTTGATTAGAGTTTCACTTTCAAAAATAGACTTGTGCTCAGCCAATAAGATTCACTGTGCACAAACACTAATAGGAAGGTGCAGGAAAGCTCTAAAAACTTAATTACCAAATAACGACCTGTCACTACCTTTCTAGTTAGTTTATAAGACCATGAAGCAAATCTGTTAACATGATACCACTGTTCATGTTAACCAAGGAGTTTATGTGTGGAAAAGTGGGGAGAGAGGCACCTGGCCTCTACAGATAATCTATTTATGGCTTTCACACTTCATTAAGCCCAAACCAAAATACTTGCCTCTTGAGTTTGTTTATGAAATGTCTGAGTGTTATGAGTCACAGTTGCAACAAACTATAAAAAATGTGACAACTGCATACCATTAACAGTTAATAGTTTTCTTTGACCTTGAAATTGTAAAATTTCTGTCATTGGCAAGTCCTCTCTAATAAAAGCCTCATATGAAATGTTAGTGCCGATGCAAAGGGGTGTTTATTATATTTTAATAAAATATGAGAAACCCAAGCTGTAACATGCTCACTGGGTGTGCACCTGATGCTGCATCAGCTAACTTTGGAGTGTTGTCTTTCTCTGGGGTCTTCTCTAAGCTGCTTGAGTTCATTAATCCAACATTTGGACTCATTTAAATTTGTTTAAAAGCCATATTCTAAATTTAAGTACACAGGGTGAATGCAGTGCTATATATTTTGAAAGAGGAACCTCGCTGCCTGAGAGGGAACAGAACGGACCATATGGCAACAATAAAGCTAGACTATAGACTACCAAATAAGCAAGTGAAAACAGACAACATCTGACACATTGACACAGACAGAAAGCTGGTTTCAGTTTGAAAAGGCTCTATTTTTCATCCAACAATAGAACTTTAAAAACAAAAAAGTGAAGAAAAAAAAAACAGCCTCCAAAATAATACATCTACTTTTTTACAATGTATTACACATATGCTGCTAAATAACTGTATGTGACATGAAACTACTTTGAAGATCACTGTCAGATATGATATAAAAACATTTAATAATAGATCAATGAATTGTTCTTACATGGATTAACACGCTTTGAGAAATCCTTAACAAAAATACTTTGTGGAAAATACAACTGGACAGAATTAGAAAACTTAACAGAGGAAATGAAAGCACAATTAGATTTCACGACAGTAGAAATAAAATAAAGTTGTTAACGATTAAATAATTTACAAAGTGGCAATGCGATGCTTTGTATTTTTCTTTGTTATAGTATGATACTCAGATCAGTTCTAGAACAAACGCAAAGGCTTTTTTTTTTTTTTTTTAAAGTAAAGTTTTCTCTGTTGTAAATCATTAAAGTGAATAAATTCTTTCTGGATTAAATGAGATTTTTCTTTACTTCTGCAGCAGAGAGGCCAAAAGTGCACAGAGTAAATTTTCTAGGATAAAATATTATATTATTATATTTATGTTAAACTAAAGAACGAATCCTAAGATTCTCTAATCACATGTTTGAACATCAGGTCTCCTCATGACCGTCACACACTCCCACAGTTTTTTATCATTCCTGGTCAGTACTTCTCTTTTCAGACTGAGCGTTAAAGAAGATAAAACTTTTGTGTCTCATAGCTTGGCCTGGTTACACATCTTATATGGAAGCAGTAATTAGTCCATATATGGACACAGTCAGTCAGTGCCACGCCCAAAACACCTCCTCGTTTTGTGGGCTTGCTGTGTCCTGTGGTCGCCCTGCCCCGCTGCCAGGAAGTTCAGGAACTCGGTCACCGCCCCAGCCCCCCCTCCGCTTCATCCATTGTTGGGCAATAGTCTGCGACATCGAAACAATCTTAACCGAAACTTTTTCAGGTAACTAACAGCTGAGGATCATTTCAAGCCTCCCTTGTGTTATATTTTCGGCATATTTTCATAGAGGAAGTGCTTAAAGAGGTTGGCAGTTAGGAGCACACTGAAGCGGAGTCAGGGAGAAAGGAGGAAAAGGGAGGAAAACTTTTGAGGCAAGGAATTCCGTAATTCTCATTCCTCCATTTTGAACTTTTAAACTCCAGTTTTTCTAGCGGACTGTTGTCGGTAAGTTCACCACGTTTTCATCCGACTCTATTCAACTATTTTTACGTTATTCACTGTTATGTGTGTTAAGAGTTTGTCAGCCTCTTAACTCGCGTAGTAAAAGTTTTTCGCTGCTTTAAAGCGGGCTAACGGGAGCTAACGTTAGTGTTTGTTATGTCGGCTAGCATTAGCGTTAGCAAGGTTCCGTGTTTGGGACGTTAGCAGGTAATGCGTACGTTAAGCTAAGGTGGCTTAAATGTTAACGACGACCTGTACAAAGAAAAACACCTGAAAGTAGGTCAACGGTCTTAACACCGCGTTTAAACTACGGAAAACAACATCATATGCTCTGTACAGTATCTGTTAACTTTATTTTTAGCTGGATAAAATCGACATAAATTAAGGTAAAGTTAGCTACAACAGGTGTAACTTCCCCTAGCGTCACCTGTTAGCACCTAGCTGACCAGGTGTTCCACCTTCCTTGTCACCCTTAGTAATTATGGCTAAAATTTGTTATTACGAGATGATTCTTGTTCGGATAATTATATTGTAGTCCGGCTTGGTGATTTCTTAAGGGGCACTTGCGTTAGCCGCTTACACGCAGATACCCCCCACGGGGATTTAGCCTAACAGCTTGTTTAGTTTTCATTTGCCCAGATTGTGAGATACCTCTGAATCGTGTGCCACACCCAGACACGAGTTAAACGGAATTTCACCACCGATTGCGCAGTTACCTGGAATTACACATAATCTTTTTCATGCCGAGGTTTTTAAATGTACTTTTAAAATTTTTTTTTTTTATAAACAAACACTTATGTTAATAGGTTGTATACAAATTAAATTTCAACAGAGCAAATCTCAAACTCCCCTGAATGAAATCAAAACTTTCCCGAACAGATACCGATAGTGCATAAAATATCTGTTGTGAAATGACGTTTTCAATTGAAACTTGGAAGTGAAACATTAAGGTGGTTGATAAACAATTGCAGATTAAAACCCTAGTGAGTAAAGTGGAAGTGCCACAAGAATTTGGTTAATGATAAAATGGGTTACAACTATGCCAGATAAGCTGGGTCCAGCAATATTGGCGGGCATTTTTTTCTTTTATATAATTTAAAAATATTTAAAGGTGTCTTGGATCATAACAAGTATAGCGCATTCAAATCCAATGTTGGTGAGTGTTGTTTAAGGTGAAATTGAAAGCACATGCTTTTAATAAATTATGCCTCAATTAAATGTTAGTATTTCAAACAATTTTGTGGTATTTGTAATGTTTTAGCATCTTTGTTGACGCTGTAGTCTAATGGCTAGCTATGACATTGTTCTCATCTGACTGGCTTTTCAGCTGAAGCCCCTCAGCCCTCAGGGCATGCTGATTATCCCTGCCCCTCCATGTTTGATAGCTAATCAATGGAGCTGCAGTCACTGCCTGAAAAGAGAAATCGAAATTGGGCCACAGTGTTACTGTGCTCTGCCTTTGGCAGTCATTCTCTGAGAGACAAGGAATTGCAGCCTCTAACAAGGACCTTTTTATATTTTGTCTATAGCACAAACTATTTGTGACTAGTCTGAAAATTATAACGGAAGCTTGATTTAGGGAACAAACTTTTGTTTTTGCTCACCACATTTTCTACACTATTCTTTCTTCTTTGGTAAAAGAAAAAAAGCTATTCTCTATAACATACAGTCACAATGATCTCATTTGACAACAGAAATTGAGTCTTTTTGTAGAGCAAAGCTGTTTGTGTTTCATCATTTTGTTTGAAGAATGAGATTGCCTTAGCCTCTGGCATCTGTTTTTAACGTTTTATTCTTTGACTTTGTCCATTTCTTACCTCCAGAATACCAGACATCATGACAAGCATCAACACAGCTAACATCAACTTCAAATGGGATCCAAAGAGCCTAGAGATCCGTACCCTGGCAGTGGAGAGGCTGCTGGAGCCCCTGGTCACCCAGGTAATATCCTTTTTTAAAACTCAAAATTATGGGACAGATCATAGGTGGAGCTGGTGTTTTGGTCCCAAAATTGTTTGCAAAAATTTGGATGTTCATTTTCTATTCACGATTGTTGTGTATTTTGTGAATATTCTGTATATGACAAAGTCTGAATAAGTGGATGACAAAAATGAAATGTTAAAAATAGTTGCAATAGTTGCTAAGTCATCAAGTTGAGTCATTTTATTTCCCGGCTACACATAGGTCACCACTCTGGTAAACTCCAGCAACAAAGGCCCATCTAACAAGAAGAAGGGACGCTCCAAGAAGGCTCATGTTTTGGCTGCATCAGTGGAGACTGCTACTGAGAATTTCTTGGAGAAAGGAGAACATATTGCAAAGGAAAGCCAGTTTCTTAAGGATGAACTGACTGCAGCTGTGGAAGATGTCCGCAAGCAAGGTATATTGAAAATGCATATTGCAATAGTGTGTGGTTTCTATCTCATACAGAGTGCTTCTTAAGATAGGAGGGATGATAAATAAATCATAAGCTATGTACATATCTACCCCAGAGGAACCTGCTTTGAGTCTGATAGATTTCTTTTTGCCATGGCTTTTTCTGGGATTCCATTAATAGAGAGCTTTCTTTAAAGCATGTGGATAATTCACATTCATGTCAGTCTGTACACTGTCATTGTTTTGCCCTCTATAATGATCCAGTTTAACCATGTGTGCATGTATTTCTGTAGCTAAGTGACAGGCTGCTCAGCAGGTGTTTGCACCTGAGCATCACCAACATCTCTTTAGTTTTAACTAAAGTATGTAGAGAAGAAGAGAAAATCTATTTCTGTTCTTCATTTCTTGTCTGTTGAGTTCTTTATGATTTTAAAAAAAAAAAAAAAAGTGATAGTTGGTTAGCAAAAGACTTAGTCAAGACCATTAGAAAGCAATAAGGCCATTATAGTGATTTATGATACATGTAAATATCTATGCATTCATTGTGGTTTTCTTTGTGTAATAGGCCATGACTTGACTTGTAGAGCAGAGTGCTGTATTTATATACTGTGGTGTGCCACTGATGTAGGTCATGAGTGTGTTGTATAAGAACAAAATCCCTATTTCAGTTGCAATATTTGTCAGAAGAGGATCACCCTGTGCTGTGTTTGAACAGTGTTAGACCTTTGATAGACACAACAGCAGCTTGATTTACCTGAGCTGTCATCTAGGCTATTAGACAAGTGACAAAAATGAATCCTTTGTAGGTCTTCGTGCCAGTCTTCAGTTTGTGGCCTTTGTCTATAATGATGACAATCAGAAGTGAACTATCAAACAGGGCGTCTCTTGGTTTTGTACATGATTGATTGATTGATTTAACAGGTTATCTGCTGGTTGCTTAGTGGAATATTGTCTCAAAATGTGTCATAGTGACACCAAGGTATCCAAAATGTGCAGACTTTTTTTTTTATATAGTGAAAATACCTCACTTTATAGTTGCTGCCATGGAAATCAGATGAGTGATATGCTAGCACTTTACTAAGAGATAAATGAAAAAACTGTCTTTTTCACTAATGATGTCAAACGTATTTAAATGGCTTCATTCACCTGCTTGGTTGAACTCAACCCACACACAGTCCATTTCCAATTCAATTTCATACCTCCTACAAGTCTCAAGACAGGAATCTGCTATCAATCACCAGCCTATGAAATTACCAATTGTCTTTCAATAGCAGCTTCCATCATCTAACAACCATTTGCCATTCATTCCTTTCTGCTCTGGATATGTGACTCCCTTTTCACACTAGCAGACCATTGAGACCAGGGAGCTATGACTTGAGGGTGGCTGTTATCACCTTGTGAAGCGACGTCTGTGTCACCATGTCTCCTCTCCCCAGATGCTCAGCGAGTTATATGTCCCCCCGCTCAAGTTCTGCTCTGAGTAGTTGGGAGGTAGATGACATGCTGCTAGATAGCCTGCTCAGTGCTCTGTGCCCAGGAATGTTACTGTAGTTGTGGTAAGCTGTCACTGGGCTGGAATTCAGTGACTGTTGTTAGCTGGTGTCTAGGCCGGGCTGTCAGCTATGCCATGCTGCTCAGTGGAGCGTGCTTAGACTGATAATATGGCCATTGAGTAGGGTAACACCCTCTACCCCCACTGGATTCACAAAACATTTTCCAGCCAGCTGTGGCTTACCAGCTGTTTAAAATGGGAGAAAAGAAAATCTGACATGATCATCAAAGATGACTCTGTATACAATGTATGTTTAAGGGGTTACTGAACCAAGTCTTTATACTTAAATTACTTTAAATGGAATTGATGTTTTGCTACAGTTAACATTTTCTGAATATTTTTAAATCACATTTTATTTACCATAGACATCACTACAGTAGATATTTCTCACCTTTTTAAAGACTGGGCCATTTGCCTGCACTTGTCCTTGTTCTTTCTGTCTTGCCCTTCGCTCCCTGTCTAGTGTCTTTGTTGTCCTGCTGTTTGAGAAGCTTATTGTGTGATATACATTTTAATCATTTCATCATGCACTTGGTGGGCCGCAGGTGAGCATTAGATGGATGGAAGTTTATTAAAGGAGCACTGATCACTATCTGCCCCCTGAAAATAGCCTTATTGATTTTGTTCACAGGGAGGAATAACAGCCTAAAGGTACAGACTATGTTTGAGGTCTGTGTTGTCGATCATTTGCGCAAAATGCTTTAGCTCCCTGTTGAGGTGAAATGGCCAGAATCTGCGAGAGATCTTTGTACTGATTTTCAAGTCTCTTCTTTTTAACCAAATCTTTTTAATCATCCAGTGCTTCCCTTAACTTTGGGTCATCTCTCTTGGTTTGCTTTACATCTAAAATGATAAGTCAACAGGCAGAAAATACATCAGACTCTATCCTGATAAATGATTAATAATTTCAGGAACATTTCAAGTAAATACCAAAGATTCACAGTTGGATTTTTATTTAATAACTTAAAAGTATCATATCATCCATCCATCCATCCATATGAAAACCAATATCAACCCAATGTCAGTATTTCTGTGGATAATTCTTTTTACATGAACATAAAACAGTTTTGCGGTAGATTCTTGAGATTGATCCCATTTATTTATAAGAAATCATTACCAGTGGATGAAAATAATCTGTGTTCTTTGCTGTACAAACAAAAGCAAAGGTATTTTTAAAAACCTCAAACATAATTACAATATCCATGTACCACACTGTCTTTCATACTAAATCCTAAAGGATTTAGTATAAAAAGATACAATTTCTGCATTACTGATATTATTAGATCCTGTAGTAGTAAGTGACAGTTTCAGTAATGGCTGAAAAGCGCATACATTAAACTGTAAAATGCCAGCGGGCAGGCATGATGTTGACAATAGCTAAGATTGGGAGCATGTGTGTAACAGAACAGCAAGCACTGTTTATCAGAGTTTCTCACATGTTGTCAGTTTATTTACTTGAACTCCAAGGAAGGTGGTCTATTGATGGCTTCTTATTGACGTTTCATTTAGTATGTCCAATAGCTTTTTTTTTTCGAAGACTGAAATTTCTAGGTCCAGTTCAGCTTACATGGCTTTGTAGTTTCAGTTTACTCTTACTCTGACCACTGAGATAGCAGCTTCTGGCCACAGATTAATTTAAAGATACACAAATTTGATGACTTAAAAATATTTTAATTATGTTTGAAAGCTTGTATGCCACTAACAAACACCCAGATCCATAAAAGGACAAAACTATTGTTTATGTTCACAAGGAACAGGATGTTGTCATTAGCGTTTAAGTAACTTAATACCCCTTGAAAATCCAGAATTGCCCGTCAGTGATACTGGGTGTGGTCAAAGATGAAACACACTTAAAACTTTCAAACTGACAGGATGGTGAAAGCCAACATTCAAACTAATTTTACATCAGAATTTCTTATGTGCTGTATAGTTGCCTTTCAGTAGGAGAAAGTGAGCGAGATACTCTCTCTCTCACTGGAAATACTTTGTGTTTTAGTCGAGGGGTGGCGAATTGTTAGTGTGCAGGTAGCGCTGCAGGAGAGAGAATAAAAATATCAACACACCCCCTCGCTCACTGTGAGTTCTTGGGGCAATTACTTGCTCTGTTCACACCAGCTCAATTGGACATTAAATAGACTATATCGGGGAGCTGGCAGAATAAAGGCTGTTTAATGTCTGGGTTAACTGATTTGGACATTTGTGGTCACACATCTCCCCCTTTTTAAAGTTTTCAACCTGGATTTTAAGCATTAAGGTGCGCGTGAACTTTGGATTCATCAGCTGGAAACACACACAGCGATTTCTTAAGCAAATATGGCAAGTGTTGACATTGAGTTGGCTTTTAAAATTTAAACATTCTAATCACTTTAATTAAAGTGGTACTTAGAGGTGACATGCACAAAGATTTAAACAGATCGAAGCTCTAGACACTGCCGATTAAAGCAAAGACACGGTTGAGTCTGCTTGAGATGAAAATGTTTCAGTGCAAGTAAGGATAGATAGATAGATAGATGACTTTATTCATCCTTGAAGTGAAATTAGGTTGTCGTAGCAGTCCGGTATATTTAAATACACAGAGGTAAAAATAATAGCAGTGCTAGTGGTAGCAGCCAATGGGAACAGCATCAGATAATAATAATCAAAAATAATATGTGCACAGGAAAGTGTCATATTAAGTCTGTGCAAGGTATGCATTTGTACATAGCTGCAATATATAATATTACAAGATAATATATAATATTTGTTGTTGGGATGGGATTCCCAGTGCAAAAGGTGACAGGTAGATTTAGTCCAGGTGTGTTATTGTGAGTACATGTATGTTAAATGTAGTTATTTTGTGTGGCATGACTCATTCAGTGGGAAGCGACGGGGGCGCAGAGGAACTGGTTTGATGGAAACTAAGAGAAAGTGAAATTCTTGATGAGTTTTCAAATCATTTTCTCTGAGATGTCACACAGAGTTTTCTGTTGTTGAGTTAGTTTGTGAACTCTGTGACTGCTTGTGGCCAGAACGCAGTCTTTGAAAACATTCCAGTAGTCCAAGCCAAGAAGTCACTTAACTTTGTATCTAAATACAGCTCGTTATCTTAGAATGAGAGTACACTGACGCTGACTTCTACAGCACATACACCGCACTGTTCTCCTCATAAGTTTATAACACGTAGTTGATATTTTCATCCATTCTTAGTGTTGCTGTTTTGTTTCATGAAATACCACATCACAGTCTTTTGTTACATTGCAATCTAGTGTTGAAACTATACGTGATTTATTACCTTTTTTAGGGTCAAGGGGACTGGTGTCAATCCCAGCATGCACTGGGTGAAAGGGGAAATACACGCGCTACGAACGCTCTTCTTTTTAAAATGTGGTACCGAATAAATAGAGCTCCTCTCTAAATACTCAATTGTCATAGAAAAAAAACATTTAGCAAGATAGTGTCGATTGACTGAGGATAAGCTGCTGGTAAATTAATTCTCACTTGTCTTTTCCCAAAGCACTTCATATGTATAATAAAATTATTTGTGCCGCTGCTTATCATCTTTTATCGTTTTTATTTTCTTCAGTCTCTATGGAGTCTGAAATAAAGGGAAGTGGACAAGATAAGTACTTGTTGCTTGTCTTTTTGTTGGCTTTGGATCTCAAATGCAGCCACAGAAGTAATTTCTTATAGTTTGAATTTTCCTGTGCCTCCACTGATATAAACTATTTACGGATTTACTGTCTTGTTCATAATGTGAACCTACAAAGTCTATTTGTGTGCCCAGTCAACTGTGCAGGCCCAGCCAATGTGGGACAAAGCATTGTCCAGAGCAAATCAGACCGTGAGCCTTTTGTTGTAGCTTTGTTCACTTTTTTAAATTGTTTTTTTAGAGGACTGTATATCTGTTTGCAAGCAGAAATTATTTCTGGACAGTGAGGAGGTGTGGGTTTCTGTGTCTCTGTGTTGCTTAGTGTGATTCGTGCTGACCCTTGCCAAGCAGGGAAATGCATCAGACTCATGCACACTCCTCTTTATTTGAAATAAAGACTTCAGACATAACTAGACAGTTCTCCTGTGGGAAATCGCGAGAGTGATGCAGTGGCCCTAGCAGTCTATGATAAGACGATATATGATACTACAATGCTATGATGCTGTGTTACTACGATGCTATAATAATATGACACTATGATGCTGCAATGCTACAAGGCTCCATTATCCATGGTGAATTATTCATGGCGCTGCGAATAATTTCCTTTTTCAAATAGTTTTATCCTTTTTCCATAATAACAGAATTTCACCTAATCGCATTCATTTACAATGGGGAGGATTTGGTGCAGTTATTTGCGAAATGTGTCACAAAAAATTCGTTTTTGGAGAAAAAAGTAATTGTCTGTCCAAGACGCACGTTTTGATATATTGATTGTCTATGTGCGATCAACTGTCATGATGTTAACGCTCAAAGCTGCAGCTCTTCACTAACGAGACACAGACACAGGGAGAGTGCATGTTATAGGACCAGGAAATGGGACAGGATTAGGTCTCGAGCTATTTATTCAAAAAGTAAAGCAGATATCCACAAAATTCTTTCACATTGAGTGCTACAAGGCTTTTATGAGTCCCTAGTGTGAAAAATGTGGACAATAGAACATTTCTGCTTTTCTGGTTGAAACCTTGGCCGGTTTAACATAGGATCCTATTGGGCAGTTGGTCCACTTGTCACTTAGAGGCTTCTAATTCAAAATCTGTAAATCTGTGGGAATCAGGACAAGTGTGACTCCAACTTTGGATAAGATTATATGTGTAGAGTGAAATTTGTGGCTGTGAGCCAAATTTTAAGGAGAAATTTAGAGAATTAAAAAAAAAATCTGTCTACACTCAAACCACGCTGGTCCCCACTGTAGCACGAACATTTCAGCTACATACACACCCATTCGAAAGTCTGAATTTCTCCAAAATCGATCATGGTCATTGATCTGTGACTGATCAAAAAGTATACAACCTAGCAAAAAAGTTGAATGAGTTCATTCGTCAATGAGCAAAATAATAACACACAGAGTCTGATCGAGCCGCACATTTTGGGGTATTATTTGTCAAACGGTATTTGAGTTGAAAGAAATCGAAAATTGTATGGAAGAAAAAAAAAAAAATAAGAAGGGACACGCAGAAGAACAATAGTTTGCAGTGCCTAGCGCTGCATCACTAATAAACTCAAAGCCAGGAACACAGTGTGACGACTCAGATACTCGCTTTTGGCTCAGGTAGACTACGGTATTACTACTGCTACGACTGCTAGAGTTTTGTGTAATTTAATGAAATACAGAGGAGGGTGGTTGGTTTTACAATTTATATAGACTGTTTGCACAGTGTGTGAATAGGTTACATGCAGAGATGCATGCAGTTTAGAATGGGAAAGTGTAACCAATGTTCTTTTCCTCAATTTGCCAATATTCCCTAGAAGCCTAGCGGGCAGGCTCTCAGTGCAAAGATTAGTTAGGTAAAACTAAAGGAAAAGTGAAATTTAATCTGACATTTGTGGATGAAAAAAAGAAACGAAATAGTGTTTACAGAAATATGGTATGTTTTAGAGAATTTCACAGTTTTGCTGATGCTGTGACCTTTCATGCAACACCACTGTGTGTTTAGATTTTCTTTTTTAACAATCCTTGATGCAGTAAACCCCACTGTTCCGGTTGACCTTGAAGTTGTTTGTTCACAATCCTGAAGCCAATATGAATTAAATCAAAACAGGATACAGGATAATTATCATGGGATTTACTAATCTATGATTCAAAGATGAGATGTCTAGCATTTCCCTTTGTGTCATTCTTACCTAAAACAAACATCACCTCTGCTAACATTTCCTTTTTTTGATTAAATAAAACATTAATATTTTAAGAAAAATAACAGAGCTGCTGTTTCAGAAGCAAATACCAAATAGATTGTAAGTGTTGCTGCTATTTAAGGTTTCATTTACTAAACGAAGTGGTACTTAGTCTACATACATCAAGGTCTGGTTGACATGGCTAAAAAGCTAGTTTGGGTCTTTCAAGTATGTGGGTGGGTTGTCCATGTGTGAGAAATGCTGTAGATGCATGGCAGATAAATTAATCAGTGTGAGTTTTCACCATTTTCTTATGTTTGAGTAAATAAAATGCTTGATGGTAAAATGGTTTGTTTTGTCTTCGCAAAAAATTAGGAAACTGTTACCATGTCACAGAATTGCAGTTATTGTATTTTGTGTTGTTTTGTCATCCCACCTCAGGTGACTCGATGCGCCAGGCTTCTGGAGAATTTGCGGAAGATCCCTGCTCTTCTGTGAAGAGGGGCACTATGGTCCGTGCTGCCAGAGCCCTCCTGTCAGCGGTCACACACCTGTTGGTGCTGGCAGACATGTCTGATGTGTACAAACTTATACTGCAGCTGAAACTGGTGAGACAAATTTTTTTCTGCAAACTTTTCTTTACTTGTATGTAACAAAAGTTACATACATTTTTGCATGTTTTCTGTTTGCATATAGCACATAAATGCCTTTGGGATTCATTATATTCAAGCATTAATATTGGCTGCAATTAAATTCATTCAACACTGAAACTTAACAGGAAACGATAATTTGTTTCTGGGTTGCAAGTGGTACTTTCTGTTATGTTATAATCAGCAACTGCAGAGGTGTCTCTCACTCACAGAGACACTGACAGTTGCATAGTGTAACTACAAGGCAGGACTTTCTTCAGTGATAAAGAGGGAATTGAATCTGGAATTTTTGGAGTATTGGAAATAAGATTGGAATAGCTCTTCCGTGGTTCACATATACGTGTCCCACAGCATCTAAGCATTTTGGAGTCCTAAAAACAATATTCAAAGTAGTTGTTATGTTGATTAAATGACAGTTATAGTGGGCTGTCACACCGATGAC